>CAJQUN010000003.1:1263004-2526009 GCA_907163345.1 Haberlea rhodopensis | reverse complement strand
ATTATCATAATTTCAGAATTTTAGTGTAATAATAATTAACATTAAAAAAATTATAATAAAAAATAATATCATTGATCATGAACCAAATTAAAATAATAATTTATCATCTAATCTTATTTGTAATATTATTATTTATTCACCATCATATCTAAATATTAAAACTTATTAATATACACATCAAAAGAATTCAAAATAAGTAAAAATAGATCGCACTCGCTATTATATAACTAAAACCTTTTTAAAACGGATCTCTCATGATTACATAATATCAATATTATCACGGGACTCATCATTTTTGTGGGCTTTTTAAAACTGCAGAAGAACAAATGATGATACCTGATAATTAACAAATCACAGCCTTATCATTCGAGAGGCACACAGCCAAAAGATACAAGCATTTCACGGAGTAAATCAAAGGTGTGCAAATTGGAATCAAAATACAATATTTGGGTATATCAAAGGTTGGGATATAATAACATTAATATATAAGGTATGAGCCATTCATCGATAAGAAATCAAATACTTTTATCAATATTTCTTTTTGTGTGTCTCAAGGTTGCAATGAAATTATCAAAAGCCTGCTGGTATAAATTCTTCTTTGACGTCTTTCCAAGCCCTATAAGAAACATGTAGATGTGATTTAATTCTGTATACCCGATCTTACAAACATCAATACATATATATATTGATGTCATATGACATATTGACTTCCTCGGGTAAAATCCCCTCAAGAGCCGAAAAAGTCATATACCGAACAGAATGCACCGAGCAGATAGCACCGAGCAGGGTTTTGCCGAACAGCTGCTAAACCCTCCTCGGTTTTCTGGTCAAAGATTAGCGGAAGACCCGGGAGTAACTAACAAATTATCGACGTGAATAAACGTGCAGTAATGGGGCGCGGATTTCTCGGACACGTTGGGCTCCAGTTAAGCCACGATCAGAGGACATCGTGTTCCGGATCCACCGCAAGCCAATCACTAGGAACAGTTCTATAAATACCCCCGCGGATGTCTCATAGTAGGGGTTGGATTTTTCTGGGCAAAAAGACTCCGAAGAGAGCAAATTTATGTCTGTTCGGTCTTTTCTGTTATTTCTCTAAAATATTCATGCAAGTCATTGAGCGATTGTTATTTGTGTCCAGAGAGTCTTGTAAATCATCAACGTTTATAGTGAAATTTTATACTGGACTAGGTCCCGTGGTTTTTCTCTCAATTTGAGGGTTTTCCACGTAAAAAATCTTGGTGTGTTTATCATTATTTTTCATTAACACTTTATTCTACCTTATATTCAAAAATCACGAATCACATCATTTGGCGCCGTCTGTGGGAATAAAGAGTAAAGACGTTGAAGCAATGATATTTCATTAAGAATCCAAAGCGAAATGGTTAGAAGCAAAGGCGAGGGCCAATGTCGGGAAGGGATAAACCAAGACCCCCCCCCCCCCCCCCCCCCCCCCCCCCCCACGTTCATGCCCAGAAGCAGAAGGAGCAGGGGAGGCTGGATCATCGCAGAATGTTTCACGAGTATTACCCCCACCGAGGAATACCCATGGAACATTTGACTGAGATGATTGCTAAAACTGTCGGAGAAGTTATGAAACAATTTATGACCCCCCTGTCAGGAAGAAAATAAGGAAGAAGATGAAGACTCAACCTCTATAAAGAAGTCGGAGGAGGAGGCTGAAGAATTGAAAGACTTTCCTAATCATTCAAATGATGAAATGGATAGGGCTTTACACCATAAAATGGAGGATTTAAAGGAGGAGTTACAAAAAATGCGCAATAAAATGGAAGGTCGTATTAACTCGGCAAGGAGGAGCACCCCATTCACTACTCAAGTCATTGATGATCCTCTACCTCTTAATTTTAGAACTTTAAGTGTGGGGAATTATGATGGCAGCACGGATCCAGAAGAATATTTGTCTCGATTTGAAATGCTTCACTCCTCCTTCATCAGCTGTCAGATGGGGTGAAATGTAGAGTGTTCTTGACTACCCTAGATGGCGTTGCTCAATCGTGGTTCGATCAATTACCATCAGGAATAGTGGATTCCTTTCCTAAATTCAGCTCGTTGTTCCTTCATCAATTTGCGAGCAGTAGAAGTTGCAAGAGAACAGCCTTGAGTTTGTTCGGTCTCAGGCAGGGGATGATAGGAGTCCCTGCGGGATTTTCTGAAAAGATTCAATCAAGCATGCCTTCATGTTCCGCATGTGACGTCTGAAATACTAGCCAGCGCTTTCACCCAAGGGTTGAGGGAGGGGGATCTGTTCAGATCGTTGGCCAAGAAGCCACCGTCGGATTATGAGATGATTACTAGGGGCGTGCCTCTAAATATATTATTTGGAGGAAGTGCAGAGGATGAAACAGAAGAAGGAAATAAAAAATGGTGGTGAAGTCAATAGGAAGGAGAGGCCACTGGAACAGCCTAAGAGGAACTTTGATCAATACCTACCGATGAGATCTTATCGGGAGGTAGCCATGAATCAAATTATGCCGAAGCGGGGTCGGGGGGGACCTTATGGAAGAGGAGTATTCCGAGGAGGAAGCACCCGAGGAGGGAGCGTTCATGAAGGAAGAATGGGTATAAGGCGAGGAGCTGACGATGACCTGAGGAACAGTGCTCCTTTCCCTCGGAATAATGTTAATCCAGGGAGAGGAGCACTTCAGCCAGTTCCTTGGGCATTACAAGGGGAAAGAGTGGAGGAAATCAAGTTACCAGGGAAAGAACCGTGAGCAATGTTCCTAACCGAGGAACTATACATATGATTTTGGGAGGAACATCATGTGGAGATTCTAACCGAGCAAGAAAAGTTATGCTCGAAGACTCGAAGTGTTATCCATTAATCCAAGTCATACTCAGGAGAGTCCTTCTAAAGCTTTCGGACCTGCAGATTTACAAGGGATTTATTTTCCCCACGAGGATGCATTGGTTATTTCAGCCACAGTGGCCAACTACAATGTGCAAAGAATCTTCATCGATACAGGCAGCTCGGCAGATGTGCTCTTCCTTAATACTTTGAAACAGATGGAATTGGGAAGTATAGCTGTACAAAAAGTGAATACTTCTTTGCATGGGTTTATCGGAGAAGTCATAAGTCCTATAGGACAAGTGTCTTTACCCGTCACATTAGGAGAGGAGTCCAAGACAAAGACGAAAGATGATCACCTTCCTCATAGTGGATGCACATCCTTCCTATAATATATATTGGGTCGGTCGGCATTAACGGCCTTTGAAGCGGTTGCTTCTACTTACCACTTGAAGGTAAAATTCCCAGTAGGAGAGGAAGTGGGACAAGTAAGGGGAAGTCGGAGTTCATCAAGAAAATGCTATGTGCAAGAGTTGAAGCAAGACAAGGGAAATAATAGAAAAGAAGGGGAGCGATGAAATAATAAGAGGAAACATGGACAGCCTGAGGCGGAGGAGCGGATAGTCCCCGAGGAGGAATTTATGAGTATCGAGTTAGGTCACCCGACAAAAACTACTCGCATCGGATCCAAGTTGGCTCCAGAATTGAGGAAAAGGGTGATGGGTTGCTTAATAGATAACGTGGATGTGTTCGCTTGGAAATAACTCTGATTTAATTTGGGGTAAAACCTGAGATTGCTGAGCATCATCTAAATGTGGGACCCGAGTGCTCGGCAATTTAAGTAGAAGAGAAGGCATTACGGGAGATTAGTTTCCCTACATGGCTCTCAAATGTGGTTCTAGTACCTAAAGCATGAGACAAGTGGAGGATGTGTGTAGATTTTCGAGACGTGAACAAAGCGTGTCCCAAAGATTGTTATTCATTGCAGAGGATTGATCAATTAGTGGAAGTTCTACTGCGGGACATGAGCTGTTATGTCTTATGGATGCTTATCAGGGATAATCATCAAATCCCCTTAGCCCACGAGGATCAGTCCAAGGTTAGCTTTGTCACAGCGGGAGGAACTTTTTGCTATGTCATAATGCCCTTCGGATTGAAAAATGCAGGGGCCACTTATCAGAGACTGATGGATAAAATGTTCAGAGATCAAATAGGACGGAACGTAGAGGTTTATGTTGTACGTCCTGATCAAAAGCAAGAAGGCCCAAAAATCTGATCGAAGACATGGAGGAGGTCTTTGCCACTTTAAGAAGATTTGGCATAAAATTAAATCCAGCCAAATGTACCTTCGGAATTCATAGTAGAAAATTCTTGGGGTACATGGTGACAGAGAGAGGTGTGGAAGCTAACCCTGAGAAAATCCGAGCAATCCGAGAGATGAGTCCTCCTCGGACCTTGAACGAAGTACAAAGATTAACAGGAAGAATAGCAGCGCTTAGTCGATTCATATCTCGATCGGCTGATAGGAGTTTGCCTTTCTTTAAAGCATTAAGGCGAGGAATGCAGTTTGAGTGGGATGATCAGTGTCAGAAAGCTTTCGAAGACTTGAAAGAATATCTAGCTCAGTTACCCTTAATGAATAAACCCGAGCACAATGAGACCCTCCTCGTCTACTTGTCGGTAACCGAGGAAGTTGTCAGCTCGGTGTTAATTCAAGAGAAATTAGGGCAGCAGCAACAGGTATATTATGTCAGTCGAGCTTTGCAAGGAGCCGAACAGAGATACCCTGAAATTGAAAAATTAGCTTTGGCTCTCGTGATCACAGCAAGAAGGCTTTGGCCGTATTTTCTATCTCACCCTATCATGGTGGTAACGAGCACTCCCTTAGGAAGGCTCTTGCCAAAAGCTAAAATTTCAGGAAGGATGGTGAAATGGGCCACATAATTGAGTGAGTTCGATATTTCTTATCAGCTCGGACTACCATCAAGCTCAGGCCTTATCGGATTTCTTGGTTGAAGTGACTCATACTCGCGAAGAAAAAGATTGGAGGCCTATTTGTAGATGGATCATCTACTCAAATAGGAAGCGGCGCAGAATTATACTTATCAATCCAGAAAGAGAGGAAATTGCCATAGCTATTCAGTTCGGTTTTCATTCTTCAAACAATGAAGCCGAATTCGAAGCTCTCCTCTCAGGTTTACGAGTAGCATTAGACGCCGAAGCTTGGAAAGTAAAAGTGTTCATGGATTCAATGCTGGTTGTTCAGCAGGAAAAATGTGGTGTACAAGGTGAAAGAAGAAAAGTTGAAAAAATATGTGGAGAAGGCCAAGTATTAATGACTCAGTTCCAGGAAGTGGAATTGAAGCAAATACCGCGAGAGATAATAACCGAGCAATACACTCGCAAAATTAGCTAGTTCCATTCATGAGTGGAAGAACAGGAAAGTGCTGGTACAAGATCTTTTGGTCTCGCACATAGCTATCAACAGTATAATGAATTTGGAGCCTTGTATCATATCCGATTGGCGAGAGTATATCGTTAAATTCTTGAAAAATAGGGTGTGTTGCCAATAGATCCGAAGGAAGCTGCTCGGGTGAAGAGAATGGAGAGGCGTTTTGTGTTAGCAGAAGATAAATTGTTCAAAAGGGGATTTTCAGCTCCCTTCTTGCAATGCACATCAGTACAAGAAGTAGGACATTTGCTAAAGGAGATTCACGAAGGCTGTTGTGGGAATCATTCGGGAAGTACTACGTTATATCAGAAAGCCCTTCGGGCAGGATACTATTGGCCCAGTATGAGAGAAAGTGCCGAAGAAATTGTTAAAAATGTAACAATTGCCAGAAACATGCAAATTTATCTCATATACCCACAGAGGTCCTAAATAGCAGTGTTACTTCCTGTCCCTTCGATCAATGGGGGATGGACATCGTCGGACCTTTTCCTCTTGCCACGGGGCAAAGAAAATTCCTCCTAGTAGCAGTTGAGTACTTTACTAAATTGGTGGAAGCTGAGCCTCTAGCAAAAATAACTGAGGAGGAAATTATCAGATTCTATGGAGAAGCATAGTATGTCGGTTCGGAATACCGAGGAGAATTATTTCGGATAATGGAAGGCAATTTCAGGGAAAGAAACTACATGAGTGGTGCGATGATATAAAATCAAGCAAGTATTCACGTCAGTGGCCTATCCACAGTCAAATGGGCAAGTCGAAGTTATTAACCGTATTCTATTACATGGGATTAAGACGAAGCTGGAAGGGGCCCGAGGAGAATGGGTAAATGAACTACCTGGAGTCTTATGGGCTTACCGAACAACTCCTCGGGTATCTACAGGGGAAACTCCGTATGGTCTGGTATACGGTTCGGAGGCCCTCATTCCAGCAGAAATTGGGGTTGAAACTCTCCGCGTACAATGTTTATGATCCAGAGCAGAACGAGGGTAAAAGAATGCAAGTGTTAAATGAGATTGATCAGCTAAAAGAACAAGCTGTAGCAAGAACAGAGCTATACAAAGTAAGGATTACCAATGCCTATAACCGAAGGGTTCGACCAAGAACATAAGTCGGGGATTTAGTGTTACGAATAACAAATCCTGCTGGTGAGGTAAAAAAGTTGGCACCCAAATGGGAAGGCCCTTACAAAATCAAGGAAGTGGTCGGAAGAGGAGCCTACAGGCTGGAGGATCATGAAGTCGGAAGTTGGTAAGACCTTGGAACATTCATAACTTGAAGAAATATTTTGTGTAATCTTTCTTTTTTTTTTTATTTTATGAATTCAGCAGTAATAAAATGAAAGTATTTGATTCATCGAGTTTGTTCGGAATTCTAATGATTTATTCGTGGGATCGGGATGTTTGGTCCACGTTTAAACATTAAATTATCATCAGTTTATTCGTGGGATCGAGATGTTTGGTCCACGTTTAAACATTAAATTATCATCAGTTTATTCGTGGGATCGGGATGTTTGGTCCACGTTTAAACATTAAATTATCATCGGTTTACTCGTGGGATCGGGATGTTTGGTCCATGTTTAAACGTTAAGTTATCATCGGTTTATTCATGGGATCGGGATGTCTGGTCCACGTTTTAAACCTAAAATTACCTAAGTATTTGTGCTCGGGGTAGCGAGCTTGTTCGGAATTTTAGTTGTTTACTCGTGGAATCGGGATGTTGGTCCACGTTTTAAACCTAAAATTACCTAAGTGTTTGTGCTCGGGGTAGCGAGCTTGTTCGGAATTTTAGTTGTTTACTCGTGGGATCGGGATGTTTGGTCCACGTTTTAAACCTAAAATTGCCTTAGTGTTTGTGTTCGGGGTAGCGAGCTGGTTCGGAAGTTTTAGTTGTTTACTCGTGGGATCAGGATGTTTGGTCACGTTTTAAACCTAAAATTGCCTAAGTGTTTGTGCTCGGTGGTAGCGAGATGGTTCGGAATTTTAGTTGTTTACTCGTGGGATCGGGATGTTTGGTCCACTTTTTAAACCTAAAATTGCCTAAGGGTAGCGAGCTTGTTCGGAATTTTAGTTGTTTACTCGTGGGATCGGGATGTTTGGTCCACGTTTTAAACCTAAATTGCCTAAGTGTTTGTGCTCAGGGTAGCGAGCTGGTTCGGAATTTTAGTTGTTTACTCGTGGGATCGGGATGTTTGGTCCACGTTTTAAACCTAAAATTACCTAAGTGTTTGTGCTCGGGGTAGAATTTTAGTTGTTTACTCGTGGGATCGGGATGTTTTGGTCCACTTTTTAAACCTAAAATTGCCTAAGTGTTTTGTGTTCGTGTAGCGAGCTGGTTCGGAATTTTAGTTGTTTACTCGTGGATCGGGATGTTGGGATCACGTTTAAAACCTAAAATTGCCTAAGTGTTTGTGCTCGTAGCGAGCTGGTTCGGAATTTTAGTTGTTTACTCGTGGGGTCGGGATGTTTGGTCCACGTTTTAAACCTAAAATTGCCTAAGTGTTTGTGCTTGGGGTAGCGAGCTTGTTCGGAATTTTAGTTGTTTACTCGTGGAATCGGGATGTTTGGTCCACGTTTTAAACCTAAAATTGCCTAAGTGTTTGTGCTCGGGGTAGCGAGTTGGTTCGGAATTTTAGTTGTTTACTCGTGGGATCGGGATGTTTGGTCCACGTTGTAAACCTAAAATTGCCTAAATGTTTATGCTCGGGGTAGCGAGCTGGTTCGGAATTTTAGTTGTTTACTCGTGGGATCGGGATGTTTAGTCCCACGTTTTAAACCTAAAATTGCATAAGTGTTTATGCTCGGGGTAGCGAGCTTGTTCGGAATTTTAGTTGTTTACTCGTGGGATCGTGATGTTTGGTCCACGTTTAAACGTTAAATTATCATCGGTTACTCGTGGGATCGGGATGTTTGGTCCACGTTCAAACGTTAAGTTATCATTAGTTTACTCGTGGGATCGGGATGTTTGGTCCACATTTCAAACCTAAAATTGCCTAAGTGTTTATGCTCGGGGTAGCAAGCTTGTTCCGAATTGCAAGTAAATAATTTATTAATGAACGAAAAAGAAATACAAAATGGTAAAAGCTCTACGGGTTAAAAAGCTCCTCGGGGAGGCTTTCCAGAGCAGCACTTACATCAAGAAAATCTTTTGAAGCTCCTTCGGGAGGGTAGCCTTGAGATCCAAATTGGCTGACGCATGCTTCAAAGCCATGATCAAAAAACTTATAAGCACGGTCAGCCACCATGTTGCTGTACTCCGGAGACTTCAAAAACTCAGCTTTCCTCGAGAGCCAGAGTCCTTCCACACGAGCAGGCAGTGGAAGATTTCTCTGAGCAAGTTGCTCAGAGACAGCTTGATGTTGCTCAGCCAGGGATTTATACTGCTCCGACAAAGTAGAATTAGCACCTTCCAGATCGGCGAATTTTGTCCGCTCCTCTGCCAGGGTCTTCTTCTCCGCTTTGTCCCGAGCTGACACTAGGGCCAAGTGCCGCTCCTCAAGAAGGCTCACTATTTTTTCAGCTCCTCGCCCATACTCTCTAAATGCCCTGATGCGCTTCTAGTTCTGCCAATCAGCCAATCGAACTGAATGAAAACGAGTGAGAAGCTCACCCGCCATCATGTGGGTCTGCATCGGAGCATATACAAAATTAAAGTAACGAAAGGTGTTGTAAAAAGACAAGCGAAGCAGATTAGTTGGTAAAAGTAGTTACCTGAGTAAAGGAGGAGGAGAAGTCGTTCACCAAGTTGCTGAAAGCTAATTCCCCGAGGTACTTACGGTCGGCTGAGTTGGGGGTGTAGCACAAAATGGAGTGGGAGGCTTTGGGGTCGGGGTTTTTCAGTAGTGGAACGGTGGGAGAATACGTTCACGAATGGATATGGTATCTCGAGGTAGGCCGAGAAACACCGAGAGCGGGTTGAGAGGAGGCTCGAGGTTCGGAAGGGATAAGGGAAGAAGAAGTTTTCTTATTGGGAAGTGCTTGGGGCGAAGAACTTGGACCTTCGGGAGTAGCCCTCTTCCGACGACGAAGGGCTTGAGTCCCCTCAAGAGAAGCCCTATCCTCAGGAGGGAGTCAAAATCTCGACAGACGGGGGAGGGGCAGAAGTAGTAGCAGCCTTAGAAGTTTGACCTTTCTGGCTCTTCTCCTTCAGCTTCTCGGCCATCCTAGCCTTCATCATTTTTGTTTTCTGAAAAGAGCAGAGAAATATTAGTCCGAACATGATAAGTCAAAAATAAAACGCAGAAGACTGCTTGAAAAGCACTCACCCGAGGGGCATTTTCAAGGATACACCCTTGGGGCTCAACTGGAACAAGTATAGCAGTCCGTCGTCAATCAGCTCCATCAAATTAAAACACTGATCGCCAAGTGCACGACGAACCGACAAATACGGTTCCTCCTCAAGGTGACCCTTGATTGATTTCCCCCTCGGGAGACTTTCCCTCCACTCCATAGGGCAATCCCAAGGCTGGAGGGGACGAGCAAAGAAGTAAGAGTTTTTCCAATTTTTTATGGACGAGGGGTATTTTTTGAGGAAGCCAACCCCTGTCCTTGAGGAAAAGTAAAAAAGCCCGATCTCTTTCTTGTTCAGTTGAAAAAAATAATGAAAAAGTTCAGGAGTAGGGGTAAAACCCAGATAAGAAAGTACTATGAAAAAGCCTGCTAATAATCGATAACTATTGGGAAATAAATGACTAAGGGAAACACAGAAGTAGGATGCTACTTCAATAAAGAAAGGAGGGATAGGGAAACGGAGGCTTCCTCGGAACTGGTCTATATAAAAAGGAAAATAGCCCTTAGGGGGCAAGTGAGGACGAGATCCAGAAGGGGGGCAATAATAAAAGTCCCCTCGGAAATCCCCCATTTAGTTCGGATATTATTGAGGTGCTGAGTCAATTTGACCTCAGACTCGAAGATCTCGAACCAGGGAACGCGGGCTTTAACTAAATCTCGCTCTGTAGCAAGTCTCTGCTCCTGTAAACGAGCAGCTGACGCGGCAGATGAGCTTAGAGTTCTGTCACTATCAGAAGAAGAGGAAGAAGGTTGAGGAGAGGGGCTAAGAGCGTCCCCCTCATTGAACATATCTATCGCCTGTAATGAAGAGTCGGCGGAGGAAGAAACCATACTTGGTGATTAAAAAAGAAAGACTGTTGGAGAAAGTTGTTCGATCGTCTGGTGCTAGCTCGAAAGCAAAATGCAGCAAAATAGAGACAAATGAAGAAAATGGATGTGTATTTATAGCGGGGACCATATGAACAGTCATTCAATCTTCACCGTCCAAAAATAAAGGAATGAACGGTCATAAAGGTGCCTCGGGAAACGAAACGCCGCGTGGCATTTGAAATTTTTGAGCGAGAAAAAAGGGCGGCAAAAATTTCCCGAGCAGGTTAAGTTTAGGATTTTACCCGAAGACAATAAAACAACACTTCAAAAGTCTCGTCTTGCTTTACTTTAGGGGGTGAGGTGATGTCATATGACATATTGACTTCCTCGGGTAAAATCCCCTCAAGAGCCGAACAAGTCATATACCGAACAGAATGCACCGAGCAGATAGCACCGAGCAGGGTTTTGCCGAACAGCTGCTAAACCTCCTCGATTTTCTGGTCAAAGATTGGCGGAAGACCCGGGAGTAACTAACAAATTAACCGGCGTGAATAAACGTGCAGTAATGGGGCGCGGATTTCTCGGACACGTTGGGCTCCAGTTAAGCCACGTTCAGAGGACATCGTGTTCCGGATCCACCGCGAGCCAATCACTAGGAACAGTTCTATAAATACCCCGCGGATGTCATCATAGTAGGGGTTGGATTTTTCTGGGCAAAAAGACTCCGAAGAGAGCAAATTTATGTCTGTTCGGTCTTTTCTGTTATTTCTCTAAAATATTCGTGCAGGTCATTGAGCGATTGTTATTTGTGTCCAGAGTGTCTTGTAAATCATCAACGTTTATAGTGAAGTTTCTGGACTAGGTCCCGTGGTTTTTCTCTCAATTTGAGGGTTTTTCACGTAAAAAATCTTGGTGTGTTTATCGTTATTTTTCATTAACACTTTATTCTACCTTATATTCAAAAATCACGAATCACATCATATATATATATATTTATATATCTTAGCTTTTACAAACACCCGATCTATACAAATATTTTCTCATCTAGATGTGTGACTGCGTGAGAATGTATGTAATGGATCAAATATGAATTTTTTTTGTATGGATCGGATTTGGACATATGCATGGATTAGTATAAAGAAATTTGGTCATGGTTTTTAATAAAATAATCGGGAAAAATTTAATTTAACAAAATAACTGATGTCTAGGAAAGTCATTAAAATGATTTAAGTTGCCATTTGAAGGCGCCATTTCAAATGACGTCTTCATTATTTAAAATAATAATAATTTGAAGGACTCATATAATTTGGCGCTTTCAAAAAAAATATTATTTTTTTATTGAAGGCGTCATATGAAATGGCGCCTGCAATAATGCATATTTTGAAATAATAAAAGAAAACATCTGTCAAATCTTGCAGGCAACTTGATGGACCAAGTTTTTATTTCGTAAAAAGATTTCCACAATTCGTGCTTTAATTTTTATAAGTCAGTAAACAGATGAAGCTTCAAGAATCAAGAGTAGACGCTAGTCAGCATGCCAATTTTTTTTTTTTCGAGCAATCATTATAACTATAGAGGAAAGAGGTAGGACTAAGATGAAACTCGAACATGTGATCTCAAACTTCCTTCATGGAGGTGGTACGAGTTGGGCCACAAGCCCACCTTTTGGCCCAGCTCGCACCACCTTCATTAAAAGACTTCGCAGTCTCGGATTTGAACCCCGTCCCATTTCTGTCCTCGAAGTGAGTAATGATTTACGTAATTAAATACATTAATATTTTAATAAGCCTGGTTATTACTTCTTCGCACCGGAAACACACATCATTCAATCAACTTGTGCTCGAACAATTCATGAGATTAAATGGGACATTAAGAATATATATATATATGTACACACACACATATATATTACATTGCCATGTTTTGAACTCTACTCTTTATCAGTAATGTGTATCATCGATACAGAAAGTTGTTTGTCCCTTGGTCGCTGCTAAGTGCGTAGCATTGTCTTTGACCTGTATTTTTTATTTCACAGAAAATAAAGGAAAATGAAACTAAAGAGGGAAACAAGTTCTGTAAAATAAGTAATATTCGTCAAAATTTGATGAATCGTGAGATTATTTTTTATATATTTTTTCTCAAATTTTCATTCTCGAAACCAAGGAGCTCCTTTTCTTATGGATTATTTTAAAATTTTAAAAAATAAAACTTATTTGATCAAGATTTTAAAATATAATATTTTTAATTTCTGACATTTGGTTAGCCTTCATTATTCATATGCGTTTGAATGTTATTTTACAAAAAGATCACAAAAAAATAAGTATTTGACCAATATCATTTCTTAAACTATTCATTTTTCTTATTTGCGGGGATATAAATATATAAATTTTAAAAAAGTTCAATATACGGTTCTTTTAAAATAAGACATAAGCTTATCTTACAGCTTAATGCAATTATATTCAATGTAAATATTGATGTAACACATAACTTCATGCTGAAGTTTGCCTGCAAGATTTTACAGATGGCAAATGTTTTCGTTTATTTATTTCAAAATATGCATTATTAAAGACGCCATTTTATATAATATTTTTAATAAAAATATAATATTTTTTGAAAAAACATTTTATATGACGCATTCAATTTCTTTTTTAAAATAACGAAGATGACATTTGAAATGACGCCTTTAAATGAAAGCAACATCTTTAACGGCGGCTTAAGTCAATTTTAATGACTTTTATGGTTTTATCATAGCCCACTGATAGGACGTTTCTTGAAACTTTAACTTTTGAATTTGAATTTAAATAATATCAAGTTGATAGTGTTAAAAACATGAAAAAAAATCACCACCTCTAATTTTTCGGACAAAAAGATTGAGATGTTGGAGCTTTTGCATGTGAATCAACGCGAGTATTTTAAATTGTTTTTTTCTTAGTATCTTTCAAACAATCTTGAAACAATATTAATTAATTAAGATTATAGATTTTGAAGGTTATATGATATGAAATGGACTAATATAATATTATTTAATAAACATATGAAATATAAAATAATGATGGTTGAGAAATAAGAGAAAAAATATAACCATGTTGTTAGTGTGTTTTTCCAAAAAAATTGAAAAATAAAAAAAATTATAGTTTGTGGGTTGATAGAGTAGTTGATGTCTTAAAGTTTTAAGAGAACCTAAATTAACCAAAATATACTTTGTTCATCAACATCAACACTCCATAAGTTTTATTATTATTATTATATTTTTATAATATAATTTAGTAGTTATTTTCATCAAGCTTTTTAGATTATTATATAAAGTTTGGTAAACAATTATTTGGGAGAAAAAAATTATTCTTACCAACTTAGAGAGTATGGAATTAGGAGCTAGCTCAAGGACCGATCGGAGCGACCCCAACGTATTTTGTGTCATAGAGTTCACACAAAAATATTCCTACCAATCTAGAGAGGTGGAAATTCGGAGTTATCCGAATGAAAAATCCAAAGATCCTAATGGACTCAATAACATCAGAAATATTGGGATCGTTGATATTAGAGTCAGCTAAATAAAAAATCAAAAAGGCGGTTGAAGGAATCAGTATTTTATTGTACTTAGATTCCTTGTTCAACTTGGGACATCACATGTGAGTGTGTGACGAGGTATATAGGTGTGATTAGGCGAACAAAATCTCGAACCATGTGATGTTGGTTAATTGCCTAAAGTACGAATCCAATATGCTAAGAAATTTAATTTTTTTTTCGATTCACAACTTTGTGAGATAATTATTCTTTTTTGTTTTTCAATTTATAGATCTATATACAAAAAGGACGTTTCTTTGATGTCGTTTTAAAAGGTAATGCTATGGAGGATATCTATATCATATATTTGATATGTATAAATAACCTTATGAACATCGTTCTTAATGGCAATAATAACACGAGCAAAAAATAATATATTTAACAATGTATATAGTGAATGAATCTCCTCTGTATTATCTTTTATCAAATAGTAACTGTATAAATTTAATAGTATATCCAATATAATACATCTATCTCAAATAATTCATACTAAATAATTATTTGATACTAAAGGAAAGCTTACTATTTTCACGTCGAAACAAAATCGAAGTGAAGGTATGAAAACTGAGAAAGCAACTTGCCACAAGGATACTGGGAATTTTATGTTAGATGATGCCGTAAATTTATTTTGATTTTGTATATTGTATGTATATATAATGTTTCATGGGTCAATGTGGACCATGTCCATGGACGAATCTAGTAATTTTAATGGGGGCGAAATTTAATTGCATAAAAATTAAACCAAAAGCTCACGGTAACATTTGAGTTTAAAGGCTATAGGTAAAAATGACTAGGTAATAATTAGAATACGAGTATTTCAAGAAAATGAATTGCTTGATTTCAAGAAATAACATATTTATCGATTTAATTATAATAATACAATTATTACAATGCTCGGTCATTAAAAGGGGTTGTCTATCTGTGATGACGGTGATGGATATATGAGATAACTTGTTAGTTATTAGTCTCATTATCTCTGATATTCGTTGTCTTGCTAGTGAGTTATATAGTATCCGGCCTCACATATTTCGCGTAATCCAACAAAGTTGTTCATACTAATAGTGAAGATTATCCACTGAATATTGTTTATCACTTAATGATATGAATTACTTTTCATAAATAAAAAAAATGAAGGGACTTGCTCAATTTCAAGAAATGCGAGAGTATGTTCTTTACATGTTTAAGAAACTTATTGATTTTTGGGAGAGGGTTATAAAAGTGCAGAGGTAGTAAGGGAGTATAATACTTTGTGGTGATTTTTTTTATATTCTATATTTGTCCATTGATGGATCGTAAATTATTACACTGTTAAGTGTTATTCTAGATTGGACCCGTTAAGGTATCCATATAATAGTTCCCCATATCGAGGCATGTTTCAGCTCATTAAACCATTTAAGATTTAGATACTTAATTATGTTAAGATCCATAATTTAAATTCAACTCTTTCAATTTAGTTACCCTATTCGAGTAGATTATATTTTGTATTTGTGTGGTCATCAAAAGTTTAGGTGTAAACAAGCCATATATATATATATATATATATATATATAAATAAATAAAAGCATGAATTTTAGAATCAAACTGGTTTACTATTTTGTGCCATAATCAGAGTTTCTCATATCAATTAAACAATTTTATTTATCGATAACTAAAATAAATACCAGTCTAATTCACCGAATAGTTGTTCCCCACAATTCTCCTCCCAATTACACTGATTTGTAATATATCATAATCAAATACTCGATCTTAACTCATGTACTAATATAAGATCGAACATTTGTTAAATTTATCAAAATTTATAACTGATAGTAATGATACAACTCAAATATTTTAAGTTGTATAATTAATTTACTATTACTTTTGAGTACGTATTTGTTGCTTCCACGATAAACATGAACTTGGGGTTTTTTTTTTTTTTTCTTCATGTGTTTTCATGATTTAGGATACTACATGTTGGCCATTAATTCATGTTATAGTGAAAGGAGATTGGAGAAAGGGGATATGATGAAGATCTTTCGTATATTTATTTAGTGGACTATATGAGAATGATATCTAACATTTGAGTCTCTAAATCAATTTGTTAGATTGATGTCTTATCTTAATTCCCTTGTCTAATTTCTTTTATGGCTGATTTGATGTTAAAGTTAAAGCAAACAACTTGTGAAAAAGGAAAAGAAATTTTTTTTTGAAAAGGATTCAAAACATTTGGGACCGTTGGCAGACTAAGAACATGTACAATGGGAGACTTTTCCAACCCTGTTGAGGATCCTCAGGGTTTGTTTGATGATGCCTTTAAATACAATACTCTTAGGAGCATCATCACCGTTCATTTGTAATCTTTTTTTTTTAAAAGAAAAAAAAGATTCTATATAGATGGTGGATGATGCTTCTAAGGGCAGTGCCCTTCAGGGCAGCAACAAACAAACCGATCCTCAGCCCCCAGCTTTGTTTTAATTTTTTTATTTTTTTATTTTTTTTAAATTTATTCAATTTTAATTTTTAATATAATTTTACATTTTAATTATTTAAAATTTAAATTATAATTTTACTTATTATATAATTTAAAATTATTAAAAAAAATTACTTTTTAATTGTTAATATAATAATTATAATTTTTTATGTTTTCTTATCTCTTTGATTAATTATTTTAGATATATATATTAATATTTTAATATAACTGAATAATGATATAGAAATAGATTGTGATAAATGATGTAGTAATTGTAGAGGAAAAATGATAGGACTGAATGTCATAAAAGTGTTGATATATCATATATTGTGAGTAATATTAAACCTTTGAAATGAGCTTAATAATTGCATGTGCTCCAAATACATATTCAAATTTTCTAGAGAACGCCATCATTAATTAAGAAAAATATGCACACAAAAGTTAAATCCATTGTCCTTGGTTAGGAGTGACAAAAGCTATAACACTATTTCAAGCTAGGTGGTTACTTATTATTTTATATTTTTTACATGGATATTTTTTTTTTATATAAACATAGATTATATTAAAAATTAAAAGTACAACCGGTTATAAAATTATTTCAGATATAAAAATATTATCAATATTAATTATTCCAACATAAACAACTTTATGTTGGATTATTAGAATGATAGCATAATTGTTTTCATGGCTATAAATTTAATTTTTATACTGCTCACATTTTTATTTTTTTATGTAGGTTTTTAAGTTAATATAATAATAGATATTTGAAAAAAAAAACATTTGAAAAAAATATATTAAGTGGAGGGGGACGTTTTTCACAGTATTAAACTTACATAAATACCCTTCCGCCAATATTGAATTTCCACACCAACCATTTCTGAGCTGGAGTGAGAAAGAAAAAAAAGGAATCCTCGAAAACAAATTTTAATTGTTGAACTGCCACTTGACTTTGACCCTCCTAATTTTAGTCAAACGTACAACATCATAAGAAAAACGAGGACAAATAGTACGAAGATAATGAAAATACAATTTTTTGTGTATGAAGATAATACATTGAATTCTTCACAATATAAAAAAAATTGTCAAAAAATTCTATTTTTTAAAACATTATATGAACACCCCTGTATGAAACAAACGATAAAAAATCCATCTTTCTTTAAACTCTACACAAAATTCGTGCGTGTTAAAGTAATAATAACAACAATTAAGTCACAATCTCAATAAATTGAGTTAAGCTACATGAAATCATGAACCATATAAAAAATCAAGTCAAAATCACTCTATTTTCTTAAATCCTACACGAAGTTTCCTATCTTATCCAATATGCCCTACAAATTTTCACTTCACATCATTTTCTCTTCTTCTATAATGGTTTTTTTAGTTTTAAAATGAATAATGTCCAGAAATTTAAACTGAATAGTTCTATAGTGTAATTTTAAATAGATTATATAATATTTTGGATTTTTCTTTTAATGTATGTATATTTATTGAGGAATTCAAATTTTTTTTCTTTCAAATTATGGATTTATTGAGTAGCAATTATACATGTAAAAAAAATACATATTTTCAAAAACCATTAAAATGTTTTCACAAAAAAATATACATATTTTCATAAAAATGCATATAGTTTCGGAATTAAATAAAATTTGTTAGTTTGTAAATGAATGGAGGTTTCATGCGGTTGAAGAAGATATAAGGGTTTTTTGTCGGTTTGTTTTAATATAGGCGAGTTTTATAATTTTAATATAACACATAGAGGACTTTTGTGCAATTTACAACAAAGAGAAAAGAGTTACCGTGGTCTCGATCACACACGATAATTCACCAAACCGAAATAAAATAAAAAATAAAAGGCGAACGCTATTTGCTGGAAATTATAAATTCTGGGAGCCATACCAGCTCATATTCACGATCGCCGGTGAAAAGCAAATACTCCAGAGTTTCCGGTGGAGATTTCGCCGGTGATCCTGAAAGAGACAACCGGATATAATAGTTATAGAAGCTTAAATGAGAAGGAGAGGTTCGAAATGCGTCTCCGCCTCGTCGAGGCTTCATGCGGCGGCGAAGGGAGATGATTGTGAGAAGAAGGAGAAGCCGAGGCTGGAGAAATACGAAACGTTGCCGGAGTATTTGAAGGATAATGAATTTATTAGAGACTATTACAGATGCGAATGGCCTTTGAAAGATGTTCTTCTCAGCATTTTCTCTTTGCACAATGAAACTCTCAACATTTGGACGTAATGCTTTTTTATTTTTTTAAATATTTTTTTTGAGATTTAAATTATTAAATTCGATGAAATCGAGTTTCTTTCAGGCATTTGATCGGATTTTTCATATTTGCTTGGTTAACAATTGTGAGTTTGACGGAGGAGACGACAATCGAGAATCTGTTGGCGAGATTGTTTTGGTAATTTTCTGAAATTTATGAGGATTTTTTCGTCATTTCGAGCTTCCGCTCTTCAGATCTCTTTTACTTTTTCATATTATTTACTGAAAATTGGAATTAACAGGGAGGGAAATGATGGATGGTTGAAGACGACAATGATGAACCAATCCAGCAGCTCCGATGCTTTCTTATCGGTCAGTGTCACTTTTTTGCACTTTTGGTCCCATTCTTTCATCCTTTTAGGTTTTTGGTACTCTTCTTTATGAAATCACAATTATTAATCTTCTCTATTCTTGAAAAGCACCGTTAACATTAGATTATTGCGTTTTTTATTGCAAATTAATGACCATAAATTGTGGTATATTAAGAAGGCTTAAATATTTTATTCACGAAAATAGTATTTGCCGCTAGTGGAAATTAGATCATCATTAGGGTACATGAACCACGCGGATCACGCAAATGAATAGAAAACTGAAAACCTGAAGATTAGGTGCCTCTTACCCATGAACTTAGCTCAGCTGTCTTCCCACGGGATTTTGCTGTCTGACAGATAGTTGCTTTTGTTTGGTTTCATTTCCAGAGAATCATTTTCCAATTGATAATAAAATCAAATATTACCAATTTTTTTATTTTTTATTAAGAATATAATTTTACTAATTTCAGATCTTACAACATATTAATTTGAATTTAACTTCTTTTTTTTGAACGATTTGAGTTGCTTTTGTTTGGTTTCATTTCCAGAGAATCATTTTCCAATTGATAATAAAATCAAATATTACCAATTTTTTTTATTTTTTTATTAAGAATATAATTTTACTAATTTCATATCTTACAACATATTAATTTGAATTCAACTTTTTTTTTTTTTGAACGATTTGAATTCAACTTTTAATCACTCATAGAAACATTTTATTATTTTCTTCTATGTTTATTTAACTAGATTGTAAAAATTTTCATCCTATCAATTAATATAAAATTAAGTAAAACATGTTTTATTTAGGAAAATAAAACAGATATACATTGCATTGTGCAATCCATGCAATCTCCAAAAATATTTTTTTATATAGTATATAAAAAAAAGCATTCAAAATAAACCAAACAGTACCAGTATTGCAATGTGTTTTTAATTGAAAAATATGAGAGTCGGCATTCTTTAGTGTTTTACCCCAATAAACAATACATCTGGCCTCTGGGGTGAATAAATGGACAAAAAAAATGCTATAATGGCGAGTCACGATCCATAAAGCAGGAAAACTTGACATTTTTCAAGTCTCGTGATTATGACGGATGATGAAATTATTTAAATACAGATGCTCAGGGGTGACTCGGAATTTGATTAGATTTTAAAGGACAATATGTCGAAATTGGAATTTTCTAGCAAATTTACGTTAAATTTGTTAGTTTTTTTTTTTTTTTTTGAAAGAGGACGAATTTTAGGGAGCATCTAGGTGAAATTAGAGGGGAGGTTTTTTTGGAATTATAAGAACATATAATTTATGTATCCCCGTGGTAAAAAAAGCATTTTTTTTTCAACTTTTAATCAACTCATAGAAAACATTTTATGATTTTCTACTATGTTTATATATAACTAGATTGTAAAATTTTAAAATATTCATCCTACCAATAAAATTAAGTAACCCATGTCTTTCCTTGTCATGATCTCTCTATTTTTTTGGACTATGTCGAGCAAATAAAATATAGAAAGACCAATTTTTTTTTGATACAATTGGGTAGGAGTTTTTTTGTACTCAAGGGGTCTCCAACCGGAGACCTTGTCAATTACTGGGAGTTTGGTGTTATTGGGGTTAGTATGTGTTCTGATACGCATAAAATTGTTGTATGTATATTTGAAATGTATCTCGAGTCTCTTTGCACCTATAGTTGGACTTCTTGAATGTGGAAATGAGTTCAATGTTTTTAAGAATGCTGCCCCCTGACCCTGACCATGAAGTGCAATGATCTCTTCCCAATCTACAGGATTCTTATGCAAGACACTTCTCAAAACCACCACTCTTGGGAGCAAGTAAAGATTCAAGCTCCGTTCCCTTATGGCCGTGGTTTGTTTTCTTGGGTGGAGCAATGGTCTGTTTAATCTTTAGCACGACTTCCCACCTCTTCTCCTGCCACTCCCGACGTTTTTACTACTTCTTCTGGCGCCTAGACTATGCCGGAATCTCCATCATGATAGTAGGCTCATTCTTTGCCCCTTTATACTACACCTTCTTAGACTATCCCTTCTGGCGCTTATTATACCTTTCCTCAGTCACATTGATCGGCATTCTAGTAGTCACTACGCTTCTTGCCCCGTCTCTGTCAAGTGGTCATTATCGGGGTTTCAGGGCTGCTTTGTTTCTGTGCATGGGGTTCTCAGGGGTGATTCCGGCAACACACGGAGTGGTGTTGCACTGGGATCATCCGCAGATAATCGCGTCGCTCGGATATGAGATAGCTATGGGGATATTGTATGGTTTGGGGGCAGTATTCTATGTAACTAGGATACCAGAAAGATGGAAGCCTGGTGCATTTGATATTGTAGGTCACAGCCATCAGATTTTCCATGTTTTCGTGCTCGCGGCAGCTCTTACACACTGCTTCGCTACGCTCATTATCCTGGAATGGAAACAAGGTTTACATGTCTAGGAGTTCTCCGAGGAATTTCTATAGAGTATGTGATGAATTGGTTCTGGTTCAGAATTTTCTGTACTCTTCCGAGTGTAGTAGATGTATTCATCCATTATACAAGTGAGATGCTTTATTGAGATTATAAAGAATTAAGACTCAATATAGAAAGACCATTTGTTCGATCTATTGAATGTATAGTTCCCGCACAAAGTTTTCTCATTACAATCATCACCCAGCAGAAATTGTCAGAAATAATTTTATATTGTTAAAATGACTTTAATCGGGAACTAACAAACGTTTGTTTATTTATTTATTGTGAATGTTATTTTTAATTAAATAAAGACAATTTACAATGTGTTTAAAAAACAAAAAAATGATAAAATTTTAACTTAAATTAATAAATATCAAATTAAAATATATAAGATTATCATTAAATAAGTTTTAGTTCTAGAAGTATTCAAATCAAAAGAGTGTTAAATAAAATAAATATACATCAACAAAAATTACTTTGATCTTGGAATTATAACAATAGAAGGTACCTAAATTTCAAAAGGTGTAACAAAATCCATGCGTTTGTATTCTCTTGTTTCATTTCTTTTATTTCAGCATCAGGGGTGTTTGTCGGGAAACCCAGGCAACCCTTTTACAAGTTTTTGTTCTTTAAACACATTTTATTTATCATCTAATTTGTATAATCATTCTTGAGATTTTAGACTTAAATGATTTGAATCACATCATTTAGGCAGCGCTGGTGTAAAACATTTGACTTCAAGATGTACACACAAAAACATAAACCATCTGATACTCCCAAAAAGAGTGATGAACCCTTAGTATCAATAAGAGGTCAACGCGCCTCTCCTTATATCTTTTTCAACGAACCAGATGGAACAGTTAAACCCTGTGATGACCTGCTAGGATCAGAAATAAATGTTACAAGGATGCCGGAAGATTTTTTCTACGTGTCCCATCGGACGCTCATGTCAGGTGATAGGAGATCGGGAAAGATATGGAGAGGAGTAACTGTTGTACGTAAATGTATATAAGAAAATGTATACCTCAAAATCTTGAATGAGCCTGCTATTTATAGGTATTATCTCGCGGATGTATAGATTGGGCCGGTAAGACCATGACTTCCACTACTCCTGGAATTTCGGAGCACGTTGACTGACTACTCAGACCACGAATCACTCCACTCCCTGAAATCTAGGGACATGCCAGTTCAGTGGAGGCTTGGTCAAAATATGGTCAAAATACTCTTAGGTGTGAGATGTCTGAAGATGGTCAAACCAGATGAGCATCCCCACTGATTAGCAAGATGGGAGTTCGGAGATAAAACCACCCTGGTCACAACATGAAAGATAGATTGGTAGATCGGATAACTACAGGGTCCACGACTATTGGTTTCCATGCATCAGGTCAGAGGTCGGTGCCTCGCTCATTGGCTGGTCGAGTGAGCTCTAGTTAAAAATGAGGTTACCTGGAACTCCTGAGATCGATCTGGCGTTTTGACCTCGTTAGATCGGGAGGTCGACCACATGCTTCAATCTGTGATCTGCGTATTGTCTAATTCAGGTCGGCAGGTCGACCATATTTCCCAAGGAATGTTAATATTTTTTCCCCGCTGGGTATCACAACCCCTCCCTCACAAGTCGAGTTGACACCTATGGTCAGAAACTCACAAATTTGGTCGAGCCGAGAAGCTTTAAGGCGGGAAAATATATAATTTGAAATCACAACTGATGGTGTTTCAATTCCCGAGGTCAATCATACCCGTCCATCCCATTTTTAATAGACGGTCCGATTTAAAATCATCTTCCCTATAAATACTTAATTACCTTTGTTCATTCTTTACTTTTTCTGATTGCAGGCAGCTCGGACCCGACCTCCTAACCCTAATCCTCTTCTAATTTACTAGGTAAGATCCGCTATTTGTGGGGTCCTCTTTACTTAATCCATTATGTATCAAGTTAACATACATATGTGAGTCTGAATTAAGTAATAACATGCACTAATTTAGATTATCGTACTAGTTAAGTTGTTACAAGGTTTACAAAACCCTAACCAACTATACATCACATATACAAGTAACAACCTATTCCAAGATAACCCCTATGCAGTGGTTCCCCTCGCAGCGGAAATCATGACTCACGCTCCCCACGTCTATGAGCCCCTACAGAAACATTCACACAATGAGTATAGAGAACAACTATCTCAGTGCAATATCAAAACACAATATCAATATCAATGATAAAGCACAATAAATCATTTAACGTGAATGTTCTGTATCATGCATCCACAAATGCACTATGTCATGACATGTCTCAACAAGCACCCTAGTATCACGAGCCCCATATGATATGCCTATTCAGCTCAATATGTCAGTGGAACCACATCACATCTTCATATTAGCAGCACATATCATAGTACCATGCTCATCTGTGATAATAGCCAGAGCATATACCCACACCAGGTGTATATCTCTCAAGCCAAAGCATATGTAGTATATCTATTGTGGCAACGATCCCAGCCAAAGCATATACCACACCAGGCATATCTATCGAGGCAATGATCTCACCAAAGCATATACACATATCTATCAAGGCACCATCCCAATCATATGAAATCCATGTATGTACATGCATATGAAACTACCAATCATATGACACAAGATAACACAAATCATATGATATCAAAACCATAACATCATCATCACATCATATCTATACTCCTTACGTCAACACGTACCTGTACTGCGACACAAACGATTTAAATTAGGCGTCCCTGTCTAATTGCCTCGTTGTCCCGTCCCTTGAGATGATGCTACAACAATGCCAACAATATAACATGTTATCATAGGCATTAAAATCAAATTCTACAAAAATATAACATTTTTCAACATTTTAACTCTGGCGATCGATCGCGACATTTCACCGATCGATCGCCAAACTGTTCTGCCTCCCTCGCGATCGATCGCCAAACCTCGCGATCGATCGCCAAAGTGTTCTGTTGCTCGCGATCGATCGCCACATTTTCACCGATCGATCGCTACATGTATAAACTGCCTTAAAATTTACTCTGTCTCGGCGATCGATCGCCACAAGGCTCGCGATCGATCGCTGATGTCCAGAAAGTTTAGAACATGGCGATTTTCAAGCTTATCTCCATGGTTCTTCTCCTATACCTCAACTTGAACCATTTCAACATGTTTCTTGCAATCCCTAGGAACATATGAACATGTTTCTAACATCATAGATTCCAATTCAAAGCATAGAAACATGATATGATTCTTCACATGAATACTTGGTATTTCATTTCACATATGCAACACCAATGACATATTTCAAGTGTAAAGTTAAGAATTCCTTACCAAGATGGTACACTTTTACTTCACACACCTTCCTAGCTCAATTTACAAGTGAATCCCAAGCTCAAACCACAAGGAATTTGAAAGAGATGGAGAGGAGCTTGGTAGAGATTTGTAGGTGTAAAATGGTGTAGTATGTGATTCCACCTCCCTAATCCACTTGATATAGATCCTTAGTCCCCTAATTTACTTGCTATCATGTCATTTAAAGGTAATTACATGTTAAGTAACATGTACATGAAATGAACTCCAAATTCAAATGCAACTCCAATTCACATGACATTCACATACATAATCAAATGCCTCCTAGTTCATGACTTGATATGTTATTAAATCATTGTACACCATGTTTCATTCCTTACCCTTGCCATATATAATTTCACACATGTTTTAATTCTTTCTTGGTTCCACCCGAACCCCCATTATCATACCGCTAAGTGATATAATTACACCATAATCATATCACACGTATATAACACAAATCGAGGCATTACACTATTCATCTCTGTTCTTTTCCTTTTCTTCTCTAATTTTAAGAGAAACTTCTCGTATACTGATCATGTCCTCTAATAATAATTATACCTCTTCTACCTCGGATGCTGTGTTTCGGGAGATCGATCACTACAGGTCCTCCGAAACCACACCTTCGCTCTCGGGTGCTTTCTCCCGAGCCGAGGTCGGTACTTCCCCACTGAATGTGACCCCGAGTTAGCCAGAATTTCAGGTTGAAGATCCCGAATATCTTTCCCGGTCGGGTGACGTCCCTTGGTACGCCCTTTACCGGTCGGGTCTCAAGGATTCTGCTGAGGCAACGATCCGAACCATGAGCCATGACCCTGAAGACTACGATATTATCATACCTTTTCCTGAGGAACGACCTCATGAGCCCCCTTGATCAAATCGAAGGGGGGCTCCATTTTTCAATCCCTGACTTCTTCTTACAACTCAGCCGATACTACCATTTAAACCCTAGTCAATTTGCTCCAAATGCCTTTCACCTTCTCTGTACTTTTGTAATCTTATTCAGAGCTTTTGGATTAAAACTAGATTGCTCTTCTCTTAAACATTTTATGCTTCCCAAGAGGTCCAAAGAGGGACCTATTTATTTCTCAGCCCGTCCTGGGTGTAAGTTCTTAGACGGACCTCATCATACAAAAAGACTTTACGAGTCTTATAATAGCTTTACGATCTATGTCCCAGGTCCGAGCTTCATGAGTTCGTCCGACCTCCACAGACAAAAAGACCTTACGAGTCTCAGCATAGCTTTACGAGCTATGTCCCAGGTCCGAGCTTCACGAGTTCGTCTGACCTCATCATATAAAAGACTTTACGAGTCTCAACATAGTTTTACGAGCTATGTTCCGAGTTTCACAAGCTCGGCCGACCTCTACAGACAAAAAGACTTTACGAGTCTCAGCATAGCTTTACGAGCTATGTCCCAGGTCCGAGCTTCACGAGTTCGTCTGACATCCTCATACAAAAAGGCTTTACGAGTCTCAGCATATCTTTACGAGCTATGTCCAAGGTCCGAGCTTCACGAGTTCGTTCGACCTCCTCATACAAAAAGACTTTACGAGTCTTATAATAGCTTTACGAGCTATGTCCCAGGTCCGAGCTTCACGAGTTCGTCTGACCTTCTTATACAAAAAGACTTTACGAGTCTCAGCATAGCTTTACGAGCTATGTACAGGGTTCGAGCTTCACCAGTTCGTCTGACCTCCTCATACAAAAAGGCTTTACGAGTCTCAGCATAGCTTTACGAGCTATGTCTAAGGTCCTAGCTTCACGAGTTCGTTCAACCTCCTCATACAAAAAGACTTTACGAGTCTCATCATAGCTTTACGAGCTATGTCCCAGGTCCGAGCTTCACGAGTTCGTCTGACCTCCTCATACAAAAAGACTTTACGAGCCTCAGCATAGCTTTACGAGCTATGTCCAGGGTTCGAGCTTCACGAGTTCGTATGACCTCCTCATACAAAAAGGCTTTACGAGTCTCAGCATAGCGTTACGAGCTATGTCTAAGGTCCTAGCTTCATGAGTTCGTTCAACGTCCTCATACAAAAAGACTTTACGAGTCTTAGCATAGCTTTACGAGCTATTTCCAAGGTCCGAGCTTCACAAGTTCGCTCGACCTCCCCATACGAAAAGGCTATACAAGTGTCAGCATATCTTTACGAGCTGTGTCCAAGGTCCGAGCTTTACGACCTCCAACCCACAAAAGGATTAGATAATATTAATAAAGTGGTAAATCGAGCATACAAGCTCCAGTAAAAGCGAGTGTCTGAGCTCCTTTATACTTAATAAACGAGCGTCCGAGCTCCGTCTGCTCGTTCGATGTGCCTCGGTTGATGGAGCGTCGATAGTTAACAGGTATCATACATATGAATTTTGAATACCATCTTTCCCACCTTATAGTTTCCCTGCTCAGCTAAGCCTAAAAATCAAATTAAACGTACGAGCTTCCGAGCAAAGAGGTCAGCTCGACTTAGGAGGGGGGTTGTGATACCCTGCGGGAGAAATATCTATCATCCGAGCTTATGCTTAGCTTCGCTCGAGAAATCACCCAACTTGGAACACAAAAAGCATCTGTCTTAGCACCGTAGGGACGACCGACCTCCCGAGCTCACGTGGTCAAAGCATCCGCCTCAGCGCTATGTATATGGCCGACCTCCCGAGCTCACGTGGTCAAAGCATCCGCCTCAGCGCTATGTATGTGGCCGACCTCCCGAGCTCACTTGATCAAAGCATCCGCCTTAGCGTTTTGTATACATCCGACCTCCCGAGCTCACGTGGTCAAGACATCCGCCTCAACGCGATGTGTATGGCCGACCTCCTGAGCTCACGTGATCAAGACATTCGCCTCAGCGTCATGTATATGACCGACCTCCCGAGCTCACGTAGCCAAAGCATTTGTATATGGCCGACCTCCCGAGCTCATGTGATCGGGACATTCGCCTCAGCGCCATGTATATGGCCGATCTCCCGAGCTTGCCGAGTTCTAGTCTAGATACATAAATCGACAACAGAGATAAGATCATCTTCAGAATTCCCGATCTTTGGGAAGACATTGACTAAGTCCAAGCCTCTAAGGTCAAGTTATCGGCCATATGTATTAACATGGTCCATGATTACACCCACCTCTCCGGGATTTCAGGGAATGATGTGGATCGTGGCCTTACTGATCAGTCGATGTGTTCCGATATTTCAGGGTCGTGTAGATCATGGCCTTACTGGTCAAAATTGCACATCCCGAAACAACACCTATAAATAGCAAGCTAATTCAGGATTTCAGGTATGCATTTTTTCCTATACACACTTACATACAACTGTTATTCCATTATAGATTTTTCCCATATCTCCCGTCACCTGACTTGAGCGTCGGAGGGGACCCGCCGAAAAAACCTTTCGTCACCCTTCTAACATTTTGTTTCAGATCTTAGCAGGTCATTCAGGATCCGTCCATTGTTATTTGGTCCATTGAAGAACATAAAGAGATGTAATTTAACCTCTCATTGATACTTTTAGAGATCATCACTCTTTTTGGGAGTATCACCATTTAATCTAAATTTCAAATTAATGTATACAATGAATTTAAGTTTGATAGAAACCATTTTCCAAGATTTTTTTTAAAAGAAATAATTTTTTACAAAAATATATATATCTACATTTTTTAAAAAAAAAAATACTCTTAAAAATGATAAATTAAAAAAATGAGATAATGAGAAAAATAAGCATGAAATTATTTTTACCAACAAATATTTTTTGGACAAATAAAGAAATCCAAAAATATTATGGAATGAGTAATCCAAAAGTTTTATGGAAAGAGGTGGATTAGTTTTCGAATCGAACCCATAACCAAAGCAAATCATCAGTCCTCTACCATTGCACCACCCACCTTTAACAACTTTCTTACACATTTATATATATACATAAAATTTTGGACATGATATATTTTATTTTTTGACCAAATATAAATTTTTAGCATACTCGATAAGATTAACGATTTAATTGTTGTTGACCAAATATAAATGTTTTAAATAAACAAATATTTGACCAAGACTGTATTTTTGGTAATATACACAATTACAAATGCGTACAATATTACAGAGCAACAGTCGGCACTGCCAACAAATTACATCTTTTCTGCTATTCTTCTTCCAGCATAAACGTAAGAGAACACGCTTCCAGAAAAGCAGCATTGTTTGTGTCGACACACAAGCGCGCCAATATTTGATACCCGGGGAGTAAATTATACCATGTTCTTGCCGTCCAGAAGATTAATCAGCTCTACAATCTTGAAGTTCTTCCTGCAAATGGTTAGTGAGAAGCAGGCCCATTGACAAGACAATTCTGATGACCGATAAACCAAGCGTTTTCCAGATATCCCAGAATAGCTAGACTATGCAGGAAGGCCACGGATTTCTGAAGAGCAAGTGGTCGTCTCTTCTCGGATTAAAATCAGTGTGTGCTCAACTCTCTAGCATTCAAGTGCACCCTTCCAATATAAAACTGAACAAGGTGGCGTTGTTCATGTTACCGCTCGAACATAGGCAGATTAGGTAGGGTCAGTTGAAGAAGTATGGCGACACCAGAACTTTTTCAAGAACAAAATCTCCTCTATCCGGTAAAGGAGGAAAGTTCAGGGTTGGATAGGACGCCTGGAAGCTTTCAAGAAGCTGCTTGTGCAGTTCATTAGATAAAACAAGTCATATAAAATGACAGATACAATGTGTTATAAATTGGAACAAGGAAGAGGCTTTAAGAAGTAACTCTTTATGATAAAAACAAACTAGTAGTAACATATATTGCTCTATATGGTCTACAATCTCAGGTAGGAGCAGCGCAACACACAAATATTGATGCATTCATTTCACATATTTTGATCTGTTACACTTAGTAAACTCGCTTTTTTGAATATGTTCTTTATCTTAAAAACTTTGAGAAGAAAAACAATAATCCTCAGAAGGTGGTTTAAAATCCAGGGTGGCCCAAACAATTTGATAGGTTCTATCATTCAACATCCCAGCAAACAGAAGATCTTTCATGTGCACATAGAGACACACGCAGAATAAAGGAATAAGCAGCAGAGGTCAACACCATGTAGCACTACAAAACAACACTACACATGTTAAGATTGCTTACGTTTTCAAGTATAGGCATGTTGTACAGATCGACAAATTTTTGTCTTAGTATTTGATTCATCCTGTCAACATCACATGCATGCGTCCAAAAGGAATCGTGGACACCTGTGATACCAAAGAAAATAAAGCTGGTGTATATTCCCTCAGTACAATCAGATCAACTGAGGATGCGACTTCTGAAATATCACAACTAATTTTCGGCTATCCATAGATATGAAATGTGTAGCATAACCAACATCGAAAGATTATGGTGATAACGATAAACATGCTAAAGTCCATTACATCCTAAGGCCCAGATATCTCTCTCCCACACCTCACCCACCTGCACATACATTATAGATAATATGTGTGCGTGTGAGTGTGTGGCCAACAAATTAGTCGATGCTGGAATGGTTGGTTTTTATTGGATTTAGGTCCTGCATTTGAACCATATCTTGGAGCACAAGTATGTAAAGATAAATAAATAAGGAAAACAATCTATTACTTCTAACAATGTTTTTAAGAATCTTCCCATGCAGACATCAATCCTTCAGTTAGAAGAAAATGCATCCCGGCTCATAATTGTTTTCAATAAATTGATCTCTATGAATCATTGAGAATCTTGTAAAACGCTTCATAAGTTTGATATAGTAATTCCAGCATATAAATATATATTCAATTTAGCCACACAATATATCTTCCTATGCAGACATCAATCCTTCAGTTAGAAGAAAATGTATCCCAGTTCATAATTGTTTTCAATAATTTGATCTCAATGAATCATTGAGAATCTTGTGAACAACTGCATAAGTGTGATATCGTAATTCCAGCATATCAGAATATATTCCTTTAGATAACACTACCACCTTTTAATTGCAATTAGATATTAAGCATGTCATTCCAAGCGAAACACCAGTTTCTCAAGAGAGATTAGTATATAAGCGAAAAATCAGCCAGTTAATATAGTCGGGGAGTATTATCAACAAAAACCTGCAAATCGCAATCCAGCATCCCGACAAGCTATTGCAGTCATCATCATGTGCGAACCATCCAGCGAGTGCACAAAATTGGGAGGGAAGGCAGTTCTCTGTTTTCTTAACTCAACCTGGAGTAAGGCATTACAATACAGCATTTAATACTTGCAAGGCCTAATCCTTCAAAAAAATACGAGAGAGCGAATAGAGTAATGTTCAACTTACTGAACTGCCCTCACTCCGCAAAGCCAAAACCTGAAGAGAAGTTCTTATCTGCATGGACATGAGGAAATCAGTAAGACATTAACCAGGCCACAAAGTCATACTTGCATCATGCCAATGCAATATTTAAAATGCATGTATGCTTTCATCTGTTTTCACACTATGGTACCATAATAATTCCATCTAGTTAAGTTTACACAAACTAAATATACAACAAATAAAGTGATCTTATCTAACGAGCATACAACACTTACAACATGCCGTTTACTTTTAAAGTATGGTTGTAGTACAGGAAGACCAAGAGGTGTTGTCCAGCGAACAGGCTGATTTTCTGATGAGATAATCTGTCAAATTTCATTGTATAAAAAAATATAAAATTCAGCAGGTAACAATAACCAACTTCACAAATGCATTGCCTTATCAAGTGATAAAAGAAAAAGATAATATTCTGGGATTACATTCGATAATGTTAAGGTTATTACAAGTCTATCTGTATTACACACTAACCCAACAGAAGAAGAGAAGAGTTCCCAACAGAAATGAGACTTGATCTACATCAGATTCACACATGGGAAATATAAGAAGGCCTGATTTCCTAAAACTCTTATCAACTCATGTTATCTTTTCTTTTAAATTTTATTTCAGATATTGATAGATAGAATTTGGATTTTTTAGGGATGTTGATTTTCTTTTAGATTTCAGGTTATCTAGGATTTAGTATCTTGGTTGGATTGTTATTTATAGGAGCATTGATTAGTAAGCAATTTTTGAATAGAATTCTACAGGCAACCTTCGTTACTTTTGCTATCAAATTCATCCAGTAATTATTCTTCACAATTCCAGTCTTCTAACCATAGGGAAGGCTAAGAAAAACGTGAATAAACCACCGGAAATCAACGATCTTAACGATCGTCCCATAACCCGATCCTACGCACATAACAAATTGGTATCAGAGCCAGGGGTTATGGCGGATCTCCAAGCTATCCAGCGCCAACTATCCGAATTCATGGCTTTGTACAAGGCTGACAAAGAAGTAATAACATCGCGCCTCGATGAATTATCCTTGCAATTCTCCAACAACAATACAAACGGCGGGGGTGGCCACCACAGCGACCCTTCTGGTTCTTCTGATTCACGTAACCGGGATTCTCACAACACAGGGTACAGGGACAACATCTCCTCTTCACATAAATACATGCGCCTGGACTTTCCCAGGTACGATGGCAAATCAGACCCGTTGGGTTGGTTGACACATTGTGAACACTTTTTCCGCCATCAGGCCACGCCAACAGGGGGAGTTCGTGGAATTAGCATCGTTCCATCTTGACGGGGATGCGCAGCTCTGGTTTATGAAATTAGAGTCGGATATACCACAACTCTCTTGGACAGAATTTAAACACCATTGCCACTTGCGATTTGGACCACCACTGAGTTGCAACCATCTCGGGGACCTAGCCAAATTGCGCCAAACCGGTTCTGTTGATGAATACCAACGGCGTTTTGAGCAATTATCGACGCGCGCCGGGCACTTAACACGCACCCAAGAAGTCCAGCTTTTTCTTAGTGGTCTTCAGGACCACATTGCCATTGGGGTATCGATCCATCAGCCGTCTACACTCACTGGCGCAATGAGTATTGCCATATTATACGAAGGTTTGCATAGCCCGGGACGGAGCCAAAACACTCGTCGTCCACAAATCACGCCTTTTCCCCGCCAACCAATAATCAAACGCCTGACCAAACCGGAGATGGAGGACCGCAGACGAAGAGGGTTGTGCTATAATTGTGATGAGGAGTATACACCACGACACCAGTGTAAAAAATTATTCTTGATAGAGGGTACAGACGAGCCACCAATGGACTCCGAGTTACAGACATCCGAGGATACGGAGATGGAAATATCATTGCATGCTATCACTGAACCAGGGAGATCCCAGACAACTGCAAGTTCTGGGTACAGTTAACAACACTACCCTCCGGATTTTAATTGATTCGGGAAGCACACATTGTTTCCTTAATTTAGACTTGGCCATGGCAATGCAACTTCCATTCCACAAAAGTACAGGACTTCGCAGTGAGGGTAGCAAATGGAGACCCACTGTTCAGCGCAGGGGTTTGCAGCAACGTTCCACTTATTCTTGAAGGAAACCAATTTGCAATTGATTTCTTTCTACTACAGCTAGGTGAATTTGGTGCTGTCTTGGGGGTGAACTGGTTACGTACATTGGGTACCATCAACTGGGATTTTAACACGATGAAAATGCAATTCCACGAGGCGGGGCATTCCATTACCCTCTCCGGCCATAGGTCAGAGGCATCATCCCCTTCAAATTGTATCACTACTCTTCTACCTAATGATGATCAGTGTTTGCTACAGCAGCTATTGGCTCGTTTCTCTGATTTATTTTCAGAGCCCCTAGGTTTACCACCGAGCCGTGGATTCTGCCACCGCCTTATTCTTCAATAGGGTACAGATCCAATTGTCATACGACCCTATCGTTATCCACATGCACAAAAGGACGAAATTGAGCGCCAATGCCAAGTTATGTTGAGCCAAGGTTTGATTCGCCCAAGTATCTCTCCCTTCTCCTCGCTGGTATTACTTGTTAAGAAATCGACAATTATTGGCGCTTCTGTGTGGACTATCGCTCCCTGAATGCCAAAACAATCAAAGATAAATTCCCTATACCTTGTCATCGATGAGCTACTGGACGAGTTACATGGTGCACGGTACTTTTCAAAACTGGATTTACGCTCCGGATACCATCAAATTTTGATGGAACCAGCCAGCGTCCACATGACTGCCTTTCGGACTCACCACGGGCATTTTGAGTTCTTAGTTATGCCCTTTGGCCTTACCAATGCTCCCTCCACATTCCAAGCATTAATGAACTCGATCTTTCACGACTATCTACGCAAGTTTTTACTAGTTTTTTTTGACGATATATTGATTTACAGTCGTTCTTGGGATGCCCACCTGTCACACCTATCCCTCGTATTTGAGGTGTTGACAAAGCAACAGCTGTTCTTAAAAAGGTCCAAGTGCTCATTCGGTCAGTCGAAGGTGGCTTACCTCGGCCATGTGGTGTCCAGCCATGGGGTCTCGGTCTGAAGACAAAATTGCTTCTATTATACAATGGCCCCATCCTGCAACTCCTCGTGCTTTAAGTGGTTTTTTGGGACTAACAGGATATTACCGTAAATTTGTACGTGACTATGGGGTGATAGCAGGCCCCTCTCACATCATTGTTACGTAAGAACTCTTTCACTTGGACTCAAGAGGCGACAAATGCATTTGAGGCATTGCAACATGCACTTACCTCCACGCCTGTCTTAGCACTGCCAGACTTTTCTTCAACATTCGTGATTGAATGCGACGCTTCCGATTTTGGCATAGGGGCGGTATTGCAACAAGACGGGAAGCCGATTGCATTCTTTAGTCGCGCCATAGCGCAACGTCACCGGACCTTACCCGCGTATGAAAATGAACTTATTGGTCTAGCCAAAGCGGTGCGCCATTGGCACCCATACTTATGGGGTCAATCATTTGTGGTACAAACGGACCACTACAGCCTCAAATTTTTGTTAGAACAAAGGATCTCTACTTCACCATAACATCGATGGATTAGTAAGCTGTTGGGTTATGACTTTATTGTAGTATTCAAGCCAGGGAAAACAAATATCGTCGCCGACGCATTATCTCGTCAGTTTGAAGAAGTACCCATGATTTCTGCTCTTTCCGTGCCTAATTGGGACTTCATAGGCTCAATTAAGAACGAGCACGCTACCTCACTCGAGATTCAAAAATTAATCCAGGACGTAGCGCAATAGGGGGCTCCCAATAAGTGGTCGACTCACGAGGGGATCTTACTGTACAAGGGCTGCATATTTCTATCAGAGGACTCCCCACTGATTAGTGCACTTCTTCCACTGTTTCATGACTCTTACCATGAAGGATATCAAAAAACACTTCATCGCATCACTAGGGATTTCTACTGGCCAAAAATGAGTCCAAGTTGTTCAGTCCTACGTCGCAGCATGCTTAGTGTGCCAACGCAACAAAGTGGAGACCTTGAAACCAGCTGGGTTGTTGCAACCCCTACCCATCCCATGCCAATTTGGGCGGATATTTCGATGGATTTTATCGATGGCCCTTCCACCATCCAATGGTAAGACTGTACTCTTCGTGGTGGTGGATCGGTTTTCAAAGTACGCGCATTTTCTACCCTTATCACATCCATATTCAGCAGTCTCAGTGGCACGAATTTTCTTTGACAATATTGTCAAGCTCCATGGCATTCCGGAATCAATAGTCAGTGATAGGGATGCAGCATTCACTAGTTCTTTCTGGAGGGAATATTTCGTATTCATGGAACCAAACTATGTTTCAGTTCTGCGTATCACCCCCAATCCGATGGTCAGACTGAAGCCGTCAACAAGGTTATTAAGATGTACTTGCGTTGTTTTACAAGGGACAACCCCGGGAAGTGGGGGCAATAGATTTCCTGGGCAGAGTTTTGTTACAACACGGGCTTCCACACGGCCCTTCGCTCCACCCCATTTGAAGTAGTTTATGGCAGACCTCCCCCGCGAATTATCGCTTATTGCCCTGGATTATCAAAGCTCGAGGCAATAGACATGGAGCTTCAGGATCGTGATCAAATGTTAACAGACCTCCGAGCACGCCTTCAGCATGCCCAAAATCATATGAAGCAGCATTATGATGCTTCACATCGGGACGTCCAATTTTCAGTGGGCAAGTTAGTTCTTCTTCGACTACAGCCCTATCGACAGGTAAGCTTGGCCAAGAACAACAAGAAATTGGGTCCCCGTTATTTCGGTCCTTTTAAAATCCTGCACCGTATTGGCACCACTGCTTACATGCTGGAGCTGCCTGACTCCTCAAAGTTACACCCGGTCTTCCATGTCTCGGTGTTAAAGAAATTTAAGGGGCAATGCGACACTACACCTACTCTACCTCCCATTAATCAGTCCGAATTCTCCCCTTGTCCACAGGCTGTCCTAGACACACGTACGCATCAAGGCAGGTCAGAGGTGTTGGTACATTGGCTTGGACTCTCTCCAGCAGATGCTTCGTGGGAAGATGCTGCACAATTGGCCCAGAAGTTTCCATCGTTCGTATTTGCGGACAAACACGTTTCTCAAGGCCTGGAGTGATGTAATACACACTAACCCAATAGAAGAAGAGAAGAGTTCCCAACAGAAAGGAGACTTGATCTACATCAGATTCACACATGGGAAATATAAGAAGACCTGATTTCCCTAAAACTCTTATCAACTCATGTTATCTTTTCTTTTAAATTTTATTTCAGATATTGATAGATAGAAATTGGATTTTTTAGGGATGTTGATTTTCTTTTAGATTTCAGGTTATCTAGGATTTAGTATCTTGGTTGGATTGTTATTTATAGGAGCATTGATTAGTAAAGTTATTAAGCCATTTTTGAATAGAATTCTACAGGCAACCTTCGTTGCTTTTGCTATCAAATTCATCCAGTAATTATTCTTCACAATTCCAGTCTTCTAACCATAGGGAAGGCTAAGAAAAACGTGAATAAACCACCGGAAATCAACGATCTTAACGATCGTCCCATAACCCGATCCTACGCACATAACATCTCATACATAAATCAGTAGTCAATCTTTGACAAACCTTCGCACAATCACCTAGCCAACCCATTATAGCACGTGCAGCTTGAAATAACTCACCAAGTGCAGTCAATGTAACCTGTGAAAGATTAATGTATGCGTTAATACATCATTTCATATATTATCACAAATTTCAATTCAGCAAAAAGAAACAATCAATTATTTCAGAAAAAAACTCTAGCTAGTCTGAGAGGAAGCACATGTTACTTCATTCTAGAAAGGCTGGAAGACACCACATATATTCTTGATTGTTACATAATTATAGTCAGAAACTCTATCATGTAACGAATATCACTAAGTTCGGTGGTAACTTTTAAGATTAAACCTGTCTACCGAATTTTCATTTTCACTGTCCATATTTGAAGTTAGGAGAATTCTTTTAGCATGGCAACTTTTCTTTGGCACCTATCAAATCCCTGATCTTGAACACAAGTTTGAACCCTCAGTACCAAATCCTGAAACACAATTATATCATAAATTTACCCTTTACCACGAACTGTGCTAGCTAAAGTAACAGTGATGTAACTGAGACATACTCATGTGCCTGCACACTCTTACTGCTTACTCCTAAACATTTGCGCGGCTCAAAGGTGAACAAGAACTTATATGTTACCTTGACCATAGTATGCCCAACCTCTTGCATGATGAGATTACCAAGTTATATATAATATACCTATACAATAGCTCAACAAGGATCGTGACTGATCCAAAAAACTAATCAAACACTATATTCATAATTTGGTAATTTTATGCTGACTACAAAAATCAAACTAAAACTAACCAGCTTCTATATGCATTTAACCTTATATTAAATGTCCTGTAACAGGTAATCCAAGCCATGAGGTGTCATGACAAAATTCTAGAATTAGGGACATTAGCCATATTACCACTCTATCGATTGAATACTCCTGGGCAAAAAGGTCACACAAGTGCTTCTGCTGTGCAACTCAGAAAAGCACCGGTGTTTTCTTCAAAGTCAAGAAATTAATCCAATCAAACTTGCAGAAAGAGAGATAGCGGAAACAGGGTAAAAAAGTAATATCCACATTGATGCAATAAGAGAACTCTTTCTGGTGCATGGAACTTACTTTAGCAGAATAACAAGCTGCACTAAAGAGAAGTCTGTCATCAGTGATGAGACCCTTCTCCTCCAACCTTCTTTTGATCTGCTCGCGTGCACCAACATAGGTGACTCCATATACTGAAGTCATCACAGTCTGTTTGACAAGTTTCCTATCCACCTAAAAGCTTTCAAAAAATCAGGTTCTTGAATATGAAAATAATGTCTCGAAACTAGGGAAACAAAGTTCAGTTACTAGTAAATCTATAAAATAAATACGAACCTGACCAATTAAGAGTTTGGCAAGTAACGCATTCGGATTAGTTTCAGGATCCTTAACACTATCTTCTTTCATGATATCATGAACCCTGAAATGTTAATAACTAAATATGAATATTACATATGATGTCAATAATACTACAGAAGATAGAAAGACTCGCCAGAAAAAAATGTCAATAATGCATGCATGGGCAGGCAGGTTTAGCAATGGGTTTAGGTGGCTATAGAGGCGTCAATCAACTCCGATAGATAACATTCCAGCATTCAATTTGCAAGAAAATTTAAAGTCTTAACAGTCGAATCAACAAACCTCTCTGCAATTTCTGAGTAAACATCAGCAGGTTTGTCTTTGGCAACTAAGTTGACAGCAGCAGCTTCAAACTGAAAACCAACAGAATGCCAGCAAAGGAATATGTGATGTCATTTAAAGCTTTCATGTCAGAAATCAAGAAGCCTGAGTCGATAACTGCGTGGTTAAACATACAATAAAGAGGATTCAAAGATTTATAGAGAGGTCAAGAGAAAATAACGCAAGAAACTGGAAAACTGCAACTCAATAAGTCTCTATCGCAATTTTATTAGCAGACATATCCATCATATGCTAGTGCAAATAAGTTAATTTCGCACTGCACTACAGAAACATACAGTTCAGACTTCAGTCTAAAACATATACTTCAAGAAAGTATGCTGCTGGAATAACAAAAGAAAGATTTTCAGTCATTCAACTACTTAAAGAATATAATATTGAAAAAACTGGAGTGCATCTGTCTCATCCCAATAGCTAGAAATTATGAACACAAATTTTGTTCACGCAAAGTCCTCCAGAGAAGATAAACAAACATGACCAAATGACTTACACTGTCTCTTCCCATAGCTGCATAGTGCTGCAGGCCATTGCATGAGCCATCCTACGTCAGAAAACCGAATGATAACAAATACTAAGATCACTAGAGTAAATGCCATGGTAAAATTCAAATGCTCAGATAAAAATCGGAATTTAAGTAGAGGGATAAAAATAAGAAAAAAAGCAGATAACACAATGTTTTGGAAGGAAGAAAAGCAGGAGATGGTAGAACTCCATTAAACTGAGATTTAAGGTACAGACTACTCAGGTTAAGAGCAACATGAAACAAAAAAATGAAGCAGTCCACAAAAATAAGGCTGCAAATCAGTGAGCAACCATTCCGTGAATTTGAAAGCTTAAATTTCCATTGACCGTATCACTTGGAATGACAATAGCAAAATTAAGAAACTATTATATTTTTCAATTCATTCACGTGATGCACGAATACAACACTGAAGTTTTCTTTGAAAACATTACTGCCATAGTAACAATATTTTTTATCAAGCGCTTGCGTCAAACAGTCACCTCCCCCCTTTTATTTTGCCTTTTATTAGTTTTTCATTAATTGGTAGTTTATAAAAGCAAGAAGGAGCTGCAGGATACAAGTACATACCAGATGAATTGGCAGATGTGAGATAACAGTATGTGGTGATGAACTGTTTAAAGCCTCCGAAAGATTAATACACGCAGCTAAGCACTGAAAAGGGTCCTCAGCCTTCAACCACCAACACTTTCCATTATGGAAGTTCTTAGCAGAATCTAATATTTCAGCTACATTGCTATCAACAAATGACAGACGTTCATCATAAGAGAGTTTTTCAACGCCTCCTCCATAAAGGTTTGCCAAATGTATTTTCAACCAACGTAACCCAGACTTTCCTAGTGGCCTTCCTTCAGCAAATTCAAGAATTCCTCTACAAAGATCAGAACTCAGATGATTCAAATGAGGGTGCATGGGATATGCACGGCCACGGAAATCAAGATTGTGGGGATAGTAAAATCCTTCCTCATCTTTCATCTTCCGAGCTACCTGATTCACAAAGTTTCTGCTTAGTTCCATCTTTATAGTCTTTGTCCCCCCCCTCGACTTGAACAATATCATCTAGTTTAAACCCGGTCCACAAAGCAACCCAATCAATGGGCCTCGCGGAAAAATTAAGTGAAAATTAATGACATGCATTATTAAATTTACAAACTAAAATGATCTCAAAGCAGCATAGCTAGATCATTTTCCCATTGACACGGGCTTTGAATCTACCAAAAATGAAGTAGAATAACATAATAACAAGGCTTGCAATATAAAGCTGAATAGTAGTACTGGTCCAAGAATATGAAATAGCTTCTACTTCTTGAATTGATAAAGCCATAAATCTAAGTCCTTGCTCCAGCTTCTCCAGGTTATCGGTTGAGATAAAATTTGGTTACTCGGATGTGGGTGAAAATTAGCATTTCTAAATAAATTCCATAGCTGCCTATATTTGCATTAGGATCCCCGACAGATTAAATGGTCGAAAGCTGGCAATTCTGAATCACTAGTGTTTTTGGCATTAGACTCGTACTTGATTGAACATGAGCACCAAGTATTTATTCAAATTAAATATTGACATCAAGTTACCATTTGTGAGATAATAGAGGAGACATCACGGTAATGAGAAGTTTATTTAGTTAGTAAAAAGAAATAAACTTATAAACCCAACATCAACAAAGAGGCAGCTAATATTTTAAAATATTGAATTTGGAACCTTTGGAGGGAAAATTTGCTTCAGTTGCAGTGAATTGAAAAATGAGTACCAGTGTATTTATATCCCCTGGTAAAAAACTAAATACTTGAAAATGCATCCCAGGCACCGAGGCATTAAAAGTTAGAGACGACCTAGGAAACAAATACGATGTAACTTGAATACTTTTTTTTAGTTTAGCAAAATAAACAGTTCCAGATGGTTAAAATCGTACCGAAAGCTTAAGTTCGGTGTCACATCTTTGAGAATGCCTCTCTTGATTGATTTTCTTTGCCTTTCGCACAGTCCATTTCCATTTCTTAGCTTCTATCAAATCATCAGAGAGCAACTCAGGAATGGGAACCTATACCATGAGAAACATTCATTCTATCACGCCAAAACAACATATAACAGCTTTATTTTGGGGAGTCAAAGAGTTACGGTTCAGCAGCTTCACATATCACAAATTCTGAGAACAGGGAGATCAAGTGTGGTTACACATGAGTGAAGACAAATGAATTAAGGTAGGGTACACTTACGTCTTTGCGATCTACCAATCCAGCAATGTTGCCTCCACTGGCCCAAATACTTTCCACCACACTTAATATACGTTTGTTCACCCTCCACTTAGTGTTTCCTAAAGTATCAAGCGCCTGCATATTCAATCAAAACTTAACATACTACTTAATTCAAACGCATCTAAATGGAAATAGAGAGCATCCAAGCAACAAATATCATGTAACACAAGGAAGAGGTCATAAACAACTCCTACAATCAAAGAGACAACGTTATGAAGCATGTTTCATCTAGTAAAGCATAAGTTAGTAATTACTTTTGAAGAGATTTCCATTTGTACTATTGAATAGTGGTGTCAAACGGGCCGTTTAATCGTGCCGGCACGGCACTATTCGTGCCGTGTCGTGCCGGCACGATTCGAAAATGGGTCGTGCCGTGCCGGCACGATTCGAAAATGGGTCGTGTCGTGCCGGCCCATTTCTACAAGAGGCACGGCCCCTACGTGCCGTGGCACGGCCCATTTCAAGTTTTTTTTTAATGTTTTTGGCTTAGCGATCGATCGCCAGTTAGGTGGCGATCGATCGCCACACTAAAAAAAAAAAAACACTTTTGTTTAGTGCCTTGCCTCGTGCCGTCCGCTCCGTTTGACACCTCTACTATTGAACATAGTGAAGATGCCTGTATCTTAGCCTTGATAAAAAAAAAAAGGCAAATTAAAAGAAGCCACTCCACGCTTGACTCCATTGCCTAACTGAGTGCATAGCATGCCCACATAAAGTAAAAAAACATGGGAATTTATTACACCTCCCACCTCATATACTTTCAGCATCTGTTTTGCAGGTGCAGTTCTAACTGCATCCTGTTGCTGTCTTGACCCATGGGTTCGCATCAGATATGAAGGTAAAAACAGGTACCCACCTTTGCCATACCTGAAAGGATGACGCCAGTTGATAGTAGAATGTAAGAAGAACATCAACCGAGAGCAGTAAATCATAATCAAAGGTTAGGTCACTTTAATATGTTAAGTAATAACGGTTGGATGTTATACGTCCCTGAAAGTTTTTTTCAAGTGTTGGCATCTTATTCTATTGAACTCCATCGAAACACTAAATTTACACCCTGAAAAGCTTAAAGTTCTCAAATAGAATTGTCAAATGAGAAATAGAAGTCTACCCCTTCCATTTTTTCGGTGGCACCAACATTGGCACATAAGGAATGATCATATGTTTAACCTGGAAAGGGAATAAAATTAGAGATTTCAAGAAAATGCTGAAGGCTAAGTATGATGCTTGAAGAAGATAAGAAACAAAATCTAAAATAGTTTTTCATATATGGAACTTGTAGAACTTTCAAAGATGAATAGGTACTGTATTTACACATGAAAGAACTACTTCGACGAGTGATTCTCAACTACATGTTCAAGGATTGCATCAGGGCCCAGTGTCAAAATGAAATTCATAAAGATCAACAAAATGCACTTTATTCAACATATCTCCAAAGAGTGAATGAAAAAAATAAAGTTGACTCACTGATATAATCACTGCAAGCCAAGTGCAAGAATGCAATATGCTTAAAGCCAAACGCCGAAAACAAGAACTTTCTGCACGAAACAACTACAAAAAATTATTCTACACTTACAGTGGTATCAAGCCCATCAAGGACCAGAGGATCACATTCAATCACTCCATACCTCCTCACAGTGTTCCGCCTGAAAGAGACAAGGAGCAAAATTATGAACACTGAAGTTGCCTACCAATCTAATCACAAAACTTCTCCCACCTGTGTGTGCTCACAATAATTCATAAACTCGAAAACCAGAAGTTCCAGAAAAAACGCAACTTGTTGCTGAGACCATTTTGATACACAACAGTCAATGCTAATAGACATATCACACATGCTTGGTGTCAATGCCTTTATGATGGTAAATCCCTATTAAATAAAATATCACTCACCCCGATTCTTTGGTTGTAATCTTGAACTGGTGTCTAAATGCAGGGCGGACATCAGGGGGACTGTCAGCTGACTGAGTGACTGGAGGTTGCACATAAGCAGTTTGTGTTAACAATTGTATCAGACAACACCCCAACTGCATGACATCTAAATGGCTGAGAAACAAGAAGGTATACATAAATGTTAAGTACTCATTCGTTGATTATTATGGAAGCTCCAAACCTTAGCCTGCGTAGCTCGACCCCATGACTTAAATTCCTCATTTCTCACCAGCTTTTGGACCTCAATCACCTTGTTCTTTCTAATTAAACTCCTAACTCGTTTTCTTATCAGCGCAGCTTCCTTACTTGGATCTCCTTCACTTTCCTCTGCCATTGCTCTTCCCTGAAATTTTTTTGTTTTCTCCAAGAAGTTATGAATTCTCACCTGAGAAAAAAATCAATTACAAAGACCCAATTATTTACTCTTCATATAAAAAAATCTCAAGTACGATAAAGAATTCGATTTGGCAAAAGTGGGAAGTGAGAGATTGCCAAGGGTGGTGTTGTTCTTAAGGGTAAACGGATGACCTTGCAGTCTAAAGAGATAACACAGTACAAATAGATACTCGCAACATACACTGTGCTTTCATCATCATGCCAGGGACCTGAATCACTCATTCACAAATTCAAAAGCAGAAAATATTCTTCAATTGAGTTGAATCTAATCGTGTTTCACAACGCATAATATCATCCCAAAACTAGTTTTTAATCAGCTTCCTCGAAACAATGTTCAAACCTTGTCTAGCTCAAGAAACAAGCTATCAAAATGTGGAATTGCTTTCCCTATAGAAACTCTGAATTATCTGCATGATGGACATGCCAACCATTATCATTTTGCATCATAAAACAAACTCAACTAATTCTGAACTAAATTAAAACATTCGGTTGGTGTTCCAGACATTTGCATAGAATAATTATGCAGATAACGCACTCAGTTCCATCAGTAACATAAATTCCAATCACTTAAACAGTAAGTTGAACCAACAGATATGTTATGTAGCTAAAAAAAGGAAACGTGAAAACCACCCTTTATCCATATCAATACAAGCAAGAATATATGTTGATTATCTGCATGCTTAATCACTCATAACAGAGCACCTCCCAGGCGAATCCACCGATTGTTGTTGTTGTTGTTGTTGTTTTATTTCTATTACTATAAGTCTATTACTATCTTGTTCGCATTATTTTGTATCATAAAATTATTCTCATTTCTATTCAGCATATTCAAAATAATCTTATGCAGTCCAACTCACAACGAAGATACTCATCAAGTATCAATATTGGCACAAATTCCTATAAGTGAACCAACAAAAATTGATATCCATGTGGTAAGGGGATGTGAAAAGAAAGATTTGAAATACGAATGTGATTCATAATTGGCAGAACCATTAGAAGCAAACAAAAGACTTAAAGCCACAAATCACAAAATGATAATCCTGACCTCGTGCTCAATTGCCACCCCAATTTGAACTGCTGCCTCCACCACCCGCACATGTCTATCCTCCTTTCCACCCATCATCAGCAGCGCCATAATCTTATGCATCACAATGACAGCCATTTTTTCAGCTGGCAGTGAATCTATAAAAGGCGCGAAAGCAGCCTTATTTTTCTTCGTCCTCTGGGACTTCTGTTCCTTGTCGATAGCTTCCCTCAAAGGCTCAAACCACCCCAAGATCAATTTCTTGACAAAAGGCAAATTTGGCGCTAGTTTTTTCTCACACATTTCCCTCTCCAGTTCTCTATACTCTTCCACCTTATTCTCCCACGCCTCGGTCTCTGCTTTTATCTGTCTCCTCCTCAACAAATAATAGCTGCGCCTCTCCATTTCTTGAAATTCTAGTTTGAACCCGCTTCTATTCTTGCTCCTAAAGAGCAAACTTTTCATAAAAATAGAGGATATCCAAGGTGGGTCCTGGATAAAAATCCTCTTAGTTTCTTCTCCGGGTAAAATTTTGGGAAACCCATCAGGCATTACTTGTAAATTCGCCAACTTTTCGATCTTCTCCGGAAAATTTTCATCAGTAGAGTCATATAAAGGGGGAGAAAGAACAGGTGAGGGGTTGTGGAGGGAAGGGAGTTTGAGTGTTCGAGGGAAGGGGGTTGAGTAAAGCTGGGGGCTTTGAGAAAAATTGGGAATTTCGGGGGTTGTGATGGAAAGGAATTTTGGTTTCTTGTGGGGTTTCCATGAAGAAGAAGTCGAAGCAGAAGAAGAAGAGGGGGTCTGCTGAAACTGTGCTCTGGGCCTTGGGGTGAATGGAGCTGTGGAAGCCATGGTTGACTAGGAACAGAGTTTTGCTCAGTTAAGATAAGAGGGTTGAAACCATTCAGAAAAACCTCCCTTAAATCATTGGCAAGTATTTATATTATCTTTTATATATATATATATATATTACAAAAATTGTATAATAAAATAAGGATATCGTGGGAAACTAACTGCATGTGTGATTGAATAAAAAATGAGATTTAGAATTGGAATTGGATTCGAAATTCCATGGATTTGGAATTGCATTTGATGTTTGGTAAAAATTTAAAATGTTATATAAGAATTGGATTAGACATTAAAAAAAAATACTATTATTTGATATTAATTTTTTTTATATTACTTATATTTTTAAATACATTGCTTAACATTTATGTAAATATTCATGTATTGTTTATTAAGATATATAAGAAAAAATATTTTAAAATTAATAAAAAACTATATTTTTTATTAAATGGTTTTTAAAGAAATGAAAAAAAAAAGTTCATCAAAGAAAATTTAGAAAAAAAATTGCTAAATTTTGATAAATTAGATTTAAGAATTTTAAAAGTAATGAAGGTTTTTTAATAGAAGAAATAATTTATATAGTTTTCAAATATATTGCTTTTAAATAAAGTCTCTAAAATATGATTTCATAATATGGATTTTTAAGAAAATAATATATTTTATTAAATTTGAAAATAGACTAAAAATTTATGAGTAAGTTATACAAATTTAATATTAAAAAAAATTTATCTTCCCTATAATCCAAACCCATGAAATCCGTTCAATTTTGTATGGATTTCACTTAATTAAATCAAATCCCACCAAATCCCATCAAATACCAATTCTGTTTTGAAATCCCGTTTTTCCAAATACCAAAAATGAAATTTGTAATTCCTCAAATCCCATCAAGTCCATGCTATCAAACATAGTGTAAAGGTTTGTTAAAAAGATGTCTCTCTCCCAATCAGGGTCGTCTTCCTTGTGAACTCTCAAAGACATGTCCCTTCCTTTACTTCAACTGAGATTTGCGTCGCTCTCCCCCCTCTTTCTCCTCTATTTCCGACTTTCCCTCTTTATTTCTACCTATGACTCCCCTTTTGGATCTTTGGCTCGCTCCGGCCTTTCTTCCAACCAGTGTTGCTTTCATCATTCCTCCTGAGGAACTGTCGAAAAAGGTTGCTTCGTTACACTCCTCAGTTTCGTATGGGTGGTTTTTGCTATGGCTATTCACTTGTCCAGCATTTTCAGGCCGCCTGATATGGTGATGTTTGTTACTCTGGTATTGGGATGTTTGCTAGCGGTTTCTGTTGGGACCTCCGGTAGATCTCTCGGTGTGCTCCTCTGTTTTTCATTGCTGCGTGTGTGGAGTCGAGCGGCGGCGGGCTTCTACTGGATTTGGGCTGGCCGATGCTGATGGCCTGGACATTTTTGGTTGCGCGGCAAACCCGCCGCCTGTCATGAGATGTTTTGGTGGAATGCTTGGTATTTGGGAGAGTACCGAGCATTCCGTTGCCCATGAATCAGGTTTTGTGCGCTTTCTCCCATGTTAATTATAATATATTCTATCCATTTTTATTGTCCGTGTTTATGTATTTTATTTTGGTGTTTGTGCGCTTTGGTGGAAACAAATTTTGGCTTTTTGGCGGTGTTTCTCTTGAGTACTATTGTTGGTGTTTCTTGTTTGAATATACTCTCTGGGCCTTTTAGTATGTGGCTTAGTTGTGTTCGTGATTTACCGTTGTTGGAGTTTTGACTGGTTTTGACTACTGGAGTTCTGGGTTTCGTGTCCTCTGCAGTGCTTTCCTTTAGTCGGTTAATGTTGAATGCTGATTTCGGATACGGAAGCTTATGCGTTTGGTGTATGTCATCAGTTTGTGTCTCCCGCTTATCCTCTTATATACCTTCTGACATCATAGAAGGCAGATTCCTTATTCGACCTTATCGATACTTGCTTTGGTTGAGGGGACCTGAATGGTTCGGGTGGTCCCTGAATTCTCTTCACTGCAGTCATGCGCCTATGTTGCTTTGGCATTACACTACGGGGCCTTCTATTATTAATTTTTTGGTGTTTGTATTGTACAAGCTTGACACTTGTATCGCTCGCAAATTTTGTATTTTGTTGCATTTTGGTTTCTAGTTTTCCCAGTATATCCTTGTAAACATTATCAATTGTCACTTAATATAAATTCTGATTATGCTAACAAAAGGACATTTGTCACGTCAGTTGACTCAGTTCTAAATTTTAGGACTAGTTAAATAAAATTTTAAAAAATTATTTTTTGACAAAAATGATTCATATAAATATTTTTATAAAATATATTTATGTAAAAATTATTTTTTTAAGAAAAAATAGTCCATGTTTTGTTAAGGTTTATGGATCAATTTTATTAAAAAAATAATTCTTGTGATATTATATTTGATAAAGCTATTTATGTGAGACTATTTATGTTAAATCATAATTTTTTTGTATTTGATTAATTTTAAATTTTTGAGACTACTATTATATGTATTCGTATTATATTAGACATTTTTGTAATTTCCAGTACATATTATAAGATTTGTTAAAGTTGAAATCCCCATACCTGTATGTGCCCAATAGACAGAACTTAATTTACCGCAGGAAATTCAAGTTGTTATCTTTGGTGGGTTTAAAAAAAGGAAGTTATAAGAATGTATCACCTATAAAAATATATTTCAACTAAATTACCAAAAACGTCTTCTTTCCAACTAAATACAACTTTTAATAACCTTCTTTCAACTAAGTTTATTTTATCAAACCCTAATATAATTAGTCTATTAACTTATCTAAAATACCCCTTGCTCTCCATCTTCACCCCCTCAACCAGGTCATTTTCTTTGCCACATTTGAATGTTTCAAATTTAGATCCAGATTGCCTTTATCACGTGATGATTTTGGCCGCGTCAGTTCGAAGTCCGTTGATGACAAATCCGACTCGCTCTGCACTCCGCCATCGTGAATGAAATCCACAAGGGCCACAATTTCTGAGCATGACTCTGGGCGCAAGTGCAATATCGTGATTTTCACCGCAAAAAATCGATTTTAGCTTTTAGAACAAATCGGTGTGTCGTCTTTACTACTTGCCTTAATATGATAGAAGATGAAGACGAGAACCAACTAGAAGGCTTCAGGCGGTCCAGTATTATCACAACCCTGATAACAAAATCAATGGAAATATAGAAAATACACAAGCGTTGAAGAAAAAGAAGAAGATTATGAGTCTATCTTTTTTATTTTATTTTTTACTTTTTATGCTTAACAATCTTTGAAGTTAAGCTATGTAAATTCATGCGAGGGATATATTATTATTTCTAGAATGGAATGAATTATGTGAGCAGATGAAAAGGAAGCCAACATGTGACAACTTGATGGAGTAGCAGTGCACGTATGTGCACGTGCTGGCGCCGGGTACGCCTCCAGGCTAGAAGACTTCACGGTGGCGACTCATTCGGTGCATGTACTTTACGCGACGTTAGACTCATGTGGTGCATGTAAATATAATATACATGCATCGCTAGAGACCAGCAGTGCATGATTCATGCAGTGCATGATTCATGTAGTGCATGTAATTTACGTGCACAGTTAGACTCATATGGTGCATGTAAATGTAATATACATGCATCACTACACTTAAGCCTGTTTTGGTCATGACCTTAGAAAATGGACATAGTTAAACGCATTTATTTTTTGTGGATTGGGCCGAAAAAACTTTTCATATTGGACCAACCAGAATTTTACGCTATAAAAAACAAACACATGATTTTAACTTTGTGTTAAATTTAATATTGTTGCAAGCGAGTATAGTAAAATACCATTAAACTATAGTCTCTTGTTATACAACAACCAATATTCCCTAATGGTTGCGTTGATTTTGAATGATAGGATAATCTTGATAATTTATATTGTACTTATTAGTGTTATTGATATGATGTGGAATATTGTTTGATAAATAATAGTATGTTTACTTTAGATGATCGAAATTTAGACTGTAATTATTTATTATATGATATATTATTTTTTTGCCCTTAAGGTTCTTATTATGAATATTATGTTTGATTTGATGTAATAAAATTGTAATTATAAGTATCATAGAAAAATAGTATCTCGTTTTCATGTTTATTGTTTTTACTTGTTTAAATAATCTTTTTTATTTACACTTCAAATTTTTATCAAAATTTCATCATTTTCATATTTTTTTATTTATTTCACATCTATTCTTTTTTTACTATTAAAATAAATATTACATAATATCTATATTTATCAAAAAATGTATATAATATATTTTATAAATTTGAACTTTTTTAAAATATAAATATTATTTATTGGATTATTTTTATTTAAATATATTTTATATATCTCCAATTTAATATATTTAATATAATTTTTAATTTTAATTATTAAAGATTTTTAATTATTTTTATTTAATTTTAAATAATCACATAAACAGAAAATAAAGAAGGGCAGATCAGGGTTTTTATATCCTCGCCAATTAATTAACACCCAAAGATTAATTATCCCAACAATTTTATGAGATTTGTTATCATATGAAATTAGTTTTATGCCATGATTAATTGAGTGTTTTTAAGTAAATAATGGATTAACTCGATTAATAATCACATCTAATGTTTATCCAATGTCAGTAATTGCAGCCAATAATATGTACTAGCAATGCAACAATCAGTTTATTGTTTTATCATTATCCAAAAGGGAAATTACATTTGTTTAGAATACATTTAATACAACTTTTGACTTCTAATTTGAACAAGAATTGATTGACATCTAGGATAGCTGAATTATGAATTCCTCTACCTAGTTGGTAGCAAATGAATGAAATATTATAGATGTCTCATCTATGATTTGGAATAAAAATACATAGCAGGAGAGGTAGACATTATTTTTTAAACTAGAATCTGTCTATATATAATTATCTCTTATCAAAATGGATATGTTTTCATTTCCATTTATGATTAACATAGAACTAAAAAAAATTAAATCATTTTCACCGTTTTCTAAAGTAAAAAAAAAAAAAAGCATCGCCAAAGTATTTTTCAGTATAATAATTCATGCAAAAAATCTAATATCCTTTAGTGTCAATAAGATGGAATTGCCACATGTGAAGATAAGGCATGTCAAGCGCCATATATATAAAAAAAAAATTGTAATATTCCATAAAATTGTATTTGACCTCTCCAAAATTACAAATTTTCCTTTTAAAATTATATTTTGCCAGGCACCCTTAAATATTTTCCCTTATTTTTGTTGTTTATGCCCTCTTAACCAAAATTATAAGTTCGTCATGACATTAACGATAGTGTCTTTTAGAGCATTTACAACACGCTCTTAAGGGCGACGTCAAAGTGACCGTAAAACATGTTAACCAAATCTCTAGGTTTTTTTATACCTTCTTTCTAAGTTTATTGAACTACTAACAAATTAGTCATCATCCAAATCATTCACAACACATTTTCTAACACTTATTTTATAAAGAAGTTCGTTTTGACCGATAATAAAATGGTGGAGAATCTCTCTTAGCTTATTTTTTTCTATGTTGGTCATGCCTTTACCGGAGAATTGACTTAGCCGAATTTATGTCCCTGCTACATAGATGTCTTAGCTGATATACTCTCGTGATAGTTTATTTTTAAAACATAAACATGCATTATATTTAAATGACAAACAGTTACAACAAATATACAACCACAAACTTCTAATATGTTAGGGAATAATGACTGCTGTTATGTTCTTGCGAAAATTCCAGGAGCTATAAGAGACAAAAACCAACACACACACATGGAGACAAAAAGATTTATATGGTTCGGCAAAAGCCACCTACATCCACGGAGCACACACACTTAATTATATCAAATATGAAGGAATTACAAAAGGAATACAAACTCTCAACTATCGGAGAAGGAGCAAACTGCTCAACTCAACTCTAACTCTCTCTACACTTTGTTCTCTCTCAAAGCTACATTGATTTGGTTTGTGTTGTGATTCAAAATTAACAAAAATCTTGCCTATTTATAGCCAAAAATTAAGGTGTGAACCAAGAAACTTCTTGGTATAAATTTAGGCATAATTAGGTTTGAACATTGACTTCAACCTTCAAACTTGGCATGGTTGTTTGGCCAAATTTGACTTCAAACTTCAAACTGGAACTTGTGGGTTTGGTGTGTGTTAGGCAACCAAACTTTGTTAGGCAAACTCCAATAATCCCCCACTTGAATACTGATTTCAATCCGTCTCAACATCTTGATCAGTGGTGTGCTCGGCCTCCATCTTCAACCTTGAAGACCAATTAAAGTTGTACATAGCTTGAGCTTATCAATGGTGACAACCTCTGACGACTTGTTCTCTGACAACCAACTACATCTACTATCAACTCCCACTGCATGATCAATATCTGGCCTTGTACAGACCTTGTCATACAAAGGATTTCCAATGGTTGTGACCTGAGCCATGAAGTTTCTCTCTTCATCCATTCTAAGATAATGATCCTTGGATAACCTGAAGTGACTGCCCAATGGCGTACACACTGCCTTGGCATCACTCATGTTTAACCTCTTCAACACACGGTTGATGTACTCCGCCTTAGATAACTGCAAAATACCCTTTTGCTTATCTCTGGAGATCAGCATCACACTCCGCCTGAGATGACTCCAAAATACCATTTTGCTTATGTCTAGAGATCCGCATCGTACTCCGCTTGAGATCCTCATTGCAATCTCCCCTTGCTAGCATCCTCTGCCTGACATGATTCCTCGTAGCATTCAGGCTCTATACCATCTGTAAGCAACATATAATTCATATACCTTATGCTTGGTATATGAGGCCGAGATGACCTACTCGGTGCATGAGGACTCTGATCCTGCGGTGCGCCAGACTGCTCTTCACTGCTCTGTTCTTCGAGTTCCTTCAAAACTATGTTCTCGTCTTCATCTTGTGCCATCATGCTTTATGGCACACCATCCTGCTCAACGTAGACATGATCACTTGTCGACTCACAAGTGTTCGTTGTGTGTCTATCTTTGTACATAACCATTTTGTTGAAGATAGCATCTCTGCAGTTGATTACCTTCTTATTCTCATCATCCCAAATGCGACAACCATTCACGAAGTATGATTTTCTGCCATTGGATAAGATGGATGGTGGACCCTATATGTCAGTATGAACCAATCCAGTTTCTCTATTTTGGGGGGTCGATCGCTTGTCTGAAAGCTTATCGTCTTCTGCTTGCCAAATATGCAATCTTCACATTGATCTATGCCCACTGACAGCAAGCCTGGTAGTTTTCCCTTCGATTTGTCTCACTTTGAGCAACATCTCACTCAAATGGCCAAGTCTCTGGTGCCACATGTTGGAATCGTTATCACATTTACCAGTTGTAATCGTTTGACAAGCCCCCTCTGTCGTAAATAGAGAAACTCCATTCTTTCCCGATGCAATAGTCATTTCTCCTCTCGAGATCTTCCAATTATCACAATTGAAGATCATCGTGTATCCTTCACTTGTGAGTTGTCCGATCGAGACCAGGTTCTTCCTCAGGTCGGGAACATGTCTGACAATGTTCAGCTTCCAAGTTGATCCGTTAAACTTGATCTTCACATCACATTTCTTAATGATATCGCAAGGTTGGTCAAGATACAATCTACCATAGTTACATGGTGCATATCCTTCCAATTAATCTCTATGGGAGGTAGAAGCACCGGAGTCTAATATCCAAGACTCCTGATTACCATCCAGGGAACAAATCAAACTGCAATCATCCTATGATATTGATGTTATATTTGCCTCTGTATTCCCTTCCGATTCCTTCTTTGGGGCTTTACAATTGCCTTTGTAATGCCCAAGCCTGCCACAATTCCAGCACTCAATAGTCTTTGAGTTTTGGGAATTAGTAGGATTCCTGGATTTGGACCTCCTGTCCTTTGATCTTTCTTGATGGTTTGATCTGCCGCGTCCTCTGGTTCTTCCTCTTGATTCAGTAGACAAAGCTGAAGGGGACGACGTCTCACTTTAGTCTCTCTTTTGGATTTCTTCGCTAAGAACTAGATCACGAACATTGTCAAATTTTGACTTATTGCTTCCTGACGAGCTACTCACTGCTGTGACTGTAGCATTCCTTTCGTCTGCGGCCATAGCTCTTGATACTTTGATTAAACAGTACTTGAATAGTACACACTAAGTAAGCTCCCAGGAAAGAGATGATCTCGATCTTTCCTAGACAGAACTTCAAGATTCCCAGGAAAATTGGCGGGGTCACACCGGTCTCACTTAAAATACCGATTTTCCTAGACATAACCTCCTTAGTCAATATGTATTCGCCTACCACACCAAAGTTTCACCCAGCAAAAAAGAACATAAATCTTCCATACCCTTTGGCTTTTCTCCAAAAATTAAGAACAGATTCTTCTGAAAAAGATAGTCTTCAATCTGCATCTTCCAGAAAACAAAGTTTGTACCGTCAAACTTTTCAATCATTTCCTTATCTTGATGCTATTGTAAAAAAACTCCCACTCGATGGTAGAATTAGCCAATTCCGACACCACCAATGAATTCAGAATATTTGAAAATCTGTGGAACCTTTTTCTGCCCTTAAGCTGGCTCTGATACCAGTTGTTAGAGAACAATGACTGTAGTCATGTTCTTGCGGAAATTCCAGGAGCCATAAGATATAGAATATGTAGATAATTAGAACTATTAAGATATAATTGTACAGAATTATTAATATTTTTTATTTCGAGACTTTCACGTTTTTAATAGAATTTATGCATTTAATTTATTTTTATTTTTATGTGTTATTAAATCTATTGATCGACTGGTATTTTCATTCTTAATCTCATATTACAGTAAAACTTTCGTAAATTAATACTCGATAAATTAATAACATCTCTAAAATAATATTTTTTTCGGTCCCAACTTAGTCCCAACATTATTAATTTAATACTTGATAAATTAATAACATCTCTAAATTAATAAAATTTCATGGTCCCAACATGATTAATTTACAGAGATTTTACCATAAATCTTATAAAATTTGAAGTTTGACGCACTGCTTCGCTCCTTTTAGAACCATGGTTATTACCATCACCTTGCTTTGGTTTACTTGTTCACATTTTCTTATTTGGCCATTTTTCTTTGCCGATCCCTTTGAAATCGAATCCTAATATTGCTACCATTCAAAAATCTTTAAAAACAAATATCCAGCATTAGGAATTCATCAACCTTTCAAATGATAATATGATAGTAACAAACTTGATCATTCTCTCCCAAAAATATCGACTTCCTCCTATTTGTGCTTTATAGTCAGAAACGTAGCCATGATTTTAACTTAGTTAGAATCGATTTTTTTTCTTTAAAAATTAAGGATAAAACATAATTTTAAAAAAAATCTGTAAAAAAACACTAAAAAAGATTTGGGAGTGCGGCCGCCGTGCCTCGCACCTCCGCCCCTGGCTTTAGCTATACAAAGACATAACGTTTTCAATACTTCGAATTATACAACTGTCATTACTCATTTTTCTCCCTATATTTTATTTTATTTTTGTAAATATATGAGTGTAAAATAAGTTTTGAATCATTTAAATTTTATTTTTCCAAATCCATTTTAATTTGTATGATTTTTTTGAGTAAAAAGAATTCCAAATAGCTAGAAACTCATATCTTGGCTTTGTAGACATACAAGAATCTTTCCTTCGAAAAGTACGATGAACCGGGGTAGGTTCGCCGCAAATGCATTTCCCTATTTTATATTTAAATGGACGGCCTTTTATCGTACTTTGCGGTCAAATTGTACTGCTATATATATACATGAAGTTGGTAATACTCCACAGATAACATCTTTTGTTGGTTGAAAAAAGTCAGTGCACTTAACATTTTATCCAAATTTCAGAATGGACTTAATTACAATTTTGATCTACTTTATTTGTTATGCGCCAAAAATCTCTTAATTTATACATATTGTTTCAATTTAAAACCAATAAATAATGAGTGTATTAACACATGTATCTTATAAAGCTAGCATAATTTTTCAATTTAAAATATGAGACAACCCTCAATACACCTCTTATGTGTGATATTATATAAACCAAACACATGGATTGATAACACGAGTGACAGTGATCATGCTTGCTGAATAACCAACCACATGAAATGCCTACTCTGATACCATGTTAAGAATAAATAGGGTTCCAACTCAAAACCAATTGGTAATGAGTGAAATAACTCATATATCTTATAAAGAACTAGTATAGCTTGTAAGTTCACAATGTGTGAATCAACAATAATTCTATATGTTTTTGATTCCCTATATTAATTTACCGTTAAAAACAAGTAGAAAAAGGACATGGTGGTGCCACATGTGTCCAATTTTAACCAAAAATTAGGTACTTCTTTTAGCAAAATACTTACATTCGGGACTCAAATTATTTGAAACCAAAACCGTTTTATTTTATCTTATTTTTTCACGATCTTATTCTTCCGTAGTTTTTAATGATGGGTTAATACCAAACATAAAAACGACTAAATTCATTAATTAAAGGACCTTTCAAAAATACGAGTAACCAAAACAATTTTGGCCCGAAAAAATAAGGTTAAAATGTAATTATCTCAGGGGTGGTTAACGGGTTGATCCGGTCCTGAACCGGCCAGTTCCGGATCCGATAATCCCGGAACTGGTCCAATCCATTAAGGAATCGGATCGGATCCGATTCCGATCCAACCGGTTCCGGGTTGGACCGGTTCCAACCCGGAATCGATTTTTTCGCTTTTTTTTTTGCGAAATTTCGAATATATATTAGAATATAAAAAATTAAAAAATAATGGATCCGGTTCCGGTTCAGCCCGTAACCGGATCCGTTTGGTGTGGAACCGGTAAGATACCGGATCCGGATCGGTAGAACCGATCTGGCCCGGTATCTTACATGTTTCGAACCGGTTAGCCAGGTTTCGGTTTCGAACTTGGCTAACCGGTTCGGTTTTGGACCGGGTCCGGATTGACCCGACCGTTAAGCAGCCCTAAATTATCTCCATAAATGTGGTTTTTCTTCTAATGCCTCGGGCGTGCATCAACACTAACATATATGTTGGTGCATACTCGGTACATCGAAGAAAATCCCCATAAATGGATAATTGTTTGTTAGGTTGGGGATCAAGTGGTCAGTTCCAAACAAACGTGCTAGGCAACAAGTTGGCTTTGCAAAGGTCAATTTCAACTCTCCATAGGTCAGAACACATGATAAGTGCTGTGCATACAACTTTTTCGGTAGGAAAAACAAAATTATTCGAAGTATGAAATAGAAAGTGGAAATAAAATAAAATCATAAAATAAAATATTCTCCAAAAAGACTACTCGATCAAACATAAGCAAAACCCCTTGGGGCCAAAGTTTTCAATTACTCTTCCTCGTTTTACTAGGTAATTATTGGATTGCAAAATAAATTTTTTATAGTGATTTTTTTGTCAAATAAAGAAATTTAACTTGACTAAGTCTATTTAATGTTTAAAGATAAGATTTAGAGGCAAATTAAATATTATTTTAAAAATATATATAACATTGGATATAATATAATGTTTCCTTAAATATTAAATAAATGTGTTAAAATTTTCAATACTAAACTTATTACTTAATAGAATAAATAGTTTTATAATTATAATTATAATTATAATTATAATTTAATTTATTCGACGTGTGATGTAGTTATATTAAACTCTTGATAAAACTGATGTTTTTATTAGGCTTATTATTAAAATAATCTAAAAATCACTTTTTGACCCAATGTGCCTATAAGTTTAGACAATTTTTAATTTTAAGAGATTTTTTTTTGCTAAAATGTTTCAAGATTGGGTTTTATAGGACCAAACGTTTGTCGATTTACCAAAAACTATAGCGGATGGTAACAATGCAACTCTAATATTTAAACTATATAGCAGTCCAAGCGTCACGCTTCGATCGCTCTCCAGACATAGACAATTATTGCACTCCAACAATCTCCCTCCCAATAATTGCATTATTTTACAACTCATGAGAATCGAACACGTGACATTGGCTATATATCCATTGTAGTACCAAATGCTTGCTGTTTTACCAAAAGATATAGTTGAAGGTAACGATACAACTCTAATATTTAAACTGTATAGCAACCCAAACGTCATATTTAGATCGCTCTCCAAGCATGAATAATTATTGCACTCTCATTAATTTTCTTCTTCGAAAATAATTAAATACCTAGAAAAAGTTGATAGGGCTGAATCACTTACATTTGCTCAACCTAGAAAAGACAAGCTTATAATATATAACTCAGTGCCGACATATATACCAACCAAAAAAAAGGTCGCCACAATCATCAAAACCATAAGCGTGATAATAATCAAGATTATCGTATTAACTTCAACAACTCATCATCCACTAATTACACAATAATTAGGCCTAATGACATGTAACCACCGAAGTCAAAGGGTTTTTATAAATCAACGATGCTCACACATCGTAATGCGCCAAACCACTTTGTTCCCATTCTTCAACGGCAAGTAGGCAAAAAAAGAAAAAAGAAAAAAACTAAAAGTTACATCCATTTGCTTCTTAGTCTTAGATGTATGTGTTGGGTTCGTCCCAACGTGAGATATAAATGCAACATAGATACAATTTTAGAAATTTTTTATCAGATCTAAACCTCTGGACGATCGATTGCTCTAGATTCATATATAGCATATAATTATCAAATATTAATGTATGAAAATAGATTACCGACATTTAATGAAGTTTGTATGTGGTGTTCTCTCGAGTCCAATCAACATAACCAGATCTATAAGCCCAACACCAGTGCCAGTTTGATGTCAGCATTTTTACGACGAGAAATTATGTGACTATCTATTGAATGATCTCATCTATCTTAAACAAGGACATGATCGATATATTTATAGTTGGTGAATGAGTCGCTAGTATGCTTTGGATGCACAAAATCCAAGATGCCAACTTTTGGCTTGCAGACACATAAGCTAACAATATGTATATATTCAACAGTGGTTCATGCCTATATGGCTATGTGCGTCATTGCGTGACTTGTTCCAAACTATATCTTAATTGTCTAGATTAAGATTTAATCTCCTTAAATCATCCCATTCTTGATATTTATAAATGGGATGCTGCAGATTTCTCATATTTGATTTACTCCCATTGATTAAAATTTTCCACGTGGCATATTCGGAGAATGATGCTCGAATATTGGATGATCGTGCTGCCCTCGTATCATTCATGTATGGGATAACCGATGATCCCGAGCATGTACTGGAGAGTTGGAATGCTGATTCTAGTGTTCATGTTTGCTTATGGTCTGGTGTAGGGTGTGACATGAAAAGGGATAGAGTGATAGAGCTTAATCTAAGTCATAAGTCACTTAGAGGAATGATATCACCCACTCTTTTCAATCTCACACACTTGGAAATTCTTGATTTATCATGGAATTTCTTCGAGGGCCAGCTGCCGTCTGAGATTGGTTCTCTTGTCTTGCTCAAAGAGATGAGTTTGTCTTCCAATTTTCTTGAAGGGGGAATTCCAATGGAGGTGGGGCTTCTTAAAGAGTTGGTTTATCTTGATTTGGGAAGTAACAAACTTGTTGGTGAGATTCCAGCATCTATTTTCTGCAATGGCTCGTCTTCTTTGCAATACTTGGACTTATCCAACAATTCACTAAGTGGTGAAAAACCTTGGCATAACCAATGCGAGCTTCGTGAGTTGAGGTATCTTCTTCTTTGGTCGAACCACTTTGTTGGGGAGGTTCCTTTAGCCCTTTCGAATTCTTCGAAACTCGAATGGGTTGACTTGGAGTCCAATTTACTAAGTGGGGAGTTACCGTCCAAGATTTTGAGCAAAATGTTGCATTTGAAATTTCTTTATCTGTCCGACAATCACTTTTCAAGTCATGGTGGTAATACTGATCTTGCACCGTTCTTCGAATCTTTGGTAAATTCCTCTAACTTGAAAGAACTTGATCTGGCGGGAAACCATCTTGGAGGAGAGTTGCCTTCTATTATTGGTGCTCTCTCCATTAATCTTGTGCAGATAAATCTCGATGATAATCGAATTTCTGGTTTCATACCTCCACAGATTTCGAATCTTGTAAATCTCACCCTCTTGAACCTGTCTAGTAATCTGTTGAATGGCTCAATCCCTTCTGAACTCTGCCAAATTAGGAAATTAGAGAGGCTATATTTGTTGAGGATTCTAAGGAATCTATTTGATATCAATATTATTGTACATATCTTTTCATATCTTTTATTTATTAGGAGATATTTACATAAGATAATTAGGAGATTTGATTCTTGTAACTAGTGTAAATCAACCTCTATATAGTTATGATAATAATCTCCATCACAATTGTGAGTGGAACACAAATCTCTATATGGTATCAGCCTTTTTCTTTGGTTAAACCCTAAAAAACTCGATCCTCATGGCCACCACCTCCACTCCAGCCGACGGCTCCTCCCTCTCATTCAACACCATGGTTCATATGATCACCATCAAATTGTCATCCTCCAACTATTTACTGTGGAAGAGCCAACTCATTCCTCTTTTGGGTTGTCTCCCATCACCACCTCCTGTCATTCTTCAAGAATCTGAAACCATCCCAAATCCTAAATACATGGAATGGTTTCTCCAAGATCAACGACTGCTTAGCCTGCTGCTATCCTCACTTACTGAAGATGCCATGACTGAAGTCGTTGGTTGCACCTCCTCTCGTGCAGTATGGATTGCTTTCGAGTCCACCTTCAGTCACGGATCTAAAACCCGTGAACTTCGTATCAAGGACGATCTCCAACTAATGAAGAAAGGCACACGCACCATCTCGGATTATGCTCGTCAATTCAAGGCTCTTTGCGATCAGCTTACTGCCATCGGTCGTCCTGTTGACGACACTGACAAGTCGCATTGGTTCCTTCGTGGTTTAGGACAGACTTTTTCCAGTTTTGCTGCTGCTCAGATGGCAATCTCTCCTCTTCCAACCTTTCGTGATCTTGTTTCAAAGGCAGAAAGTTTTGATATGTTCCAACAATCCTTAGATGGCAGTGCACCCACTCCTGCGGCATTTACCGCTCACTCTCATACCAATCGTGGTGCTAACAACACGCACCGAGGTGGCCGCCGTGGACGTAGTAGTCGTGGCCATTATTCTGGACAGGGCCGTGGCACCAATAACCGACGTCTACCTCGCTGCCAGATTTGCGGTACTGACGGTCACACCGCTGATCGTTGTCGAAAGCGCTATGAACGCTCGGATGACACTGCCAATCTTTCTCCGGCTTTAAACGCTTGCTCTATTTCACAGCCATCCACGTCTGACTGGTATCTTGACACTGGTGCTTCCGCACATATGACATCTGACACTACTCTATTGGACTCCGTCGAACCATACCAAGGGTAAGCACAAGGTGGTTGTCGGTAATGGTGCATCTCTTCGCATCACACTTACTGGCTCCTCATTAATTTCTTCTGATGTGAAATTATTAAATGTGTTGGTTGTGCCTCATCTTACGAAGAATCTCATGTCTATTAGCAAACTCACCAACGACTATCCTGTTAATGTTATTTTTACTAACAACTCATTTCGTGTCCAGAATCGGGTGACAGGAAAACTTCTGGCAACCGGGCATCTCAGTAACGAACTTTATGTGTTAACAAAGGGTCATGCCGCACTCATTTCCGCCCTTAAGAATCAATGCTTACGTGCATCCTTCGAACTATGGCATATCCGCTTAGGGCATGTTGCTTCTAGCACTATTTCATTACTATGTAATCAGGGTCATTTATCTGTAACTTCATTATTTCCTAAACCTACGATTTGTCATAGCTGTCAGTTAGCAAAAAGTCACAAGTTACCTTTTCTTATTAATAATAAACGAGCATCTACTGTTTTGGAATTAATTCATTGTGATATTTGGGGTCCTGCGCCCGTTTTATCTACTGCGGCTTATTCGTATTATGTGGTTTTCATTGATGACTTTTCAAGATTCTGTTGGTTGTACCCTATGAAATACAAATCAGAGGTCTACGATGTGTTCCTAAATTTTCAGAAATTTGTTGAGACCCAATTTTCTCAGAAAATTCGGTCCTTTCAAAGTGATGGCGGTGCTGAGTTCTTGAGCAATCGGTTTAAATCTCATCTTTGCTCTCATGGAATTCATCATAAAATTTCATGTCCTTACAAGCCTGCTCAAAATGGCAGAGCTGAACGGAAACATAGACACATCACTGAAACAGGTTTTGCGCTCTTATTTCACTCACATGCTCCGCTCCAACTCTGGGTTGATGCTTTCAGTGCTGCTATTTATATCATAAATCGATTGCCATCTATTGTGCTTCATGGACTGTCACCTTTTGAACTGCTTTATGGGACTGCTCCGAATTATGCAAACTTTCATCCTTTCGGTTGTCGGGTTTATCCCTGTCTTCGCGATTATGCTTCTAACAAGTTCTCTCCTCGGAGTAAATCATGCATCTTTCTTGGTTATCACAGTAGCTACAAAGGATTTCGCTGCCTCGACCCAATCTCATCTCGTATATTCATCACTCGACACGCCCAATTTGATGAATTCTCATTCCCATTTTCCGGGCGCCATAAAGACTCTTCGACTGACTTACTCGACTTCTCAAGTTTCAGTGAACCTGCCTCATCTTTGCCTCCGGCTGTTTCTTTGCCTCAAGCGCAGCCTACTTTGGCTCACTCTAATCCACTCCCATGTCGTGTCTGCCCGGGTGAACCACCTCTGTCTACAAATGCTCCGCTACATGCCCCTCCAGTGGTCCCGGACACTTCCTCTGCTCCTTCAGCTACTCCATCTCCCAATTTACAGCCATCTGCTGATGTCTCTTCTTCTCATCCTATGGTTACTCGCGCTAAAGCTGGCATTTTCAAGCCTCGCCATCCAGCTACTCTGGCACTTATTCCTCCTACAGGCCTTCTTCATTCCTTAATCACTACAGCCGAACCACAAGGTTTTAAATCTGCTGTGAAAAACCCGGGTTGGCTTGCCGCTATGGATGATGAAATAATTGCGCTTAAGTCTAACAACACTTGGGATCTTGTCCCTCGTCCTGCTAATATGAATATTGTTGGATCTAAATGGGTATTCCGCACCAAATATCTTGCTGATGGTTCCATTGAACGACTCAAAGCTCGTTTAGTTGCTCAAGGCTTCACTCAGATTCCTGGTCTTGATTATTCAACCACGTTTAGTCCCGTCGTCAAATCTGCTACTGTGCGTGTGGTTCTTTCTCTTGCGGTCATGCATCGTTGGCCCTTGCATCAACTCGATGTTAAAAATGCCTTTCTTCATGGTTTTCTCACTGAGACAGTTTACATGGAACAACCCCCTGGTTATGTTGATCCTCGTTTTCCACATCATGTTTGCCGCTTGAAGAAGGCTCTATACGGACTTAAACAAGCGCCTCGTGCTTGGTTTCACCGTTTTAGCTTCTTTCTTCTCAAGCTTGGTTTCTCTTGCAGTCGTGTCGACACATCTCTATTTGTCTATGCCCGTAGGACTGACCTTATTTATCTTCTTCTTTACGTGGACGATATCATTCTTACTGGTAACAATAATCCACTACTCCAACGATTTATTCGGCGCTTGCATGGTGAATTTGCAACTAAGGATCTTGGCAAGTTTAGTTATTTTCTTGGTCTCGAGGTCACTCATACTTCTGAAGGTATGTTTCTTAGCCAAACCAAGTACGCTCGTGACATCCTTGCTCGTGCCCAGTTACTTGACAGCAAGCCTGTTGCTACTCCGATAGTCGTTGGTCAGCGGCTTCATCTAGATGGCTCTCGCTCTACTGACCCCTCAACTTATCGATCCTTAGTTGGGGCTTTGCAATATCTCACTATAACTCGTCCGGATCTTGCTTATGCAGTAAACTCCGTTAGCCAATATCTTCATTCCCCAACTGATGATCACTTTCAGGCTGTTAAACGCATTTTACGATATGTCAAGGGTACTCTTCACTTTGGTCTTCGCTTCAATTCTACCTCGTCCCCAGGTCTTATTGCCTACTTCGATGCTGATTGGGCGAGTTGCCCTGACACTCGTCGCTCCACCTCTGGTTACTCTATTTTCTTAGGTGATAATCTTGTTTCTTGGAGTGCCAAAAAGCAACCTACTGTCTCTCGCTCAAGCTGTGAATCTGAATATCGGGCTCTTGCACTTACTGCTGCCGAAGTTGTTTGGCTCTGTCACTTGCTTAGTGATCTTCATGTATCCCCATCTCATCGACCACTGCTTTTGTGTGACAACCGGAGTGCTATTTTCCTGAGCAGAAATCCCATTGTGCATAAACGAGCTAAACATGTGGAACTGGATTATCATTTTGTTCGTGAGCTTGTCTCCGCTGGTGTTCTTCATACTCGATACATCCCTTCAAATCTTCAAGTCGCTGATGTTTTCACCAAAAGTCTCTCACGACCATTATTTAGTTTCTTCCGCTCCAAGCTGCGCGTTGTCTCCAATCCCACGCTTTGCTTGCGGGGGGGTGTTGAGGATTCTAAGGAATCTATTTGATATCAATATTATTGTACATATCTTTTCATATCTTTTATTTATTAGGAGATATTTACATAAGATAATTAGGAGATTTGATTCTTGTAACTAGTGTAAATCAACCTCTATATATTTATGATAATAATCTCCATCACAATTGTGAGTGGAACACAAATCTCTATAATATTTATCGAATAACTCCCTCTCCGGTAACATTCCATCGGCATTTGGCAATATGTCGCATTTAGGCCTTCTTGATCTGTCAAAAAACAAGCTTTATGGTATAATCCCAGATAGTTTTGCAAACCTTGTGCAGCTACGAAGACTTTTGCTGTACGAGAACCAGCTCTCGGGGACCATTCCACCGAGCCTTGGAAAATGCATAAATTTGGAGATTCTTGACCTTTCCCATAACAGACTTTCGGGGGCAATTCCAAGTGAAGTTGATGGATTGAGTAGTTTGAAGCTGTATTTGAACTTGTCCAGCAATTTCTTGAGTGGACAAATTCCTCTAGAGTTGAGTAAAATGGATATGGTGTTAGCCATTGATCTATCACTGAACAAACTGTCAGGTTCGTTGCCTTCTCAACTTGGTAGCTGCATTGCTCTTGAGTATCTCAACTTATCGCATAATTTTTTGGAAGAACAAATTCCAGAATCTGTAGGGAACTTACCTTATCTTCAAGAACTTGATGTGGCCGCCAATCGGTTCAATGGACAGATACCACAATCTTTACAGGAATCAGCAACTTTGAAGAGGCTGAACTTTTCTTACAACAACTTCTGTGGAGTAATAACTAAAAAAAGTTCGTTTTCATCACTGACAATCGATTCTTTCTTGGGTAATGAAAGGCTTTGTGGTTCAATAAAGGGTCTGCGAAAATGCCACAAAAAACGGGCTCACAGTTTCTTGATGGCAAGTCTACTTTCATTAGTCATCACTCCCATTTTCTGTTTAGTTGGATATCCTATTGTACAGAGAGCAAAAAGGAGGCGGAAACTGCACATTTTGGAAGGTAAGGACATTCCAGAAGACGAAGAATCGAGGGACGAGATAAAATACCCAAGAATATCTCGTAGACAGCTTATTGAAGCTACCAGAGGATTCAGCAGCTCAAGTCTAATTGGATCAGGTAGCTTTGGCCATGTTTACAAAGGAATTCTTCGTGATAACACGAGTATAGCTGTTAAGGTACTTCACTCAAAAGTAGCGGGAGAAATTATTACAGGTATCTTTAAAAGGGAGTGCCAAGTTCTGAAAACTACACGGCACAGAAATTTGATCAGAATCATAACAACATGCAGCGGGCCAGATTTTAAGGCCCTTGTTCTTCCGCTAATGCGAAATGGAAGTCTCGAAAATCATTTGTATCCAAGCAATGGATCGAAAAATGGGTTGAATCTTGTTCAGTTGGTGAGCATTTGCAGTGATGTAGCAGAAGGGATGTCCTATCTGCATCACTATTCTCCTGTGAAAGTGGTGCATTGTGATCTTAAACCGAGCAATATTCTTTTGGATGATGATATGAGAGCTTTGGTCACTGATTTTGGCATTGCAAGATTAGTAAAAAGCAGCGATGATAATTCTTCGGTTTATCATTCAGCATCCCGTGACTCCACAGAAGGCCTGTTATGTGGATCAGTTGGCTACATCGCACCTGGTAAGTAAAAAACATGGAAAATTTAATATAATTTAGTCACAGTATTGTTTTGGATCTTAATATGGTTTGTTACAAGTACAGAAATATAAAGTTACATGTTTGTTGTAATGTCAATGACAGAATATGGAATGGGAAAGCGGGCTTCGCCACAAGGAGATGTATATAGTTTCGGGGTCCTTTTCTTAGAGATCATAGCTGGAAAACGTCCTACGGATGTGCTTTTCCAACAGGGTTCCACCCTGCCTGAATGGATAAAGAGTTGTTACCCCGATAAGCTCGAGCCAATCATCCATGAGGCCATAAATTTGAGGTCTAAACAACTTGGCACGTGCCCGTTCGACCGAAGGATATGGAGTAATGTAATATCGGAACTGATAGAACTTGGACTTATCTGCACACAGTGCAATCCTAGCACCAGGCCAACAATGCTAGATGTAGCTCATGAAATGAGTCGTTTGAAGCAGTATATATGCAGTTCCTCAAGCTTAATAAGTAAAGAAGCTTGAACAAATTGAGCTATTCTTTTTTTGTGAACATTTTCTTCAGTTGTAGGATCAAAATCTTGTGTTGTCTTCTGTTGATATTCCTTGGCATTGAAATAATTTGTTATATAATGACTGTCAGTTTTTTGGTTTTTAACTTCTTACCTATCTCGAGGAGTACAATAATAACAAAATTATGCTACAAAACAAAGTAAGAAAGTGAAACATGGGGGTCAAAAATGGAGAATTCACTTAACCAAAAAGTTAGGTACAAGAATCGATAAGTCCCTACAATTGGATGGCTACAACATGTGTGTATTTGATTAATCAGTTTAAATATGTTATTGCCTAGAATGATGTTAAGTGATCGTGCGTTGCACAGTCGAATTGCACTTTCGGTCTCTTTGAGCCTTACATTAGTAATATAAATGTTTGAAAATATATTCATAACAGAAAGTAAGTGGAAAGTTGGAGTTACCCAACTAACTACCTCCAAATTATTGAAAAATCTACTGACAAACCGAAATAATTGAATTAGTTTGCTCTAAGTATAGCATATAAACTCATATGTTTAACACAGTTTTTGAATACAAGATTAGGATTGCATCCCTCCCCCCTATGCAGGGATGCTAATGCCCTTCATGGGGTGGCTGAATTAGTGGAGTAAGTGAGCACGGAGATCTTTGATCACGAGATCGACGAGATCGATTTCCCCAACCAACACTGTGAAAACCCGATTTTTTCCAATCAAGTCAAAAACTAAAGTTTTAATAAACCAAGACACTCAAGGTTGTTTATTTAAATCAATAACTTAATGTTTAGATAATAATTTGAATTACATGATATCAATCAATCTTATAGATTTTAAAACACTTATTTAAACAAATAATTAGAGAATTAAGAGTTGTATCTTAATTTATAGATAATAAAATAATGTTTAGATGATTGAAGATTTTATCAAATATAATAATGTGTTGTTAGATAATTAGTAATCATGTCATTGATATCTAATAGCCAATAAAACACTTGATGAGATAAATCATATTCAATTTAATCTTGTAGAGTTGTAGCGAAACCAATGCCTAATTATTTAAACAACTAGAGTTTTGATCAAATTAGAATCCTTAAGTTAATCCAACCACTTGATGTTATTTGGTCAAACCAAATACTAAGTATAGATAATATTGAAAAAATAATAGATAATATTGAATTATATTATGATAATCTTTTAGATATAATATTGAATTATATTATGATAATCTTTTAGATATATAAATATAACCATAATCCAAAGATAAAGCACAATATAAAGATAAGTGTTGGAAGATACAATTGAATTTCAAAAGTCGTAGGAACCGAGATTCTCGAATTTCAAGCTCTATAAATATAAGACTCTTCTACATAGTATGCAACTCAAAATTCTCTCACAATTCACATCAATTTCAAAACACACACTAGCACACACTAAAAGGTGTGAAATTTTCAGCAAGGAAACAAGAGGAAATTCATCACGTTTTTGCCACCTAAATTCTTTGAAATACGCAAGAATCGTTTCTGATCTCTGTAAGTGGGTTTTTGCTATAATATCATTCTTTCGTTTTGAAAAATCATAAGTATGTGTTTTAAAATCCAATCGTTATGTGAACTATTTTCAAATTATGAAATCTTTGAAATCTGAAGCACTTTAAATATCGAAATCCAATTGGTAAGGAATTCCGAATCTGTTTCTGACCCTGATGCGGTGGGATTATAACCGTTATTCTGACCTGATACGGTGGTTAACCGTTGTTCTGGGAAGTCCAGACCCTTTATTCGTGGGTGATCCGATGTTCTAACCTCATCTCTAGGAGGGTTATTTCTAGAGAACTGATATCAGTACCTTGAGGAAACTAGATGATTTATTGTGCTTACTTTAGTATATGGTATGAGATTCTGATATGAAGTTTATGTTCTGTTCTGGCTCCGATGAGCAAATTCTGTTAAGTTTTTGTTCTGTTCATATCAGTTTCTGTTTTGATTTTTTATACATGTTTCTGAAAAATTATTATATTTATATGTTGTGTCACATACGATTGTCCCCCACTTGCTGAGTGTTTTCCAAAACGCTCACCCCTTACATCCACTCCCCAGATATAAGCGAATAAAAAATCGAGAGGAAGATCAAAGCTAATTTTGGAGATGGTGAATTAGATGCTATTGTTCAAGATGCCGCTGCCATTAATTTATGAAGCTTCCGCTGATATTTGTAAGAAATATTTATTTTTACGGAATAATAGACTGGTTTTCATAGAATTCTGTATTACGAGGCTTGTTGATTTTGAATTATATTTAGAATCAACGCCGGTGTTATCGACCCCGGTCTCGGGGCGTGACAAACACTTTTTAGATCGAGTCTATCACATCGGGCTTACCTACTACGGTTTATCTAGCTGGCGTGGTTCGCATGCTATTGCATCCGCCCGAGGGTTTACCCAATGCACACAAAAAGGGTAGCGAATGCGGGTCTCCCGTCGTTAAAAAAAGAGAGTAGGGATGACAGGTACCTTGTTGCTAAAAATTTGAATCATAAAGAATTTCAAAGTCCATCAGTGTCTATATCAACATTGACCAAACAATCCCCAATTAACCTTCGACTTCAATTCTTAAAGTGATTTATACCCCACAATTGGTGTCTGGCACATAGAATATCAGACAACATACATAGAATATCAGACAACATAGTGGTTGGATAGGAACCAGTTGCTCAGGTTGAAGAGCTTGAGCACAAATTGAAGGAATTGGAGAATGTTTCTAGTATGTATCAAGGTGGTGGGATGTGCCCATTGGTTTGAACATGCCGGGAGATGGTGCTGCCGATTCGGGTGGCGGTTCCCGCTGGACTGAAGATCGATCAAGGCTTGAATAAGGCTTTGTGTTCCAAGTTATATCGTTGAGTTGGTGTTTGTTAGATTGTGTTTCTTTTTGTATTTTGTGGGTAGTGTAGTAGGGGTTTTAGCTTTTAACTTGTGGTATTTGCAAATAGGATTGTAAAAATGTTCGAAACGTTTTGCAACTGAGTATTTGTTAGATGTATTATGTTATTACTAGTTACTTTTGGGCACCACACAAGATGCGGTGCCTATGTACCAGCATGTTGGTCAGTTTTTTCCTGATTTGCTCGAAAAATATAACAATTCAAATGACCGATTTTAACAAATTTTTTTAAAAAACGACTATGCTATGGTAATTGAATGGGAAAAAAAATAACCAAATAACTACTCTATCTTTTTTTTAAAAAAATGATGTTCATCTTACTATATAAACTGAAAAAATAACATCTGAAGTTGCGTACATAAATCGATTAAGATATATTTTTTCCTAATCGGTTCAGGCCAAACACAAGCATCAATAATGTTTAAAAATAAAAAAAAAATTTATTAAAAAAAATTTTGGAAAAACAAAGAAAATAATAATGAATAGTACTTTACTGTTCATTACTATTCATTACAATAGTAATAAATAGTAAAGTTTAGTCACTTATTATATAGTTATATGTTAGTATTATATATATCCTACAATTTAAACATTGGTCAGCTGAGCTTTATACACTCAAAATTCATTAGACATCGTCATCTATAAATACATAGTTCTAATCTCATAAAGAGATAGACCAAACGATGCATATCAATCACATATTTCTTGTAGTAGAAATGCTGACATCAAACTAGTACTGATGTTGAGCTTGTAGATCTGATCAGGTTGTTTGGACTCGAGGGATCACCGTTTTCATAATTTCATCGAATTACAATAATATCTTTTCGTGCACTTATATTTTGCATATTATATGTGAATATAACGCAATTCATCTCCCCGAATTTAGTTCCGATAAAGTTTTTCTAAATTATATTTTGCCATGTATTATTTCTGACATCGGGGGCGAACCCAACATTATATATATCACGGTTATGAGAAAAAGAAAAAATTAAGAAAGAGCCAATATCAAGTACCTAAAATTATTATTGCTTTTCACGGAAGGTAGCCAGAATGTGCACAGCTAGATGCACGGACACTGACACGACGACATGGACATGGACACGGACACGAAACGACACGGATATGACGATACAGATTTTTAAAATTTCCAGGATACGCCACGATTGTGACACACTTATATATTTTTATATATATTATGCATACATTATATTACAAAATACTAAATTTGACATTTTTTAAATTCTAAAACAATATAAAAACAACAAAAACATTCTTACCAAATTCAAGAAGCGTATAAATAAATGCATGTTACTGAAATCATCATAATATCACATATACTAACACTAAATGCATATTATTTCAATTAACACAAAGTTTAACAAGCACGTCAAAATAAAATATAACACCAAATATATTTTTACCAAATTCAAGAAGCGTATAAATAAATTAGGGATGGCAATGAGACGGGTCCAAACCCGGACCCGCATTGAACCCGCCCCACCGAGGCGGGTCTGGACCTGCTTCAACCGGGTTTGGAAGCGGGGCGGGCGGGTCCTGGGATTGGCCGAACCCGCTCCGGACCCTCCCCGCTATACATTTTTATTTTTTTAAGAAAAATATTTGTACATTTTACTTCTTTGATTGAACAATAAAGTGTCATTATTTAATTTTATATCAAAATTCATGTGTTCATGTTAAAGAAGTTGGACATTTTAAAGGAAATAAGAGCAATTTAATAAATATTTAGTAGCTTAAAGATAGTTTTACAATGCTTATTATAAATATTTACTAGAGAAAACATGAAATTTAATCACAAAACTCAACTTTTGTGTTTCAAAATTGATTTCTAACTATTTTTTTTTAAAAATAAAAAATAAAAAAAATCTGGAACCGGGGCGGGGCGGGTCCTGGGATTGGCCAAACCCGTCCCATACCGGCCCCGTTGCCATTCCTAAAATAAATGCATATCAATAAAATTATCACATTATCACTCATACTAGCACTAAATGTGTATTACTTCAATTAACATAAAGTTTAATAAATACGTCCATATTTCATTTTGGTCAAAAAGTTTTTAAATTGTACAATTAAACCCAAAAATATCATTTTCGTGTCGGACACGCATTTCGAAAGTGTCCGATTTTATTTTTTTATATTTTACATGGCATGTCCGATACATGTCAGAGGGGTGTTTGAGGAATATCGGCATCCCAGAAATATTTGACACTCTACTAAGTGATTTTCAAGAATGCCCGTACATCATATGTACACAACATACTTTTGGTTATGTGGCAACTCTCTCTCTAGGAAAATCATATGCATTGATGTTGACATAACAAAATTTCATTTAGAAGAGGTGCGGCAAAAACTTTGTTTTCCATATAATTCATTCTATAGTCATCCAGATTTTCTATGATGACTCGAGTTCGAGTCTCTCCCACCCTATATTCAGGATTGTTAAGAAAAAATATTAGGTATAAATATTAAAATGGTGGGATTTAGAGTTACCATCTAGATGGTAGAAAAAAAGTTATTTTTTTTTTAATTTTTAGGAATCGAAACTGATCATATTTTCGCTTATAGATTTGATATCTTCTATGATTTATATGGATTTGTGGATATTCCAAAAAAATTTCTTGATTAAGTTGTCATAAAATCTAGAAATAGACATAAAATACTTGAGTCAAACTGTCATTAAGTACATAAAATTTGGCGGCAAATAAAAGGAGGTCAAGATCATGTTCGTCATAAAATATGCTCTTGGCTTAGCTTTTGGAAGATTGAGCTTTGTATTGGTGTTGATTGCTGGGAACCAAATGAGTCAGTCTCGGTCCTCCTAAGTAGATATATTAAGGGTGTGTTTGAAATTATTTATTCAAAATAATTTTACGTTATTTTTGCTTAAAGTTATGAAAAAGATGTTTTTATACAAAAGCATCAATGCTTATTATTAAAATAAATAAAAAACAGCTTAATAAACTTTAAATTATTACAAAATTGCCACCACATAAGTTAAAACAGCAAAAATTATCTCATGACTCGTTTATCTGCTTCTGCTTTTACTTGATGTTTTTTAAAGAAGCAATAGCAGAAGTAAGAAATAAAATATCCAAAATCTGCTTTTTTGTCTGAAAGTAAATTAACAGTTTTGAAAAGCATCTACAAACATATAATAAGTCAAATGATGATATATATGATCTAAAAAGTGATCACGATTAGGAATGGCAACGGGTCGGGTATGGGACGGGTTTGGCAAATCCTACGATCAGCCCCGCTACACATAAAACCCAGACCCGCCCCGCCCCGGCTAGACCCGCGAACCCGGCGGGTTTACCCGCCCCGCCCCGGTTCCAGTTTTTTTTATTTTTCATTGTTTAAAAATAAATTTAGCTAGAAATCAATTTTGAAACACAAAAGTTGAGTTTGTGATTAAATTTCATGTTTTCTCTAGTAAATATTTATAATAAACATTGTAAAACTATCTTTAAACTATTAAATATTTATTAATTTGCTGTTATTTCCTTCAAAATGTCCAACTTCTTTAACATGAACACATGAATTTTGATATAAAATTAAATAATGACACTTTATTGTTCAATCAAAGAAGTAAAATGTATAATCAATATCATATTTTTTTTAAAAAAATTAAAAATGTATAGCGGGGCGGGTCCGGGCGGGTTCGGCCAATCACATGACCCGCCCCGCCCCTCTTCCAAACCCGGTTGAAGCGGGTCCAGACCCGCCCCGGCGGGGTGGGTTTCAATGCGGGTCCGGGTTTGGACCCGTCCCATTGTCATCCCTAATTACGATAGCCACATTAAAACACATGGAGGGCAATTTATGACCCTTACAATATATATATATATATATATATATATATATATATATATATATATATATATAATCAACTTTAGAAGGATGTAATGCTAATTGATTGAAATTCAATTATAGACTTGCAATTCAATAATATATTAAATGTCAATATTAAATATTTTTTATTCATACATTCTAAATTAAAGTATCTTAATAAACTAAAAGAATATAGAGTTCATTTGGGGTTTACCACCATTGAGTTGGAATTTTTTTTCCCAAAATATAGCTAAATAAAGGTTTCTATCACTTCGTCACCAAACTTGTTAGCAGTACAAGTATAATATATATCGTCATGTGAATAATACCAAAAATAATTTTGAACAAACATATTATTTTTTGATTTATGATATTTCTTAAAGAATTTTTTTGTAAAAATATCGGGTTTTTGGCAGATTACCCCCCTATGGTTTCCCAAATAGGCGGATTACCCCTATGTAGTTTGAAAATAGGCATTTTACCCCTCTGTGATTTATAAAATATGCAGTTTACCCCCTGTGGTTTGAAAATATGCATTTTACCCATTCCAATTGTGAAAATATGCATTTTACCTCCCTGTGATTTACAAAATAAGCAGTTTACCCCATATGTATAGGGTGGTAAATATCTATTTTCACAAACCACAGGGGGTAAAATACATATTTTCAAACCACAGGGGGTAAACTGCCCATTTTGTAAACTACAAGGAGTAAAATACCTATTTTAAACCACATGAGGGTAACTTATCTATTTGACAAAACACTAAGGTGTTATTTGCCACTAGCTCTCAAAATATCTACAAAAAAACGCCGAATAAAGTCAGAAATTAAAAAAAAAATTTATATTTCAAAGTTGATTACCACGCCATCATGGTAAGGTTATTTTTTTTTTAAGGGGGGTGTATTCAATCTATAATTTTATTGACTTTTAATGACTTTTTTAAATGATTGACTTTTATGGAGTTGATAGATTTCTATTGATTTTTATAGAATTCCATGGAGTTATAAAAAGATTTGTATAGAGTCTCGTAGACTTTTTCAATAGATTTCTATGAACTTTATCGACTTTTAATGACTTTTTAAATGATGGACTTTTATGGAATTGACAGATTTCTAATAATTTTTATAGAATTACACGGAATTATCAAAAGAATTTTATAGACTCTATAGATTTTATAACTTATAATTGATTTCTTTGAACTAACAATTGAACATAAATAACTTATTCAACATATAATTTTTTTTTACTATTAATATAAAGACATTTTACTTATTTAACAGTAAAAAATGAGAAAAATACCTATTCAATTCTTTTGCAGGGCAAATAATGAACAACTTTTTTGCATCTTCAAGATGACGACTTTGAAGATTCAGTTAATGTTGCTATATAATTGTAATCTATAATTTTGTGTAATAAAACAAAAGTTTTCTATTAAATAACATTTTATAAACTTAAAATATTTTTTGATGCTAGTTGACTACTATAAAAATTCTTAAAACATACTTTTTAAATTAAACATGATAATTTATATCGTTATAAATATCTTTTGTTTTAGAAAAATATTTATTATAATTGTCTATAGATATAGACCCATACAATCGTTTTAAAAATCTATCATCTAATATAAAATTGAGCACATTAACTTGCTATTTTATCAAAATACTTGTGTAAATATTAGTATTATATTGGATAAAAAATAAGATGTGAAAAAAAATAATAATTGAAGAAAGAGCCGCACATTAGGAATTAAAGAAAGGGTACATGTAGAAAACAGGGGAGGAAAAGCCAATGGGGAGGTGGTCGTGTCGAAAATGTAAATTGCAAAGAGTAAAGAGAGATGATGGTAATTAGGAATTAAAAGTCATTCCAAATCTTTACTAGGAGTGGTGGAGAATTTTTAACTTTTTTGGGATGTACATGGGGCATCAAAGTTTGTACCTAAAGATTTCAACAGAAGTCATTAAAAGTCTATGAGATTTTGGATACCTATAGACTTTTATGGAGTTTTAAAAATTCAAGTTTGAATACCACCTGACTTTTTAAAACTCTACGAAACCATTAGACTTTTTTAGAGTATATAAAAGTCTGGATTGAATACCTCTAGACTTTTAAACCCATAAAAGTCATTAAAAGTCTATAACCAATACATCCCCTAAATAATGTGCATAATCACACCAGGCTCCTTCCCCCATTAGAGGGAGGAAACCCTAACTCTCCCTCTACATCAATCCTTTTTCTATCTATAATTCATCTCTCGTTCTATCTTGGCTGTTTTCATACAGCATATATATCTAAATTCTTTCGATAAAGCTTGTGGTTGATTTGACGGTGGAGATATTTTTTATTTGGAGTTATGCAATCTGATCAGTCGGTGTTGAGCTTGAGACCAGGTGGCGGCACCCGCGGAGGTAGCAGAGTTTTCGGCCTGCGCTTCGATTCAACAACCGCGGCCGATTCTGATCTCCCGCTGCTGCGTCCTCACGGTGGTACCTCTGCAACTTCACTCCCTTCTTTCAAGGTTAGATTTTTTTGTTTCAGATCCAGTGTATTTATTTTCCTCTGAATTTCTATTTTTTGGAATCATTAATTTTTTGTTTATTTTCCGATTTTGTTGAGCATCGTGTATTCAGCTGCTTGTTTTCGTGTATATGTTCATCGTTCAAGCCAGTGATAAAGTTTTACTCTATTCCGCGAATTTTACGGGTGCAGTAGGTGAATAAATCGCTCGATGTGCGTGTTTTAATTTTCAAAGCTTCAACTTTTTATCATGTTTGTATTGATTCTGCTTTTATACACGTTTCTCTTTAACAGAAATATGTTAGTTTGCAGTTACAATAATTTATTGAACATCTAAAGAATGATAATTTGTGGAATATATGTGTGATATATGGTGTATTAGTTTCACTGGAAGTTACGTGCACTCCAATTCGTCTAGACTATCTTGTTGTGTGACCTGTTGTTTCTCAGGACTTGTATCTGGGATTAAGCCGCACAGAATGCATTGTTATTTTAAGAAAAAAACGTATCTCTGAATAATTAGGGAAGAGATTAAAGTTTTGTTTCTAGTAAGGGGAGTTCTTTCCATCGGCTATCTTATTTAACAATCATGGGCAGTGACTCGGATTGCATTGAGTTTGATATCTCGTTCTTGTCACTTGATAGTGCAGATAAGATGTCAGTTTAGTGCGAATCTGCGGAAAAAAATGTATGTGGGCATTAAGTGGTTGTGTTAGCAGTGACATGGAGTCCATATAGGAATTTGCAGATTTTTGCTTGATATACACTCAGTTTTCAATTGACCTGACGTAATATTGCTCTTGATGTGATAATAATTGAGGTTTAGTTTCTTCGTCAATTACATGCAGATTCCCTGCTTGAGAATCTAGTGTTGGTGTTTTCATCAGTATTATTCTTTTTTTGCATGATAATATGAATGATACAATAATAATTCTTGCTGCTTTTCTACTGTTTCGTTATAGTTTATAGCATTTTGTATTGTATATAATCACCTATCATTGGGTGTCTTACAACTTTGTGATGTATAATAGGTACTAATTATTTATACCATATATGGTAAACTCTCATCCAAAGTTTCTATTGTTGGTCATTTATTGAAACCTCTTATATGAAATGCATGTGCAATAACTTTGCTCCAATAAAAGTCATTAGTCTGCTCGCGTGGATGCCCAGAGTCTTGATGCTTTTTGATTTTGTTACTAACTATTTACTAAACTTTTAATAGACTGGAGAGTCTCAATTTGATGGCCATGAACGGATCCGATATACTAAAGACCAGCTACTGCAGCTAAGGGAGGTAAGATTTATTTATGATGTCCTCACTATATACATATGGCTTGTTTTTTCTGGATTTCTTTTACATAATTCCAGTGGATGTCATAATGAGTATTACTTCAGCCATAATCAACTCGATCTGTTTCAGTTTGTTGCTTGTGTAACTAATTTTCTTTTATGTATATATTAATTAATTTTACTGGTTTAGTGGGCCATTCGAATCTTTTTATGGATGGAGAACTGTACAATTCATGGTGGTTCACTTTAAAAGATTGTACAATCATTTAATAAACCTGCATTTTTAATAATATGACTGTAAGTGTAGTTTTACCTTTTCTTTGTCTATTTACTAAAATTGATGCCTTTTGAACTGCCGCTTGCTGGCTGTTGATATCAGATTCATCCGTGACATGGATCTTAATCTCTTACACGTGTTTGATTGCTTCTATGTAGGTGGCAAACATTCCAGAGGATATTCTGAAAGTCAAACAAGAAGTTGATGCTGAATTTTTTGGTGCAGATCCAAGTTGGATTCGAGGAGAAAATAATGTAATTGTCCTTTTTGGGCTTTATTTGAGTTATTTTAGATTTTCATCGTTGATGTGTTTTGATTATGAACTAACAGAAATTATTCTCTTTGCAGCTCCCAAATCAGGCTCAGAGTCGATATTCTGAGCTGGACAACCGTGACTGGCGTGATCGTCCTGCGCAATTTGCTTTGCCTGCAGAGGACAGATCCTGGGAGGCAGTGAGAGATAAAGAATTTGGGGGCCATTTTGACCCTAGGCAACAAGGGGTGAACCAATATATCAAGCAAGAGCAGCTAAACTCACAGTTTTCTAAAGCTCAAATTGCTTCCAACCAAGGGGTAGTTTATTTTCACTAAACATGTACAATTGTTTATTCTCATGCTGTTTTGTAGCCTGTTTAATTTTGTTTGCCGAATAAGCTTTAGCATTTGTGGATGAAGAAACAAGGTAAGTGTGCAAACTAGCTAATTAAAGGTTCTCCTTCAGGTTTCTACATTTGTTGATTTCTATGTTCTTTTTTTAAAAAATTGCTAATTTGTGCCGATCTGTGTGATTTGGCAGTCTATTTTGTTCATCTTCTGGTAGTTGTCGTTGGAGATGAATATGAAATGTCATTACATATATCTCGTGGGGCAGTGCTCTTAGGTCTTTCACCTTAACACTGTGGTGATAAGGTTTATGCTATGCTGATTCGTGTCGTTTCCCTTAATTTCCCCCTATTTTAGTGTGAGAACCATCAGAGAGACTAGAACTTAATATTCACCTTAATACTTTATGTATATGACCTTTGTGTCGCTTTTGTTGTTTACGTGTTATACATGCGCTTGTTCGTCTATGGGATTTAATTTTGGACTTCCCTCGGAAGAATTAAGATTAACTTAAAGCTATTACTTGCATCATCTTTGGATCCTTGGAGCTTTTGTCAATACTTTTGGCTAAGTCGCTGTCCAAAAGCTTAGTTATTTGGTAATTTTTTAAGTCTCGCACTTGTTCAACGTATGATATCATGTTCCAAGGATTGTTCCTTTCAGCAAAACTTGACATTTCTCTGTCGATGATGTTTCCCTACACCTTTCTGTAATAGCTGGATTGGTCATGCATAAAGTTTTTAGCATGTGACTGTCTTATGGAAATGTTATTTAGGGCATTTCTATAAGATTTGTTTCTTAAACTGTGATCTTATTTATGTTGAACAGTGTGTGTGTAAGCAGCCATATACCACCATGTAATCTAATACATCAAATCGTTTTTCATTTCATGTATGACATATGAAACAGGTTGCACCTGCTCTTGTCAAAGCTGAGGTACCGTGGTCTGCTAGAAGGGGGAACCTTTCTGAAAAGGAGCTTGTTTTAAAAACAGTGAAGGGGTAATCAATTCAATTTTCACTTGCCACATTTAACTTCTGAAAAGGATCTTGTTTTAATGCTTATATAATACCCAGATGCTTTTAACTTCCTACCTCCAATAATTTTTGATGATTCTAGGAATTTAGGTTCTTAATCATAAACTAATATGCTTACTTTAATGTGATATTTGCACTTGTTGCTGTTTACATCAGGCTCCTTAAATTTTTTGTGCCACTCATAAAGTATTGAAATGGTAGAAAGTTCATTTATTGATTAGTAGTTGATACAATTTTTATAGATGTTATGTTAGATTTCTACTGCTCTAAATTCTAGTCTTGGAAGGCCTTAACCTTGTTATCTAAAGAATTGCTACTGATCCCCATATATTTTGCAGCATACTGAACAAGCTGACTCCTGAGAAATTTGATCTTCTGAAGGACCAATTAATTGACTCTGGGATTACTACAGATGATATTTTGAAAGTAATAATGTTTTGATATTAGTATTCTATTTGTTTTATGTTCTTTTAGTTTGCTTGTATAATTTCTTTCAGATACCATGTTTATTTGTAATTTTTCCTATAAGAGCTTGTGTTGTACTCTTTTTATTAGGGAGTTATCTCTTTGATATTTGATAAAGCTGTTCTGGAGCCAACATTTTGCCCCATGTATGCGTTGCTGTGTTCAAATCTAAGCGAAAAGCTCCCTCCATTTCCATCGGATGAGCCTGGGGGGAAAGAAATTACATTTAAGCGGGTACTCTTGAATAACTGCCAGGAGGCATTTGAAGGCGCTGAAAAATTGAGGGAAGATCTTGGGCAGATGACTGCTCCTGAGCAAGAATTGGAACGAAGAGATAAAGAGAGGTTACTTAAACTGCGTACACTTGGAAACATCCGTCTAATTGGAGAACTTCTGAAGCAGAAGATGGTTCCTGAGAAAATTGTGCACCATATTGTTCAGGTTCATTCTCCCACGCATTATCCATCTTTTTATCTGCTTGTATGTCTGTCAGTCAAATGGATTTGTCTATCCGTGTTTTATCATTTATAAGCTGGTATGATAGCATGAAATATCTTGATCAGGAACTACTGGGACATGATACTAGCAGTTGTCCTGCGGAGGAGAATGTTGAGGCCATATGTCAGTTCTTCAACACCATCGGTAAACAGCTTGATGACAAACGAAAAGCAAAGCACATCAATGATGTATATTTCAATCGCCTGAAGGAATTGTCAACAAACCCTCAGCTTGACTCCCGACTGAGGTTCATGGTTCGTGATGTTCTGGATCTGCGTGCCAATGGTTGGGTTCCCCGCCGGGAAGAGGTGAGTATAACAGTGTTTTACTGCCGCTTTACCTACGGTATTCCCTCCTAAGTTCTTATGTGTTTATTCTTCTGATTTACCAGGTGAAAGCCAAAAAAATTACCGAGATCCATTCAGAGGCTGAGAAAAATCTGGGGCTACGTCCAGGTGCTACTGCTAGTATTAGAAATAGTCGTGCTGTTGCTTCTGGGGATCAAGGTAGTATCTCTCCCACTGGCTTCCCAACGAATCGCCCTGGTTTCGGAAGTATGATGCCTGGGATGCCAGGAAGGAAGATGCCTGGGATGCCTGGACTAGAAAATGACAATTGGGAAGTTCCTAGGTCTCGATCGATGCCAAGGGGTGATGGCTCAACCTTTAAGGTTACTGGGCGTGTTCAGCCGCCACCGACTGGGAAATCGCCATCGGTGAACCAGCGACTTTTACCTCAAGGCACTGGAAGTTTAATGGGTGGCAAAACTAGTACCCTCTTGCAGGGCGGTGGTGTGCCTCCTACTCACCCATCTAGCGTTGGAGAATATGGTATGGACCTTGGATCTCATGTGACTGCTCCATACGGACCGGCACCTACTGCCCTGTCTATGGCTCCAGTCACCGACAAACCATTGGCTCCATCCGCCAAATCAAATCCAGATGAGCTCAAGAAAAAAACAGTTTCTCTTCTCGAGGAATACTTTAATGTCAGACTTTTGGACGAAGCACTTCAATGTGTAGAAGAATTGAAATCTCCTTCTTATCATCCTGAAGTGGTCAAAGCGACCATCTCCCTCGGATTGGAGAAAAGCCCGCCTTGTGTGGAGCCAATTTCCAAACTTTTGGAGTACTTGTATGCCAGAAAGGTTCTTAATGCAAAGGATATCGAAGTTGGATGCCTCCACTATGCTACTTCACTGGACGATCTTGCCATCGACTTGCCAAAAGCACCAGCTAATTTTGGTGAGATTATCGGGAAACTTGTCTTAGCAGGAGGATTAGACTTTAAGGCCGTGAAGGAGATACTCAAGAAGGTTGGTGATGATTTTTTCCAAAAAGCCATATTCGCTGCTGCAATGAACATCATTAAATCTAGCCCCGCGGGCAACGAGGTGTTGGATTCACAGTTCTCGGATGTTGCGGCCTGTGATAGCCTATTTTAGAGCTCACTCAGTTGCTGGAAACTTTTTGACCCTCTTTGAGGGAATGTGCTTTTTCTCACCTTCGATATTGTGATAATGACACCCATTACAAGTTGAGTAATAAATTGGAGGTGGAGCTATGAAGAACTGTATATTTAATTTAAATTTTTTTTTTGAAGAGGCCGTAGTGTAAGAAAATTAGAACGTATAAAAAGAGTTTTGGTTATTGAACGTGGCAAATCGCAGGCCATGGTTTCTCGAGACTGTCGGGTTCTCCCCAGTTCTGTATTTTGATTAGTTTTTAACTTGTCAGTTTTTGATTACTTGTTAAATTTGTGGATTATAATATGCTGCTATGAGCAATTCTATATAGAATCTGATGGTATACTTCCATTGATTCTTCAAAATTTTCGAGTCCTGGGCTCCATTTCTTTTTTTCTTTTTTTTTAATAATAAAAGCCCAGTTGGTGTCGGGGATTCGATCTCGACGTATGCTTTCTTTATCAAGAATCCTGGGGGTCCGTCCATGGAAATAATGGAAAGGAAGACAAATAAGTTGCGACATACTACGAACCCCTGCAAAAATTTTCGTGTTCTGTATACTTTACTGCATTTTTTTTTCGAACATTACTTTACTGCATTTTAATTCACTCACAATTTCATAAATTCCAACCGATGCACTTTAAGATCGTGCCTTCGAAATTAAAGTCACATGCCCAGGACAGCTTGTCCTAGTGGTATCAAGTAGTCCCAATTTTTTGGATGGTCTCGAGTTAGAGACCCACTAATTGCAAAAATTTCACGTCCCAAATGTTCGAAAGAAAAATAAATAAATAAATTATAGCCGTACAATCTCAAGTTTCTTAGTAAAAAAGTTGCATTTTACCCATCAAAAATTTCATTTTACTCTTCAAAAATTACATTGTTGCCCCTCTTAAATTAATTTTGACCCCTATGTTTTTTCCCCTCTATTTTTTATTTTGATAATTTTTATCTTTCTCTGTAAAAATATTGTGTCTGCCACTGTTTGTGTGCGCGCGCGCGTGAGCGCCCATACAAACACATATAAGTAAAACCTCTATAAATTAATAATGTTGGGACTATGAAATTTTATTAATTTAGAGATGTATTAATTAATCGATAATTAATAATTTATCAATTTAAAGAGAAAACAGTCTCAATGAACTTAAATGAACCAACTTGTGAAGAAGAAATTCATGAGTTTGAGAAATTGTATGGTTGTCAGATGGTTGAAAAGGGGGTAATTGTTACCTATATATGGTTGTATAACTCGTTTTAGCTCTGGACAAAAGATGGGAACCAGTGAGTCGGACCAAAAAGAATTAGTTCTTTGATCCATTTGGTGTTCGGAAATCCCTCATTGATAGATATAAAGAGAACACATGTATTGAATAAACTGTGGGACTTGAGCTAGTTGGCATATCAATACTTTTTGAATCTTTCTCTATAGCATCCGATTACTGGTTCTTAAACTGATACAAAGGAGATAGAAGAAAATCTTTGCACTGTATTCGCGATAGAAGGGCTTTGTGCAAGTGAAGAAGGATGAATGCTTGATATTCCAAGTAAGGCATTCTCCCCGCTAGGGGAGGTAGGAAAAACCTCAGTAAAGATATCACCCACGCAATAGTTAACTTGATTACTCTTTATTTATTTTCTCCCTCATTGCTCGTGCAAAGAAGATTGACTGATGCCATAATCTTATATAATAGTTATTCTAGTGCAGCTAGGAGAGCTAACTAAGACTAGGAGCTGTTCTAGAGAACTTCGATTTAAGACGATTTTAAATAGACGACATCAGATCGTAGAATATCAAAGTCTGTTCCCGCGTCCCTGGTTCTATCATATCAAACCAGACTATTTCATTCCAGGGAGCGCTAAGAAGCAAGGCCGGAGTGAGATGAGTGTAGGTTAGGTCAGCTACCAACTATGCCAGGAAGATGGGAAGAGCCGGTACGACTAACTTTCCGATGTGTTAATGTCGTTCCGAACTCTTAATTGACTAGCGGCATGCTCAACGGCATAGGAGCGATTGCCCGACAACCATTAGACCTGACCTCTATCAGACTGAGGAGTAGATTTCTTTCATTTATCACCCGTTCCCCTTTTACCCAATGCCCTCAATCGACGGGAGAAGAAACCGAACGTATTGTCAAGAGCTTACTGAGGCCCCATCTGCATTCCTTCTTGCACTAGAGGCCACCACAAAAAAGCCTTGTGCCAATCCCGCAGCTTCAAAACCTTCCTCTTGAACCACGGGTCGTTTCATACCAACCTGCACTTGCAAGGGCAGACGCATCCCTGGCTTCGTATGGATAGATACACGTCTTCGAATCTCTAAACTCCCATACACTCATCTACATACAACATGTACGCCCGTATAAGCCAAGTCTAACTCTTCTGAGTAGTCAAACCCCCACGAAGCGGTAAAAGGGCTAGGACGCTTGAGTAGGGGCTAAAGACAGGTATATGTGTGACTATAAGCGAGCACTTTACTTTCCTTGGTCGGCTTGTTCATTCAGAGGATTGACCAAGAGCGCTCGGTGTGATCTACCGACGAAAAGTCTGTCCACTCGATAAACGCAATAAAATAGATGTTAATCACCTGTTGAATTATACATATAAAAAAGATGAATTTTCAGAGATCTAAAAACTTAGAAGAATTGTGGTTAATGTCATTGACAATCCTGTTAAGGATAGAGTTGATGAATTATTACCTTCGATACCAAATCACGTGAAAGGAAGCATTCATAGATGCAATAAGTCTTCATAATTTTCGTTGGAGATCGAGTATCTCCAAAGCTTTTGAATGCAATGAGAAAAGTTAAAGATTGAATCTACCTCTATTTAATTTCGAGAAAAAACAAACAATGTATTCTTATTTTACTAAATTGTCATAGTCATGTTTGCAATTTTATAAATTTATTAATTTATGATAATATTGGTACTATAGATTTATAATAAGGGTCTTCCTAAAAATTATTATCTTATTAATTTATCAACATTACTAATTTTTTAAACTGGCCCAAGTTGGGACCGTTGAAAAATATTATTTTAAAGAGTTTATTAATTTATCAAATATTAATTTATGGATGTTTTACTATACTTGGCTTCACCAAATAGAATTTACATTTATAACCCTGACAATTATCTATTAATTTTCCATTTATTATTTATTAACTTCTCACTTTTTCCCACATAAGTATATATGTATGAATAATTTTTTAATTAACTAAATTTTATTTAATACTTAATAGTTATAAGTAATTTTATATTATTGTTATTTTCCTTCCGTTCAATTTAAATTAATTATATATGATTATAAAACTATAATAAAATTTATAATTTTATGATCACGCAACACATGTGCGTTGGCGACTGGTTTTATATTATTGTTTTGATAATGATTTTAAAAATGGATCCAAACTAATTTAGAGTTAAGTTGGCTTAAATCCACTCATCTCCTAAAATCTTTCTTAAAATGAACAAGTATTTATTTCTTTGATTCTTGATCTCAGAGGAATGGAATCCAAAGGAAGGAAAGAATGTTTGTTGTATACACTTACGAACAGGCAAAAATGCAGCGCACAACTCGAAAGGTAATGAAAGACCAACAGTTGCAACCAAAAGGACAAACAAATCGAAGGGGCTGGGCTCGACAATGTTTTTACATAATCGCGTGTATGCTTCAGCCAAATTAGAGCTTCAATCATCTTGTTCGCAAGTCTCGATAACTTACGAACTGCTCGTGGACTTTAATATATTTTCTAATTTTTTATAATAAATATACCAAAATTAAACGAACTAATGAATTTGATCTGAAGTTTGAGTATTTGCTTAATAAAGTTTGATAATTAAATGGAATGAAGCTTCTTCAGATAATTCATCACATATCAACAAAATAGAAAAGGGTAAAAGTAATCACTGCAGAAAATGATTATTTACAAGGACATGCGTCTTGGCAAACAGATTATATAAGGTCCATGACACAAATAACACTCACTAAACAAACAGCATTCAACAAAAGCTGAGGTACAACTTACAAATGGAGATAAACATGTTGTCATGATCATGTGACTCATTGCACCAGCAGCTCGCCAATAATAAATCCACCCGCACTTTCGCGATCAGATCAAATTCGAAAGACATCTGTTTGAAATCGCTCGTCATACAAATTCCAGTGACCATATCTTTCAGCATGATAAGTGGACCTTGGGATAAAGAAGTTGGGCTTCTTGATATGTTTCAAGTTCTTCAGATTAGATGTTATATTTACAACATCCCGACTTGTCACATTTGCACATCCAGATATATCAATGTATTCCAGATTCGCACACCCTTCAGAGATCAGAGCAAGACCTCTGGCTGTCAACTTTGAGAAGCGAAGTTCAAGATGCAGAAGATGAGGCATAAATTTTGAGATGGCAGCAGCTTCTGAATCCCCGTCTTGCGGGCAGGCATTCAGATACTCTTTCTGGACTATTCCCATATGCTGGGAAGGGTCCAACCAATTCATTGAATTCCGCCTTAGTACTTTTAAATTGGAGCAATATGATCCTATTGTAGCCAAAGACACGTGAGATATTTCATGGCAATAGCTGACATCTAGTTCCTTAATCTTGGGACATCCAGAAGCTATCTCAGCCATAATTTCATCTGTGACATGAGGACAGCACCTGATAGAGAGAACTTCAAGATTCGGGCATCTGGAACAGATTTAAGGACAACAAGAAGTTGATAAATCGATGTATTATTACAAAGTCAGAAGAAGAGCACAACTGAAAGCTTTCAACCACCAACATTGGCAATACTACCGAGAGCTATCTTGCTAGGAGATGCTCTAAAATTTAGTTAAACCATGAACAGGTAAAAAAATGCTATAAATTGTTACAAACTGAGAAAATCACCCCGCATCAACACTCATCCATTAGAAGAAAGCATGTTTCTAACTTACTTTCGAAGTTAAAAATTAAGAGAAAGTTGGCATAAAAGTAACAACTCATTGCTATGGAAAGTCTCAAGTAATCAAAAAGGAGACAGAATTTCCACATATCCTTTCATTTGCCTATAACAATTAGTAGTTATGCTTAAAATTCAAACCAATATAGCCTCATCATCGCATAACTATGCTCAAAGATAAAATAGAATTTAAAAGGAAAAGGGCAATTGGAAATCATAAAGTTGCAGGGACGCTGCTACAGCCAACAAGCTACCACATAATATAAAGGTTTTTTTAAAAACAAATTCAATTTTTTTTTTTCCAAAAATACCTTGATTTTAAAAAGTTGCAAATCTACCCTAAAACGTCTACGCACCCAAGTGCATAGGCGGATACTGAAGACAATGATTGGAGAAACTATTGTGAGCTATTGCATCACAATATGTGATGTTATGCATCATCAGTGAGATCTAGCTTTTTAATATCATGCTAGGTTCTCCATGTATCCCTGTAGCTAGTTCAACATTCTAATAGGTTGGATGGCTTGAGCTATGGTTTTTTTTACTGTTTGCAAGTGTATGAAATCCACAGTAACCGATATGAAAACTGTAATCCTGTAACTAACATCCACAAATGTGGCCTTACCCCTTCCCGAGCCCCATCCATGCGTCAACAGGGAAAATAATAATTTGCTAAACTCAAACAAGTCCACTCTCAGCCATCCGCAATCCGATCAAACATGGAAATAATTCAACCAAATTGTTCAATATACACCAAGTGAATATAACAACGAAATTTGGAAGGAAAAAAACAAAAAACAGAACAAGAATAAAAACCTATGAAGCATGGTTATAAAAAGCCCTCGCATTGCTCGCCTAGGCGAGAAGCCAAGCCAGACCAGAGTGTGTTGCATCTGGTGTGGGTGAGACCCCACACATAAGTGTTAATGGGATTGAGCTTAAATTACTTAAAAAATAATAAGCCCAAATCCTATTTTCAATAAGCTCAAAGCCAATTTTAAATAAGCATGAACCCTATATTTATATAGTAGAGTTTTAACACGTCATATTCATTATTAATTATATCAAATGTATAGGCATTAATAAATGATAAGAAAACAAAATATATTTTGAGAATTGAGTAAGAATATTTTAAGAATAAATTGAACCATAATTCAATCAAGCATATTTAATTTATTATTTCTTTTTTTTTATATATATAATTGTTTAATGTTGAGTAAGATTCGTTTTTATCAAAAAAATTTCTTGTGTAGTAAATATTTATGTTAGAAATGAACAGATATTACAAAATGAGCAACTTCTTAGCTACATAGTTTGGCTATTTTGGGAAAAAATATTCATATCTAAATATTTAAATTTTATTTTTCCTCGACGCCGCGCGTAACGTCAATTAGGCCACGCTTAGCGCCTAACGCTTTGAGCCAGGCCATGGTTCATCCATGGTTCATCGTTTTTTGGCGTGTAGCGCCTTCAATAACTATGCTATGAAGACAATCCGTTTACGTGAAGGTTAATATGAAAAATAAATATATGTAAACATGACCTTTCAGCGACCAAAGACAGAGAACGATCAGAGCAATGGCTTAGGCAAATTTCCGTAAGGGAGCCTTCGCTCCAAACGACGACGGATCGGAGCATATTATCGATTCTTCGCTCAAATTCGGGAGTCCAGAATCGAGGCAAGTCAGAGGTGGAATCGAAGTGAGCATCAAGATTGAGCACCGAGTTGAGGCACGGATCTTTGCACGCGAGATGCCACGGCTTGCAGACGCGCATCACGCCTCTCCATCGGTCTTCGAGAGAGAGGCGCGAGAGGATGTTGAAGAGACACTCCAGAGTTAACTCCGCCCAATCGGCGGCGAGTTTGACTTCTTTCTCGTCGTTCATCGGTGTAGCGGTGCGCACGATTACTAGCTGGAACCTTCTTCTGCCAATAAGAAATCCTCAACCGTATTTCGATTTAAATTATCATTTATATTAATTTTATTTGTTTAAGTAATTTTGATTGAAGAGTACTTTAGTCTTTAAACGACTCTTATATCATTCAAGTATTATTTAAATCAGTGCTCCGTTGCACATATTGTATGTATATATAATATTTATTTTGTAAAATGAGGTGGTAATTATAAATTTAATTTTTAATTTTTGCTTTTAGGATGTAATAAACTTTTTTAAATTGATTTTATAATTTAATACTTTCCCAAATATTTTTTTGATGTTATTTTGGTTATCAAAATTAGCAGGAGTCTTGCGGTCATTTAGCAAATAATAGTAAGGGTATTTTTAGATTTGCAAAATTGACATACAACTAAGATGCTTAGCCATTATAAGATAGTAAGATAAATGATTTGAAATATTTATATTATTTTACCTTTGCTTTCTTATACATGTTTAAAATCGTTTTGTAAAAAAATAATAATAATCATTTTGCAAAAAATCTTTAAAAAAGAGCAAAAATTAAAAAAATATTTGACTAATGTTATTTTTCAAACTATCTTCTAATCATAATATATAATTTAGCTAACAAATCAATACAATAAATCGATCAAAACATTCTCACACAATTTATTAAATGCCATTATAAAAAATTGAGCAATAAAAGAATTGATCATATGGTCGAAACATAAACTTGATATTGGTCCTAAAATCATCTCATTTTCTAATAAAAATTTAAAACTACATATGATGTGATCCGTTATTTTACGTGTTTGGTAGAATTAAATGTTTACGAAAAATAAAAGGAATACACCAAGATTTTTTACGTGGAAAACCCTCAAATTGAGAGAAAAACCACGGGACCTAGTCCAGTATAAAGCTCCACTATAAATATTGATGATTTACAAGATGATCTGGACACAAGAAAAATTATTCAATGACTTACACGACTACTGTTATAGAAATTATAAAAAAGACCGAACAGACTCAAGTTTGCTCTCTTCGGAGTCTTTTTGCCCAGAAAAATCAAACCCCTTCTGTGATGACATCCCCGGGTCTTCCGTTAATCTTTGACCAGAAAACCGAGGAGGGTTACAGCTGTTCGGTAAAACCCTGCTCGGTGCTTTCCGCTCGGTGCACTATGTTCGGTATATGTCTTTGTTCGGCCCTTGAAGGATTTTACCCGAGGAGGTCAATATGTCATATGACATCACCTCACCCCCCTAAAGTAAAGCAAGACGAGACCTTTGAAGTCTTGTTTTATTGTCTTCGGGTAAGATCCCAAACTTGACCTGCTCGGGATATTTTTGCCGCCCTTTTTTCCCGCCCAAATATTTTAAAAGATATTTTAAATGCCGCGCGACGTTTCGTTTCCCGAGGCTGCTTTATAACCGTCCATTCCCTTATTTTTGGACGGTAAGGATTAAATGACTGTTCACATGGTCCCCGCTATAAATACCCCTCCATTTTCTTCATTTGTTTTTACTTTACTGCATTTTGCTTCCGAGCTAGCACCAGACGGTCGAACAACTTGTCTCACCAGTTTCCTTCTTTTTAATCACCTAAGTATGGTTTCTTCCTCAGCCAATTCTTCATTGCAAGCTATAGATAAGTTTACCGAAGGAGATGCTCTTAGCCCCTCTCCTCAAGCCTCTTCCTCTTTTGATAGTGACAAAACCCTAAGCTCTTCTGCCGCGTCAGCTGCTCATAAACAAGAGCAGAAACGTGCTACGGAGCGAGATTTAGTTAAAGCCAAGGTTCCTTGGTTCGAGATCTTCGAGTCTGAGGTTAAATTGCCTCAGCAACTCATCAATATCCGAACTAAATGGGGGATTTCTGAGGGGACTTCTATTATTGCTCCCCCTTCTGGATCTCGTCCCCACTTACCCCCTAAGGGGTATTTTCCTTTCTATATAGACCAACTCCGAGGAGGGCTCCGTTTTCCCGTCCCTTCTTTTTTTATTGAAGTGGCCTCCTACTTCTGTGTTTCCCTTAGTCAATTATTTCCCAATAGCTATAGGTTATTAGCAGGCTTCTTCATAGTTCTTTCTTATCTGGGTTTTACCCCTACTCCCGAGCTTTTTCATTGTTTCTTCCAACTGAACAAGAAAGAGATCGGGCTTTTTTACTTTTCCTCAAGGACAGGGGTTGGCTTCCTCAAAAAATACCACTCGTCTATAAAAAATTGGAAAAACTCTTACTTCTTTGCTCGTCCCCTCCAGCCTTGGGATTGCCCTATGGAGTGGAGGGAAAATCTCCCGAGGGGGAAATCGATCAAGGGTCACCTTGAGGAGGAACCGTATTTGTCGGTTCGTCGTGCACTTGGCGATCAGTGTTTTAATTTGATGGAGCTGATTGACGACGGACTGCTATACTTGTTCCAATTGAGCGCCAAGGGTGTATCCTTGAACATGCCCCTCGGTGAGTGTTTTCCAAGTAATCTTCTTCGTTTTACTTTTAACTTATCATGTTCGGACTAATATTTCTCTGCTCTTTTCAGAAACAAAAATGATGAAGGCAATGATAGCCGAGAAGCTGAGGGAGAAGAGCCAAAAAGGCCAAACTTCTAAGGCTGCTGCTATTCCTGCACCTCCCCCTTCTATTGAGATTTTGACTCCTTCTGAGGAGAAGGCTTCACCTGAGAAGACTCATGCTCTTCATCGCAAGAGAAAGACTACTCCCGAAGGTCCAAGTTCTTCGCCTCAAGCACCTCCTACTAAGAAAACTTCTTCTTCCCTCATCCCTTCTGAACCTCGAGCCTCCTCTCAACCCGCTCTTGGTGTCTCCCGGCCTTCCTCGAGATACCATATCCCCCTCGTGGACTTACTCCCCCACTGTTCCACTACTGAAAAAACCCGATCCCAAAGCCTCCCATTCCATGTTGTGCTATACCCCCAACCCTGCTGATCGAAAATACCTCGGGGAGCTGGCTTTCAGCAACTTGGTGAATGATTTCTCCTCCTCCTTTACCCAGGTAAATGTTTATGCCCATTAATTTGTTCTGTTTGTCTTCTTTCAATACCTTCATTTGTTATTTTAACTTTATATATGATCTGATGCAGGCACACATGATGGCGGGTGAACTTCTCACTCGTTTTCATTCAGTTCGATTGGCTGATGGGCAAAATCAGAAGCGCATCCGGCAGTTAGAGGGTATGGGTGAGGAGTTGAAGAAAACAGTGAGCCTTTTAGAGGAGCGGCACTCGGCCCTGGTATCGGCTCGGGACAAGGCGGAGCAGGTCCTAGTAGAGGAGCGGACAAAGTTTGCTGCTCTGGAAGATGCTAACTCTTCTTTGTCAGAGCAGTATAAAGCCCTGGCTGAGCAACATAAAGCTGTCTCCGAGCAGCTGGCTCAGGAGAAATCTTCCACAGCTGTTCGTGCGGAAGAACTATGGCTTTCGAAGAAAGCTGAGTTTTTGAAGTCTCCAGAGTATAGCAGTATGGTGGCCGACCGTGCTTACAAGTTCTTTGATCATGGCTTTGAAGCATGTGTCAATCAATTTGGATCTCAGGGCTATCCGCCCGAAGGAGCTTCCAAAGATTTCCTTGATGTTAATGCTGCTCTGGAGAGCCTCCCCGAGGAGTTATTCCAGCCATAGAGTAGAATTTTTACCCTTTCTTGTATTTCTTTTTCGTTTATTAATGAAATCATTTATTAAAATTCCGAACAAAGCTCGCTACCCCGAGCACAAACACTTAGGCAATTTTAGGTTTAAAACGTGGACCAAACATCCCGATCCCACGAGTAAACAACTAAAATTCCGAACAGCTCGCTACCCCGAGCACAAACACTTAGGCAATTTTAGGTTTAAAACGTGGACCAAACATCCCGATCCCACGAGTAAACAACTAAAATTCCGAACAGCTCGCTACCCCGAGCACAAACACTTAGGCAATTTTAGGTTTAAAACGTGGACCAAACATCCCGATCCCACGAGTAAACAACTAAAATTCCGAACAAGCTCGCTACCCCGAGCACAAACACTTAGGCAATTTTAGGTTTAAAACGTGGACAAAACATCCCGATCCCACGAGTAAACAACTAAAATACCGAACAGCTCGCTACCCCGAGCACAAACACTTAGGCAATTTTAGGTTTAAAACGTGGACCAAACATCCCGATCCCACGAGTAAACAACTAAAATTCCGAACAAAGCTCGCTACCCCGAGCACAAACACTTAGGCAATTTTAGGTTTAAAAACGTGGACCAAACATCCCGATCCCACGAGTAAACAACTAAAATTCCGAACAGCTCGCTACCCCGAGCACAAACAATTAGGCAATTTTAGGTTTAAAACGTGGACCAAACATCCCGATCCCACGAGTAAACAACTAAAATTCCGAACAGCTCGCTACCCCGAGCACAAACACTTTGGCAATTTTAGGTTTAAAACGTGGACCAAACATCCCGATCCCACGAGTAAACAACTAAAATTCCGAACAGCTCGCTACACCGAGCACAAACACTTAGGCAATTTTAGGTTTAACACGTGGACCAAACATCCCGATCCCACGAGTAAACAACTAAAATTCCGAACAGCTCGCCACCCCGAGCACAAACACTTAGGCAATTTTAGGTTTAAAATGTGGACCAAACATCCCGATCCCACGAGTAAACCGATGATGATTTAACGTTTAAACGTGGACCAAACATCCCGATCCCACGAGTAAACCGATGATGATGCAATGTTTAAACGTGGACCAAACATCCCAATCCCACGAGTAAACCGATAATACTTTAACGCTTAAACGTGGACCAAACATCCCGATCCCACGAGTAAACCATTAGAATTTCGAACAAACTCGATGAATCAAATATTTTCATTTTATTACTGCTGAATTCATAAAACAACAAAAAAAGAAAGATTACACAAAATATTTCTTCAAGTTATGAATGTTCCAAGGTCTTACCAATTTCCGACCTTCATGATCTTCCAGCCTGTATGCTCCTCTTCCGATTACTTCCTTAATTTTGTAAGGACCTTCCCATTTGGGTGCCAACTTTTTCACCTCACCAGCAGGATTTGTTCTTCGTAACACTAAATCACCAACTTGAAATGTTCTTGATCGAACCCTTCGATTATAGGCGTTGGTAATCCTTACTTTATATAGCTCTGTTCTTGCTACATCCTGTTCTCTTAGCTGATCAATCTCATCCAACTCTTGCATTCTCTTAACCTCGTTCTGCTCTGGATCATAACATTGTACGCGGAGAGACTCAATCCCAATTTCTGCTGGAATGAGGGCCTCCGAACCGTATACTAGACTATACGGAGTTTCCCCTGTAGATACCCGAGGAGTTGTTCGATATGCCCACAAGACTCCAGGTAGTTCATTTACCCATTCCCCTCGGGCCCCTTCCAGCTTCGTCTTAATCCCATGTAATAGAATACGGTTAATAACTTCGACTTGTCCGTTTGATTGTGGATAGGCTACTGACGTGAATATTTGCTTGATTTTCATCTCTTCGCACCACTCCTGTATTTTCTTTCCCTGAAATTGCCTTCCATTATCCGAAATAATTCTCCTCGGTATTCCGAACCGACATACTATGCTTCTCCATAAGAATTTGATGACTTCCTCCTCCGTTATTTTGCTAAAGGCTCGGCTTCCACCCATTTCGTAAAGTATTCCACTGCTACTAGGAGGAATTTTCTTTGCCCCGTGGCAAGGGGAAAAGGTCCGACGATGTCCATCCCCCATTGATCAAAGGGACAGGAAGTGATACTGCTATTTAAGACCTCTGCGGGTATGTGAGATAAATTTGCATGTTTCTGGCAATTGTTACATTTTTTAACAATTCCTTCGGCATTTTCTCTCATACTGGGCCAATAATATCCAGCCCGAAGGGCTTTCTGATATAACATATTACTTCCCGAATGATTCCCACAACAGCCTTCGTGAATTTCCTTTAGTAAATGTTCTCCTTCTTGCGTTGATGTGCATTGCAAGAAGGAAGCTGAAAATCCCCTTTTGAACAATTTGCCTTCTGCTAACACAAAACGCCTCTCCATTCTCTTCACCCGAGCAGCTTCATTTGGATCTAACGGCAACACCCTATTTTTCAAGAATTTAATGATATGTTCCCGCCAATCAGATATGATACAAGGCTCCAAATTCATTATACTGTTGATTGCTGTGTGTGAGACCAAAAGATCTTGTACCAGCACTTTCCTATTCTTCCACTCATGGATGGAGCTGGCCAACTTTGCAAGGGAATCTGCTCGGTTATTATCTTCTCGTGGTATCTGCTTCAATTGTACTTCCTTGAACTGATTCATTAATGCTTGAGCCTTCTCCACATATTTTTTCAATTTTTCTTCTTTTACCTTGTATACCCCATTTACCTGCTGTACGACCAGCATTGAATCCATGAACACTTTTACTTTCTGAACTCCGGCATCTATTGCCACTTGTAAACCAGAGAGGAGAGCTTCGAATTCGGCTTCATTGTTTGAGGAATGAAAACCGAACTGAATAGCTATGGAAACTTCCTCTCCTTCTGGACTGGTCAGTATAATTCCTGCCCCGCTTCCCTTCTGAGTAGATGACCCATCTACAAATAGGCTCCAATATTTTTCTTCGCGAGTATGAGTTACTTCAACCAAGAAATCAGATAAGGCCTGAGCCTTGATGCTAGTCCGGGGCTGATAAGAAATATCGAACTCGCTCAATTCTGTGGCCCATTTCACCATCCTCCCTGAAATTTCAGCTTTTGACAAGAGCCTTCCTAAGGGAGTGCTTGTTACCACCATGATAGGGTGAGATAGAAAATAAAGCTGAAGTCTTCTTGCAGTGATCACCAGAGCCAAAGCTAACTTTTCAATTTCTGGGTATCTTTGTTCGGCTCCTTGCAAAGCTCGGCTGACATAATATACCGGTTGCTGCTGCCCAAATTTCTCTTGAATTAACACCGAGCTGATAACTTTCTCGGTTACCGACAAGTAGACGAGGAGGGTCTCATTGTGTTCGGGTTTATTCATCAAGGGTAACTGAGCTAGATATTCTTTCAAATCTTCGAAAGCCCTCTGGCACTGATCGTCCCATTCAAACTGGATTCCTCGCCTTAAGGCCTTAAAGAAAGGCAAACTCCTGTCAGCCGATCTAGATATGAATCGACTAAGCGCTGCTATTCTTCCTACTAACCTTTGCACTTCGTTCAGGGTCCGAGGAGGGTTCATTTCTTGGATTGCTCGGATTTTCTCAGGGTTAGCTTCCACACCTCTCTCTGTCACCATGTACCCCAAGAATTTTCCACTATGAATTCCGAAGGTACATTTGGCAGGATTTAACTTCATGCCAAATCTTCTTAAAGTGGCAAAGACTTCCTCCATATCCTCTATCAGATTTTGGGCCTTCTTGCTTTTGATCAGGACGTCATCCACATAAACCTCCACGTTCCGTCCTATTTGATGTTTGAACATCTTATCCATCAGTCTCTGATAAGTAGCCCCAGCATTTTTTAATCCGAAGGGCATAACGACATAACAAAAAGTTCCTCCCGCTGTGACAAAGCTAACCTTGGACTGATCCTCGCGGGCTAAGGGGATTTGATGATATACCTGATAAGCATCCATAAGACATAACAGCTCATGTCCCGCAGTAGAATCTACTAATTGATCAATCATCGGTAATGGGTAACAATCTTTGGGACACGCTTTGTTCACGTCCCGAAAATCTACACACATCCTCCACTTGTCTCCCGTTTTAGGTACTAGAACCACATTTGAGAGCCATGTAGGGAAACTAATCTCCCGTATATGACCTGCTTTCAACAACTCCTCCACTTGTTTAGCTATAACGGCATCCTTCTCGGGTCCGAAATGCCTTCTCTTCTGTTTAATTGCTCGAGCACCCGGATCAACATTTAGATGATGCTCAGCAATCTCTGGTTTTACCCCAATTAACTCAGAGGAATTCCAAGCGAACACATCCACGTTAGCTATTAAGCAGTCAATCACCCTTTTCCTTAATTCGGGATACAACTTAGATCCAATGCGAGTAATTTTCGCCGGGTGACCTAACTCGATACTCATGAATTCCTCCTCAGGGATTATCCTCTCCTCCTCCTCGGGCTGTCCATGTTTCCTCTTATTACTTCCTCGCTTCCCATCTTCTCCATTTTTCCTTTGTCTTGCTTCAACTCTTGCACATAGCATTTTCTTGATGAACTTTGACTTCCTCTTACTTGTCCCACTTCCTCTCCTACCGGGAATTTTATCTTCAGGTGGTAAGTAGAAGCAACTGCTTCGAATGCCGTTAACGCCGGGCGACCCAATATTATATTATAGGAGGAGGGTGGATCCACTATGAGGAAAGTGATCATTTTCGTCTTTGTCTTGGACTCCTCTCCTAATGTGACGGGTAAAGACACTTGTCCTATAGGACTTATGGCTTCTCCAGTAAACCCATGCAAAGAAGTATTTACTTTTTGCACAGCTATACTTCCTAATTCCATCTGCTTCAACGTACTAAGGAAGAGCACATCTGCCGAGCTGCCTGTATCGACGAAGATTCTTTGCACATTATAGTTGGCTACTGTGGCTGAAATTACCAGTGCATCCTCGTGGGGAAAATAAATCCCTTGTAAATCAGCAGGTCCGAAAGCTATAGAAGGACTCTCCTGAGTATGACTTGGATTAATGGATAACACTTCGAGTTTTAGAGCATAACTTTTTCTTGCTCGGTTAGAATCTCCACATGATGTTCCTCCCGAAATTATATGTATAGTCCCTCGGTTAGGAACATTGCTCATGGTTCTTTCCCTGGTACCTTGATTTCCTGCCTCCACTCTTTCCCCCCGTACTGCCCAAGGAACTGGCTGAAGTACTCCTCTCCCGGGGTTAACATTATTCCGGGGGAAAGGAGCACTGTTTTTCAAGTCATCGTCAGCTCCTCGCCTTACATCCATTCTTCCTTCATGAAAACTCCCTCCTCGGGTACTTCCTCCTCGGAATACTCCTCTTCCATAAGGTCCCCCCCGACCCCTCTTCGGCATAATTTGATTCATGGCTACCTCCCGATAAGGTCTCATCGGTAGGTACTGATCAAAGTTCCTCTTGGGCTGTTCCAATGGCCTCTCCTTCCTATTGACTTCACCACCATTTTTTTATTTCCTTCTTCTGCTTCATCCTCTGCGCTTCCTCCAAATTAATATATTTAGAGGCACGCCCCAGTAATTCATCATAGTCTGACGGTGGCTTCTTGGCCAACGATCTGAACAGATCCCCCTCTCTCAACCCTTGGGTGAAAGCGCTGGCTAGTATTTCAGATGTCACATGCGGAACATCAAGGCATGCTTGATTGAATCTTTTCAAAAAATCCCGCAGGGATTCCTTATCCATCTGCCTGAGACCGAACAAGCTTAAGGCTGTTCTCTTGCAACTTCTACTGCTCGCGAATTGATGAAGGAACAACGAGCTGAATTTAGGAAAGGAATCCACTATTCCTGATGGTAACTGATTGAACCATGACTGAGCAGCGCCGGCTAGAGTAGTCAAGAACACTCTACATTTCACCCCATCTGACAGCTGATGAAGGAGTGAGGCATTCTCAAATCGAGCTAAGTATTCTTCTGGATCTGTGCTACCATCATAATTCCCCACACTCAAAGTTCTGAAACTAATAGGCAGAGGATCATCAATGACCTGAGGAGTGAATGGAGTGCTTCTTCTTGCCGAGTTAATACGGCATTCCATTTTATTGCGCATTCTCTGTAGCTCATCCTTTAGATCCTCCATTTGATGGTGCAAAGCCCTATCTATTTCATCATTTGAACGATTAAGGAAATCTTTCGATTCTTCCACCTCCTCCTCCGACTTCTTTATAGAAGTCGAATCTTCTTCCTCTTCTTTACTTTCTTCCTGACAGGGGGGGAGTCATGAATTGCTTCATAACTTCTCCAACAGTTTTGGCAATCACCTCAGTTAAATGTTCCATGGGTATTCTTTGGGTAGGTAATACTCGTGAAGCATTCTGCGATGATCCAGCCTCCCCAGCCCCTTCTGGTTCTGGGCATGAACGTGGGGGAGTCAGTGGTTTATCCCTCCCCGACATTGGCCCTCGCCCTTTGCTTCTAACCATTTCACCTTGGACTCTTGATGAAAAAAATCTCTGCTTCAACGTCTTTACTCTTTTTGTTCCCACAGACGGCGCCAATGATGTGATCCGTTATTTTACGTGTTTGGTAGAATTAAATGTTTACGAAAAATAAAAGGAATACACCAAGATTTTTTACGTGGAAAACCCTCAAATTGAGAGAAAAACCACGGGACCTAGTCCAGTATAAAGCTCCACTATAAATATTGATGATTTACAAGATGATCTGGACACAAGAAAAAATTATTCAATGACTTACACGACTACTGTTATAGAAATTATAAAAAAGACCGAACAGACTCAAGTTTGCTCTCTTCGGAGTCTTTTTGCCCAGAAAAATCCAACCCCTTCTGTGATGACATCCGCGGGTATTTATAGGACTATTCCTAGTGATTGACTCGCGGGAGATCCGGAACACGATGTCCTCTGATCGTGGCTTAACTGGAGCCCAACACGTCCGAGAAATTCGCGCCCCATTATTGCACGTTCATTCACGCCGGTTAATTTGTTAGTTATTCCCGGGTCTTCCGCTAATCTTTGACCAGAAAACCGAGGAGGGTTACAGCTGTTCGGTAAAACCCTGCTCGGTGCTTTTCGCTCGGTGCACTATGTTCGGTATATGTCTTTGTTCGGCCCTTGAGAGATTTTACCCGAGGAGATCAATATGTCATATGACATCAACATACATTTGAAATCATTTATTTTATTTTTAATGTCATTAATTCAATTGAGACCTTTTTTGGTTTGTCCAGACAGTTCAATCTGTGATGATCTTCTCTTTATTATAATATTGATATCATAGATTTCTCTATTTTTGAATTACTACATTAAATATCATTTATTTCTCTATTTTTTTTTTGCAAAATAAATGAAATCTAGCTGCTCTTGTATTTTTTTACTATATTAAAATTATAATTCTTCTAAGAAAAAAATTATACTGATTTTTTTTTTGAGAACAGACTATATACGGGTTTCTTATTTTTTTTGAAAATGTATTTTTTTTACTATATTAAAATTATATTGAAAAATAGATTTTAAAATTGAACGAGGAAACAGAGAGAGGGGCTCAGATTCGCCTTTAATCGATCAGCGGATGCTAATCCTGCACCATGGCTGCAAAAATGGGTAGCCAAATCAGACTCCGATTCCGCCACGCCAAGATACAGGTTCGCCAAAATTCTGATCTTTTACAATATCATCACAGCCTCAAGGAGTGTCGATTCATCATAGTTTAGGCTTTAGGGAAAAAAGGGTCGGAGATAAAGAAACAAGAAATTGCTTTGGCATCATAATCATCACCATTCTCGTAAAAGGGTTGTTGGGCTTGCTCTTAGAATCATCGGCCGTCGTTCCGGCAGAGAGGGGCAACCACCCTTGAAGACACCCAGCCTCTCTGCGGCAACGCAGCAGCCTCATTCTTAAACTAATGAGATTTTTTGGGGTTCTACGTAACCCTACATTAACCATTTATAGTGCATCAACGGTCGGGTAAAATCTCAATTTCTTTTTATAAATAAAATCTCAAGGGCATTTTGGTCTTTTCATTTAAATACAAAATCTTGCATTTTACACATACATGGATCGAGCTCACATCCGATCTACATAAGAATATATAGTTATATAATTTTAAGAAATATGAGGTGAACAACCTATTTTAGTACCATTGAATTGAACAACATACATCGTATATTGGTTTTTGGATATCTTCTTTAATGACGGTATCCACTGGACATCATTTTGCGATATCTGTCAATTTTTTGTTAAAAAGTTTACAACGACACGTATTGCAAAATACCGTCCTTACCTGCAACATCAAATAAACCTCATAGACAACAATTTTGAGTTAAAGTTGTGTGTTGATTTTTTAGCAACGATGTTTTGATCAATTACAAAATGTAATAGAAATATGTGATTAAAATTGTAACATTGCATGTTTAATTATCATGTAAAAAGGATAATAGTTGTAATCGACTTTTATTGTTTGTATGATCTAATATGTTATATTTACTTTCTTTCTAAGATATATTTGTATGATATAGGTGACCACAAATGATGGTGTAAGGAACTAAGGGTAAAGTAATCATTTTAAAAATTTATATTGTTTATTTATATCAAACTTGTAAGTTATAGATTTTGTTGCTATATGATTTCATCTTTGTGTGTATAATGATATTTGTTTATTTATAAAGTAAATAGATTAGATCATTTAAATTATGTTTAAAAAAATTCAAATATTTAATTTTAATAAATATTTAAAGCATAAAGCTTATCCATCCAAACCAAACAAAACGGAATTTTTTTACTTTGGTTTGGTTATTATTAAATAATAATTTATATGTGTTAACTTTTTATTATTTAGGTTTTGTTCGAATTTTTGTCGATAACCGAATTAAAACATATCTGAAACTTACCTCATCCTTATATAATCCAAACTCCCATTCATATTTTAGCTCTTGCAATATTTCAAGTTAAAAGTTATAATTGTTAGCAATAAAAAAAAACTCATACAATTTTCCACCAAAGAAGAAGGATTTTTAGAATCAACATCCTAACTACGGGATGTGAATCAAAAAGTATCGCATGGAAATCTAATCCGCATCATAGGTTCCAAAGTGCTCAACTTAACTTAGATTCAAGAATGCCAATAACATTCTCCCCAGGGGCATAGACGGATTGGTAAAAGTTGAGGTGACGTGGGGAGAAATCCCTCGACATCACATGTTTGAATCCCATTTGAGACAAATACTCCACTAAAATGTTGTGGGGTTTACCCTGTGTTTGGGTCGTTGTCCGCTCACTCAGATACCTGTCATCCTTGCACATCCCTCAATTTACCTGGTCGGGGTCCTAAGGGACCGGGATCATCACCCAATGATTAGTCAAACGCAAGTCTGGATACCTTGTTAAACAAAAAAAAAATGCCAATAACATCCAAATGCTTCGAGCGTAGAAGGTGTAAAACACCCTTTTGTTCTAGAGGCTTGTTAAGCACTGATATCTACTCTCTAGCTACTAATAAAATGTAAGTAATTTGTGTTGGATGTGTATCTTCGAGATAAACAAAGACAAAGTAACAAGATGTCTCAATTAACGTTTGTTTATGCGATATTTGGAATCTTCGTCTTTGAAACGATATTGCCCCGATGTGGTGCTCGGTTTAGCTGCAATCATTTCCCAATATACAACTATGATTTGTGATAGAATCATTTCTTATCACGAATCCTTAAGCTACAAAGCTTTGAAGACACTCAAACAAGAACAAGATGAATTTGCAGAAATTTAGCTATCACAAACTTGAATTTGATCTTGCAAAAGTATGTTTAATTCTCAATGGACTTTTTGGCCATGTATATGTTTAATCCTTAAACTACAAAGTTTCAATTTCGACTAGTTTGAACCTATTAATATGATTATTTTTACTATTTTGGTTAGGATAATTCAATTTTTGTGTTAAGTCTCATTTTTACAGGGAAAAAAATAAATCGATTTGGTAGCTTCGCAATTAAGTTAAATTATTCTGTTTTCAAAAATTGAAGGGACCGAATGCTGGCTATTGTTCCCTCTCACCCTATCGGCTACTGAAAAAGCAACTCATCCAATGGCACAAATCAAGAAAGAAAGAAGAGAAAATCTTCTAAAAGATGAGGTTTGCTTTCAAATTTCAGTGATGGCCAATTGGCCATAGCAAACATCTTTAATGTACCCTTTCCAAATGTATATGTTTTTCAGCACATTAAAATCTTGCAAAATTTTAAAGAAGCCTTCTCGATAACTTTTCAAATGTATATGTTTTAATCCTTAAAATACAAAGTTCCAATTTATATAAGAATGCATGTATCAAACCAAGGGCGCTGGAAAAGGCAATACGCACCGGGTTCCAGCCACATTACCTTGGGCGCTAGGGCGCTACCTTTTCCAGGGCCCTAGCACCCCAGGCAGAACCCGTTTTTTCTTTTCATTCGATTTTCTGTTTTTTTTATGCTTAATTTCGATTTATTAAGTATATTTTCCAACATTTGTTACTTACCAATACCTGAACACGATGGACCATTTGCTTTGTCGTACCTTCTACTAATCGACCATTTGCTTCTATGATTGTATTCAGGCATTGTAGTAAAATAGAAAAGAAGTCACTACCACGCTTGAATACAATCACAGAAGATTATGCTTTCGTCTACGATCTTGATTCGGGTCTGAGCTTGAAGATATTGTCGGAGGCGTCGAACTATTCGGATACAATTTTCGTAATAATTCGAAGTTGGTTTGGAACATGAAATTTAGGCGCATCAAAAAGAGTAAATTTGTGAAATCATTGAATTATAAAATATATCGGGTCAAATAATTCATAAAGATATTGTTTCTTTATTAGAAAGATAACAATGACTTAAATTTTTATCTTTTCAATTATTAAAAGATACAGAATTTTTCATGCCAAAATAAAATATGATCATCACTTCGCCAACTGGATTAAGCAATGACACAATCCGACAATTTCTAGAATCTTCACGTTAAAAAGCACCGTTACACGTTTAAGGTTGTTCTCTCTCCACGTCTCCAAAATCCTCTTATATACATACAATCTCTTTTCCCTTGATCCGCAATCCAACACAACCTTATCAAGAATCACTACAAATAGAAAACCTTCAAGGAATCCTTGTTGAGCTAAATGGGAACGAAAGACATGGAGGTGGTGACGGGTTTAAACGTAGAGAGATACATGGGAAGATGGTTCGAAATAGCTTCATTTCCCTCATTTTTTCAGCCCAAAAACGGGGTGGACACAAGGGCTACATACACTTTGAATCCAGATGGTACGGTGCATGTTTTGAATGAGACATGGACAGATGGGAAAAAGAATTCTATCGAAGGGTCTGCTTACAAAGCTGATCCAAAGAGCGATGAAGCGAAACTTAAGGTTAAGTTTTATGTTCCCCCCTTCTTGCCCATAATTCCTGTAACTGGGAATTATTGGGTCTTGCATATTGATGAGCATTATCAGTATGCTTTGGTTGGGGAGCCCACCAGGAAGTATCTTTGGGTATGTTTCTGAAAATCTCGTTTTAGTATGTGGTTTTTGTGTTGTTTGATTTGACTGAATTGGTCTGTAGTTGTGGATTTACGGGAGTTGATCGAGGCTAGTTTGGATATAGAGGAAAAAAGTATTTGGTAAATCTTGGCTTTTTAAGAAGCGATGCTCAAGTTGACATATAGAAATGAAAACCGTTGAAATAAGTGTTTTTTAGGCATTTTTATATAACAACTTGAACACCACTTCAAAAAAATGCTTTTTAAAGCTCATGGAGGAAGAAATGCTGATGTGGTTGGGATTTGACTCTGAATCATTTAAGATTGAAAGATGTATGGATACTATGTTTATGCATATCTAACGAGAGTCCAACTCCTAATGCTATCCAAGGTCAATTCCCTCTTGTGATCTTGAAAGAGAAACAATGTGAATTCAAAGATTAATGTTTTATTATATTGATTGTGTAAAAGTTTCTAAGTCTGTGGGACAATACATACTCAGCCGATATCTTAGCCATCCGCAGCTGTCAAAATATCGAAATATTAAAACACGATATCTTTGAATAAAAATTCATAAATTAACATATCAACCGTTTTAGTTCATTATCCATAAATGGGGGCTAAGCCAAGTTGTAATTGTTTCTGATAGACTGGTAGTCAGTGGGTGAGTGCTCTAACAACACTTGGCCTCATACTTTGGCTCCGAGTTGGATTATAGATGTAATCTAGCATAGCTAGCCTATCTTTTTAGAGAAGGCCGCTCGTTTCGATTTGTTTCGAGTATTGACTTTCTTGTTCTGTTTGGGATTTTATCAGTTTTGGTTTACTTGTTGGGTTTTGGCAGATTCTTTGCAGGCATTCTACTCTTGATGAGGGGACATATAATCAGCTCGTGGAGAAGGCTAAGGCCGAGGGATATGATGTTTCCAAACTGCACAAAACAACACATTCTGATACTCCACCTGAGAGTGAGGGCCCGAGTGACAACAAAGGGATATGGTGGATTAAATCCATGTTTGGGAAATGAAGAACACACAATTATCAGTATGTATATGTTAATGGTGTTCTAAGTGTGTTTTGTAAGGTTTGCCTTTGTTACTACTTACTTGTAAGGTCCTCCCTCCATGGATGATGTTCCGTGCTGTAATATTGGTGTTTTTGTACTAATTTCTATTACTTGATCGTTTGCTTTGGTCTTCATATTTCCGAGTCCACTTCCTCTCTGAGGGCCCCGGTTAGTGGGTCAGAGCGGATTAGGTGGCCCTCGTTTGAGTGAGATGTATATTAGGTGTAATTTAGTCGGGCAAATGCAATTTTTTGTGGTTAAAATATAATTTTTTACAATTTTTTTTAAGGTATGCTTTTTTTTTTGGGCAAGGGGCACTTGTCCCTTTGCCTATACATAGACTTGCCCGCTAGGAATTCTTCTCCTAAGGAACATACATATACTCATACTAATGAACATACATATAATCAGCTCATGAACCAATTTGGAATCGATTAGCTCGATTTCAGGTCTGCATCAGCAAACTGGTCAGATCTTCGTTAAGCAGTCGTAGATGTTACTCTTAAAAATGTTGTACAAAATTTATTGGATGTATATTTTAGGAAAGTAGCAAGCAAAAACAACAAATGGCTTTGTAGTAGGAATGTTGAGGCGAGATTTGAAATCTCCGTCCTTAAGATAATATTATCCCGCTACGGTGCTAACGTTTCAATTGACAATTTGTCTCCCAAATTACAACGATGATGACTTGTGATAAGAGCACTTCAAATCACAAGACTCAAACTAATAAGGTTTGAAAGCGCTCAAACTTGAAGAAATGAGATGAAAAAGGTGCACAAGTTTTTGCTCTTGAATATGAAGTGATTTTCGAAAAATCTAATTACAATTCAACCAAGGGAAGTCCTTTGTATATAAAACCAAGTAAAGCCATATTCGCGTCCTTTTCCATATTCACGATCGACAGCCAACATATGACGATCGATTGCGGCCTTCAATACACTTCTTTTGGTTATTGATGCTTAATTTCTATTTCATTAAGCATTTTTTTCAACAATCATCCACATGAATTATATTAATGCATGATCAGTTGAGTGCCTTCAACGAATTATTATGGTATCTGGAGAGATAACTTGTATTCAATCGGATTTACTTGACTTAATAGTGAACTTATAGTCTTGAACTATTTAGTCGTTTGTGTAAACTTAGACAATTGAACCCATACCATAACAATTCTAACCTTCGTATTGGTTTTTACGGTTGTGTTCGTTTCGGCCATTGACCACACTTGATTTCATAAGTGTTTTTCATCTTTGAAGCAGTCACACTTTGCATTTACGTAGGGATTTCCTAGAAGAGTATATTGATATACTTCAACATATTCTTTTGTCTTAGGAATCATTAAAAACATTTTGCCTATCCTTGTGCCCCTTTTGCAGGCTACACCCATTATCATAGGAATGGGTTGGAGATTGATCTCCAAGGTGTTTATACAATCTCATAATTTAGTTGTCCCTTTTTGAACCTAGATCTTGGGATCTCCAGTCAACAAGGTTGGGTATCCTCTATGAGATTTTGATTATAGGGTTTTAACCTCATTCCCTCGATAAAATTTCATATGATCTCTCGGTCAACCATTTCATATGCGGATCCGCAGTTTCACATAGTCACACATGATTATGCCACTAGAGAACATTTTGTCATATAGCATTGGCGCAACAAATTTTAGTTGCATGCACAAGATTTTTATCTGACAACTTATAAAGCCACTCGGTCGAAGAAGCTTTATATATTTTGCATACATAATTTTTCCCTACAGTATATCTTCAATTTGGTAATCACATTACATCCTTTGCATCATTTTGTCCTATTAGGATATTTTCATCATCGAATTTAAAAGGTTGTTAAAACGTTATTTATTACAAAATTCGAGGCCAAAGGAAATACTCAACTTTAATTCACCATTCAAATTTTAAGCGCATAGATTCTTAAAAATTACAAGCTCAAGATTCTATTTCTTACAAACTTGAAATTTAAGCGCAAAGCTTAAAGATTGAAACTCGAATTAATCATTGAGTTTTCATTCTTCAAATGTCTTGAAAACTTTAATTTCAAGTATTGTTCTTGATGCACACATATCAAAAATGTCTAGTCAACATTTTTCTTTGTTCCTTGATGATTTCTAATTGCTTCCCCAATGAGCATATCATCAATACACAAGCATACATATGATTAGGTGTGTACACATTTTTCACACTCGTTAAAATCTTCATGTCATTTATTTAGCGTTTGTTATGCCTTCACTTTGGCCTTCATATTTCTATTTTAGCCAAGCACCCCACATTTAAAATATTTTAGGAAACTCTATCTTTCTTCAATCACAAGGTAATGTGATGATTGACTCATAGAATTGCAACCCCCCACAACTTTGGGATAGTCATGAATTGCACTAGTGTTCAAACTTTCGTGTTTCAAATTCTAAGTGTTATCGTCTTACGAATCCTAATTCAATATTTTATTTATTGAAGATTGAAGATTTCGGATTTAAGCGTACTTGCTTACAAAAGTTGAAACTTGGATTATATTCTCAAACTATGTTCACAATTTGCAATTTGAGATATTACAATGCCTAATTAAAATTTGTGTCTTCAATTCAGCACTTGTGTTTTAACCGTACAAAGCTTAGAAACTCGAATTCAAGATTTTATAGTCTTGTAAATTCAAGTTTAAGCATTAAATTCTTAGACAACACAAGTATAATCTACTCACAATTTCCTATAGCAAACCTCATTGCTAAATTTGATTGCAATCTCATCATTGAAGTGTTTAAACACCTCATTGGCATCGTTTTGCTTCATAACAAAGAAGACACAACAATATCATGTGCAAATATTGATAAAGTAACAAATTAATTTTTCCACATCTCTAGTTTGCACAATCTTTCCATCACAAACATCATCGCGAATTAAATCTAGAGACATTAGGATTCTTCTAACAAATGAATGACGATTTTGTTAGTTTAGTACCCACACAAGCAATATATTTAACATTACAATTTGCGCAAGGAACAATGGTAGGAACAATGGTTTAAATAATCCTATCAATCATATCACAAACCATAAGATTCAATATAAGAAGTAATATCATAAATTTTATTGCTTTCAACAAATATCGTCATACATTTATTTAGAATCACTCAATTCTTGGAGTTTACAACTTTCAAAGACACACAATCTAATTATACAGTAAGCAATAGATCATCCAAATCAGTTGACAGACGATGTCTCCGGTCACATTTACTTGATCCATAGCCTTCCTACGATCGTCTTTATTTCGACAATCATTCGCCATGTGATTGGGTTTTCAACATTTGTAGCACTTGCCTTTAAACTTATTCGCCTTTCCAGAATTGGAGGTCATGCCGTCAAACTTGTGCTTTGTTCCGGCGGGTTTTTTCACTAAGTTCACTCATGCTTCATGTTGGTGCCAATTTTCCTTCATTTCAAAAATTCCGTTGTTCACTTCAATTCTCAAACGAACTACAAGGTCTTCAAGATTCATCTATTTTCGTTTGTGCTTGAGATAACTCCTGAAGTCCTTCCATGATGGAGGTAACTTTTCAATCATGGCGGTCACTTGGAATGAGTCACTTAGAACCATTCCCTCCGCATGAATTTCGTGCTTGATTACTTCCAAATCTTGCACTTGCGATATCACCGGCTTTGTGTCAATCATTTTAAAATCTAGGAATCGACCAACGATGAATTTCTTCAAGCCGGTATCCTCGGATCTATATTTTTTCTCCAAGGATTGCCAAAATTAATTGGTCGTCTCCACTAGACAATACACATTGTACAATGTGTTGTCTAGTCCATTGAGAATATATTTATGGCACAAGAAATCAGTTTGATTCCACGCATCAACCGCATCCATCTTTTGATTGTCGGTTTCACTCTATTACAGTAGGAACATCCTCATTGAGGAACCTTGCCAACCACAAGGTTGTCAAGTAAAACAATATCTTTTGTTGCCACCGCTTGAAGTCATTTCCTTTGAACTTCTCTGGCCTTTCACTATGATGAACGAGAGTCATTGTTGCACTTGAAGAAGCCATTTGTTGTTATTATTGCCTTAAAATTGTTGTACAGAATTTACTGGATGTGTATCTTAGGAGAGTAGCAAGCAAAACAACAAATGACTTTGTAATAGGAATGTCGAGATGAGATTTTGAATCTTCGTCTTTAAGCCAATATTGTCCTGCTACGGTGCTAACTGTTTAATTAACAATTTGTCTCCCAAGATATAACGACTATGACTTGTGATAGGAGCACTCTAAATCAAAAATCCTCAAACCACTAAGGTGTGAAAGCACTCAAACTTAAAGAAATGGGATGAACAAGATGCACACCTTTTTGCTTTTGAATATGAAGTGATTTTCAAAAAAACTAATTACAATTCAACCAATGGAAGTTCTTTATATATTAGATCAAGTAATGCCACCTAGGGACAACAATTTGAGGCACAATTCGTGAAAAACAGGATCAAAATGTGAAGGGACACACCCATACAAAAATCTGTCCAGGGCGCGATTGATCGCCCAAGTTACAAACTGACAGGCGTGATCGATGGCATTTGGAGCCGCGGCGGGGGGCTCGTGCTCTTGATAATCCACGTACCACCACGGGGGGAGCAGCCTTTGGATCGATCGCACCTGGAGCCGCGATTGATCGCGCCTGGCAGATTTTCGGTGCTTCGTTTTTCCATATTCGCGATCGACTGGGCCAATGTATGACGATCGATTGCGGCCTTCAATATACTTCTTTTGGTCATCGATGCTTAATTTATAATTCATTAAACATTTTTTCCAACGAAAAAAAGAGCAAGTGGAATGTATTTGTTACTACAATGACCAAATACAAGCGACCATTTGCTTCTACGATTGTATTCCGGCATTGTAGCAACTTCCACCAATCGACTGACATTGCAGTAAAAGGAAAGGAAGTTTAGTAGAAGTTAATACAATGCCTGAATACAATCATGGAAGAGGATGTTTTCGCCTACGATTTTGATACAGGTTTGAACTTTGAAGACATTGTTGGAGGCAACGAACAGTTTGGATACAATTTTCTTAATAATTCAAAATTAGTTTTGGCAACTTTTGGCAACTTTGTAATTTTAAAAGTTTAGTGGTATTCAATATGAATATTTATAAACTTTACACAAGTATCAAACTTGACTTTTTGAAACGCTATAAAAAATTAGTGGTATCCAAAATTTCAATGGATTTTCAGTAACTTTAATAGAATTCATCTAGAACATGTTAAAAAAAGTCTCTCGAGAGTATTTGGGCATGATACTAATGGATACCCTCATTTAAAAAGTCATTAAAAATCAATAAAAGTCTAGAATAAAGATTATGCATATCCTTTTATAACTCTATGAAATTCTATAAAAGTCAATAGAAATCAATCAACTCCACAAAAGTCTATCATTTAAAAAAGTCATTAAAAATCATCGAAAATCGTTATTGAATACACGCCCTAAGCTTCTGAAATCATTGAATTATAATTGGATCAGATCTTATTCGTGATTAGGTATTCATAAGATACTATTTCTTTATTAGGAAGATAACAATGATTTAAATTAGTTTATATTAATCAAATTATATATACACATATTGAATATATGTATAATTAGGATTAAAAAATGCAAATATATTCGTAGTTTTGAGTTTATATTTTTGGTTTTTGGAATGGTAATAAAAAATAATTCTATTTTGAATCAATCATAACCTATACTATATTTATTATTAAATATGAGATCTTTAACATAAATAATGATTGAAATTAAAATATAAAAACGCAAACATAGAGAAAAATATTACAACAATCATATTTTATATAAAATTTCAATATACTTAAATTTTATTTTATATTAAATTTTAATATACATGTGCATATAATATATCAAAAGATAATGAAATATCAGTCTCAAATCCAAATGACATTATTATATGTCTTAAAATTAGAACGGATCTCCGTTCGAGATAGTTAACACTCCCCATAAAAAATAGATAACAAAATATCTAATCTATCATAATAGAAAATTTATGCCTAAACAAATAATACTATTGTATTGTCAGAACAATCATAAAAAATAAATAACGAAAATCTAATATATCATAATAGAAAATTCATGCCTAAATAAATAGTATTATGATATTATCAGAATAATTATTATTTTATTATTGGAAGACTAATTTTCATAAGTTTCAGGCATTCCCAAATAAACATGATCGTTCATTTAGCCTACTGGATTAAGGAACGCCCCATTCCGACAATTTCTAGAATCTTCACGTATAAAAGCACCGTTGCACGTTTATGGTCATTCTCTCTCCACGTCTCCAAAATCATTTTCTTTTTTTTAAAAAACTTTCAAAATCCTCTTATATGCACACACATACGTCTTTTTGCCTTGACCAGCAATCCAACACAACCTTATCACGAATCACTACAAATAGAAGCCTTTAGGAATTCTTGTTGAACTAAATGGGAAAGAAAGAAATGGAGGTGGTAAAGGGTATAAATATAGAGAGATACATGGGAAGATGGTACGAAATAGCTTCATTTCCCTCAATTTTTCAGCCCAAAAACGGGGTGAACACAAGGGCTACATACACTTTGAATCCAGATGGTACGGTGCATGTTTTGAATGAAACATGGACAGATGGGAAAAGGGGTTTTATTGAAGGGACTGCTTACAAAGCTGATGCAAACAGCGATGAAGCAAAGCTTAAAGTTAAATTTTATGTGCCCCCCTTCTTGCCCATAATTCCTGTTATTGGGGATTATTGGGTTTTGTACATTGATGAGGATTATCAGTATGCTTTGGTTGGGCAACCCAGCAGGAAGTACCTTTGGGTATGTTTCTGAAAATCTTGCTTTAGTATGTGGTTTTATGTTGTTTGATTTGACTGAATTGGTCTGTAATTGTGGATTTATGGGAGTTTTTATGTCTTGATCGAGGCTAGTTTTTGGATATAGAGGTCCTAATTGGAAAAAGTATTTGATAAATCTTGGCTTTTTAAGAAGCGATGCTCATGTTGACGTATAGAAATGAAAAAGGTTTTTTTATGCCATAAAAAAGAATTGTTTTTTAGGCATTTTTATAGAACAACTTGAACACCACTTCTAAAAAAATGCTTTTCAAAGCTCATGGAGGAAGAAATGCTGATGTGGTTGGGATTTGACTCTGAATCATTGTGGAGTTCTTTTCTGGCTCCTCTTATTTTTCATTTCAAGAGTTACTAATATTAAGATTGACTCTGAATCATGGTTGGGATTTGACTCTGAATCATTGTGGAGTTCCTTTCTGGCTCCTCTTATTTTCATTTCAAAAGCTCTACTATTAAGATTGAAAGATGTGTGAATCCTATGTTTCTGCATATCTAAAGAGAGTCCAACTCGTAATGCTATCCAATGTCCATACCCATATGTGATCTTGAAAGAGAAACAATGTGAATTCAAAGATTGATGCTACACCTTATGTTACACCTTTATAGGTGTACACTACAACTATACACACTCGAGTTGGAGTCTCCGGAATTCTGCACGGGGTGGGGTGGGGTAAAAACAAAAATTCAAGAAACTTACGGGGTGAAATCATGTTTTATTATATTGATTGTGTAAAAGTTTATAAATCTGTGGGACAATACATAATCAGGGGTTCTCTAGCTCTACCATGCGCAGTGGTGTAGTGAGTGGCTGAGAGCTCTGTCAACACTTGGCCTCATAGATGTAATCTAGTATAGCAAGCTGAGTTTCTCGACTTTCTTGTTCTGTTTGGGATTTTAACAATTTTGGTTTGTTTGTTGGGTGTTGGCAGATTCTTTGCAGGCAATCTACTCTTGATGAGGAGACATATAATCAGCTCGTGGAGAAGGCTAAGGCCGAGGGATATGATGTTTCCAAACTGCACAAAACAACACATTCTGATACTCCACCTGAGAGTGAGGGCCCGAGTGACACCAAAGGGATATGGTGGATTAAATCCATGTTTGGGAAATGAAGAACACACAATTATTAGTATGTAACTGTTATGATGTTTTAAGTGTGTTTTAAGTGTGTTTTGATGATGTTCCGTGCTGAAATCTTGGTGTATTTGAATTTCTATTAATCGATTGGTTTGTTTTGGTGTTCAAGCTCGCTATCTCGTCGTGGAACCTTCTGTCACGATTCGATTTTTGAGGTGTTGGTGGCATCGAATCCTTTGCATACAGTTTCATGGCTGTGCTTCAATTATGATTTGAATCTATCTAAAATTTGAAATTTTGACACCCGAGCATGTGAAACTATTGAATCATAAAATTGTGGCACCTTGCGATCTATGTTTTTTTTAAAAAAAAAACATAGATCGCAAGGAAACATATCGTGAGATATCGTCTCTAAGATCATTGTATATTTGAAGTCGGCAACAAACAAAATTGATAATTTTATCAGTCACGCAAGTATATTACTTGTTTTATTAAAAAGAAAAATTATCTAAACTAAGTTTATTGTATATTATTCCTCTGAATAGGATTGATTTTTTACTTTGGTATTTGGAGCAAGCATCTTATTTGATGAAATAGATATCTAATAGAACTGTGTTTCAATGAATATTTTATTACAATTGCTATGTATTGATACGATATTTGATTTAATTATTTAAAAATAGTATATAGTAACGCCATCGATAATTGAAGAGGAGGATTGATACAGACGATTTGAAAATGTGATTAAACACATAAAATTTGAGGAAGCAAACTGACGAATTCACAAAATGTTAGCTCTAAAAGATACATCCAGCCTCTTAATATACTTTGCATCATATATAGAAATATGTGCGCAGAAAAACAGAGTATGAGATGACTGTGATCCCTGCCTTTTCAAAACATTTACAAGATTGTGCAACATTGATTCGTTTTCTTCGCCTGCTTGTAAAACATCTATTCGAAATACGACACGAAAATTCAAGGTTTGGCAATTAGAATTTGCAGAAATCATGATAGCTACTTGAATAACATAACGATCTAAACTAAATCACTAATGAATAAACCAAAGAATAGCAGAAAAGTGGTTCAGCATGGGTTCAGATTCGAGACGTTTTAGAAAAAGGCATGCAAGCATATGCAAGGGTGCCATTATTTGGGAAAGTATTATAGGACATCAGTTGCAGATATTGAAAATGAAATAAGTTTAGAAAAAAAAAGAAGCTTCAAAGATAATATAATAAGATATATACGAACCTGAGAGGCTGCACTGAGATCTGAACTTTTGTTAACTAAATCATCTAGCTTCGCGCCTCGTTCTATGACACTGTCTATAGTCTTGTGCTGAAACAAAAGCAGAATAGAGATTATATAATGACTACGAAGGTTAACAAGGAAATACGAAACAAATAGATAAAGGTGAGTAAATGGAATATCAATCTGATACATTCTAGTATCTAACAGTTCATATTATTTTAACAACACAACTACAGAGATTAAGGTTACATTGAACTGCTGCAGTTATAAGTTACATCCGCAATGTCACTTCAAGAATTTTCTGTATAGAGGCAACTACTGACATATAAGCCACTAAAATTTTGAAAACAGTGTGTCATCGTCGTCCAGTGCACTTTAACTAGTTCATCGTGGGAGCATTTGAATCTTTACAGTGGGTCAATATATTTCAGAACATGGTTATGATAAATATAATAACTTGGGAGCAAATATATAACAAAATACTCACAAGGATAATTTTGGTTTCATCCAACTCTCGCTGAATCCTCAACAACTTGTCAGCCTCAGCAGGGTCCTAATGGTTATAACATGATGAGGCCGGGTAAGAAAATTTTCTAAAACATGAATGCATCAAAGCGCATAGTCAGGAAAGTCACGCCACGCCAATCAGTTGCCCCGGTGATAATGCATGTGAGCATTTTCCTAACAACAGAGTGCAGAAAAACAGAAAATACCTTAAATTTAGCAAGTGCTTCAGTTAGATATGGCCATGGTTGAGCATTATCAGCTAGCACAGTTTTCCATGAATCATCAAAGTTGTTCTGGTATTCATCCAAGACCTGATATACAGCCACCGATACCGTTAGAATCTCTAATTGGTTGAAAGAAACTTTTCGACATGAATAAGAATTTCTCAGCACAGTACTAGCTGATCGAGACAGTTTACCTGATTGAGCAATGAAAATGCACTTCGAACAGGGTAATTGTCATCCATAAACCCCAATGCGCACAAGCCATTTCGGTTGTATGAATGAACCTTGTACTCTGTTTTGAAAATGAGCCAAAGAAGATTTAAACAATTTGCAATTTATCAAATAATTGTCCAAATATATTGCACACAATTCAAAAGGAGCAGACAAGAATAATATGCATCAACTAATTTTCACATAAGTTGATCATCATCTGATGCAAGTGAATTTCTCAATAACCTCAACCAATGACATTATAAGTTTCCAGCAAGATCGTGCTTGATATACACTCTAACAAGCTCACCTAACATTCCAATACATCCATTATTTGTAAACTTAAGATATGAAAATAAAGTTGAAACAAATGTCCCATATCACAAGAGACCCACAACTGCAGGATCATCTTCTCGACTTGCCTCTGCACCAGTTAAATGGTAACTAACTCATCCATGACTCTAAATTCTCACATTGAAGTCCTGAAGATCATGAATCCTTCCCTCCGATTAGTTATCGTACTGCAATAATTCTTACTAACAAAAAGCCTATCATCACAAATCGGCCCTAGTTCTACAAATCACTACAAGAAAATATCATCTACTTCAGCACCCTACAACCCACAATCAACATCAAGACTGAGTCAATCCCTCTCAAGCATCTAACTTAAACTAGCTCTCGGTGGATACTTGTTGCATATACTTACCTCCATACTACGGGTTTCAAGAAGCTAAACAAAAAGAATACATGGAGTTAAATGACACAATGATCCACAAAGATATGATCAGCCAATAATTTGCTCGAATTTTAAAATGTTTCGCCAATGGATGATGAGTTCAAAACCTACAAGCAAATGTAACATCCAGAAAAAGGCACATATATTACCTCTGGCCAACCTGCCGTAGAACTATAAAATCAGCACACATGTTATTCAGAAGTAGACAAATTAAGTTAAAACTCAAACAAGCCCCAAAACATCAAACAGGAAAGTAACAATCACGAATTAAAAACCACCACCAGGAATAGTAATTATCCCAAATGCCTATAAAGAACGAACCTTCGTGCTGTACAGACTGTCTTTGGCCCGGCGGCGTCCGTTTAGCTACGGTCCGAGCTACGAAAACAATAAACTCTTTAACACTGGAGCGCTGAAAAAACCCGAAGCTGCTTACATCCGAGGAGTTTGCCAATATCACCGGTTCCGAACCATCCGAATTGCACTTTAGTACCAACAACGCGGTGATCTTCACCATAATCCCTTTTCGTTTCCCTGTTCTCTTTCCTTCTTTTCCTTGATTTCTGGGTTTTGATTGGAAAAAAGTCGATAATAATTAGAGATTTTCTGCCACAATGTTACTTATTTAAGAATTGGAAGGCGAATAACGAATAGCATGTATAAGGAAAAAGGGGGAGGAGACCAGTCGTGGATTCAGGTATCTGATTCCGTGTAGTGAATTGGGGAATTGTTCAAAACCTGCGCAATTGGCTGCCCTTTTAATCTCGAATGGCAATAATTTTTGGTTTAATTCAAAGTTTTTCCCCTCAAAAGTCTTGTTGGTTCTCAACTTTATCCCCTACACTAACAATTTTGTCACTTTATTTTGATGCATAAATTTTTAAGGGTGATATATTTCTCACACTAGGCTTTTAAAGCTTATTTTATCCCGCACTAGGCTTTCAAAGAATACGAGTGAATTTGTAATTTATATCAAAACAATAACGGATCTGTCCGTTATTGTTCAAACTAGAGGTTGTAAATCACAATAAAACTGTTTGACAAGGGAGACAACGCAAATTACACTATTTTGAAAAAAATGAAAGAAAGAAATGCAAAATACAAGATGATGTAAACTAGTGGTTCATTTGGATGAAAAAAATGTTACTATAAAAATTTTTATGTTTGAATTTAAGTGGGGCTAAATTAGCTTCTCTGTATCCTATCATATTTAGGGATGGCAACGGGGCGAGTTTGGGATGGGTTTGGCCAATCCCAGGACCCGCCTCGCTACACATAAAACCCATACCCGCCCCGCCCGCTTAGACCCGCCGGGTTCGCGGGTTTACCCGCCCCGCCCCGCAAACAATTTTTTTTTTTATAAAAAAAAAAAAATTGGTAGAAATTAATTTTGAAACACAAAAATTGAGTTTTGAGATTGAATTTAATGTTTTCCTCTAGTAAATATTTATAATAAACATCGTAAAACTATCTTTAAACTATCAAATATTTATTATTTAGTTTTTATTCCATTCAAAATGTTCAACTTCTTTACCATAAACACATGAATTTTGATATGAAATTAAACAATAACACATTATTGTACAATCAAAGAAGTGGAATGTATATTCAATATTAATTTTTTTTTTAAAAAAAATTAAAAATGCATAGCGGGGCGGGTTCGACCAATCCCAGGACCCGCCCCGCCCCGCTTCCAAACCCGGTTGAAGCGGGTTTGGACCCGCCCCGGCAGGTCGGGTTCGATACGGGTCCGAGTTTGGACCCGCCCCATTGTCATCCCTAATCATATTCAATCACACTCATAAATAAGCATCACAACTCACGAATTGGAGAGCAAAAACACCAATAGAAAACTTGTGGATCTTGAACTTGAATAATTTATAGTATGCTTGTACTTTTTTTTTTTTTTTCCTGTTTTTCAGCTCCAATGCCTCCATCTATAGTGTATTTAGGGAGTGTTTTCGATTACTTTTGAAAAGATATAAAAAAATACAGATTTTTAGGTGTTTGATTTTCTTGTTTTTGCCATTGTTTTTTTTTAAAAAAAGATAAAATCATAAGCAAAAAAACAAATAATGAGATACTTTTAACTGATTTAAGTTTAGTAGTGTTTGTAATAAACTGAAGTTCATTAAGCTACTTCTTTATTTTAATATCAAACTAAATATTTTTTTGTTTAAAAGCAACTTTAAGTAAAAAACAACATATAAGTGATTTAAATAAGCGATCCAGAATACACCCATAGTCTCGATATCAATTATCACCCTCCAAACTCTCTATAATTTCAAACTACTCGCTTTGTATCCTTTCATACAAAACCGTTGTGTTCACTTCCGAGACTATGTTCTAACGACTATAAATTTAAAAATCTATTCAGGATGCCCCCTTCGAAAATCCAGCCAGACAAGTGAAGATGGAATATGAACAAATTAAAAATGTTTTACACGATGTCTTTCAAAATATTCCAGCAAAGCCAAGTTTCTAGCTGAGACATTGCCGTATAGTAGAGCAATCAAACTTTTAAACTTACCAAGACTAAAACATAGGTGCTTAAAATGTTTTTAATTTTTTTTTGACAGATAGAGCAACTAATGACATTTGAAGTGCAATGTGCAATTGTATGGTTTGAAGCACTTGGAATCTACAAAATGCGGTGGTATTCAACAAAGTAAGTCCGGAAGCATTTAGCATAGTTGATAGAATTAAAAATTAGACTTTGGACATGGTTTGTGGAGAAAAAAGTAGGCATTGAATCGTATAATATTAAAGATTAGTTTTGATTTCCATCAATCCGCTTGGAAGGAAGCCATGTTTGGGCTGAATTGTATCAAACTATTGTAATATTTCTGTGAACAACCCTAGTGCTCGATCCAATAAATTTATGGGCTTATAAAAAATTTAATAATTTCACATCGATTTATTGGAATTTATTTGTTATATACATATTTATTATTTCCGTAATTGTAATGTTGTATCAACGCATGAAACATGATGTACTTGAATTTGTGAAACGATGTTTAATTTGTAAACAAGTGAAAGCAGCATTCATTGGTTCGAATTTTTTCAGATTCCAAAACCATATCTTCATATTGAATCAACACTCTTTTATTCATAAGACATGTATATTTACATGTATTTCATATCCTTTTATTCATTCTATGTATTGTATTATCATGGGCCGAGCCATATCACTTGTTCCCACAAAAGAACTCCTCAGACATGCCATAAGCTTCATGCTCCCCATGATTGTTTAGCTGCAGCAATATATAAAAAAAAAAAGATCACAAGTTTGAAAATTACCAAAATCTTTCTATAATTAGACTATTTTGAGTTTTAGTCCTTTAATTAATCAAAATTTTGTTGCTGACGCGGCTCAACACTCCGGCAAAAAGGCTAACTTATAATGTTAAGATTAAATAAATTTAGACAAAATAAATGACCACAATTTAAAACACGTCAAACTGATTGAGCACTCCGGCTAAAAAAAATGCAAAAAAGCTAACTTACAATGTTAAGACTAAATTTTGATGATTTAAATGACCAAAACTAAAAATAGAGCTAGTTACAATTTACCCATATGATATCGATATATGTATCTTACCCTCCTTTGATTTGTAAATAGACACTTTACCCACCGTGGTATCCATAATATATACTTTACCCCCGTGACTTTTAAATATGTAGTCTACTCCAATGCGGTTTCACAATGGACGATTTACCACAGTTGTTTACAAAACATAGGATACACGGGTTATTTTGCACATATTAACAAATTCAGAGGATAAACTGTCTATTTTCACAAATCACAAGGGGATAAACTGCATATTTTCAAACCAAATCGGGGTAAACTGTCTATTTTGAAACAACAGGAGTTAAACTGTCTATTTCGAACTACATGAGTAAAATTTCTATATTTCGAACCACATGGGTAAAATCTCTGTATTTGGAAAACTAAGAGGGTTTGTTGCAATAACCCCTCAAATAACATAAGTCCAAGAATGATTTTCATTATATGCATAGATACATAGATATTTTTGTGTGTGAATGTTTCAGATCCCTCGTTCAAAAAAAAAAGTTTTTTTCTGATCCTTATTCTGCCATGAACGAATATAATCCAAAGAAGAAGCTGAAATTCGATTCTAACCTTGTTTAGAAAGAGCCCAGTTGCTATCAACTCCCACATGCCATGCAAAGTAACCAAGCAACCCTTTTTGCTTCGCATACAAAACCTTAGCAGCAACAGACTGAGTATCATCGTAACCAATCCACGTTGTCCCCGAGTAGCAATAATTCGTCACAATCGTGGAGTTGTAAACAACCACCGTGCCACTATTACTCGCAATGAAATTCTTTATTTGGTTGTAGCCCATAGCGCCGCTATCTGGTCCGGCAGGTCCAGTCGATGGTGCCAACATGCCATGATTATTAGCATTCGCCAAACGCCAAGCATACCCGTAAAACGGCATACCAAGTGCTAGTTTCTTGGCACCTAAACCTGCCTGAATCCAGGAATTGATTCCATAGCTTCCGCTAATTTGGCTGGTTGAATCGTACAGCATGGAATGTGAATTCGTAAATCTATACCATGAAGGATCATAGAAGTCATATGCCATAGCGTTGACCCAATCGAGATTCTGGTTGATCGAATTCACCGGGTAGTTCAGCCCGTTCAAATTTGCTGCGTAGTAAAACGCTGCAGTTAACAAAAGACCTGTCCTGCTGGTGCTCTGGGCCTCGGCTGCCACTGCGGTGCGCCATTCGGTTAGAAGGGTACCTAAATTAGCCATATCCGAGGATGTTTGCGGGTATTCCCAATCGAGATCAAGTCCATTAAATCCGTAGGATCTAGCTAATTTTATCGAAGAATCGATGAAAGATTTTCTTGAGGATGATTGGCTAGCCATTTGAGAGAAGACGGTTCTGTTAGCACTTCCACCACCAATGGACAAAAGGGTTTTGACAGAAGGGTTTTTGAGTTGGACTGTTCCTGTGAACTGGTAGAAGGAAGCATTGTTCGCAGAGGAAATGGTGACTTGTTTGGTTTGTGGATCAAGATTTGCAAATGCGCAGAATATGTGTGTGAAAAGAGAGGAGTCAATGTTTGAGGCGGCGAATCCACTCTCTGGGAACCAATATACACCATTCACTGCATTTTGTCCTGCAGAAAATTGTAGTTGAAAGAGAGAGAGTAGAGAGACAATAAGGAAGATCTTCATTGAGGAAGCCACTGAAAGACGAGGCTCTTCATCTACGTTTTTATAAGGAATTCGTTATCCTTTATGGTCTTTTTTTTTTAAAAAAATTAAACAATAACTTTCAAACACATAGAAAATTCAAATATCAAAGTGAAAAATATAAAAGATTATATTTAAAAATTATGTTAAAACGAAATTATTTATTTAAATAATCCCTATGTTATTAAATACGCTAGCTAGTCTACCATCATATATCGTTACATGTACCAATAATTAATTCGATTTTTTTTTTGGAAAAGGATAATTAACTCGAATAAGTCAACATCTTGAATTATCCAGATGCAGATCAAGAATTCAAGATCAGTACTCAAGTTCGTTATTGTTAGTATATAATAATGTCGATATTGTTGACCATGCCATGATGATGAAAGTTCCATTTAGATTAGGTGGTGGTGGCGTATATAGCTATAGGGAACGGTGGAGTAAATTTATTGAATTGAATTTGCACGGGTTGACGACGTATCAAATCGAGTCGAATATCACGAAAACTTTAATGCTTGAATTCGATTCAAAACTCGAAAATTATAATAATTATGGCTTGAATTTGGTCAAATCCAAGCTCGAGTCCTACTTGCGAGCTATTTAAACTATAACTTGAAAAAATACTCGAAATATTCAAAATATATTAATGTAATATGTAATTATATTATATTAAATTTACGAGCGGTTCACAAACTACCAAACAAGATAATTTATGCTCGAGAATTTTGTTCAAATTCGATAATTTCGAATATCAATCAAATATTTTTCAAGCTTGCTCGAAAAGCTCACAATTTGTTTACACCCGTAAATATTGTGGAAAACTTTTTCAGTTTTGAAACGAAATCTCGAATGCTTTCAAATCAATTTTCGAAAAATTTAGCTATTTAATTTTTGTTGGACTAATATTATAATAATATATGATTTTTTAACATAAAACCATATCTAATATTAAAACCACTCACAAGTACAATAATATATGATTTTTGATCGGTGGTCATTTACGATTTTAATAGACTACTAGGTTGTTTGGTAATATTGAACTAATAAATTTATAGCCATTAACCCATCCAATTCCAACTTCGGATTTTCTTAATCAAAACTAATGCTTCCACCTTATATTTAATATGTTAAATGTTTTTTGATAAAAATTGCTCTGCCAGTAATAACAATTACTTACAAAATATTTAATATTACTAAATTAATTATAGGAATTTAAATATAATTAATAAGTTTGAATTTTCTATCACCATGTTTTAGGCTAATAATATATCCATCAATTAAGTTATTTGTTCTATAGTTTGTAACATGAGTGTGATGTTATTAATAATACCTTTTTTTATATATTTACAATGAAAATTAAAATTAAGTATAAGTGATAAGATCATAAGTGGATATGCAAGAGGTGAATGTAATCGGTGACCAGGAGAATAAAGACGAGTTTGAGTAAGAATGAGAGGAAGCATGCCCAATAGATTACCACTTTTTTTTTTTGTAGGACAAAATAAAATAAAATAGAGCACTATGGGTACTTCAACCCGAAAGCTACAAAAATACAATAAAACAAGAAGGAAAAAAATCTTGAGAGGCTGATCTAAAAGAATAAAATGTAAGAAAGCAACGACAAAGAGTTATTGAAAATACCCATTACCAAAATGTTACCAAAATGTTGCTGCAGCCCTTTTCATCTCGAATGGTAATAATTTTTGGGTTTCATTCAAAGTTTCCCCTCAAAAGTTTTGTTGGTTCTAAACTTATCCTCAACACTAACATAAGGGTGTTATTTTATACATTCTAATTTTTAAAAAAATAACGTATCTCTTATATTAGATTTTTAGTATTTGTAAGAAATATAAATTTTAATATTCCGGGACACTTGTATTCAAGCATATAAGTTTATTTATAATTTATCTGTCTACCAAAAATCTCACACCAATCGTCGTAGTATGGCCATGACTTATTCCTCATACCTCGTGGATTTGGATCACTCTATGTAAAATCAAAAGGTTAAAAGAGTATTTAAGATAATTATTTCATACTGGTAAAGATAAAGTAGAACATTTACAAGCGTAGCCCATTCATCATCCGGAGCTTCTATCATCGGAAATGGTCAAATTTATTACTCCAATATCAATAATCCTTCGAAGATGCGATATTTGCCCAGGTATTCTATCTGACATATTGTACCTCAAATTTCTTCTACCGATTCTATAATTACGACTTCGTGCATTTTGATTATGAGCTGCTATCACCGCATTCAAAAATATAACACTACTGATAATTTCTTGCAGTGTCGTGAAAATCAAACAGAGTAGCTCTTTGTCACCCATCTATTAGAAAGTTTCATAGTCCTTACCAAAACATAAATATGAAATTCTTGTAGAAAAAAATTATAAAAACCAGAAGAACATCCTCATTGTATCATGAGAATCACAACTAACATCTAATAACAACTAAAAAGCAACCCACTACAAGTACAACCCATACCATTCAAAACTCTTGAATAAGCAAAAGATCATCGACAAATAAGAAAACGAAAAGGCAACCAAAAATTAGGTCTCTTTGAAGAAACTTTACATTTTGTCAAACACCTGGAGTGCAATACAAAAATTAGCAAAAAAAACAAAACTTTTGAAACAAAAATTTCATACGAAGGGGTTAGTCACAAATTAAGAGGCAATTTTTTTTATTAATGCTTTACAAAAAATGGTTATCTTCTTCCTTTCTTGTTTGAAGTCTACTTCTTCCTCCTCATAATGGAGTTGCTTCTTCCTCCTAAGGAGTTGTGGCAAGAAAACCAGAGAAAAGGAAATTAAAACATTGTGTTGAGGAGGAAAGTAAGGGTACATCTTCTTCATTTCTTGTTTGAGTCTTTTATTTTATTACTTTTGCGATTGGTTTTCTAAAACTACGTAGATAAAAACAGAAGTAGATAAGCAAATCATTAGAAATTTTTCGCTGATTTTACTTGTTTGGTGACAATTTTATAATAATTTAAAGTTCATTAAACTGTATTTTTTTAATAACAAACACTTAATGATTTTGTTTAAAAGTAATTTTTTATAATTTTAAGTAAAAATAAATAAAAATATTTTAAATAAACAATTACAAATATAGTATTTACAAATATACCATTTGTACGCCTCAAACCGTAAATTATCTCATGACACTTTCGAGTCTGAAAGAAGTAAACAATGGATGAACTAGATTTATAAGCCTATCCATTGTTCAACAAGACCTAGCATACACGTTAGAGTAGAAAAAAATTGCCCACTAGTTGAGTTTACACCGAAAAAAATACAAAAAAGAAATAAGAAAACTAGGAAACTGAATTTATTTTATAAATAATCCAAATTTAAGTACAAAATTAGACAACAGACACCTCTTGATTAATAATAACTAACGACAGTCGCATGCGCGTTGCATATATATGTATACTAAATTTTTATATTTGAAATATCTGATTTAAATATGATATTTTATGGGGAAGAGAAAAAACTGCCATATATTTTTGGAAGGAAAAAAAAACTGATGAAAATTGGGAACTAAGTTGGGAAGTTAATAGGTAATCTTTCAATATTATTATTTTATCTCATGGTCTCATTGCTATTACTAAAGCAAATAGATAATATTTTTGGAATTTTATAATGGCATACCAAAGTGGTTACTCTGAGGTGCTCACACATTATAATATATATATATAACTTTTATCATAAATATTATGATAGGCTAAATACTTACTTGTGTTAGCTTAAATCTCATTTACTTACTTATGCCTTGAATTGGTCCTTATGTTATTCAATTATAATGTATAAAATGTATATCATAAATATATAGTGGTCCATCCATTACATTTAATTGGTCAAGTTTGTCGACACTAGTCTTATGACAACGTGAGGGACCTTCCTTGTATTGTTGTATTGGCCGGCAGATTTTACAATATTTAAATATCAAATATGAAATTGGTGAAAGTATTAATTAATTACTTTTTTAATATATAAGTAATAGGTGGTGATCATCTCTATAGAGCAGAAGAGTATGATAGACAAAATCATGATGTGTATATTCTTATGTGATTACATTCATAATTTTTAATGTAATATTAATTTGAATTATGTTCATTTAATTAAATGGACACAAAAATATTAAGATTAATTTATGTACGGTCATTTTTTATATATTGATTTTTTAAAAAATATGCTGATAAACTTTTTGATAGAATGAAAACTTTAATGCCCTAAGCCCAGATCCACCTCATCCAATGTATTTGGATCTGGAGATAACATGTTAATGCATGGACTCCACGGTCCTAAGTAAATTAGGGACGTATTGTTACTTTCCGAGACCGATGTCGATAACACCTGCATTAATTTCAAATATAATTCGAAATCAACAAGCCTCGTAATATAGAATTCAACTAAAACAGTCTAGTTATTCCATAAAATAAATATTTCTTACAAATGTCAAAGGAAGTTTCATGAATTAATGGCAGTGGTATCTTGAACAACATCAACTAAATCATTATCTCCAAACTGACTTGATTTTTCTATTCAATTTTTGATTCACTTATATATGATGAATGGATTTAATGGGTGAGTATTTTGGAAATAATCAGCAAGTGAAGACCAACTGATGTGACAATATAATAATTTTTTTATTAGTTTCCAAAATATATATATCATAACTAGATCATAAGCTGATATGAATACATCTTAACATAATTGCTCTTATTGAGCCATATACGTAATTGCTCCCATCGAGCCATATAATATAATTATTCTCATTTATAATATAATTATTCTCATTGAGTCATATAACATAATTGCTCCCATCGAGCTATATAAAATAATTGCTCACATCGAGCCATATAATATAATTGCCCCCATCGAGCCATATAACATAATAGCTCACATCGAGCCACATAGCATAATTGCATAATTTCAACATAATTCACATAATTGATTATAGTTTCAAAACATACATATGGTTTTCAAAAACGAAACGAAATATAATAAGAAAAGCCCACTTACAACGATTTTAATGGTTGAATGAATTAGGTTGCAAAAACACGATGAAATCCTCCCCCTTAATGCTAAAAAGTGTTCGACTTGTATTGTGTGAACTTGTGTGTTTGCTGTGTGAAAATTTTCGAAATTATTATACTGGATTTTCAGAAGTTGGTGCTGGGATTTTGGAATTTTAATGGCAGGGAGCTTTAGAATTTAAACGAAAGTCTTCGAAAATTGTGGCCCGGGGTTCCGAAATTTAGGCTGAGATAAGGATTGATTTTTCGAAAATAAGCACCGGATCTTTTGCAAATATGGTGTTGGAGTATTTTGGAGTTTAGTAGCTTTCAAATTCTCGAAAATTAATGTGCAATTTTAGTGTATTTTGTGCTTTGAAAGTTAATCTATTAATTATTTATTAAAGTATTTATTAACTCATGCTTATGTATTATTTATTTTGTAATTTAAATCATTTGTTATCTATTGTTTTATATTTTAGATAATTATCTATCGTGTATTTTGAAATATAGCTAATTATCTATCTATTAGTTCATTAGCTAATGATCTAAATTTTAGGCTATTGATTTAAATAAATAACCTTGAATAATTTGATTGACTACAATTTTGGTGGTTGACTTAGTTGGAAAATCGAGTTTTTGCACGTATTACCCTGACACAACATCGAATTTTCCTTGATAGAAATGATTTGACTTGTAATATTTTATTTTGAAATAATAATATTTGGCATTAATCTTTCTTTCATATGATACTGTAATCAATTTCGACAAAAGTAGTCCATTTAAGTTAAAAAAATATACGTGAAAAAATTATTAAAAAAAAATGAATCATCCCTTGATATGAAAATTTAGGGAAAAATGAACTAAAGCTAATACTTAGTGAATGAGTAATATTATTAATTTTTTACTTTGTGCATTTTTTTATATTTTACGAATATTGATGGATCTTTATTTTTTGAGTAACTAAAGTTTTAAATAACTTTGTTTCAGGAATTAAGAATGATAAAAAGAAACACTATTGCCAATTTTACTTACCAAAAATAGAAAAAAAAATTTAACCAAAAGTAATTATGAATAATGATTTTTGAGTTCACTAGTTATATATGATTGATAAATTACCATATATATCCAATGATCCAAAATTATGGCACATGGGCTCAACAACACCAATAAGTAGCATAAAATTTTATTGAAGATACCAAATTGCCACATGAGCACTATTTGGCAAATGCCAAACACGCTTTGCTGTTGTCGTCTTTAATATCGGTGCCTTTGAGGACCTTTGAGGACGTCTACAACATATAATTGATGTGTGTTTGGTGTATACACACTAGATATCTGATGTAGATGTAATCAAGAGCATCGCGCTTAGGACAGAATCAAGGAATCAACAGACACTGATCCATTTGCATAATACTTCACAAGTGATAAAATAACAAAAGATATGAACTGAGTGCACTGTTTTTAAAATCGCCCGGACCGGCCAGTCCAACCGGTTCAACCGGTGACCGGTGCTTGGTCCGGGCCGGTTAACCCAATAAAACCGGCGGTGTAAAAAACCGGTGCGAGCCGGTGAGAACCGGTCAAAAACCGATCGACCGGTGAACCGGTCGACCGGGTTGAACCGCTCGAAACTCTTTTTTTTTGTTTTCCAATTTTTATTTTGTTATCATCCCTTTTAAGTTTTATCATTCCTTCCTAAATACCTAAATAAAATGTTACAGCCATAATTAGAGGTTCCATGTAATTTATTTATATATATTAGATTTAATTTTGTATTGCATCAACTCCATAAAACTATGAGTTTTAACATTTACCCATTATATATTTTTGATATTTGTATCAGTCTTATATATAAATGCAAAAAGTAATATATTGTATCAAAAAATAAAAATCTCTTAATTTTGATAATCAATACTAAAGTATTTGTAATAATATAGTAGCCCATTATTGAATAATATAATACAGATTTGGTGTATACATGACTAATTAGTGTATTTGTAATTAATTCTTTTTTATATAAAGTTTATATTTACAAAAAAATAGTTATGAACTTAAATAGATGAAATTATTGAAAGAGTGTGTAAAATATTGGTCTCCATGCTATATTACTACAATTATATTTCTTTTATTATTATGAACGTTTGAAACTTTTGCAAATACATGTTATAAATATTTTATAAAAATTAAATATAGATATTAAATCATGCTGACGTCACACCGGTTGAACCAGTGGTTTAACCGGTTGAACCGATCGAACCTGTAATCAGTAAGGGCACCGATTTTATGTCCGGTCCGATTTTGAAAACATTGAGTGAGTGCTCCTCAAGTATTTCTTGAATATGTTACTAAATTCCACCCACAAAATTCCACTAGCTAGCAACGCACTTGTTGAATTTTATTAATGCGGTGTGATTTGAACAAGTCAAACTTTTTAATTGATTAATCTTGAAGGGCAAAGGACGGCTTTGCCTTCACAATATTAACTCCATGTTGCTACGTATTTCGTACATCGATTTAATTTTTTTAAATGTATTAATGATGAATACTGGTCAAACATTCAAAAGATTTTATATTGTTGTTGACGGGTGAACGACCCCTACGGGTGAACGTTCACCCGACATGCATTGTATTTATGTGTAGATTTTACCATATGTTTCGGAATATTTGTTTTAAAATATTCGTAATATATGGTAGATGCACACATAAGACATTTATATTGGAGTATAATCAAATATATATGTTGTTGACAGGTGTCGTTCCTATGCGCAATTTGTTTACAGGGGTGAACGACCCCTGAGTATCATCAAATATTTCAACCTACTTGATGAGATGAGGGGATATTAATAAATTTTTTACCCTAAATTTTTTTTTAAAAAAATTCCATATTAAACTCAAAAATAGTTTGACCCCTAAAAAAAAAATTTTACCCTTGTTTTTATATTATTATTTTTTGTTTCCTAAACAATACGTCACTTGTTGTTTATAGAAATGTGAAAATTAAGTTGTATATTCTTATATTGAGCTCGGATTCAAATTTTATTGAGGTGACTCTTTAATGTTATCAACGAATATATTATGCCAGAAAGAAGCTTTGGAGAAAATTAACGTATGCGTGTGATCCAACTTGATTCCTTCTATGTTCATGTAGCTTATCAAAATCCAATATGATTAAATGTTTGGTTGTTGTTACGACGATCGTGAGTGTTTATTGAACTAATATTAAGTAAATTAATTCTGGTGCTCGGTTTGAACTTTATATTATTAGTTTAATAATTTCAAACACGACCAAGTCTATTTATGGGACTCGATCCATCTTTGCTAGTCATACAATTTATATGAACACAGGCAATATTCAGAAAGTACTTTGGCAGACAATGGCAATAAGCAAGAAAACTTGCATATATGCGACAATATTAATGGCTCTCACTTCATATTCTGTTATTGCATCTTCCTCATCTTCTCAAGCAATCAAAGGTGTTTATTATCCTTCATGGTTTTCTTCATCTTTGCCTCCATCTTCCATTAACACAAAGCTATTCACTCACATCTACTACGCATTCCTCACACCAAACAATGTCACCTTCAAGTTCGGTATAGAACAAACTCCAGAAGCTCAATTGCTTCTGAACTTCACGTCAACTCTTCATGAGAAGAATCCGCCAGTCAAGACGCTTTTCTCGGTCGGAGGGTCAGGAGAAGGCTCCGCTTTCTTCCCACATATGGTGGCAGATTCGTCCTCTCGTTCGCATTTCATACATTCGAGTATAGAAGTAGCAAGAAAATTTGGGTTCGATGGGGTTGATCTTGACTGGGAGTTTCCACAGAGCCCCGAGGAAATGGAAAACCTATCTCATTTTCTAGATGAGTGGCGTGTGGAGGTCGAAAAGGAAGCGAAAGCCACTGGCAGGCCGGAGCTCCTCCTTTCAGCAGCGGTGTATTACTCGGCTGATAGGTTCCTTTCCGGGCTTAAAAGATCATACCCTTCGGCTTCTATCAGCAAAAACCTGGACTGGATTAATATGATGACTTATGACTACCATGGTGGTTGGGACCCTACTCAAACAGGAGCTCATGCAGCACTATTCGACCCGAAAAGTAATGTGAGCACGAGTTACGGAGTTCAGTCATGGATCCGATCTGGTGTGCCACCGAGCAAGTTGATCATGGGATTGCCCTTGTATGGTAGGACATGGCAGCTCAAGGACCCGAGATCATATTTCATTGGTGCACCTGCGGTCGATGTCGGACCGGGTCCAAATAAAACGGGAGTATTGACTTATGCGGAGGTGGTGAAGTATAATAAGGATCATAAGGCTAAGGTGGTACATGACATGGAGACTGTGTCAGCATATTCTGTGGCAGGGACAACATGGATTGGATACGATGATACTAAATCAGTGGCTGTAAAAATAGGTTTTGCTCGAGTTCTTGGACTGCGAGGATACTTCTTTTGGGCTGCAAATGGTGATTATAAATGGGAAATTTCGAAAACAGGTACTATATAGTTAATGAGTTATTGGCACCGAACCCTATATGGCAAATTACATGTGATTTCCAAAAAAGGCCGTTTACCCTCTTATTGTTTGAAAATAAACGGTTTAGCCCATGTAGTTCGTGAAAATAGACAGTTTAACCTTGTGGTTTGTGAATATGTGCAAAACTCTCCAACCGTATATGCTATGTTTTGCAAACCACATGGGTAAAGTGCCTATTTTGATACCCACATGAGGGTAAACTGTTTATTTACAAACCACATGGGTAAATAGGTCTGATGTTCTGTATCTTGTATTTTGTTTCTTAAGATGTGTTTGCTATGATATTTTCGTACGTTTTGTTTTGCAGCATCGAAGTTGTGGTCTTTGTGAGTATGAATTCAGATCTGGATCGATTGATTCGACTACACATTTGGCTTGATTAGATGAAGAATGGGAACTTATGCTTCGGATTTCTTTATATTGTTGAACATCTTTGTAATTTTTTCTTTTTCATTATTAATTGTTTTCAATGCTAGAAAACATCTTATGTTCTTAGTGATCTGCATAAATAAATGAAATGTGAGAATGAAATATATAAAATGATTCTCCAATAACAAGAACTTCGAGGTAGCAATACCCACAGACCAAAACTCAAACGGCTCAAGATCAAAGAGTATCCCCAAAGACCAAGTGTCTAGGCAAAATATCACCAAGCCTTTGAGCTTTGGCAATCTGAACTTAATATTTTAGAGAAATTGTGTTATCATTGTTCTCAATATCGTTAGCCGAACAGCCTGAACGAGAACGACCGCTGCGGCGGCAAAGTTTTCCAGACTAAAACGGATGTTTAGCTATAACGGTAATTTCGCAGTCGTCGCGGAACGGGACGACGATTTCACGGCCTGGACTGATCGTTGCAGAACTTTTTAATTTTTTAAAACTTTTTCCATTTTTTTTATTTTTGTCACTAAAACTTTGTCCAAATTATATAATTATTTTTAAATTAAAAAATTCCACGATACTGATCGCGATCGTTCATTGAAATGTCAAGGAACTGGAACAGCAGCCTCCGCGACCGTGTCGACGAACCATATTATCATATCGAGTCCGGTTACTCCCACAATATGTGCATGATCGATACTGATGCTTCATCGAAGTCCATCAAAGCCGTATGTTGCATCATATCTAAAGATGATTCGATGAAATCAGTCTGGGTCTTGGGGAGAGCTCAAGGTCTTGCCAATGGGTGGTACAGTCTCCATGATTTGGTTTGTTTTCTTAAATAATATTGATGTTTACATTGTCAATTTCTATTTTTTATGATTGGAAGTTTGTGTTTGTGTTTATTTACTTTGTTTTGTTGATCTTGGCTTGGCTTTGTTACAAAATAAGTCACAAGTGTCAACATTTTCTCACTACCTTCTCAACTCTTTTGAAAAAAATTATTTTGTTCTTTAAATTTTTGTCTAGTTTCATCACGTATCATATTTCTATAAAATATGGATTTTAAATGGGGAAATTACATGGAAGTCCATTTTGGTGACACAAAATCTACTTAAGTCTTGAGAAAAAATCTTAGTGCATAAAAAGCCAAATTGGAAACAATTGTGTTGAAATAAGTCCACTTTTCAAATTTTCAAATCAATTGGGTGTTTTATGATGACTCTTTTACCCCTCAATAGTTTGATATAGTGCATTCTATCCTTTAGGCCTTTGTTTAAATTACAGAGAAGTCCATATATAATATTTAATTATCTTTTTGATCCTTATATTTATAAAAAGCAACATTTAACATCGTCTTTTTACAAGTCCCCGTTTTTTGCGATCCTTGGAAGGATTCATTTTACTTCTAAAAATGAGTCTGGAAGGATCAGTCAAGATTGCCTGGGATCTTGGAGACCCAGGAACCAAGGAAGAAGTTCTAGTCGGAGAGTCCCTAAAAGAGATCGTGGACAAGATGGCGAGATTCTTCAAAATCTGTTTCATCGGAATAAGCTACTTCGAGGGAATGGAGGAAGAAAAGGCTAAGAAATACAGACAAGCTCTAATTAGCCTAGAACTACATGACATCTGCTATGTAAATGAGTACATCAAACTCTTTACAGAGTATCGATGGAAGTCGAAGATAGCGGAAAAAGATGCATCGGAGCTGTTCTTTGCCAAAATTCCGAGTCCATGGAGAGAAATGCTTATCCAGGAATATACACCGCATACAATCGAGACGGTGTCCAGGAGAATGTCATTTCTTAAAGTAAAGCTGGCGGAGTGGTGCTACCAAGCAAAGCTCCAGAAAAATTTCAAGAAGCTCAGAGGAATCAACAAAATGGCTCCTCTTTGTTGTACGGGAAATGATATCCCTACAATCATTGGGAACTACCCACAAAGGCGCAAGTTGAAGAAGCGCAGAAGTCAACCGTATGCCCGAGGAGGTGGTTCAAGAAGAAGTAGGTCTTCATGGAGACCTAGAAAGTTCTGGTCAAAGCAGAAAGCCCGAAGCTATAGATCGGGGCAAAGGTCTGGACCAACAAGGAGTAGAATCTCATCGACAGGTTCTAATCAAGCAAGTTCTAGCAGGGCACCAACGAAGAGAACTTTCAGACGCACACCTACCCGTGCAAATGAGAGTTTCAGAGATTGTAACTGCTGGACATGCGGAGCAAGAGGACATATCTCTACAGATTATCCAGAAAACCAAAGCCGAGGAGTCAGACAGTTCGAGCATACCAAGGAATTTGAGGATGCTGTCTATTTTCAGGATTTGGTACAGGTGTATCAATTTGAGGATATTCCCTCAGATGAAAGTATCTACGAAGAGGAGATCTATTCTGAGGATGGAGGTGGATCTAGCTCAGAATCAGAGTGAAGGAGAGTTCCTTCAGCACGTGATTAGAGAAGAGTCGTTGGGGTTTTTCTCGCATACCACTGTTTCTCATAAAACCCTTATGAGGATCATGAAAGAAGAGCCAAAGCTTCAAATGTATGATGGATTTACAATTGGAGCAATGGAAAAAGCCATGGATATGATTGGTCTTCGTAGCAGGAAGCATCAGATTATTCATAGGGTAACAACAGGTGAATTTGCGATCCCAATGGAATTCACGGGAAACCAAATTGAGATGCAATTAATCCCCTACAGAGAAATTCAGGAGATTAAGAACAAGGTCAAAAGAGAAGTTGCTAACACACTCTCATGGATTCATATTGGAGCCATTCGAGTAATCATCAAGGCAACTTGCAAAGAAGGAATTGATTCGCCCCTCAACCTGGCAATCTTTGACAAGAGAATCCCGAACCTCAAAGATTCTTGTTTGGGAGCAGTGGCAGGAAATCTGTATGCAGGAAAGATGGCCTTCAACATCTATCCGAGGATTGCATACAATTTAGGAGATCGAGACTTCAACAAAGTTCTCACTCTTCATCAAGATTTTAAAAGAGAAGATTTGATGAAAGAAGGGAACAGACTTTACTCGATCACCTACAAGGTGTCATACGCACTCTCGAATACTCATCATTCCGAGGTATTCTTGAGAAAGGAATTCATCGAAGTCCCCAGAATCTTCAAAGACTTCACCAAAGCAGTATTGCCGGACATCATTGATACTCCGACAATAGGAGAGATTGACATGAGGATACAAGATCAACCTGTTCTGAACAGAAGGAGGAGCCTCATGATCGAGTCAAGAAGGATGTCTTTCCAACAGGATAGGTTAATCAGCAACTATCCAGGGGAAAAACAGAAGGGAGCCTCAAGCAGAATTCAGAAAGTTCCTGATGTATTCCAAACAATAGGGAAACTGAAATGCCCAGAAGACTGGAGAGAAGTGCAGATAATTTTTGACATCACCGAGAAGAACAATATCTTCCCCTGCGATGTCCTATATTATTTGCAACAACCTACAGTTGGCAAATTTCAAGGAAACCTTCAAATTGGTGAAATTAATCTCACAATTGAAGGAATTGCCGGACGGATCCCCGCGCAGCTTATTCTAGGGATTGAATTTCTCGAGGAACATAAACCTTGGGAAAGATTGCAAGATGGAATGGAATTCAAGGTCGACGGAAAGAGATACCGAATTCGATGACCACCAGTCCATTCTCCATATACATCTCCATTGGGATGTTATATGAGAAGTACCGGGCAGAATATTTTGCAGCATACATTGACTCAGGGGCTGGAATATGCACTGCCAGGCAAGAAATCTTCCCCAAAGACGTTGGTGAGAAATTACCAGCCATTGCCGGAAGAGACTTTTCCAAACGGATCCTTATTCTTAATGAAGGAGTCCAAGGAGCGGAAATAATTATCGGCGGAGCAGGCGGTACCCCATGGTACAAAGTCAAAACTCCACCTATATATTTCCATGATACAGGTGCAGATATGCTGTTAGGAAACAATTTCCTACAGACGTTCAAGACATTCACTCAAGAGAATGAAACGCGAAGACTTATTTTCACAACTCTATGTGATCATAAGATTATGGTACAACGATTACGGGAGGCGTTTCACCGAAAATTCCCTATTCATTTTGCAACAAGCGTGGTGATGAAGGAAAACTTCGACACCCAGAGATGAAAGATCAGCGGAAATTTGGAGAGGCAATTCTTCAGTTCCGACAACAAGGTCCTAGTGAAAGGGAGTCACAAACTTTTGACTGGGTTAATATCATGTCTTTCATAGAACAGGATGAGGAAAGAGTAACTCCAGAAACCCTGTTGCTACTGAAAAACGCTTTACGAGAAGAAGTTCCACAACCTGAATCTACCCTCGAAGAGCGAATCACTCTAGAGGATGTAAAAAGGAAGATTCGTAGGAACTACAACGAGGATCCACTGGCATGGTGGAACAAAAATGAGCTCAGAGCTACTTTGAAGGTGAAAATTGGAAAAGAAAATGAGTTTGTGAGGTATAGGCCGATCCCCATGAACCAAGAAGATCGGAAGGATATGTAGAGCATACTTAAGGAGCATCTTGACCTTAAGTTAATCTCAGCAGGTATTTCTCCATACAGCAGCCCCGGTTTTCTGGTAAGAAATCATGGAGAAATTAAACGAGGAAAGCCGAGATTAGTGATCAACTATAAAGGGATCAACGAAATCTTGGAGTTCGATGGATATTTTATCCCAAGCAGAGAACATTTGGTAAATAGCATCAAGAATGCCAAAGTATTCTCCAAGTTCGATTGCAAGTCTGGTTTCTACCAGATTAAAATGGAGGAAGCAAGCAGAAAGTTCACAGCATTCTCCACACCACAAGGACATTATATCTGGAATGTCATGCCAATGGGATTGGCAAATGCTCCCCAGATATATCAAAGGAAGATGGATAATCTTTTCAAGGATTACTTCAGCTTCATGTTCGTGTACATTGACGACATCCTCATAGCGTCAAAAAACATGAAAGAACATCTTAAACATCTAGAGATCTTCTCAGACGTTTGTTACAAGGAAGGATTGGTGCTTTCCGAAAAGAAAGCAGTAATTGCTACAAGACAGATCGAGTTCCTTGGAATCGAGATCGACGAATCTGGAATCATCCTAAAACATCATGTTGTTGAAAAAGTACAAGGATATCCGGATGACCTCAAGGATTTAAAACAACTTCAGAGTTTTTTAGGAGTTGTTAATTTTGCTGGAATGTTTATCAACAATCTAGCAAACCACAGGAAGGTGTTCAGTTCACTACTCAAAAAAGGATGTTAAGTTTGAGTGGAATGAAGATAACAGACAAGCTGTTAAACAGCTAAAGGAGGTTTGCAGGCAACTACCAAAACTCGCAATACCAAACGACGAGGATGAACTGGTATTATACACAGATGTCAGTAATCATTGGTGGGCTGCGGTCCTCATGAAAGTTACAACAGAAGGAGAAGTGCCATGCAGATATTGCAGTGGATTATTTGATAACAACGAAGTTATCAGATGGCACATCAACGAGAAGGAGTTCTTTGCAGTCCGAAAGGCTTTTAAAAAATGGCCATTATTTTTACTTGCAAAGAAATTTATCTTAAAAATAGATAATACGAGTGTTAAGTCTTTTCTGAAAAATAAAATTGAATCAAAACCAGAAAAGGCTAGACTTTTACGTTGGCAAGCTGAGTGTCAATATTATGATTATGATATTGTCATTGTGAAATCTGATAAAAATATTCTTGCAGATTTCTTAACACGAGATGGAGGGACACATTGCTAGCGATACCCTCAAGCGAGTTAGGAATCTCAGGGAAAACCTGGAGATCCTGAAACGAGATTTTGGGACTCTTTGTCTCAATGCAGAGGTCGCGGGACGACTTCAACGAGCAGATCAGGAACTTGTTACTGATCATATACGAGCATGCTTTCGGGACCACGAACGTTTGTTTGAAGTCTTGAAATGGCCTATACTTCAGGCAGCACCTTCAACAGTGCAAAAAGAAATGTTTAGAGAACGGGACTCATCTAACCCGGAGGCAAGGGATTCAAGTACCCCTGTCACGAGTGCTTCAGATGATGCATTCCTTGAGGATGTACAAACTGAAGCGAATGTTGAAGGTCAGGTGTCATCACAATCTGAACCTTCAAGTCAACCCAGCACCTCTGGGGTAAAAGAGGGAGAGTTGAATCTTAGGCCAATGACTGGCAAGTCTAAGGTTCAAACTAATGACGATTTAGTTTCTTCACCTATGCAGGATTACCAGCGCACTTGGGAGAAACTAATTACCAGGCGAGGTATCAACCCAGAAAAATCAATAGTTGATATCTCCTGAAAATATCCGAGAGTTTGGATGAAACCAGGCAGCCATCCAAATGATGTTCAGGAATGGTATAATTTCGGAGCTCTGGCTTCGGTTTATACTGTGGCACCAGCCTTCTCTGAAATTTTGAAATTAGCAAAATGGATCAGAGAAGCTGTATACGAGACTTGGGCCAATAATCCACATTTGGCCAGAGGTGATATCTTGGAGTTGTATTTTTTCAGTGCTGCTCCAGAACCGGCAAAGAAAGGCTTCATTGAAGCTTTTCATTTTATCAAGCTGAGAAGACCAGATGGAAACGCCTTGAAAAATATAAAAATGGCGCTACCAGAAGGAATTCCAATATTGGCGGGAACTATCACAGATGATGAAGTTTCAACCAGACGAGCATGGGGTCTTGGGTTTGTCTAACTGAAATGGACAAAGTCAAATACACATTCAAGTTCTTTCAGAATTCAGCCAATGGAACTTTCTTGCTGAATTCCATGACAAGAACCTCCACGAGATTTGCCGAAGAACTCTTTGAAACAAAGAGAAGAATTCTTTGGGAGAACAAGATTCCGGCAGGAAAGGAGACTTACCGGAAATTCTGCAACATGGCACACATTGGCCGATGGATTGATCATATCTACCTAGCATGCCCGGAGCAGAAAGAACCAGAGTTCGGGAAAGGATTCCTATCCAAACCCGACAGATCAGAGGCAGGAAAAGACAAAAGACCTGCTGACAAGAGAGCCCGTTTTCCTAAAGCTCGGGGACCACAAAAACCACTAATGTAAAGATTCCCCGACAAAGGAAAAGAGGTGGACCATTAGAAGTTAGTGCGGATACTGTTCAAACGCCCTCAGACAAAAAATAATGGACCACTCACGAGAAAAGTTGGCACAACCGTACAAAGATGCCAGACCACGTGAAAGTTAAGGCGCACTCACAGGCGCACTCAACAATTATCAAGATTTGGAATCCGCATTTGAAGTCCGGATTTATGCCTATATAAGGGCACTCATTCAGGAAGCTAAGGACATCGAAAATTCTCCATAGTTTTCTGAGAAATAAATTTTGAGTCTCCAAGCTTTGTAATATTTCAACTTTCGTAGCTTGGTAATCTTTCTTTCTTTTATTTTTGTAATCATTTGTAATATTGTTCTGTTGGTTTTATGGTTATGTGTTTTGAGTCAAGCCTCATCTATATGAGAGGCTAAACAAGTCCGTCTTCTCCCAAAAGGAGACGTTTTAATGTAATAGATGTTATAAGTATTCCAGAATAAAAATAAGGTTGTTGCCCAGCTATCTCCCAGATTTCTTTAAATCTTTTTTATATCTTGAATATACCTTACGCCCTAAGGTAGGAAACGAATTAGGGCTGTGCTGTGCGGTTTCTGAAGGAGTCGGATAACTGGCAGACTAACCTCGCCCGTGTGCTGAGGTTGGATGGTGAGGAGCCATTCGTAAAACAGTCTGGAGGCAGTAAGTTTTCGACTGGTGGAAGTTGCGACCCACCTCACCCGGTGCCGTTATGGTCAAAATGGTATTTTTCAGTTTGCTAAAATTTTATTGTAATATGGAAGCATGTACCTTTTATTTATTTTTAACATGATCTTCAAATCGGGTTGAATTATAATTAGACAAACGTTATATAAACCGTGAGTCCTTTGCAAAAGTATGCTATTGGGATTCATCTCGAGATGTCAGAAACTGAAGGATCTCATGTTCATATAATGTTTCTGTTTGATAAATATTAGGATGAAAACGATGATGAATAGTATATTGTGGCATATTTTGTTCTTTAAACATTTTCTAGGGCTAAGAATGCAATTTTATTAAAAATTGGTTGGACCGCGTGGACCGCTTGGACCACATGGGGTTATTATGGTCATTTCAACCTAGAATGGACTTATGTCAACTAATTTTTTTTCGCTGGACTAGGATAGATTATGTTTCACCAAAGTGTACCGGCCCGTAATTTTCCCATTTTAAATTGTGTATTTTTCCCGTTTGCAAAATTTTAGTAGAGTCGTAAAAAGGGTAGCCCGACCCAACCAAACCCACCAAATATACTAGTTGGGTCAGGGTTCTAGCACATCTAGAAGGGGTCTAAACTGGCAAGTAGGCGGGTTGAAACAGATTTGGCCCGGTTAACCCATAACCCATATTTGGTTGGGTCGGGATGAGGCTTTTCCAACTCACCTAGAGACAGACCCGAATGGGTTAATGTTATGGGCTGGGTCGTGTCGAGCAGACCCAATTTGACAACTTTACGTTTTAGCGTATTTTGGCATGTATACTTGTTTCTATTAATTTTATTTCCCTGATAAAACGAACCCTTCGTAAAACCATTGTTTATAATGTAAACTATAATGTGGCAGTTGCAAAGCAGATATTAAAACAATGTAACTTAAAAAATAAATTAAATAGAGACTTGTACACTTGAATTAACATCATTTTTGCATGGCCACATTTTTCATTGATGCAATGTTTTGTGTATTTAAAAACTGTTTATGGCTGAAAACAAGCTTACACAAATATAAAAACAAATCACCTACTCTTTAGGCAATTTTTTAACATTGGCATCTAAAATATTTGAGTCCACACAAGTTCATGACCGAACCCCCCATGAATGGCTGTCCACATTTGAAGGCCAAAACTCAAAAGTCGCAACACCTATTGCACAAAAGTTTTAAGGTTCAGAAAAGTTTCCAAAACAAGAAGTTGAAAATGTGTGATCCTCCACCATTTTAGAGAGCTTAAGGCCACAAGAATTGGCTAAATATAAAGAGAGAAAGGCCTCTAAATAGCCAAGGCTTCCCCTTCTACATTCCGTGATCATTGCATGGAGGCCTAAGGAAAGTTGATTGGTGTGTGGAAGAAAAGTGAGAGTACTAACTAGGGAGGGAGATTGAGAGAGATTTGCATATTCTCAATCTTTCTTCCTTAATCCATTTTGAATTTACTTTGATTCTTTTACTCTTTTATTAAAGAAAATAAAGACCATGGCCTCAGACATTTCACTAGAAGAGATCAAGAATGAGACTGTTGACCTTGTAAGTAACGGTTTTCGCTCGAGCTACTCAACTCGAGCTAAATTTATTATCGAATTTGAGCTTTTACATGCTCTTTCCAAAGCTTGTGAATAGTTTTAACTGAAATTATGATGTATTCATATAATGAATTATAATATGCAATTTATGTTTTGATTAAATACCATCATAATTAAAAATCTATGAATATTAATTTATTGAACAAAATGATTCAATATTCTCTTCATAAACACAATACATGCTCTTATATGTACGAAATTTGAATCAATAACCTAAATATCAACTCAATTGCGGGCTAAAGCTCGACCTAAAAAATTTATGAGCCTAAATATGAGCATGAAGAATTTGAAAAGCTCGACTCATTTAGGCCTGCTCCGTTTAATATATGTTTCTTGATCAAACATGAATTTTGATCAGTATTGTTTTATTCAAGAAAGAGGAGATGAGTAATGGTATTTTCTTTTTCATGCAGGAGAATATACCCGTTGAGGAAGTGTTTACACAACTGAAATGTTCAAGGGAGGGTTTGACATCAGCAGAAGGAGAGAAAAGGCTCCAAATTTTTGGCCCCAACAAACTTGAAGAGAAAAAAGAGAGCAAGTTCCTTAAATTCTTGGGATTTATGTGGAATCCTCTCTCATGGGTCATGGAGTCTGCTGCCATTATGGCTATTGCTTTGGCAAATGGAGGGGTAAATTTTTTTTAGCCATCTAAATTGCCTTCATATAATTCTAACAGGATATGGACATTAGTTCAAAAGCTCAAATTTTCTGATTAAATGTAGGGCAAACCTCCGGATTGGCAAGACTTTGTCGGTATCATCGTGCTGCTTATCATCAATTCGACTATTAGTTTCATCGAAGAGAACAATGCAGGAAACGCAGCTGCTGCCCTTATGGCTGGCCTTGCTCCCAAAACCAAGGTACCATACTTTGCATTTCATTAGGAGAAAATGGATTCAATATTGGATATATACTTGTCGGCTAATTGTTTGATTCATTTGTCAAAGCTTTTGAGAGATGGAGCCTGGTCTGAGCAAGATGCTGCAATCTTGGTTCCGGGAGATTTGATCAGTGTCAAGTTGGGAGATATTATCCCGGCTGATGCTCGTCTTTTGGAGGGTGATCCTCTGAAGATCGACCAATCGGCCCTCACTGGTGAATCCCTTCCTGTAACCAAGCACCCAGGTGATGGAGTCTACTCTGGTTCAACCTGCAAGCAAGGTGAGATTGAGGCTGTTGTGATCGCCACCGGTGTTCACACCTTCTTTGGCAAAGCTGCTCATCTTGTTGACAGCACCAACAATGTTGGGCACTTCCAAAAGGTAAATTTCTTGAATAAAACATGAAATGGACACCTCCAAAATGCGTTATTTCTTGAATAAAAACATGAAATACTTGCCAGTTTGAAACTGATGCTACTAATAAATATGGAACCAATACGGAAAATTAACAATCTTATTTTGTCCCTGCTGATAATTCATGTTTCTTGAAATGACAGGTGTTGACTGCTATTGGAAACTTCTGCATCTGTTCCATTGCTGTGGGAATGGTGATCGAGATCCTAGTAATGTTCCCAATCCAGGGCAGGAAATACAGGGAAGGAATTGACAATCTTCTCGTGTTGCTCATCGGAGGTATCCCAATTGCCATGCCGACAGTACTGTCCGTAACCATGGCCATTGGATCTCACCGGCTATCGCAGCAGGGAGCCATCACCAAGAGAATGACTGCCATCGAGGAAATGGCTGGCATGGACGTGCTCTGCAGTGACAAGACAGGAACACTCACCCTTAACAAGCTCACCGTTGATAAGACCTTAATCGAGGTTTTCCCAAAGAACCTCGATAAGGACAATGTTATCTTGTTGGCTGCCAGGGCTTCCAGGGTTGAGAACCAGGATGCCATCGATGCTTCAATTGTAAACATGCTTGGTGATCCAAAGGAGGTGACTTTTGAATATTTGTCTTTTTTAGCCTTCACTCTTTAGACTTGGTACTCCTGCTGTTCAAAAACTTTATAATACTTTTCTTTTGAATACTTTAGGCAAGAGCAGGAATCTCGGAGGTGCATTTCTTGCCCTTCAACCCAGTCGACAAGCGCACTGCAATCACATATTATGACTCGGATGGAAACTGGCATAGATGCAGCAAGGGTGCTCCTGAGCAAGTAATGACTACATCAAAATTGTGTATTAACTTAAAAATGGACTTCATCCATTCAATAATCAAGGGCTTACCTTCTTTTCCCTATAATTTGATAGATAATCGACCTTTGTGAGCTCAGTGGAGAAGCAAGCAAGAAAGCCCATGAGATCATTGACAACTTTGCAAACCGCGGTCTTCGTTCTCTTGGCGTTGCACGACAGGTAATGGCCTCCCATGAAGTTATAAAACATCATTACACACAAGAATAGCTATAAGACAAATTTTTTGAGTGCTAAACTGTGAGTAAATTTGGTGTCTTCAAAGAGTATCCCCGAGAAAACTAAAGAAAGTGCCGGTGGACCATGGGAATTCGTTGGATTGTTGCCGTTGTTTGACCCTCCAAGACACGACAGTGCAGAGACTATCAGAAAAGCTCTCGATCTAGGTGTCAATGTCAAGATGATCACGGGTGATCAATTAGCCATAGGCAAAGAGACTGGTCGTAGGCTTGGAATGGGAACCAACATGTACCCATCATCTTCTCTTCTTGGCCAGAGCAAAGATGAGTCAATTGCTTCAATCCCGGTAGACGAGCTCATTGAAAAGGCTGATGGCTTTGCTGGTGTCTTCCCAGAACACAAATACGAAATTGTGAAGAAACTTCAAGAAAGGAAGCACATTTGTGGTATGACTGGAGATGGTGTTAATGATGCTCCAGCACTCAAGAAAGCAGACATCGGTATTGCTGTCGCAGATGCAACAGATGCAGCCAGGGGTGCATCGGACATTGTTTTGACTGAGCCAGGACTTAGTGTGATAGTTAGTGCTGTGCTGACCAGCCGAGCCATCTTCCAGAGAATGAAGAACTACACCATTTACGCAGTTTCCATCACTATTCGTATTGTCATGGGATTCATGCTCATTGCTCTTATATGGAAGTTTGATTTCTCACCATTCATGGTTCTCATAATTGCGATCCTGAATGACGGAACCATCATGACCATTTCAAAAGACAGAGTGAAGCCATCTCCACTGCCTGACTCGTGGAAGCTTAAGGAAATCTTTGCCACCGGCATTGTCCTCGGAACATACATGGCTATCATGACTGTTGTCTTCTTCTACCTCGCAACCGACACCGATTTCTTCTCTGTAAGCTCATTAAAACTCTAGTTTCATCATACCTTTTTTGTTCATTTCTAAAATAAATAAAAATTTGATTGTTTGCAAACTATTTATTACTTCTAGGAAATATTTAAAGTAAAACCTATCAAGGACAGTCCTGATGAGCTTACTGCTGCCCTGTACCTTCAAGTGAGTATAATTAGTCAGGCACTCATCTTCGTCACAAGGTCACGAAGCTGGTCATTTGTGGAACGCCCTGGTCTCTTGCTCGTGAGCGCTTTCCTGATAGCTCAATTGGTAGGTTACAAAAAAACCAACTTCATCAGTTTCATTAGAAATCACAGCTGATCAGATCATTTTCCTACTCAAATTATAGAAGTTTTAACTAATTACGAGTCGTGGGATTTCAGCTGGCTACAGTTATTGCCGTATATGCATCTTGGGAATTTGCAAGAATTCAAGGCATCGGATGGGGATGGGCAGGAGTCATCTGGATCTACAGCATTATTACTTACATCCCACTTGACATTCTCAAGTTCATCATTCGATATGCATTAAGTGGAAAGGCATGGGATTCCATGATCCAGAACAAGGTATGAACATAATGCAATCTAACTACATCTATAATCTATATCAAACAATATATACAAACCAAATAATCTTGAATTTACCTGCTAGTAAATATTCAATTTCATGTTTTTTCTCCTGAACAAATTAGACTGCGTTCACAACCAAGAAAGATTATGGAAGGGGTGAAAGAGAAGCACAGTGGGCTGTGGCTCAACGCACTCTTCACGGCCTCTCAACTACAACAGACACTTCTGGACTGTTCAACGACAAAAACTATCGTGAATTGTCTGAGATTGCTGAGCAAGCCAAGAAAAGAGCCGAAGTTGCAAGGTATCCATATATATGATTTATGGAATAACTTGCACTTATGAGCATGTTTCTTGGACTTCCTAAATTCAAATCATTTTTCTTGATCAATTACCTTACTGACCATTTATTTTTATGGAAAAAAAACATATTGCAGGCTGAGGGAGCTTCACACTCTTAAGGGACATGTCGAATCGGTTGTCAAGCTAAAGGGATTGGACATTGAAACCATACAACAACACTACACTGTCTAAGATTCAATAAGTTTAACTGCACGACCAAATTCATTGTCAAACAAGAGAAGAATGGAGAGTATAGATTCACAGAGGACATGTTTGTGACATGTAAACATTCTTACACACATTAAGACAGATGTCTTCATTAAAAATCACATCTCTTAGGCAGATGTCTTCATTAATTGAACCATTAACTTACATTTTTACTCATTACTATATTTCGAAATAAGTTTTGAGGTGATCATCATTCAGGAAAGAACATACAAAGCATTTGTTAGTGTTATGTGTATGGGTAATGTACAATACAAGTGCTGAAAATAAAATAAGATTGAATTTAACTTTGATAGATGGTCCAACAAGGTAAACTTAGCTGCCATATAATAATTCAGAAAAAAATAAAAAAGGAACAAAGTAATGCCAAAATAAATTTGGATGCACTTATTAAGTATGAGTTGAGTGGTTTAGAAATAACAAATGACTTAATTTCAACTTGAGCATAACAGAAATAAGAAATCCAAGGAACAAAATTGGAACAACAATCGAGGATAAGTTTATACCCAAGGCCTATCTATACTAAAATTGTTACAGCACTCATACTTTAGTACACGGAAAGTGTTAATAATACTGCCCAGCCCAGAACATGCCAATCAAATCATGGGGCTAATCTTTCCTTACAAACAAATACTCTATTTACGACGATAAATCCTCGGATATAATGATATGAACACAATCATTATCTAGCACTTTTGAACTCACAAAACTGCAATTGAAGAAAAATGGAAAAGGGAAAGAAGAGAAGAACCATAGCTGTGGAGGAATATACTTTTCTGCCCAAGTTCAATTACTATTTTCTTTATTCTTACTTATATATTGCATAAGTATCAATTACTTGAGGCTATGTTGTGTATTGTTATGTAAAGCCTAGAGTTGTATAAACTTTTGACATTTGAACTATCATATACTAGCAAACAGTCGAAGGTCATATTACATTGAATGCTTTTGCCAGTAATTTTACCTGAAAATATGTTTGCACATGAAGAATTAGAACTCATGGACTGTGTACAGTTCATAAAAGGCCAACTTTTGGAGTTTCCTAATGCAAAAAATGAATATTCAAACATTGGCTGTTACAGCGACGATAACGCCTTACAAGAAAGGGATGCCCCATGTTCTATGACTCAGGCCCTTTCAAATCAATGGTGAAGGTTCACTGTGCAGCAGAACTTCAGCGCCTCAGTACAGAAACATAGTAAAGTTTCAATACTTTCGGGCAGGGGATGGCAGTGACTTCATGCCATCTTCACAGTCCTGTTCTTTCACTTCTGAAGATTATTTGGGATTTAAAGCGTTATCTTAGATGACCAATAGTGTTATTTACTCTTCCAAGATGTTAACTCAGAAGGGAGTAAATCTTCGTTACGGGAGAGTACAGCATGTGCCAATAATTTGCCTAGCCAACCATGGAATAACAGACCTCTCGCACCTAGGCCTGTAAATAGCCAATATTTGCAAGCATGAGTCCCATTCACAAATTCATCGACACAACCAAGAAGCGGAAGTGATCCCTCTGCTGTGAGTGGTGGCATTGCCCTCAGTCCTGCAACTGCTCCTTTAACAGTCCAATATTTAATAGCTGGATACAGTACAGATGCCTTTGGGAGAAGCACTTTCATTGCCTCGGAAGCTTCCTCCACGGTGACTTCTCTTGAATAATTCCTTGATTTCCAATCCCATGTTGAGCCAAGATCTAGACGTCGAGCTCCTTGCACAGAAAGCCATGCATCTGACAATATCGAGGGACTGTGTTCTGGATATGCTTCTCTAAAAGGTTTGGCCACAGACATTGTCAACAAATTAAAAGCTTGAGAGGTAAACAACTTTAAAAAATGCTTAATGATAAATCCAGAGAGGTCCTTCGAAGGATCAAATAAAACAGGATTAAATGTGTATCCTAAAATAAAATAAAATAAAGAGTTCATATGAATGCTAATTATGTAGAGCATTAATCTTATAATCCTAACATCCAAAATCATAACTTTTCCTAAACGTGTTTTTCAGTAGAAAAAAGTAGAAAAACAGGGTTTGAAATATTTGTTGTATTTCATTATGTTAAATTTACAATTTACACGCTAATTTATAGATAGGAAAACATGCAAGAAAACGCAATTCCTAATTTTAAAGATAGCACATTCCTTAAATTAGGCACAACTTTTGACCATATTCTAAGGCACAAATTAAGGCAATAATATTATTAAAATAATAATCTTCAACACCCCCCTGAAGCTAGTTCATGGATGTTGATCAAAACAAGCTTGCCAACAAGAAATGCATGAGTGTCTTCAGCTCATTATGTTCTTCAACCAAACAAAACTTAGAACATTAAAAAGTGACTCCCGGAAAGAGAGCCATGAATAAAAGACTTCTGGAAAGAGGAGCATACTCTTATAAAAAGAGCAAAGGATAAAAGGTTTCCGGAAAGGAGAAGACTCCTGGAAGCAAGATATAAGAGACTCCTGGAAAAGGAGCGAAAGACCCATGGAAAAGGAGCAAGAGATAAGAGACTCCTCGGAAAGAGTGCAAAAGATCCCGGAAAAGGAGTAGACTCTCGGAAAGAGAGCAAAAGGCTCCCGAAAAAGGAGCAGAGGATAAAAGACCCCAGAAAAGGGCAGACCCTCGGAAAGGGAGCAGAGACTCCTAACAAGGAGCAAATGAAATCCCAAAAAGGGAGCAAGCTTCTGAGAAAAAAAGGGAGCAATGCAACGACAATAACGAAATAGAGGACAATGGTGATAAGACGAGACAATATATCATGAAGGAATATAACGTGGCAACTTTCCCTCTATCAAGATTTGTCTCAATCTCCAGCTTCATGCCTAACAATCTTATCATATCTAATATCCTCCCCCTCAATGATACTGATCGGTAGAAAAGTATCAATTTGCCAATTTAAATGATATGCCAGGAACAAACCCTAGCTTTCGCTAATGCGCCGCTGCGAAGCCGGTTATGCGAAGAAAGGCTAGGGAAATAAACTCTGGCAGCCGCCGGCGGGAAAAAAACAAGAAGAACTGAAGAAAAGCCTGCGGTGTATCAACCCCTAGCACCACTGCCCGAGTTCGGGCGAAGAACAGCAGCCACGAGCGAATAAACCCTAGGGGCGAAGAAGACGCGCCGGGAACGCGCTAAGTAACACAGCACCTCAGAGTTACTGGAGTCAAAATATATAAGCGAAGGCCAGAAACATGTCTTGTTGGTCAAAGGGAAAAAAGGCAGAAGATGGACCGTAGTGTGAAGCAGCAGTCTTGTAACATTTTGAAAAGCAGTAAAATGTTTTCTGGGCACAAGAGTTGAAAAGGTCAAACCTGCCAAATGGGAAAAAAAATGGGTGCCTATTACAGAGTAAAGCTGCCTGCCCACAGCCAAGCGTCCAAACGACAGAATCAAAGGCGTAACAAACTCGAGAGACCATGAAGAAGACAAACACAAAAGGGAAAAAACAAAGAAACAGTAACCCCCGCCTGCCCTCGGGCAAACAAGGCTGGGGGCAGAAGCCCAGCGTAGCTTACAAACCATGGCTCCCTTTTAGATTGGCTCTGATACCAAGTAGAAAAACAAGTTTGAAATATTTGTTGTATTTCATTATGTTAAATTTACAATTTACACACTAATTTATAGATAGGAAAACATGCAAGAAAACACAATTCCTAATTTTAAGGATAACACATTCCTTAAATTAGACATAATTTTTGACCATATTCTAAGGCACAAATTAAGGCAATAATATTAAAATAATAATCTTCAACAAAAAATACTTTAATACGAAATGTAATTACCAAGAAACCAAGTAGCAATAACAGATCTAAATTAACCTGATATCATCCCCAAGTTGTAGGCGAGTGATGATTCCTCTACATGTCCTTAGAGGCAGCTTTCCGGACATCTCGGGCAGAAAAGCTGCTCTAGCTCCAAGGCATATAATCACCGCATCATAGCACCCTGTAGAAATGATGCCATTATGACTTATTATCTTCAGAAGTTAACCAAATTACAGGTAAGAGGATCCCAGCTGATGATATCCTCAAAACCCAGGGAGTCAATTAGCTTCTAAATGTCAATGTTGTTACAATGAGGAAACGATGTAGGTGAGTGATGATTCCGTTTTTTATTATCTGGTTCCTTTTGGGTTGCTCGAATTAATTCCAATCATCAGGATATCAAATACTCTGCCTCTAGAATTAGTCGAGCTATCTATTTCATATTTCTCACTCATCAGATGGGGGGATGTACAAATTTGAACACTGAAGAGGCTTTTCTTCTACTGCCAAAGCATGGGGGATCTCTCTTTCCATGGAAAGAGTTACTCGGCTAACTGTGATTAGATGGACCAAACCACAGATTGGCTCATTCAAACTCAATAAGGATGGTTGCTCTCGTGGGAATCCACGTGATTCTTCAGTTGGAGGTATCATTCAGGATCAATTTGGGAATCCCGTTTGGGCTTTTCAGGATTTTATTGGTGTCGGATCCAATCTTAGGGCAGAATTGCTGGCTATTATGACGGGATTGGAACTTTTGCAGCAGTCTCGCTGCTACCCTCTTTATCTTGAATCAGATCCGCTTGTTTCGCTGTCCATTATTAAATCATATTGGGAGCTAAATAAAATCCTGACCCGAATTCGCTCCACTCTTCTTGAACTTCCTGGCAACCTCACTCACATTTATCAGGAAGGGAACTCGGCCGTGGATGCTTTAGCGAATGCAGCCTTTGAAGAGAAATGGTTTCGTTTATTATCAGAGGACAAGCTCCTCAGAAATATCAAGGGTCTCTGTGGATGGAAAGGATCGGGTGCCCATATTTATGTATTATTTCCAGGATCACCAAGTTATGTTTGGATGTATTCTTTTGGTGCACTATGTAATTCTGATGATATATTGTATATTGGGAGATCTTGACCTAGTCCCTCTCCCATGTACGTTGCTTTTTAGTGTTCAATAAAGTCGTCTTTGCTTTAAAAAAAACAAATTACAGTACAAACCATAAGTTGGACAATTCTCAGGTTGATTGGGAAAGACCATCAAGTTCAGCCTGTTGTTTCCAGAAGTCGGATCATGGACCCACTCTAGTTTAGACAACTCCTTATCCCATAAGACTGATTATTTCAAAATCAAAGGGACTGTCATATGCGTTGTCGGGATTAAATAATTGTGGATTATGAGGAGGTATATAATAATTATTCCTCTAACTGATGCCAAAAATAGAGCGGACTCACCTGCCAATTCCCCGAGGCTCTGGACAGATTTCTTGTGAATACTCAACGCTCTATTGACAAAACCAAATGTAGACATGTCACTTGCTAAACTTTGACACGCTAAGTAAAGACCCTGCAAGAAAAGGAGATGGTACAGCATTAGAAATCATGAGAAAAAGATATGACAACTCCCCAACTTTCAGCTTTTACCTCTAACCTGAAGGTAGCGCTGAACATTGATATTCAAAGCTTCAGGCATATGAAACGCCAAGTTTAGAGGTAGAGTTAAATTAGGAACAAGATTGTGAGCAGCTTCTTCGTGGATGGACTCTATAATGCAATCGGCAAGGCAGTTCTGAGCATTCTATTAAAAAAACAAGATGCTTTTCATCAGTAAGAATTCATATCAATTTTTTTTATTTGGTCTATTAGGGGCTTACTTCGGTCATTATATTCATGTGCTTCAAACTGACAGCTGGTCTTAAGATTCCTCTGAAGTAAACAACTTAATTTCAGATCCAGATGCAGCAACTAACTGTAACATTAGATATTCCATATACAGAATATGAAGAAATCAAAAGTACAATACAAATAGGTACATAGATTTGTTTCAGGACAACAAGGAAAATATTAAGATCATGAAATCCTTCTTTCTGGAAGGGGAAATACAATATATAAAACAAAGAAATTCACAATCCACAGGATTGGTCAAAATGATGAACTTCTAGTTATAAAACACAGACAGTTTGGCAAGCTGTGATTTAGACAACTGGTTGGAAAGAAATAGAATAATTTAGCCCGACAAAAAAGAAAGAGAACGTGATGGATTGATCAAATCCAGAAGTTGGTTTTGGATTAGAAAACCAAACTCAAGGAAATTTTATTAAAGTTTTTCTGATTGGATCAAGGAACCGATTGTATGTCTTTTGGATTAGAAAGGGGAACTTAATTACTTTATGATTTATTTTGTAACTTTTTGAGTACATCTTGTAGTCCTTTAATAAATTTATTTGCCTGACAAAAAAAAAAAAAAAAGAATATAGATAGTTAAATCAAAAATTTTAGACAACTAATATTTAGTCCATGGAGTGTAAGTTGTGCAGGCACTAAAGGTAATTTAGGCAGAAAAATATTGTTAATCATGCTCCACATGGGCATGAAGAAGCAAAAACGAAAAACCTGTCAAAAGGACATACTTTCTCCTGACTACATGCACTTCACAGTTTTGAGGAGTTTTTTGCTCTCCCTTATTCGCTAGCTTAAGAAATGCATTTTCAGCAATATTTAAGAGATTTAAACTCTCTTTCCAACATTCCGCACCACGCCAAAGAAGCTTGACTGCAAACGTGAAGCATTCAGCTAAATCAGCAAGAAGAATTTCATAATAGACTATTTTTCTCAAATTTTGAACCCATCTATAAAGTTCTTACAATAAATCAAAGAAACTCCAAAAAAAGTGATTATAAAGAGAAAGGAATATTGACCTTTTGGTGAGTATGGATGCAGAAGTCCACCAGCAACTCCAGATGCACCTCCACCAATGCCAACTTCATCATATATATCAACAAAGAGGTGTATTTCCTTGGATCCGTGCTGAAAAAGTATATTTTCAACAATTAACAGAAAGAAAGGATTGAAAGGCCAAATATAAGGTATTGTTCAACTGAGAAATAAAATAAGAAAAATGGAAAACGCATGCATGATAATTGGACCGAATAAATCAACTAGAGTCATTCTTTGGCATTGATATTTGTTATCTTCGAAATCTATATCGAAGCATCATGCTCTAGTTATGATGTTAAATATCACTTTATAAAATATTATTTTAGACAACCTATCTTAAGTTTATGCAACTATTACATTATTTTTATAGGTATGAAGGGCATTGAGATTGAGGGGAAAAATGCCTAAGATGAAAAGCTTCAATCTTTTATAAACAAGTTCCTTCATACAATCTTCATTCAAATTTCCCTGTAGTTTCACCGTAAAAGAATTGAAATATTAAAAAAGTACCCCCGTAAAGGAAAAAGATAAAAGGTGCCATAATTTTTCCACAAAATACGCAGGAATTATTTTATGTTGCTTCTGCCAGTTTATGATAGCTATTACTCCAAAGTCAGAAAATCAGCAATCTTCCTGTTCTTCCTCTTTGCCATATTTACAAGTTTTTTTACTCGTAAAAACATTACAACATAACCCAAACAGGGTGATTTGATAGAAAGAATGAGAGAGTACATGAAGCAAATGCCAAGCAACAGACAACCCAGCAAACCCAGCACCAAGAACTGCATATCTACAATGACACACCAAAAATTACAACAAAAACAGAGAAGGGTTGTTCAATAAAATATCTTGCCTAACATACACGCACCTTAGAGGTCGTTTGGGTACACAAGTAGAAAAAGAACAACGCGCAGAAAAGGAAGAAGATGAACAGCGCCAACTAGAGTTTGGGTGTGCTATTAATAAAGGAAGTGCCATTTTGTGCCATTTCCGAGAGATCAATGCGGGTTTTTCGCTGAAGATGACGAGCATTTTGTTTTCCATTGTGCCCCTCGGAAATCCAAAGATTATTCTGCTCAAAAAACAAAAAAGCAAAATCCAAAGATTATATTAAGAAGTATAAAATTTGTTCGTTAAAAAAGAAGTATAAAATTTGTAATTTATAAATGAAATTTGTTAACCATTTTTTTTTTAATTTTTATTTTTGTTTGGCGTTTGTTTTTTACATATGTTCGAATAATATTTTACAAAAAAATCTTTATAAAAGGTCACAAACAAAAGAGATGTTTGACCAAAATTATTTTTCAAATTATACCAACATGAATGTAGCAGTTTTTCAAAATCGGACCGGACATAAATCAATAATCTTATTGGATATAGGTTCGATCGGTCGACGGACATAAAATCGATAATCTTATTGGATACGAGTTCGATCGGTCGATCGATCGATCGATTTTGATCCAACTTGTGATGCCAGCATTACCTAATATCTATATTAATTTTTATAAAATATATGTACTATGGATTTACTATGGTTATAAAAAAAAACCACTATACCAACATAATATGCCAAACTTCAAAAATCAGATCAAATCAAATGTTCAATATAAAGAAAAGCAATAAAACAACTCGAAAAACAGTAAGCAATGTTCAAAAAGAACAATGTCATAAATTAAAAGAAAATATTTAAAAAAAATTATGAAATGATTCATATCTTTTATAATTTACGAGAAACTAAACATATCTATATATAATATACAAGACACATTTATGAAATTATATGGATTTTTTGATGAGACATACATAAAATATTATTTTGTAAATATTTCAATAACAATAAATTATATAGAATACTTTTGTTATAAAACAACTGATTTATAATTTTAACAAAAAAATTAAAATTTTAAAAAAGAAAAAATAATAAAGGAAACGGTCGGTTCAACTCGACCGGTTCAATCTAGTTCCCACCGGTTTATTAACAGAGTGTTTTAGATGGTCAATCCGATCGGACCAAACACTGATCATATGTTGAATCGATTGAATCGAGCGGTGCAGTCCGAATTTCAAAGCACAGGAATATTAACAACTCGCATATTGAAACTAGACTCAAAGTAATTTTGATAATAATTTTAAGTGTTTCTTAATTAATATAAATAATATGTTTTGTTAAAATTGGTCATGGAATTAATGCATACATGACTTTATATTACATTTTTTAATTTTAGTTGCATCTATTCTTAATATATCTAATTACAATAGCAAATATTTGTTTTGATAATTCTATGTTAAGGTCAAACCTGGTCACATGTCTTCCATTTAAATTTTTTTAGAATTTGTGTAATAAAAAAATTATATTGAAGATGCATCGGTTGGGTTCCTGTTTTGATATCATTTTAATGTGGACCTTTACAACATAAAAGATTTACTTTAGGCATATTTATGAATTTAATTTTTAACAATTATTTTTGTTGTTAATTTTATTGAAACCTCATGACTTGATTAGTATTAAATATTAATTATGAAATTATGAAAACCACGCATCACATAGATATCCTTCATGTTTGACAAGTTCGAGTTATTATGATTTGAATACTGGTTTGTCGATTATGTTATACCCAAAGGATGGGTACATTATTTGTTATCGACATAACATATATTGCATTGCATATCATATATCATTTTAGATATTCATAGATTGTTTCATACGGAGTGATTGCTCACCTCCAACAAGTCATGTTGTTATCTTTTTGTGCGGACAATGACAGGTCGTTAGGATACCAGAGAGGACACTTTTGGTGGGAGGGAGCATGCATGAGATGTTTATTTACTAGTCTATCCAAAATATATATGTATATTATGAGATGTATTTTTTTTGGTTACATGTTGGCAAGTTCATATTATGATGATTGTAAATGTGATCTTATGATATTATGTTTTTAGTACTGAAACCACAACCGATATGTTTTGGGCTCATTTAAATAAAGAAAAAAAATTAACCCGTTTCCCAGTGTAATTAATTAACTCTAATCAAATTACATGTTAATTAGGAGTAAAAAACCACACCCCCTCTTTCATTATCGTTGGCAGCAATGATGGGTTAAAAAAATTGAATCTGTCCAACCTAAAGCTGAAATATCATAATCTTTAACAATAATAATTATTCCTTGTTATTATTGTTCTATTAAATATTTTGTAGGTTCAAGCGATTGCCACTTTACCAAAAGTTATAGCTGATGATTATGGTGCAATTCAAATATTTTAAACCGTAGAGCAGCACAAGCACCGTGTGTTACGCCCCGAGACCGGGGTCAATAACATCGACGTTGATTCTAAATATAATTTAAAATCAACAAGCCTCGTAATACATAATATTACAAAAAACCAGTCTTTTATCCATAAAATAAATATTTCTTACAAATATCAGCGGAAGCTTCATAAATCAATGACAACGGCATCTTGAACAATAGCATCTAATTCACCATTTCCAAAATTGATTTGATCTTCGTCTTTGATTTCTTATTCGCTTCTATCTGGGGAGTTGATGTAAGGGTGAGCGTTTTGGAAAACACTCAGCAAGTGGGGGCCAATCGATGACAATATAATACTTTTTTTCATAATTTTCTAAAACATATATAATAATCGGACATAAACTGATACGAATACTGAAACATAACCCTAACAGAATTGCTCTAACCAAGCCAGAACATAACATAGCATATCAGAGTCATAACTCATATCACTTAAACATAAATCCATTACACCGAAATCTAGAGGGACTTGCATAGATTCAAGTGGTGGCTCCCGTATATGTAGCACTTTGCTCCGTCGGCTCAAGAGGTGGCTCCCATGTACGTGGCACTTTGCCCCGCAGGCTCAAGAGGTGGCCCCCATACACGTAGCACTTTGCCCTTTGGACTCAAGAGGTGGCTCACATCATACGTAGCACTTTACTCCGTATAGCCCTTATTTCTCGATGATCAAAATTTATTCTCAGAACATCGTAGTTTTAAAATACATCACATATTCGATTGAGGTTTCAAAACATACATATGATTTTCAAAATTGAAATGAATATATATAACAAAGTCCACTTACCGAGATCAGACACGATTCTTGCGTGTTTCAAAGAATTTGGGTGGCAAAAACGTGATGAATTTCCTCTCCTTTCCTTGCTGAAAATTTCACACCTTTTAGTGTGTGCTAGTATGTGTTTCGAAAATTGTGTGAATTGTGAGAGATTTTTGAGTTGCATACTATGTAGAAGAGTCTTATATTTATAGAGCTTGAAATTCGAGAATATCGGTTCCTACGACTTCTGAAATTCAATCGTATCTTCCAAAACTTATCTTTAGATTGTGCTTTATCTTCGAATTTTGGTTATATTTATATATCTAAAAGATTATCATAATATAATTCAATATTATATCTTGTCAATATATTATGATATATAATTCAATGTTATCTATTATTTTTCAATATTATCTATATGTAGTATTTGGTTTGGCCAAATAAACATCAAGTGGTTGGATTCAACTTAAGGATTCTAATTTGACCAAAGCTCTAGTTGTTTAAATACTTAGTCATTGGTTTAGCTACAACTCTACAAGATTAAATCATATAAACTAAATATTATCATTTGTACAAATCAATATTATCTTTAATACAATTCAATATTATCCTTTAATTTATAATATTATATTGATATCAAGTAGTTGTGTTTGACTAAATTCTAGGTAATTGAGCAGATCAAAATACCGTGTAGTTGAGTTGACCAAACTCTAGTTATTGACTTGGTTGGAAAATCGGGTTCTTACATTCCTCCCTCCTTATTGGAAGTTTCGTCCTCGAAACTTGACTCAGTTGACCTTGGAAAAGTTAGTGGTATTTCTCTCGAATCTTTTCTTCTGCATCCCATGTAGCTTATCTTTTTGTATGGTTTGACCATTGAATTTTGGCTTGTAGAATAATAGTAATTCTTTTCAACACTTGATTCTTTGACTATACGATTCGAGTCGAGATTTCTTCGTACTATAGTTTTTTGTCAGGTTTCCTTAAACTACTAAGGGTTCTACTTCGAGCACATAATTCGGGTCAACAATGTTCTTCCTTAGCTGCGATACGTGGTAGACATCATGAATCCTTGATAGGCTGGCTGGTAGCGTTAATGTTCCTACTTTCTCTAAAATCTCGAACGATCCTTCATATATTGTAACTCAACTTTCCTATCTTCTCATGTCGAATAACATTCTTCATAAAATTTGTCACCGACTTCAAACTATGTTGGTCTGCGTATCAAGTCAGTCCAGCTCTTTTGAGGGTCTTGTGCTTCTTTGAGTGGGTCTCTGATGATTGCAACTTTGTTCACAGAGGCTTGTACGAGTTCAGATACGTTGCTGGTCTTCATCTACTTCGTCTCAACAGAGGGGTGGGGTGATCGATATTTTCGTTAGTAAATATCTCTGTTCATCGCCATCTTGATGCTATTATGTTAGTTGAGGTTGACATCAGCTTATTTACGGGTAAATGTTTGCTCCACTTTGCACTGAAGTCAAAAGCACGAGTTCGTAAAATATCTTCGAGGGTCTGAATTGTCTTCTCAATCTAACCATCAGTTTGTAGTTTATATATGTCACTAATTGTTACATAAGTACTCATCGCTTATTGAAATCTATTCAAAATCATGATACAAATATTGGGTCGCTATTAGAAGTTGTTGAGAACAACTTTCTACATCTATTGGCTTATAGTCTCGACCGAGTTCTTTCTTAATCGAACCAAAATCTATATTTACAAGTATCACTTCTATTGTACTTTCGACACGTACTGTGATGAAGATAGCTTAACTCTAAGACAGTGAGTGTATGGTTTCGAGTTTGAATGTATTTCCTTTGTCAAGCTAATCATGGATAGATAAAAGATTGTTTCAACACCATTATGGAATTTCACAAGATAATATGAAATGATAAAAAAAAATGGTCAACATGTGGAGACCTGAACCGATCAATAAATAAAAATGATTGTATGTTGAAGGAGTTTGCAAAGATGTCATACATCATTTGAGGATATATTCTCATATAATGAAAAGAGATGTTAATTCCAAAGAATGGAGAATAAAGACATGTATATAATCTTCATCAACTGAGAACAAGTTTGGCAAGATGATACAACAAGAATTTTTTTTTTTTTTTGATATGCGAATCAAGGTCATATCAAAACTCAAGAACTTGGAGTTTCAAAAAAAAAAATTAATGTACCAAACTTTGACGAAGACTGATAACAACATTAACCAAAAGTATAATGTGTTATTATGAAGCAAAAACTTACTATGAAGATCAGAATTATTATAAATAATTGAAGGATTGATTCACAAGTAAGATATGTTTCAAACAAATCGAAACTATTTATGGTATACAAGGATAAGAATAATTTCCGAGTGAATCAATAGTTGAATGGATGTTCACTAATGAGACTACTTCAAAATTGACGGAAAAAAAAAACTCCATAATACAAATAATAGCTCATAATTTTTTTTTCGGGAAAAGAGTATGATTCAAATGCTCTTAGAAGAAGTAAAAGTGGGTTTTCACTTTGAATACGAGATTATATAAAAAGAACAAAATAGAGTGCGAATGCATAATGGAATGTCTAGGTATGGAAAAATAAGCAGACATTAACAATTAAGGAGTGATAAATTACTAATATATTCATTCCTAAAATTGCGATGAACTTCAGCATGTTCAGCTGGATAAATTAGTGTTGAAAGCTCTCTATCTTTAAACTAATATCGAAGTCTCAATTGAAGTTATGCGTCTCTAAAGTTCTGTGACAGTTGTTGTCAATCTCTATGGCTCACTAAGCATAAATGTTTTAAGAATATTGGAGACATTTTTGCAATAACTGAGGTCGCTAATAATTCACAAAGTTCCCAGGTTGTAAAAAAAACAGAGATCAAAAGAATATGCTAAAGAAATTTTAGAGAGACAAATGATTTCATTGATCGAAATAAATTTGATCGGATTTCAAAAGAATTAATGAAATGTTGAAAATTGATTTCTAATTTCCTTAATTAATTACTAAAAGATGAATCTATCTAGTTCTAACCAAAAATATTATAAGACAATGCACAATTGCCATACTCTACACCCAATTAATGATATATGCATCTTATTTTATGTGTCCCAATAAAAATGTACAACGTAACGTTTACCTAAGTTCTAGGGATCTCAATAGAAGGAAAAACAGAATAAGGAAGACATGTCCTCGACTATTCGAGTTAGCCCAAGAATTTATAAAAATGAAGTGTATCGGAATTGAGTGAATTTTTCGAAAAGAAAGAAAGAAAAAAAAAAATTCTTTAATCAAGAACATGAAGCAAATAAAATATAAACTCAAAATAAGGAAATGTTTAAATTATGTATACAAAATGTCAAACACTTCAGTCATAATATTCGAACGATGGTAGGGAAAATTATAGGAAGGGTATTTTCGGCAATTTGGTTCGTTGTGACGGTCGCAAATCCGGAAATCGTTTTTCTAAATTGACTGAAAATTTAGATTGCCCATAAGACGTATTACCTAGTGTTGATAGGAATTGAATTTCGATGGGCCTGTGGAGGAGAAATCGGGGATAGAGTTCGGTGCCTAGGGTTCATGTAGGTGTGGCTTTGATTCGACAATTGGACATCGTCCAGTGACTGGAATTTGAAAATGATAGAGGGCATCATACATGCTTGCCATGAGGATTACGAAACCAACTTGGATTCAAAAGATATGTTCTGGTGGCTGAGAAATCGAAGGTGGACTTTTCGGAAGCTTAGGGCTCGTGTGACGCGGGCTTCAATATGAATTTGACCGCCTTACTGCAACTGGAACTCAAACTTAGCAGAGGGATTTTCAACTTCATGCTATGAGGATCATAAATCCAAGACTGAGACGAGAACGGTGTTCCGGTGACCGATACTTCGCAGATTAGTGTTTTTCCGTTTTAGGGTTCATACAGGTTCAAGCGTCGATCGTAAATTGCCATCTTCAGTTGTCTGTAACTTGCAAATAGTTGAGGCCTTTTGTTCGCCATGGTTTGGAAGTCATCGTGGTTTGTCCGAGTTGTTGATCAGTGTCCGGAGGCTGCGAGATCGGAAAAAGGGGCGACAACTCGTGGTTTGCGGTCTTGAAATTGAACGGGCAACCGTGGTCCGATTGGTCTGAGATTTTGACCGTGTAATCGCCGGGAAGATTCGGTCCTGAAGGGTGGGTCGCCGTCGAGTTACAGAGGCGGCAGGCAGGCGGCAGGTTTCTAAAGGTCTGAATTTGGGATTTTTTTTTATTTGTATCTATTATTAATTATTTTTTTACAAATATTTCCTAATTCTCAGATTGGAATTCTTCAGATTAATGCGTTTTCCCGTATGGTTCTTTTCCCAACTGATTTTCGTTTTACTCAGTTGGTCTATTTTACTGGGTTTTATAATCTAGTGTTATATCTCAACTAGAATGTCTTTTCCCAACGGGATTATGGAACCTGACTAGCTCTGATACCACTTAAATGTCACGCCCCGAGACCGGGGTCAATAACATCGACGTTGATTCTAAATATAATTCAAAATCAACAAGCCTCGTAATACAGAATTCTACAAAAAACCAGTCTTTTATCCATAAAATACATATTTCTTAAAATATCAGCGGAAGCTTCATAAATCAATGACAGCGGCATCTTGAACAATAGCATCTAATTCACCATTTCCAAAATTGATTTGATCTTCGTCTTTGATTTCTTATTCGCTTCTATCTGGGGAGTTGATGTAAGGGTGAACGTTTTGGAAAACACTCAGCAAGTGGGGGCCAATCGATGTGACAATATAATACTTTTTTTCATAATTTTCCAAAACATATATAATAATCGGACATAAACTGATACGAATACTGAAACATAACCTTAACAGAATTGTTCTAACCAGAGCCAGAACAGAACATAGCATATCAGAGTCATAACTCATATCACTTAAACATAAATCCATTACACCGAAATCTAGAGGGACTTGCATAGATTCAAGTGGTGGCTCCCGTATATGTAGCACTTTGCTCCGCCGGCTCAAGAGGTGGCTCCCATGTACGAGGCACTTTGCCCCGCAGGCTCAAGAGGTGGCCCACATACACGTAGCACTTTGCCCTTTGGACTCAAGAGGTGGCTCCCATCATACATAGCACTTTGCTCCGTATAGCCCTTATTTCTCGATGATCAAAATTTATTCTCAGAACATCGTAGTTTTAAAATACATCACATATTCGATTGAGGTTTCAAAACATACATATGATTTTCAAAATTGAAATGAATATATATAACAAAGTCCACTTACCGAGATCAGACACGATTCTTGCGTGTTTCAAAGAATTTGGGTGGCAAAAACGTGATGAATTTCCTCTCCTTTCCTTGCTGAAAATTTCACACCTTTTAGTGTGTGCTAGTGTGTGTTTCGAAAATTGTGTGAATTGTGAGAGATTTTTGAGTTGCATACTATGTAGAAGAGTCTTATATTTATAGAGCTTGAAATTCGAGAATCTCGGTTCCTACGACTTCTGAAATTCAATCGTATCTTCCAAAACTTATCTTTAGAATTTTGGTTATATTTATATATCTAAAAGATTATCATAATATAATTCAATATTATATCTTGTCAATATATATATAATTCAATGTTATCTATTATTTTTCAATATTATCTATATGTAGTATTTGGTTTGGCCAAATAACATCAAGTGGTTAGATTAACTTAAGGATTTTAATTTGACCAAACTCTAGTTGTTTAAATACTTAGTCATTGGTTTAGCTACAACTCTACAAGATTAAATCATATAAACTAAATATTATCATTTGTTACAAATCAATATTATCTTTAATACAATTCAATATTATCCTTTAATTTATAATATTATATTGATATTAAGTAGTTGTGTTTGACTAAATTCTAGGTAATTGAGCAGGTCAAAATACCGTGTAGTTGAGTTGACCAAACTGTAGTTTTTGACTTGGTTGGAAAAACCGGGTTCTTACACCGTGTTTCAATCGATCACATAGCAAGGTCAATTATTGTACTCTAACAATCCCCCTCACAATAATTGCACTCATTACAACATGAGAATCGAACACGGGACATTGCTCTGATACCAATTGTAATATCAAACACTTGTCGCTTTACCAAAAGCTATAGCTGAAGGTAATAATGCAACTCAAATATTTTAAACTGTAGAGTAGTACAAACACCACGTTTTAATCAATCACATACAAATGGTAATTGTTGTACCCCAACATATTTCATTGCGTTTGCCAAGGCCTTAGTAGCCTAGTGGCACCTAAAGTGTTCTAATAACACTTGGTCTCCTGTTCGAGACCCACTCCTCCCCTTTGTATCTAAAACAAAAACAAAAAAACAAATTCATTGAGTTGAAGATATATCTGTTGGTTTCTTATTATTAATTTATGATTTACTTATATGGATTTCATTTTGTAATGCTAACTTGGATGTGTTATACTATAATGTAAAAAGTGTTATATTATGATACCATCGTAGTAGTATTAGGTCATAATGGTATTCCTACAAACTCCATAGTAAGTTAGTAACCCAAACGTTCATGGGATATCAATTATAACTTGGTTTATATCCAAGTCTTGTTACTCACTGGCCTTCACATATATCGACAACCCAATATGTGACAATTATGAAGTTCAATTACTATATTTTCATACCAAAACACCAGGATATCGAGCTCTTCTGATTAATTTCGCTTATTTTGTTTCTTATCCCAAAAATACCCGTGGCGTTTCAAGAACCAAATCGCTCCTTGCGCTGCACTCTCAGCAGCGTCCTTCTTTCTTGTTTGAGGTTCTCCATAGAACTCAAAAGTTTCCTCTGGCATCTCTTCAATGCCCAACACAACTTTGTAGATGAATCTGCAAGAAACGAGAGCCATTGTGCATAATGATATTCTTTTAGAAGCTAAAAAGAAGACTCCATAACTAGACTTTTTGAAAAAAAATCATATTCTCCCAGAAGTGATTCGACTTACAACTAGCTTGTCTAGCTCAATTTTTTTGGTGTATGAATCAAGCTTGAGCTACTTGAATAGGTACCTGAATCTAGCTTGAACCCATAATTGAGTTACTCGAACTCCAGTCAAAGTTATTTTTGATAAATTATGACTACATCCTAAGTTCTTCTATGAATAATCAATTTTACCCTTTAATTTGATAAAAACTTGAAAGCCGCACACCCTTTGTTTGGTTTTGTTTTTAAAAATAATTTTCTTATCTCCCACAATAAATCAAATATGATCATTCATTTCCATTCTATTTCCCCGAAATATATATATTTTTTCTTTTATTATCTCAAGGAAAATTATATTTTTTGTCCCTATGGTTTGGCACCAAAAACGTCTTGGTCCATGCTGTTTACGATGTGCAAAACGGTCCTTCAAGTTATGAATTTTGACATGTTTGGTCCCGATGTTAAATCATCGATATAACTAATGGTAAAAAACATGAATATATAAGAGGGACCAAAACGGTTCGACTCCCATATAATAGGGACGAAAACTAAATATAATCATTATTCTAAATTCAAAATTCCATCATTTTTCCAAGAATATCATATGGTTATATTATATTCTAACCCAATGTTTTGAGAGGATAAGTTGTGTTTGGTTATGTTTTAACTTGAGGGTTACGGTAGATGAGTCCATAGAATTTGTGCAGTTTCTAAAACTCAAACAAAAACAAACAAGGCCTTGGTTTTCTTTCTAACTTGAGCTACTCAATCTACTAACAAATGGTCTTCAGATATAGAAAATAACCACTCAAATGGTCGAGCAGATAACTTACTCTTTTAAGTGGCTTGGACCTGTCTCGTTGCAACATTCAAATATAGGTTGTTTCCAGCAGTTAGCAGCACATATCTCGTGCAAGCGTGACCTTGCCATTCCATTACCGGGAGAACCTAAATCATTAATTTTCAGTTAAAGAAAGAGTTGAAATCTGAGAACAATATTTTACAAGGCACATGGGTCCGCACCTGTTCCCTGTGGTGATAGATCGGAATCATTATTTAGATGACTGACTGGTGATTCAACATTGCAGCCATTATTTTGAATGGTTTGTGTCACAGGTAATTCCTGAAGCACTGTGAGGATAAGAAGCCTGTTTCGAGGGTCTCGAAACAATATCATACTTACTGGTGGATACCTCACTAAGAGGATACAGTTTCACATCACAATCACTTCGAGGAGATTCTTGAACTTTCAGCTTACCAGATTTAACAGATTCAAGAGAGGATGCCTCGTCATACCCAATCAACTTGGCTTCTCTCTTTTCACATTTTCTAAGAACTTCCTCGAGTGATTTTGATTTGGATCTGTAACCTTGAGCCTACAAACTCAAAGCAAATAACATAACCAGCAAGCTAATGATTAATATGTTACAGAAACAAACAAGGAAAAAACAATGAAATGAGAACACAAAATAGTGAATTGATATTTCAAAAATCACCTTCAAGCATTCAAATACTTGTCTTGCAGCAATTTTTTTGGCTATTTTTCCGCTTACGTTAGTGGCACAAGCAGTTGCCGTAACCTTTTTTTCATCCACTTTAGCTTCAACTGAGAACTTGCCATCTTTCTTCACTGAAGAAAACTGCAGCTCCCAGTTATGGAATTGACAAAGTTCTCGTAGATCTCTGAGAGGATTAAATTGCAACTTGGATAAAGTAACAACAGGATCCAGCAAAGACAATACAATTTTCCAAACACGTTTCAAATCAAATCCTGTATCAAGAAACAGGGCACCAACACAAGACTCCACCACGTCGCCAAGCGCCTGAATCAATACAAGTTTAATCAGTTCACCATTGTTTTCAGTATAAGATGAACTATCATTATATCGAGATAATCAACAAATATGATCTCATACATCACTAGAGCTATTAATTCAAGAAAAAGCCCTTTGCCACAAGAGTTCCTGGACATGGTAAATAAATAGCAATAATAGTAGGATGGACCCTAGTTTCAAAGACATCATGCAGTATAATAGTTTTGACTTTGAACTTTAACTTCCTTGGATGCAGTCAATTTGAGACAACATTTGGCTTGGTTGCCTTTTCTATGTATTTACCTAAATCATCAAATGCACAGAAAGAAGTATAACTTGAGTCGAAAATATAAGAATTGTGTAATCCTATTTAGAACATAAAACATACTCAAGCTCCATTTAAGGACACAGAAAGGGCATAAATTCAACCTTTGGACAAGTTCTCTCTTCAATATGCCGTTCTGCTGACGCTGATGTCCCAATGGAGTTCAAATATGCAGTCATTGCTTCAAGGAGAGGACTAGAATCACAAAGAATAAATTTGTGCAGTGACCATCGTCCAGATACATCAGCAAACGAAATGTTGTTCACAGAAGCTGATCTTAAATCTGTTAGCTGGCCAGGTTTCAAGTTTGGGTATACTGAATACAGATAGGAAGTGATCAGATAATCCAGGACAGCATCTCCAAGAAATTCAAGTCTCTGGTTCAGGAGATCCAATTTGTGTTAGAAGTAGAGATAAAAAAAATTAACTTACAGACTGTCATACATGAGAGGCAGTGAGGAATACCTGGTAGCAACCTCCAAAATGGTTGTTGAACGATGGATGAACAAAAGCCTGAATGAGTAAACCCTTTTGGTAAAACTTATACCCCAAAAGATTTTCAAGGGCATTAACATCAATCCGGTCGGCAAGTGGGAGGAATGCGGCGCTAGCAGAGCAGATATTATGAACTTGAGAAGGTGAAAAATCTACTTGAATGCCTACCCAGTAAAGAAATGCAGTCGCAGCTTTGAAGCCAGAGTCAACAATAAAAGCTCCAATAAGTGCCTCAACAACATCTGCTATGACTTTTTTGTGTAACCAGTGGTGACCTTTGTTACATCTAACTTCGGCATTTGCATCATTTATCTTGTCAGAACATGTAAAATGTATGTTTCTCTCGTTCTCTTTTTTGCAATTTACAGGACAAGGATGGCCAAATGTAAAGAACTGGCTGGGCTCAAACGATTGATCACGAATATACACCTGAAAAATGTATTGGGTACAATATTAATGTAGAGCCATGCATCCTGAAATCACTGCAGGCATGCGTTGGTTATAAAAATTTCAATTCTTCAATTTTTTCTGGTTCCAAGTTCCTTACATGATAAGACGTAAATTCATAAAGAAAAATCGTTATCTATTTAATATGTTATAAGCTTATATTTTTTGAATAAGTAATAAAAAATCCAAATCCAAAAACAAAATAATAAATTGTCAGTCATGCTCGAGTCTCGCAAAAACATAATTTTTTTTTGGTTTCACCAGAAACAATAAGCAGATAAATCGGTCCCATATCAGCTCCTAAGTCACATAATCCTCCTACCCCCCTCCACGCACTGGCGCTCCGGCCGCGAACTGGCGAACTCAGTGCGCGTGCGGCGCATTAAGGCGACTTAAGAATTTCTAGTTCGCGGTTTAAGAATTTATAGTTCGCGCACTAAGATTTTATAATTCGCGCACTAAGATTTCCTAAGTCGCGCATTAAGATTTACTAAGTCGCGCACTAAGTTACTAAGTCTTGTTAATCCTCCTTAATTCTCCGATTTTTTTTTTTTTGTTTGTAATTATAAAAAAAAAATTCTTCGATTTTGGGTTTGAATGAATTTTTATGGTTTCTAGGTATTTCGGGTTGGTAAGAAAACTATATTATATGGTGAATAGATAGATAATGAATTATGAAAAGACATAATAACATATGAAAGATTAAAATATGTGATAAAAGAAAGTATGATAAATCTGTGATTTTGTAACATTTTTGCGGAGTAAATAATAATAAATTTGATATCTTAGTTTTTTGCATGAAAATTAATAGAATGAACTTTATTAATAAAACTATTATTTTTATTGAGATAATTTAAATGTTTATATTAGTCATTTCATAAAGTATAATATAAGTCTCCGGAATTAATATGAGTCATTTTTAATAAATTCATACTATTACCAAACATGTTGAAATAAATATGAACAATTTGGTTTCATTTTTCAAATTCGTTATTTTCTATCTTAAAATAAATTCATTTCTATTTCTACAATATATTTTTCGGAGAATTCTTACTAGACTAATGATCAAATACAAGATTCAAATTACGTTGTATCACTGGCTATAACATTTTTGCAAAGCTGCAAATGTTAGATTCTTCAATAAAATCTAATTTTAATGTTTTTTAAGAATGGTAAAGCTGCAAACACCAAAGTTGTTAAGAACTTCATATTATAAATTTGTAAATAATATAATAATTATGTGAGTTTGTTAAATATGATGTATATTATGTATGTTTAACTTCATTTCATCAGTGTGTATGTATATATATATTTATTTATTAATTTTTAATAGGCGCATTAAAGCGCACCCGCACTCAATTTTTTTGCAAATTGACGCACTCACGCATCCGCATCCGCATCCGCTCCCGCATCAGACTTATGTGACTTAGATCAGCGCATGTATTCTAGAGAAATAATAAACAGAACAAGCCTTACATACAAATAGGACATCTGTTTATTGGATGTTTTTGTTTAGGTTTTTACAAGACTATTTTTTTGCCCTTCACTTTCTAATAAAATAACACATTTTTCACCAAATACATTTATTACAAAATAAAAAATAGAAAAAATATTATAACATGAAATCCAAAAATTTAAGCAACAATACAATATTTTGTGGTTTGATTACAGATAAATATCATGTTGCTACATATGCTGTAACTTATTCAGGGAACAAAAGGTATTAAAACTTTTAAATTTCACTTTAAAGAACTATTTGTGAAGTGCCAGTGAACCAACAGGTGAACAAAATAACATAGTAAATGTGAAGTAACCACAGTTTTAAATATACTATCTATTAGCACATGGATCCACTTTCTTCATGGTGAAGCCTTTACAGATTTAAAATGGAGATAGACTTGATAGATTAATTATTATTTATTATTTTTAAAATTTCATCCACTATTTCCTTTAGGATGTCCTATTCCCATTCTAACATCAGTTTCCTGAAATTTCTTTTTCTAATAAGAAACAAAAGCTACTGATGACTAGGGGCAATTGCCCAATCTCTTTCTAGAATTGTTAAATGTTTTTGAACTCACATTCTAAAGGCAGATATCCATAGAAAACCAAACGTATAGAAAATACAATTCACATCAGTTACCTGTAAATTATTCCTTGTCGCCAGCTTGTGTAAATTATAATTGTTTACGATGTTGGAACGCTTTCTAGTTAACTGCCCTTCATCCAAGGCATCATGCTCAAGGAAAAGATGTCTTGCAACTGCAAACTTGAGGAATGCATCTCCAAGCACTTCAAGTCTTTCAAGAGAGAAATGTTCACAACATCTCTCAGTAGTCAGTGCTTCAAGAATCTGAACCAATTTCAAATCATTCATCACATAAATTTATAATATAACAGTTAGATTATAACAAAATGTCCTGCACAGGAACAATTGATAGTGGAATAGAACATCGATGCAGGCCCTAAACAAAAGCTAACTCATACTAAACCCAAATAAAAAATCTTACACGATCAGCAGTAACTTCTGCTGCCTCAGGGAATGAAGCAAATAGTTTCTCCCTCAATTCAATGGCCACAAGAAAGCTTTCAAGCCGAAACATGATTGATGGCAATAGAGACAATGAACTTCCAATATCTTTAGAAAACCCAATAATTTTCAATTGACATATCTCTGGAGGTAATTCAATGAAATGTTCCTTCTTTTCTCGCCATTCTTCTGAAAAAACAGTACTACAAAATGTTGAATTCAAAAGTGGAGATCAAGGAAAACTGGAAAATAAAATCTTGAAGCGTATAAAAGTCGAAATGCAGTACCAGAAGAAGCAATAAAAAATGTCAAGAAACAAGGCAGGGTAAAATATTTCTCACGGTCATATAATCAAGGTGTGTACCTTTAAAAGATCAATGTAACAATGCAAGTTTTGTCCTCCTATTCAAAAGTCTTTGCCTTGGATGCTTAAAGATACTGAACCATTATGAACAAATAAATTTCAATTTTCTAGCTATTTAAGTGTTAAGATTATATCGTCAATTAACATGGTATTTATTATGTAGGGATAGGTCGTAAGCTCGAAGCTATGGGAACTATGGGAGAAGATACTCAACAGACTCAATGGGGAGATGGATGCAAGGTGGTGTGTTTGCGGCGATTTCAATGCAATTAGATCTACTAACGAAAGGCGAGGCCGCAATGCAATCCTTCATAGCAGAGAAAATTCAGAATTCGATGATTTCATCAACTGTTCGGGTCTCATGGATCTACCATTGATCGGGAGGAAGTATACTTGGTATAGACCGGACGGCACTTGTGTGAGTCGATTGGATAGATTCCTTATTTCAGACAAATGGTATCGAGAATGGCCAAATTTGACTCAATGGGGACTGACGAGAACTTTTTCTGATCACTGTGCAATTATGCTTAAAACTCACTTGGTAGATTGGGGACCGAAACCGTTCAGAGTGATCGATTCTTGGTTCGAACATTCTGAGTTTAAGACTTTTGTAGAAAAGGAATGGCAAACCTTTTCTGTACATGGTTGGGGGGGCTTCAAACTGAAAGAAAAACTGAAATTGTTGAAAAACAGCCATAAGACTTGGAATTAAAGAGGTTTTTGGCAGATTAGAGAACAATATCCATATCATCAAAGAGAAAATCCAAGAATGGGATCTGATATTGGATCAAAGAGATTTAACAGCAGAAGAAGCGAGCTCACATAGGTTGGAATTCAACAATCTTAGAAATCAGATTCGTATGAAAGACACTCTGTTATTTCAAAAAGCGAGAATCCGATGGATACAAAATGGGGATGTAAATTCATGCTTTTTTCATAAGTATATGTTAATCGCAGAAGGAAGAGGAACGAAATTGTGGGGCTGAATGTTGATGGTCAATGGATTGATACGGTGCAGGGTATCAAGGATGGAATTCGGAACCATTTCCTGAATTTATTCAGCCAGGAAGTTTGGGATCGTCCGAAGATTCACGATATTCAATTCCATCGAGTAGGGGAATCAGACAATCTTCTTTTGACAGCAAATTTTCAGAAGAAGAGATCAAAGGGGCATTATGGAATTGTGATAGCTCAAAGAGTCCTGGACCGGATGGGTACAATAAGGGATTTATCAAAAAATTCTGGCACATTTTAAAACATGACTTCTTGTGCTTTTTTGATGATTTCCATAAGAACGAGAAGCTTGTTAGAGGAACCAATCCTTCTTTCATGGTTTTAATACCTAAGAAAGATAATCCAACTGTTATTGGGGAATTTCGGCCTATCGCTCTAATTGGGTGTGTGTATGAAGTCTTAGCGAAACTTCTAGCTAACAGACTAAGCAGGGTGCTAGATAAGGTCATCTCAGAATCACAATCAGCATTTGTGGGGAACAGACATATCCTAGATGGAGTGCTGGTGATCAGTGAACTAATTGATGAATTGAAAAAAAAGAATAGCAAAGGAATGATTTTCAAGGTGGATTTTGAGAAAGCATACGACTCGGTTAATTGGAGGTTTCTGGATCAGGTGATGGAAATAATGAACTTTGACGTTAAATGGAGAGGTTGGATCATGGAATGTGTCTCAAGTGCTAAAGCCTCTATTTTGATAAATGGGAGTCCGACGTTGGAATTTGATTTACAGCGTGGACTTCGCCAGGGAGATCCTGTTAGGAATTAAATTCAGAAAAAAGACAACAGCGAACAAGAACACAATGCAATCAACAGAAATAGTATTATATTGATTGAACTTGGAAAGAATTACATTGACGATAAAAACTCTCTGCCTAATATTACTCAAGGAAGGAAATCCCCCCTTGCCCAAGCCAAATGCTTGCCAAACAACTTAACAACTAAAATCTCAAGTGAATATTTCCCTACTGCCTTCCTCCTTTTATTCTTCTCTCTCCCTAACTGATTCTCCCCACTCACGTTTCTTTCCCTCTCTGATATTTGGTAATTTGTGGGCTTCAACTCTTGGGCTTCTACCATAAGATGGGCTTGATAATATTCCCGTAACAATACCTCCCGCCTGAAATCAGCCTTGTCCTCAAGGCTGGAGATAAGCCTTTCGATCATTTGGATGTGAACAACCTCTATAAAATTAGGAAATTTTTTCCCTCTATCCCATGTCTGATTAGCATCAAGTGTTTCACAAATTTTGGGAGGAGTCTGCGTCTCAATCACACCATGTGCCTTCGAGAAACCCTCAAGAAAATTATGCAGAAAACCATCCCATATACCCCATATAGATCCCATGCTAGCAGCTCGTGCTAGCCCCATTGACGTACTCCGTTGACCCCCCCGCCTTCCAGTCTTCCCAATTTTGGAATCGCAATGTGCATGCAATGTGCAATTTGTTTGAGTAATAATCCCTTGTGCCCAATTTTTATCCAATTCTAAGGCTCGATTATTCCATTGGGCCCAAACAAGTTTATGACAAATAGCCCAATTATGAGGTAGTGATACCTCACTGATTTTCCAAATGCCACAGCCCACATTACTTTCTTCAACCCCCACCCCATCACGTGCCTTCTCCATCTCCCACGTTCTATCATGAAATCCAACACACCCCCGTGTCTGCAACAACGATGTCCCTCTCGACCTCCACCACCCGATCTCTTCACTTCCATTAAACCCCACGGACGTCACTCGCTGGCTAGCATGCTTGTACACCGCTAAATATAGTCCGCATACTTTATCATTTTTCCGTCCCACAATTTGTCCGACCCATCTGGTACTCGTCGGTGACCTGCTGGCCACCCTTTGTACAACGGTTCCACCAACCCAGTCACTTGTACTTTCCTCCACCCCTTCCCATTTTCTGGCATTTATCGTGAGGTGTAACACAATTGGATTGGGAAGTTGTCGGTATGTACCCTTCGTTTGGGTCCAAAGGATGCTATAGCCCAAATATTCTTCTCTGGGCTCATTATTAAACATATAGCCCATGTCTGAAACCTCGACCCACTTCTGATTTACCCGCATCTCACTCTTCACGATGCGAGCCCCGACCATCTCCCTTTCTTGCAGCGATGGAACGATATATGGATGGACTGCTCTTCGTCCACTATATCTTTTGATCAGTTCTTTAGCAAGCCCTTCTCCATTTTTGTACGGAATTTCCTTTTTCATTTCCTGAAACCAGCGAGTCTTCACGTTCTTCCTCCTCATGTACACACTTGGAGTCTCGTTGATAGCCTCTAATGACTGCCTAGCACTCGACTTCCAGTCTCGCAGGTCTATTCGTATGAATTTCGACAACTTTGCGTTGCTTCCTATCATTAGTTCCCGCATCACCAATTCGATCCCTTGTGGGTTTTCTGCTTCTTTATTAAGCACCGCAGGAAATCGTTCACGCGGTTCAGCTCTCGAAATTTCTTTCCATTCCTTTCTTTCAAATGCATCACCTTCTACCGTAAGCACTTCCTCTTTCATTCTCAGCTTCTGACCATATTTCTGAAGTGGAACGTCCATGATTTCATCAGCCCCCTGAGTTTTTTCCCGTATCATTTCCTTCCCTCTTACAACATCTTCTTCATCATTTGCCTTGTCAACACTTTTGATCTCCAACTCCACACCATCAACATGGGAAACTCCGTGGTTGTTTCCCGTCACTGATTCAGTGGCCTTTTCCAACCTCGCCTCCAGCCGTCGAAGTATTGTTGCACGAATTCCATATTTTCTTCGAAGGTATGTTTTCTAACTGGATTTGTACGAACTCGGACCTCCCTACGCATCACCACCTTATCCAAAATCAGCCTTAACCTTTCAGATATCCTTTCCCGCTCCACCTCTTCAGCCTCTTGCGCCTCCCTCTGCTCCTCCTTCGTGAACCAGCTAGCGAAATACATGGTGGTCATGCTATTGTATCGCCTTAGTCGCGTCGTCATCCGGCAGGTCGGACCAATTGTTAGGAATTAAATTCAGAAAAAAGACAACAGCGAACAAGAACACGGTGCAATCAACAGAAATAGTATTATATTGATTGAACTTGGAAAGAATTACATTGACGATAAAAACTTTCTGCCTAATATTACTCAAGGAAGGAAATCCCCCCTTGCCCAAGCCAAATGCTTGCCAAACAACTTAACAACTAAAATCTCAAGTGAATATTTCCCTACTGCCTTCCTCCTTTTATTCTTCTCTCTCCTTAACTGATTCTCCCCACTCACATTTCTTTCCCTCTCTGATATTTGGTAATTTGTGGGCTTCAACTCTTGGGCTTCTACCATAAGATGGGCTTGATAATATTCCCATAACAGATCCTCTATCCCCGTTCCTGTTTGTTCTAGTTGCTGAAGCTATGAGCAGAATGATAGTCAAGGCAGTTAATTTGAACCTCATTTCCCCGATTAAGTTGGAAGAGAAGAAGTTCCGATCTCTCATCTTCAGTTTGCGGATGACACATTACTAGTGGGTGATGCGACGAAGGAGAACGCAGTATCTTTCAAGGCCATTTTGAGAAATTATGAATTGATTTCAGGTCTTAAAAATAAATTTTCACAAAAGTAAGCTTATTGGAATTAATGTGGATGTCAGAATCATAGAAGATTTGGCTAAATTCCTGAATTGTCATGTGGGGAATACACCGTTCAAATACCTTGGTTTGCCCATTGGGATGAATTCGAGAAGAAGTATTATATGGGAACCAGTGGTAGATAAATTCAGAAAGAGGTTGGCTGTTTGGGAGGATAAAAGTTTGTCTCTTGGGGGTCGAATGATACTACTCAATGCCGTGCTCTCTTCACTTCCGATTTATCATTTCACTTTCTTCCTTGCCCCGAAGTCTATACTGTCAAAATTAAAATCATTACAAATTGTTTTTCTTTGGAAGGGGAGGGGAGGGGAACAGGAAGATTGCATGGGTGAAATGGAATGATGTCTGTAAATCAAGATCTAAAGGGGGATTGGGAGTAAGAAATTTAGAACAATTCAATAGGGCTCTTCTGGGTAAATGGGGTTGGGATATCTTAAGAGGATCTGCTTCATTATGGTATATGATCATCAATTCAAAGTATGGTCCTATTTCTTGGGAGGGAATGATATCTGAGTCTCTAAGGGACACAAAATTCTATTCTTTTGGTGGAGGGATATTAGGAAAACACTATTTAATTCCAATAATAAGTGGTTTGTTCAGGGAATGGTTAAAATTGTGGGTAACGGTATTAACACGAATTTTTGGAAAGATGTTTGGGTGGGTAGGGAGAGTCTAAGAGTTCAATTTCCTAGATTAGCTTCGATAGCTAGATCTCATGGTTTGTCAGTCAGTCAGATGGGAATTTGGAGGGAGGGTGTTTGGCAGTGGGTTTGGGACTGGCGTCGGGTTTGTTTTTGAGAGAGGAAGAGTTATTTAAAGATTTTTTGCACTGCATTGACATGGTTACCAGGATCCAGGACAAAGAGGATGGATGGGAGTGGCGACATGATATTTCTAAAAAATTCACGGTGGCTTAGGCTTATTCTATATTACAAGAATCGGTGTCCCCAGAGTCTACTACTTTGGTGATGTCGGAAGCTTATGAGCATATTTGGAAGAGTTTTGCCCCAAACAGAGTGATTACTTTGATTTGGAGGATTTTGAGGGATCGCGTTCCATCAAAAGTTAACCTGAGGAAAAGGAACATTTCAACGGGCGATCCGCTCAATCTCTGTGTATTTTGCAATTCCGCCGAGGAATCAACAACGCATTTGGTATTCGGTTGTGGGGAATCTTATATGCTATGGATGCAATGTTACAAATGGCTCGGATTCTCAGTCATGCTTCAAATTCACATGAATCAGCACATTGGATTATGGAACCAGAACAGGGGACTTAAAGAATGGATGACGATTTGGCAGATGGTGATTTGAACAATATGGCTGGCGAGAAATAAAAGAGTTTTCAGAACTCATGAGGAGGGGAGTGATGATAGTTTGGAACTAATCCGATTTCGGAGTTGGTTTTGGATTAAAAACTGAGACATTTCTCTTATTCACTAACTGATTGATTAGGGAGCCGATGTTTTGTTTGCTGAATTAGGTTTTATTAGATGGGTGTATTACTTATTTTTATTTAACTTCTGTTGTAATATTCGGAGTACTCCTAGTACTCTTTTTAATAAAATTATTTGCCTGATCAAAAAAAAAAAATTAAACAAATTGAGGGTCGGGACTAATATTTTAGCTCTCACAAGTCACAACTAATGGATGGAAAATTAAAAATTCCCTTACTTGAATATTATAAATTTCTTAAAAGAGAAAGTCATAAATTTCTTCTTAAAATAGAGTGGTCGAAATACATTTCAAAGGAACATGGCAAATGCTTTCTTTTGTTAGTAAAAAATTACCCCAAAACCACAGCTTTTTATTATCTTTTCTTCTCATACTACACTTACTCACAAAATTCAACAAAAGAATTACTAAATATTCACGGGATTATATAAACTATACCTGAGTGCTTTTTCTTTCGTAGTAATGTTGTCCAAAACGAAAAGTTGCTTTGCTTTTAGAAGTGGTCGATCAGGGTGTGCAAGATGAATATTAAACCTACAGAGTAAAATATGAACCATCACAAGTGCTGAAGTGACATTAAAAACCTGATGCAAAGACTCACCACAACATGCATCAAGCATGTAATAGCGCACAAAATATTCTACGCCAGGGTGAGATCTCAGAATCAATAAGCAGCAGTGCCACAAAATTGATCAAACAAATATTTGACGATCTAATAATAGACTATTAAGCCAATGTAAAAGCCATCAGGTAGGCATGAGAAATGCAGTGAACCCCAAAAGTTGTCTATTAATTAATAATAAGATGAAAATACCTATTAATATTCTGATCTAAAATTCTATTCAAGAACTCTCAACATCCTGAGCCAGATAGAAAACCATGATCCATGTTTGTCATAGAAGTCAATGTAAAGAAAAGGAAATTGTCTTAACAACCTCTAAGATACTGGTTCGATGCTCACTCGGCTACTAATTTTCTGGAGTTCACTTTCATTTCAGTGCTGTTGGCAATTTATATTTTATAACGTGCAGAAGTAACTTAGCCCGAGTTCACTGAAATACGAGTAAGTATATTTCACATTGATGGAATTTCAAATCAAATCATATATTATTATTTTCCCCTGAATGAAGTGCGCGCTCATAAAAAAAATGAGGAATTAGTAGCGATGAAAAGAAAGTCATAAGGAAATGAAATAACTTACACTTCAATGTAATGATCCACGTGAGTTTTTGATTCATCATATAAGCTATACCCATTTTTCTCGAGACAAATATCAGAAATAAAGAAAAATGTATCTTTGCACGGGACATACACCAAACTGTTCACAATATCATGCACATTTTTTCCGCCATTAGAAAGATGCACACGGTTGTTAGATTGAGCAATTTCATCATCCACAACATTGTCTGGATGTCTGAAAATCGGTGATGATAAACATCTATTCACTAGCATCCAGTCAACAGAGATTTTGTCATCCTTATGCTGAACAATGGGAAGTAACAGATAGAAGGTTGAATTGTTTGTCGCATGGACATCATTATCTTCTAATGAAACATATTCTGGTATAAATTTAGACCGATCAAGAATAATCTTGAGAAACATTTGCTGGAACTTTGCCGCAGATGCAATCTGTGCAATAAAAATACCAGATTCTGAAGCATAAATTATACAAGCATGCTTAACTATTTTGAACAGAAGATGAAATTTACCTCATTTTCATTAAATATGGCAACTCCAGATGGAATAACCTTTGTGGTTACCATTCTACCTTGAGCCAGACAAAGATCCAGTTGCATGTTCCCAGCTTCTCCGGGTAGTGACTCTTTCACAAAAAGACCAAACTTTCTGTATACCCTATCCACTGGATTAGGAGAAAATTTGATGTAGTAAGAACTAAAATAAGTGGAATTACCCACTTCTTTCCACGGTCCTCTCAGAGCTGCAGGAACAAGCATCTCATGGAGTTCTGCTCGCGAATTCTCATCTGCAATAAGCGCATTCATTAAATTATCAAACTATTGTTGTAGAAAATATGTACGACTCATGAGTACCGACGTCTCCTCACCATCACAGCTGTCAGAGTCTGATAAGTCACGAGTCATTTCATCATACGTATCATCTTGATCTGGCAAAAGGTAATCAGTCAATGCTCCAACTTCATGCAATTCCTTGCATGCCCTCAAGCAGGCGTCTCTTTTAGATGCCTCAGTCGACAATTGTGGTGCACTGACAATTTGATGAATTGGAGCATTGGCTGGGAGGATTATGTTGCAAACCACTCCATCTGAATCATCATAGTAAAAGAACTGCGGCTTTGGCTTGAAGTACCTAATCAGAACAAAATTTAAATCAGCAAAAGATCGAGAAACTAAATTGAATAGCCTTAATAATCAAAATCAGAGAGCCTAGTGGAGACTGAATGGCTAGAATATCATACTCATCATGTGGAAGTTTGGAACAATAGCGATGCAGCAATGCAACACTCGAAACAGAACTGATGGTTGCCCCTGTAATATCAACTTTATAGGTTCTTTCCTCGAAATCAGTTGGTGTCACATGAGATTCTCGAGAGGAAATTTCTTCGTTAATCCGAGCTTCATCTTTCTTAAAATGTTCAATCAAATCAAGTTCCCTCAGGTTGCCCCTGTAGTATTGCATGAGATTTTAACTTTCCTCATAAAGTGAAGCCGAAAAATGGATTTGCATAAAGCAAGCACTTGGTGAAAGCACCTGTCCACCAAAAATGCATATTCGGACTGAGGCATACGAGCTCGGCCCCTTGATTGTATAAAACTCGCAACAGTTTCCGGAAGATCAAATCGTATTACAAGACAGCATGTCTGAATATCGAGCCCCTCCTCGCCCACTTTTGTTGCAACTAATAGATTTAGCTGCAAAACAACTCAATCAGAAAATCTAAAAGCTATGAGAACATGGTTCTTTCTGAAAGCAATCCGAAAACTGTATACCAAGTGAGGAAAGAAGAGGCTTAAATAAGCCCAATACCAACTCAAATAACCGTTTTTCCAGGCCATATATAGAAGAAATAGAAAAAGAAAGCATGTTACGCCTCCGGAAGAATTACCTCACCAGAACGAAACTTCTCAAGAATGTTGTCTGTATTTTTACGCGAGACAATTCCAGAGTTAATTCCGACAAGGAAACCACACTTCCAAGAAGATAACAACCTCAGATTTTGAAGTATATATGTGAGAGATCTTGCAGTGACAATTCGATTGACGAATATTATACATTTCATACTTGGTTGTAACCTGGAAAGAAGGTTGATTAAATTTCAGAGAAGCAATAACGCAATGACCACATATCTATACTTCAGTTCCAGACTGTCACATAATAGTTTCGTTTTCGGTTCGTGATTGGATTCACTTTAACTTCGGTTTTGGTAAATACTTTTCAAGAGATCATATTCCAGTCGATCTGGTGTCTTCAAAATTTTGCGCGGGGAATACCAACCTAAAATTTGATAGAATTCCAATAAGCCGTAAGAGCTTTCCAGAAAAAAACGGTTCCTTTAAAACATCTACACGGGATATATTGGCTCGCGTGCCATCTGCACAAACAATAGGACAAGTTCAAACATAGACGGTAAAAATATGCACATGCAGATAATGCTAATTAATGTATGGTAAAAAGAAGTCAGTTATGGTTATCCACACTGCTTTAACATTAGGGACACACAGACACACACACACACTATATATATATATAAAGGCATATGATGAATGAAAGCCTATTGTCCGAATCATGAACTACCTCCGGTGCAATCAGAAGCAAGGACTGAGGCTGCCAACTGCAAATATTTGTTGCACAAATTGTCGTCACTGTGGCTCCTTTCTTCCTCCGCCATTTTGGTTTTCTCACAATGATCACCCTTTGAAGCAATATAGCTGGCCTTTGAAAAAGAGAGAGAGCAAATTAAAAAGGTCAGTCATCTCCCACCAGAGATTTTAAGTAACACGGTACACACCCTAAACCATTGACATTGGGTAAGAGAATTCAAATCAAGATATCAAGCAGTAAAATTTATTCCAACACAGATGACTGCATCGATCCTTCAAACGTCAGTCTCTCATAAAAATTCAGGTTGAGATATGAGCATAGCAATCCTTAAAAGTTCTCAGAAATATATTTGCCTTTTCCTTGGTGCTGTACATTTTCTGGAAACTAATGATAACTGTTTTCACCAACGCCTACAAAATTAACACTCTCAAATATTGACATTTAGTTTAAACCCATATGCGAGACTGTCAAATGCAGACTAGATTGCAGTAATGTAGGGTGCACACTCTGTCTCATCACATTACACACTATCACAAGTACACAAGATAGTTATAGCCCACAGAATAGTTTTAGAAAGACAGTCCCCTAATTATAATTGAACAATATCATAACTATATGCCTCGAACCCCTGTTAGTTCTGTACCGAACAAAAATCTGGAAGCTTCAAAGAAAATGGTAAGCAACTTAAAAGAGACAATGGCATCCATCACAGCATTAAGGCATTAACACAAAGTACAAAGGAATAGAGCACTAAATCTTTCCACAGAACCAGGAGTAACAATTCCCATTCTCAGTGTAAGAAATGACAGGACTACATTACATCAAAACCATAAACTAGTTCTACATGTTTATCTTTTTTAACCCAGCATTGAAGTGTCTTAGTCTTTTAAGCACGGATTCTTTCTCCCTCAAGGAAGGTATGCATTGATCTCTTGGCTAAAACTGAACCTCAGCTGTTAACCTATAGATACTCCCGTCGAGGTGAATCATAGCTTAACTGTCTAAACAGATGAGATTCCAACAAAGAAACAGAGATATCAAAGGATGGTGGGGAATTGATTTATCTATCTCACACAAGACCTTAATAGTTTGTGACTTGACATGATATTAACACCACATGGGGTTCCAACTCAAAACTAATTGGTGATGAGTTGAGTAGCTCATGTATCTTATAAAGAGCTAATATACCTTGTAAATTCTCAACCCCTTGCGTCTGATATTATTTAAGTCAAACACGTGGATTGATAACGTGGGTGACGTTCTCAACGCGGGCGAAACAACCAATCACATAAAAAGTCAGGCTCTGATACCATATTAAGAATACATGAGGTTCCAACTCAAAACCAATTGGTTACGAGAGGAGTAACCCATAATCTTTTATAAGGAGCATATATAGCTTTCAAGTTCCCAATGCGAGACAACAACTCTCAACATATGACAATTCAATCGTCAAGTCAATTACATTTACTGGTGTTGTTGATCACGCTGTTTTCTTCAATATCCAGCCTAAAAACACTAACACCATTGAATAGAATTATAGAAAGAACAACAATAACACCATTGAGCTTTGAAAAAACAGAAAAGAGCTCTTTATTTTTACTGCTAAAACGATAGAGTTGAGGAACAACTTAGTGATATTGCATTTAATTATTGAAAGACAAATGATTGTAAATGGGAAAGAACTGGGCGACCTAAATATTTTGACCTTACTTGTAATGCGCCCCATAGTCCCAGGTTTTCTAGACAAAATACTAAATCAGAATGCTTCTTGTGAAGGGACTTTTTGTAGTTCCTGAGAATATTCTGATCAAGGGTGCTCATCCGAAGTGCAGACATACTCTGTGATACCGCAGAGGGATCAACTTCAGCGTTTTAAATGTGATGATTCACCAACTCAAATGTATCATTACACAATACCTGGTTCTTTATCTCCTCAAGTTTCCTAGTGTAAATCAAGTGAGTGCAAGAGTAGACATGCTCGGTAGAACCATAATAATATACATTTACTTTGGGGGATGTTACAAATTGTTCCAGTTCATCATTGTCTTGAACGGAATAAACCTATCAAAAAGAAAGTCAAATGATAAAAATTTAAGTCATGGCCACCAGAATCACAACATCAGGCTGCTAATCCCAAAACATCATAGGAAACTGATTTTAAAGGAAGAGAGTGAGGGACGGTTGCTTCATCTGTCACTCCTCTGAACTTGCAACTTTATATAGTTTGTACTACAAAATCTATAATTCATCAAGTTGAAGCATACAAAAATTAGTATTTATATATACATCCTTCGGAACACACCCTTGCTCGCAACAAAGCCTCAAGACTATCAATTGAACCACCTGAAAATGCAAGAAAGCACGCCAGGCAACAATAAGTTAATAAGCATAATCAAGGTACATTCTGTTGGGTGCAAAAATCACAGAATTTCCGGTAGATCGTAGTAATACAGATGCTCAGAAACAAAAATAACAATGGAGATCAAAAGAGTAATGAAATAGAAAAACACGAGCAAAATATTGATTGTAAAGTGAGTGCAAGTTAAAGAAAAAAGAAACCTTTATTGTCCGGAGAGAAAAAAGAAATTACACACAATTGGGAGATTATTTACTTTTCTCTTCTTTTTTTTTTGTTGTAAAATAACAATTAAAAATAAACTATGTAACACAACAGTATGCTTCGACCCCGATATTTAGAATCATGTTGTGTTTTTTTGACCCTAGCATTTTGACTTAAAGACACAATAGAATGTGTTCCATCACAAAACTTCAAATGATTGTGGTTTAGTTGCCATAGTCTTGTGATATTAGGCAATAAAATTCTTCCATGAGGTTCATTTTTACCCAAAGATTATTGGGTCAAACCATTTACTCTTGCTACTGAATACTGATAATGATTTGCTTGACTGCCACAGTTAAGTATCTCACCCCAACCGCAACATTTTCTCCAGTAAATGAAGCACTACAAAATACGGCAATTTAGTTTACAACAAAGCATGCGTGAAAGAGGACGATATGGGAACTTCTTAAGAATGCAACCCAAACGCATTAAATCGGGAAAAAAAGATGTTTCTTAGCATGCTCAAACAGAAATGTCCTTCAAAGGTAACTTAAGCAGCTTAAATTACCTTTCCCTAATATTGGAGATGCCGTCATTCCAAAAATACGCGGAAGTTTCACAGAATCCACTTTGTAAAAGATCTGTAATATTTCCAAAGTTAATCCATATATCACTTATTATGACTAACAGACTCGACAGTTGACCATTTCATGCTGATTAACTCATTAGTTCATTTCACCCACCTTCATAATTTCAGCATAAGGATGATTGCTTTCAACTTGAGCGTAATGACACTCATCAAATATCAGAAGGGCAATCATCTCAATCTTAATGAAGCAATGTGATAGATTATGCAACAATATCTGAGGTGTCATAACGAGGACCTGGAAATTGAAGAAACATACAATCTGGAAATGAAAAACCTCAAAGAACTTCTACGGTTTCCCCAGGCAAGCCAGAGGAAGACAATTTCCCCAGGCAAGCCAGAGAAGACAATTTACTGAAACATGTTGAATGAACTATCTTACAAGGTATTAAAGAAATATAGAGCCATATTTTAGAAATTGACAACTACCTAAACTAACCTCATGTTCCTCCAGTTCTTTTTCCCAGTTACATCGGATCCTTAAATTCATTGAACTCCCGCAGTAGGTACCAACTTTGAAATCAGTAGATTTTCCTATTACCTTGGCTTGCTTTAATATCCAAAAGAGAAAAAAAATCGAAGTAAAATTTCGATAAATCATCACAAACTTCAGATGAACTTCCTTAAGGAGCAATAATTCTACGAAGCAGTCACAATGAGACAGTGCTGACACGCTTTTTACATTAATATCAGTGCACGATTGGACATAATATCCACAATACTACAAAAAAGAAAACAAAATGGAGACTGTAGAAAGGTATGGAAAAAAACCTGCTGGACCAGAGCAACTGTAGGAGCTAGAAAAATGCACACGTTCTTTTGAGGCTTTTCAATCAGATGTCTCATCTCATAAATTAATAAAACAGCAATATGGGTTTTCCCACAGCCAGTTCCCAGATAGACGATTACATTCTCCTCCATGGCTTTCATACAAAGGTCTATCTGGTACCTGTAAGTATTTCAAAACATCAATCACGTTTGATTTCAGTTCCAACCTATCAGGCATCAAAAGTACAGTCAATAAAATGACATCAGGCAACGCATAAACCAAACATTAAAAAATAGTTTCTTTGTTTCATTCCTTTAGTCTATGCTTTTTAGTTGATGATAACAATACCTCTTATGTGGTCAAGAAAAGGAAACGTCCAAAAGTTCAAGTAAAAAAACAACCTTCTATTGGAAAACGTTAAACAAATCTTTTCATCCATTAAACTAAGCAAAGAATAACAATATGAAAATTCCTTTGAGCATATTCTTCTCTTCTTTTCAACAAATTATCAGGGGGACGACAAAAATCAAGTTATCCCTCAGGTGCATTTGAAAACAATTACCAGGATATTATTCAGTACCTTGCTCTATAAAAGGCTAAGTTAAAATATATGAAAAAAATTGAAGAGCCATAAATAAGTATATAAACATCCTAAAAACAATAAACACTCTACGAAGAATTTATAGCTGGTAGCCTGGTATCTCTCAGTGCCAAGCCACGAACAGACACACAGCTGGCAGTAAGCAGCTTGTGAGCTACCGCACATGCTTGATGGATTTAACCAGTTTTATTCCTTACACGTATTTAAGGATCTCCACAATATCAGGGTGGATTAATGGATAATTTATCCCAAAAATTAAACTCGCAAGAAGCAGCTTTCCAATTTTGTAGAAAGGTTGTATTCTGCACGTAAGAACCTTTGTACCTGAACTTTTTGTTCTAACTAGATCACTAAATTAACTAGGTAACACCCAAATATGTTTTCTTTTTTTATGGTAACATTGAGAATGTCGATAAACAGACAGGGATTTTCCACAAATCATACAAAAGTCCAGCCAGCTTCATTCCCAACAAAATCCAGTACAGCATGCTGTACTGATCGCACATGGCTATTCCATGCCAAAAAAATCCACCAGCATCATCATATCCCTTCGATTCTTTTTTCACACTTTCTCCTACTTTCCCATAAACAATTTTAAAACAAAAACTTTCTCCTACTTTCCCATAAACATTTTAAAACAAAAAAAAAAAAGACAAACAAAAAGAATAAAAATCAAACAAAACCAACAAAGCAAATGCATTAGCATGATAAAAAATAAACTCTTAAGAGCTAGAAAACTTACTTTCTAGCGATTGTTCTGGGGTCTTTCTCCGACTTATTTACATTTGTCTGTTCTTCATCACCGTCGAGAGAAAGAGATGAGAGCTGCTTGGAAATGCCATCTGCCACATGCTGACTTTGTTGGAGCGGGCTGCTGCAGCCGCCTTCCATAAAGGCGGTGATCGGCGTTGGACAGTAAATTGACCTGCAGTTAACCAAAGTCTAACAGAGTCTTACACTGGAAGTTGCGTAAGAAGTGGGTTTTGGGCTTTGTCAGAGTTAATTAAAAGCATAATATAATGACGAAAAAAGCTTGTGCATATATACTAAAATATATAAATTGTAATATAATTTAAAATATATTAAATTTTTATACAAAATTTAAATTAAAATAATATTTTTTCATTAAATTGTATATTCAATTTTTATTTTATTATATTATGTTTTATATACAAATATTATGATATTCAGTTTGTAGATGAAACAACAAAACATTTTTATTTACTTGCTCCAGATATCACTCTTTTTGGATGGAATGTTATATGTGACTGGGTATTCAAGAGCCACTCATAACGCTGCATTTAGTCATATTACTCAACATATAGGTTTGTGGTGGCATCTTAAAGGAAGGAACGGATGGGAGACAATTTGGCAAGCAGTAATTTGAACGATTTGGCTAGACATAAACATTAGACTCTTCGGAGATCCTGGTCGTGATTAAATATCTTATTAGTGATAGGTGTATTTGATACTATGTTATTTTGTAACTATGTAATTTTTTGGGTACTTATTGTATTTCCTTATATATATTTTATTTGCGTGATAAAAAAAACTAATATATCGGTGTCTATATGTATTTAATTATTTATTTTCTATACTTTAAAATATTGATTTTAAATAACTATATTTTTAAATAGCTTTTATTTATAATATTTGTATTTATTATTTTAGATGTCACGGATTTTTGTAGTTTGATGAATATAATTTTATAAAAAAAATATTGATAAAATATTTAATAATCCTATATTCATAAGTACAAAAATTAGAAGTGTATGTTTTACGAAAAGGAATATAATTGAGATTTTGTAGTAATAGCAAATGATGGATTTGTGCAATCAATTATAAGATAGAGTGATTTTACAAAAAAAAAAAAGATATATGATTCGAGTATACTAAATTTATATACTATGTATGAAGCCAGAAATATTTATATACATCTACTTTGAACTTAATTTATATAAAAATTTAATATATATTAAATATATATTTTTAAATAAAATAATAATAAATTAATATATCAATTATTTATATCAATCAAATTAAATTCGTTGATAAATAAAACTCACATACAACATTTTTCATCTAAAACTTAGCACTGAGTCATGACGTGGTGATGCTGATGTCACCTCTTCATTTATTGTTTTTTTCCTTTATGGTCAATTTGATGTCAACTTTTTTCAAATTTTAATTGTTTAATATCGAAAGTGGTCTAAAAGTTGGGACTTTTCTATATAAAAAAAAAAACAATGAGAAATCAATTTTAGTACATAAAAGATTTATTATAATTTTTGATCTTTAATCTAAAGAACAACAAATGAGCCTTCTGTAAAATAACTGCATTATAATATCATCTCATCTAGTTTGTACTTTGTAATAGATATAGGATTACAATTGTATCCCTTATGATTTGACATAAAAATACAAAATACATAGCAATAGATAGATGTTTGAACTAGATACATGAAATTCATTATTGTTCAAACTAGATGTAGTCGTAGACCCCAAACTTGACAAGGGATCCTTGGTTTATTAAAAAATAGGGCTTAAATTTAGGGGTTTTAAGGCATTTAGGGCTATTTTTTGGTGGGAGACGGGTGTTGTAAACTCCTTCATTTGCTCGTGTCTTAAGCTTCGAATTCAACGTTCTCCTTGGGTTCTAATCTTAGTATCTAATTTTCATCCTGTTAAGGAAAGCTAGGACCGTTCTAGTTTCATGAGCTTTGAAGGTTGTTTGAACCTTATTTGTTGTGTTGTTGAGCATTTTTGGTACAATTTCCTTTTTTGGGTATTTCAACTTTGGTGTTGATGTTTAAATTTTTGAGAAATGAACCACTTGATGGAAATAATTTGAGTTAGATTTGAATATATGTTTTGTATACATATATCGGTTACCCCAAATTTGAGTCATTTGATACCAGATTTAACCTAAATAGTTGTCATACAAGCCCCATATAAAAGACTTATGTTCGAGTCCCCCCTCCCATATATTAGGATCAAAAATAAATAAATAAATAATAATTTGAGCCATTTACCCTCAAATTGTTTATAACTTTATCTATCACATATTTCTGTGACGCCTCGACTCACTGGAATCTCAAAACAGAGGAGTTGATAAGCCCACCACATTTATTACTGAATATACCTTAATGTACTTAGCACACCAAAACAAGGATAAAATCAGGATTTCTCAATTCTATTTTCTAGAGTTTTGAGTTGCCCAGATTAGTATTACAACAGTATCAACCGAGTTCAGTAGCAACAACTTACACAAATAGCTTTCACGGAAAATTGATTCAAAAGCCTATATAGAGACACCCTTTTCACAATCCGAATGTAATACACAATAAGCCAGAAGATATACAAATGCTTGCTTAACCATCGTATTATCAATATATCTGCACGTACCAATTTATGTACTCTGCTGCAAAGTAGACAAAAGTCATCTGTGTCATGTTTATTGAACAAAGTAGCATGCATTGGTGACCTCAAACCTCTAAGGCCACAGCAGAATCAAGCTGAAAACGGTTCAGTCTCACAGTTCCAATAATATATTCTGGGAGTTCCGCCTCTTCTTTTGCCTGTAATAAAGAGAGAGAGCATGTTTCATATAGCATGCATGTTTTACAAGGTATCTCGATTCAGCGGCAGCTAAAAGGCAGTGATTTAAGCTTATAAGGCAAAATGAGTATCTTACTGAAATCATGGTTTGTTTAACTTTCAGATAGCTACAACCATTTTCTTTGTTTTTGGATTCAGAACCTGGACTAATTTGCCATTGCATCACATACAGCAGAGACGAAAGTGTCTATTACAAAAAGTGGACTTATCAAGATTTATAAGGGGGCCTAAAGGTTTCTCCAGTTGCTAAAATACATGCCGTGGCGTAAGACAAACCAAACGTGCTCTAATTTAATAGTTGTACGAAATAAGATGTTAAATAAAAAGGCAACTCATAAATTATATGAATAGCACGTTACATCAAACAGAAACACCAAAGAGAATTTAAGTCACTCCTTTTTAGACAATAGGAACTCACAATGTTGAAAAGTTTGGTTAATAGCAAAGGTAGGCAACTGGAATGAGTTTTTGGTGAAAAGAGAATAAAATTTGTGCTTCAAAGTATCATCGGAGAGAGGAGAATGTAAATTCTATTTAATATTGAAAATAGGGAAAAAATTTCCCCTTAATGAGAACTTAGATTGGCTAAAATCACAAGCAATGTCGTCCCATAAGCACATGAGAACCCATAGTTATTCAGGAAAGAAGATCTTGCATGTGAATGCCTAAGGATTTCAATCTTAAAATGATTAAGTCACATGTAAACACTAAAACATCACTATTAATTCAATTTGTTTCTAAAACGAAGTGGCAAAGGGAAGAAACAATAATACACGAACCTCTATGACTATTGCAAGATCAACAACAATGCTTGTGACATATCCAAGGACAAGGCCAATGACACTTCTTGCTACGGATGATGAACCAATATCCACGTCAATCTGCAGGATGAGTTAGTCATCAGTAGTCCAATCTGTAATAGAGTCAAAGGCCACCATACTCTATACTAGAGAGACTTCATATCTAATAAGTTGCAAATGCAGCAAAACTAAACAAGTGGAAGTTATCACGGGAGTGCAATCTAGTCCACTCACTGAAGTAAGAACGATTATCAATAAGCAGAAATATTACAGTTCCACAAATATCTTTTCTTGTACCCTTCTCTGTGTTTTCCAGTTCACAAGGCTCATTGGAGAAGTCTAACTGGAAAATTTGACCAGAGAAATCTTGGTGATTTTGGTCACCAACAATGATTTTGAATTCTTTTCCCAGGTACCATAACTTGCTTCGACCTATTTGTTACATTAGTAGAATCATGGTATCAGCTCTTCCATACTTGCACTCAAGTCTAAGAATTGGTGTCTAATGTTTTAAGTAAATCTTCAGTCAGGCCGAGCCAACAGCTCCACCGATTCATGAAAACAAGACTACCTAGCCAGTCAATCATGTATTAGTTCATCTAAAGCATTAATGTCAATTTGTTCACCTTAAAGGTTGATAATAGCATAGCATTTCTGGAGAATTAAGTGTAATAAAAATAGCAACTGCCGAGGAAAGAACATACAAAGTGGGTAGCAATCGATCACTTCAATTAGCAGTGAACTACTTGCCCTCATTCGCAAAGTAATGGTTTAAAATGAAGCCCAAAATACTTTTTAGTTCAACTCAATCAACTCCGAGGCAACAATACAAGATGCAGAATTGTGAACAAAAGTCACCAGTCTTTAGCATGATGCTAGGAACAAAGTCTGATTTCTCACCTCCAGAAAATTATCTCGCCTAAGGTATTTGCATGTCACTGCTTTTCCCAGAAGGCAAGCTTTAGTTCCAACAGCACGCTTTACCATCCAGTATCCCTGTTATAAGAAATTTAGATAAGTGTCAGTCATGGCTCGCGAAAATACACCAATTCTTGAGATACGGAAATAGGACTACCTCAATGATGCTAGGAATAAGCTTGAATCTTGAATCACGAAACATATCATTGCCATCAACAAATTTACCCAACAAAGAACATTTGTTTATGGGCCTGTCTGCAGCAAAATAAAGAACCAGGCTGTAGTTCGGTCTGGCTGGAACCTGATAAAAGAAACCAGTATAAAATATTCAATTCAAAAAGGTTGCTACAAGAAATGAGAGGAAAAAATCTAGCGTATCATTGGGATCAAGCAGATCTGCTTCAATTAGCACTTCTGTGCACCTAAAATATATTATATGTTTTTTTTACATCTTGCACAGTATGCCCCAGAACAAAATGAGCACTAGTGCAGTTTTAAAAAACACGAGCTTGTCCACTAGAACATGAAAGTAAGTGTATTGATACAACGTTTGTTAGCTCCCACCAAATTCAAGCATCTATTTTGTTGTTGCATGCAATAAAGTTTTGGAAGCAAAATACAAAGTTACACAATAAAAAGGTGTATATATTACCGTATAAGACAGAAACAACTATACATAGAATTTAAACGTCATCTTCGCAATACTGTGAAGAAAGGGAACATACAACAATCATCAACAGACCTCAAGATTAATAACAAGGATGAATGGAAGCTTTTTTCCAGCGTCACTCTGCAATTTACACAGAGAAAGAAGAATTATTTTCCTTGATTAGGGATCATAAGAAAGAAAATAATCTTAGGGGAAAACTGTCCGAGTCAAATAAAACAATTTTTCAGCCTAGCAAATTCTTAGTTGAAGCAGACGCTCCAACTATCAACATCGCAATATCAAAAGAGAGAATGCAAGCAACAGAATAAGAAAAACAAATAATCAATCAAAAAATTAAATAGAGATGCATGAATACATGTTGCTTTCATTCAACCAGGAATTAAGGGCGACTGCAGGAAGATAAAAGAACAAAGAATTCTTGTTGTAATCCAATCCACCATGCCATTCAGGCACAAATTAATAGAGGAATGCTACCTGAAAAACACTTTTGACAATACAAAGGATTTAACCTTACATTATCATTATTCATCAGTTAATCAAATCTATGTCCAACCAGTATCTTCACTCTGAAATCATGTATTACCAAAATATTTACTACAACCATTATTATAGAACATTGAAGTTGCTAGTATACTATTTTAGACCATGAACAAATGAGAAACTACTTCAAAGAGCATTTCATTTCAAAAGTCAACTTGAGAAGAGCACAACATTGGTCTGCATAGTAAACTTCAGATTACAACAGCTCAATAGCTCTCAGTTACAAATGCTAAGAGAATCATTATAGGACTAGAATAGAAAAATCAGCTCGTATAGTTTTTCCGATCATATGAAATGATGAATCTCAATGTCATCACCTGAACAAGGCTTTTAGGATGCAATGCAACCTTTGTGACACTATCTTCCACTTTAAACCAGTCAACTGCAATGAGTGTAAGAAGAGGTTCGCAACCTTTTACCTGGATCAGAAGGTGCAATTTTGATAAAGTTAGGTGGTCGTGGTTAATGAATGAGAGAAAATATAATACAAAAGAACCAATGCAAAAAAAATAAATTTGAATTGCTGCTGTTGACAAACATCCCTGTAGAACAGTTCATTGTATAGACTGGTCTATTTTGGAACGGACTAAATGTACTCAAGCTTTATGATGGGAGGAGCGGACTAGAGAACTCAACAATAATAAAGATTAGAAGGCATGAATGATAACGGTTGCAGAAGGATGAAAAATCAGGGAAAGACGGCCTTTTACACCTTCGCAAGATAACAAAATCAGTAAAATTCTAAGACTAATACGAGATGACTAAAGACTGGCAAAAATAGACCTGAAATACCCACGAAGTTCTTCTCCGAGAATATAGATCAGAATAACTGAAAATCTACTGAATTACCAAAAAGCTAGATTCATACACTTCATAATGAAATAAAACTCAAAGAAAAGACTTCAATCACCTGGGGTGTATTCTTTTGAACAAACAATAACCAAACAAAAAAAATTATGTTCAGTAAAAAAATTTGCTCATTACTGGACATAATTTTTTAATTGACTCCCATGTCTATTAAACTTAACTTGAGATGTTAAAATTTAAGGGTCCTCATTATCTAAATACAACCATTAAATTGACGTCTAAAGTCTATCACAGTTTGCACTTGAATTCACATATGAGCTTTTCTAGTAGATATTTTTCATGTTACAATATTAAGAGGACACATTATATTGATACAGAATCAAGAACTCTTACTAGAATACTTAAAAGAAGAAGATACAAGACCTAAAGAGAAGTCATCCTTATTTTTCAGATTCATGGGATGGTGATTGATACATAGCTCGTAATAAAGTCCTTTCAGTATGTGCATATTATACCCGGGTGGTGGACAAAGTATTCAGTATCTTTTTTTGGATATTTGTTAAATTCAGCATTATCTTACTTTAACCATAGCTCAATGTTTGTGAGTCTTTTCTTCTTAAGAGCTTGTTGTGAGTTGCGAAGTTAAGTCAAATTTTAATTGAAGAATAATAGCCTCAAACGTAGTGTTTCCTAGTTATTTAAAGGTAGAAGTAAGTTTTAAACAACAAAAGTATGGAGCAGCTTTTATAAACTTAATCAATAAAAAAATAATAAATTCTTGCATGTATCGTAATTTTAATGGTGAGAATTCATTAACTTTCTTCGATAGATATCTTTGGAAGCCATTAAAGAGATTCTAAGATTTTACAGCTTTCAAAAGCCATTTCTTATTCTTCCTATACTTCAACTTTTATCAACTTTCTTGTTTCTTTTCCGACAAATTATATTCGTTAACAGCCTTGAACTAAAGAGCTGATCATCCTACATCACACCGTATACTGGAAACCTTCCAAATTCTAACCCTCAATGCCACTTGAGTTATAAAAAAATTAGGTTGGCTGGGAAAATTCTATTTAATATCACCATAATCACAAAGATATCGGATAAAAATATCCAGGGAAAAATTGTATTTAAAATAATGAAAAGACCTTTTTGCTATCTTTCAAGTATGTCTTCCCTCTTATCATAAATCCAGAACCATCTGGAGAAGACCAGCAGTTCTTATCAGCTTCATCCTTTGATCTCCTCATGGACCCTTGAAACTGACTTGAATCGAGATTGATAGGAGGTACATTTTTGTTCATCTGATTACTTGAGTCTGGGTGTATAAATAAATGGGAAAATGTTTGAAAAACACTTTAAATTGATTAAAAAAATATTAATTGTTAAGAGGGAAAAAATATCAAAGCAAAAACTGGAATTATTCTACATTAGAGTAACTGGATAAAAATACCTGAAACCTTCTTTAATGCCAAACCTGCTATAGCCCACGAAACATTCTTAAGCTTAATTTTTTTGACCTGGCAAAAACGACAAAAGTTAAAGAAATAATGCGAGATGATATGCTATTCCAGACATCATGTATGGAACATAACCTTATCAACTTCTATTTCGTTGTCGCTATCATCATCATCTGATGAAGAATCAGCGGCAATCGCATCATAAAACTCATCTGTTGTTTCTGCATCCTCAAATTCACTGAAGGACCCAGAATGATCGGATACATTTGAATGTATTACCGTGGTAGATGACTCTGACGAAAGTGTTGGATTTGCTGCGACATATTCTTTCAGACCTGAACATATAATAAAGTACTAAGGATCAGTGCAACTATGAGAAAAAGGGAAAAATAAAAGTAAAGCATTAGGATGTGTTAGAGCAGAAGAAGAGAATCCGAATAGATGAAGGTAAGGCATTGATTTCAGAATCAAAAATCAACTTAGGAAGCGGACTTTGAAAGCTAAAAAGAAAGTCGACCAGGGGAAATGGAAAAGTTTTATTATGGATATGTGACGAGTCGAATCATAGTCCGAGGAAAGAGACAAATCGGGGGGGAGGGGGACACTCAAACATTGCAGGTAGTCCAAGAAAAGGGAACTCATGTTGCACATTCTGCCTCAATCATTAGGATTTCTCAAGAAGAAGCAGAGGATGCTGGTCTTCAGAAGGAAAGGAATTTAGTGAAGGAAACAGAAGAAATTTGGAATTTAGGGAAAAATCTCGGGATCGAAGGAGTAGGTAATGATAAAGAGATCATTGGTAAATTAGTGGATACGGAAATTTGAGACAAAACAAAAATTTAGAGCAAAACTCATTCTAAGGCCGAGGTATGGGATTTGATCAGGTCTTTATGATTATTGCAAGTTATAATATTCTGGGTCTAGGGGGCAGAATCAAAAGAAGGGAGAGTTTTTGTTATGTGTTACAAGAAATATTATCAAGCCCAATCCATAACATTAATGGGCTAATATTTGAAGCCCATTAGAGGGCTGAAGCTCGTGAAGCAGTTTGTTAGAGTGTGGTGTTGGGGGTGGGGGGGGGGGTTTGTTAGAGGGGAGGGAATTTCAGAAATAAAAGGAGAGGGGGTAATGGGGTGATGGCCACCGAGAAGTTAGATAGAGAGTGAGTGCAAGCATTGTTGCTTGGGCAAGGGGGTTTACCTTCCTTGAGTGTGTGTGAGTGCGGAGTGTTGTTCTTCATTGTCTCACTTTCCGGTTTCAGAATCAATACCTTAGCATTCTGTTCTTGTATTCCTTGTATTTCCTTTGATTATAAATACATCTTATTTCCAGAATTCTGATGTGTGCTTGCTCTTGATTTCATCTTGCTGCGTGTGACTTATTTTGTTCCTAACATTATGAAAGAAAGAATAGATTTTTTTGTGCTTACAAGAGACGAAGATGGAGGTGGTCAATAGGGAATTTTGCAAGTCTATCTGGGGAGACGAAAATTTTGATTGGCTGTTCAAAGGGGCTTTAGGATCAGCGGGAGGTTTGCTTTGCATCTGGAATAAAAATTGTTTTTCTGTGAAGTAGGGTTGTTGGGAGTATAAGGAGCTTGGGGAAGAGATCTACTTAAATGCCATATGAAGAATGTCTACTCCTCGGGAGATTATGTTCAGTAAAAAGATGTACGGGACGTTCTGGAATCTAATTGTATGAGTGTCCAGAGAATAGATGGTGTATCTGTGGGGACTTCAACGCAATTAGGTGTCGTAATGAGAGAAGAGGAAGAAATTTGATCACTAATGACAATGGCATCTGGGATTTTGATGACTTCATCATTAGATTGGATCTCGTGGACTTTACCGCTGGTAGGTAGAAAATTCACTTGGTATCGAGCTGATGGCTCTTGTGTCAGCAAACTGGATAGATTTTTATTTATCTCCTAACTGGGTTGAAGTATGGCCGAACTTAATTCAATGTAGTATGGAGTTTGTTGGATCACTGTGCCATTTTGATGAAAAATCATTCTGAGGATTGGGGGCCCTGGTCATCGAGCATCACCCAGATTTTAAGACTTTTGTCGGAAGAATATGGGGCGATTTGAGAATTCAAGGTTGGGGGGGTTTCATTTTAAAGGAAAAATTTAAAATGATGAAGAATAAGCTGAGAAGTTGGAATAATGAGGTTTTGGGCAATATGGATGTCAGAATTGAAGAAACTAGAGGCAGAATTCAGAATTGGGATGCAATTGCATATCAAAGAGAATTGGATTCTTCGGAGGTTGACTTAAGAAGGATCGAGATGGTGAATCTCTTAGGTCAAATCAGGATGAAGGACTCGCTGCTTTTCTAGAAATCTAGACTCAAGTGGATACAAGAAGGAGATGTGAACTCTAGATTCTTCCATAGATGTGTGAATAGGAGGAGGAAAAGAAATGAACTGGTAGGAGTTGAGATCGACGGACATTGGATTGATAAAGTGGCGGAGGTGAAGCATAGGAGTCCTTAGATATTTTCAGAATAGGTTTGATAAGGAGGTATGAAACAGGCCTCGTATTTGTGATCTTCAGTTCCAGCAACTGTCTGACATGGATAATCGTTTTCTAATAGCAGAATACACAGGCGGCCAAAAAGGTAGTATGGAGTTGTGATAGTTTGAAAAGTCTTAGTCCGGATGGCTTCAACTTCAAGTTTATCAAAGAGTTTTGGCACATAATTAAAGAAGGCTTCATGAATTGTCTGAATTCCATAGGAATGGTAAAATCGTTAAGGGAGGCAACACTTCTTTTATCGTTTTGGGCACAAAACGGATAACCCAGTTAAGATTGGAGAGTATAGACCGATCTCCCTAATAGGTTGTGTTTATAAAGTTCTGGCGAAGCTTCTAGCGAATAGGTTGAGCAGAGTTCTGGATATGGTGATATCTGAGTCTCAATTGGCATTTATTGGGAATAGACATCTCCTAGACGGTGTTATAATTATTAATGCTGTTAGATGAGTGGAAGATGAATAGTGGGAAAGGATTAATCTTCAAGGTTGATTTTAGAAGGCATATGACACAGTTAACTGGGGGTTTCTTGATGAGGTTATGAGACTTATGAATTTTACTGACAAATGGAGGGCTTGGATTATCGAATGTGTTTCTACTGCGAAAGCTTCAGTGCTTATCAACGGGAGCCCTACGTTAGAATTTGAGCTTAAGAGGGGCCTGAGGCAAGGGGATCCATTATCCCTTTTTTGTTCCTTTTAGTTGCCTAGGCTTTATCGAAAATGGTGTACAAGGAGGTGGAGAATAATCTGTGGTTGGTGTGCAAAGTGGGAAGGAATCACATTCCGATATCTCATCTTCATTACGTTGATGATACCATTCTGATTGGAGATACGTCGCTGGACAATGCTAGAACTTTCAAAGCCATTCTCCGGATTTTTGAACTTATCTAGCGTCTGAAGATTAACTTTAACAAGAGTAATCTGATTGGTATCAATGTGGATCAGAATCAAATGGAGACCTTGGCAGGGATTTTGAATTGCAAAGTGGGGGCTTTGCATTTTAAGTACTTGGGTATCCCAATTGGTTTGAAACCGAGAAAGCGTGCGACGTGGGATCCGATATTGGAGAAATTTTGCAAACGATTGGCGATCTGGGAGGATAAGACCATCTCTTTTGGGGGTCGGATGGTTTTAATGAACGTTGTGGTGTCTTCGCTTCCGGTTTACTTTTTCACCCTTTCTCGTGAACCTAAATCTATCATTTCTAAAATAAGATCTCTTCAATCTGCGTTGTTGTGGTGGGGGGGAGGTGAGAATTGCCGGAAAGTAGCCTGGGTCAATTGGAAGGAAGTCTGCAAATCCAAATCTGTTGGGGGTTCAGAATTTGGATTATTTTAATAAGGCTTTGCTAGGGAAATGAGGGTGGGATATTATCAAGGGAGGGGATTTTCTGTGGTTAAAAGTGCTGAATTCTAGATACAGGAATCTTAATTGGAGTGAGGTAATAGAGATAGTTTAGTAGGTCATATGGGGGTTTGGGTTGAGGGTCAATGGGTGTGGAGATGGGATTGGAGTAGGGACTTGTTTGATTGGGAAAATGACGTTTTTCTTTTGTTGCATACTTTCATTGACAGGATAGCTTTGGAGCAAGAAAATGAAGATAGATGGGAATAACGTCTTGAAGATAACAAATGTTACTCGGTTAAATCGGCGAATGCAACATTCGTTGAAGAAGATGGAGCATTCGTTTGGCGAATGATTATAGATAGAATCCCGACGAAGCAGAGAGTGGGATCTATTTCAGATCTTTGCGACTTATATCAAGCAGAGGATGGATCTACTGCTCACCTACTGTTCAACTGCTCAGAGGCCTATGCATTATGGATAAATTTATAAGTGGTTAGGGTATCAAGTTCTTCATTGCGATCCCATTGCTCACTTATTGCATCACAAAGGGCCATGGGCGCAGAGCAGAGGCAGAAAGGGATGTATGACTATTTGGTGGCTATAAGTTGGACTATTTGGTTACATAGAAATAAAAGAATATTCAAAGGGACACTAGACTGAGAAGATGACTTGCTGATTCTAGTTCAGTTTAGATCTAAGGTTTTGGATTAAGAATAGATGTAACATCAAATTTCAATACGTTTTTCTGATTAATCACGGAACCTAGAGTTTGTTTACTAGCATCTTAAGTTTCTGTTTACGTTTGTATAAATATTGTAAACTTTTGGAGTACCTGGTACTCTTTTTGTAATAAAAAAAAAATTCCAACCCAAAAAAAGAAAACAGTAGAGTTGACTCATTTAAGGGAATAGTAAAGGAATTGACGGTAATTAATGGGCTTCCACATAGAGAGTTAAGTATTAGATCACAGGTTTCAAAAGAAGAAAAAAGGATCATGTATATACCAGCTCATTCAAATAATTATATAATATAATATTATCTTTCTCAAATTTGGACAATAAAGAGAGGCACGAAGTCGTGGATGCAATTCTATTTGAACTGCCACCTAACTGTGATCGCCTATAAAAAGGGTAAGACATATATCTTCTCTCCTTTTAGTTATTTACGAGACCAGTTTTATGAGAATGAGGCAGGTAACATTCTGAACAATAGAAATGAGTCATGAAAGCAAGTCATGAAAGAAGACGGGAAATCAGATCAGTGATTGGAAGGACTCTCGGTAACAACAATATGTGCAAAACGGGATAAGAAATATCACCAACCTGCCACTTGACTCAGCAATGCATAAGGAACTGTCTTTTCAAATTTTTGGCAGTGATTATTCCTCCATTTAAGCCAACCTTTGGGATTTATCTCCAGTGTTTGTGTCACAAGACATCTAGTATTTGACGATGAAGATGTGCTTAAACTACTAATTTCCCATGTGGAAGCTACATAGTAAAAACAAATCGAAAAGGTAGAAATCAACAGCTTGTAACTGCGCATTGGGGATGCTGATAACTTTAAAAGTTAATGACAATTGATGTATCTGACAGACAGATTACTTAAAGGGGAATAGGAAGAAAACTTGAACAACACATGAAAAAGAAAGCACCCATAAACCACAAAGTCATATAGAAGGACTAAAAATTTGGCTCCCTTGCAGAACTGCTGTTATTACGACAGTAAACTGGGATTTCATACAAGATAACTTTCACTTTAAGATCATTTGGCCTACATAACCAACAGACTCAAAATCTATTTCGGTTGAGTCCCGAGGACCATGGTGTTTAACAGCCAACTGTCTTATGAAGTTTATTCAACCTCATGTACGCTACAACTTACTCAGACAGAACAGCTTCTTCAACCTAAAGACTCGGCATGTGACAAGAGCACTGAGATAATTCAAAATCAAATTTTAAGCAATCTTCCAATTATGTGTTTGCCCATACAAAGTCTAAGCAGGCAGTACCAGCTAATCTCATGCCAATGTTTCAGAATATTTTGATAAACCATAGGAAAAATGAAAAAGTGAGGCAACACCCAATCTTCTTAACTGTATTGACTTCCAAAAGTACGAAATTTGGAGATCTCATCTCGTATGTCCAATAGAACAGCAGTTATTAATGAGCTTTAACTTCTATTTTTTCACGGTAAATGAAAGCAAAAAAAAGCATATACATGATTCCAGTCTCCGATTCCTCTATCTTCTTTAGTTCAATACAGAAACTGATTATTTAACACCTCATGTTGATTAAATATTGAATCATCTTACGGTTAAGTTTTGTGCGCTTGTATCCAGATTTTGAAGGCCGCTTCTTGTGCACAGAGGGAAATTGCAGGATAGCTGCACAAATATGTAAACACAAACTGTCAATCACAAATGCAGGGCTTTTCGGAAACATTAGTAGATTTAAACTGCACGTACTACTTAATCCAGGAAGGATAATTGTTAGCAAAGAAAAAATATTGATATTATTCCAGATAAATAACACAAAAACATCTATTCTCCTGTCTTCTGAAAGTCAAATGTATTCCAAAATTAAACTAATACAAAAGATCCTGGACAAAATATTTGTACGGAAGAAGCATGGACTGTTGAATGGCTCCTACTACTCGAAGTAGACTCGAGAAAGACGATATTACTGCAGGTAGAGTCGTTAGACAATGATCCACTATTTAACAGTAAGCCTTACGAAAGAATTGTGAACTACGAACTTAGTGATTTAACTAAAATCATCAAACTCAGGAAAGTTAAGAAGGATGAGACTGTAACCACATTGCGCACATCCACAATGATAAAAGATTGATAACTTATAGAAGCTTCTAAATCTCTAATAATTTTCAACAACAGAAAATGAATGATATGATGATTATGCAGAAAGTGAAGCTAACTGAATGCAAGCATGGAGAAGCCGAAGCCACAGAAATAGCAAATGCTTACTGTATGTTCCATCTTGTCCACGAAACCATTGCCTTGAAAAGACAAAATCCCTTTTTGACTTCCACCTGCATATAAATCATCATAAAAAAGACGGTCAATGATATGGGCACAACATAACAGCAAAGAAAACATCACTCTTCTTATGATATGGATTCAAACAATGATTAAAGAAATAAGAATGCAAAGTTTAGATGATAACCCTTAAAAAAACCCCACAAAATCAATGCGAAACGAAAGGCTATAACCTTATGACTGCACGAATTCAAGCCAGTTATGTCATGCAGCTGCTACAGGCATTTTTGTTTGGGATTCTTCTATGGAAGTGATGGGTGAAGTTGTCATCTTAGAGCAGGTCGTTTTCTTGTGGCCAGAATATTTAATCTGGTTGGGTCGGTTGACTTGGATACTAAGGGCAGTAAAGTGGAGTTTATGCTAGCTCGTTTTTTGTAGTCCATAGTCGTTGCTCCTCAAATGTTGGCCACCATATGCTTCGTTTGGTGTTGTTGATGGCTCCGGAGGTTTTTCAGTTTTACTAGATGGAGGAGTTTCTTACCTTTTAGCATTGTTTAGTTTAGTGCTGTGTATGGTGGGCTTTGTTCCAACTATCACATAGTTTTCTTGTTTGTTTCTTGTTATTCTGTTGTAGGTGTATTATTTCTTTCACCTTATTTTGTTGTGTATTAGGGTTGGAGTACCCTTTGCACTTTATTTATATTTATAAATATCTATCTTATAAAAAAAACTGTATCCTCTTTTTGCTCTAAAAGGGAAACTTATTAAACTAAAAAGTTAATTCAAAATAAACATACCAAGTTAGATAACGCGGATCAAATGTCCCATACACAACGTCATAATGTCCATTTAGTGAATCAATCAACTCCAAGTCACCTACTAATGTATCCCACCTGTAAAACATCCATTAACTATTTTTCAGTTAAAAAGGCAAAGACCAAATTCATTAATCAGGTCAACTCACTCGTATCTCCTTTGTCGCTCAGTACTCAATACAACTTCAAATACAGTATCCGCACTGGCATCAACGACACCAACAGCTTTGACAAGAATGCCTTTCCCACTCTGCAAAAGAAGCAATGCATTCAAGGAAGTTACTATGCCAATCCTCGGTAGAATTTAAAATGAAGGGAGATGCATTTACGTCTCCACTCCAAAATAAAGCACAAGTAAAATGATGTGTTAACAGAAGTTTGGAATATACATAACATGACAATTAAAGTGACATCTTGATCAACTATCACCTTTGAGTGGGCCACATCTTCAAATATTCTCACACCTAAAACCAAAAGAATGTTGAGAAGAACATATGTTAGGCACAATCCTCCAAGTAGGATATAATTTTTAGATATATGAAATAATATTTCAAAGCAAAAATCATTTTTTCCATTAAAGCAAGATTCATTTTTCCAACAAAGTAATTGATCGCATCCTTTTACCTGTTATCCTCGAATAAGGCATTCCTCCATTTTTATAAATTTCATGAAATTTGTTCCACAATCACTATCAGAAGTCCATGGATAAATAAGTATTCTTTGTCAGGCTAAAATTCTAACACATCTAAAAGTTAGAACGACAAAATCCTAACACATCTAAAAGTTTCCACTTTTATACTAAGTTTTTTTTTTTTGGTCGGAAAAATAGATATAATATAGATAAGAGTACCAGCGGTACTACCAAAGTTTACAATAAGAATCCTTACACGCGAAAACCTAAATCCAGATGCTAATAAACAAACTCTAGGTTCGTTCGCCCAATCAAAAAGTACATAATAAAATCTCTGCTTCTATTCCTAATCCAAAACCAAGATCTATATTGAACTAGATTCAAAAGGTCATCCTCGAGCTCGTTGTTCCCCCTGAAAATTCTTTTATTTTTGTCTAACCACATGGTCCATATAGTTAATCAACCATTTCTTCCTCTTTTTTGTTCCCAAAGCCCTATGGGCTGCATTAAGTGATTAACCGGATTGCTAGGAAGTAAGTGATTGATTCCTAACCACTTGTAGCATTTCATCCATAACGCGTAGGAATTCGAGCAAGTGAACAAAAGATGTGCTGAAGTCTCCTCCACTTCTTGACATAGAACGCAAAAATCTGGAATCGATCCTAGGAGAATATTACGTCTCCGTAAGTCGTCCTTGGTCGGAATTCCGTCTTTAAGAACCCGCCATGCGAAAGCTCCAACCTTGTTCGGAGCCAAAGTCTTCCAAATGTCGTTATAAGCCATCAGAGAGTTGTCGTCATAAGCCATCAGAGAGTCGTCGTCGAGAACTTCATCCTCTAAGGTTTCATATGCAGATTGAACAGAGTAGCAATTGTTATCTTCGAAGTGCCACTCCCAGGTATCTTCCTTTCCTTGGTCTAAAGCTGACCTGTCAATGAAAGTTAGTAACGAAACAAAAACATCCATCTCCCATTCGAACAACTCTCGTCTCCAATCCCATCTCCAAGTCCAGAGTCCATCCACCCACCCCCCATATTCCCTACTAGGATCTCTCTATCCCGCGCGATCGATGCTAATCTAGGAAACTTTGCTTCCAAGCTTTCCTCCCCCACACAAACATCCCTCCAAAATTTTGTCCCAAGCTCATTCCCTACCCTTCGAAACAGCACCCCCAAAAACCACTCCGAATGATCCATGAAAGTGTTTTTTAGAAGATCACTCCACCACACCGACTGCATACCCCTCACCCCCCTCTCCCTGACACAATCTCTCTCCAATTTAGATTTATCATATTTAGTTGTCAAAACCTGCAACCACAGAAATCCCCCCCCCCCCCCCCCCCTTGATAATATCCCACCCCCATTTCCCTAACAAAGCCTTATTAAAGAAATCCAGGTTACGAACCCCCAAACCCCCCATATGCTTAGACTTGTAAACCACCTCCCATTTGACGTAGGCTACTTTCCGGCATGTTTCCCACCCCCCACCCCCACCACAAGAAAGCGGATTGGATTGATCGAAATTTGGAAATGATAGCCAAAATTGGTTCCCAAGGCGCACACTTCCTCGGATTCAATCCCATCGGGATACCCAGATACTTAAAAGGCATGACCCCCACTTTGCAATTCAGCACGCCTGCCATGGCAGCCAATTGGACCGGATCGACATTGATGCCGATAAGACTGCTATTATTGAAATTAATCTTCAAACCCGAGATCAATTCAAATAATCGCAGCACACCTTTGAAGGTTCTTACGTTTTCCATCGTGGCCTCTCCAAACAGAACTGTGTCATCATCAGCGTATTGAAGATGGGAAATCGGTACTTGATTCCTGCCCACTTCGCACACATCCATGCATTACTCTCCACTGCCTTGTCTACCAATTTGGACAGCGCATCGGCCACTAAGATAAACAGAAAAGGGGATAGAGGATCCCCTTGCCTCAGTCCCCTCGTCAGCCCATTAATAAGAACTGAAGCTTTCGCACTGGTAACACATTCCATAATCCAAGCCCTCCATTTGTCCAAAAAATTCATTAACTGCATAACCTCGTCAAGAAAACCCCACTTAACTGAATCATAAGCTTTCTCGAAATCCACCTTGAAGAGTATACCTTTCCTTTTGGTCCGCTTCCACTTGTCTAGCAACTCATTTATAATAATAGCATCATCCAGTATATGTCTTTTCCCAACAAAAGCCGATTGGGTGATAGATATCACCCTATCCAAAACTTGGCTTAACCTATTTGCTAGGAGTTTCGCCATGACTTTATATACGCAACAAATTAGGGATATCGGTCTGTACTCTCCAATCCTCACGGGGCTTTCCGATTTAGGCACCAAGACGATAAAAGAAGGGTTTCCTCCCTTAACAATTTTGCCGTTCCTATGGAATTCAGACAAGAACCGCATGAAATCGTCTTTGACGACGTGCCAAAACTCTTTGATAAACCTGAAATTGAAGCCATTCGGACCTAGACTTTTGGAACTCTCACAACTCCACACCGCCTTCTTTACCTCTTCCTCTCCGAATTCAGATGTCAGAATACCATTTTCCAAGTCACTCAACTGATTGAACTGAATGTCTGAAATACGATGCTCGATCCATTCCTCCTGCTGAAACCGCTGTGCGAAATATCTTTGGACCCCGCTCTTCACCCCTGAAACGGTATCCACCCACTGCCCCTCGATCTCGATCCCACTAATTCGTTTTTTTCCCCGCTCCTATTCACTAATTTATGAAAAAATCTTGAGTTTACATCTCCTTCTTGAATCCACCTGATTCTAGACTTCTGGAATAGTAGCGAGTCCTTATTCCAGGAGATTCACCATATCGTTTCTTTTTAAATCCACCTCAGCAGATTGCAAATCTCTTTGATCTGCGATTGCATCCCATTCTAGAATCTTCTCTCGAGTCTCTTGAATTCTGACATTGCTGAACACATCCTTATTCCAACATCTCAGTTTATCCAAAATTTTCAATTTTTCTTTCAAAATAACCCCCCCCCCCCCCCCCACCCCAACCTTGAACTCTGAAGTTGCTCCAACTTCTTTCGACAAACATCTTAAATTCTAGGTGTTATATCTACGAATCAATTACCCTGAATGGTTTGGGTCCCCAATCCTCGACATGCGATTTCAACACAATAGCACAATGATCTGACAAGCTCCTATTAATGCCTCGTTGAATTTGGTTAGGCCATTCTTCAACCCACCTATCAGATAAGAGGAATCTGTCCAATCTGCTAACGCAAGAACCATCGGCTCTGTACCACGTGAACTTTCTACCTACCATCAGTAAGTCCACTAGGCCCAACCCACTTATGAAGTCATCAAATTCCCGAATGTCTCTGTCATTACTAGTCATATTTCGTCCCCTTCCCTCGGATCGGCCTCTTACCGCATTGAAATCCCCACATATGCACCATTTATTTTCGGGAAGTCCATTTATTTTAGATTCCAAAATCTTCCACAATTCTTTTTTCGAGGTCAGATCGCACGGGGAATAGACGTTCACGATATGGCATTTGACTCGATCTATTCCCCAATTTTCTTCCACTCCCAAAATTCCATCTTCTCCCCAACAGCTATCAATAGAGAAACACTTTTTTGTCCAAATGCACAGTAATCCCCTGCAGCTCCTATTGCACCTTTGAAGACCAATCAAAATCTTCGTCCCCCCAGATAGATTTACATATCTCTCTACTAACCACCTCCATCTTCGTCTCTTGTATGCACACAAAATCAATCCTTTCTCTTGAAACAAACTCTCTTATATCCCTTATCTTGATTCTCCCCCCCCCCAGCCTTCTAATATTATATGTTGCAAGGATCATAAAAACCTGTTCAAATCTCCTGCTTCAGCATCAGCATTCATTTTGTCTCGAATTGCCTCTTTGTCTCGAACTTCCATATCGAGTAACTTTCCGATGATTTTCTTCTCGTTACCTGCCGCCTCGAACCCCAGAGTCTTACCCAAATTCCAAATTTCCTTGGCTTCGCGCAATAGAGCATCGTCTCGTAGTACATGACAGTACTCCGCTTTTCCTGTTGAATTCGATTCGGCTGAGGCACAAGCGCTAACTGAAGTCCTTTTTCCTATGCCATCTGCATGGCTTGTGAGTCCATCGCCCCATGAGTGCTCTCTTTCCGCGGGGAAGGGGCATCTTCTTTCCCGCACAAATCCTTAATGAAACTTTTCCATTTTCCCTGGTCCACCTTATCTTTTGCTTTCATGTTCCTTTACCGTAGCTGTTTTTTGTACTTCTGAAAGCCCTTCCCATTCCGCCGATAGTACTGAAAGAAAGGCCTTGGGGATGAATCAATCACGTTTGGATAGTGCTTCGAAGGACTCTGTACTGACTGAGAAACTCGTTTGCTTCCACCCGTGGACGCCGACGTCGGATGGTGATCACAAACTTTCTATTTTCCTTTCGCCTTCGAGCATTCCCCCACAGCTTGTTCACTCATAAATTGTTCGCTTCCTTTTTCATGCAGTGACTCCTGGATACCCTGGCTGCAGTTTTGGTAGAACTTGTTCTGAACTTCCTCCAACAATCCACCCTCCAGTGGCGAATGAGGTACCACCTCGTCAAAATATTCCGGTTCCGAAGCAGAAGAGTCCGTAGTTCCTTGAGGATATTTGAGCCAACCAGAGTTCATATGAGTAGTTGGAAAGAGCTCCACCCTGTCCTGATAAATATATCATCCATTACTCTAATGTAAGACACCGAACCGTTAATGTTAATCTGACCGTTCTGTTTATAAGTTCCTGTCGTGGGTGTCTATCAAGAGTTTGGCAATCTCCAAATTGTCTCTGTTAAGGGTTTCCTTATCAATATCTATCAACCTTCCCAAGGAAACTGATAAGAGCTCAAAGAATCTCGGACACCAAGCTTCGGCTGGAATGCCCGAACTTCTGATCCAGGCTTCTCTTGTTGGTGAAATTGCCCTATCACTCCACGTAGAAATCTCTTTAAACCATAGGTTTAACCATTCTTTCTCCTCCCTGAGGATCTTCACAAGTTTTTCTTTTTGTTCGTGGAACATGAGTACCTGAGAATCTCCGAGGGGTATAATTTTTGCATCCGGCAGGCCATTCGCCCTGAAGTCGTCTTGAACCTGAATCATGTGGATCTGATCAATCAATTTGCCGACAAGGCACCCCTCAATCCATTGTTTGTCCTCTGGTCTAGAGCGGAACGTCAGGCCTGTCTCTACTCGAGGCTAGACCCGAGGTTCTTCTAACGATTTTCGATCTAAAGTTACCCTCGTAACTTCGTCGTACGACTTCCCATTTCTTTCGCTCAGCAGCTTTCGATCAAAGAAAGCACCACCGTTGGTCTTGGCTGTTGGAGCCTCATTCCTGTTAAACCGAGGCCTGTTTGCCCTGAGCTTGTAAGAACCCAACCAAATCTGGTTCAGTTTATCCTCCACATCATGCCCAACCGAGCTAGCTTTGAACCTAACGAACCCAAACTTATTCTCCTTGAGGTCTCTCTTATGGTACAAACAGGTCACTGATTTCACCGATCTTTTGGAAAGTGCGGATTATATTCTCTTTTAGCCACCCCTCTCGGAAGTTAGTGAAGAAATATGGTACTGAGTCCACCTTGAAGAATTCATTCAACTTCTAGTTTATCCTGGATTGATCGGGCCCAGCGCCTTTGGTGGCTCGATACTACCCCAGAACACCGTGCTGTCTGTCACCCGTCTGGAAGTAAGGTTAGGGTTAGTTCCGACACTCTCACGCAGGTGATGGTTAGGATTAAGATTTACTGGGCGATAATCGCGACCCAGTGATGGTGGACGAAAATGCCAACCACCAGGCTGAACGAAATGGGACGATACTCGCGGCCCAAGGGAGAAGGTTTCATGCTCGGAAATGGGAGGGTTAGGGTTAGGGAAGGCTGAGCGCAACGGTTATGGGCGGGAATCGCGACCCAAAAGGGAAAGCTGGGCACGAAGGTGTTGGGCGGAAATCACGACCAGACGGCTTGGCGAAATGGAAAGCTTCTCGATACCTAGAACAGAGGCGTTCAAGCTCGGAGATGGGTGGGTTAGGGTTAGGGAGGTGAGGCCCTGCCGGAAAGTTCGTCGGACGGAGGCGGGTTTGAATGAGTTGGTGGGCGGGAATAAAATTTGAAAACTCTCCTCTCTCTCTCTCTAGAAATTGTCATGTCAAATCATATAAAATTGGTAGATTTTATTAAAATGATATTTCTGTGCGTATCACTTTTATTAATACTAAGTATCTGATGTCCAAAGGCTCCTGCTCAACACTTGCAGACAACCAGATTTATTTGAGCAAGCATTAGGTCAAGAAGCCCCTACATCCGTGTTTCAACTTGTATTTTTCAATTTTATTTATAGGACAACTTCGAAGAGAACAGATAAACACAAGCATTAGCTAGCCAGGATTCTCAGAGTAGCATAATCCAGCGAAAAGAAAAGCCTATTGTCCCAGTGATTTAGAGATCATGAACTTGTCAACTGGTTACTTCTAATTTCCTCCAAAATTGGAAATCAGCTATATAATTCAAACCATGCATTAACTTCCAATTCATCCCATAGTTACACCAAGCAGTTATATCGTGGAACTCCAGAATCAGGTTATTCACACTCTTCCTAGACTTTATATTTATCTCAGGGGTGTAAAATAATGCAAAAATTCATTCTTGGCATGTGTTAGCATCCATATGCCTCACTGCATCAACCGCCAACTCTCATTCATGGATGGCATCCATTCCAGATTTACTTTAATCATGCAACTAGCCTAAGATAATGTCAATCCAGATATATAAGTAATTAGGAAGAAAACAAATTGACAAAATGTGTGGAACAATGAACTACGGACGGCATAGATGACTTTAATAAGAAAACCTTTGATACAATAGAAAGAACAACTTTTTCCAGGACAGCATTTGTGACAATGATAATACTCATTCTAGGATTAGTCACCAAGTAATGATAGTTGATTGAGGAGTTTTTTAACACCATATTTCCAAATTTTAGAGTTAAAACTGTACGTCTCTCCTAAAACAGATAGCATTCCAATTTTCAGTAACTAAAGAGTTAAGTTTTAGGATGTATTTAGCTGGTTGGCCTCAGGGATCTACAATAAGTTTTACATGCCTCATCCTAATTAAATAAATGAGATGCTATATATTTTCTCTCAAGTTGTCCGCTAAACTTTCCCCAAGTTCATTTCATTTATTGGCTGGCTCCCTTTTCATCAAACCCTTATCTCATATCTCAACAGGAACTGAATTTTTTTTTAATAATCCTAGGGAAAAGATTGGGAACAGTTCCACTAACCTCCTATATTCATTAAACCCAATTTAGTAAATGTTCTATGTTCAGCATTGATTAACCACTTTGTCAAAAGGTTTCAAGTTATCAGAGAACACACAGTTTACATACACGGATATATCTACTATATATTATATATACATTTACATATATGGTTGTGTGTGTATGATACGTGTACTTGTCTACATTTATATGCATGTGCATCAACATCCTCCCACCCACTCGCATATGTTAAAGAACAAAAGCTACTTCATACTTGAGTGAAATAGAATAACTCTTTAAAACAGAAAAAGAAAAAGAAAAAAACAAACAAACAAACAAAATCAGTCACATGCATCAGACAATTATGGGGTCAACGATTGGCACATGATATGCAATACTTTTAAATTTGTATCGTGACTAAGAATCATGTTTAACCATTCATGTAAATGATTAGAACAATGAAATGCACTATGTAAGATAAGTGAAAACTTTATTTTTGGTTTTAGGTTCAGAAAGATAATACAAATGCACAATTTTAGATTCAATAATATTTAAAATAAAAACACAAGAGCACCATTAATTGTACGAACACATTTCCATTCATATGCTTCGACCACGTCTGCACCATCGGCATCAAAATATGCATCCAATCTACCATCAGAACCTAAGTCCGATGTTTTGCGCAAAAGCATTTCAGGCCCTGTTTACAGCATAGATAAAGCAATCAGAAAAGAATATTCTGAATTTCCAATTGTAGCACAGCAACTAAATTCACCAAACATAACTCAGACAAAAAGTTCTTTGTTGGCTAGCTACAACCATAGGACAATCCGATGATGTAAATAGCAAAATATAAGTGCCCATGAAATAAAAATTTGCACACGCTCGAGATACTTTTACACATATATAATCATTACATTCAAGATAATAGTTAGAATTTCAATAATATGTAATCTCATAGTTTAGAACAAAGGTAAATGTCAATTGTTAAGAAAATATTTAATTGAAACATTAAAGATAAGGTAAAAGTCAATCGAAATATAAAACCTTTGATCTAGAATATGTATTTGTTTACACGGTCGTTAATAGGAAACAAGAAAAACTATTTTCACACATTACAACTATTTTCACACATTTATGCACACAAACTTCATGGAGGTGATGTAGAATATATTAAAAGCAATACCAACATTTTGATCAGGAGAATATCGCTCTAACAATCATCTAAATATAGCAATACATATGTACAAGATCCAATAAACACAAAAATACCATTGCCCATAACCCAAATTAAGGCCAGTAAGATGAATACCAACCACATTATGCTGTCTCACCTTGCCCGATCCTTATTAGCTTCTTCAAACCATGTGCATATCGCCGTACTCTAGGCCGATGTTCCCCCAGGTTAATCCTTCAAATAAGAAAATCGATCTTACACTTTGCATGAGCAACTCATATGACTCAAAGTGAAGCCTAAAAAAATTAACTGTACGAGCAAATAACAAATCATGATGGCATTTTGCATCTAGAACTGCACAGCCGATATGCATACTACTACACATGATCATTCAGAATTAAAATTATTCTAAGATCAAAATGAAGAGCAATTTGAACATTTTCCTGTAGTTGATTCTCTTTTCAAAATTTCAACCTTCACTTGTCGTGTAGGAGTAGAAACAAAGTAATTTATCATGACAGTGAAAGTTTATTATTCATAAGGATTGGTCTGGTGAAGTACTTCATGATGACAAAAATAAGACAAGAATCCTATGAATAAAAATTCCACAAAAATAGTTGAGTGTGTGAACATACTCATCCTCCATGTTAAGCTTGTTTCTCACGGTTCTGTCTCTTGAAAGCTCATACTCAACCTACAATACAACATAGAGTGAGATGTGCGAGCGGTATAATGATCCAAAATTTCCAAATCAATTTTAGAGCGGATACCTTTGTTATAGGGAAACTTGTATGGAGAGTTTTATATTTACAATGAATTTTATTTCTTAATAGAAAAAAGATACACATATCATATCGTAAATCTAACCAATTAATAAAAAATGTATAAACATGTTGAATGGCTCTATGCCAACTTCAACTGCAGTCAGAAACTCAGTATCATAAAAGTTTTTAGAAAGACATAAACACACGATTAATAAAACAATTTAATAATGTTTTTACACATCTCTTAGAACGTCAAAAAGTCCTTCAGGACTCAAAGCAACAGCCATCAATATAACAGTCTAATATTAAAAGAATATGAGTGAAAGTGAAACAAAGTTGTCATCATAATAATGAAAAAAACTAACCTCACAATTTCGTGCACAAGAAAAGAGTAAGACTAATCTGAAAAGCATATCATTACCTGTTGCTTAGCCTGATCAAATGCTTCCATCCATTTCCGGGCATCACCAGCAGTAGCACAAGCAATCTTGCAGAACAAATTTTTATTGAATGTGAGCAACCTAAACTATAAGAGTACTACAATTCCAAAAGTAACTGGCGCGCACACTGACCAAAAGCCTCAATACGTATATTAAGGCTTTACACTCTTTAAGGAATAAGACTTCATAAACTAAACACATAGTTCTACGGAAATCTCGTTCATTTGGTTATCTTCACGATGCAATCATTTAGCTTGGCCACAAGAATGCAAGAACAGGACAAAGACTTCACATTTGGAAGGAATTAAGTTCTCGTTAATACATGTTGGTTCTCGTAGTTGAGTCAAGGTCTCGAGGATCATTTGCTCCTAATCAATTAACTTCAGTATAAAATCCATATTATGTAAGTTCAAGACCCATAAAATGGAAAATAATTCAAAACTGATGTTCCACATAGCTATTATAAACATGATATGTATTGTTAATAAAGGCTGATAGATTAGTTTCTCTTTGCTGAATAAATTATAGATAAAAACTCAGAACTTGAGAGAGTGGAGCATAATAATGCAAATGAAGATAATTATGATAGAAAATACAGCAATAGTGATGGTTGTCTTCCAGATATATTCAAACTCACGTTCTTTAACGTCTCAAATGTAATCAAATCACTTACTTCTCCCTTTTTGGATTCATCCAACCGATTGTAGAACCTTAGAACATAAAGATCCTACAAATTAACCAATTATCCCCAGAGAAATTAGTATGTTTACTTATAAATGATAATTTTTACTTCAAGCACAAAAAATTAAAAACAAAAGGAAGTAAAACAGAACAAATGAAGTCAGGTAACACATCCATCAAAACAATCGTAAGAGTTGAAGAGGCCTTACACCATGGTTAACCTTCCGACGTCCTAACTCCTCCACCATAAGTGTATTCCCTATGACACCTTTGTGAATGGGCTTCTGTGATATGCAGTCATTGAACAGGCAAGCACATTGCAGGAATTAGATTTACTATTTCAACTTTACATATTAGATGAAAGTTCTCTAAATATTCCAGTAACAAGGGGTACAAACCCCAATGAGATTACCATGGTATATTAGTACATCTTAATGACTAAACGTGTACATATGCATGAAACTAGCACATGTATGAGATAGAGATGAAGTGCAAATATCATGTGAAAGGAATATTTACAGAGACGGTTCAGTCATACTAGGCCAGTATGATAACACTTCAGAAATGTTTAAAAGTTGATTGTCAGTCTTCAACCTAAAATATCATTAAATAGGGAAACTTACGCCAGCCTATGTGGCTTAACTTTAGAGAAAACACTCGCAAAGAGTATAGTGGACATGCGTGTCAGTAGCCCCTCATATCATTGCCCGGATTTTAAGCATTACAATGGGGGTGCAATAACAACAAAGAAAAAATATTTCTCTATGTCTTCTCACACCACTATATTCCTTAACAGAGTTTAGAATAATCAATCATTAAACACGGTCTGAAGCCAAACAGCAGTTGGGAAAGGCACTATTAAATCTTTACAGAACCACAAGAGCAATATAACACAATTTTGTCATCAGCTGACAAGCACCCTTCTATGAGCCCTCAAAGTATCATACATCAAATCGCTTACAACTACCACACGGACTCAAATAAGTAATGCACACTCATTCTGCAAAATCATCACATAAAAAAGTCAAACTTCATTTCATCAAATTATTTTTCTTTTTTTATACAATCCCAAGCTGAACACAATCAAAGTCACTCCTGGCTTCTTCACTCTCTATTCTTAGTTACAATAGCAGACAAGTCCAGTACTATTACGCCGTTTGTTTATCTAACATTTCTTTCAAGATTCCTCATAATCAACACCAGTAAAGCATCAAACATCAGGCAAGAACCAAATCAAGGCCGTCAATATGTGAAACCATCGATTGAATAAGATGCACACAACTTTGACCTAATCCCATACTGCAAACCATATTCAAAAATTAACCATGCGTGTTCAAGCAAAACTTTTCCAGGGTAGAAGCCGATCTCTTAAAAAACTCAAACTTTATTTGCAATTATACATCGATTGAATAAGATGCACACAACTTTGACCCAATCCCATAATGCAAACCATGTTCAAAAATTAACCACGCGTGTTCAAGCAAAACTTTTCCAGGGTAGAAGCCGATCTCTTAATAAACTCAAACTTTATTTGCAATTATATAAAACTACAAGTTTCTCATCCAAAATGCTTTAAATTATGCCCAATACATTCCGCCACTGCTTCTGAGCCAAACCAAGATAAATAAATAAATAAAACGATAAAACGATAACCGCACACAAGCTGATGAAAAATTCCAGAAAAAGAAAAAAGGTAAACAACACATACCACGCCGGGATTCTCATGTGGGTCGCGTTTGTACATAATCACATACTTCCCGCGGATGGACAAGAAACGGAAATGGCAATACTCATGCCCAATTGGATTGACTCCCAGGTGATAAACCCACCCGGAATACTCAAACCTATCGCGATTGTCGCTGTTGCTCCTGAGGCTGGCAGATTCCGGGCCCATACTCACAGGTGAGCCTGCTTCACTGCCCACCATTTTCATTGTAGGTGCTGAAGCCATACGCAAGAAATCAAGATCTGCGCGAGAAAGTGAAATTTGGTAATTGGATTATATTTGAGCAAACATAGAAATGGTGGTTGCAGAGGTGGTTGGATGTATGAAGTCAAACCATAAAAAACCAATACACGAAAGGGGACTAAAAGAGGAATTTATGGGCATGTGGCATCACTTGGTGCCGACTTCTCTAAATTATTGTTCTCATTGTGGGCATTGTGTGTGATTTGCGTGTACACGTAGACCATATTTAAGTTGAAGGAATTTTTTTAAAAAACAAATGATTTATCAAATTTCATTTTACGATTATTATTTAGAAAATTACCGTTTATATTATCAACTTTCATAAATTGTAATATTTTACATCAGGTTCACTCGATTTGGTATTTTTATCGAACATGTATCTTTTCATTTAATCATCTTCAATATCCTCAAATTTAGAGCTATGTAAGCCAGATATTGCAAATTTTTGGGGTGTTAAAATTCTTTTTTTCTGAAATCAAACAACTAGATAAATTTGATATCCAAAAATATTTTTACATTTTTTAAAATTTTGCAACAACTAGCTTAATGGGTCCTATGTTTGAGGATGTAAGGTGATAATGAAATTAGATTGATTCTTTAATAAAAATATCAAATCGAGTCGAAAGGATTTAAAGTGTTACAATTATGAAAGTTGTAAATGTTAACTTTTTTTAAACAATGTTTGTAAAATGACATTTGAACAACAATATGATGTTTTTTGTAATTTTTCCTAAATTAATCATATATTGCTTATCTATCAGTAAAATATTATTTTTAGTTATATTATTATTATTGGGGTTTCGTATTTTATTTTATTATTGTTAAGGACAATTGAAAATAATGTGATGTTGGTCCTAATGCATGGCCTTCAGGACCAATCTAGCCATTTGGAATTTTTCATCAACATTAATGTCAAATAAATGACTTGGTGTGCCCAGAACTAGGGATGTAAACGAACCGAATTTAGCTGAATATGCAGAAAAATTTAAGGTTCGAATTCGGCTCGAAATGGTTATATTCGAGCTCGAGTTCGATTCGAAGTTCGAATAATTTTAAAAACTTGGCTCGAGTTCGGCTCTAATCAAAGTTCGAGTTCGGCTCGAAAATATTCGAACATGTTCGCGAACTATTCGAACTATTGTTCGAAAATAAATACCTGAATGTTCTAAATATATTTATTTAATATATAATTATATAATATTAATAAAATATTAAAGTTCGCAAGCGGCTCGCGAACTATCGAACAAAGTAATTTGGGCTCGAGTTCGGCTCGAAAAAAGTTCGAACATGTTCGAGTTCGGCGCGAATTCGAGAACTTCGAATACATATCAAATACTTTTCGAACCGGCTTGAAATTTTTTTGAATATGTTCGATTTGTTTACACCCCTACCCAGAACCCCATCATTGCAGGAAGCATCAATGAAACCGTATAGGTGATTGTCTGAAATTCTAGAAGTGATTGTGTTGAGATGTAAAATGAGCTCCCATTATTTTATAGTTATTTTTCTAACAACAATGCCTAAAAAAGTAAAGGGAGTCTCGAGTTTATCTCGAAAAATATGTTCGCCGCTTTAAGTCAGGACTCTCTATGAAGGAAAAATATGCATAATAATATTGGTAAATTGCACGAACTCCCCGTGTTAAAAAAATAAGCCAAAAACCATTTTATATTTAAAAAAATCTACACGGAATTCAAATGTATTAATAAAATAAGCAAACATACCCCTCTATTTTTTAAAACATTGCATGAAACTACCAGTGTTTATAATATAAGCAACAAAACTCATTTATTTTCTTAATTATGTACAAAACTCACTCGTGTTAAAAAAATAGGCAAAAAAATCGTTTATTTTCTTAAACTCTGCACGCAACCACATCTCATTTACAATTGTATATTATGCAAGTTTTATGAAAATAAGTTCATAACTAACCATAGTTTAAGAAAATAGATGAGATTTGTTATGTCTTTTTTCTTAATACATGGAAGTTGCGTATACATTTGTTATACAAGATGAGTCAAAGTGCATTTGACCCTAATAATATATAAGTGAAAAGATGAATAATGATTTATTTTCATTTTTTCGTACCTGGGTGGATAATGTTGGAAATTTGAATCAAATTAAATGGTGTGTCCATTTATGTTGGGGTGCATTTTTTCATGATTGGATGCTTCCAAATTAAATGGTGTGTCCATTCATGTTGGGGTGCAATTTTTCATGATGGATGCTTTCAAATTGTGTCTCTTGATGACACAACTTGGTATACTATATAAGAAACAACCCTTGAATGAATTAGACATGGAATTTTGGAAATTCACATCATATTTGAAGATCAAAATTTGAGTAATTTTGTGAGTCTTCATCATTGTTATGGTTGAGCGTTTTTAGACCTTTGTGGTTTAAAGGATTTGTGATTTGGAGTGCTCCTATCACAAATCATAGTCGTTGTATCTTGTGAGACAAATTGCCAAAGTAAACCGTTAGCACCGTAGCAGGGCAATATTGTCTTAAGGACAGAGATTCCAAATCTCGCCTCGACATTTTTAATACAAAGTCATTTGTTGTTTTTGCTTGCTACTTTCCTAAGATACACACCCAATAAATTTTATACAACAATCTTAAGACAATAATAACAACAAATGGTTTCGTCGAGTGCAACAACAACTCTCGTTCATCATGGTGAAAGGCCTGAAAAGTTCAATGGGAACGATTTCAAGCGATGACAACAAAAGATGTTGTTTTATTTGACAACCTTGGGGTTGACAATGTTCCTCAATGAGGATGCTCCTACTATTATGGAGAGTGAAACCGACAACCAAAAGAGGGCTGCGGTTGATGCGTGGAATCAAAGTGATTTCCTGTGCAAGAATTATATTCTCAACAGACTGGACAACACATTATACAATGTGTATTGTTTAGTGAAGACGGCAAAGGAATTGTGGCAATCCTTGGAGAAAAGTATAGATCCGAGGATGCCGACATGAAGAAATTCATCGTTGGGCGATTCCTGGATTTCAAAATGGTTGATAAAAAGCCTGTGATAACACAAGTGCAAGATTTGCAAGTAATCATGCACGAAATTCATGCGAAGGGAATGGTTCTGAGTGAATCATTCCAAGTGTCCGCCATGATTGAAAAGTTGCCTCCGTCATGGAAGGACTTCAAGAATTATCTCAAGCATAAACGAAAAAAGATGAATCTTGAAGACCTTGTGGTTCGCTTGAGAATCGAAGAGGACAACAAAATTTCTGAAAGGTTACTCACAATGATGTTTGTGATGAAAAGATTATGTAAACTAGAGATGTGAGAAAAGTAATTTGTTACTTTATCGAGATTTGCACATGATATTGTTGTGACTTTTTTGCTATGAAGCAAAAACGAGGCCAGTGATGTGTTTAAACACTTCAAGAATAAGATTGCAATAAAATTTAGCAAATGAGTTTTGCTATGGGAAATTATGAATAGATTATATACTTGTGTTGTCTAAGAATTTGACGCTTAAGCTTGAATCTGCAAGACTATAAAATCTTGAATTCGAGTATCTAACTTTGTACGCTTAAAACACAAGTGATAAATCGAAGCCACAAATTTTGATTAGGCGTTGTAATATCTCAAATTGGTTCATTTTAAATTTCTAAGCTAGTACGCTTATAACATGAATTTGTAAGATTTAAAATCTTGAATTCAAGTTTTCTAAGTCAGTGCGCTTAAATTGCAAAGTGTGAACCGAGTTTGAGAATATTATCCAAGTTTCAACTTTTGTAAGCAAGTACGCTTAAATCCGAAATTTTCAAGAAATAAAAACTTGAATTTGGATTTGTAAGACTATAACGCTTAGAACTTGAAACACTAAAGTTTGAATGCCAATGCACTTCGTTACTACCCGAAGTTGTGGGGGTTGCAATTCTTGTATTCAATCACTTACCACATTTAGGCAAGAACGAAAACCTTGTGATTGATGGAAAATAGAGTTTCCTACAATATTTGAAATGTGGGGGTACTTGGCTAAACTAGAAATGAAGGCCAAAGTAAAGTCATAACAAAAACCAAATAAAATACATGAAGAGTTTGACAAATCATGTTGTCAAATAGATTAACGAGTGTGACAAATGTGTACACACCTAAAGCATAGGTATGCTTGTGTATTGATGATATGCTCATTGGAGAAGCAATTTAGAAATCATCAAGTAACAAAGGAAAAATGTTGACGAAACATTTTGACATGTGTGTATCAAAAATAATGTTTGGAATGAAATTTCCAAGACACTTGAAGAACGAAATCTCATGGATTAATTCGAGTTTCAAAATTTAAGCTTTGCTCTTAAAAATCAAGTTTACAAGAAATAGAATCTTGAACTTTGTAATTTTTAAGAATCTATGCGCTTAAATATGAATTGTGAATTAAAATTGAGTATTTCTTTGGTCTCGAATAACGCGTTAAGAACGCTTAAAATTCGATGATGAAAATATCCTAAAATGATAAAATGATGCAAAAGAGGTAATGTGATTACCAAAATTGAAGATATATTATTGTGGAAAATTCTCTATGAAAAACATATAAAGCTTCTTCGGCCGAGTTGCATTATAAGTTGTTAGAGAAAAATCCTGTGCATGCAACTAAAATGTGTTGCGATAATGTTATATGATAAAATGACCTCTAGTGGCATAATCATGAGTGATTATGTGAAACCGCGGATCCGCATATAAATTGGTTACCGAGAGATCATGTGGAAGTTTATCGAGGGGAATGGGGTTTAAACCCTATAATCAAAATCTCATAGTGGATACCCAACCTTGTTGACTGGAGATCCCAAGATATAGGTTCAAAAGGGACAACTAAATTATGAGATTGTATAAACACCTTGGAGAATTAATCTCCGACCCATTCCTATGATAAGGGGTGTAGCCTGCAAAAAGGGTACGAGGATGGCAAAAGGCCTTTAATGATTCATAAGACATATAAGAATATGTTGGAGTATAGCGGGATACTCTTCTAGGAGATCACCTACGTGAGTGCGAAGTGTGGCCGCTTCAAAGAATGAAAAGCACTTATGAAATCAAGCGTGGTCCATGGCCGAAACGGACACAACCGTAAGAAACCAATACGAATGTTAGAATTGTTATGGTGTGGATTCAATTGTCTTGGTTTACACCAACGACTAAATAGGTCAAGACTATTTCACTATTAAGTCAAGAAAATCCGATTGAATACTACTATGAAAGATAAGCCACAAGCTATCTCTCCAGATGCCATATAGTTCGTTAAAAGCACTTAATTACATATATGCATTAATTTAATTCATGTGGGGGATTGTTGGAAATTTGAATCAAATTAAATGGTGTGTCCATTCATATTGGTGCATTTTTTCATGATTGGATGCTTCCAAATTAAATGGTGTGTCCATTCATTTTGGGATGTAAGTTTTCATGATGGATGCTTCCAAATTGTGTCTCTTGATGACACCACTTGGTATACTATATAAGAAACAACCCTTGAATGAATTAGACATGGAATTTTGGAAATTCACATCATATTTGAAGATCAAAATTTGAGTAATTTTGTGAGTCTTCATCATTGTTATGGTTGAGCGTTTTTAGACCTTTGTGGTTTAAGAATTTGTGATTTGGAGTGCTCCTATCACAAATCATAGTCATTGTATCTTGGGAGACAAATTGCCAAAGTAAACCGTTAGCACCTTAGCGGGGCAATATTGTCTTAAGGACAGAGATTCCAAATCTCGCCTCGATATTTTTAATACAAAGTCATTTGTTGTTTTTGCTTGCTACTTTCCTAAGATACACACCCAATAAATTTTATACAACAGATAAACGTAAAAGGAATATTTAAAAATTTATCTATTAATTTTATTATATTTATCAAGATTTTTACTATGTACGATAGGATGTATTTTATCATAAAGATACGTGTGGGTGAAATCAATTTTTTTTAGCTAAATGAGCTAAACTAAATATAGTATTTAAAAATTATTAATAAAAAATTAATACGTCGAGATATGTAATAAATATAACATATCATAACAAATTGTATTTCAATTAAATTAAAAAATAAATAAGATTAAAAAAAGAAATAAATAAGACAATCGATAGCCTGCAAACAATTGTTAATCCTTGAGACTCTCATGCAGGGGCGAATCTAGGGATTTTATCGAGGGGGGCAAAAATTAATTACATAAAAACTAAATCAAAAATTCATAATAAACATACGTTAAGACTAAGTAAATAATTACAATGCGATTATTTCAATAAATGGACTTGCTTGATTTCAAGAATTTAATTGTAATAATACAATAATTAGAATGCTCGTTTCATTGATATTTAAGGAAGATACTTGCTCACTTTTAAAAACGACGAGAACATGTTATTTACATGTTTAAGATATCCATTCTTTTTTGGGAGAGAGATATAAGAGTGTAGATGTGACAATGGAGTATTTTATGGTGATATATTTTTACAATTTATTGATATCATATTTGTCCATTGGTGAATTTTAGATTATTACACTACTAAGTGTTTAATTGGAAGAAAATGAATAGAAAATATGTATCGTGTCATGCTAAAAAATCATTATTTTATAGATGATAAAAATTTGTTGGGGATTTTTATCCATATTTTTAAGAAAAATAATTATATTAAACTAAGTTTAATAGGAAAAAGCATTATATTAAATAAGTTTGGCTTAAATTACTTGGTAACAAAATATATAAATCCTTCCCTCAAAACAAAAAAAATTTATATATATATAATAATAATAATAATAATCATCATTTTTTAAGAAAAAATTAATTTAAATTGCTTAGTAATACAAAATATAGAATACAACAAAGAATTGGCCCTTCTTGTTGCAACCGAGAATCGAACTCTGGTACCATTACAACATAGCAAGTTAACTGTCATTCATTGTAACAAATTTTATAATAACAAATATATTTGAGGGGGGGGCAGCTGCCCCCCTCAACCTCAAGTAGATTCGCCCCTGCTCTCATGGGATGTATAATATATTTGAAGGGGGCAAGGTTTGCCGACATAGTTCTGGAGACTGTTGTTTTAGTTCTATTAATTTTTTATTAAACGATCACGTTTATTATCGCAGAGTTTTTTAATTAAAATAAAAAAAATTAGATAATTTTGAATAAATTAGTAATAAAAAAAACAAAAAATTGGAAAAAATTTAAAATTATTCCTCAACAGTCATTTCGAGCCGCAAAATCATTGTTTAAGACTGCAAAATAGTTGTTCCATTCCACGACGTTCGTGAAATCGAGGTCTTGCTCGTAGCTAAAGAGGTTGAGGATTATATGCCATGGCTATGCGAGCCAAGCTTTCTAATTAAATGAAGAGAGAGTGCTCAAAATCACTTGGACTAGTGGCATAAATATCTTTCATTTGGGGAGAGACATGTGTCCAAACCAATGTAAAATCAATTTCTCATTCTTCAATTATAGTTGTAATAGTTGATAAAAAAAAATTGAGAAGAGAACTCTGAAATGCGATCGATGGATGTTGAGTTGATGTAACATGCTTAGAAGGCCATGATGCACAAATATGAGGTAATTGTAGATTCAAACCTCATTTAATGGGATATTATATTCAATATTGGCTGAGGAACTTATTATCATTTTTGGATGCGGGTCAATAAAAAATTCTTCTCAACAATAAATCTCAATTACATTGTGTATGATGTCAAATATTTGTCGTTTTACAAAAAACATAATTGATGGTAACTGTGAAAGTTTAATCTTTAAATTGTATAGCAGTCAAATGCTACGTTTCGATCAATTTCTAAGCAGAGACAATTATTACTCCAACAAACTTCCTTTCAATAATGTACAACCTTGCAATTCATATGAATCGAACAAGTGACATTGACTCTGACATCAATTATAGGATCAAACAATTGTAGCTATACCAAAAGTTATAGCTGATGATAACTGTACAGATTTAAAATTTAAACCGCATAACAGCCCAAGCCACGTTTAGACGCTCTCCAACACATCGTATATTTGTTACATGTCGATCCTATTTGAGAAACAAAACTCCCACATTTGGACAATTTATTTCTGAAAATTAATAAAGATAAACAACTTAGAAATATGGGTCCCACGTTTAAATTTCTTAGTTGTTTTAATTTATTATTTTTATGCAAAATATTTTTTAGAAGTTATATAAAAGAATAACCTTTTTCATTCTTCAAATTTTATCCACGTATTATCGACCTCATTTGTTTCACTTCTTCTTTTTCTCTTCCATTAGTACTTATATATAATCATATTTTCATTATTATAAAATACTTTATTAACAACAATATTTTTTAATTAATATAGTTTATTATAGATATCCCGAACAAAAAAACCCAAACACAAATTGACCGAAGAACATCAATACATGCTCGTCATACTAGTCAAAGGGTAGCGAAAGACCCGAACATAAATAACAAATCAACCGACGCAAACTGTAAGACCCAGTTGCTAATTAATCTGTAGTAACGATGATAATTATTATGCAAACGTTGATTAATAATGATTAAGCAAACCCGAATAATTAAAAGTTGGGACTATGAATTAAGGTGTTCCGGATCACGGCGCATTGTATACGAACAAGATAAATACATCAAAATACATGTGTATACATATACATATATACGGCCAATTGCATATAAATAATTTATTCCATGCAATTTTATATCATGCAAGATATAAAATAACCTAGAATTAATTATGCATAAGTTGGGGCATTAATCTTGCAAGACCATATAGGTGGCTTAATGCTTGGCACTTGGACATCACTTGGTTGACCATATGGCGTATACATGGACACTCGTGCAAGACACTTGCCAAGTCACTCACCCTCCCCTAACCTCAAAATAATCAGCCACCCCACCATTTTCAAGGCCATGCATTCTTTATTTTTGTTTCTCTTTCATATCAAAGAAAATCCTCCTTTTCTCTCTTAAATTTTGAAAATCCTCCTCCCAATTTCTCTTGAAACCTTGATCTAAACCCACATGCAATGGTAGACTTGAAAGCTACAAGGTTAGGGAAGAAAAATTCATCAAAAAGATTAAAGTTTTGAGCTAAATTGGAGGAGATCTTGCAAGGAGTTTGGAGTGTTTGGCTTAGGCAGCATGTTGGTCATGGTTAGTGCTCAAACACTGGGATTTAGGAAGGTATAACTCTCAACTCAAGTCTTTTTCAGTTGGGTTTAGGTGCTAGGGTAAAAAATTATGAACTTTAACAAGAGGAAATTGTTGTCATATTTATCTGCAGATTTTTATGTTCAAGCAGTAAAGTGCGTCGACTTTTTGACTTAGTTAAAGTCCGAGTCTGACTTTGAGTAAGAATAAAAGTTGTAGATATTCGAATTTTATGCATTTTAAAAAACAATACATGCGATTTATAGTTAGAAATGAGTGATTTATGCTCATTTTACTATATGCGCTCTTGTTGAGTCTTGCATGTGGTTGTAATGCACATGCAGTAAGGTTTTCGGATTTTCGACAAACTTGTGTTACGAATTTGAAGTAGATATGCATAGAAAAGTTGAATATATTTGAATTCTCTTCGATTTATAAAAAAATAGGACTCATTTTGGACTTATATTGATGGAGTTTATGATTTTTATACCAAAAGTGCACAATCTGAGCCCTGCGTGTGGGCAGAAATACCTATGTAGTGTGTTCTTTGGATTCCTGGGCATTTTTGGCTAGAAATTCCAGAAAATATCTAGAATTATGAGTTGTAGTGCTTTGAGTTGGCTATCATTTTCCACTGGAATCACTCAATTTGAATTTAAACGAAAAAAGTTATAGTATTTTTACTAGCATTGCTCAAGCTTGAAAACATATTTTTAAATGTTACGTTTTTAGTGTTCAAACTTCTTCTAGATGGATGAATCAGCTTGACATCATAAAATATGAATTGTATAGCAGCTCAAATGCTACATTTCGATCAATTTCTAAGCAGAGACAATTATTACTCCAACAAACTTCCTTTCAATAATGTACAACCTTGCAATTCATATGAATCGAACAAGTGACATTGACTCTGACACCAATTATAGGATCAAACAATAGTAGCTATACCAAAAGTTGTAGCTGGTGATAACTGTATAAATTTAAAATTTAAACCGCATAACAGCCTAAGCGCTGTTTAGACGCTCTCCAACACATCGTATATTTGTTACATGTCGATCCTATTTGAGAAACAAAACTCCCACATTTGGACAATTTATTTCTGAAAATTAATAAAGATAAACAACTTAGAAATATGGCTCCCACGTTTAAATTTCTTAGTTGTTTTAATTTATTATTTTTATGCAAAATATTTTTTAGATGTTATATAAAAGAATAACCTTTTTCATTCTTCAAATTTTATCCACGTATTATCGACCTCATTTGTTTCACTTCTTCTTTTTCTCTTCCATTAGTACTTATATATAATCATATTTTCATTATTATAAAACATTTTATTAACAACAATATTTTTTAATTAATATAGTTTATAATAGATATCCCGAACAAAAAACCTCGAACACAAATTGACCGAAAAAACATCAATACATGCTCGTCATACTAGTCAAAGGGTAGCGAAAGACCCGAACATAAATAACAAATCAACCGGCGCAAACTGTAAGACCCAGTTGCTAACTAATCCGGAGTAACGATGATAATTATTATGCAAACGTTGATTAATAATGATTAAGCAAATCCGGATAATTAAAAGTTTGGACTATGAATTAAGGTGTTCCGGATCACGACGCATTGTATACAATCAAGATAAAATACATCAAAATACATATGTATACATATACATATATACGGCCAATTGCATATAAATAATTTATTCCATGCAATTTTATATCATGCAAGATATAAAATAACCTAGAATTAATTATGCATAAGTTGGGGCATTAATCTTGCAAGACCATATAGGTGGCTTAATGCTTGGCACTTGGACATCACTTGGTTGACCATATGGCGTATACATGGACACTCGTGCAAGACACTTGCCAAGTCACTCACCCTCCCCTAACCTCAAAATAATCAGCCACCCCACCATTTTCAAGGCCATGCATTCTTTATTTTTGTTTTTCATATCAAAGAAAATCCTCCTTTTCTCTCTTAAATTTTGAAAATCCTCCTCCCAATTTCTCTTGAAACCTTGATCTAAACCCACATGCAATGGTGGACTTGGAAGCTACAAGGTTAGGGAAGAACAATCCATCAAAAAGATTAAAGTTTTGAGCTAAATTGGAGGAGATCTTGCAAGGAGTTTGGAGTGTTTGGCTTAGGCAGCATGTTGGTCATGGTTAGTGCTCAAACACTGGGATTTAGGAAGGTGTAACTCTCAACTCAAGTCTTTTTCAGTTGGGTTTAGGTGCTAGGGTAAAAAATTATGAACTTTAACAAGAGGAAATTGTTGTCATATTTATCTGCAGATTTTATGTTCAAGCAGTAAAGTGCGTCGACTTTTTGACTTAGTTAAAGTCCGAGTCTGACTTTGAGTAAGAATAAAAGTTGTAGATATTCGAATTTTATGCATTTTAAAAAACAATACATGCGATTTATAGTTAGAAATGAGTGATTTATGCTCATTTTACTATATGCGCTCTTGTTGAGTCTTGCATGTGGTTGTAATGCACATGCAGTAAGGTTTTCGGATTTTCGACAAACTTGTGTTACGAATTTGAAGTAGATATGCATAGAAAAGTTGAATATATTTGAATTCTCTTCGATTTATAAAAAAATAGGACTCATTTTGGACTTATATTGATGGAGTTTATGATTTTTATACCAAAAGTGCACAATCTGAGCCCTGCGCGTGGGCAGAAATACCTATGTAGTGTGTTCTTTGGATTCCTGGGCATTTTTTGGCTAGGAATTCCAGAAAATATCTAGAATTATGAGTTGTAGTGCTTTGAGTTGGCTATCATTTTCCACTGGAATCACTCAATTTGAATTTAAAACCAAAAAAGTTATAGTATTTTTACTAGCATTGCTCAAGCTTGAAAACATATTTTTAAATGTTACGTTTTTAGTGTTCAAACTTCTTTTAGATGGATGAATCAGCTTGACATCATAAAATATGAAATGTAGTCCTTTAAGTTTTTGAACTTTGAGCACTAGTATTTAGTCATTTTGATGTTGTATGAATTTATAGTGATTTTTCGACAAAAATAGGTCAGGCTGGAAATTTAAGGAATTCGCTAATGGTCAATTCTTAGAACTTGAATTTGATTTAATGCACTATTTGAACACTTAGTGTCATTTTTGGGATTTACATGACCGGGGTAATAGATTCCGGGGTTGAGTCGAGGAGCACTCGGTAGATTTAACATTGGTCTGAGGTACGTAGAAATGAGTTTTATCATGACGTCTGGCAAAGACGAGTAATGACGCTAATGTATGATCTTATATGTCAATACTTGATTTATATGTGATATTTGATTTTCTTATGCGAATTGCATGATATATATTGACTTTCACATGAGATTGCATGGCATATCGAGTTGCATATGTCATATGGTGCATATATGATTCATTGGGCATATCATATTGATCTTTATATTTCTTTGATACCCTTTGATTTTGATTGAGATCTATAGTGTCATGGGAACGCTGGGCACGTCAATGACATGCAATTTAGGTAGTTATTGTAGTCACGTGTGTGTTGCCGGACCTAGACACGAGAGATGTTGGGCACGGCGATGGAGGATATATGTCACGCGATGTCGCCACCCTCTGCTCGAGCTTGATATTGATTGATGATACCTTTATTTAGAATCCGATATTTGGTATCTTAAGATTCTATTCTTTGTACACATTCATGCATCACATTTATACATGGTATGAATTGTATGATACTTTGTCATTCTTGACGTGATTTTATTTATTTCTCGTACTAGGGTACTGACCCCCTTTTGTGGGGGCTGTCATGTCTTTTGTTGTTCGGGCATGACAGGGTTTGCAGTAGGACAATGTTCTGATGCTTACGGTGATGCATCTAGAGATAACCGAGATCCGAGATGAGCAAGCCCAGGTTTATGCATGATGTTTTATTCCCAGTAGTAATACTTAACTTTTTAAGAAAATAAATTTACCAGGTTATGCCCCAAATATGCTGTATTTGAGTATGACATTTTCAAAGACATTACGTGTTATGTTGGATAATGAATGATGTATTGTCCTCCACCTCAAATTGGCGAACACAAGCTTCAAACCCACGCTCGAAAAATATGGAGAGAAAGGCGGCTGATCTTGAAGAATACTCTTCGGACTTCATAAAGTTGGCTTTCATCTTCAGCAAGATTTCCTCTACCGAGCTTCGAAAGAAGCTTTTTCTTGAGCGTATTGCTCGGATAGTCTTGTTGATTCTTCAAGATCAACCGCCTTTCTCTCCAGCTCCTCGGACTTTCTTGGCTCTTCCTTGAGAGCCTTCTGGACCACTTCCTGAGCTTTTTGTCAGATTTGTGCTGCTCCTGGAGAAGGGACATGTTCTATTGCAAGTCCTTACACATGTTTTGAAACTGATCCCACTCCTTGTGCCGAGCAGTGCTCTCCGCCCCGGTGGAGTGGAATCGGTTTAGGAATTCGTCCGCCATCTTGTGTGCCTGTACAAAAACCAGCGAAATATGGACTAGGAACAAAAATACTAAGAAAATTCTGGGAAAATAATCTGACTTACCTTCACCAAAGAAGTTGAGAAATCATTCATCAAGTTGATGAAAGCTAACTCCCAAGAAGCTTTCTATCTGGACTGTTCGGAGAGAAGGAAATGATGGATTGAGAGGTTTTGAGGTCAGGTTTTTTCAGGAAAGGAACGTGATAAGAGTAGTCCCAGACATGTTTTTGTGGGGAGGGCGAAGATTGCTGGGAGCAAAAGAAGGGGTCGGTTGGGATGAAGCTTGGGGTTAGGGAGGAGGAGTTGCGTCGGTTGGGATGAAGCTTGGGGTTGGGGAGGAGGAGTAGCAGGCACAGTTTTTTTGGCAAGATGGGTTCTAGAGGAGAAACCTTGGCCTTCGGGTGCTGCCCTCTTGCGAGGACGAGTAACCAAGGATTCCCAATCGGGTTGATCAGTAATGTCCAGGATCGGGGAAGTTGGGGGGGGGGGGGGGGGGGGGGGATTTAGCAAGGGCTCCACAACCCAAGGTGCTCGGTCCTTTGATCCCGATGCCTGCCCTGAAGCTTGGCTCTTCGAGGACTTAATCTTCAAGTTGGCCAACATACTTGATCTGTTCATTTTCTCCTATGCATAGAGGGACAACAAGGTTAGTCCGAGCAATAATCAATATTTGCAAGAAGGAGAAGGTGCTATAGTCACTCCCCGAGGGGTATGCGTAATGATGCGCCCTTCGGACTCAACAAGAACAAGTAAAGCAGTCTGTCGTCAATAAGCTCTGACAGGTTGTAACACTGGTTGCCGAGTTTCCGACGAACGGACAGATACAGTTCTTTCTCAAGGAGACCCTTGATGGATTTAGCCCTCGGGAGACTTTCCCTCCAAAACATAGGGTAGTCCCAAGGCCGAACGAGCAAAAAAGTAAAATTTCTTCAACTCCTTTATTGAAGAGGGGTAGTTCTTAAGGAAACCAACCCCTGTTTGGGAAGATAAATAAAAAAGACTCACTTCCTTCTTATTTAATTGGAAGAAATAGTGAAATAACTCAGGAGTGGGGGTGAAACCCAAATAAGAAAGAACAATGAAAAAACCAGCCAACAACATATAGCTGTCAGGGAACAGTTGGCTGAGCGAAACAGTAAAATAGTTCGCAAAATCAAGAAAAGAATGCAGGAATAGGAAAACACAAGCCCCCTCGAAGTTGGTCTAGATAAAAAGGAAAATAACCGTCGAGGAGTAAATGTGGGCGTGATCCCGAAGAGGGAGCAATGATAGAGGTACTTTTAGGAATCTCCCATTTGTCTCGGAAGCGGGAGAGGTGTTGACTAGTATGAATCATCGACTCGAAGATTTCGTACCGAGGGACCTTGGTCGCAACCAAGCCCTGTTCTATACCATCTTGTTTGTTCTCCCGTCGAATAGCTGAAAAATCAAAAGAACTCAACGTTTCCTCGCTATCCGAGATGTAGGTAGATGATGAAGGTTGGAAGACTTTTCCCCCATAAAAGTTCCATATTCATTGACTGCTCTCAAGGAGGAGGAGTCTGACGAGGAAGACATACTGATTAATCGGTGCTGAAAATTCTGAAAGAAAGAAGAGTGCTCGATCGCCTGATGCTAGCTCGGAAGCAGAGACAAGCAAGTGAGAAAAAATGAGGAGGGGGATCACATATTTATAAGGGCGACGGGTTGAGTAGTCATTTGATCAACATCGTCCAAAATAAATCAAATGAACTGCTACAGATGAGCCTGTGAAACTAACGTCACGCGACATTTTGAAAACATTGGGCGGGAGAAAAGAGCGGGAAAACCCCCGAGCAGAGGCGATAAACCGAGACTTCAATACTCTCTTGTCGTTTTACTTTAGAGTGATGAGGTGATGTCATATGATGAATCGGTTTATTTGGTAAAATCTCATGCAAGCTCCAAGCAAGAGATATCTCGGACACGTCTTGATCCAATAGAGCCACGATCAGAGGATATCGTTTTCCAGATTTCTCACGTGCCCGAACACCGGGATCAACACTATAAATACACACTGATAGTCTCATTGCAAATGGTTGAACTTTCTTAGCAAGAAAAGACTTCGAAGAGCGTGTGATATTAGTTTGTTCGGTCTTTCATCTTATGTTTTTTTAAAAAATTCTTATTTTGCGTCTGAGTCCTATAAATCCATACGATATTATAGTGAAGATTTATACGTTAATAAGTTCCGTGGTTTTTCCTTCGATTTTGAGGTTTTCCACGTAAAAATTATGGTGTTCTTCATTTATTTTCCGCAACATATCTATTCTACCGAACACGGAAATTAGCGAGTCACATCATATATAAATCTGACATTATTTTTATTAACATATTTACATATTTTTATTGCAACATTTATTAGTCTTAATTTATCATTTAATTTATTAGTTTTTTAAAAAAATTGTTAGATATTTTCTTGAAGGTTTTGGTATGACGATAAAATCGAAGCATTAACTTAACCAGCAACAAAGATAGATGTTTATATGGATCAGGTGTGGGCTACACCTACGAATCGACTTAATATGATTGGTCTAAAATGATTGATATTTTAATTTATGTTCTTTTTTATTTTAAATATTCTGTGTTTTAATATTGAATTTGTATATAAATAGGGTTAAACTAGATATATACAAGTTTTCCTCTCCAAATAATTATCATATTCTGTGCCCATGTGAAATAAAATTTTACTCAAAATGTTATTAATAACAAATCATAATTTAGAAAATAACGGAGGCACCACATCAAAAGCAATTTGAGTTGGGCCTTAGAATAATAACTATCAGAAAGGCAAATGAGTTGAGCACTATAGCACAATAAGGTTTTGTGATCCTATCACGATCATGCACTAGATATACATAATTTGATGTTGCGTTTAGTTTGAATGGTATGATTATATTGATAAGTATACTTATTATTGATAGGATATAGAATAACTATGTTGCAAAGAAACGGATATTTAGATACGTGGATATGCAGATATGAGTACGATTGTACGGGATTTTTGAAATTTGTAGGATACAATACGTCCGGATACGGTAAATTTTATTAATTTATTTATATATATATATAAATATATAATCAATAATATTTGTAAGAAATCAAGTTTCAAGCATTTAATCAACATTAAACACATTAGAAATCAGAATAAAGTTGCAAACTCATCAACTTCACAACAAATGGTAAAATATTAATCCACGACATCTAAATATTTCAAGCATATAATCGACATAAACACATTAAAGTGGTTAGGAAATAGGGATTTAGTTAAATAATTTAATATTAATTACAGTTTCAACCCTATTTTTTAAAAAAATTCCGAAAGTTCCCGTATCTAACCCGTGTCGGATACGGTCAGCGGCGTATCTTGACCGTATCCGAAATATATCCGAAATAAAAACTTATTTTTTGTCACCAGATAGGCGTATCCGATACGTATCGATGACGTATCCGCGCGTATCCGCATCCTAGAAATATCTGATACTTGACCGTAAAAGTTTTTGGAGTATCGGTGCAACATAATAGAATAGTAATGGATAAATAATATATGTTTGCTTCGAATGATTAAGATTGTGGATATTTGTGGTTGTAAATCTTATTAGATGGTAAATTACTGTTTTGACCCTGAGCTCATATAAGCAATATTATTTGTGGTTTGGTATAATAAAAAATATTACAAATATGATATAAGGATAAATTATATTTTTATAGTTACGAAATTATAATAATTTAAATTATGCTGAAATTAAGATAATAAAACTAAATAAATCCAGGAATTAAAATAAAATTTCACTGTTTTTAAATTTCAATACCCTTAATTAAAATAAATTTTACTATTTTTAAGTTACAATATTCTTAAATTAAAATAAATTTCATTATTTTTAAAGCTCCTTGCTCAACATGAATAACATAAAACATAAGGATAGATGAGGTTTTCCCTTCAACTAAGCACAAGTCTAGATAAATTATCCCAACAAAAAAACTGAGAGTAGTAATCAATTGTAAATAGTGTTTTATGCAATGATTAATAGAGGCAATTTTGAAATAAACAATGGATGTGCTTGATATATAAACCCATTCGTTGTTAATCCGGGCAAGTAAACTATTCGCCTCAAGAGTTGAATTTAGTTTTACAGAACTTAATATGCTTAAATGTCCGAACTCATAACAATTGTTATGTCAAATTGTTTATCGCAACAACATGTTCGTCCTGCTCGTATTGAAAATCATACGATTGAATTTTTTTTAAAGTCAAAAGATTTTTGGTCGTACAAATATGAAATAGGGTTTCTTCAATTTTTTAGCTTTCATTCAAGTGATGAAAACCTTTATGTACACTGTCACGTCCCTAGACTGGGGTCAATAATACCGGCATTGATTTCCAATAACAATTTGAAATCAATAAGCCTCGTAATATCGTATTAAACAAAAACCAGTCTATATTCCATAAAAAGAATCATTGTCTTTACAACTGAATTAAAATTTACGGAAATCAAATCTTAAATAGTCTTGAAACGGAAGACGTGTTTGAGTGATTTAGGGTGCGAAAACAACACGAAATCCTTCCTTCCTAAGCCTTGAAGTGGTCGAATTTTTGGTATGATTTGGGCTAAAGTTTCGGCTCTTGATGAAGAATTTTCGAAACAAAATTATGGTGGAGAGGAAGGGTTTGTGCTAGATCCACTTTAAAGGTATAATCCTATATATAACTTGGTTCAAATTTAGCAAAATAAAGGTGGAAACCTTCAAATTTATGGAATAATATATGTGCAGATTTTATTGCTAAGGTGGTGTAGATTTTGATGTAAATATGGTGTAGAATTTTCCAAATTTCCTACCTAAATCTTTGGAGTTGTTTGGAGTCAAAAATCTTACCAAAACTCATGATTCCATAATGGAATTTTCGATTTTTGCATTGCTAACTTAGGATGGAAATTTTCGAAATTTGATGGCTTAGATCATGATATTTATGGATAACAAGATTGAGAAATTTGAGTTTGAAAGGTAGAGATCCTATGAGTATTTAGTGGTTTAATTCCACAAGGAAACATAATAATAGAGTTTTAAATTATGCTATAACATTTAATAATAATATAATAAATAAAGTTTTAACTTGAGCCAAAATACTTTAATTTGATGAATACCTCAATTTTTTGGGTCTTTACATACACGCCATCAGTAGATTTCATCTTTATATAGGGGATGAAATCATTTGCTATAATTTGTATATCATATCTTACTACACACACACACATATATATATATATAATAAGTTTTAATAATTATAATCTATGTATATTTGTGGAGCAGAAAATATGATATAATTTCAATGTGTTTAGTATGACCTGATATCAATATTTGATGTTACCTTATGATAGTGCCTGGAGATGCATTCATCATGCATTGGAAAATATTCGAAATGAAATATACATCCAATGTATGATAAGATCTATCCTTAAGAACATTGCTCTTAGCTCTCACGATATCATTAAAGTAACCGACTTGATAGCTATCCATAAGTTGGGTTTTGATGATATACTCATGGAGAGTGCATTGATGGGGTACATCAACCCTTAGTTTATAATAGTTAAAACTAAGAGTTTGACATCATCAAACTGACTCTATAAACCGAGAGACAAGACTTCCGATCTTGTTTTACTAAAAAAGACCTAAATCAAAATGACAGGTTGCTAAATGTGTCTTCAAATCATTATTTGCTAGTGAAGGGGAGACAAAATCAAGAATGAATTCAAATGTAAAAATATTAATAAATTACAATGATAAAGACATAATGATATCGTATATTCATGAGAAAATCACCTCCAAACTAAGAATAGTGCCACATTCACACCATTTAATAAATTCTAGACGCCATAAGGTAGTGAATAAAAAAAATTTATATATTATAATCTACAAAGACTTTCTTCGTATGAATTTTAAGCAATTTAATCCTAAATCATTTAAACAAATCACATGTAATCTTAACTTATACAACATATGTGAGGAGGGAATTCTATATAACTTTATAAAGTTACACGTGTAGTGGTCCAATGACATTTTTTAAGAGGATTGGGATAAAATCTTTAATAACATATTTTTTCGTGAGATCGATCCTGCTTAATATTTATTTAATTCGATTGCACAACTTTAAGTTAGGTAATATTTCTCCTAATCTATTTATAAAAGCTCTCAACCCTCTTTATATTTCTTTATTTGGCTCGACTGATCTTTGTTTAATGATTTCTTTTATATATTGATATCTTCTAATGTATTATAATATTGTTACAAGTGCGGCAAGCTTTTGTATTGAGCTGGACAAAATTATAGGATTTTTATTGAGGGATAAAATCATAGGCTTTTCGAAATATGAGAATAAAGTATAATATATATAATTTGAGAGGGGGCAACTGGTCCTAGGGATGGCAATGGCGGGTTTGGGTTTGGGATGAGTTTGGCCAATCTCAGGACCCGCACCGCTACACAAAAAACCCGGACCCACTTCGCTCCGGGTCCAATTTTTTTAACTTAAAATTTAACTAGAATCAATTTTGAAAAACAGAAATTGAGTTTTGTGATTGAATTTCATGTATTTCTCTAGTAAATATTTATAATAAACCTTGTAAAATTATATTGAAGCTACCAAATATTTATTAATTTGCTATCATTCCCTTCAAAATTCCAACATCTTTAACATGAATACATGAGTTTTGATATAAAATTAAATAATCACACTTTATTGTTCAATCAAAGAACTGAATATATATTTAATATTAAATTTTTTTAAAACTCAATTGAAGCGGGTCCAGCTTTGGGGGTGGGGGGTTCGGCCAATCCCGAAACCAGCCCTGTTCCGCTTTCAAACCCAATTAAAACGGTCCAGATGAGGGTCATACCTAAGTGCTCCCTCCGACCCTCCCCCTACCTAAATTCGTCTCTAATTACAAGTGAGCATAATATAATAATATTTCATATTAGTCTATTGTATATCTCATCAAGCAGCCACTAAAATATATTAGGAAAACAAAATATTATATTGTTATTATTAAAATAAATGTAACCATTCTGTTAACAATCATCTATATCTGACAATCACAAAACTAAAAATTCAAAGAACGATATTGCTTGAGAGCAGCTTTGAGAGGCTATGATTGCTATTTCCAAGTATAGTCATATGTAAGTCTGAAAACTAGATTATATATAAAAAAGTAATGCAATGAAAACATGCAAAAAAATTATTCTTTAATAAAAAATTTCAAATATAGTGTCGAAATTGTAGAGGAAAAAAACTATGCACGGAAATTTCCACTCAGAGAATACGATCAAGTGATGAATGAAAATTAATTTGAATAATTTATCTTCTGAAAATTCTATATGGCCAAGTCCAACCCTATCAATAGATCAAGCATAGCTAGATTGAAGAGTCTAAAAGTCAAAAATTGTTTCAAAAAGTCCTGTCATTGAATGCTTTTAAAACTCAATATAAATTGGAAGAAGATAATCACACATTGATACTTCCCTACCCTAGATAAGAAAGCAAGACCTTATTAATGCAAGTAGAAAAAAAAATTATAAAAATTCTTGTATGAACCAGGTCTGGGATCTATGTATGGACCAACATAAAAAAAATGAGTTTATCATAATTTGATTGACCTTTGTTGACATGTTTGTTTTAGTTAAATGTTTTTGTATTTGTGTATATGTGTAGTTCAGATCCGATTTATGTATCTGAAACAAATAATGCTAAATCATTACTCTCTTACTTTTTCTAATATGAGAATTTAAAAAAATTATACAATGAAAATTATTTCATGATATTTAAAAATAATAATATATCATTTCTCTAATTTATAAAAAAATTATATATATATATATATATATCCATTATTATTTTCTTTCACTAAAATAAACAAATCACAATGATAATAACTATAAGGTTTAAAAATGATATGAAACCGCACTTATAAAAAATATTGTTTTAACAAATTTATAAATGATTAGCCCTTACAGATTATAGTAATCATACCACGTCAACCAATTCATCATCTTCAGTCTACGACGACAACAGCTCCTCTCAGCCATGGCCTCCACTCCGGCGACGGCTAACCCGCCACACGTATACGTAGAGACAGTAGATGAAATCACCAGAATCTACAAATCCCTCCCGCCGAGGCCCTCCATCGAAGTTGTGGAAGCCGCCATCTCTGTAGTCCAAACTTTGGAAACAGAGAAAAATCTCCAATTGGAGGACGTTTCCAAGCAATCACCTCCGCAGGACGTACCCCCCGAACTATTTTCCGTGCTGCAAGAAGTTCAGAAATCCATGGTTCTGTTTCGATGCCTTGAACAGAAGAAAGAGGCATCGCACTTGATTGAGCAAGACAAGATTTTTCAGGTGTTTGATGAGCTGATTCAGAAGGTTTCCTCGCTGGTTTCTGGGCATGACCATGTGGATAAAGAATATGACTCGGGTTCTGTTGATGATGAATTTGAAGAAAGTATTGTGATGACTGCGAAAACTTGCGATGAAGTTGACTCGAAGAGAGTGAATGATTTAAAAGGTTCTTTGCCAAGAATTTCTAAAACAGATGCAATTGTTCTGTCCTCAGGTTCATTTTAAAGAATTCTGGTTTCCTTATTTGTCATGATAATTTGCAGCTTTAATATCAAAGGAAAAGGAAATATTTGAGAACTGTGTATAGGTTGTACGCGATGAAAAGCTGGTGGCGCATCAAATTTCGTGTGCAATTTACTTCGTGCCACATAAAACATTGAGTGGGTTCGCTGTTTGGAATAGATGCAGTATTTAAATTTAGGTTGAAGATTTTGTTATTCATAGCGTTTAGATGATAACTTTATTGCGTGTGTTTTTGTATTACTCGCTGAGTTGCTGAAGAAGATTGATAGTCCTTTTTTCTGAAATCAGATGTCATGTAAACTTCTTTTGTGTAAAATCTTGATCAAGCTATTTAGGTTCATCCCTCGAGTATGGCTTAGTGAAGGGTAAAAATCTACTTGTCTGCAAATAAATTGTTGTCAAGTACTTGATTCATTCAAATCTGTAGTATAGCTGACTGCATTAGGTTCTTGCAATATATGGGATATGGTAAATCGATTTTCAGTGGCTTAAATGTGTTTCTTTTACTTTTGCAGTGAAAGAAGAGGTGGAAAAATTAGATGTGTTGGACGTGGCTGCAGTAATCGAGAATTCTGCTAAAAGAGAGTAAATGTTTTAGATCTTCAGGGCAAATTGATGGACAAGGTCGAATGGCTTCCTCTATCGCTTGGAAAGCTATCAGCACTTACTGAGCTATATCTATCTGAAAACCGTATCATGGCTCTTCCAACATCCATAGCTGATCTCAGCGCCTTGGTGAAGCTTGATGTCCATGCGAACCAACTTATAAACCTTCCCTCTTCTTTTGGTGAAATGCCTAATTTGACCGATGTGGATCTCTCCGCAAATATGTTAAAATCACTTCCCGAGTCTTTTGGGAGCTTGACCAATATGATTAATCTTGATTTAAGTTCAAACCGCTTCTCAAGCTTACCAAATATACTTGGGAATCTAACTTCTTTAAAGACGCTAAATGTCGGAACAAACGATCTTGAAGAACTTCCTTGCACGATTGGATTATGCACTTCACTTGTAGAACTGAGATTGGATTTCAATAATCTCAAAGCTCTTCCAGAGGGAACCGGACAGCTTGAAAGGCTAGAGATCCTGACTTTTCACTATAACAGGGTCAAAAGATTACCATCAACTATTGGGAATCTTTCACACTTGAGGGAACTTGATGCTAGCTTCAATGAACTTGAGAGCATACCTGAAACACTTTGTTTTGGTGTAAGGTTGGAGAAACTGAATGTGGGGAAAAATTTTGCGGACCTAAGAACGTTACCAGAATCACTTGGAGATCTTGAGATGCTAGAAGAGCTTGACATAAGTGACAATCAAATCAAAATCTTACCTGATTCCTTTAGATTTCTGTCAAGGTTAAGAAAATTTCAAGCTGATCAAACTCCACTGGAAGTGCCACCGATGCATATAACAAAAATGGGCGCGCAGGTATGTTAGTTATATACCACGGTAGTCGACTGATTTAGCACACGTTGACCTCCTTATATTTTAAAATTTTCAGGCTGCTGTACAGTACATGGCTGCTTTTGTTGATGAGAGGGATGCAATGTCTAAACAGCCAAAGAAGAAAAGAGGTTTCTGTTCTTATCTCTGCCCGCTCCTCTGCTTTGGCGTTGGAAGGTGATAAAGTTTCACTGAGAATAAGAATTTTGTACATATTTGTCTCCCTATTAAGTATTATGGGATTGCTGTTCCTTTAAGAATATGATCATAATAAAGATTTAAGAATCATCTCTTATGTATATATACATTTGATTGATTACTCACGAAAAATTGTTGTTTTGGTGTGCTTGTATAGAAGGGAGATAAGAATAAAGAGTGGTGTGCATTCATTCCCCTTCATTGATTTTTGTGAACCAAGATATATAGAAAATAGTTATTTACACACATGAATATTTCCGGAACCCGCGTATAGCGGGAGCTTCGTGCACAATGATTGTCCCCACTTTTTACACGTCATTCGAAATTTTCATTAAGGAATATTTCATATTTATCATTAATTTGCAATTAAACTTATTGGTTTGACAAACGACATAGGCATAAGTGTAACCAACTATGTTGCAATTTTAGATGATTATTAAGTAATAGCAAACATTACCAAAATTTCCAACAAAACAATCAAGGATCGAGATTTTAGGTCCCAGCTATGATTCTTCTATTTTACATGGTTGAATCTGTCTATATTCATGAGGTGACGGGTTTTTCTACAATATCAGATATATTATCTCGAGCTATACCTAGACATGACCATGGTTCGTGAACCGTCGGCTGATGGTTCGGAACCACCGGTTAGACGGTTCATAAGAGCTCGACCCTTAACCTTAACCTTCGTAGACGGTTCCGGTTTCGGTTCGACAGATGTGCTTTAGTGTTAAAAATGTTGTGAATATTTCTCTCAAAGTGTATCTCAGGAATAAAAATAACAATGGCTTCAAAACAAGTTTTATGTCGAGGCGAGATTTGTAATCTCCATCCTTAAGACAATATTGCCCCGCTATGATGCCAACTGTTTGCTATGGCAATTTGTCTCCCAAGATACAATGACTATGACTTGTGATAGGAGCACTCCAAATCACAAGTCCTCAAACCACAAAGGTTCAAAGCACTCAACTAGAAGAAAAATGATGAACAACAAAATGCTCTCTATTTTTTCACTTATTATTTGAATGAATTTCAAAAATCAATTTATAAAACAAGTGGGGTTATGTTGTATATATAGTGAACCAAAAACAAGTCCGAATGGACACCATTTGGAGGCACTATATCGCCAAAAATCGCACCCTAAACATGAATGGACATGCCATTTCACAAAACAGATACGATGCTCAATCGATCGAGCAAGGAGCTCGATCGATCGAGCTACTGTTCACGAAGGCAACAATTTTCTGGCCCGCTCGATTGATCGATTATGTTTAACATTTTTTTAATTCATTTCGTTTTCCAACAATCCCCCACATGAATTAAATTAATGCATGTATGCAATTGAGTGCTTTGACGAACTATTATGGCATCTGGAGTGATAGCTTGCGGCTTTGAATCTTCCGTAGTAGCATTCAATCGGATTTAGTTGACTTAATAGTGAACTTATAGTCTTGAACTATTTAGTCATTGGTGTAAACCAAGACAATTGAACCCACACCATAACAATTCTAACATCCGTATTGGTTTCTTACGGTTGTGTCCATTTCGGCTATGGACCACACTTGGTTTCATAAGTGCTTTTCATTCTTTAAAGCGGCCACACTTCGCACTTACGTAGGTGATCTCCTAGAAGAATTTCCCGCTATACTCCAATATGTCTTAGGAATCATTAAAGGCCTTTTGCCTATCCTCGTACCTCTTTTGTAGGCTACACCCCTTATCATAGGAATGGGTCGGAGATTAATTCTCGAAGGTGTTTATACAATCTTGTAGTTTGGTTGTCCCTTTTGAACCTAGATCTTGGGATCTCCAGTCACATAGGTTGGGTATCCACCACAAGATTTTGATTATAGGGTTTTAATCTCATTCCCCTCGATAAACTATATACTTGATCTCTAGGCAAGTCTTTCGTGAGCGGATCCGAAATATTTTCCTTTGACTTCACGTAGTCAATGGACATAATGCCATTTGAGATCAACTGGTTAATAGTATTATGTCTACGACGTATATGTCTAGACTTACAATTATACATGCTACTCTGTACCTTTCCTATATCATATTGGCTATCACAATGTATTTTAATTGCAGGCACAGGTTTTTCCCAACAAGGAATTTCTTCCAAGAAACTTCTAAGCCATTTGGCTTCTTCTCCCGCTTTATCCAAAGCAATTCAGATTCCACAGTGGATCTAGCAATACAAGTTTGCTTGGTAGATTTCCACGACACTGCAGCCCCTCCAATGGTAAACAAATAACCACTTGTTGACTTGGAGTCTTGAGTGTCCGATATCCAATTTGCATAACTGTATCCTTCCAATACAACAGGATATCTTGTATAGTACAATCCATAGTTCAGAGTGTATCTTAAATATTTAAGTACCCTCGTCAATGCCTTCCAATGGTCATTGTTTGGACTGCTCGTGAATCTACTTAGTTTGCCAACCGCATATGCAATATCAGAACGTGTACAATTCATGAGATACATTAGACTGCCAATTACCCTTGAGTATTTTAATCACATGACAGGGTCTCCTTTGTTTTTAACCAAATGTAGATTCGGGTCATAGGGTGTTTTTACAGACGACATATCATTCGCGAGAAATTTCTCGAGTACAACATAATGAGACTGCGACAATACTCGTCCTTCGGATATCTTGGAGATTTTAATTCCAAGTATCATATCAGCTTCACCCATGTCTTTCATTTCAAAATGTTTTATTAACATTTTCTTTCTCGGATTGATGATTTCTAAGTTGCTTCCCACTATGAGCATATCATCAACGTACAAGCATACTATTACATATGCTTTAGGCATGTTTTCATATAAACGCATTTGTGTCACTCATTAATTTTGAAACCATTGACAACATTGTTTTGTCAAATTTTTCATGTCATTGCTTTGGCGCTTGCTTAAGCCTATATAATGACTTAACGAGTCTACACACCTTTTTCTCTTGTCCGGGAACAACAAACCTCTCGGGTTGTTTCATATAAATTTCCTCCTCAAGTTCCCCATTGAGGAATGCTGTTTTTACATCCATTTGATGTATCTCTAAATTGTTTAGAGCAGCGATAACAATGATCACTCTAACGGACGTAATTCTCGTGACTGGTGAATATGTATCAAAGTAATGGACGTAATTCTCGTGACTGGTGAATATGTATCAAGGCCTTCTTTTTCTCTATATCCCTTTGCCACGAGTCTCGCCTTGTACTTATCAATTGAACCATCAGACTTATATTTTCTTTTAAGAATCCATTTGCATTCTAGTGGTTTACTTCCAGTTGGAAGGTCTACCAATTCCTACGTGTAGCTTTGCATTATGGATTCTATCTCGCCATTAATAGCCTCTTTCCACATAGGAGCATCAGGGCTAGATAAAGCTTCACTAACCGATCTTGGTTCATTGTCCAACATATAAGTCATGAAGTCAGGACCATAAGTCTTAGCCACTTTGGTCCTCTTGCTACGTCGTGGCTCTATTTTCTCAATAGAGTCATGGTTAGTATCTTCATACACCATTTTCTTAGGGATCATTTCCTTGTTAGATTTGTAAGGAAACATTTCTTCAAAAAATACCACATTTCTTGATTCCATGATTATACCTTCATGCACATCACTAATTTCATATTTGTGTACTAAAAATCGATATGCACTACTATTGTTAGCATAACCAATAAATACGCAATCTAGTGTTTTAGGCCCAATTTTCACTTGCTTTGGTTTTGGTATTTCTACCTTAGCCAAGCACTCCCACACTTTCAAGTATTTGAAGGAAGGTTTGTGGCTTTTCCATAACTCATAAGGAGTTTCATCCTTACTTTTGTGTGGTATTTTGTTTAGAATTTAGTTGGCCGACAGGATTGCTTCCCCCCACAAGTTTTGTGGTAATCCAGAACTTATCAACATAACATTCATCATCTCTTTTAGAGTACGGTTTTTACGTTCGGCAATACCATTTGATTGAGGTGAATAGGGGGCAGTGGTTTGGTGAATAATGCCTTCTCAGTGCAAAATTCTTCAGACCGTGCTCCATATTCTCCTCCTTTATCGCTTCGAACGTTTTTTTATCTTTTTGCTAAGTTGATTTTCAACTTCATTCTTGTAGTGTTTGAATACTATCAAGGCCTCGTCTTTGCTTCTTTAGCAAATAGACGTAACAATATCTTGTACAATCATCAATGAAAGTGATGAAGTATTTTTTCCTACCTCTAGTTTCCACAAACTTTAGATCACATCAATGTAAGTAATCCAACAAGCATGGAACGCAGCGGAATAATAAAATTTTGGATTACTAAACCGCGGATCTATTCATAGGGATTCATATCGGATAAAGGTTTACAAAAGTCTCACCCTTGTAGCGTGTTTGAGCAGATTCCACGGAGCAACACCACGTCCAACGTCTCCTTTGAGTCACTAGCAAAACTTGTCAAGTTTTGCCTCAACGGTATCCACACGATCAAATCGGGTGAAGGGATGTTCAAGAACAAGTTGCTAGACTTATTCTTGAACCAAAACCGAACTCACGGTTCAAAACCGATCAATGGCGGCCAATCAAACTCACACAACTCACGGCGGCGTTGGTGGCGGCGGCGAGTGTGATTGTCGAGTTGAGAGAGGCTGCTGAGAGCTCAAGCTAGGTTTAGTATTTGATGATTATGATATCTTGAAAGCTTAATCAAATATTAACCTTGCATATCATTATATAGGAGTTAATTAAAAGCTTTCAAAAAGCCTCATGGGCTTAGTAATTTAATCCTTATAATTATTAATTAAGACTTCTCTTAATTATTTATTTCATCCCATGAATTTAATTTCCCTTCTCGATTTAATCTTTTGTGCGACCCGATAGGATCTTGTAATGTTGGCAGTGACATAAAATCTCATTTTACGTTACAAGCAAAGAGCGGTGTCTAGCAACACATCAAGGCTACCCAAATTACAAGAATGTCAATGACTCGACATAACCTTTAGAACTTGTGATAATATTAACCATGTAACTTAATCCCTTTGTCCTTTGTGTTTAGATTGAACACGAGTCATGGAATAGTCATACTCGTATATTCAATCTTTATTTCTTGATCCCCAAGTAGAACTAGAATAAACGAATAAGCTCGATATCTCATATCGACTCATTCGAGCATGACCATGCATTTTAGTTCTCACTTGATCAAGGGCCAAACATATCTCCTGTTATATAGGAGGGACAAATCCTATCTCGATCAGCCAACATCCCTCTACATAATTCGTAGTGTATCCAATAGTTACCTTTATAGTTTACTCTGTTACGGGTAACGTTTGACAATATCAAGATACATAACTCCTTATGTTGGGATCTCTGATGATCACAAGTCGTAAGGATTACATACATTATTATCACTATGAGAATTGCATATGACGATCATATAACTATCCATGTTGCATTCTCATGGTGGCTCTGTCCAGTACATCGTTCTCTAACATGTACCCATGTGTTGATTTGATATCTCATATCAATGAACAATTCATCAATCAACACATACTAGTCTCTACGTATTATCATTATCCCTATTCATGATAATACTTGACTAGGGACATCTTTAAGAATAATACAATATTATTCTAAGGACATTAACATATATATTAATTCACATTGCACAGTTAAACGAATAATATATAATAATGAATTGCCATTCATAAAATCATAAACATTGTATGTCTTAAATAATCATCTAATGACTTGTCTTAGGGCATATCCCAACAATAAATCCGTATGAATTAATTCAAGAGGTGTCGTGGTTCTTTCAATTGAATAGAATGGCAGTTTCGTTAACTTGGCTTCGACGCAAGTCTCACACTTATGTTTCAAGTTAACATTCATTTGAGGCAATAAGTTTAACTTCACTAATTTGTTAAGTGAACCATAATTTACATGACCTAAACGATCATGCCATAAATTACAAGACTCAATCAAATAAGTAGAATCATTCACTTTATTGCTTTCAAATGACGTTTAACCGTCATTACATTCATTTTGAATAGGCTTTTCTCCATATAGCCTTTTCCTACGAAAACTCCATTTCTGGAGAGTTCAATTTTTCCAGATTCTAAAACTAGTCTAAAACCTTCATTGACTATAGCCGATCCGGATATGAGGTTCTTTCGGATGTTGGGAACATGTAGGACATCTATCAAAGTCAATTCCTTTCCCGAAGTCATCTTTAGAACAACCTTCCCTAGTCCAACTACCGGAGATGTAGTGGAGTTTCCCATGTAGAGTTGGCGTCCACTTATTGGAGTGTATGTGGAAAACATGGCCTTGTACGAACACACATGTCGGGTTGCACCAGAATCGACGAACCATTCCATAGGATTGTCCACCAAGTTCGCTTCAAAGACCACATCGGCTAACATTAGATCATTCAAGTCATCCGAGATCCGATCATGTTCGATCACATTGACTTGATCTTTTGCTTTCCCACGAGTGTCTTTGTTATGACAATCATTTGCCATGTGATTGGGCTTTCCACACTTATAGCATTTTCCTTTGAACTTTTTCGTCTTGCCACTGTTGGAGGCCGTACCGTCAAACTTACGCTTTGATCCGGTTCTTTGTTCAACTAGGTTGGCCCGTGGTTCCATTTGAAACCTACCCGCCTTCCTCTCGGAAACTTTATCGTCCTCCTCGATTCATAGTCGAACCACAAGATCTTCAAGACTTATCTCCTTTCGTTTGTGTTTCAGATAGTTCTTGAAGCCTTTCCATATAGGAGGCAATTTTTCAATCATAGCGACGACTTGGAATGAATCACTTAGACTCATTCCCTCCGCATGAATGTCATGCAAGATCACTTGTAGATCTTGCACTTGCGCCATCACAGGCTTGATATCAACCATCTTGAAATCCAGGAACTGTCCAACTATGAATTTCTTCATGCCGACATCCTCGGATTTGTACTTCTTTTCCAGCGATGCCTAGAGTTCCTTTGCTTTTTTCACAAGACAATAAACGTTATACAATTTATTGTCTAACCCATTTAGGATGTAGTTCTTGCATAGGAAGTTGCTTTGATTTCATGCATCCAATGCCGCCCTCTTTTGGGTGTCAGTCTCTCCTTCTTCAACCGTAGGAGGCTCCTCGGTTAAGAACCTTGCCAAACACAGTGTGGTCAAGTAAAATACCATCTTTTGTTGCCACCGCTTGAAATCGTTCCCATTGAACATTTCAGGCCTTTCACCATGATGAACATGAGTCGTTGTTGCACTCGATGAAGCCATTTGTATTGCACAGTATTGTTTTAAGATTGTTGTGAATATTTCTCTCAAAGTGTATCTCAGGAATAAAAATAACAATGACTTCAAAACAAGTTTTATGTCGAGGCGAGATTTGTAATCTCCATCCTTAAGACAATATTGCCCCGCTATGGTGCTAATGGTTTGCTATGGCAATTTGTCTCCCAATATACAACGACTATGACTTGTGATAGGAGCACTCCAAATCACAAGTCCTCAAACCACAAAGGTTCAAAGCACTCAACTAGAAGAAAAATGATGAACAACAAAATGCTCTCTACTTTCTCACTTATTGTCTGAATGAATTTCGAAAATCAATTTATAAAACAAGTGGGGTTATGTTGTATATATAGTGAACCAAAAACAAGTCCGAATGGACACCATTTAGAGGTACTATATCGCCAAAAATCGCACCCTAAATATGAATGGACATACCATTTCACAAAACAGATACAATGCTCGATCGAGCAAGGAGCTCGATCGATCGAGCTACTGTTCACGAAGGCAACAATTTTCTGGCCCGCTCGATCGATCGAGCATGTTAAATTTTAATTCATTTCGTTTTCCAACAAAAAGCGCACATGATTTGATTGTGGATCAACACTTACATAAGAAAAGAGATCTTTCAGGCGGTTCTATCACTTTGAATCATGATTTGTCGAGCTTATGAAAGCTGAAGATCCCGATGAAGATCAAAGTCTTTATCTGGCGGGCGTGTACTAATATGCTTCCTACAATAGATAATCTAGTGAAGCACAGGTTATGTGCGGAGAATTCTTGCTGCCTTTGTGGAGAGGAAAGAGAGACAATATCTCATAAGTTGATCTTCATGTCCTATGGCCTTACAAACTTGGGCAATGCTTCTTATACCAAATGTGGTTATCGCGGTTAATATCATCTCTGTTGGGGAATGTATTATGTTTGTGTTGTCAAAATTGAATCATGAGGAGAAACAGTTGTTTGGGATTGGTTGCTGGTGATTATGGCATAAGCGAATCAAGTTGCGCACAGAAATCCGAAGGCTACACCAGAGGAAGTAATGAACTCCGTTGGACAAATATTCACTTCGATGGTGCTATTTTTCAAGAGTGTCAGGCAGTGGGTTTAGGGGCGTTAGCGCGAGATGAACATGGACAATGCATGTCATGGTTGCAGCGGACAATTCCGGGATGTATTAATCCTTGTTCAGTTGAAGCTCTTGCTGCTAAATGAGCTGTGAAACTCGCTGACAGTCAAGGGTGGGAAGAGGTAGCATTTGTAGGGGATAATATTGAAGTCATTGAAGCATTGAAGAGGGGATTGAGTGCAACGCAGAGCATGGATCGATTATTCCAGACATCCGAAGAATACTTAGTCGTCAAACTCATTATAAGTTTTATTGGACACCAAGATAAGGAAATGAAGATGGTCATCATCTAATAGAGACGATATATGTTAATGCCCAATGACCTACTTCTATTGGTTTTGTTTGAGCTATTTATGTGTAATTTGAACAATATATTTTATTGTGTGAAAAAAAAAACTATGTTAATAACATGATACGGTGGGGTATTGCCCACCGTAATTCCAGTAGCCATTATTGACCTGAACACATGAGATTCATGCTTGATTCCATGAGTGGAGTCAAGATTATAATTTAGGTGTTGCAAAATTGTTTTTTTTTCTTTCAAAAAATTAAAGGTAAAACATAAATTTTTTTAAATCTTTTTTCTCCTCTATATATATAGTTTGTCACGTCATAAAATTAAATCTCGAACTACACCAGTTTAAAAACTTAGGAGCATCTCTTAGAATTTCATTCTATGACCTCATTAATTTTGTGGGGTGGTGTTTTCTATGAAAGTAAAGAGAAGACTGGTATTCATGTCCCAACTCTATGTCACCTATTCGTGTATGTATTCACGCGGTATTTTCTATTAAAGTAAAGAAAAGAGGGGTATCTATGTCCCAACTCTATGTTATTCGCCGATGACCATTGACCTAGTGGTAAGAGGAGTCCCAAGGATCCCCTTTTAGATGAGGTCTTAGGTTCTAATTTCATCTTTGTGTGGGTTTGTGTAATTGGTTGTAATTTGTTGTTGTGAGTTGTACTTTGTGTTGCTTAGTTACTGTCTTTGTGTGGGTTTGTGTAATTGGTTGTGTTTGGTTGTAATTTGTTGTTGTTGTGAGTTGTACTTTGTGTTGCTTAGTTACTGTCTTTGTGGTGGTTGGTTGGTTGTAACTTTGTATCGTTGTGTTGGATTATCATTGTAATGATATTGTAATGTTATTGACTTGTAATTGTAATAGTTTGTATTTGTATGAAAAAAAAAATTATTCGTGTTTTTATTTCAGCAGCTCCGGAAACTTCGTTTGGTCCGGCACCGTCAACACTCCAGCACAAAATATGTCTAAAAATGCGAAAGAAGGTTACTTATTGCACTAATTAAGACTAAATTCAACGACATATAACAATTACATTTTTTATGTATGAGAATAAACAATTACGTTAATTTATTGATGAATATTTTAAATTGGCCAAAATTTGGAACTCTAATTTTGAGATAATTTCAGCAAAATGTGGCATAACAGGGTTCAGTTAATTAACGACTTTTTCCGTTGAACAAGGGCGAATAAATAACATTAAAGCTGCATCATCAATCGGACACCCTTCATTTACATTGAATTAAACTTGAAGTTGGCAAGCAACATTTCAATGGCTTCCTCAACATTAGCGAAATATCCATGGCCATCAACTGTTAATGTCACGAACTTCGTAACGGTGAGACCATGGCTTAACAAAGATACTCTAGAAAGAAGCATTCATGATTATAAGATATGGAAAGAACAGATGATTTGTCTGTTAGAGAGCCAAGATTTGCTGGGTTTCATTGATGGTGAAACTCCCCTTCCCTCGCCGTCTGATCATGGAGAATCTATGGGGAAACTTTGGAGAAGAACAGACAGACTATAAAGGGATGGATTTTAGGTTCAATTGGGAATGATGCGCTTGATGCTGTGGTTGGATTGAACAGTTCCAGGGAAGTTTGGTTGGAGTTGGAGAACGTATTCAATATTGAGATGAAAGCAGATAATAATGAAGTTCAAAACCATATAACTGATGGAGTTGATGAAAATGATGCAGCGAAAGACGAAGATGCGATTAGTTCTGAGTCATTGCGTGGTGATTTGGATCAGGGAAATGTTGGCAGTGGTAAGCTACGAATCAGATACTATTTCTTATTTGGTTTGAGCTGGATCTAGCTAGATGTAGTAGTAGTACATGTAGTCAAATTTTATAACGGATCCACTTGTCTACAACTCGTGGAAACAGCCTGAAGAGCGTACATTATGCCAAATGGGCCGACCATTCCCTGACCCCGCATATTGTGGAAGCTTTGTGCACTAGGTGGGTTTGATCCCTTTTACTTGTAGCAACAACTGTGAGAAGCCAAATGAAGAATATATTCTAGCTCCTATAAATCGATTATTTTTTATTCCAAATCAACATAGATATTCATTTCGTATCTGATTGATTGTCTGAAACTTAAAATGCAGGCAAGGATCTCAACACTTACATGCCATTGTATAAAGCGGCATTGAGAGATGATTGGAACGAAGGCAAGAAATTCTTGGACAAGTATAAAGAAGGGAACCACATCCATTCTTAGTGATTACTCGGAAACAGTTTTGCAAATAGCAGTGGAGACAGGAAAATCAAATAATTTCTTGAGAAATTTGTTGGAAACAATGGATAAAGATGCCTTGGTCTGGAAAAATAATACTGGGGACACTGCATTACACACTGCTGCAGTGGTTGGTAACAAGGAAGCTGCGATAATGCTGGTGAATAAAAACCCTGAATTGCTATATATTCTAAATAACGCCAACTTTTTACCAGTCCATTTAGCAACAATGGGTTGTCATAAAGAGATACTTGTGTATTTGATATCTATGTCCAAGATAGATGTGGTGAATAGCCCATTTGTGGGAAAGTTAGGTGCTGTGCTATTGGCATCTTTAATAGCATCTGAATTTATAGGTGAGTCGACCACAAAACTTTAATTTAATATGTTATACAAGATTTGATGCTAATTATAATTTTGTAGCAGATGTGGCATTGGATTTGGTGAAAACCTATCCGGATTTGGCTACATTAAACGATGACGACAATAATTATCCACTGGAAATCATAGCTGGAATGGATTAATGAAGAAGAAGAAGAAACATCCCATGCAGCAGAAGAACGAGTGCAAGCAGAAGAAGTGGAGTTCAAGGACGTCCGAAGAAGCTATCCTAGTGGGTTAAAGAACTAAATGTAACAACTTGTAGTGGTGTGGATAGAATGTAGGATTAGTTAGCTAGAAAGAAGCGACATAAACATTGAGAAGTATAAAATAGTGGGATTGTAACTAATATTGGGGTATGTTGATAAGACAAAAAAATTTCTTCCTGCAAATTCTTCTCTTCCCTCTATTGAATTTCATTGTTTGTTCTAGAATGATTGACAATCTCGAATTTGCTCTACTATCATTGGTGCTCTCGTCCTTCGTTCTCATACTCGTTGTTCATTCGATTGTACTAATTTTTGATCGAATTTTTCTATTTATCTTGCTGTGTTAGTTCTGATTTTTCAATTTTGTTCTACCATTGTGTGATTGCAACATCTTTCGAGGGTTCGGCTATCAATTCTTAATGCTTCATCAATTGTTTTCGTTGTTGATTCTCGTTGAGCTAATAGCTCGTTGATTTCTGGATTCATGTTAATGTCATCACTGTGCTTGTAATTATGAAAAATTTCTGTAATTTGTACACTCGAACTTGTCGATCAAGTTTAGTTTTTTCTCGATATTCATTTTGCGCTCCAATTTACGTATGATACCCATTAGGAGTATGAGCTCATTCAAACTTCTAGGTGCTCAAAACCAGACTTGCTCATGACCGACCTCTTGGTATATGACTAACCTCCCAACATGGCCGACCTCTTGTCATCTAGCCGACCTTCCAACATGGCCGACCTCTTGTCATCTGGCCGACCTCCCAGCATATGGCCGACCTCCCAACATGGTCGACATCTTTTGATCTGGCCGACCTCTCGCAAATGTCCGACATGTTAACACCTGTGCTCATCAACTGGGGGTGAGATCTCCGGCGAGATTTCCAGGATTCGATCTTATCGAAGATTGAGGAAATCTAATAGATCTTATCAAATCTTATCAGATATTCTTAGTATCTTGGCTGATTCAGATACACATGGAAAGAGATCTACATGTATGGTAATTATTTCCCTATAAATACCGGGTTTGATCATCACTTTTGGGGATTCTTAGCATATTGCTTACTTGACAACACTTGTTTTCCCTTATTCTCTTGCCTGACTTGGCCGTCGGAGGAGATACGCCGAAAAAATTTCCAGCCCTTTCTCACTGTTTGCTTCGTGTCATTCAGGTCATCTTAGAGGCTACTTACTGCCACTATCGTCATTATTTTGAGTAATGAAGAAGAAGGAAAAGGTGAGCCCCCTCCATTGATTTTAGCAGGTCATTGCAAATTTCGGTGATATCAACGTAAAATTGTGCTTCAACTTAGTGAAATTGATTGATCTTGTGCTCTAATATTCTGCGTGACATAAGTGGCATTGGGGCAGCGGATATTAGATGCGAAGGTTGAGACTCTCATCGACGTAGACACGATTTGAGTTCTGAATTGCAACCACCAGCTATCATTCCTAATCTTCAGCTTCAAGGGACACCAAACTCATCCGATACGGTTCATCAATCAAAATCCTATGCGAGTAGAAGCTCCAAATTTGTTAGGAAATAATGTCATCGAATGGATTTAGGATTCATGAGGTACTTTGACTATTATTGATGATTCTAAGGATTCAGTCTCCTAATATCCTCTTGTACATATCATATCATATCATATCTTTTATTTGTAAGATAGATTTATGATATATTTTGTATCCCTAAGAGATTTGTATCTTGTAAACATTATATTTTCTTGTTTATATACTGAATAAAAACACCACCACAATTGTGAGTGGATCCCAAATCTCTACATGGTATCAGCCTTCCTTTTGGTGTAAACCTATTTTCGATCCTCATGGCCTCATATGCTTCCAGCGGTGCCCCACCCTCTTCAGACTCTTCCTTCTCCTTCAATACCATGATCCATATGATTACAATCAAACTCTCATTAACCAATTATTTGCTATGGAAAAGCCAACTTCTCCATTTCTTGGGTTGTCAAAATCTTCTTGGCTATATCGATGGTTCCACTCAGATGCCGCCACCTACAATTCCTCAAGAGAACACCACTATCCCTAATCCTAAACATTCCGTGATACCAGGACCAGCGCCTACTTAGTCTTCTTCTCTCTTCCCTCACTAAAAAAGCTATGGCCGAAGTTGTTTGTTGTTCCTCCTCTCATGCCATGTGGCTCGCACTTGAGTCCACCTTTAGCCACGGTTCTAAATCCCGTGAACTTCGCATCAAGGACGATCTCCAACTCATGAAAAAGGGGACGCGCAACATCTCTGAATATGCTCGGCAATTCAAAGCCCTATGTGAGAAACTCACTGCCATCAGTCGTCCTAGTTGACTATACGGACAAATCACATTGGTTTCTCCGTGGTTTAGGACCATCGTTCTCCAGTTTCGATGTCGCTCAAATGGCTATATCTCCTATACCATCCTTTCGTAACTTGGTCCTAAAGCCGAGAGCTTTGACATGTTCTAGCAGTCCTTGGATGGTGGGCACCTGCTCCTGCAGCCTTCGCTGCTCACCAGTCAAGTGGTTATCGTAATTCTTCCAACGACAATCACCGTGGCGGGTGTCGTGGACGCAACGGCCATGGCAATCACAATGTCCAGGGTCGTGGCAATCATAATGGCCAGGGCAGACGCCTCCCTCGTTGTCAAATTTGTGGTATTGCCACACTGCAAACCGTTGTCGTAAGCGCTATGAGCGCTCCGATGACACCGCCAACCTCGCTCAAGCAATGAACGCCTGCTCCATCTCTCAGGCAAATACATCATATTGGTATTTTGATAGCGGTGCCTCTGCACATATGACTGTTGATCCTTCTCTCTTGGACTCTGTCGAACCTTATCAAGGTAAGGACAAGGTTGTCGTTGGTAATGGTGCATCTCTTTGCATCTCTCATACAGGTTCGTCCTCTATTTCTTCTGATTTTCAATTGCTAAATGTTTTGGTTGTGCCACATCTTACCAAGAATCTCTTGTCTATTAGCAAGCTCACCAACGACTATCATGTTAATGTTATCTTTACTGATGATTTGTTTCATGTTCAGAATCAACTGATAGGAAAACTTCTGGCCACCGGACACATCAGTAATGGGCTATATGTGTTAGAAAAAGGACATTCCGCACTCACCTCTGTTATTCAACATAAAAGTTTAAGGGTCTCATTTGAATTGTGGCATATGCGTTTGGGTCATGTTGTATTCAGCACTATTTCATTATTATGTAGTCGAGGACATTTATTTGTTACTTCTTTATTTCCTAAACCTTCACTTTGCACTCTTTGTCAGCTAGCGAAAATTCATAAATTACCTTTTGTAGTTAGCGAAAAACGCTATTCAAATGTTTTGGGATTAATACATTGTGATATTTGGGGTCCTGCACAATGTTATCTACTACTGGTTATTCTTATTATGTGGTTTTCTATAGATGATTTTTCACGATTCTGTTGGCTATATCCACTGAAATTCAAATCGGAAGTGTATGATGTGTTCATCAATTTTCAAACATTGTGGAAAATCAATTTTCTCAGGAAATTAAATCCTTTCAAAGTGATGGCGGCGCTAAGTTTCTGAGCAAACGTTTTCAACTGCATCTTCGTTCTCATGGCATTCATTGTCAAATTTATTCTCCATATACACCTGCCCAAAGTAGCCGGGCAGAGCGGAAACACCTACACATAACTAAAACGGGCTTGGCCCTATTGTTTCACTCTCATGCTCCATTACAGCTATGGTTGAGGCTTTCAGTACTGCTGTTTATATCATCAATCGCCTACAGTCCTCAGTTCTCCATCATATGTCACCCTTTGAAATGATTATATGGTATTGGTCCGAACTATGCAAACTTTCATCCCTTTGGTTGTCGGGTTTATCCTTGCCTTTGTGATTATGCCACCAGCAAATTTTCTCCTCGGTTTGGTTACCACAGTGGCTACAAAGGCTTTCGGTGTCTTGATCCCTGCACTGCTTGTGTCTTCATCACTCTCCACACTCAATTGATGAGTCCTCCTTACCATTTACTGGGAGTCCTACAGATTCTACTCCTCACTTGCTTGATTTCTCTAGTTTTATGGATCCAGCGACCTCTTTGTCTAACGCCTCCACCCCAGTGAACCATCTCTTGCTGGTCCTGCAGACTCTGTGTGTGTGCCTATGCCACCTCCTGAAGGCACGTCTTGCCCCCCTAGGGTGATGCTCGCCTTCCTTTGTAGCCCTCTACTGCAACCACTTCATCTCATCTGATGATTACCCTGCTCGAAAACAGGTATCTTCAAGCCTCGTCATCCAGCTAAACTTAGCACTTGTTCATCACACATGTCTACTGCACTCTTTAATCACCACTGCTGATCACCCGCGTTGTCTTGATTGCCATGGATGACAAAATTGCTGCCCTTCGCTCTAATCATACTTGGGATCTTGTTCCCCGTCCTGCCTAATATAATATTGTTGGTTCCAATGGGTTTTTTCCGCACCAAATTTCTTGCTGATGGTTCAATTGAGCGCCTCAAAGCTGGTTTAGTGGCCAAAGGTTTCACTCAGATTCCTAGGACTTGATTATACCACTACATTCAGTCCAGTTGTCAAATCTGCTACTGTTTCGCGTGGTTCTTTCACTTGTATTATGAATTGTTGGCCACTTCACCAGCTTGATGTCAAAAATGCATTTCTCAACGGCCTTCTCACTGAAACTGTCTATATGGACCAACCTTCAGGATATGGTGATCCTCGCTGCCTTAATCATGTTTGCCGATTAAAGAAGGCCTTATATGGCCTCAAACAAGCTCATCACGCTTGGTTTCAACGCTTCAGTGCGTTTCTTCTCAAGCTCGGTTTCCATTGTAGTCGCGACGACACATCATTATTTGTTTATTTTTGTGGGCCTGGTCTTATTTATCTTCTCCTCTACGTTGACGACATTATTCTTACTGGAAATTGTTCTTCCTTACGTTGACGACATTATTCTTACTGGAAATTATTCTTCCTTGCTGCAACGCTTTATTCGACATTTAAATAGTGAATTTGCTACTAAAGATCTTGGTCCACTGGGTTATTTCATTGGTCTCGAAGTAACTCACACCAGTGATGGTTTGTTCCTTAGCCAAACTAAATATGCACGTGATATCCTTGCTCGCGTTCAGTTGCTAGCTAGTAAGCATGTTGCTACACCTATGGTGGTCAGACAACACCTTACCTTGGATGGTCCATCCTTCACTGGACCCTTCTCTTTATCGCTCTTTGGTTGGTGCTTTGCAATATCTTACTATTACCCGTCCAGATCTTGCTTATGCGGTGAACTCTGTTAGTCAATATCTTCATTCTCCAACCAATGACCATTTTAAAGCAGTCACGCGTATCTTACGCTATGTGAAGGGTACTCTTCAATTTGGACTTCGTTTTAGCCGTTCATCCTCATCTGCTTGATTGCATATTCTGATGCTGATTGGGCAAGTTGCCCCGACACTCGTCGCTCAACTCGGGTTATTCAATTTTTTGGGGAGATAATTTGGTCTCTTGGAGGCACCAAAAAGCAGCCCACTATCTCTCATTCCAGTTGTGATCTGAATATTGGGCACTTGCTCTAACTGCTGCTGAAGTTGTTTGGCTTTGTCATTTACTACGTGATCTTCACGTCAAACCATCTCATCGGCCTTTGCTTCTCTGTGATAATCGTAGTGCAATCTTTTTGAGTAGCAATCCAGTTGTTCATAAGCGAGCTAAACACGTGGAACTCGACTATCATTTTGTCTGTGAGCTTGTATCCGCCGTCACTCTTGTCACTCAATATGTTCCTGCCACTCTTCAGATTGCTGACTTATAATGTATATGTCAAGTCAACCAAGTTGGCGTGACCACTGAATAATAATGGTTACGCCACCTAGGTTGGGTGACCATTATTAATAGTTGTTCACGCCAACCGATTTGGTGTATCCTGTATATTCAAAATTGACACGCCAACTCGTTTGGTATTTTCTATATTAAGTTATACGTCAACTGGGTTGGTGGGTCTACACTGGACACGCCAACCCAATTGGCGGCTAAAATTACTTGCATAAATAATTATATATGGGATTATTTTGATAATTATATATTTAATTAAAAAAACCCATAGTTGGGTATGATGAGTTTATCCGAATTTGGCATTCCAAATACACTTCTATTTCATTTTTTTATGTTTGCCAACATAATCATTACTTTTAATTAATTAATTATATATATATATATATATATATATATATATATAACTCAATATGACTATTAATAATAACTCGATATTATATATGATAATATATAATATTATAATTTATAATAGCTCATACACCATTAAAAACTAAGCATATTATTTTATATGACGTGATATTTTTAACCCAATAAATTGATAATTACATAATATCAAAGTAAAAAATAATTCATTCATAGAAAGAACCACATGCATCACATTATACAATATAATTTCCAAACAATCAATTTCTCAAAATATTTTCTCAAATACTCAAAAGTATCAACAAACATTAGATAAATGTTTTTGTTAAGGAAATGTAAATGAAAAGAAAGAGGAAAGTGAGATAATCATGAAAACCAATAGGAAAATCATTGAGACCTATCATGAAATCCTAAGAAACCATGTGAAATGGTATATTAATATCATGCACCTACCTCAAAATGCAAGGACCAAAAGGGTATATCATAAATTGAACATTATTCAATTGTTGTTGTCCAATATGGAGGTCACATGTTGGAATCGAGAAAACAACCTCTTGCAATTAGCCAGTGGCCCGACCCCTTTTCGACCCCACGTATAGCATGAGATTCATGTATTGGATTTGCCCTTTTTAATGTTATTCAAGAACGCATCATTCAAACAAAATTGATGAAAAACAAGACATCATGGAAGAAGCAACATCTGGTTTCCAAGAAAAAATAGTGCATGTCTGAACAGAAAGGCCATGAACAATGGAGGAGCTAGATTATTTAACTAGTTAATTATCTTATATATCTTGTCATTCGAAATGATATTTACACTGCTTAATTAATTAAAATGATAAGATTATGCGGCGAATCAACATATTCAAATAATATATAAATAACAGAAACATAGTAATCATTGACCATTATCATTTCTAACAAATAGAGACATCATACAATTAATTAATACACTTGACATATGTGAAATCAAATGCATATATCTCCTGAGAAAGTGAAAACAAGACCTCTTACCACTTTCTCCCAGTTATCCCTGGTGTAGAGATCAAAAGAGAGAGAATATTATCCATATTCAAATCTTCCACAGATACTTAAAGCAACATATTGTTCAATCATAGAGACTTTAAATATATTATATATCAAATATTTAAGCTGCCGGCACCACGCCTGAGTCATCATCGTCATCGTCGTCGTCGCCCTCGACATCTCGGTATGTATTAAGATAAATCTTTGACTCCTCTTCTTTGTCAAATGATTTTCCATACCCTTGTTTCTTACCACTTGTAAATGCCATCTTGAGTGAACGCAAAGACAAGTAGTAGTTTTTTTAGGTGACTTCGAGTCTACTTAGGGTTTGACGAGTTCTCCCGTCCTATTTATAGCATCAATAAACAAATCTTTTCAACCCTTTTATTCCTTCGTGTAGTAAATTTTAACTTTTGACTTTTGGACGTTTCTCTCCCTACAAAGACTTGTATGTAGGCCATGATGGTAGTGTAAATTCAAAGGGTGTGTAATTATACCGTGACAGACTCAAAAATCTAGTTAAAAAATTAAAAGTTCAAAATAAAATTGCTAAATTTTGAATTTGACGGAAACTAATTACCATTATTAGTGTGGGTTGGTCCTTAGTTGAACATAATATTTTCCTAAATGGCACAAGAATTACCGGAGCGCATGAGGGAAGCTCATGGGGGAATGGTGGTGTACACATACAGCACGTGGTCAGCAACAGTTCAGCAGCATTTCCTTGTTCAAATTCGTGGGCATAATTCTTCCAGCTCATGGGGGACTCAGTAAAGCACTTCAACTCTTATGGTCAATGGAACTACTTTTAAGGGTTTCATAATTTTTCATTATGAATTAATAATCAGCAAATGAATCATTATATGCAACATCCTTATACGCAGAAACTAAATGAAACCCTTTTTTATAGCCAAAATTATATTGAAAGTGAACACTATGAGTGCTCGACAGAAGATATGTTGATCGATAGAAGCGTTTGGAGAAGATCGAGCATGTGTCCATCCCGACTTGATTCTCTCTATTGTTCATGTAGCCTACCCCAATTCATTGGGATTAAAGACTTAGTTGTTGTTGTTGTTGAACACTATGAGTGCTCAAGACCCAAGTTTACCATAGTCTTGATTACACTCACAATGGAGCGTAGCTCATCTTAGGCTTCCGAACATAGAGTTTTGATATGTTAGGCTCTCAAATCTTTTCATTGATGTATCAACCAATATATACAACTTACATCATGTGATGATAAGGTAAGATTTGCTAGTATCTTCTATACATGATAACTTTACATTTGAATGTGATATGATATGATTTGATACTATCCTGTAGAATCTTCCTTCATAAGCCCCCGCAAAAATACAAGATGAGCTATGCTCTATTGTGAGTGCACTTTAAATATAATTTTGGCTATAACAAAAAGGGTTTCATTTAGTTTCTGCGTATATGGATGTTGCACATAATGATTCATTTTCTGATTATTAATTCATAATGAGAAATTATGAAACCCTTAAAAGTAGTTCCATTGACCATAAGAGTTGAAGTGCTTTACAGAGTCCCCCATGAGCTGGAAGAATTATGCACACGAATTTGAACAAGGAAATGCTGCTGAACTGTTGCTGACCACGTGCTGGATGTGTACACCACCATTCCCCCATGAGTTTCCCTCATGCGCTACGGTAATTCTTGTGCCATTTAGGAAAATATTGTGGTTCAATTAAGACCAATCTACACTATTAATGGCAATTAATTTCCGTCCAAATAAAAATTTAGCAATTTTATTTGTAACTTTTAAATATTTATAAACACATCGACCATCTGTCATCTAACTAAATTTTTGAGTGTCAATATACTATATAATTACTGTCAGAGAATAAATAATAAATTTATAATCTATCTATAAGCTCGGGCTTTTTGATGAGACAACAATTCTTTATGGTATCAGAGCATTTGGCTAAAGCCAAGGTCCTGAGTTCAAAACTCACAAACAACAATTTTACCCACATTAAATATTCACTTGACGGGTCTTCCAAAAAAGAGGAACAAATCGGCTCACAAGTGAGAGTGAATGTTAGAGAATAGATAATACATTGTCAAATCTCTCTACAAGCTTGGAATTTTAGATGAGACGACAATTCCTTAATTACAGCCCTCAAATTAAAACCCTGTCAATTTACACTGCACATGGCCAACATTTTTGTTGGTAAGCCAATAAATTAAAGTACAAGAGTACAAAGCGGTACTCCAACAAAAAAATGAGTAGAGCTATACCCTTTTTATTCATGAAAAATCTCTAAAAATTTTCAAAACTAATCAAATACCGTATCTAGTGTATCCCTGTATTTCATAATCTTCAATGAAAGCATTCTCTAGGATTTAGGAACAAACTCGTGATAGAATAATGGCCTGCATACATGTCATTGTAGGGAGAAGTGTCCAAAAGTTAAAAGTAAAAATTTACAACACGAAGGAATTACTTCGTTGGTTAAAAGGGCTGAAAAGATTTGTTTATTGATGCTATAAATAGGACTGGAAAACTTGTCAAACCTAAGTAGACTCGAAGTCACCTAAAAAAAACTATTGTTAACATTCATTCGATTTTTTTATTATTAGAGTTTACTACTTGTCTTTGCGTTCACTCAAGATGGACGTTTACAAGTGGTAAGAAACAAGGGCTTGAAAAACAATTTGACAAAGAAGACGAGTCAAAGATTTATCTTAATACATACCGAGATGCCGAGGGCGACGGCGACGACGACGATGACGATGATGACTCAGGCGTGGTGCCGGCAGCTTAAATATTTGATATTATATATTTAAAGTCTCTATGATTGAACAATAAGTTGCTTTAAGTATCTGTGGAAGATTTGAATATGGATAATATTTTCTCTCTTTTGATCTCTACACCAGGGATAACTGGGAGAAAATGGTAAGAGTTCTTGTGTTTACCTTCTCAGGAGATATATGAGTTCAAGTGTATTAATTGTCTGGTGACTCTATTTGTCAGAAATGATAATGGTCAATGATTACTATATGTTTAAATTATGTTTCTGTTAATTATATATTATTTGAATATGTTGATTCGCCGCATAATCTTATCATTGTAATTAATTAGTAGATATCATTTCGAATGACAAGATATATTAACTAATTAATTAATCTAGATCCTTCATTGTCCGTGGCCTTTCTGTTCAGACATGCACTATTTTGATTTGGAAACAAGATGTTGCTTCTTCCATGATGTCTTTACGACAGTTGTAATTTTTTCCGAAGGATGAGTTCTTGACGTTTTACAATTCCTCACTCATTCTCAAACGTACACTGATCCAATCTGTAACTGAATATGGATGAATGCCGAGTTTTTTCGCACATGATGAGTTCTTGTATTATGTTCCATTTATATTCTTGCGTTTTGAGCTCTCTTTTTCCATGAAAATGGGGGCCCTTTTACGAGTAAGAGCAAAATCTTGTTTGGAGGTGGTGCTCAGGTGCATAACTTTTAGTTAATTTTTGGCTTGAGTAATTATTTTGCCATCCGCATCGTTCATAAGATTCATGGTATTATTATTTATTACCCACCTCTAAATGATATTTTTTTTCCACTGATTTTCAAGATTCTCTCATTTTCCTGTCTTTTCACTTACATTTCCTTTATCAAAAGGCTTCAAAATTTGTATCTGTGTAAGCGGGTGGCCGACGTAGGATTTTCGGAAATGGGGCCAAAAAAAAATTTTAAAAATTTCAAGGATCAAAATATAATTGAAGAAGGGGCAAAATGTAATTTTTAAGGCACAAACTATAATTTTTTAAGGTATAAGTGCAATTTTTTTAAAAAGTTTGTATCTATGTACAGGGACGAAACTTAGTGGGAGCCCAGGTTAGCCCCAGCCTTATGATACCAGGTCCTTATGACTTTGTGAGCTTTACTCCGACACTGAGAAGCTCAAATTGTTGCACCAGCCCACAATGTAAGCTTAATAGCTCTATTTTTATTGTTCATTAAGCAATTAAGTTTCCTAATAATTTAACTATCTCAATAAAACCCGGAACTTGCTGAGTGTATTGACGAGGGAGAGGAGGGAGGTGGAGTCGGAGGAGACGAAGGTGTCAGAGAACAACCAACTCAACAATTTACCTTCCTGATATGAAACTGCATCGGAGAATTTGTTTAGGTATTCATTAATTCGTCTATTGGCTTCTCCTACGCTCACATAAGCTGCATTTTTTTGTTGTGAGTGAAGCTCTACAAGTTACTAATCAATAGTGCTTGACAAGTGAGAAAGATGGAGAAGTGGTAAAAAGAATGAGGCCTAGGGTGGGTTTTTATGGGAATATTTAATTTATTCAATAAAATAATCATTGGCATTTTGAGAATTAATATATTAATTTTGGTTTCTTGGTTGCAAAAGTAAAATTATGTTTGTTAAGGCTTTCTTTATGGACCAATATTATTTACAGAGCATTATATTGAGTGATTAGTTTTGGTTTTTGATATTTTGTCAATTAAATCCTACTAATGATATGATTTATTTAATTAATTTTATACATTTTGAGTTATGCACTTAATTTCATATAAAATTCAATATATCCTTATATACTAACAAATATAAATAAGCGATAAGATGAACGATAATTTCCACTTAATTATTTTCAGCTATGAATCTCGTTAAAGCATAATATTGCAATAAGATGGATGATAATTTTCATACAAAATAATGAGATTGATAATAATTTCATACAAAATAAATAAGCTAAGTTTCGGTTATTCACATAAAAAATTTATGGTACATAATTAATTTAGCCCCACCAGATAAAAAATCATGGTTGCGTCCCTTTATATGTGTGCATAAATATATATAAGCTTCTATGTAAATAAACTGTGTATAAAATATTCACTTGCTTGCTTCTCATGATACCTCGGTCTCCTGGCCTGTATCGACTTAGTAATTTTCAAATTACTCGTCTCAGTCCCAAATATGCCATTCGGATTATTAGGAACCATCAAATCGGAATATCTACTGAGAAATGAGATATTTAAGGATGTTGATCTCAGAATGCTTATATATTCTGGTTTGTGTGTAAAATCACTACTCTTCAATTCTGAAATTCTTCAACAATATGATCACATAGCGCGTCGCGGAGGCTGTTATTCTAGTTCTATTTGATATTTCTCACGGAACGGTCGCAGTTACTGTCGCAGAGTTTTTTAAAATTTCAAATTAAAATAATTAGATAATTTGGATAAATTTTAATGAAAAAAATTTGGAAAAATCAAAAAATTGCTCCGCAACAGCGGTGAAACCGTCTTTTCATGCCGCATGATACCCCGATAATTGTCCCGGTGCAGTTTGGACCCGGATTCTATGGGCTCGACTCGATCTGACAGGATGCAAGGGCCCATTGCTCCATTTCCAATCTGATATTGGCCCATTTATTTAGTTAATTAAGAGGCTAATTAAGATTTAAAGATAGGCCCGATAACCCTAATTAAAGCCCATTATGGGAGCCCATTGACTAAGTATAAATAGGTGAATAGTAGGTTAGAAGGGAGAGGATTTTTTTTTCATGGCCAGGAGGGCTGCATCGGCTGGGAGGAGGAGGCAGATTGTTCTGGCCTTTCTTTGATAACAAGTCTTGTAAATTCTTGGTATTATAGTGAAGATTCAAACTGGACTAGGTCCCGTGGTTTTTTCCTTCGGGGTTTCCACGTAAAAATCTCGATGTCTATTTATTTTTAGCATACAAATTCATTTGTTACAAAATCGAACCAAAAAATGAGGTAACACCGCAAAATCACCATTCCCGTTAAGGGGGCCAATCCACGACCGGCATGAATGATATCATTGAAGATTTAACAGGATAATACCCTCTTGGCCGTAATCATCAACATCCATCAACTTCAAGAATAATCATCTCTACCGGAAATTCAGTGAGCCAATTCTAAGTCTTCTCTTCTCGCCGAAAAACAAACTACAAGAGATACACAGTTTATAGCTCAAACGTTTTGTATAAACCAAAACTATTGCATATATTCTATACTAACAATGAATTCTCGCATTTTTGTTATTAGATAGATTTATAGATTTCTTCGTTTTCTTCATCGTAAAAGAAACAAAAGGAGCATCAATTTAGCAAAATTTGAGGTAAAAGGTTCATAAATCAATTTTTCACCAAAACAAACCGTAGAGCTCAAAAAATCGTATGTCGTAAAAAAAAAATTAGACGAATATTAACGTTTCCTCAAAGTAGATACATTAAATTGCCGCCTCCAAGCGAGTGTCCGAGTTGGTGGAGCAAAGTGAGCTCGGGACGGTAAGGTTATCAGTTTGACTCCCCCTGCCAACACTTTCTCGATTTGAGCATGTGCCTAGTGCGGTTTACCTGATTGAAGTGGTTTGTAGACTACTGCGACAGCCCAGGGGTTTACCCAGTGCACACCCAATGATGGCGGCCACAGGTTCTCTAGTCATAAAAATAAATAAATATATACGCACCCCAATGGTGGCGGCAACAGGTTCTCTAGTCATATAAATAAATAAATATATATATATATATAATATATATATATATATATATATATATATATATATATATATATATATATTAAATTGTCACACCTATGATCATATTAAAAAATACATACAAAAGGAAGCCGAAGAACATATCGACCAACAACATATATGTAACCCAAACAAAAGAAACGAAAAAAAATAAAATATAGATCTGCCTTTCTCCATGCAATAACCTCATATATATGATATAAATTATAATGCCTAGGTTTAAAATCTTCATTTCTTCTGGAAAAGACTGCTTTTACTGTACTTTAATTTGATCCAATGGACACCGGTGGTGGCACCCTCCTTCACTTTCTTGGCCGCCACCTTTGTTTTCTCCACACTTTTCTCCATCCCTGCCGATGCGACCTCCTTCGTTCGATCGAATTTCTCGCTTAATCTCTTGGAAAGCTTCGGGGACGGCCCGCCGAGTCGACGCGGCTCCGGGACAGGCTTCGCGTGGGCGGCGCTGCTAGCAAATGGGTTCTCGTTCAACAGTACCATTGATTTTTAGGCCCCACAAGAAAAGACTGGTGTTGGAGTCTTCCTTGAGAGAATAATGATGAACGATACGTTTGAGTTCTGTGTTCTGATTTTGTTTGGGACAGAACTTTTTTTGCTGAGTTTTTGTATGGTTTGAATTAGTTTCGGACATGACCAAAGGTTTTTGCATGTGAAGAACCGAAGGGTGGCACAATGCGTGAATACCGGAGGTTACTAAAAATAGGATTGGAGATATATACTGGATTAAGGTTATAAAATGAATACTGATAATTAATATAGATATTAAAACAAAACGACTTTTTGGGAGATTTAGTTGAAAAATGTTTTAAAAACTTATACCTATATGTAATTTTCTCTAGAAAATATTGTAGGTTTTGGATGATCTATCACAAACTGACAATGGCATACAAGCTAAGAATCACTCAAAGAATCAAATGGAATCTATCTACAGGTTAAATACTCAAAAATTTGTACCAGAAGATGGACAAAGATTCAACACATACCAAAGCTTTGAACAACCCTGGCATTAATAAAAACGGGTGATCCTCAACAAAATTCTATTTTGCAAAACAAGTGCACAGCGAGAGAGAGAGAAAAAAAAGGAAAGGTGCAGTGTTCAAAGTGTTTTTTTTGTGTATTCTTGACAAACCAGCGTTTATATATGAACCACATATATAATGAAAATCTATCTACAGTCTTGACCTTTCACAATGATTAGTCACACATGCATAAATTTTGGTTTATATAATTGTTTTTCATCTATCAAATTCCTCATTTGTAAATAGACTCGATAACAACATTAACTAAGTCTTTAATTTGAATGGTTGGGGTAGGCTACATGAACCAAAGTAGGAATCACGTCGGTCACACACATGCATTAGTTTTCTTCAAGCACTTCTTTCGATCAGAATATCCTCGTTGATCTATTGGTCGAGAAACTAATGGAAGAAGAGGCGAACTGGTTGATAAGAAGACTTGAAAACAAATTTTCTAAATAAAATATAAACGGTAGAGGCAATAATTAGTATCTCTATCAAAACTAAATAACACAAGAAATTTTGGTGGTTCAAAGGCGATATGATCATTGCATTCCTATATTTTTCCTGTTGAGATGAATCCAATAACAATTTTCGAAGTATTCATTACATTTCTCGAATTACAAGACTTCACTATGCTACAATTATATCAAAGTTCACCCGACCTTTCACAAAGATTGGTCACGCATATATAATTTTTGGTTCATATGATTGTTTTGCATCTATCAAATTCCTCGTTTCTAAACATATTTGACAACAACAATAACTAAGTCTTTAATCTCAATGGGATGAGATATGCCGCATGAGCCGAATGAGTAATCAAGTCGGGTTGCGAACATGCGTTAGTTATCTTGAAGAACTTCGGTCAGAATATCATTGTTGATACCTTTGAACTCCAGCGACTCGTTCTTTTATGACTACTATAATTATTTTCTACTAATTCAAAGTCGTTTTAAATTAGTCCAACCTGTGGTGTTAGCATTGAACTTCAAGGAGTGTTGACCCCAACCAATCAATGACTTGGTCAACTCAACTATAAGTCTATAACCAATTAATATTATTATATAATTTATATTAGAGTAGCTGGTAGCAGCCTATCGTGATGGAGCTGACTTTTCTTTTGAAGTTGGGCTGCCCGAGACCTCTTCAATGCCACTTCAATTCTGTATCAAGTAGTTTGACCCGACCAAAGATCATCATCGACCTTGAACCGGCCCACAATCGATCCATACTCAACGGGCAGGTTAATTGGGTCAACAGTTCAAAGGGTCAGACCCATAACCGGTCCGTCTATAGAAGAGTCGGTTAAGTGTCATGATTTTGCTAACCGGTTAACCGACGGTTCAAGGGTTTATTTTAATTTTTTTTATATTTTTAAATTTAAAATATATGTTATGGTGGATATTTGAACTCATGACCTCCAACTTTAATAATTAGCTTCAACCACTAAGCTATAAGAGCCTTGTTGATCTAAATATAATGTTATAATTTATATATATTAACCAAACAAATATATCTTACACATTTTGATTATCTGAGCTTGAATTTATTTCACGTTATTTTATGTTTAATCTATGGATGAAAACGCATTGAAACACTTTTTACACTTTATTTCAAAATGTATATTTTTTTAATTTTTTTTTAAAAACATAAGGGTCAAACCATAACTGTAACTGTTGGTTAACCTTAATCAGAACCGAAACGGCAACCGACGGTTTATGAACTAAACCGGAACCGTCAAGAAAAGTTAAGGTTAAGGGTCGATGTTTTTTGAATCGTCTAACCGACGATTCTGAACCGTGAATACCTTATTATGTAAAATAATAATAATAATTTAAATATACGATTGATTTGAAAATTTTAAACTTATAAAACAACATTTTTTTTAACAAAATTACGTAACAAGGTGGTAACTCTCATCAAACGTGTTGGATGCAATAATTAATCTTGCTGGAAGAGCAATCGAAAATAGCATTGGGCTGTTATACAGTTTAAAAAAGTGACAAGCAATTGATCTTATAATTGGAATTAAAGTCAACGGCATATATTTGATTTTCATAACTTGCAAGATAGTGTAATTATTGTGATATAGTTGTGGGGTGCAACAATAGTTACAATTGTGCATCATTATTTATCATGATCCAAAACATCGTCATAGCTCTATTCAATGAGTACTACAGTGTGAATTATTTTTCGATCCCAAGAGGATCATAAAGGTGGTCACATACTTTAACAACCACCTACTTGACCTAAAGCCAACTACCAATGTATCTCAAGCACAATTTCACGATGCTTTTCAAATACTGGTGTTGACAATGGTTTTGTCAGTTGATCAGTAGCATTAATGTTCTTGCTGAGAAAGTAATCGAAACGTGGCGCTTCAGTTGTTGTATAGTTTAAAAGATTTAAGTTGTACAATTACAACTAGTTATAACTTTTGGTAAAACGACACATTTTATTATCATAACATGTTTTTGTCAATAGTTAAAAAAATATTTAATCATTTTAACATAATGACCATAACTCGCCATTGTTATTGGGATAGTATGGAGTAAATTGACTTGAAATCGAGAAATTAAAAATTCTACGGCTTAGGTTCCTTGACCATATGAGTTTTTTTTAACAGAAAATATATTATATTAATGAAGCTGCCTGAACAGGTGAAACCAAAATCTTTCAAAAAGAAAGGATACGATTCAACAGAATCATCTGGGTGAGAGTGTGAAGGTTTGATTAGAGATTGTTGTGAGATAAATTTATGTATGAGTTAAATCCTTTAGCAATTAGTATATTTATTGAGGATTTTGAAATTTTTTATTATTAGTATCGAACGTCGAGATTATCTAAATTCTGTTTTTTAGAGTGATATGAAATCTGTAATTAATAGTTTATGATATTATGTAGAGAATTCAGGATTCAATAAAGATATATTTTGTCAAATAAAATTCCATATGTAATTTCACTAAATAAATCAATTAATTATGAACTAATGTAGTATAAAAATGGTTAGGATAAAAAACTTTCCACTAGGCCAAAAACTTGTAAATTTACAACTTTATTTACTTATATTGTGGCAACACAAAGTACTATACTAAACGACAATCTGACATGATAGGTTGTAACACGTGGGTGTCAACTAGGGGTATAAACGGATCGAACATGTTCAAGAATTTTCGAGCAAATTCGAAAAATATTTGATTCGTATATGAATTCTCGAATTCGAGCCGAACTCGAACATGTTCGAACTTTTTTCAAGACCAGATTACTTTATTCGATAGTTCACGAGCCGTTCACGAACTTAATATTTTATTAATTTATTAATGTATATAATTATATATTAAATAAATATATTTTGAACCTTTCTGATATTTATATTCGAGCCATAAATCGAATAGCAGCGAACATGTTCGAATCTTTTCGAGCCTAACTCGAACTCGAACTTTGATTCGATCCGAACTCGAGCCAAATTTTTTAAACTATTCGAACTTCGAATTGAACTCGACCTCGAATATATCTATTTCGAGCCGAACCGAAACTTAAAATTTTCTTTTTATTTGGCTTGAGTTCGTTTACATTCTTACGTTGTGTTTGGTACGGAGGATAAGGAGGGATAAATGAGAGACTAAGGATTAATCCAGTGTTTGGTTGGTTTGTTAGCAAACCAACCTAATCCCGAATGCACATGACAAGAAGGGTTTAAAAGTCTGATTATAAACCTACCACTCACCTTTGGTTTAACGGTCATTATTAATTATTAAACAACAGTGTAAATGATTATATGAGAATTTTACTAACATACCCTTTGTCCGAAACAAAATAACTCACTCTTCCTACTCTTTGTTTTCCTCTCTCAAGTTTCTCTTTCTACAAGAACAAACCCACTCATGGCGGCGCACCCCTTCTCCACCGACTGGAAGGGCCACCCAGAAAAATTCATATCCGACCGTCAAATGAGGCCAAAATACGTCAGGTCAGCCAGGCCCCTTCCGATTATGAATTCATCTTCCCTTCTTCTTCTCAACGACCCAACCAACCTCCTGAGGGTTTTTTTACCTTCTACCGCGGTCAGCTAGAAGGGGGTTTACGTTTTCCTCTTCCTGAATTCTTTCAGGAGTTCAGTAGTTTTTATCAGCTAAACCTTAGCCATTTGTGTAGTCTCGTAGTTATCTTTAAGGCGTTAGGCTTACCTTATGACCACCCCACTCTCTCTTATTTTTTTCACATCAAGAGATCAGATGAGGGCCCCTGGTATGTCACCAGCCGTCCTGGCTGTGCATTTGTTGGGGGTTATCCTAGCAAAATCAAAGACTGGAAAAATGAGTTCTTTTTTGTAAAGCCCTCCCAGCCCTGGGTCTGCTGCTCTGATTGGCTTGAACATCTCCCAGCTCTCCCCTCTCCTCCTAAAAATTTCAAAAAGAGCACCGCCTTCTTAGATGTAATGAACGCCATAGGAGGTCACTGTTTTAATTCATCTAAGCTGGTGGTGGAGGATCTACTTTGTTTTGCTGGGCTGAGTCCAGCTGATCTGACCTTAAGGGGGAGAGCCGGTACTTGTTCTAACATGCTTTAACAATTATTTTATTCACAAGTGTATTTTGTTCGGTGTGACTGAACTATGTATCTGTTTATACAGAAGACAGAGTTATGAGCTCATTAGTGCTGAAAGCTATTCAGAAGAGGAAGCAAAAACAGGGCCAACCCCCAGCAGCCGAGGGAGTCACCATTGTGGATGTAGGGGGTGAGAGCCCCCCCGAAGATATAGCCCAGCTATCCCGGAAAAGACCGGCAGCTCCTGGGGGTTCGTCAGGGTCTACTGCTGTTGAAGCTCATCCTCTGAGGCAAGTTCGGTCACGCCCAGATCCGTCCGACCTCCCTTCAACGGGTGAGAAAGGGGGTGCACCAGCTCGTGTGGAGAGATGTGGTGAGCGGGTGATGGAAGCTTACCGAGGTGGTGTGCGACTAGTTGGGGAAGGACCGAGCACCGTTGCCTTAGCTGTGGCTCGTGATCTTCCCAATACTGAGGATGCCCTTTATATGAGCCAACTGAGCTGGGGGGACCTGATGACCCGAACTGGGAGCCGTCTGACCGAGTCTATGCTCTTGATGGGTGAGTTTATGTCAAGGGCGAATATGATCCGAAAACAATCCTTGAAAGATGCCAAGGTCTTCGATAATATGCAAGACACCCTTGCTGAGGCCAAATCTCTTCATGAGAAAGACATCTCAGAGCTGAAAGCTCAGGTTGAGAAGGGGGCCGTCGCTGTGGCCGAGGCTCGCTCTTTGGTTGAGGTCCAGAAACGTCAACATGAGACTGAGCTCCGGGAGCTGCGTAATGAGTTAGCTTTAGCTAAAGGGCTAGCTACTTCTGCTGAGCAGGAACTTGCTAAATCTCTAAAGGAGGCGGCCGAGGAGAAACAAAAGTCTGAGGAGTTGGTAGGAGAGAAACTCCTTACTTTTATTGAGGCTGGTTTCCAGGGATGTCTTAGCCAGATCAAAGAACGTGGCTGTCTTGTGCCTGACGTCTCTTTAGATTTTCTAGACGTAGAGAAAGTAGCTGCCTCTCTCCCCCCTGATCTATAGATGTAATTTCCTCAGAATTGTTCTCTTATTTAATGTTATTTCTGTTTTACCGTTCTTGTCATTTTTTGTGGCGGACCAAGCATGTCGTAGCTCGGATTAGCTTAATAATTTACCACGTAATGGCACACTAAACAGATAGGACCAAGCTAGATACAGCTCGGATTTAGTTTAATAATTTACCCAATATGGAAACACTAAACAGCTGAGACCAAGAGCGACGTAGCTCTGCCTGGTTTAATAATGTACCAAATAATGGCACAGTAAACAGCTGGGACCAAGGGCGAAGTAGCTCGGCCTGGTTTAATAATGTACCAAATAATGGCAAACAGTAAACAGCTGGGACCAAGGGCGAAGTAGCTCGGCCTGGTTTAATAATGTTCCAAATAATGGCAAACATTAAACAGCTGGGACCAAGGGTGAAGTAGCTCGGCCTGGTCTAATAATTTACCAAATAATGGCAAACATTACACAGCTGGGACCAAGGGCGAAGTAGCTCGGCCTGGCGTAATAATTTACCAAATAATGACAAACAGTAAACAGCTGGGACCAAGGGCGAAGTAGCTCGGCCTGGTTTAATAATGTACCAAATAATGGCAAACATTAAACAGCTGGGACCAAGGGTGAAGTAGCTCGGCCTGGTCTAATAATTTTCCAAATAATGGCAAACATTAAACAGCTGGGACCAAGGGTGAAGTAGCTCGGCCTGGTCTAATAATTTACCAAATAATGGCAAACATTACACAGCTGGGACCAAGGGCGAAGTAGCTCGGCCTGGCGTAATAATTTACCAAATAATGGCAAACAGTAAACAGCTGGGACCAAGGGCGAAGTAGCTCGGCCTGGTTTAATAATGTACCAAATAATGGCAAACATTAAACAGCTGGGACCAAGGGTGAAGTAGCTCGGCCTGGTCTAATAATTTTCCAAATAATGGCAAACATTACACAGCTGGGACCAAGGGCGAAGTAGCTCGGCCTGGCGTAATAATTTACCGCATAATGGCAAACATTAAACAGCTGGGACCAAGGGCGATGCAGCCCGGCCTGGCGTAATAATTTACCCGTGCTCCTGAGGCAGGTGGCACACCCATGCTCCTGGCGTGACCAGGGCTGAGCTCGTGCTCCTGAGGCAGGTGGCACACCCATGTTCCTGACGTGACCAGGGCTGAGCTCGTGCTCCTGAGCCAGGTGGCACACCCATGCTCCTGGCGTGACCAGGGCTGAGCTCGTGCTTGCACATCCATGCTCCTGGCGTGACCAGGGCTGAGCTCGTGCTTCTGAGGTTGGTTGCACACCCATGCTCCTGGCGTGACCAGGGCTGAGCTCGTGCTTGCACACCCATGCTCCTGGCGTGACCAAGGCTGAGCTCGTGCTTCTGAGGTTGGTTGCACACCCATGCTCCTGGCGTGACCAGGGCTGAGCTCGTGCTTGCACACCCATGCTCCTGGCGTGACCAGGGCTGAGCTCGTGCTTCTGAGGTTGGTTGCACACCCATGCTCCTGGCGTGACCAGGGCTGAGCTCGTGCTTGCACAACCATGCTCCTGGCGTGACCAGGGCTGAGCTCGTGCTTCTGAGGTTGGTTGCACACCCATGCTCCTGGCGTGACCAGGGCTGAGCTCGTGCTCCTCAGGTAGGTTGAAAACCCTTTTCCTGGTTGTACAATATCTGGCAAAAATTATAAAACTTTCTATAATAAAAGAGTATATTGTCCAAAAACAAAAACAATCTTCGCTAAAATTTAAAGAGCTGAACTAAGAATAATATTTTCGGAGATGGTAAGCGTTCCATGGTCTTTTCAACATCTTCCCATCAAGACCTTCTAGGTAGTAAGCTCCTGAGCTTAGCTTTTCAACAATCTTGAAGGGACCCTCCCACTTAGGGTCAAGCTTGCCCACTTGAACCTCTTGCACCTTTCTTAGTACGAGATCACCGACCTGGAAAGTTTTCTGGATGACTCGTCTGTTGTACATCCGCGTCACACGATTGCGGTAGGCTTCCATTCTGATGGCCGCAGCCTCCCTCACTTCTTCAATCAGGTCCAGGTCAGCAGCTCTTCTATCGCTGTTTTGTTCGTCATAGAAATGCACTCTTGATGATTCCGCTCCAATTTCAGCTGGGAGTACTGCTTCATTTCCGTAGACCATACTGAATGGGGTTTCACCTGTTCCCGTTCTTGGTGTAGTTCGATATGACCATAGAACATTAGGTAGTTCTTCAACCCAATTTCCCTTAGCTTTACCCAACATAGCTTTGATGCTTTGCACGAGAGACCTGTTGGTAACTTCTACCTGACCATTGCTCTGAGGATATGCAACGGAAGTGAGCCTGATGGATTTTTAATTCTTCACACCATGCCCTGAGCAAAGCTCCTTGGAATTGCCTTCCATTGTCCGAGATGATCTTCCGCGGGACACCAAATCGGCAAACAATGTTTTTCCAGATGAAGTTGAAGACCTCTTTCTCAGTGATTCTGGCTAGTGGCTCTGCTTCCACCCATTTAGAGAAGTAATCAATGGCAACGATCAGAAATTTCTTCTGAGCTTTACATGTTGGAAAAGGTCCTACTATATCAATGCCCCACTGATCAAATGGGCATGCCGCCACAATAGCTTTCATCATCATAGCTGGATGATGCTGGAGCCTGGAGTGTCTTTGACAACTATCACATGATATAACCATAGCAGCCGAATCCTTCTGAATCGTAGGCCAGAAATATCCGGCTAGGAGCACCTTCTTTGCCAAGAAATACGATCCTAGGTGATTTCCGCAGCACCCCTCATGAATTTCCCTTAATACGTAGTCTGACTCTTTCGGACCCAAACAACGCAGAAGTGGTTGGGCAAAAGACCTCTTGTACAGGACGCCCTCAATGAGTATGAATCTCTGACTCCTTTTTTTGAGTCTATACGCTTTTTTGGTATCAGAAGGGAGCTTGGCATTGGTAAGATAGTCTAAGAGCTCTTGTCTCCAATCATTCTCTTCCACGGATTCAGATGGGACGTCCTGACTAGGAGTCAACTCAATTTGAAACACCACGTCTCTATCTTGCCAAGCGCGGAGAGCACTAGCCATTTTTGCCAAACTGTCGGCCTTTCTATTCTCCTCTCTTGGGATCTGTTTGAATGCTACCTCTAGAAATCCCTCCTTTATTTTTTCTATGGTACTTGCATAATGGATTAGCTTCTCGTTTCTAACCTCATAGGTGCCATTCATTTGTTGGGCTACCAGCTGTGAGTCAGAGAAGACATGTATACGCTTAGATCCAACATTTCGAGCAGCCCTTAATCCAGTCAATACTGCCTCATACTCTGCTTCATTAGGAAATCCAGTCGAACAGCCAAACACACCTCTTCTCCGGTTGGAGAGATCAGCACAACCCCAATCCCGCTTCCCTCATTACAAGAAGAACCATCTACAAATGCTTTCCATAATTCTTCTTTTTCGGGATGCACAGTTTCCGCAATAAAATCTGCTAAGGCCTGAGCTTTGATAGCTGTGCGTGGCTCATACTGTATATCATACTCACCTAGTTCAGTTGTCCATTTAACAAGTCGTCCAGAGACATCCGCGCGACTGAGTATTTTTCCCAGGGAACTGTTTGTTAGCACCGTTATAGGATGGGATAGGAAGTAAGGCCTGAGTCTCCTAGCTGTGATGATCAACATTAGAGCCAACTTCTCGATCTCCTGATACCTCAGTTCCGCATCCTTCAAGGCATGAGATAAGTAATATATCGGCTGCTGTTCTGATTCCCTTTCTTTGACGAGAACCGAGCTGATTGCTTCCTCAGTCGCTGATAGGTAGACGTATAGCCTCTCTGCCTGCATAGGCTTGGCCAAAATTGGAAGTTCAGCTAAGTATTTTTTCAATTCTTCAAATGCTTCCCCACATTTTTCGTCCCAATCAAATTTCCCACCCTTCCGGAGTATCTTAAAAAGGGGGAGACTTCTATGAGCTGATCTAGAAATAAATCGTGATAAAAAACGATTTTTCCTGCCAAGCGTTGCACCTCTTGAAGGTTCTTCGGCGGAGACATCTCACAGATAGCTCTCACCTTTTCTGGATTAGCTTCAATCCCCCTTTCTGTCACTATATAGCCTAGAAATTTCCCGCTTTTTACCCCGAAGACACATTTCTGGGGGTTTAACTTTAACCCGTAAGACCTAAGGGTGGAGAAAGTCTCAGTCAGATCGGCAATTAGATCGGTGCCACTTTTTGATTTTACAAAAATGTCGTCCACATATACTTCCACATTGCGGCCTAGCTGTTTTGAAAACACCTTGTCCATCAAACGCTGGTAAGTAGCTCCTGCATTCTTGAGCCCGAAGGGCATAACAACATAGCAAAAAGTCCCATCTGATGTGACAAAACTGACTTTATCTTGATCTTCTCTAGCCAGAGGAATCTGATGATATCCATGGTAGGCATCCATTAAGCATAAGTACTGATGTCCCGCTGTTGAATCAACCATCTGATCAATCCTTGGTAATGGGTAACAATCCTTCGGACATGCCTTATTAAGATCTCTGAAGTCTATACACATCCTCCACTTTCCAGAGCTCTTTGGTACTAAGACCACATTTGAGAGCCATGTTGGAAATTGTATTTCTCGAATTTGACCTGCCCGAAGGAGCTCCTCCACCTGCTCTCTTATGACCTTATCCTTTTCAGGTCCAAAATGTCTTTTCTTCTGTTTTACAGGTTGGACTCCCGAGAGCACATTCAAATGATGTTCTAGCACGTCTGGTCTAATTCCTCTTAGATCTCGAGCACTCCAGGCAAAGATATCCTCATTTTTAATTAAACATGAAATGAGATCGGCTTTAATGTTTATTTCCAAGTCCTTAGCTATTTTTACTTTTCGATCAGTAGAGACAAGCTCAATTATTTCAGGTTCTTCATCCAAGCTGTTGGGAATGCCTTTGTCTTTAGGAACACTATACCCAGCTCTTTCAATACAACCGACCTCCCGGCGAGCTCGCTTCACGTCTTCCTTTACTTCGTCCACGTAACATCTGCGGGCTGTTTTCTGGTCACCACAAAGAACCCCAACTTCTCTACCCACTGGGAATTTTAATTTCTGATGATAGGTAGAAGCTACCGCCTTGAAGTCCTTCATTGCAGGCCGGCCTAAGATTGCATTGTACGATGAAGGTGCCTCTACCACAGTGAAATTAACCATCTTTGTTATGCGAGCCATCCCATGACCCAGAGATAAGGGCAAGTTGATCTGTCCAAGCGGTTGAATTGCGTGCCCGGTGAACCCATACAGAGGAGTTGCAATGTGTTCATATTTTGACCCCTCTATCTGCATCTTTTCTAAGGTATCTTTGAATAAGACATTGACTGAGCTCCCAGTATCAATGAAGATCCTTGCTACGTCATAGTTAGCTATGGTTACAGTCACGACTAGGGCATCGTTGTGTGGAGTTGCAACTCCTTTCAGATCATTAGGTCCGAAGCTTATGACAGGCTCATCCCTTTCAATTAACTCTTCTGATACTTCGAAATTCTCCATTCTTCTACCATGACTTTTCCGAGCTCTGCCCGAGTCTCCATCCGTGGGTCCCCCTGAGATCATATTAATAGTTCCTCGGGTAGGATTATTATCCACCTGTTCGACCCTTCTCCTTTGATTATCTGTTTCTTTAGGAGCGATACCCCTTTCACGGGACCTGGTTCGGCCCCTATATGGTGTCTTTTCTCTTCTTTTACCTCGGTACCGGCTTCTACCCTGTCCTTTCTGAGAAGGTTCCTGCTTCCTTGTTAGCAGAGTTTTTATTTCAGAGTCTCTTCTGATGATTCTTTCTACCTCATCTTCAAGCTTCTGGCACTCATTCGTTATATGACCGTACTCTCTATGGAATTCACAATACTTATCAGAAATAGGCGTACGGGACCCATTATCCAACTTCCTGGGTCTTTCCAGTTTCTTTCTATCATCACATATTTCCATAGCTCTTTCCAAGCTCATGGATAGAGGTATGCGTGATGCAAATTGACTTCTAGTTCGACCACTTTCATCAGCCCTGTCAACAGTTCTTTTCTTGCTTAACTCTAACTTATCCTTCTTCTCTGATGGCCGCAGATCAACCCTTCTCTGTCTCTGAGCATCTTCTAGATTGATATACTTTTCATCTCTTCCCAGAAGTTCGTCATAACTTCTAGGAGTTTTCTTTACCAAGGATTTAAAGAACTCTCCTGCCTTAAGCCCTTGTGTAAAGGCATTAATAAGGACATCCATCGTTGCAGTGGGGACCTCTAAGGCTGCCCTGTTAAAGCGTTGTACGAACTCCCTCAAGGACTCCTGTTCATTCTGCTTGGTAGTGAACAGGCTCAAAGAAGTTTTTTGATACCTCTTACTGCTGGCATACTGGTTTAGAAAGGCCGAACTGAACTCCTCAAAGCAGCTTACAGTGTTTGGTTTAAGTAAATTAAACCACTGTTGCGCCGATCTAACCAGGGTGGTAAGGAAAACACGGCATTTGATCCCATCAGAATACCTATGCAACAAAGCAGCATTCTCAAATCTTCCAAGATGCTCTTCAGGGTATGTGCTTCCATCATATTCTCCCACTGCAGGTTGTCTGAAATTTGGTGGGAGTTCCTCTCTTAGAATAATTAGGGAGAATGGACTTTCTCTCATAGCCACTAGAGTTCGGCCACCAAGATGCTGACCCAATCGCCTTATCTCTCCCCATACAGCCTCCATTGGATCTATTAGCGGAGGCTCTACTTGTGTATCTACCACAGCACTGGCTACCCTATTGTTTTCACGGGCCTGTTCTGGCTGAACAGGCGAAGGCACCTGATTTGTTTGAGAAGGCGGTGGAGGTTGATTAGCTTCCGTTGGTGGCGGAACCTGGTGTTGGAAAAGAGTATTTTGCATGGTCTGACTGATGAATTGTGCCAGTTGCTCCATAGTCATATCTCCCACCTTCATAACAGATGGAGGTGCCTGATCTTCCTGCTGTGGAGGAACATCTTGATTTTCCACACTGGGATTTAATCTTTCTTCCTGATTCCTCCTGACTCCACGCCCACGTCCACGTCGTCCAGCCATATCAACGTCTTCAATTCAGTAAATAATTCCTACAGACGGCGCCAATTGATATCACCTAAATTTGCGATGACTTGCTGATATCAATAGAGAGGGGGTTCACCTCTCTTTCTCCTCCAACACTCAATATAACAGCCGGGATATTAGCAAATATCTTCTGCAATGACCTGAAAATACGAAGCAAATGTGAGAAGGGTCCGGAAGTTGTTCCGGCGGGTCCCTCCGACGCTCAAGTCAGGCGAGAGAATATGAAGAGAATATATGCTGTAAGTGAAAGCAATTATAAAATTAGTCTTTAATAAATACTCCAAACCTGGTATTTATAGGCGGAGACCTAAGAGTAGTATTGCAACAAGGACTCTTTCCATGTTTATCCAAATCTTACCCAGATATGTCAAGATCCTGATAATACAATCAAATCCCTGATATTGCTCCGCATATCTAGGACTAGATATCTTGGGGAACTGGTTTCCTTGCTGAGAGTCGGTAGCAACAAGGGAAATGAGGAGAGCTCGGCCTATCAGCTCGGGCTCTCGAAAGAGGTCTCACGTCGAGTTACTGGAGGGAAACAGGTAAGGCGGAATAGGTCGGCCAAACAGGTCGGGCCTCGCAAAAGAGCTCGGATGGGTAGGCGAGGTCTCGCCGAAGAAAGACGAGTAACATGCCTTGGAGCCAGGTCGGCTCGTCAGGTGGTATCTTCTAGCGGGTATCATATCAAATTATCAATTTCATTTTATCCCAAGATGGAACTGAGAAATTAGACATAATTTCTTTTATACTTTGATATATTCAAAGTCTATATAAAAATAGAGAAATATGCTTGGAATATATATATATATATCTTACTATATTATAATGCATAAGCCCCTTATAATAACTACCTTGGTATGACAAATTTGAATTTACCAAACTACCCCCTCCAATGGTTTGTTGTGGTTTTTTGTTGTATCTTTTGAATTGTAATATTAACCAATGTATATGTCTCATTTATTCATTACACGAATCAATTCATATGCATTATATATTACGTTACACACGCAACGCGTGTGCGTCGTCTACTAGTATTAATAATGTATAATGTATTGTTCTAGATGTGTAAATATATTAATAAAATAGATACGTGGGATCTATACAGTAGTAGGACCAATCTGCATATAAGTACGTGCCAGCCAACTGATTCGTCGAGCCGTTGTGAATGAAACGGCTGAATTCTCTGTCGTTTACTCAATAAACTTTCAAATTCGGTGTTGAATTTTTCTTGACAAGGTCCAATCTAGTAAAGTTTTGTGGCGATAAAGGAATATGGCTGTCAGTGTAGTATAATATAACAATTTTCTTTGACAAATATAGGTCGTCGTCAACAGCTATAATTTTTATATTAAATTTATAAAATTATTATGATAATAATAATAATTATTATATACATTCCGAACCGAGTGAATTTTTTTTACAACCAATAACTTGATAAATAAGTGTTTTGACTAGAAATGAGAATTTCATTTCTTGTCACTCCACATAATATGGATGTAATACTGAGCGAGAAATATGTGTAAGTACCCGATTTGGTTTTATTAGTGTACATAACATTAATGTAACACTCAGCGAGAAATACTTGTATGCATCCGATTTGTGTCTTAACTTATACATCAACCAAATATAAAAAAGATATTTTAAATAAAAAGTACATAAACTAATATTCAATAATTTTAGACAGTGATATTGAACAATCTATATTAGAGCCCAAACCAAGTCAGGTCCACACAATTATTTACCACGGTCAGCTATAATTTTTTTAATACACAGAGAATGGATGAGACATCACACAAATAGTAAAATTTAGTATTAGTTTACGATTTATTTATCATACCGTTTTATGATAAGATCGAGCTTTAGATAATTTTATTTTTGAGGTGTTGATGGGCTGAATCAATTTTTGTGTCAAGAACAAGTGCGACTCGAACTCGAATCTGCCCAAAGTGAATATGAGCTCTTATCTATAACGGTTAGGCCGGGGAGCTCGAGTTTTAAGACATTATGCATATGATATATGAAAACTTCCATCATACATTATAGTTTGATCTATTGGATGTAATGGACCCACATGAGATCGACACGATCCAATGGTTATATGATTAGTGGTATATCATACATTCATTTACATATAATAAATTTAATAATGAACTATCAACTATGCACCACAAATGATTATATCCCTTCACACTAGCAAGAGTCACGAAGGTTCTTATTCCTTAGCACAACGAAGTTTGAAAGATTCTTAGTCTAATACCATCACCGTAAGTATTCACCAAACTTAATTTTCTCCACTTATTAATAATTAATTATTTATTTATTTATTAATAGTATATTTGAAATGGACTAATTAATATTCTCAAACTTCAGGGGCCAAAGTGCAATTAGGAGAAAGTCCTTCTATATATCCATGGCCAGAGTTTAGCTCTGTTTGACAAAATCAATACTCAAATCCCCAAATTTTCAAAAATAATAATATAAAAAAATAATTCTCAATATAACATCACCATCAAAATGGCAGCTTATTCTGCTCGTAAATCAAGCGGACCAGTTCTCCGGTCGACTCCTCCGCCCAACCGGCAGTTCTCCTCCCGTACGCCGTCGTTTCGCTCGACGTCCCCAGCCGTGAGCTTCTTCTCCCTGGACCGGTCCGCTTCCCCGAACCCCCGCATCTCCGTGACTCCCCCTGTGGTTCAGAAGAGGATGTGTATGTGCTCGCCCACGAACCACCCCGGTTCGTTCCGATGTAGTCTGCACAAAGCCGGTTTCAGAAGTTCAAAAACGGCGTCGTACGCCAGCTCTATGGGATTGACCATGCGGCGTTCGGCCATGACGAATTCTCTGGTGCGAATTGGAACCGTGGAAGGGGATTTGGTGACGAGAGCTCTCTCGGCGTTGATCCGTCCGTCGTCGCATCAGCAGAGACGCCGTTCGCAGTTCAAGCCGTGCGCCAGCCGCCTCTCCCACATGTCTCGATGACGTCACAACGCGGCGGAGATGGCGTCAGCGGGCTTTCGACACTTTGTTTTTCTGCACTATGTTGACTGAGAACATAAACTATTCGAGCTATTGGATTTGGATGTTTATATGACAATTTTGTAAATTAAATTAAGAGTATATTTTGTTTTAGAAGATATAGTGACCTTTTTTTTAACCAACTAATACAATTATATTATCAGGACGGGTGTAAGGAGATACAAGATGTTCGGGTCGTAATTGTATTAGATGACTGATGAGCTATAAGTCATTGACATAACGACTCCTTTTAACATCTTGGGATTTTGATCCATTATATATTTATTTATTTTATGTATCTGAGAGTGTACAATTATTCACTAGCGTATTAATATTTTAAATCTGATAACTGTGTAGTTTATTTAAAATTTCGTATAACGAGAGATAATATCTATACATCAATTTTAAAGTTGTAATTTTTTTTGATTTTATTGGGAGTTTTGTGGGAAGAATAGTGGGGAGACTCTTTGGAAAAACAATGTGTTTGTTTGATTCAGAAATTAAATATTAGTAATTTCACATTATAATGTGAAATTATTTTAAAATTTTAAATTTTTTGTCATATTTAAGATAAATTTTGATCAATCTTACAATCTGTTTTATCTATATTTGCAGAGCCATTCAGTGCTCGCAATAATGAAACATTACAATGGTTAGCTATTGGAAAAGTGACAGAGCACCAATGCACCATGTATAATCAGCCGAAAATAGAGGAAGGTTTTTTTTTTAATTGATCAAAATATAGTTTTGAGAGGTTAAAATACAATTTTATGGGAAAAAAAATTAATTTTTTTTAAAAAAGTTTTTTTAATGAAATATATATTTTTTGAATATAAACATGTATTATATTTACTAAAACAAACTGGTACAACGAATACTCAGTCACCATTATCCAAGACACAACACAACAACCGAATACATAAGCAAACATAAGCGACTATCATTGACACTAACAGATACATGATTATGAACAATCAAAGAATTTCTCGTAGATCCGAGATCAAAGATATTATTCGACATACCGAGTTGAATGGGACTAGAAGCATATAATTGAAGACTTGTAGTGTCTTATTGACTTGCAGGGGAAGTGCCTAGGAAATTTAGTTTGGGATATCGAAATTCAAGTTTTTTTAAAAAAATAATTAGTTATTAAGAAAAATAATATAAATATTATCATGGACATTGACGCAAAATAATAACATTTTTTATTAACTCTAAGAAATAAATTTAATTTAATACAATAAAAAATTTTAAAACTACGATTTATTTTTTTTGATAACAAAACTATGATTTTAGAATAATAAAAACGACAATGTTCAACGTCAAAATTTTCAATGTTTTCCTCAATAATGTGTTTCACATCAATCAAGTCATTACATTTCAATTATATGTATAAAAAATAGAATCATAAAATATAAACATGAAATTAATATTATTAATTTATTTATTAAATTTAATCATTTTTAGTTGTGTTTGACGTTTCTTTTGTAACTTTAAACTCATGAATGAATAATGATTGAGTCAATACTAAAGGTTTGAGCAATATCGACTAAGTAACCAATTAGTAAAGGAGAAATCAAGTATAAAATATGTTAATGATTTGGTGACAAAAATTGGCAAAATCTCAATTTAAGCGCATAAGAAAATGCAAGATGAAAAAGAAAATTATAGCAAAAACTATATTTATAAAATGATTAAAGTAATTACGATAATATGAACTAGATGTTGGATAAATACGCATGATGAATTGAAATTAAGCATGAAATGAGGGAAAATCCAAGAAGGGATCAAGTGCAAGAAACTGGGAGGTGTGAACGATCACTCTAGGCAGTCTGTCCAACAGAAAGGCATGATTGATCGCTCCATGCAGTTTCTTCCACAGGTTGATGCTCTTCATGTCATATGTGGTCTTTCGTGGTGTATTACCTCCAAATGGTGTCTTTTGATAACACACCATCGATATCTATAAAAATAACCTCCCATATGAGTCAAATAAATAAAGTTTTCAAATCATAACACATAATTGAGAGAGAAGCAAGATCAAACTTAATTTGGCATCATTTTATAATTTATATCTTGTTCATGAAGAAGTGAGTTTGCAAACTTTGTGGTTTGTGAGGCTTGTGATTTGTAGTGCAACTATCACAAGAAGAAGTCGTTGTATATTGGAAGAAGATTTTCATTTTCCGTATGCACTGTAGGCGGGGCAAAATCTTATTAAAGACAAAGTGTTTATCAATTGCCTCGACTTGATATTGTGTCTGTCATTATTTTCAACGTCCACAAGTTTCAAGGAACGACGAACGCATAAAACGCATACCCGATAACAACATTAGATGCATAAAAGGAGGTGAATCATCTTAGGGCTTGTTTCTTAAATTCTCTTTATTTTTAAATTTTTTTATAAAAAATCGAGGGACCTGAGGGAGTGGTGGCTAGCTCTGTCTTGACACGACATCGTAAGACTCATCTCCAAAGGGGATATTTAACCAAAATGAGATTAGTGAAACGATCTTGTAGATAACTCTTACACATTACTATGATTAAAAAAGAGTATAATTGGATACTCTTTGAGAATATCACTTATAAGACCAAACGTTGTTCATAGCCGAAATTGGCGCAACAATGAGAATTAATATTATAAGAGGTTTTGTGTGGATATAATTGTGTTGGTTACACAAATAGTTGAATAGTTCATTGATTCGTCAAATAATCAAGGGTTCCTATACGCAAAATTTGACATAGTTCAAAACATTTTAATGGTTTGCTGAATTTCAAAGTATGTGGTGCTACTAACCACAAACAAGTCATATCTAGAATATTAATGCAAGCTACTCTTGTTATCTCTATGTATGATTTATCTTGACACTAGAATTATATATACTAATGCGGATAGATTCAAAATTTAAATTCGAAAGATATATAATTCTAGTGTTTTGAAAATCGGACCATCCGGTTCAATGGGTTTTTTCTGGTCCGATTAACCCTCTAACACCATTATGCTAAAAAGCCAATGAGAATCAGATTAAATCGGTAAATAACATGTTCAATCGACAGTTGAACCGGCTGGTTACAAAAACAAATCAATTTTTTATATTTTTGTTAAAATTATAAATCAAATTTTTAGACAAAAATATTATATATAATTTATTGCTATTGAAATAATTACAAAATAATATTTTATGTATATCTATCAAAAAATCTATATATTCTATAAATGTGTCTTATATAATAATTTTTTGTTTCTTGAAAATTATAAAAGATGTGAATCATTTTAAAATTTTATAAATATTTTTTTTATAATTTTGGGACATTGCTTTTTTGGACATTGCTCGTTGTTTTTGCTCTAATTTTTTAAGTTTGACATTTATTAATTAGTTAATTAAAAAAAACAAGTGAACTGTTATACTATTCATCCGAATAGTACTCGTTATTCACTTATAATACTGTTATAATATATATATATATATATATTTTTTACAAAAGATCAAAGTTATATTATATAACGCTGGCATCATGACCGATTGAACCAGTGGTTCGATCGATTGAACCTGTAACCAATAAGACACTGATTTCGGTCCAAAAATATAAAAAAGTCTTAAAATAAATGTGAAAAACTAGGAAGTGTATAATGGGTAATTGTTTGTTTTTCCTCGTCAACTTTAATCTTTGGTTATTGGGAAGATTTTATTTACGTCGAGTTAGAGATGCCAAACGAGTCATGTCGGGCAAGCATGACCCGTTTAATCGTGCCGACACGACACTGTGCGTGTCGTGTTGTCTCTTTTACTTTACCGATCGATCGGTACTATTGTTCCGATCGATCGATAACAATAAAAAATAAAAATAAAAATTCGTGCCAACGGGTCTTGCCTGCAACCCTTGGCCCGGCCCGACACGACATTACACTGTAGCGACACTGGCCGTGCCGGCTAGTGATGTGCTCGTGTTGTCCGGCATGTTTGATACCTCTACGTCGAATGTATCATAATCTACATCATGACAATGGTACTAAAATTATTTGAATGTATTATAGAGAAAATTAAGCAAAACATCATATAGTTTTATCCAAATTTTATTTTGCAATCATTATTTGAAAAATTACAGTTCAGATCCCCACTTTCATCAATTTTAACACTTTACTTTTACTCATTTTGTTTGAAAAATCTAGAATTTATATAAATGAAATTGATTTAAAACAAATCCAAACACGAATGAAGGTAATTTTAAAGAGGTGATGATTCTCTATCTTTCTTTCTATCTTTATCTCTTAGCTGTTCGGTCCTTTTCGACAAGCCATGTGCTACTAATCCATACATATATATGATGTAGACTTTTGAAATTGAAGTTCATTCAGATAAGAAGAGATGAACAATTCAATTTTGTAAAAAAAATTCAGTTTTTGGCTGGTTTTCAAAAGGCAGGCAAGTAATTGTTTACCTATTAATTAATAATTTAAATTTCATTAATTATTTTCTTGGAAATTTGATAAATTTAATTCAAAACAATATGTTTGACTAGTTTTTTTTTTTTTGATGGGGAATAGGGTATTTCAAAATTTTTCGCCTCAGTCAACCTCGAACTCTAGACATCCCAAATGGGATATTGGTTCACAACAAGCCGGGACAGCCCGCTATGTCGACTTGATTAATTTCTGATATTTAATTTACAGGCCACTAAACAGTTTTAATGTCTCACATATAGAAGCTATTGGGCCAATGGGCGGCCTCACACATAGAAATTAACAAAATTGCGTAATTATCATCTCTACGAATTTTTCCTTAAAATGCTTCAGTCTTACGTGGTCACAAATGTTACAGGTCTTGTTCTCCTGCTTAGAAGTATCTTCAGAATGTTGGGATACTTGAAAGAATTGAAAGTCGCGTGTGGTGCCATGATATTCACCATTGCTCTTGTATTTGTTAGAAGTTGTAGACGGTGACGACACGTTCAAATAAAAGATAAGACTGGTGGAGTAGAATATGTTATTTCATATTCATTTGAAAAATGTTTTTTTTGAGTATTTATAGGTGTAAACACACATGAATCCAAAGTGATACATTTGCCTAAGTCTATAGATGAACAATGTAATACTTCTCCCATAAATATTTATTTATATTCCATGTTCATGTACTCAACCTCTTCATATAGTTCGTAAATCAAGTTTCACAATCAACACTTTGCAGCAAATTTCTCAATGACTCTTCTTAGAAACTATTCGATGCCTCTCACATTTGCCATAAATCAGCTCCCATCTGGTTCAAATTCAATGTCGATGGTGTTGGGTTTTGGCCCATTACCACACCACTTGTTTGATGGGCTTTGGCCCTTCTCCCATCACCCCATAACCGAGCCCCCCCATTAGCTAGCCCCCTTTCTTCTTCCAGCCTTCACCCCTTCGGTGCCCTACTCTCCAGAAGCTTCCCACCATGTGTCCCTTCGGCTGGACTACTCGGAACTCACACCATCCTCTTCATCTCCCTCTTGCCTTTATGTATGGTATGGTTTATGATGAGTTGGAGAACCCTGAAACCCGAAAATACTCAGTGTATTTTTCGCCTACCCCTACCCCTTCGTTTTCTGTTCCAGCAGTGCTGGCCGTGGCTTTGTGCTCCGGCCGTTGGGTGGTTTCCGATTGCTTGCCGTGTGAAAAGCTTGGTGCTTTGGTGCTGTGTGTGCTCGGCTGTGCGTGGCTGTGTCTCGGGCAGTGCTTGGCCGTGTGTCTTGGGCAGCGGTCTCGGGCACTGTGTGTCTCCATCTGTTGGATACTATACCTTGGTTCCCCGGTGACGACGTGGATTGGATACCCAGCTCGACCTGAGCCCTAATCCCTTAATCTTGTTTGCATTCAAGTTTATGTTTTATATATTGGAATTGTATACTGTGATTTGGTTTGTTTCTTGATTGCAGGTTGTTGATCGAGATAAGAAAGCGGGACGTACTCCTTACAGATGGGTTTATGAAGGGAATTCCGGTTTTATCATCATCTGTCGGAGGCATGGTTCGCAATATCGGTCGCGGAACGTCAGCTGTTGCAGTAAAGTTCCAGGCTAAAATGGACGTGTAACTATAATGGCGATTTTATGGCCCAAAACGTTGATTTCACTCGTGGCCATTGCGGAGCATCTTTTTTAAATTTTTTCTGCTTCCATTAAAATTTTGTCCAAAGTATCCAATTATTGTTATTTTAATTAAAAAAAATCCGCAATGTATGCGTGATCGTTCCACGAAATGTCAATGAAAATGAAAAAACAGCCTCCACACGCAATGTTTTGCTAGCTTTGAAGAAATGTTATGTCAATTCCCTAAACATCTTTTGATATGTGAAAAGGACCGCAATGTTGAGGTACCGAGAATGAACTCCCACCCGGCTCCCGAACAAATGCTTCTTATCGGTTAGCACACGTCAACGTTAATCTTGAGGCGATGTTAGACAACAAGGTTTCTTCTCCATGAAAACCTCGGCTACTCGGTTTCTTTGAGGACCTAGGAGCTCGGAAGGGGCCATGTTTTGGTTCGAGACTACACGTGGGCTAAGAAGGTTGTCCGATCTGACAATTGAACCCTGAAGGTGCAGGCACACCTTGTGGCTAGTAAACTGGGCCTTTTGGGACACAACAATGACAATTTTATGAGGGGAGGTCCCTATCAAAATCATATTCTTGGCAAACTTGGTTTTCTTGAACAAACACAACAATAATTTTATGAGGGAGGGAGGGTCCCCATCAAAATCATTTTCTTGGCAAACATGGCCTTCTTGAACAAACACCGTATTAATTTTATGGGGGAGGAGGGTTTCCATCATTCTAAGCTTTTGTTCAATTAGATTGGACTAGTCTTTTTTTTGCTCAATCAACTTATATCTTTATGTTGTGGTTTGGTATGGTACATATATGATATATCTAGTGTTTTTTCTTATTTTAGAATTGTAAGGCTTTTGTCACTAGCTTATGGCTTAGTTGGCACCAAAATACTCTCATTAGCACGGAAACTCAAGTTCAAGTCCCCTTTTAGACACCCCTCCCAAGATAGTACATGATTGTATAAAAAAATAAAAGGCTTATTTTTATATTGGATGTTTGTTTGGTATATTGTTTGTTTGTTTGTTTGAAATAGATATCGTCGGATTAAGCCATCGCCTCCTGCATTCCTGTCGGGTTTTCTGTTCGATATTGGTTATAGTGATGCTACCCTTAATTATTGTTTTAGTCCGAATAACTTAAGGCTCATACTCCTTTTTCTGAATGTGGGAATTAAATCGGTATGTGTAAAGCATAATTTCTAATAAATTATGTTAACATTTGATTCGCATTTATCTTTGATTCACGAAAATAATCTAGTCAAATTACTAGAAAAGGCTATTGTATGATTTTATAAACCATTTTCAAGAATCCAAAAGCCATTATGAACTCGAAAGGAACTGTACGCAGTTTATATACTTTGATAAAAACGATATTATCTCATCATATTTATTTTATTTTATCCCAAGTTTGTAACAAAATGACATATATGCAATTTCCAACCTTTTTTTTACTATTGCAAACTTTGGAATTCGCTTAAAAAATTTCAACTAATTCCAAAAATTTGATATTACGTTAATGATTAATTCCAAAAAATTGCTTCCACCAGGTTATTTTAATCATTACAATAATCAATAAAATTAATCCATTATTTAAATTCATATCAAACAACATATTATTTATCATCATCTCGTAATTTTAATCATTACATTTCTTACAACATCCTTCATTTCAAACGGGACGTTAAGGCATTTGAACGGCGGCACATGTTCATGCAATTTGAAGCTAATGACAAATAAAACTTTGTCCCATTATGCATAAACTTCAAGTTTCTCAATATGCCCTTTAAATAAGGATAGGAAATCCCATCACCACCACAAATACAAAACAAATCCATAGAAATCAATAACCATGAACAGGAAAAAACACTTCCTTACATATAAATCACTCACACTTTGATGGATTCTTGATAGATTTGTTCCTCTTCAAGTTGGTTTCATATCTTGAAACATTAGATACCATAGTGATTGATCCCCATAATCAACACCAAGATTCTCACAAGTATTAAAGGGGCTCACTTTTGGGCTCAACCCAAGCCTATCTGTTGGCCCATAAACAGATGGGCTTCTGCAGATAAAGCCCATTCTCTCTCTCCCTTTTCCCTCAACTGGCCTGGTAACAAGTGGGCTCCAATTTGGGTGCCAAAGTCTCCCTTGAATCTTCCCATTTATCGGCCCAGATCCACTCAAACTCTTAGTTGTCACCAAGAACTTCTCTTGCACCCTTCTTTCCAAAGGTCCCGATCTCATGATATTCATATGAATTCTTGCCTTCTCTTTTCCGCCATTGATATTCCTGTGTGCTCCGTTACACGGTGTTCGATAAGGCGAGAACCCGGAAACCGGATACTGCGGCTGGTTTTTGTGAGAACCCCACTTCACAATGTTGCTTTTGAAGAGATTTTTAGCACTTTTCATAGCCAAAATGATCCTTGAGATCCCATTTGGCTTTCCTCTCAACTCCTTTAGAGCAAGCTTGATTATTTCGAGCCGGTGTTTCGCGACGTTGATGCCGATGCTTTGAAGAAACTCGTGGTTGAAGTAGGCGAGGTCATCTTCTTGAAGCTCATTTCGGGTGAAGTTTAAAGAATATTCGTATGTGAGTGTGGGTTCAAGGCCTGTTTTTGATAACCAAGAGTGCCAATCCATGGATATCACTTGGCTATCTTGCAGTTTTTTTGGATTTTTTTCACTTTTTTTTGGGTTGATTTTGTCAACTAGTGCACAAGATTCGAGGCTTATATACACAAGAAGTGGAAAAAGGTTAAAGGGTGGAGAGTGGCGCTGTATTAATTGGGAGGCTCGATAGAATTGCTTTGTGGATTGAAGAACTGATTATAACATGATGATATACTTATCTTGTGCTAAAAAGATCGAACCTTTTTAAAATAAAACAAATTTTTTTAAAGATATAAGTTATTTAAAATTGAGCTTGGAGTTTAATGCATGAATGTAGATGTATCAACTCGAAACGCACTTCAAATCAAAATTATTAGTTTGACAGTTTAATGCTTAATGAATATATTTTTTCGAAGAAGTTAGAACAGTGATTAGACCTATATGAATTAAGTTAAAATTCAGAAGTTTTCTACAATTTTATCCAGACTTTCTTCTTTTAAAAAAAAAAAAAAAGGGTTTGGAACTTTATACATGAATGTGGTGGGTATTGGGTAAGGTGATATAGATGACTATTAAATTTTTTTATTTTATCTTCTCACTTTATGGAATTGAGAATGTAGTTGGCGGGGGGGGGGGGGGGGGGGGGGAGGGGGTGGGATCATGGGTCAATTTGTCCTTTTGAAATGGACTTCAATACCAATTATTTCTTGTTATAACAAATAAATAATGGGTTTCATGTGGACGTAAATGTTAGGTGTCAATTTTAATTGGCCAACTGAAATTGCATTGAATCTCATTAATTATGCAGGTTGCCTCAATATTTGACCTACATCTGATAGCCAATTTTTTATCAACTATTACAACATCTTCCTAATAGGATATGTTTATGCACTTAAACCAAGTGGTCTTGAGCCACATATGCCAATTTCTGAAATGGGAATTTTTTACTTTTTACGTTACACCCATATATATATATAATATATATATATATATGAAAGATAATAATATGATATCATCCCTTTTTTCTTACATTATACAAATTCCTTAGAAAGTGGATTGGAATAAGAAGTCTTACAAACCATATTTGGGAAAATAGATGCTAGCCAGGGCAGTTCCCTGGGCTTGGGGTATATCTGTTATATCCCGAGACCGAGACTTGATGATATCGACGTTATCCTTAAATTAAAAATTTAAAAACAACAAACCTCGGATATAGATCTCAAATAAACCAGTCTTTTTAATCCACAAAATTAGAAAACCTTCTTACAACTTGAACGGATAAAACATTTAAAACTGGTTTTCAACTGAATTCAATATAACATTGCGGAAGCGTAAATTACTAAAGTTGATAAGATAGAACTGAGACATAATCAGTTTTCATGTTCAAAAACAGCAGCAGTTATTCTACTATCCCCAAAACTGATTTTGTTCTTCTTCTTCAACATCTAAATCATTTATATCTGGGGAGGGAATGTAAGGGGTGAGTGTTTTGAGAAATACTCAGGAAGTGGGGGTCAAATCAAACATACAATTGTGTAATTTCAAACAGATAATCACAACGTAAATAGAACTGATTTCATAACTGATATTTAAGCAAAACTGATCTATTCACACAAGAACTTCACACAAGAACATAACTGAATATATATATATATATTGCTCTCATTATAGCCTAAACATATATGCTCACCTAGAGCTTAAACTGATCAGCTCACCTAGTGCTGAATAGACTCAAGTCATAACACAGTACAACATAGTATCTATGTATATATATGAAAATTACAGAAGCAAGTACACATAAATTGCACCTTATACAACATTCCCATACAAAAACAGGAAAAAAGAAATACAAGAACGTCAAAAGATACCAAAATTACAGATTGCAGACTGCGAAGAATAATGTAATATAGCAGGAAGAATTGATCCCCTTGCCCCAGACACTTTTTGAAACTAATACAGCGTAGTTACATCATGAAACCACTGCGGAATGGACAACATTTCGTCCTAAACCAACACCCAGACCTAAAGGAATGGAATCAGTTTTTCTATTGTGACCATGATGTGAATTTAAGGTATTATTCACATCGATTACAACTTGACCATTTCCATTTGTTCGACTAGCATGATCGATGGATCCATTTGAATGGATTGCATTTCGTGTCATGTGCATCATCCCAATTCCTTCTGATTCAATCACCGATACATCAGTGCACTCGATATCTTCATTGTAACCATTTATCAAGAAATCTGTGCAGTTCTTCTTACAGCCATGATCATATGGGTTACGAAATCTACCACCTGGTCCTTTTAGGTAGCTGTACCGCATCATGTTTGCCATTTCATTTGTTGTGATATTGCGAGAAATCTATATCAGAAAAGTTAATCATTAAGGAGTCAACTTCAGACTGTATCAAAAGTTCTCATGTTGTCCGGTTCTAATAATGACATTCGTAATATTGACCTTTTTCTTCTTTTGGACTGTAAATTATAGTTAATCATTTGTGGTCACAAGACAGAATGAAGCTGTGATACCACATTTCACAATATCAAGTAAAAAACATCCCTAGGCCCTATATAGAAAGAGAACACACAAATCTGAGGAAATAAAACCTTTATCTAACAAGTAAATGTGAAAGCTTATATACAAGAAAGGGGGAATTGAAGTAAATGCATAAGAAATGAATAAAACAAAGAAACAAATCATTGACATCAAACTGGCAATCAAGTACACTCCCCTATGCAACTGAAAAAACAATACCCCCATATAATATACCGACTTGCCAATGCATATTTGGTAATCCAGAAATCAGCAAAGGGCAAGACAAAGATGCCGACCACGCAAATGTGTGTTTGAGAAAGAAGGCTACATTAAGAAAAAAACGACTGACAAGCAAAGCCGCAAACGGAAATAGACTCAGGAAGTGTACCTGAGAGACCTGTACAACAGTCAAGACTGCAACACCGAAAAGGATGAAAACGTCTGCAACCAAAAATGATAAAGCACCAGCATGCTGATTACCAGCATGTCTAAACCATGCACCAAAGGTAGATGGAGCCATTGGGTCCGTCAACACTCCTGAAATGATAAGAAAATGCTAGAAGTGGATAAAAGGGCATAAAGATACAACCACACACAATGTCTCTCGTAAAACCAACTGGGAAGAAACTAAAATTTAAATCTCACTTGTAAGTGAAACTGCTCCAGTAATCAGCATTGCAACAACTTCCAAAACAAGAAACAAGAAAAAGTCCCACTTGTTTTTCTGTTCGAGACATAAAAATGGGTAAGGCCACAACAAGAAAATTCTCACCTTGTTTCCCGCTCTCTCTCTTTTTACATGTAAAGAGCACATCACTACATGTAAAACATAAAGTAACACATTTATGTGCAATCGATTACGAGAATCCATGTTGCAATGATAAAGGCAATCACCAGAAATCTCTCCCTTCATCGTTCCACTAAATGAGTACCAATATAATTTGTAATATGATTTGAACCCACAAACAAGAAATCATAGATTTATACATAACAGTAGCATAAAACAGAGTTGAGAAAGGGTAGAAGTACCTTGCCAATGCAATTAGATACCCATGGGCAATGATGGTCAAACTGCTCAACACAGCGATCACAGGTGGAACAATGCTTTGCACGAAGAGGGCGAACAATCTGATAAAGCAAAAGACAAGGTATGATAAAGTATTAAATAATTTAGACAGGGGACTGGTTGTTCTCTTTAACGAAGGTGTATGTAACATTGCAGTCACGAAGAAATGAATAGTACCTTGCAAGTTGAGCAAAGTTGTGACCAATTCCCAGCAAGCAAAGCAGGATTATTTACCTCAACCTTCATCAAAGGTTCCTAAACAAAATCAATGAGTTTCATTAAAATATTGGTAACTTGAGGGAACAAGAAGATATTTGAAATAGATTAAAACTAAACAAGGGCCAACTTACATCATCTTTCATGTTTTCTGGGTCATATCTATTCATTTTGATAAACCCGGGATCCTTTCTACATTTAAAAAGTCCAAATCGGAGTTAGGCTATTGGATAAGCCCCATACAGATCAAAATGATCAGGTTTAACTGTCTGTCACTCTAAGACAGAGAAAACAATAACTATCAATTATGGAGGAAATATGACTGCTCAAAAAGTTCAGTAGCATGCAAGTCACGAGCAACATCAAAACAAAGAATACATGATTGGAAGTTCATAAAGAAGAATGAATATCATGATTTTTAAACGGATAATGACACAATAATATAGCAATGTACTCATGCAAGATCAACAGCCGCTGGGTGCATTTAGACAAAAAATTAACTATATATTTATTTTAGCACCAACATAAAACATATTTATGATGACAAGCTTCCACAAACTTAGAGAACAATTACTGCCAGAAAACTACTCTTTAACATATGGAAGCTTTCTAAATGATATATCATTCCTCTCTCCTCAGATATGGTAAACATATACAACTAAACAAAGGTTCAATGAAATATGTATAATTTCTTCCGTTTTGGTTTATTATCATGACATTAATGGTTGCTGCCATCAGATATTATAGTTGGTGAGCAAAATGGACCAAATCCCAGCAATGCGCAACTTAAAACAAACAGAACAAGCAATTTCATTCACTAGCCAACTACTTTTCCAATTATTGGAAATAAAATAATGTTTAATAAACGTTCTTAAAAAAGTTCAAACGTTCAAATAGAACTTAAGAGTTACCTGCTACATCTATAAAAGAAAATTAATCCAGAGGTTGCCAAGAATACACCAATCCAAGCAAAGAGACCAAAACCAGCAGTTAATCTCGGTAAATTAGAAGCTGTGAACACAAACTTTATTTTGAGTGATAATTACACAGAAAAGGGCGATTCTCGATTCAGATGGTAAGGCAATTCAGGAGAAATACCTGTAACAACTGAACGGATATATGTCACAAGCAGCAAAAAAATTACGAACCAAAGTAACGGAGCAAGTCCTAATTTTGAAAGTTTGCCAAGGAAGCTGTTGCCATCCCACTTTTTGTCAAACAACTTTCTAGCATTTCCCTGTAAATCAAATTCAATCAATGTCATAAGAATATGCTGGAGCATGCATGTAGACAAAGATCTCGAGTTTTACAGTTTAAATGGCAACTAGACAGTACGAAAGAAAAGGAAAAATCATATTGTTTAGCCGTATCGCCTACACTCATGAACCTATGCCCAAAGTATTAAAATTCTCTGTGTTCACTCTTCATTTTGCATACTTCTAACTTTTTAAGTCAAAATCCTGACTATCATTCTCGATATCACACCAATTAGCATTGACAAAACAAAACATGATTAAATAGTTTGCAAAATACGTACAAGGAAAAATGCGACTTGTCTGTGATTCTTATCAGCAGCTAGCTGAGCAGGTGTAAGGCCAGTATTATCTGTGACCATCAAATCTTCCTTCTTCCCAGCCTGTACCAAAACAGTGCATGCTTCTAAATTACCCCTAATAGCAGCCCAGTGAAGAGGGGTGCAACCTATAAGCATCACAATCTTTTTAATCAGGATAATGTGCTCGTAGCACTAACAAGAAGATGGAAAAAGTATTAAATAACATCAAATGTGAAGCATTTTAACCAACCTTCTTTGTCCTGCCGTCCCCTGTATGCATTTAGAAATAGCAGAAGACGTATGCAATCTGCAAAGCCCTTGTATGCTGCCCTATAGTAGTGCCAAAAAATTCAGAAATCCAAAATTGATTAATTCCTCAATTGTTGGATCAATCAGATTCAGAACGCACTAACATTAGCTAGTCCAAGAGTAAATGGGGAAACACATAATAGCTACATCTACTTATTTTAGCATGCCAATCTTACAATTAAATCTTAATGCCGCAACAGTGAGAGAGGGAAAAATTAAGCTATTAGATGGCATTACAAATGAGGTTTAGGACCATCACTCTACGCAATCATTGAAGTTATCCACCAGTCACTGCTTGTAGTTAAACAATATAATAACAGTAGCCGAACAAAGAAATTGGTAGTAAACCATCATCAAGTTAATATTCTGAATGGGATCATTAGGTACTTTTGTTACCAAACATGCCTCAAAGTTCCGTCTAGTCATTGTTTTAAAGAATTTAGTTCAGGACAAAAATTAGCTGTGTAGAAAGCAACTGCAAGCTAGAACTATAAATTACTGCATCATAAAGAGACTAACAAAAATAGGAAAATATATGTTAAACTTTTAACAAGCTAGAAAGTATACTTGAGCAGTTGAGCTATTTTCTCAAGATTTCCGCAACTTTATTATCCAAATTCAATCAACAAGAACATAATGGATGGTTACGTAGTACTTATAATGCTTTCTTCACAAACATAAAGTCAATATACCATTCTCAAATATCAAGATGAACATTGGTTCTAAGAAATCACATCCATGATCTACAGAATTGTAGCCAACTACATACTTTCCCCCATAAATTAATTGTTGTATTCTCAAACATCTTGTTTCAATGAGCAAATACTATGAAATGTCGGATGATTGAGATAGCATAAAAGGGAAAAACATTCAAATCAAACGTTTACTAGAAAAAGTACAACTACATTTGTCAAGTACCAGTGTAAAGGGCTTCTTCCATCATTATCAGGAATATCAGGATCAGCATTCCACTTCGTGACAATGTGATAAAGAAAAGCCGTCTGACCATATTGTGCAGCAACGTGTGTTGTCTGCAAATAGGGAGCGCAAAATAATACACAGGAAAAGGTTGAACGCTAGAAAACAGCAAAGTTCTGAGGTAATACAAATAGCATAAACGTTCAAACAAACAAGACCAAATCACTAGCGCATAAATCAGGCATATTTCCAGGAAAAAAGGAGTACAGAAAGATGACACTCACAGACCTAAAAGGAAGTAAATGAAAAAGAAATAGGCCATCGTGATGCAACAAAAAAGTTCTCATGGCAGCCTGCAGCCCCTAATCATAATTGGCACAACAGCTGTTATAAATTCTTCTGAATACCAGTTTCTCAAGAAGAAAAGAAAAGACCTTGGAACATGGAACTGACAATGTTTCTAGGATGTTAAGACTTCCTATAACAAAATATTTTTATTCCTCAAAAACCTTTGACAATTACTATTAAAAAAAATGAACCATAAATATTTGCAATGAAAACCACAAAATCAAAATGTACCTGATAACCATTAAAATCAACTGCATTGACCCGAGCACCCTCTTGCAACAGAAGTTCAGTAACCTGGATTGCACCCCTAACAGCACTCCAGTGCAGAGCTGATTGACCGGTATTATCACGGGCATTAATGTCACCACCATGCTGTTAATCACACCGCGAAAAATAATAAGCACATCTCAGGTCCTCAACAATTTACAAGAAGGCCAAATGAAAACGAAAACATAAAGAATGTAAAATGAGAATGAGCGCACATCCTCTCCTTCCATTTGAGTAATAAACCAAGTCCTAAATTTGAGAAATTAACTTTCGTCATCAATCACTGCACCGAACCTTTTCCCTCTCTTTTATTTTTGGTACAACCAAAATTTAAGCTGTGCACACCACAAAGAAGAAAATAATAAAATGTGACAACTTTGCTACTGATATGTTCCTCTTCAAAATCTTACAATTACTGATATGTTCCCAGCTCACATTGCACTAAGTAAACCATACACTTTCATGATACTTAGCAAGTATACATAAGTGAGTCATCATACAAAACTCTCATGGATATATTAAAAAAATTAACTCCAATACTTCCACGTGTTTCTAAAGATCTATGATTTGTTAATATGCATTATACTCTAGTGAGTTCAATGCAAATTAGTCACAAAGGACGAACCATGATTTTCAGCCTTGGTCACGGGTTCTCCAAAGGTATATCCTTTTCACAATCAAAATACTTTAACACATTTCACATCCTCGAAAACAGTTCAAACTCGGTATACCAGCCAAAGTCAAATCATTATTTCATCAATCAATTTCTTCATATTCATTGTAAATTACCATATCCAACAATCTAATGATGCAAACCAATTGAACTCATACATCACTTTACAAAATAAAAACAAAAAAGGTCGAGTTATTTGCAAAGCGAACAAATAATCCGAGTCGCATAAGACCTCCTATACCTCTATAATGTATTGCGCGGCGGCAGTCCGATTATTGAGCGCCGCCCATTGAAGCGCATAATAACCCAGGCCGTCGGGCTCTGAGACCGAGCAACCCTCGCTCTCTACCAGCCGCTGCAGCTTCTCCATGTCACCATAAGCGGCAGCCGTGTACACGTCGTTCCTTAAGCTCTCATCTTCCAAAACCACAGCCGCCGTCTTTCCGCCATTGGAGGGAATATCTCCGGATTCCACCTCCTCCACCACCTCGATCTCCGACGCCATATACAAATCGGATTGCGCAATCGGAAATCGGTTTGATTCAATTTAACGAATTGATCAACAATGCGTGTTAAAACAACGTGTGTTGACCATTTCTTATCAGGTTTTCTCTACCAATTACAAGGTTTTTCTTTTTTCTCTGTTTTTTTTTTATCCGGCAATTATAATATTTTTCTTGGAAGCATCCCAAACCAAGGGTCACGATTGATCCTAAATTGGCTCGAAATCGGCCCTAATCAATGAGCCGGTTAACCAGGCTGGTTAAGAATCATAATTCTAATTCGTAACCAGTGGTTCAAGGGTTTATTTTAATTTTTTTATATTTTTAATTTAAAACATATATTATGGTGTAGATTTGAACTCATGATATTCAACTTAAATAATTAACTTCAACTACTAAGTTATAAGAGCATCATTGATATAAATAGAGTGTTATAATTTATATATATATTAATCAAACAAACATAACCGACGGTTCGTGAACCGTAACCGAAACTATCAAGGAAAGCTAAAGGTCGAGATTTTTTAAATCGTCTAACCGATGGCTCTGAACCATGGCCGTGTCGACTTGGAAGGTTAGACCGAGTTTTTTGATACGTTTTAGAATTAGGTGAGAAACTGGAATATCAATTTTTTTAAACAAAAAGCAAAAATAGATATCTGGTGGGTTTTTTAAAAAAATTGATGGTTTTTGCGTTTGGAAATAATGTTATTTTTTTGTTGTATATTATTATTTTTTTAAATGAGATTTATATTTAAGCAAAAAATTCAAATTCAAATAGTCTAATAGGAGCCGATTTAAGTATAGTTTATAGTTAAAATATGATTTGAGGATGACTTCAAGTCAAATCATAATAACTTGTAATATGAATGACAAGGTAAAGTTTTTAATGATACAAATAATTATATATGAGAATAATTTATTGATTTTTTTTATTTTGAGGGAGGGTAGAGGAAGTTTTTAACCAAGTTTTTATGGGCCACTTGCCCGGTTCGATACCAAGCTCCCTTCAAAAAGAGATGAAGACTTTATTATCCAACTGGAGTCGTCATTAGTTTATTGATTTTGAAATCAGTATAGTATTAGAAAATAAACTATATAAACCCATACCTTTTTTTAGTTACGGAAATAGATTGCTTTTTAATATACTACCACAAGAAAGGTAAATTGATATGTTTTATGCAATAATTTTCTATCTTTAAACAGTCTTTACATTGGATTATGTATTTGTAGTTTTAAAATGTTATCCTTCACATACTACCATACTTTCTTATGGATGTGAAGATTATTGATAAAAAAAAAAAAGTAAAAAATTTACTACCAAACCATCAAAGTATACAAACAAATTATCGAAACTAGGTCTCTTCAATATTGGCTTCTCATTAGAAAGATAATGATACCTTCTTTATATCATAACGATATAAACAATCTTGAAGTAGATAAAGTTGTCGCAAGCATCTTATATGTATGACTTTTACATGAACAAACAAATTATTGATGACTTTTAGCTCATCTGACACCACTTATCATTGCTTTTTCGGAGATTCAGGTTCGAATCTTTACAACCCCACCTCCAGGAGCAAATGCATGTGTAGGTAAGGTGGGGCAGCTGCGGTCCACAAAAAAACTTTGTTTTAAAAAGTTTTACTACAATCTTAACATGCAAGGACCCTTGGTCTACTTGTGGGGAGTGGTCCTTTGATCCTTCAACCTAGGTTCGATTTTGGGTAGGAACATTCTGCTTTTATTTATGTTAATTTTACATTTCTTTTGAAATTTTTTGTGTATAGAACCAAGAACATTCTGCTTTTATTTATGTTAATTTTACCTTTTTTTTGAAAAAAACTGTTTATAGATTGTTGGATTGTAAATTTATGATTTGATATGATTCATAATTACTAGATGACTTTAAATTCAAATATTTAAATAAATATAATGGAGGTCACAGATTTTAATTTATAATCGATAAAAAATTAAATGAATTGATAATAAGATAAATATAAGTCAAGATTCGACAATTAGAAATAAAAAAGGGATAATTACGTCAACGCTCCCACGACTTTGACCTAATTACAGAAACCCTCCATCGACTTTGAAAAATTACAGAGACCTTCTCTGTAGAGTAATATCGTCAAAATAATTAACAAAATATGTGAAATGACCTTTTTACCCTCTTGTATATTTAATATATAAATCATTACAGATACACCCCATATATTATAAATAATATAAAACTATCAAAACATTATATTTACACCCCTATAGTATACTATACATTACAATTATACCCCCTTATTGTGTCATAATATTTTTATTAATTTCTTTTATTTTTTGATATTTATTATTTTCTTTTTATTTATTATTTCAATGAATTACTTATTAAATATTTTAAAACTATAAACTAGTTTTTATATTAATGATATTTTAAAACTACTTATATATAAAAAAAAATGCATTCAAAATTATCTAATTGCATTATTCTCAATAGTGTCAAATAGTTTTTTGATAATTATGATGATAAAAAGATCTTATTTTTGACAATGATCTTCAATGATAATTATATGTTTATATGTTAAATTTAAATGATATGTTTTAGGCCATGATCTTTCATGACAATCGATATTTTATCTGTTTGTCGATTTAATGTAAAAATCAGTCAGTTTAGTTGGCTGAGAAATAAATTCGACCGGTTCAATTTTCACAAATTTGGTTTCGATGTTCACCCTTAATTAAACTCGTATCTGTGTAGTTTGTTTTCAGAGTTTAGATTTTTATCTCGTTTCTCAAGTTACTATTCATATATTATTTACATTTTAAATCATTTATTGAAAGTACGATAATTATATATTATCAAGTTTTTACGTTATTTTTTGGCGAACCAATCTTTTTTGACGTCAATTTCGAAAATGGCAATCGAACATATTATTTTTTAATTTGACTTTCAATTCAATTTAATTTTAAATATTACAAACTATCGTTATTTCTACCAAAAAAAATTAAATAATGTATATATATAAATTTTGAATTTTTATGGTATATACTGATATTTTACAAGATTGAATAAAGATGATAAAAAAATAAAACTATTAGGAAAATAAAAAAGGTTTGAGTAAGTAATAATTATATTTGAAAAATAAAACATTGATTTTATTACGATCACACCCTCTATAAAATACCATAATTACAAAGACACCTCCTCCAAAAAAATTAGGTCAAAATAGAGGTCAAAGTTGACTAGGAGCAATTTGGGGTTTTCATTAAAAATTAGGGGTGTTTTATGTAACGACCGTCAACTTTTTGAACGGAATGACTTGTCTGTAATGTTTAACCTAACTTCATGGGAGGTTTCCGTAATTTTCAAACCACGGGGGAGGTTTCTGTAATTACGTCAAAATCGAGGGGGTGTAGATGTAATTATTCCAATAAAAAATACTGATAACTTGATATTATTTAATTTGCAATACATGAGCTATAACAGAAAATACCAAACATAATGTGTAAATGCTTGCCTTGATTCTTATAATCCGAAAACATGGATAAACATCCAGAACATATTTTTATTGTCAATAAAACAAATAATTTCTTAGTATGAAATGAAGTAGTTAAATTTCTTTCCATCCAATCCAAAATTACATTTAGCGGTGTGATATTAACAATTAACCAATTGACGAATATAAAATATCAATAAATTATCAAAACATTTCTCCACAAAATACTTCATTGACACCTTTAAAATCTTATAACTCTATTCCAGAAATAAGTCTCTTAAAAATATAACGAATATGCTCTCGTCGTTCTTAAAATTGAGCAGGTTCCTTCCTCAAATATCAATAAATCGAACATTGCAAAAAATTATATTATTAATGTATTCTTTCTAGAAATTAAGCAAGTATCTTTATTGAAATAACCACATTGTAATTAATTTACCTATTGATTTTGAAATCCAGTCTTTAAACTTTGATATTTATAATGAATTTTTGGTTTAATTTTATATAATTATTTTTTGCCACTCGACTCAATTGCACCCTCTCAGTTAAAGCAGAAATATCATATACCCCCATTGACAAAACCCTAGAAGTCAAGTATCTTTCTTGAAATAACCACATTGTAATTAATTTACCTATTGATTTTGAAATTCAGTCTTTAAACTTTGATATTTATAATGAATTTTTGGTTTAATTTTATATAATTATTTTTTGCCACTCGACTCAATTGCAACCTCTCAGTCAAAGCCAAAAAGAGATTGCAAAATTTACAATTAACCCTAGAAGTCTTCCCACAAAAAAACCTAGTCAAACGTATTCTTGGCGTATTACCTTAAAAAAATCCTGTACTTTATTATCGACTTACTTTTGGACAGCCAAAATTCAACCCTAGCCTGAGAAGCACTGCGTCTTCCCCCCCTGGTTCGTTAGCCGTTTGTTTTCCTCTTTCGTTCTTGAAACTTCACTTGATCACTTCTCCCCATTGTTCAAGTTTCTTTAACGACTTTTTTTGGAAAGTTTCTATTATTTGGTTACATGGAGGTGGTGTGCTCCGACGTAGTATGCAGATTTGCTGAGGCTGCAGCGCTTCAAACTATTTTGGCTGTTCAAAAGCCCCTTACTTGCCTTCTTCTGCTGGTATCCAATCTTTCTTTTTTTTACTTGAAGTTAAATTTGCAATTTTTTACAGATTTTGAATTTCTTGATGTGGGTTTCTAAGATTTTAGTTTAATTTTGACTTTTGAGCTTCTGTGGTGCTGCTTCTTGTGTGATTCCTTTTAGCTAAATGTCTCAGGGTATAGGTTTTCCTTCTCCCCTCTTTCCCTTTTTCAACGTTTTTGGTATTTTCGGACAGTAATCGAACTCTTTCTCGCTATATGGTGTCCGAATGTTTAGTCATGTGGATTTTGTAGGATCTTTTTTCGTTGGATTTTGACTTGACTATTTTGCTTTGGTTTGATTTGTTAACCCTTTTTTTTGTTGTTTTTCGTCCGAGTTAACCTTAAAGTGGCTTTCTTGAGGCGGAGCTGTAACAGTAACACTGCAACTCAAGATGTGGTTTTATTTTGATTGAATTCACTTCCGAATCTTGGTTGTGTTTATGTTGTAGGATGTCTTTCTTTTATTCTAAAAGATATACTTGTTCCCACAATCTTGGTTATTTTATATACTTGCTTTGGACTTCTGTAGTTATTTTTTAAGTATTTACATGTTCGTTTTGAAATATCTGCCGGTCAAACAGGTTCATAGCATCCTAGCATTCTCACTGAGTATTGTGTCTGTGTGGCCTCTATCTACAGTTTTGAAGTCTATAGCTATTGTAGATCACACTGTTTCCACTTTTGTATTTGTTATTTTGCGTACTGATGTGGTGAAATGAGTGAAAAGTTTATGCGACTCTTATATTTTCTCAACCAACTAAATGATCTCTACAGCTGGGAGCTCTGTTCAACAACATTGATGGGTTACCGGACTTGACTGAGAAAAGGTAATATTTACTTCACTACACTATTTCTTACAAACAAAGATCGTGTAAGAAGTGAATAAATGTCGAGCGTTGGCAGGTTCCCAGTGGACAATCTTCATAGATTGGAAAAGCCCGGACCCGAAAACAAAGATGCATCCGATACAGAGGATGATGATGAAGATGACGATGAGGATGCTGATGAGCAGGATGATGATGACGATGCTGGCGATGAAGATTTCTCGGCTGGCGAAGAAGGTGGAGACGATGAGGAAGCGGGTCCTGAAGCCAACCCGGAAGCCAATGGTAATGAAGGTAGCGATGAGGATGAGGATGACGATGATGACAATGCTGATGAGGATGATGATGATGATAATGAAGACGAGGAAGATGACGAGGATGAGGAGGATCAACCACCAGCGAAGAAGAGGAAGTGAATAAGCTGCAGACGATGTTTCTTTAGTTCTTTTTTGTTGGTTGTGTAAGAGAATGAGGATAATTTAGCTTCGTTTGTTATAATTGAGTAGGAAATTGATGTTTCTTATTTGGGTTGAACTGTTTTATGTTATGCTATTTGATGGAATTTCATGTGCTTCCTTCTGTGGAGAGATGAGAATTCTGGATTTTATGTTAAGTCTTTTGTTCATTTCCACGGGACTTTAGCCAACGGGTGGAAACTCGGGTATTTGTTTTGTTTACACTCGATTGAAAAACTTCTAAATTTGAACAAAATTTCAATATCACTTGTTTTCTCGATTTTCTGTCCTTTTTTACAAGAGGACGCATCTCAACCGGTTTAGCTTTGATAAGGCATGCATTGGGGAATAATTTTGAGATTGAAGCTGGTAAAATCTGTCAATTTGGGAATGACCCATAAGGTATATGACTAAGTTCATGCGAAACATATTCTAAGTTTGTAGAGATAATTAAACGTTTTTGGAGCTTATGCACTTCAGAATACTAAATTCAACACCAACAAATTGAGGCGACCTACATAAACCATAGAATAAATCAAGTCGGGCCACACACATACGTCAATGGTAACATTACCTTTTTAATGAGAAGCCAATATCGAAGACAACCTAGTTTCGATAACTTTCACCTTCTATTAGAATTCAGTTTTAATTTGGGACAGGTATCAAACTCGAGGCCTATGTAAACCCCTCCCCCGAATATCAGAATAAACAAACAAATAATAATCTATAATGTAAATGCATTTCATGTTATCAGAATTTGACCTATTTCACTATTTGTAACACTTTTCCATGACACTTAATCGACCAAGAGTATTCTCAACAATATCATTATATATATACTAGTTGATTTGGCACCACACCAATGAATCTATTTTATGACTGTCCTATATTCTTATGGTCATGAAGTACATGTGAACAACAATCAAATGGGCCGCCTAATCTTATCAGGCAAACTAAATTAAATAGGCCAAAACAAACATGGAAATAACAGTTTCTGTTATAGATTGTTTTTACCATATAAGTAACAATGACAATGTGAGAATAATATTTATGCACGACAAAAAAGAGATAAATGTATCCTCAACATTTACTAATAAATATTATTCATTACATTATTTCTACCTAAATAAAGTAAACATCCTTTATCCACACTGTGACATAAATAAGCAAATAAGCAAAAACCTTACCAAATTCGTAACCGAAGTCCGAAATTGATGAAACTAAGCATAAATAAGAAATATGTGGTCCAATAGTTCACAACTGTTGGGTTTTGGGAACCCGAATAATCTTGGTTTTGATGTTAACAAAACTTGTTATTGTGTTGCTAACATAATTCATCAAGTGTGCAGTTCATAGATCATGATTAGAAGCTTGATGAATTATAAAGAAGTAGCTTGAAAATATCAAGCTGGACCAAGACTGAAATCCTGGCAGAGCGGATTATTTCGATCATATCTCATAGCTCGGATATCAAAATGGCGTGCATCTAAAGAGGTTGAACAGCTAACTCAAAATACTAAAAGTCATATTTCACAACAGATCGGCTAGTTCGAATGTTATCAAGGAGAAAAGACGCCTGTAAGATCGAGCTGTACCGCGAAGAAACAGCAAGCTGTTTCAGCAAGCGACTGTCAGTCTGTTGGCCATAACTCTTAGCTCGCCTATCGAAACGAGATGATTCAGTATGGGTTTGAAAGCTAAGACAAAGATCTACAAGTCATCTTCGGAAGTCAAAGACTGAATTGGATGTTAAGATGGCCAAAAGGCTTCTGCAAGTCACGCAATGTGCTGCTCCATCCAGCAAACATACAGCAGGGCTATCGCCTCGTATTTCAAGCATAACTCTCTCATACAAACTCGAAATCGAGCGATTCTTGATTCCTTGGAAAGCTAAGAGAAAGGGCTACAACTTTTATGTAGATCACTTTGTCCAGAAATCAAAGAATCAAGAGCTACAAGCAACAGATAGCAAGCTGATTGTCTAGACTGATCCGCCAGACTGATCAGGCCAGACTGATCTGCCCAAGCTGATCTGGCCAGACTGATCTGTCCAAGCTGATCCGGCCAGACTGATCTTGTTGGAATCGAAGAGGGGGTGAATGAGGTTCCTTGGCTACTTTAGCATTTTAAAATGAATTTGCAAAATAAACGAGTTTACGCTACGGAAGACTTCAAGTCAATCCATAAATAAATAAAATAAAGAAGTAAATAAATGAGTAATAAAATAAAGCGATAAAAGACAAGAGAATTTGTTATAGAAGTTCGGCGATGAATCGCCTACGTCTCCTCTTCCCGGTTAGAAAACCTTTAACCGAGGTTCCACTAGAACGAAAATGATCTTGGCCTTAAGGGCTCCAAGTTAGCCACAATACAACTCTTCCCGAGTAAACTAGCTCTTCACGAGCACCACACTCTTCACGAGTCTTCTTGGCCTTAAGGGCTCCAAGGATAGCCACACAAAACTCTTCCCGAGTTACCAACACTCTTCACGAGTCTTCTTAGCCTTAAGGGCTCCAAGGATAGCCACAACACTTGCACCAACTTTACTTGTTGATGACTTTTACAATTTCCAACTTGCGTCGGTGTTGGAGGACCTTACAATAACTCACATTAACACCTTCACGGTGTACCAACACGAAGAATCAAAACTCACACAACAAGAAATGAATTACAAACTCCAATACAACACAAATGTATGAAGTTTGCAATGCTAAAGTAATTTGAATTGATCAAAGCTATCTTGTGGTTTATAGTCTTGTTTCTTGTCTTCAAAATGCTCCAAAACATCCATATTTATAGTGTAGGAAGCCCCCAAGGCTCCTACTAGCCGTTGCTACACTCAAGGCTTGAATCACTCGTGCATCGCCTCGGGCGATCACCATCGCCACGTTCTAACGTTCAAATCTGGCCCAGATCGCCTCAGGTGATGTCCCAATCGCTTTGGGCGATCGCCCTTTGAAAATTTGACGTAGGATCAATTCTGGATCACCTCAAGCGTTCCAGGCATCGCCTGGGGCGATCCAGATCGCCAGGCACGTAGCGTGTCATCGCCTGGGTCGATGGTACGCGGCGTTGGCACGCATGGCTGGGATCGCCTGAGGTGATGGCCCGGATCGCCTGAAACTATCTGCCAGATTTCAACACTCTCAAACTTTGCACTATTCGGCCATCTTAAGCTCGTTTTTGGGAAACGTGGTAAACATAAAAGTTGTAGCCCTTCCTCTTATCTAGGGTGAACAAAAATTCAATGCATTTCATTAAGGTATGAATAAGGTATGCCCAAAATGCTACAGCCGCTCAAACTTTGCTACAATCTGCACTTGCTATGACTTCCATGCCATTTTGCTCCATGATGCAATTCGAATTGGACTGAGATGTTTGAATATGAAATCTAGAATATTGAGTTGGATTTCCAACCTCTTTGTATTCACATTATTCGGACCATCGAGCCAAGAGATATAATCAAAACATTGCACTGCGCTCCAAGTGGCTTCTATACGAAATTGCCCACCAACGGACCATTGGTTCGTGGGTCTTCATCCCATCATAAGATATTGTTCCAACATCATTCCACATGTTGAACACTTAGTTTTGTTGTTCATAGATGACATTCCTTCTCGTCCAAGCTTAATAGATTCCTTGATAAAAATCACCGCTTGTCCTATGAACTCGCATATGTTATTGTATAACTTGGGTTCTCTTCCATTGGTCTTCCCAACCAATTTATCAATCTAACTCTGTACACTAAGCAGACATAATAGTACAACAAATGCAAGTTTTGTTGATCATCAAAACCCATAAATAATTCGACGATAATTAAGCATTAAACTCAACAATGCGTTTAAGGCTCAACAATCTTCCCATTTTTGATGATCACAAAACTTGATAAACTTGAATATGCAGTATGCATGAAATGTGAGTAAACAAGACTCCCCCTTAACAATTGCATAGCACATACAAGATTTACCAAGTAAGCATAATACAAAACACTCCCCCCCTCAAACCATGCATGTATTAAGCTCCCCCCCTCAAACTATGCATGTATTAAGTTTCAAGTTTATCACAAAATTCTCCCCCTTTTTGTGATAATCAAAAAGCATAAAATTCAAATAAACATGGCACCATTATATGTTGACATATAGCCTTATTTTAACAAATAGCACATGTTCCTCATTAAGCATGTAATAGCCATAACAAGCATAAGATTAAATCATTGGGAGGAAAAACAAACATGCGTTTAATGCAATCAACAATGAATTCCAGATGTGCATATGTTCTACTAAGAGTTCATGCACTCATGCCCAATAAATATTAAATAGTTCAATGCATCATTATAAACATTTGATAAGTTAATGAGAGTAAAATCATTGAGGACATAGAAGCAATAAGGTTATATGAAAATCTTAAGCCATATTTCTATGAACCAAGATAGAGCAACTAAACAACTAAAGCATGCTTAATCACATAATTGCAGAATTTCTCATTGCATATTCAAATTTGAACTCAAGGCACATCAAGATATTTACCATAAAGAGATAATGCATAAATCATGCATTAAAACAATTTATATGTGCATATGCTAAGGGGAAATGCATTTTACTATCAATGAATATTGAGCTTCATTATTTATTGGTCACACTTAATTTGTGCCAATGAAATTTTGAATTGCTCTTTAAATGCACAAAATAAATTTACCTTTGAGGATAAGAGTACGTTCTTGTCATTGGTCATATACCTCGTGCTTCCTCTATAGTTGTGCATAAGATGGTTTCCTCCCTTGAGGTGATGGCCCTTCATCCATCCCTTTGTTGTCCCTACAAAACAAATTAACAATTGAGGATCTTTAGTACCCATTTGATTTTTGGGTCCTTGAGGGTTAGCTTTCATTGGCGCCTTTGGAATCCATTTCCACCTCTTGTTAGGTTGGTATTGGATTTTAGCAAACCTACATTTATTCTTAGTATGACCATCTTTGCAACAATAAGTGCAAGTAGGAGAATTATGCTTGGCTTTAGACAACAAGCTTGAAAATGTTTTAGATTTGCTTGAGAAGCCTAGTCCGGCTTTATCAAAGCTACAACGTTGCAAGCCAAGCAATTCATTCATCTTTAAACTACTATCACTAAACTTGGCAAAAGATGTCTTTAAATCATGCACTTGATTTTCCAAAGTAATATTTTCTTCTTCCTTCTTAGCCAAGTCTAGCTTAAGCAATTTATTGCTCTTCTTGGTTCTACCAAGACAATCAATGAGTTCATTATAAGCATCTAATAATTCATCATAACATGGTACCTCATCATCATCCTCTTCATCTTTATCTCCAAGAGCCATTAGACAAAGATTTGTTGCTTCTTCTTCATCGGAGTCACTATCACTCCATGTGGCTATAAGTGCCTTCTTCTTCCCTTTGTCCTCATTCTCCTTCCTAGGACATTTATTAGCATAATGACCTTTATCTTGACAATTATAACAAGTTACCTCTTGTTTGGAATCATGTTTGGTAGCACCGGAGGCCTTTGGCTTGTTGTGTTTATTGAAGAATTTCTTGAACTTTCTAGTGAACAAGATCATCTCTTCATAATCATCATCATCTTCATCATCGGAATGATCTTTTCTCCCGACCAAGGCGATCCCATTTCTTGTGGATCTATCATCCTCATTTATTCCCTTCCTTGTTGACACTTCAAGCTCATGGGTCACCAAGGTACCATGAAGTTCATCAAGGTCATATGATGCACTTTCTCCTTTGTTGGATTCGATAATAGACGTCCTCTTGGCATCCCATTCCTTTGGCAAGGCTCTTAGTGCTCTTCTCCATATTTGCTTTGGAGGATACTTCTCTCCAAGTTGGGCAAGCTCGTTTATGATTTGGGTGAGCCTTCTAAACATCGAGTCAACATCTTCTCCAAATTCCATCTCAAATGTCTCATACTTGAGTTGAAGTAGATCTATCTTGGTCTCATTCACTTGATTTGTGCCCTCATGACAAATTTGCAATTTGTCCCATATTTCATTTGCGGTTGAGCACATCGAGATCCGGTTGTACTCCTTCATATCTAAAGCACAATGTAAAATGTTAATAGCTTTATCATTTTGTGAAATTAAAATCATATCCGCTCTTGTAAAATCGTCCATTTCTTTGGGAATACTTATTCCACCAACTTCCTTTAAAGGAATATGAGGACCTTTTACAATTATCTTCCATAGGTCATAATCTACGGATTGGATGTATAGAGAAATTCTATTTTTTCAATATCCGTAGTTATCACCCGTGAAGAGCGGCGGTCGATTGGTCGATTGACTTCAGCAAACTCATTTGCTAGATTCGCCATAGAAATTTTTTTGATTTAAAACAAAAATCAAATGGCTCTGATACCACTTGTTTGAACCGAAGAGGGGGGTGAATGAGGTTCCTTGGCTACTTTAGCGTTTTAAAATGAATTTGTAAAATAAACGAGTTTGCGCTACGGAAGACTTCAAGTCAATCGATAAATAAATAAAATAAAGAAGTAAATAAATGCGTAATAAAATAAAGCGGTAAAAGATAAGAGAATTTGTTATAGAAGTTCGGAGATGAATCGCCTAAATCTCCTATTCCCGGTTAAAAAACCTTTAACCGAGGTTCCACTAGAACGAAAATGATCTTGGCCTTAAGGGCTCCAAGTTAGCCACAATACAACTCTTCCCGAGTAAACTAGCTCTTCACGAGCACCACACTCTTCACGAGTCATCTTGGCTTTAAGGGCTCCAAGGATAGCCACACAAAACTCTTCACGAGTTACCAACGCTCTTCACGAGTCTTCTTGGCCTTAAGGGCTCCAAGGATAGCCACAACACTTGCACCAACTTTACTTGTTGACGACTTTTACAATTTCCAACTTGCGTCTGTGTTGGAGGACCATACAATAACTCACATAAACACCTTCACGGTGTACCAACACGAAGAATCAAAACTCACAGAACAAGAAATGAATTACAAACTCCAATACAACACAAATGTATGAAGTTTGCAATGCTAAAGTAATTTGAATTGATCAAGGCTTTCTTGTCATTTATAGTCTTGTTTCTTGTCTTCAAAATGCTCCAAAACATCCATATTTATAGTGTAGGAAGCCCCCAAGGCTCCTACTAGCCGTTGCTACACTCAAGGCTTGAATCACTCGTGCATCGCCTCGGCCATCACCTCGGGCGATCTCCATCGCCACGTTCTAACGTTCCAATCTGGCCTAGATCGCCTCAGGTGATGTCCCAATCGCCTCGGGCTATAGCCCTTTGAAACTTTGCCGTATGATCAATTCTGGAGCGCCTCAGGCGTTCCAGGCATCGCCTGGGGCGATCCAGATCGCGAGGTACGCAGCGTGCCATCGCCAAGGTTGATGGTGCGTGGCGTTGGCACGCATGGCTCGCATCGCCTGAGGTGATGACCCGGATCGCCTGAAACTATCTGCCAGATTTCAACACTCTCAAACTTTGTACTATTCGACCATCTTAAGCTCGTTTCTGGGAAAAGTGGTAAACATGAAAGTTGTATCCCTTCCTCTTATCTAGGTATGGAAAAAAATTTATTGCATTTCATTAAGATGTGAATAAGTTATTCCCAAAATTCTACAGCCGCTCAAACCTTGCTACAATCTGCACTTGCTATGACTTCCATGCTATTTTGCTCCATGATGCAATTCGAATTGGAGTGAGAAGTTTGAATATGAAATCTACCATATTGAGTTGTATTTCCAACTTCTTTAGATTCACATTATTCGGAGCATCGAGCCAAGAGATATAATCAAAACATTGCACTGCGCTCCAAGTGGCTTCTATACGAACTTGCCCACCAACGGACCATTGGTTCGTGGGTCTTCATCCCATCATAAGATATTGTCCCAACATCATTCCACACATGTTGAACACTTAGTTTTGTTGTTCATAGATGGCATTCTTTCTCGTCCAAGCTCAATAGATTTCTTGATAAAAATCACCGCTTGTCCTATGAACTGCGCCATATGTTATTGTATAACTTGGGTTCTCTTCCATTGGTCTTCCCAACAAATTTATCAATCTAACCATGTATACTAAGTTGACATATTAGTACAACAAATGTAAGTTTTGTTGATCATCAAAACCCATAAATAATTCGGAGATAAATTAAGCATTAAATTCAACAATGCGTTGAAGGCTCAACAGATCTGTACAAGACTGATCCGGCCAATCCTCCGAAATACAAAGAGCCCAGAAACCAGAATATGATTGTTGCAAGCTCGGGAATGGTGCAGAACCTTTTCCAACGGGCATATTCTTTTGTTTAACGTATATATCATTATTTGTGGCTATATATACAAGTCTTGAAATCAAATAAGGTGATTGAAGATCAATCCAAGCAAGATAAAAGCAAACCCACTTGGGATTCAAAATGGGCAGCTTACAAGAAGATAACAGCTTGAAAGTGAGCAAGCCCAGATTTTAGGCACCACTTACCTTGCTATATCAGATCTAGTTAGAGATCATTTGTGCCATATATATTCACTCTATTCATTATATTTGAGAGGTTAATAGATGAATGAATATCATTGTAATGGTTGATGATTTATCACAACCGATGAGAGGTCTTTGTATGTGAGACATTAAAGAACATACATAGTTGAGTTGCTAGGAGTTCTAGTTGGATGGGGAATTCCCAACTGGATCGGGTTTGTACACCGGGATTGTATAAATCAAAGTCTTCTAGTGGAATCCTTCCAAGCGGTGGAAGAAGGGGAGACGTAGAAGGCTTACACCACCTTCGAACTTCCATAAAAAATGCTTGTTTATTTACTTTACTTGCATATCTTTAAAATATCTTTCAAATGGTTAATCGGTTATAGAGCAGGTTATTTCGAATTTCTTCCGCTCGATTTTGTAATCGGACTCGATATAACCTCTCGGTGCAATTATTTCAAGAACACGAGCTATCGAAGCTCAAGTTGGTTGAACTCGGGTGTGGATTGGCCACCCACCCCCAAAATCGATCCTGACAATTGGTATCAGAGCCAAGGTCGCGTGTTCGATTCCCGTGAGTTGCAGAGAATGCAATTATTGGGGGAGGGATTGTTGGGGTTCAACAATTGCCTCTTGTGCCAGTGTATGATTGAAAAGATTGATGTTGCGTCATTACCCTTAACTATAGTGATTGGTAAAACGGTAAGCGATCGATCCTACAAGTGGTATCAGAGCGGGTTGTTCTTGGAAAGCATTTGAACCGATTTTAGACTGAAATCTTTTAAAGATATTTTTTCACGAGCATTAAATTATTTTCATTGCATAATTTTCTAAAACTTGGTGTATGAAACTTTTTAGCATAAAAATCAATTTCATTGCATTCTTTTGCACGAAAATAATTTTAAAATCTATTTCAAATGTTCTAATTTTCGTTCAATCTGTTCTAAACTCATTTTAAGTTTAAAATTTTTATTTTGAGATTTTATCTAACAATTTTCGAAGCATTTAAGTTTTTCTGGCAGCTTGCAGCGACTTTGGGAAAATTGGCATAACTTCTTGCTCGGATGTCCAAATGACGAAACGTTTTTTGCGTTTCAAACTAGACTCATAGAAGATCGCAACGGTATAGGTCTTGCAGCCTAATTCTTCACTAGGAGATATTGTTTATTCTGCAAATTTGGACTAAGTGTGCTGCCACCGCAGAAAGATGAAATGGACATTGTTGAGTTTTGTCAAAAAATTCAAATTTGTTGTCAAGTATGATTCATCCATCATCAAAAGAGGTTATTTTTTGTTCAAAAATTAATGTGCATTGTATTTTTTTAATTTGTTTTAGCCTACCCCATTTACCACTCACTTGCTCAAATTTTCAAACATTTTAAAATTAATGGGAGAGTTTAATCTCAATCCTTGAGATGGAGTAAATTTTATTTGTCTTCCTTTTTGATTCACACAAAAAGGGGGAGAAATATGTTGTTTAAAAAATATGGTTTTTTCTTGTTATGCAACTTTATGCTTTAATGTTCATATTTTTATTAAAGTTTTGTGATCATAAAAAAGGGGGAGATTGTTGGGTTTTGGGAACCCGAATAATCTTGGTTTTGATGTTAACAAAACTTGTTATTGTGTTGCTAACATAATTCATCAAGTGTGCAGTTCATAGATCATGATTAGAAGCTTGATGAATTATAAAGAAGTAGCTTGAAAATATCAAGCTGGACCAAGACTGAAATCCTGGCAGAGCGGATTGTTTCGATCATATCTCATAGCTCGGATATCGAAATGGCGTGCTTCCAAAGAGGTTGAACATCCAACTCAAAATACTAAAAGTTATTTCACAACAGATCGGCTAGTTCGAATGTTATCAAGGAGAAAAGACGCCTGTAAGATCGAGCTGTACGCGAAGAAACAGCAAGCTGTTTCAGTAAGCGACTGTCAGTCTGTTGGCCATAACTCTCAGCTCGCCTATCGAAACGAGATGATTCAGTATGGGTTGAAAAGATAAGACAAAGATCTACAAGTCATTTTGGAAGTCAAAGACTGAATCGGATGTTAAGCTGGCCAAAAAGCTTCTGCAAGTCACGCCATGTGCTGCTGCATCCAGCAAACATACAGCAGGATCATTGCCTCGTATTTCAAGCATAACTCTCTCATACGAACTCGAAATTGAGCGATTCTTGATTCCGTGGAAAGCTAAGAGAAAGGGCAACAACTTTTATGTAGATCACTTTGCCCAGAAATTAAAGAATCAAGAGCTACAAGCAACAGATCAGAAGAGCAAGTTTATCAATCTGTTTTGTATCAAGCTGATTGTTCAGACTGATCCGCCAGACTGATCCGGCCAGACTGATCTGTCCAAGCTGATCCGGCCAGACTGATATGTAAAAGACTGATCCGGCCAGTCTTGTCCGAAATACAAAGAGTTCAGAAACCAGAATATGACCGTTGCAAGCTCGGGAATGGTGCAGAACCTTTTCCAATTGGCATATTCTTGTGTCTAAGGTATATGTCATTATTTGGGGCTATATATACAAGTCTTGGAAGCTCAAATAAGGTGATTGAAGATCAATCCAAGCAAGATAAAAGCAAACCCACTTGGGATTCAAAATGGGCAGCTTACAGGAAGATAACAACTTGAAAGAGAGCAATCCCAGATTTTAGGCACCACTTACCTTGCTATATCAGATCTAGTTAGAGATCATTTGTGTCATATATATTCACTCTATTCATTATATTTGAGAGCTTAATAGATGAGTGAGTATCATTGTAACGGTTGATGATTTATCACAACCGATGAGAGGTCTTTGTATGTGAGACATTAAATAACATACATAGTTGAGTTGCTAGGAGTTCTAGTTGGATGAGGAATTCCCAACTGGATCGGGTTTTTACAACGGGATTGTATAAATCAAAGTCTTCTAGTGGAATCCTTCCATTCGGTGGAAGAATGGGAGACATAGAAAGATTACACCACCTTCGAACTTCCATAAACAAATGCTTGTTTATTTACTTTACTTGCATATCTTTAAAATATCTTTCAAAATCAGTCATATCGTGTTTCATACTCTTTCACCATAACTGTGGACATAAATCCATGTACATAATTTTGCCATCAGAATGAATAGAATATCTGCTACAATGAGCACGCTGCAGTAATCCTTGCTGCAATCCAGGTGTATCAAGAACTAAGCATCGATCATGTAATCGTAGACTATCATCATCGGCTATCCTGAAACGAGAATCCTGCCCTTGTAAAACTAGTCTTATCCATCGCTGAACCTCATCATCTGTTCCCTGTGCTTCATGAATGCTTCCAAATATATCAGGTTCATCTAAAATAGTCTATACCTGAACTGGAGATGTAGATGTATCAAATTCATAGCCCAGATGACAATAAGACATCATCAAGACTAACAAGTGGCATATATCCTCTGCAGTGCAACTCACTTTACGGCTCAAGGCATCGACTGTGAGATTGGCTCGGCAAGGATGATATTCAATCTCACAATCATTATATTTCAGCAAATCTAACCATCTTCTTTTCCTCATGTTAAACTCGGTTTGAGTAATAAGAATTTCAAACTTGTGATCAGTAAAGATAGTAAACGAAGTAAGTGTCGTCATATCTTCAATGCAAAGATAATGACTACCATCTCCAAATCATGTACTGGATACCTCGTCTCATGGGGTTTCAGTTGTCTCGAGGCATACACCACTACATGTGGATCCTGCATCAATACACAACCTAAGCCTTGTAATGATGCATCAGTATAGAAGGCAAATCTTTCATTTTCTTTCGGAATTGTCAACACTGGAGCAGTTGTCAATCGGTGCTTCAATTCCTGAAAACTTTGCTCACATGTTTCAGACCACTGAAATTGCACTCCTTTTTAGAGTCAACCGTATCAACTGTTTAGCAATCTTTGAAAATCCATCGATAAATCGCCTATAATAGCCTGTTAAACCTAGAAAACTTCGAATCTCAGGTACTGAGGTAGGCGCAGACCACTGTACCACTGCCTCTACCTTCTTTGCATCCACTGATATTCCATCTTTTGATATCACGTGGCCAAGAAATACCACCCTATCTAGCCAGAACTCACATTTATTGAGTTTGGCATACAATTGCTTATCTCAAAGAATTTGTAACACAACATGTAAATGTCTTACATGCTCCTCCTCACTCTTAGTATATATAAGAATGTCATAAAAAATAAACACAATTACAAACTGATCAAGATAAGGCTGGAATACCCAGTTCATCAAACTCATAAAGATAGTTGGCGCATTCGTCAATCCAAACGGCATGACTAGAAACTCATAATGTCTGTATCTGGTTCAAAAGGATGCCTTATGTATATCCTCATCCTAACCCATATCTGATGATATTCGGGTCTTAAATCTAACTTTGAATAAATTGAGGTTCCCTGCAACTGATCAAATAAATCATCATTATGTGAGAAGTGATATTTATTATTTATTGTTACCTTATTCAACTGCCTGTAATCGATACACAATAGCATCAAGCCATCTTTCTTTCTAACAAATGGGACTGAACCACCCTAAGGCGATACACTAGGACATATGTATCCTTTTTAAAGAAGATCTTGTAATTGAGTTATCAACTCCCTCAATTTCGCTGCTGCCATCCTATATGGTGTACGAGAAATAGGGGATGTACATGTCAATAAATTGATTCCAAACTCCACCTCACGAAAAGGTGGAAAGCCTAAAATTTCATCAGAAAATACACCAACAAACTTAGCCACCACAGGTATATCATCTATTTTCACTTCCTCCTTCTTTTCAGTAACATCAACTGCATAAATAAGGTATTCATTATTTCCCCGCTCCAACAACCTTGACATTCTGACAGCAAAAACTAGCGGAATCCTTGGACGAGAACCTTGCCCATAGAATGTCCACCGCTCTCCCTGGTCAGACTCTAAGTGCACTGTCCGCTTATAACAATCCACAGTGGCCCGATAGCATCGCAAAATATCAATTCTCACATTACTATCAAAATCAAGTATAATTAAATCGGTCTGTAATTCATTGCCCTTATATGAAATAATGTTGTTTGGTAACATTGTCGTAACTAATATCTCTTTTCCAGTGGGTCTCGAGACAGATAGAGGTGTAGGCAAGGGATACGAGCTCATATGATGCAGCATGACATATCTCAATGAAATAAATGAAGGGGGAGCAACCATATCAATAAGAATAAATGCAGGATAAGAACACAAATAACACTTACCCACTATCATATCATCTCGTGCTTCCTCTGCCTGCTCTCTTGTCAATGCATACATATGCCCCTGAGGTGGTCCAGACCCCCGTCCTCATGTCTGCCCTCCAGGTGGTCGAGGTGCAAACTGCTGCTGTTGATACTGAATTGCCCTATTTGAGGAACTACCCAGCCAAATCTAGAATCATGTCAATTATCACGGTTCAGACATTGTCTCGCCATATGGCCAACACCTCCATACTCATAGAAAGTAATGTCAGCCTGAGTACAATCTCGGACCAAAAGATGTCCTCCACATCGATAACATCTCAGCTGTTGGGACCCACTGCCTTGTCCTGACCAAAATGGGAATCACCACTACGACCATGAATCAAAACGTCGTTTTCCAGATGATGATGCAGATGATGATTAAGAACATTTTTGGAATTTAAAATGTCTCCCCCCGAGGTCGCAAATATTCCCTACTCCGCCTCTGTGATTGTGCTGGAATACCATAAGCTTGTACTATAATTTCTGCTAATTCTGCTCGCTCCAATGCATCCTCGGATGAGACAGGTTTGTTAGACAACACACAACCATATAATTCCACCCTCAACCCCTGAATAAAATGTCGCATTTTGGCATGAGGGCTGATAGCTACATGTGGCACATATTTCAGTAAAAAAGAATACTGAAATGCATACTCTAATACAGACAAGTTTCCCTACTTCTGATTTTCAAATTCTATCTCTTTTCTCTGTCTAGCAGCCATGGAGAAATACGTGTCTAGAAAACGTGTACGAAATGCATACCAATCCATAGTATACACCTGATCTATCAATGCAGTCTCAGTCATCTTCCACTACAGATATACTTTTTTAGAAAGTTGGAATTCCGCCAAACAGAGCCAAGCTGATTTAGCACACAGAGCTGTAACAAGAATATGTTCAATTCTTCCTGACAATTCTTCTGCTTGCTTCCCAGATTTTGTCTCCTCAAACATCAGCGGATGATAACAGCTAAATTGTGCAAAACTCAACTCACCTGGCAATAATAGATGTTATGCTGGTACTTGAGCCATAAGAGGGGGTGGTGGCAAATGATTTACTTGCCCAGCTGTAATACTGACATTTGTCGTATCCCCAATTTCTCATCTATGTTGTCCTGGTTCCCTAGCTGCCATACTGGAAATTCAATCGTTAACCATAACATTTAACAATTAGAATCCAGTATTAAATCAATCACATTCTTCGCATCAATATACACGCAGCTAGTGGTCAATCAATCACATCAATATAACATAGAAACACACCAATACATGGACATGTGCAAGTAAATATCGTCATCCAACACCCATGAAACAATCCCAAACTCCTAAACATCCCAGACACCTAACCACTGCTATGATACCAACAAATGTGGTGCCTCACACGTCGCCACGTAAACAAACAACGCATGACGTCATTTGTAAAAAAAAGGCTTAATCTCCATTTAATTGGACCTCTCAACAACACACAACTTGAAATATACAATCCCACAAAATCATATGACGTACCCAACTTCAATATGACATCAGCTAGATGCACCAAGACAGAAAAATAAAATCATAGAATAATGCATACATGCCATATACAAATATAAACCAGCTTACAGGCGAGCCACAACTATTTTAAACATAAGTATTATTTCAATACAACTTACTACTACGACTCAAAACGACGACTCCTAGTCTTGCCTCCAACTATAACGTCTAGGCATGTCACCTGATAGTCAATAATCAAAATAAGTTATTCTTGACGGCCCGAGGCTCATGAAGTATCTTGCTGAGTTCGAATATATAACTTATTTTACCAGAGCTCGAATGGATTGAACGTAGTATTTTTAAAAAAAATTCCTAAACCCTCTATGTTTCTCGATCGTTCTTGCCAGATTGAATTGAGATTCATTCTTACATATAGTATTTTATACTATTTATTATTAATTATTAATTTTACACGTATTACGATGTAGATAACTACGTCTCTTGCAGCTGTCTTTTTCCTTACTTAACTATGTGTTCAACTAATCATATCGACATGAAAGTTGTAGCTCTTTCTTTTATCTTCACATGACCTATTGAATTACCAAATTTCGACATCGTATCCAAAAGTTATGGCCAAAAGACAAAATCATATTACAATAAATAATTATTCTGGGCAAATTATCCATCGATTATGCAATAGGACCCCGTGCTTACATCATACTTATCAAGTATAATTTATATAGCTTTTTCAGGCATCACAACTATGGCGAAATGTGTCTACCCGGCTTGAGCAATGAAAACTGAAGGCAGAGTTAATCGTGGTTGGATTTTTTAGAGTTAATCGTGGTTGGATTTTCCACTAATGCACTGCTATGTCGATGATAACTAAACTTATGTGCGACTCTATTGTATCTCATCTGCATCCTAAATTCATGTCTTCTATTTCTGTAGCTTGCAGAAGACTTATATACCTTACAGTGTGGATGTTCAACAATGGTACTTTTCACTGTTTGGTCAATTAACTAAGTGATCTTTGCACGCGGTTTCATTTTACACATTTTCTCCTTTTTTTAGTCTTTGAATAATGCTCAGGGATCAGCCATCATGATGAAGTCAACACTTCCAGCATATCACCTTTCGTCCAAGTAAGCTTCCTGCACATAACCCGAATCTTGTTTTTTGACAATTTAAGAATCTGGAAATGCGAATTTCCTATTGACATCTCAAATGTCCAACATACTTCCTCGTTTCAAACAGACCCACTTCCTCGTTTCTGACATTTTTTTGCCACTTGTGAAATCAATCCTTGCGTTAATTGTAGGAAATCCTAATGGGATTGAGTTTGCGAGAGGTGACCCTCACTCGAAATGGGGTTTTGTTCAAGCGAGATTGGGACATCCATTTAGTCTTTTAATCCTTGTTTTTAGAGGAATAGATATTTGATTTGATTAACTTCGGTCATGGTTTTCGTAGTTGAGATAAATGCTTTGCGTGGAGTATAAATGCATATTCAAATTTGGTAAGTTTTGATTCTTCTTTGTGCCAATTTTTTTTAATTGCTTATATGACGACTTGTAAAGTTTAGTCCGAAATGTTTATCTTCTTTTATTCGTTTGCACATAACTATCTAAGGATTTGGAGGTTTTGTGATTGTTTCCTACTTTAAATGTTAGTTGTACGTTGCCCACCTTAGCATTCGACTTTTTTTGGTTTCTTATTTGGTTAGAAACTTTTCCAGAATTGTTTTATTGTTAGAGTGTGCTTTATGTTTGTTTCTTTAGTGCTTGTAAATATTACTGTTCTTTATGTTTGTTTCTTTAGCGCTCGTAAATATTACTGTTTGAGATTTATGGTAACATTAATGTATACTGTTTTAATGTGTTTTAAGTATTTGTTTTTATCTATATAAAGCTATTTTTACACATATTTTATGAGTACATATGTAGTTTTATGTAATTTTAATATTTGATGTGAAAGTAATTGGACCAGCCTTCCCACAAACAAACTAAATTCTATATTTTTGCATATAATATTTCTCAACATTCAAATTTAATACCCAAAAATGTCCCTTCTTCTATAATACAGTAACCATAAACAAGAGATTCCAAGTTCCATTCTTGATATCAAAAGAAGATAATTATGCAGAAGTCATAACTTATTACAAAAACATTAAAAAACTCCATCACAATAATTCCAACTTAGGAATCACTTTCACTCAAGAAACAACGTAAAAAAGTACAGGCATACCTAACACCAACACAACAAATCACTATCCTAACAGCTGTTGCCGCGGCCACCGCCACCGCCACCGTGTACACTCTCTGATTGAGATGGCAACAATGGAGTCCCATTCTTGGGCAATTTCGCCAGGATAGGTTTCCGAACACCTTCCTCCTCGGATTTTCCAAACAACTGCTTCCTCAGAACTTCATGTAAGTGCCCAAACAACTCCTTTTTCAATGCCTCAAACGCCAAATCCAATCTCTCTATCTGTTCCATCGCATTCTTATTATACATAAACAGCCCGTAGTACAAATCAAAACTGTCACTAGCTGTATTTTCCACTAAATCCAACAAAGTCTCATACCCTCTTGTGTTGATCGGAGTATCTTCCAGCTCCAACTTTTCAAGAATCCTTCCCATCGTGTGGGTAATAAACTGCGACCCCGCGGCATATCTGTCATGCTCGGAACACGACATCTCCACCATTCTACACCCTTCTTTCTTGAAAATATCCAAGAAACTATCAACCCTCCTTAATCTAGAATCATCATCCCCAATTCTCACTTTATCAAACACAAATGGCAGATTCTGCCAGCTGTATTTCCCACTTTCGGGGCCAAACATGGGGTGTGTGCAGAGTATATCGAAGTGGGTGGGAAGAACCTGGAGGAAAATGTTCTTTGGAAATTCTTTCACAGACAAAACATCTACAAATAGAGTATTCCTTCGAAGCCGCTGCAGGGGCAACGATTTAAGCACTTGTTCAGTCGAAAGTATGGAAGTACACATGAGTATTACATCGGGGTGATTTTCACAGAGGTCGTGGACATCGGAGAAGTAAACGGCGCCTATCGATTGCGCGATTGAGAAGTAATTAGATCGCGAATAAGTGTAGACCGTGTGACCCTGCCGAATGAACGCCTTGGCGAGGAATTGACCGAAGTTACCGAACCCTACTATGGCGATTCTCAGCTTGGTTGACTGGGTGAAGCGGTTGTTGAGTTGCGATTCGTAGTCGTATGGCTGCGCAGCATCGACTGCGCGGACTCGAAGACAGCGGCGATAATGATGGTGCTGCCGAGGCGACGAGAAGAGTAATTGGTGGCGGTGCTGAGGTTGAAGAGAGGGCAAGGCGGCGGAAGATGTGGTGGTGGCGCCGACGGCAATGGCGACGGTGGCTGTAGGATTGACTGAAGAAATCGAAATCATTCCTACAGGAATAATTATGGGCTTTCCGGTTTTGAATCTATGGATCAATCAACGAAACGAGAACTATAAATCAAGTGTTTGGGACATTGACAGACAAGTTAATTATTTGTACTTTTTAAATTTTTCATTAATTTAACATTTATCTAACAATAACAGAATATTAATATATAACTGGAAATCAATAATATATATAGTTGATTTGATGCTAACTCATCATCATTAGTGTAAAATATTATACATCAATTAAAAATTAACGATTAATCTATCCATATATATTATATATATATATATATATATATATATATATATATATATATTTGAATCTATTTTGGGTGTATGTAACCCATAAAGACATGAAGGGTGCGTTAGCCATTAAATATCAATCATCAGATGAGAATATTCTCATCCTTATTAGATATGAATATCCATCCAAGGGTGTTATATGTGTTTGAGGAATTGGTCTTTGCTACCCTATGTGGCAGTGCCGCATGGGATAGATCCATACATTGGATGAGAATATTCACATTCAATGTTGATGGGAATATACACATCTAATGGATGAAACTACCCATGGAGCACCATCTCATGAGGTAGCCAAGAATGATTCGTGTTTGAGAACATGATCCTTTAGTGTAGCAACAACCCAAACAATCTACTTATTTCTCCGTTCCTATGTGTGTGCGTAGGTGAGCTCGTGGTTGGTGGGGGGAGGATTTGATTAATATAGTGAGTTGGAGGGTGGGAAAAAAAAGGAGCTGTAATAGGAGCCCTAATATTATAATAATTATTTGATTATATTATTATATACACTTCATATAAAATTTAGTAAAAGTTTATTCATATAAGTAAATCTAGTCATTTTATTATTTTTATAATCTTATTAACTAAAAATGGATGATCCCAAACTTGGGATAATGCGCCCATTTTGACAAATGAAGTTTTTTTTTTATAAATAAAATAAAAATTCAAACTGTATAGTATTAAATGTCTTATGTAATTTTTAAAATTTTTACAAACTAGGGCTCTGTTGTTTATCAAATCAAGCATGAAAATAATAAACTTAAGTAGCGATTGATGTCTAAGATGTTATAAATATCAGAGTCATTAGAAAATAAAAAATGATGATAAAGTATAATAAATTATATGATGTCTGATATGATTTTAAAGCGATTAATTAATTTTATATTTCTTACTAAAATATATTCACTACTATTTTTCTTTTTCCTATTTTTTTTTCTTTTTGGAAATTAAATTAGTTTGTAAACTAAAAATAAATTTAGCATCAAATAATAAATATTTTTCAAATAACCTACCAAAAAATCAATTTCATATATATTTAATAAATTTTTATGTTTTTATTTTTCACAACATATTTCACTTTTTAATATAAAATATGTATAGACAAAGAATTAACTTTGTTGGAAGATTTTTAAGTTTTGGTGATAACTGCATCAACCAGCGTCTACTGCCTCAAAACAATTACCATTGTCTTTGGGTGAAGCTTACTGACCCATAAGGCCTACTGGAAGTAACCGAGCAACAATGTCTACTGCTTCAACAAATCTACCGTAAAGTCAAATGATGCTTACTGGAAGAAGCTTAGTGGAAAAGACTAACAAGAAGGAAAGATGACTTATGTGTTTGGAAATAATCACTGTCTTTTTACTTTTCCGCATTTACCTTACTGCCCCTTTACTTTTGCCTATCGGTTCATAACTCATAAGTCCAGTAGACACCTTTCACACTATCTTTTTAGTTCTACTGCCTTGGAAATCAATTGAGATTTTATTGCAGTACTTAACAGTCTGCTGTATTTTAAGAAACGATTTTTTTAGCCAAACACTATCCAGATCCTAACAAACTTTCTTTTCGAAACTTCAAACTTTCAATTTTGTTGAGGGAATCTCGAGTTTTGCAACAATAAAAAAGAATTAACGTGGACATCGGAGAAGTAAACGTATTGACATCAGTAGACATCGGAGAAGCGCGAGAGAAAAAATTACGAAGTTTGGGAAAAATGGCAATGTGACCATTCCATCTAATTCTCTAATTTACAATAATCCTCGGTAGTAATTTTTAAGTATGAACTTGTACACAATGACATTCAGACAAACTTTTTTCTGAAAAAAATACTGAAAATTGGGAGTGAGGCGTATTTATTATTTTGTATAAATAATGAAAAATTGAAAATAATAACTAAATGTTTGACCGATCACTTATCACTTTATCAAAACTATAATTGATGCCTGATGGTAATGATGTAATCAAATCTTTTGAAACGTACAATATTTCGATTGATATGTTTTGATAGCTCTCATAGGACGTGGAATTATTTATGCCTGTAATCTACATTCCAATAATTACACTCTTTGTAATATATGAAAATCGAACATTTGATATTGACTCTAATATCAATTGTATGATCAAGCGTTTGTCATTTTATATAAGACTATAACCGGAGGCTACGATAATGTAATTCTAATATTTTAATATCCGCTAATCTAAAATCACATTACTATAGTTTTCCTAGAACAATGCTTCCCAACAATAAATTAATCAAAAGTAGTAGCTGTAAGGTCCAAAATTAAATTTTGACAAGAAGTAAAAGCCCAAAATTCTATATTACGCGACCTCGGAAAACTTATTGGGCCAAAGGTAAATCACCTGGAGCCCAAGTCATTTGACTAAAGCTATTAAACCGGGTTGGGCTCATCGGGCTGACCTAATTGTGACCCACCAAATAAACGGGTTGGGACATAACATTTCAACCCATTTTTCCCAAGGTTACGGATGGGACGGGTTGAACGTTTGGTTTGGGTTGGCCCGTTGGCTAATATTTTAATTAATTTATAATAAAATTTATATGATTTATTAAAATTTTATTTAATACTTTTAATTCATTAAAAGCTAATAAACATATTTATTTTTTTAACGGGCTGGGCCACATCGCAACCTATCTCTTTTGGTTTTAAAGCCGCCTAGATTCGGGCCCGACCCATTTGGGTTACAGGACAGACCCATTTTGAAAGCTCTACATTTGACATTGACTGATCTTTTTATGTGGTTACGAAAACATTACAATAATCATGCATAATTGTTTTTAAAATTTGTTTTTTAATCCTTAAAGGAGGAGAACGATTCGAATCCAATACCTCTTATACTAGAAAATAAATGAAAACAACTAGGTCAAGATCTCTTACAGCGCCATGCATAGTTGGGGACTAAAGTGGGACAATGGTTCAACCGTCCAAAACTAACCGCAACCAACCATACAAATAGAAAGGATGAAGGATCATCAACAACTATAATCAACAATCTTCCAAAATTTCTAGCAGCGACTCCGCAGATTTTCACTAGATATGTCATTCAATTTCTACTTTTATTTTTCGGCAATCCTCTTGTAGGCTTGTAAATTCCAAGCTTTTTTTTTTGCACTATTTGAATTATAATTTCTCATTGCTGTAAAAAAATATGCTATTGTTAAGTCAAAAAGTTTTATTTTTTAATATCTTTTTTCTATTGGCATCCAACCGAGGAGGTTAGAACTAACGACACACCGTTTGATATTTTAGAAGTTAAATTTCATTTCTTACATTTATTTGTATTTTATTTAGTATATTTCGTACATGGTACGCCTGAATGCAAAATCCGTGTCAAATAATAGCTGTTGCATACTGATGTGATCCGTTATTTTAAGTGTTTGTTAGAATGAAGTGTTTACGAAAAATAAAAATGAACACACCAAGATTTTTACGTGGAAAACCCTCAAATTGAGAGAAAAACCACGGGACCTAGTCCAGTATAAATTTACTATCACACTTTTTTGATTACATGACTGTTGGGACACAACTTACAATCGTCAAGTGACTCTATAAAAATATCCCAGAAAAAATGATGAAAATAACCGAACAGAAGTGAATATACTCTTCTCGGAGTCTTTTTGCATAGAAAAATCCAACCCTTTTCAATGAGACCATCCGCGGGTATTTATAGGGCTGTTCCCAGTGATTAATTCGTGGGAGATCCGAAACACGATGTCCTATGATCGTGGCTTAACTGGGGCCAAATGTGTTCGAGAAATTCGCGTCCCATTACTGCACGTTTATTCACGCCGGTTGATTTGTTGGTTATCCCCGGGTCTTCCGCTAATATTTGACCAGAAAACCGAGGAGGGTTTAGCAGCTGTTCGGTAAAACCCTGCTCGGTGCTATCTGTTCGGTGTCCTCCTGTTCGGTTCTTGGGGGGATTTTACCCGAGGAAGTCAATATGTTATATGACATCACATACGTATTACATGCAAAACAATGATCAATGAATAACCGATTTAGAATATCTCGATATTTTAAAATCTAAATCCAGTGAGAAGAAAATTATTGTTTAGTTGAAAAATAAAAAGTAATTGAAATCAAAATAAAAATGGGTGTGAAAAGTATATTATAAAAATTCCAAGAAAATTGTTGGGTTTTGGCCCATTACCACACCACTTGTTTGATGGGCTTTGGCCCTTCTCCCATCACCCCATAACCGAGCCCCCATTAGCCAGCCCCTTTCTTCCTCCAGCCTTCACCCCTTCGGTGCCCTACTCTCCAGAAGCTTCCTGCCGCCTCTTCAGCTGGTTCGTCTCTTCGGAAATCTCACCATCCTCTTCGTCTCCCTCTTGCCTTTATGTATGGTATGGTTTATGATGAGTTGTATATCCTGAAACCCGAAAATACTCAGTGTATTTTTCGCCTACCCCTACCCCTTCGTTTTCTGTTCCAGCAGTGGCTGGCCGTGGCTTTGTGCTCCGGCCGTTGGGTGGTTTCCGATTGCTTGCCGTGTGAAAAGCTTGGTGCTTTGGTGCTGTGTGTGCTCGGCTGTGCGTGGCTGTGTCTCGGGCAGTGCTTGGCCGTGTCTCTTGGGCAGCGGTCTCGGGCACTGTGTGTCTCCATCTGTTGGATACGATACCTTGGTTCCCCGGTGACGACGTGGATTGGATACCCAGCTCGACCTGAGCCATAATCCCTTAATCTTGTTTGCATTTCAGTTTATGTTTTATATATTGGAATTGTATACTGTGATTTGGTTTGTTTCTTGATTGCAGGTTGTTGATCGAGATATTAAAGCGGGACGTACTCCTTACAAAAAAATTATCAAAAAAACTACCAAGATGCTTCTTTGATATTATAAATTGCAAAATATATGTATCCTAAGGTATATAAATACATCATTGAAGTCTGAGGATATGTGCATGAGAATACCTGAGAGGACTAATGTTGTTTCAGAACAAAAAAAAATGACATTTTAGATAAACATTTTGACATCTTATACGTTCTACAGAATTGTTTGATTACTTTTTTTTCAAATGAGCTTACATGATCAAATTTTAAGTTGTTTAACAATTTCCAAGCTACTTTAAAAAAGTTGGGTCTGTTAGGATCGATTCCGGAGGTGAGTTGACATTCCACGCCCGAGCTCAACCAGCTTGAGCTTCAATAGCTCGTGTTTTTTTAAATAATTGCACATATTGAGTTCGGTTACAAAATCGAGCGGAAGACACTCGGCATAACCCGCTCTAAAACCGATTAATCATTTGAAAATCATTTTAAAGATATGCAAGAAATTATGTAAAAACAGTTAGGTAAATAAATGCAGGAAAGTAAATAATACAAGCATTTGTTTCTGGAAGTTTGAAGCACAACGCTTATACGTCTCTCATTCTTCCATTTCATGGAAGGATACACTAGAAGACTTTGATTTATACAACTCTTTGTACAAACCCGATTCATTTGGCATTCCCCATCCAACTAGAACTCATAGCAACTCAACTATGTATGTTCTTTAACGTCTCGCATACAAAGACCTCTCATCCAGTTGTGATGAATCACCAACTGTGCTCATAAATACAATGAACAGAGTGAATATAAAGGCACAAATGATTCAAAATGAATCTGATGCAGCAAGGCAAGTGGTGCCAAAGGTTTGGAGAATGCTATTCTTTTAGCATCTTTTGTATTTGAAGTTCCCCAATAGAATCCCAAGTCAGTTTGCTTTGGAAGGCTTGGATTGATATTCAATCAGCTGTAATTGAGCTTCCAAATCATCTATATATAGCTCCAAGTAATGATAATATACGTTAGATACAAGAATATAGCCGTTGGGACAGTTTTTGGTAAGCTTTCAAACATTGCAACAGTCATATTCTGCTTTATGGACTATTTTTGGAAGGGTGCTGATTTGTTTCAATAGAGCAGGTCTACTTGCATGTCTACTGGTCGAGTTGTTGACCTCTACTGGTTCGAAGTCTGCTGACCACTACTGGTTCGAATCTGCTGGCCTCTACTGGTACTGCTCAACGTCTACTGGTTGACATCTACTGGTTGGTCGAACTCTACTGCTCGAAGTCCGCTTGTCGACGTCTACTGCTCAAGGTCTACTGGTTGGTCAAACGCTACTGCTCGAAGTCTGCTGGCCCAAGGTCTGCTGGTTGTCCACTAGATGATCCGGTAGACGGTTAGGTAGATGATCAATTTATTCAGCAGCGCTCGATGTCTACTGGATGTATCTACTGGTCCACTTTACTTCAACCCATTTATTTTCTAATCATCAAGCTGTAAGATATCATATATGAACTGCACACTTGATGAAATATGTTAGCAACATAATAAAAAGTTTTGTTAACATCAAAACCAAGATTATTCAGGTTCCCAAAACCCAACAATCTCCCCCTTTTTTATGATCACAAAATTTGAATAAAAATATGAATATTAAAGCACAATTTAACAACATATTTATCCCCTTTTTGTGTGATTAAAAAAGAAAGACAAATAAATTTACTCACCATCAAGGATTGAGATTAAGTCTCCCCCTTAATTTTAAAAGATTTGAAAATTTGAGCAAGTGATGGGCAAATAGGGTAGGCTAAAACATAATAAAAATGCAATGTACTGCTTTTCATAGTGAAGAATTAGGCTGCAAGACCTATATCATTGTGATCCTCTATGAGTCTAGTTTGTAATGCAAAAAACGGCTTGTCATTTGGACATCCGAGCAAGAAGTTATGCCAATTTTCACAAAGTCGCTGCAAGCTGCCAGAAAACTAAAATGCTTCGAAAATTGTTAGATAAATTCTCAAAATAAAAATTTTAAACTTAAAATGAGTTTAGAACATATTGAACGAAAATTTGAACATTTAAAATAGATTTTAAAATTATTTTCGTGCAAAATGAATACAATGAAATTGATTTTTATGCTAAAAATTTTCATACACCATGTTTTATAAAATTATGCTATGAAAATATTTTCATGCTCATGAGAAAGTTTTCTTTAAAAGATTTCCGTCTAAAATCGATTAAATGCTTTCCAAGAACAACATGTCTCTTGAAATAATGCACCGAGAGATTATATCGAATTCGGTTACAAAACCGAGTGGAAGACACTCGACATAACCTACTCTAAAATCGATTAATCATTTGAAAGACATTTTAAAGATATGCAAGAAAGTATATAAAAACAGTTACGTAAATAAATGTAGTAAAATAAATAACACAAGCATTTGTTTCTGGAAGTTCGAAGCACAACGCTTCTACGTCTCCCCTTCTGCCATCTCATAGAAGGAGGATGTGCTAGGAGACTTTGATTTATACAACTATTTGTACAAACCCGATCCAGTAGGACATTCCCCATCCAACTAGAACTCATAGCAACTCAACTATGTAAGTTCTTTAATGTCTCACAGACAAAAGCCTCTCATCCAGTTGTGATGAATCACCAACTGTTATAATGGATTCATTCTTCTATTTTAGCTCACAAATACAATGAATAGAGTGAATACAAAGGCGCAAATGATTCCATAATGAATCTGATACAGCAAGGTAAGTGGTGCCAAAGATTTGGGGAATGCTCTTCTTTTAGCAGCTTTTGTCTTTGAAGTTTCCCAATTGAATACCAAGTGGGTTTGCTTTGGAAGGCTTGGATTGATATTCAATCAGCTGTTATTGAGCTTCTAAATCATGTATATATAGCCTCAAGTAATGATATATACGTTAGATACAAGAATATAGCCGTTGGGACAGTTTTGGTAAGCTTTCAAATATTGCAACGGTCATATTCTGCTTTCTGTGATATTTTTGGAAGGCTGCTGATTTGTTCCAGTAGAGCAGGTCTACTTGCAAGTCTACTGGTTGAGTTGTTGACCTCTATTGGTTTGAAGTCCGCTGGCCTCTACTGGTTGAGTCTAATGCTCAACGTTTACTGGTCGACATCTACTGGTTGATCGAACTCTGCTGCTCGAAGTCCGCTTGTCGAGTCTGCTACTCAAAGTCTACTGATTGGTCAAACTCTACTACTCGAAGTCTGATGGCCCAAGGTCTGCTGGTAGTCCAATAGATGATCCGGTAGATGATCAATTTAGTCAGCAGTGCTCGAGATCTACTGGATGTATCTACTGGTCCAGTTTACTTCAACCCATTTCTTTTCTAATCATCAAGATGTAAGATATCATCTATGAACTACACACTTGATGAAATATTTTAACAACACAATAACAAGTTTTGTTAACATCAAAATCAAGATTATTCATGTTCCCAAAACCCAACAGGGTCTTCCAAACATACATAATGAGAAATTTGCAAAGTATGCACAAATTAAGATTTTAACCAAAAAAATATTAAATTAGAATTTTTTTTTTAAAAAAGTTTTAATTTAGTTAACACAAGTAATCGAAACCAGGCAAAAAGTGACCCACAATAGTTAATAAGAAAAGACTAGTCAACTAATTATTTTCTTATGAAAAAAAGTTGCCTCTAAACTTTTGGAGCTATAAATACGTTATAAGCAGATTGAAGAAATTTCTTCTGGACACACAAATTTATCAAGCAATCATTCAATCATAAAAAAACAATCATTGAAATATTCTGAATCGTTGCAGAGCAGTAATAGAGCATTCAAACTGACCGTGAAGATCCGAGTTTTAACATCTATTGCTCAAGAAGAACACTCAAGCACCAAATTAATTTACATCTTTTGAGAGATAAAGTGTTAAGAAATTCATTGTATTTATTCAGACTTAGTTCTGAAATTATTGTAATCTTTGTGGATCTGTGTGGACTAGAAGTTTATGTTATCTGTGTAGTATTAGCCTAAGTGGATTGTATACCATCGAAGTGTAAAGCAACTCTTCTAGTGAATCCTCATACAAAGGAAAAGTGGAAATGTAGAAGTGTTTGTACTTCGAACTTCCCAAAAAACCATTGTCTCATTACTTTCTGTATTTACCTTATTGCATTTACTTTACCTTCAGTTTTCATTCTCAAACCCGGTAGACACATTCTGCACTACTCACAATAGTTGTCTACTGTCTTGCATTATATTGAGACCCTACCGCAGCACTCAACAAGTCTGCAATATTTCAAGAAAATTCGTTTTGAGCCCGTGTTTATTCAACCCCCTTGTAAACAATACTTCTATCCTAACATATCGATTGCGAACTAATGGTGTGAAAAAATTGATAAAATCCATCTATCTGTTTATCCAAATTCTTTGAGACCTTGTTATCCGTTGACCGAAGTTTACAATGATGGAAAAGAATTTGCAATTGTATTTACACGTACATATATAGTCCAATATGAAATTACAAGATTCATTGCATCCAAAGACATTTTATCTTCTCCGAATTTGGATCTCTTATTTGCAATATTCGTTGCATCTAAACAATGAAATATATTGAACAATGAAATATAATGAACAAAAAGACACATTAAATAATATCTATATATAATAATAAATTGAATAATAAATTCATTTATAAAAATAAAAAATATTTTGATAAATTAATAAGTTATTGTATTAATTACTCTGTAGATTAATAATTAATAATTTATAGATTATTTAATATTTGTTAAATTAATACATTTTTGTCAATTTCAAGTCTATTAAAATAAATAATTTATTTTCCAAAATACCCACACCCAAAATACATTTATTTTTTTGAAAATAACCTAACAAAATAAAAAGTCAACATAAAATCCAATAAGAAAAAAATAGTTTCAATATAATTATACAATACACAAAACATTATTATTAACAAAATGCTTTATATTAAAATTTAATATACATACATGTATTTATTGTTATGTATTTATTTATAAAATCCTGCATTTCATATAATGACGTTTTTTATCCAGAGAGACTTCGGCATGATTTTTCGTAGACCTTCTAATACGTTTTTTTCTCACACGAGGCAACATCAAATGATATATATCCTTTTTAATTTTTGTTTTTAATAACGTGTACCAATGACGGCATCAAACAAACATGGATTTTATGAGCATATCAATTTTGTTCATGACTTGTTTTTGGAACAATCATTATTCATTCATATTGTATTTTATCATCTATTTTGACTTAAATTCAAACCTAGGGAAAATTTGATACCAATCTTGAGAATTGAGTCATATAAAGGAGATAAGGTTCAAGAATATATACTAAAATTGTGTGTGTGAATGTTACGTTCAAGCTAATAACTTTTCTAGATACCTTGCTTGTCCTTGTTCCAAGACTAATTACTTTATTTGTCCCGTTTTATCTCTACAAACATTACAATGTCGTACTTCACATTCATCGACAATTAACAATCGGTTAACGAATTTATATATATTAGGGATTTATGGCATGAGATGCATGCATGTATATTAAATTTAATGTAAAGTATATTTTTTGTAAAATAAATTTTTATTTTTATAAGAAGTATATTGTGTTGGCGTAATTTTTTCTTTATTTAAATTTTTTAAAAATGGGATTCATCAGATATCCAAAATATCAAGATTGACAAAAAATTAAAATTAATATTTATAATATTTATTAGATGCAATATGTGTTTTAGAAATTGGAGAAAAATCAAAATATTAAAGGCGGATATTTATATAATGGTATTTTAGAAAAAAACATATAAAACACACCAAGAGACAAAGATGGTCATTACTTGATGTTCCGTAATAATAAAAATAGATGAAAATAAATTTTTGAAAAATTAAAATCAAATGCACATGTATCACATATGTATTTATCACTCGTATAAATAGAAAATATTATATGTTTATTAAATATTTCTGATATAGTATTTTCGATCCATGTATGTCATTCATTTATAAAATAATTCATGAAACATAATTTGCAACATATATAAGATCTATCTTACTTGAAAAAATAATACATACTTAATTGGTGACTTTATATTACAAAATAAAGCTTATTTCATGTTTAATGAATAATCTTTTAGATTAATATATATTATATAAGAAATTCAAGATTTTTGAGAAACTTTAGCCTAAGAGTCAAAATTAAATTAGAGGATATAGCTAACTCACCAGTTATTTGCTTATTTAATTTGAAATTTATTTATCGCTTATTTCGGTCATATCATTTTTTTGATTAATTGATTTGTACAATCCTCATTTGACGAAATTCTATCTTGTATCGACCTAAATTCCAATATTGGGAAGCCTGAATATCAATCTTTAGGGTTAAATCATAAAAAGAAAAAAAAAGGTCAATAATATATACTTTACTTAAATTTTCCTTGCCAATGCTACACGCAAGCTTTCCAAGATACCTTGCTTTCTCTTTTTCCAGGTCTAGTTACTTTAATTTGTCCATTCTTTCACTATAAATATTACAATATTGTATGTTGCATTCATTGATAACACGATATTATTTTACTTTTTTTTTTAATTCTGTAACACAATATTATAGTGTTGCATCTCTATAATACCACCAAAGAAAGAAAAGTGCTATACGATGTCCACACACATTGATATTGTGGCCAACAGAAAGGAGCTTCAACATTTTAGCCATGACCATCCACTGATATACGAAGAAGGGGGAAATCCCAAGGCATGTTGCAGTGCGTGTGGGGTTGCATTGATGTCGATTCCTTCTTATAGATGTAGCAAAGATTGCAATTTTTTTCTCCACCAACAATGCACAGAATCACCCCAATCAGTCGACTGTGACATTGATGGTTATAGCCATAAGTTACATTTACTAGTAAAGCCACCTTTTGACAATTGCGTTTGTAAGAAATGTGGACAATTATGCAAGAATTTTACTTACAAATGCAGGGTAGCTTATATATTTCTTGGTTACCTTGAATTTTATCTCCACAGTCGATGTTATTTTCCTTTGGAGATCAAAATAAAACACATTAGTCATCATGAACACTCATTGACGGCAATGTGTAAGGAAGCTTCTTTGGTGTGTGATGGATGTGGGAGAGAACAAAAGGGAACATTTTTTTACTGTCAAAAGTGTGGCTTTTTTATTCACCAGGATTGTTGCTTGCTGCCTTTTATTGTAAAGATCAATCGACATCATCATCTTCTCTCTCTAAAATATTCTGTTTGTGACCCCTATTTAACCGATCAGAAATGTCTAATTTGTGACTGTAAGCTATCATGGGGTTCTGGTGCATATGTTTGTGATTTCTGTTTCTGTGGGGCTCACCTAAATTGTGCAGGATCAACATCAGAGGAGCAAGGTAAAAACTACTTTCATGGTTTATGTTTACGCTTTGGTTTGCATTGTAGAGTACAACTTTTGATGTCTCTGCACTTTGGTTCTACAGAGAGTGTTCAAGCCCCCATTCAGTTCCCAAAGATGCAGGATACATTTCCAAGTTTGATAATACCTACTTTACTAGAGTGTGGAGAGGATAGCAAACTCGAAGATGCGAAAAGGAATATGGAAAAACACCATAGTGACCATTCTTCTTGGATCATTCATCACCAAGAGAATGATACTCAATTAGTGTGCAATGGGTGTATTGAACCAATAATTTCACCTCATTCTTCACATTATAGTTGCCCCCAACCTCAGTGTGGTTTTATCGTCCATAAAGTATGTGCAACATTACCCCCAAAGGTTAAACACTATTTAACGAACGAATCACTAGACTTTTTCTCGGTATCAAATGATTTTTGTTCTGTGTTTGAATGTTACCGATGTGAAAAAAAATGTAATGGGTTTGGATATAATTCTGGTCATTGCATTGATGTTGAGTGTGCCGCTGCTCCGATAACCATCATGCATGAATCACACAACCAACACCCACTCGCTTTATCATATACTGTACAGGACTCAGAAAATTCATTTTGTTGTGATGGTTATTCCTTTGGCGACTTTTACACTTGTTATCTTTGTAATTACAACATTCACATTCCCTGTGCCTTTCTACCGAAAACAGTTAAGCACAAATTCGATGAACATCCACTTGACCTCATTTACAACCCTACTATTCAAATCCCACACGAAGAAGAGAAAGAAAAGGAACACCACTACTTATGTGAGTTTTGTGAAGAAGATGTCAATCCAGAGTTCTGGTTTTATCATTGTGGCAAATGTGATCAATCATTTCATATTAATTGCATTCCTTCAACTGGGAAGTTGTCGAAGATCAAGTTTGGACGCAATATTGATCTACCAAGACACGTTCATGATCATCCGGTGAGTCTAACTCGAATGCTTACTATGGGAAGCCAAAGGTGCAGGTATTGCAAGCATGAGATTCAAGGTTTTGAAGATGAAATGGCTTTTCATTGCTCAATGTGCGACTTTTGGATCCATTTCGAATGTGCAAAAAGAGTTTTTAGCGAAGAACATGATACACCGTCAACCTCTGACAGTGATATGTAATTCTTTTTTTACCCTTTCTAAATGCTAATTTAGTATAACTTGTTTACTGTCTTTGATTGTGGTTCGATTGATTTGTGTGTTAGAACAAAACTATTAATAAATATAGTGAAAATAATGGTAATGTGTCTCAGTTATTCTTCACCTGCACATTCTCTCATTATATTTGGATGGAATGCTACAATTGGCTCGGAATCCTTACGGTATCTCACTCAAATCTAGTCTCTCATTTCTTGCAACATTCGAACACGCTGCCTAGGAACCATATGAAAGAGATTTTGATAGCAATGTGGAATTGTGTTGTTTGGAGCATTTGGAATCTCCGGAACTCGGTGGTTTTCAAAGAATCTAGGTTGGAAAGTTTTAGAATACTTGATAGAATTAAAATTCGCCTTTGGTCTTGGCTTGTGAATAAAAAGGTTGGGTTCGAAATGTACTCGGTAAATGGTTGGCTTCGTTTTTCCCTTTTATGTATAAACATTACTTGTGAGTAGTTTGGTCGCTAGGATATTTGGTACCTCACATTGTGATCCCACACTTTTGAGCACTTCTGTTGCTCCTCTAAATAAACTTTGGCTTATCCAAAAAAAAAAAGTAGTATATGGTAGGCTATGCTTTATATTTATGCTTTATATTTCGATATAATTATGCATTACACAAAACATTATTATTAACACTATGCTTTATATTAAATTTAATATACTACAAATATTTATTGTTACGTAATTATTTATAAAATTATGCATTTCATACTTCGTCAGGATTCTTTGTAGACCTTCTAACGCCTTTTTTTCTCAAATGAATTTTATGTTTTTTCGATGTTGTTCTTAAAAGTGGCATATTTGAGGGTAACATTAAGCGACATATATTCTTTTTTTTGAACAAAAATATATAAATAAAAAGTAACGACATGTGATATTTGATTTCGCCTCATGGGGATCGCCCTTAAGGGCGACATCAAACAAACCTGGACTTTATGAGCATATCAATTTTGTTGATGACTTGTTTTGAACAATAATCATTCATTCAAATTGTATTTTTATCATCTATTTGACCTAAATTTAAACCATGGGGAGATTAGATACCAATCTTCATGGCTGAGTCATATAAAGAAAAAAAAAGGTTCAAGAGTATATACTAAGATTGTGTTTGTGAATGTTTATACTCAAATTTGTCCGGTTTCCTCTCTGCAAATATTGCAATATTGTACGTCATATTCATCGACAAGTAATAGTCGGTTAACAAATTTATATAAACTGGCGATTTTTGGCACGAGATGGATGCGTGCATATTAAATGTAAAGTATATTTTATGTAACCTAAATTTTTGTTTTTATAAGAAGTATATTGTGTTGGTGTAATTTTTTCTTTATTTACATTTTTGTTTTGCTTTTTAAATGGAATCTCATTAGGCATCCAACATATCGAGTTTGCCAACCGATTAAAAATTATTATGGTGTATTATTTATTAGATGAAATAAGTTTTTTTAGAAAATTGGAGAAAAATCAAAATATTGAAGGTGATTATTTATATAGGGGTATCATATGCACATGTATCACATATGTGTATACTGTTGTGATTAATTAATTATGATTAATTATTAATTATTGGGTTTAATGGATAAAAGCCCAATAATTTGGTATAATTTTGTTTATGAGAATAAAATTAAAGTAAGTTAATTATGAATAGTCAATTAGGCTAAAGAAATCCCACATTGAGAAATTGAGACACTTATTGTTTGTTTATAATGAGATACAAATCAATAGATTGTAATTAATTGTGATTAATTATGGATAGCGTGTCGCTGCCGCGAAGGCAGCCCTATATTTTTATTACTCGGATTTCTGAAATGACTTTTCATATACCCGACTTTTCATATTCCGCTGAGTTAAGTTTGAGACTTTTCACCTACCTGCAGAATTGATTTCATATTTAAGTGTGAGTCCGGATTAGTCTGATGTTAAGCATTGAGACTTTTCATCAACCCCACTAAACAATACATTTAATTATCTGTGACTTTTGGAGAGGTCCCCTGCTCAGCTATATGAGCTGCACCAGCTCTATGTTTCCGAAAATCTTCATACATACATTTAGCATTCTGCTTTGAGAGTACTGCACACTGTTAGTGTTCGAAGGAGTATGCTCAGAGTTTTGCTTCAATCCGAATAGAGGTGATTGTGCGTTGTACCTTGGAACTCACTTGTCCAGGGGGCAGAAGCTAAGGCGGGCAAATTTTAGTTTACGGGCACACGGCTTTCTGTGGCCTCGTCCAGAAACTTTTCCAGATTCCTGTTGTGTTTTCCTTTACAGTTCATAAACTGTTTCTATAAGTTCTACTGTTTCTTTATTTCAGTGTAACTTATATCAACGATTGTTTAAACTGATTCAATCTTTCGATTTAAATAAACAGTACCAACATATACCACTCGTATAAATAAAAAAATATTATATATTTATTAATTTTTTCTGATGTAATATTTTCGATCCACGTATATCTCATTATAAAATAAATAATGAAACATAATTTGCAACATATATAAGATTTATCTTACTCGAAAAATATACATACTTAATTAATGACTTTATATTACAAAATAATGCTTATTTCATGGCTAATGAATAATATTTTAATTAGTAAATATTATATAAGTAATTCAAGATTTTGAGAAACTCTAGATGAAGAGTCAAAATTAAATTAGAGGATTTAGCTAATTCACCAATTATGCTTATTTATTTTGAAAATATATTTATCGATTATTATTATATTGAATATAATTTGTGACGTGTGAACTAAGTATATTATATATCTGAATGTCGAAAAGTGAATTTGATATCTCATTTTGACAGAAAAATGCTACTCATATAACAAAAGACTCTTGAAAACTTTATAAAATTAATTTACTATTTACTCAAAACACTGCATATCATATCATATAATACTTATTCTTATTTTGACTTTGGCGTCAAAAGGGCAAACTCCTTCAACTTCGTAATGCATTTTCTTTATCATAAAGATATTTCGGCCATATCAATTTTTTTTATTAATTGATCTGTACAATCCTCACTGAATGAAATTCTATCATCTATTTCGATCTAAATTCTAATATTGGGAAGCCTGAATAACAATTTTTAGGGGTTAAATCATATAAAAGAAAAAAGTTGAAGAATATATACATCTTGCTTACCAATGTTACAAGCAACTGCACAGCTTTCCAAGATACCTTGCTTGCTCTTTTTCCATGTCTAGTTACTTTAATTTGTCCCGTTTTTCACTATAAATATTACAATATTGTATATTGCATCTCTATAATACCACTAAAACAAGAAAAAGCACTATAGGATGTCCACAAATATCGATACTGTGTCCAACAGAAAGGAGCTTTTCAACATTTTAGCCATGACCATCCACTGGTATACGATGAAGGGGGAAACCCCAAGGCATGTTGTAGTGCATGTGGGGTGGCATTGTTTTCGATTCCTTCTTATAGATGTAGCGAAGATTGCAATTTTTTTCTCCACCAACAATGCACGGAATTACGGCAATCATTTTCCCGTTACTATGGTGGTATTCTCTATCATCTTGATTTAGTAGCAAAGCCACCTGTTGACAATTGCATCTGTATGAAATGCAGACAGTTATGCAAGAATTTTACTTACAAATGCCGGGAATTTTCTGTATTTGATGGTTATGATATATTTCCACTGTCGATGTGCTTCTCCTTTAGAGATCAACATAAAACACATTAGCCATCATGAACACTCATTGACGGCAATGTGTAAGGGAACTTCTTTGGTGTGTGATGCATGTGGAAGAGAACACAAGGGAACTTTTTTCTGCTGTCAAATGTGTGGCTTCTATATTCATCAGGATTGTAGCCTGTTGCCTTATCTTGTAAAAATCAATCACCATCATCATCCTCTCTTTCTAAAATATTCTGTTTATGGCCGCTTTTTTTTGGGAAAAAAATGTATAATTTGTGACGAGTGGCTATCATGGGGCTTTGGTGCATATATTTGTGATTTTTGTGACCTTGAGGCTCACCTAAATTGTGCAGCATCAACATCGGATGAGCCAGGTAAAAACTACTTTTATGGTTTATGTTTTTGCTTTGGTTGATGTCTCTAGATTTGTGTTATCGCCACGCATTTTTACAGAGTGTTCAAGCACCCATCCAATTTCCAACGATGCCGGATGCATTCCCACGTTTGATAATACCTACTTTACTCGAGCATAGAGAGTATAGCAAAATCGAAAATGTGGAATGGAAGATAGAGAAATACCATAGTGACCATTCTTCTTGGATCTCTCATCACCAAGAGAATGATACTCAATTAGTGTGCAATGGGTGTATTGAGCCTATAATTTCACCTTATCCTTCGCATTATAGTTGCCCCCAAAATCAATGTGATTTTATCCTCCATCAAGTTTGTGCAAATTTACTCCCAACTATCAACAATTATTTTAGGAACGAACCACTAAAACTTTTCTCGGTATCAATGTGATTTTGTCCTCCTTCAAGTTTGTGCAAATTTACTCCCAACTATCAACACCCACTCGCTTTATCATGTCGGTATTCATACAATCAGCTTTGTTGTGGTGATGTCCATTCCGTTGCCTACTCTTTGTAATTATGAAATTCACGTTCCCTGTGCCTTTCTACCAAAAACAGTTAAGCACAAATTTGATGAACACCCACTTGACCTCATTTACAACCCTACTATTCACATGCCATTCTAAGAAGACAGAGAAAAGGAACACCACTACTTATGTGAAATATGCGAACAAGACTTCAATCCAGAGTTCTGGTTTTATTATTGTGGCAAATGTGATCAATCTTTTCATGTTAAGTGCATTCCTTCAACTGGGAAGTTATCGAAGATCAAGTTCGGACGCAATCTCGATCTACCAAGACACGTTCATGATCATCCGGTGAGTCTAACTCGAATGCTTACTATGGGAAGCCAAAGGTGCAGGTATTGCGAGCATAAGATTAAAGGTTTTGAAGATGAAATGGCTTTTCATTGCTCAATGTGTGACTTTTGGATCCATTTCGAATGTGCAAAAAGATTTTTTAGGGAAGAACATGATACACCGTCAACCTCTGACAGTGAGATGTAATTTGTTTTTTTCTTTCTAAATGCTAATTAAGGATAACTTCTTTACTGTTTTGTTTTTGATCAGTGTGTTGAAAATCGGATCGAACCGGCCTTAAGATAACTTTAATCTTTTCTAATCATCAAGCTGTCAGATATAAGCTATGAACTGCACACTTGATGAAATTATATTAATTTTCCCCTTTCATCTCTAGGCTTTCACCCCTTAAATGGGATGCCACAATCAACACTAATGAGGCCATGGTTCTGCCATTCACATACTTTTATTGAGTCTCTAGGCCATTTGTTATGCATCGGATACCACCAGTCGTCGTTATGCCAAAAATAACTCTATCTTTGCTTCTAGGTATCATAGCAAAATGCGAAAATGTGGAATGGAAAGATAGAGAAATACCATAGTGACCATTCTTCTTGGATCTCTATCACCAAGAGAATGATACTCAATTAGTGTGCAATGGGTTGTATTGAGCCTATATTCATTCACCTTATCCTTCGCATTATAGTTGCCCCCATAAATCAATGGTGATTTTTCCTCATCAAGTTGTGCAAATTTACTCCCAATATCAACAATATTTTAGGAACGAACCACTAAAACTTTTCTCGGTATCAATGTGATTTTGTCCTCCTTCAAGTTTGTGCAAATTTACTCCCAACTATCAACACCCACTCGCTTTATCATGTCGGTATTCATACAATCAGCTTTGTTGTGGTGATGTCCATTCCGTTGCCTACTCTTTGTAATTATGAAATTCACGTTCCCTGTGCCTTTCTACCAAAAACAGTTAAGCACAAATTTGATGAACACCCACTTGACCTCATTTACAACCCTACTATTCACATGCCATTCTAAGAAGACAGAGAAAAGGAACACCACTACTTATGTGAAATATGCGAACAAGACTTCAATCCAGAGTTCTGGTTTTATTATTGTGGCAAATGTGATCAATCTTTTCATGTTAAGTGCATTCCTTCAACTGGGAAGTTATCGAAGATCAAGTTCGGACGCAATCTCGATCTACCAAGACACGTTCATGATCATCCGGTGAGTCTAACTCGAATGCTTACTATGGGAAGCCAAAGGTGCAGGTATTGCGAGCATAAGATTAAAGGTTTTGAAGATGAAATGGCTTTTCATTGCTCAATGTGTGACTTTTGGATCCATTTCGAATGTGCAAAAAGATTTTTTAGGGAAGAACATGATACACCGTCAACCTCTGACAGTGAGATGTAATTTGTTTTTTTCTTTCTAAATGCTAATTAAGGATAACTTCTTTACTGTTTTGTTTTTGATCAGTGTGTTGAAAATCGGATCGAACCGGCCTTAAGATAACTTTAATCTTTTCTAATCATCAAGCTGTCAGATATAAGCTATGAACTGCACACTTGATGAAATATATTAATACAAGTCCATTTCCCTTCTCTTTCATCCCCATCATCTCACGCTAACCCACTTTCTCTCTCTAAAACCCTTGCCATGGGATCTCTTCCTCTAATCCCACTCGCCACTCGGCAATCGAATTGAAGTTTTCAGTTTCGATTCCAACTGTTTGAAGTCAAGAAAAGTTAAATATTTACTCAATTCAAGATGAGGGAACTGGTGTTGTTAAGTGTGCCAAAAGATATATGACGAAGAGCGGTGCCCTAATGCGGCCATGGATTCTGCCATCAGTGATGAGGAAGATGGTGAACTACACCAGCTTCATTTCCTCGGACGATACCGTGGCCGTGGCAGGGCGAACAAAAGAAGCCCCACGAGCGGATGATGAGACTGGCAGGTGCGCCTTTGTTATGCATCGGATACCACCAGTCGTCGTTATGCCAAAAATAACTCTATCTTTGCTTCTAGGTAGGAGGAAAATGTCAAATTGGTAAAATTATTTCTTATCTCTAGTACTGTTTAATAAACAGAGACCCGCAATCCTTCAAAATTGGAAGGATCTCCTTGCAAGCTTCTACAGTGGAAAAAAATAGATAATCCCAGGGCTTCGGGAAAAAAACTGGAAAATTAATCATCAAACCATTATAGCCTCATTACCCCCTAATCACGCTAACCAAACATAGAGGGCATTGAGAAAAATACAGTTCCTAAGTCAATAACATGGTAGACTATTAATCTCTAATCAAAAATGAATATAAGGAAAATATCATTCAACAATTATATTAATGTTTTTTAGCCAAAAATCTCATGTTATTCGATTATCTTTCCCGATCATTCAACAACAATCTTGATATGTTTACATAAGATTAAATATCAAACATTTTTAAATTTCTATCGTCGATCCCCACGATTTTCCGCCGCATATTTCGCGATTTTAAGCCCAAATTCCATCACAAATTTCGACAATTTCAAACTATATTTCGATCAATTGACATGATATTCATCTTACCCATGACCATATAAGTAAAACCCCTCAACAAATTTTAGAATTTCCGGAGTTTTATCGATGAAATATTATGTCCCATTGCGCCCAGCCCACAAACCCTAACCACTAAAACTTTTCTCGGTATCAATGTGATTTTGTCCTCCTTCAAGTTTGTGCAAATTTACTCCCAACTATCAACACCCACTCGCTTTATCATGTCGGTATTCATACAATCAGCTTTGTTGTGGTGATGTCCATTCCGTTGCCTACTCTTTGTAATTATGAAATTCACGTTCCCTGTGCCTTTCTACCAAAAACAGTTAAGCACAAATTTGATGAACACCCACTTGACCTCATTTACAACCCTACTATTCAAATCCAGTTCGAAGAAGACAGAGAAAAGGAACACCACTACTTATGTGAAATATGCGAACAAGACTTCAATCCAGAGTTCTGGTTTTATTATTGTGGCAAATGTGATCAATCTTTTCATGTTAAGTGCATTCCTTCAACTGGGAAGTTATCGAAGATCAAGTTCGGACGCAATCTCGATCTACCAAGACACGTTCATGATCATCCGGTGAGTCTAACTCGAATGCTTACTATGGGAAGCCAAAGGTGCAGGTATTGCGAGCATAAGATTAAAGGTTTTGAAGATGAAATGGCTTTTCATTGCTCAATGTGTGACTTTTGGATCCATTTCGAATGTGCAAAAAGATTTTTTAGGGAAGAACATGATACACCGTCAACCTCTGACAGTGAGATGTAATTTGTTTTTTTCTTTCTAAATGCTAATTAAGGATAACTTCTTTACTGTTTTGTTTTTGATCAGTGTGTTGAAAATCGGATCGAACCGGCCTTAAGATAACTTTAATCTTTTCTAATCATCAAGCTGTCAGATATAAGCTATGAACTGCACACTTGATGAAATATATTAATACAAGTCCATTTCCCTTCTCTTTCATCCCCATCATCTCACGCTAACCCACTTTCTCTCTCTAAAACCCTTGCCATGGGATCTCTTCCTCTAATCCCACTCGCCACTCGGCAATCGAATTGAAGTTTCAGTTTCGATTCCAACTGTTTGAAGTCAAGAAAAGTTAAATATTTACTCAATTCAAGATGAGGGAACTGGTGTTGTTAAGTGTGCCAAAAGATATATGACGAAGAGCGGTGCCCTAATGCGGCCATGGATTCTGCCATCAGTGATGAGGAAGATGGTGAACTACACCAGCTTCATTTCCTCGGACGATACCGTGGCCGTGGCAGGGCGAACAAAAGAAGCCCCACGAGCGGATGATGAGACTGGCAGGTGCGCCTTTGTTATGCATCGGATACCACCAGTCGTCGTTATGCCAAAAATAACTCTATCTTTGCTTCTAGGTAGGAGGAAAATGTCAAATTGGTAAAATTATTTCTTATCTCTAGTACTGTTTAATAAACAGAGACCCGCAATCCTTCAAAATTGGAAGGATCTCCTTGCAAGCTTCTACAGTGGAAAAAAATAGATAATCCCAGGGCTTCGGGAAAAAAACTGGAAAATTAATCATCAAACCATTATAGCCTCATTACCCCCTAATCACGCTAACCAAACATAGAGGGCATTGAGAAAAATACAGTTCCTAAGTCAATAACATGGTAGACTATTAATCTCTAATCAAAAATGAATATAAGGAAAATATCATTCAACAATTATATTAATGTTTTTTAGCCAAAAATCTCATGTTATTCGATTATCTTTCCCGATCATTCAACAACAATCTTGATATGTTTACATAAGATTAAATATCAAACATTTTTAAATTTCTATCGTCGATCCCCACGATTTTCCGCCGCATATTTCGCGATTTTAAGCCCAAATTCCATCACAAATTTCGACAATTTCAAACTATATTTCGATCAATTGACATGATATTCATCTTACCCATGACCATATAAGTAAAACCCCTCAACAAATTTTAGAATTTCCGGAGTTTTATCGATGAAATATTATGTCCCATTGCGCCCAGCCCACAAACCCTAACCACTAAAACTTTTCTCGGTATCAATGTGATTTTGTCCTCCTTCAAGTTTGTGCAAATTTACTCCCAACTATCAACACCCACTCGCTTTATCATGTCGGTATTCATACAATCAGCTTTGTTGTGGTGATGTCCATTCCGTTGCCTACTCTTTGTAATTATGAAATTCACGTTCCCTGTGCCTTTCTACCAAAAACAGTTAAGCACAAATTTGATGAACACCCACTTGACCTCATTTACAACCCTACTATTCAAATCCAGTTCGAAGAAGACAGAGAAAAGGAACACCACTACTTATGTGAAATATGCGAACAAGACTTCAATCCAGAGTTCTGGTTTTATTATTGTGGCAAATGTGATCAATCTTTTCATGTTAAGTGCATTCCTTCAACTGGGAAGTTATCGAAGATCAAGTTCGGACGCAATCTCGATCTACCAAGACACGTTCATGATCATCCGGTGACTCTAACTCGAATGCTTACTATGGGAAGCCAAAGGTGCACGTATTGCGAGCATAAGATTAAAGGTTTTGAAGATGAAATGGCTTTTCATTGCTCAATGTGTGACTTTTGGATCCATTTCGAATGTGCAAAAAGATTTTTTAGTGAAGAACATGATACACCGTCAACCTCTGACAGTGAGATGTAATTTGTTTTTTTCTTTCTAAATGCTAATTAAGGATAACTTCTTTACTGTTGATCAGTGTTGAAAACCGGATCGGACCGGCCTTAAGCTAACTTTAATATTTTCTAATCATCAACATGTAAAGATATAATCTATAAACTGTACACTTGACGAAATATGTTAGCAACACAATAACAAATTTTGTTAACATCAGAACCAAAATTATTCGGGTACTTTACTGTTTTTGATAGAATTAGTTTTACGATCCTAATCACGAATCAAGAATTTAATAAAAGTATACCAATCACGGACCAAGACAACACAATGAGTAAAAAAAAAAGGGGGACATAAGGAATCTTATATGTGAAAATTTGAAATGGGAAAACTCAGGCGTCGTAATCTATATCTATATATCTATATATCTATATCTATAAATGTGTGGATATCTACATGGTTTTTCAATTGTGAAATTACCAATACACCCTTCATTAACATTCCTTCACCCTCCAATTGTGAAATTACCAATACACCCTTCATTAACATTCCTTCACCCTAATATTGATGCCTTGTGCTCTTCATTTTGTTCTATATACCTATATCTATATCTATATCTATATACCTATAAATGTGTGGATATCTACATGGTTTTTTAATTGTGAAATTACCAATACACCCTTCATTAACATTCCTTCACCCTCCAATTGTGAAATTACCAATACACCCTTCATTAACATTCCTTCACCCTAATATTGATGCCTTGTGCTCTTCATTTTGTTCTATTATTACCTATAAATGTGTGGATATCTACATGGTTTTTCAATTGTGAAATTACCAATACACCCTTCATTAACATTCCTTCACCCTCCAATTGTGAAATTACCAATATACCCTTCATTAACATTCCTTCACCCTAATATTGATGCCTTGTGCTCTTCATTTTGTCTGCTGCAATTCCATCATTTATGCCAGAAAAGAACCGCTGCATTATACTATTTGGCTGCTTAAATGGTCATCATTTATGCCTTAAAAAACCGTTGCTATGTATGCCTAAAAAAAAGCTTGGGATCAAACATACGTTTCTTTGGCTCCTTAAATGTTTTTAATGCATAAACATTTCCTTCACACCACCCTTCATTCCTTCACCCTACTCCTCTTCAGATCCTACGGAAATCACATGCGGCATATGCGCATTCTTGATTTTACGGAAATCTGAGGTCTTCTTGAGATTTTGATTCTCGATGATTTGAGGTTTCTTCCTAATACTACTTCCCTTTAGAAATTTGAATTAGTATCTCATACTTGCAAAAAAACAACCCATTTATCAAACGTACGTTTCTTTGGCTTCACCCTACTCCTATTCAGATTTTACGGAATTCATGTATTGGTAATCATGTATTGGTAGATAATGGGAAATACTGATGCGTCCTTGTGAAAAATGATTCTATGATTGGTGACTGGGTGGCATGTTAATGGAGGCAATGAAGTCTGAACTATAAGAAAACGTAGTTGGCTTTTGAAATGTTTTTAGTTTATGTAAATTGCGAAGATTTCATCTTGTTTCAGTGCCATTTGGTTATCTTGTGGAAATTATCTCAAAAGTTTCTATTTCGATGTATTTCTTACTAATTTGTACTATCATTCGATAATGCTTATAGTAATGATCGTCTCGGGCATGGTTTGAAGTTCGAACGATCCCATACTATATTTTCACATGTTTTCTTTCTTGGATTGTGGGATAAATTGGTCCGTTTCAATGTTTTTTTTGTGACTTCTACTCTAATCACTAGATATCTTGCATGTTTCTACTTAGAGTTTGTTGGAAAAAATAATTAATTTGTGGGTATTGATTTTAGCGCATACATACTGATGGTACCGTCGATTTCATTCTACTACTTGAATGCAATAAATAACCGTTAACAACTTCCCCTCAAATAAAGTTTCCTCCATAAATCTTGGCTCCAAAAATGGTTGCTGCCGTGCAATTCCGTTTGATCCAGAATGCAAATTATGAAAGTTACATTTCTTTAGGCAACAAAAGATACAACAACAAATTACACCCACTTTGTTCTTAGGCTCCTCCCGTGAATTCTTCAAATTCTAAGAGTGATTCTTTTCTACAACATTTCCAAATTCCTTATAGTCTATAACTTGTAATTTTTTACAGACTCTGTACAGTCGGGTTTCTCCATACTTAGAGGTAAGAATCTCTTTCACAATCATCATTTTCACAATTTAAATTTTAAATTCAATCGTTAAAAATGTCATTTTATAATTTACAGGGGCATACTTATCGATTACTTGACGTCATGGGTAGAATTCCATCAACCTCATCTTCAAAAAGGTTTTTCTTATAGTCATATAATGCTTATTTGAATCCATTCGTATCATTTTGTCTCTATAACATATACTAATTTAGTTCATAACATAATCTGTTATAATTATGTTATAATTAAATAATAATGTTTAGTAAACAATCGATATGATCTATCTTTAAAACAAAAATGGTTGTCATTTTTAATATTGCCAAAACAATCATTATTTTTTGTAAATACTGTTACAATTTGCTTTGTTCGGAGAAAAAATTAAAGCAAACGCTTGGATCCACATAAATTATTTCTGCTTCCATGTTTTTTTCGCAGAGCAAAATTATGAGTCCAACTTTCATAATTTCTAGGGTTTTTCTTTTCAATTGATTTCCACATGCATTACTCACATTTTCAAAATAGCATAAAAAAGGCTACTTAACAAAAAAAATGTTGACGTCATGTTATTTCTATACAAATGCACTCTATATGCGTCTGATTAGTACTTTAAGGAAACCTACAAACCAATACAACAATCAAAGAAATGGAGAAGGGTTTCAATTGCTCAGGTGTCGCTTTCAATTTTTTGGAGTTTGATGAACTGCAGATGAATTCTCAAGATAATCTACCACTCGGTAATTCTCAACCTATTTATTTATAATAATATAAATAAATTTTAATGGGGTAACTAATTTTTCGACACGATTTATTAGATGTAATAGGGGTCATAGTTAAGGTTAAGCAATCGGTCACATTTCAAAGGAATGACAAGAGCATTGGCTATCGAAGAGAGGTCGTATTGATGAACATTCGGTGAGTACAAACCATCTTATTACAATCTTATTACAAGAAAAAAAATAAAAGAAAATTATTTTTATTTGACTTTCCAAAAAAATTTAATTATTGTCACATTTAATCGCAGACTAAATACTATCACAATAAATTTGTGGGATGATCTGGCTATCAATGAAGGTCAATGGTTACAAAAAATTGAGTTTGAGAAGCCAATAATAGCTTTCTCCAATATGAAAAGGCATCTTTATCAATGTATATTTTATAGATTTTAATTTAATTTTAATTTTAGTTAATTATTAATATAAATATATCCAATTTATTTGAAAAATATTGTGAAACTTCATTTTTCATGCAGAAATGATTCAGCTAAAATCAACATCTACAACTGCCATATTTCATAACCTAAATCCACTGAATCAGAAAAAATAAATTCATGGTGAGAAATCTCCATTATATTTGTTAGCCAATATTCAATTTTTATATTATTTAAATTACGTAACCATATATTTTGCACAAGATACTGAAAAAATAAATAATAGTATTGTCTCATATAATCATTTTAAACTTATACATTGTCATATATTAGAACAACCATTATGTTTTTCAAGTTTTACTTTCGGTTAGTTTAAGCCATAAATAAAATATTTTCATATATGCTATTTAATATCCATTTTTTCCAAACAGGAGGAATTCCAGTTATAAGAAACACACTTTGGATGAATTATTGATGGCTACAAGGATCAAAGATTCCAAGGAAGTAACACTTAAACAATTGAATAATGAAAGGCACACTTTAACCGAGGTCATACAATTGTCTACATCATTTTTTTGTTCATTAGGCTGTAAATATTGATTTATTCATGCCCAAAATAATAATCTAAACATCTGTCAAATTCTACTAATATTCTCTAATAAATGTAGAATACATACTACCACTTCAAGGGAAATCTACATGAAGTCGAAAATAGATCGAAACCATGGTATGAGGCTCGTAACAATTGCTCGAGGGCAATAATCAAAACAAAAGACACAAGAAATTGTAGGAATTGTGTTGATTTAAACGTTGAAGCAGTTCCAAGGTATAAATTTGATCAATATTACCAAATATTATGAAAAATTATAAATTTTATTTAATTTAATTTATATGTGTCAATCACAGGTATCGACTAACAATAAATGCCGAAAATGACAACGACAAAGTACGAATTACATTGTTTGATGATGTGGCTGCAGCTTTTATTGGTTGTTCTATTATAGATTATATCAACTCTATCAGTGAGGTTAGTAAAAGCTAAAGTAACAGCAATCAACAATGTATTTTTAAAATAAATACATCATATCAATTTTTTTGTAGGATGCAAATATGTCACCATATTATATTGGTCTCGAAGAACCTGACAAAGGAGAATACAAATTTCTTTTCAAACTTGATAAAAAAAATTGATTCTCGAAATGGGATTCTATCTATTGTAATTGAAGGCTTTGAAAAGCCCTTTCAAAAGTTGAACGGAAAGGAAATTTCAACAAATACTTGCTCAAACCATTTTGATGAAAAGAAGATTTCAAGGAAACAACATCAAAGCCCAAAAGCTCGGAGCAAAAAAAAAGGGAAAATGCATTTGACTGCGGATGAGCATGGAAGTACACAAATCCATATTGAAGATGATGACATAATTGGTTCTTTTACGAAAAAACATACCATGAAAAAAATAACTCCCTCCAAACCATGGACCCAAACAAAAATGGTGACAATTGATGATGGTGATGGTCATGGAAGTACAGAGATCCAGATTGAAGATGATGTCAAGATTTCTTCATTTACTAAGAGAAAGAGACAAAAGAAAAATTTGAAGGAAATAGGTCAAGTAAAAATTGAAAATATCAAGAAGGAAAAAATTTGAAATGAGCTTTTACTATAAACGGGTGCAATGATTTCAGTGTTTTAAATAAAAAAAATTCGTTCATGCTTGTTTATATATATATATATATATATAGTTATTTACATTCTCTAATTAAAAAAGTCGTATCACATTATGTTATAGATAATATTTATTAAAATAAATTTAACTCTATATAATATCCACACAAAAATTAAAATATTCAACTGGCAACACGTGCAACGCACGTTCTTTCTCCTAGTCCAATCAAAATGATGGAATGTAATAATATGGTCGTGTTTGATTACTGTAATATGATAAGTTAGTGATAGATAAAGAAGTGGATGATGAGATGATAAGTAAAATAAATGGTAAGCTATATTGTGGTTGGTGCGTATGACTAATAAAATATGATAAATAATGTTGTGTTTTGTGTACTTGATAATACATAATATAAATTTATATTATTCATAAAATTCCAAAAATACTCTTCACAAGTTTTCACTTATTTTTACTATTTAAACAATTCTTTTATCATGTCAAATATTTATTTATAAATATTTCAATTTATTACATATTAAATAATCTATTTGAACGAATAATTAAATTAAACTAAATGAAATGAAATTTATTTATTATTTATAAAATATTACAATAATTAAATAGTATGTACAAATAAATTATCAAAACTATAAAATATTACAAATGAAGTAAAAAAATAAAATAATACAAGTCCATTTCCCTTCTCTTTCTTCCCCATCATCTCATGCTAACCGACTTTCTCTCTCTAAAACCCTTGCCATGGATCCATGGTTCGCAGTTTCGGTATCGGAACGCTTCTCACCTTTCCGGAGTTGCATGACGTAAATGATAATGTTTTGTAAAGGCGTTCTTTATCCCAAAATCGGTTACATGATGGTTATAGTTCACAAGAACAGTGGAATGGTGGTTTCGTGGGGTTGGAACGCCCGATCTATTCTGTAAAAAAATTTCGACTGTGTGTTGTCGTTGTGTGAAGAAGATGGGGGAAGGAGAGACATGTGCTAATTTAAACAAATAATATAAATTAATAAAAAATTTCAAAAAAATGGTATAAAATAAAAGTTATCAAACTCCTTTGAGAAACGTGCATACTGACAGTGTGACTTTTCTTTTTTCTTTTTTAAAATTTTTTATTCACATTTTATTTTTTTTTAAAATAGTATTTGATTGAGTAATTTTTTTAAAAAATATTAAAGTAACAAATGTGCACAGTAATTCATATTATTTTTTTAAATAAAACATTTTAAGAATAATTAAATAATTTGTGACAATTTAATTTTTGTAAGTAAAATAATTTAATTTTAAGAATAATTAAATTCAAAATATTCAATCTTATTGAATTTTTTAATATTATTTAAAAAAATCCGCGTCGTGACCGTTTCGTGAAATGTCATTGAAACTGGAACGATGACCTTCGTTCCGGGCACCATTTCCGCTACGGCGAACCATGCATGGATCTCTTCCTCTAATCCCACTCGCCACTCGGCAATCGAATTGAAGTTTCAGTTTCAATTCCAACTGTTTGAAGTCAAGAAAAGTTAAATATTCACTCAATTTAAGACGAGGGAACTGTGTCCTTCTATAATGCGGCCATGGATTCTGCGATCAGTTATGAGGAAGATGGTGAACTACACCAGCTTCATCTCCTCGGACGATACCGCGGCCGTGGCAGAGTGAACAAAAGAAGCCCCACGAGCGGATGATGAGACTGGCAGGTGCTCCTTTGTTATGCATCGGATACCACCAGTCGTCGTTATGCCATAAATGACTCTTTATCTTTGCTTCTAGGTAGGAGGAAAATGTCAAATTGGTAAAATTATTTCTTATCTCTAGTACTGTTTAAACAGAGACCCGCAATCCTTCAAAATTGGAAGGATCTCCTTGCAAGCTTCTACAGTGGGAAAATATAGATAATCCCAGGGCTTCGGGAAAAAAACTGGAAAATTAAATCATCAAACCATTATAGCCTCATTACCCCTCTAATCACACTAATCAAACATAGAGGGCATTGAGAAAAATACAGTTCCTAAGTCAATAACATGGTAGACTATTAATCTCCAATCAAAGATGAATATAAGGACAATTATATTAATATGTTTATCAGCCAAAAATCTCATGTTATTCTATTACCTCTCTTAAGTATTAAATAGAAATTGTCATTCAATAACAATCTTGATATGTTTACATAAGATTAAATATCAAACAATTTAAATAGCACACTGATTCTTTCAATGGAGTTATAGGCATGTCGAATTCTATAAACATCCACGATGTAAATTCATACGGTCCTATTCAAAATCTCTCTCGAGTGATATATATATACACACACGCGCACAAAAAAACTTCTAAAGAATTTCTTTTATATCTCAGTTGAAATTCAAAAAAAAAATGCATGGTATCTGAATTTGTAGCATAAAGTTATGCAATTCTACAGAACTTTTAAACCATGAAGCAGTACAAGTATCACGTTTTGATTGATCATACAACAAGGATAATTATTGTACCCAACATTCTCCTGATCTAGCCACCTCGGCAATACCATTACAGATATGTCCTACTCCTACCAAAGTATCTTCCATGATACATCAAATAAAACCCTTCAATCAATTGCAAGATATATTCACCGGACGACGACAATTTGCTAGTTAAAACCCATGTCTCAAGAACCCCTAACGCCCAAACATTCATCCTTCGATTTCTCAGTCACCGGAACATATGTTTTCAATCCAAACTCGGTTAACCTTCATACTAATATCGACGTAAATCTTATATCTATTTTAATTTATAATCAACGGAAAGTGACAAAATTGCCGATCGAAACTCACTCCACACACATGACCCTATGTCGAAAATTCGTCCTTCGATGTCTTTGGCACCGGAACACCATTTTCTAATCGGGCTTGGATTATTGGTTCTCATAGCATGATCCTCAAACAATTTTAAATTTCTATCGTCGATCCCCACGATTTTCCGCCGCATATTTCGCGATTTTAAGCCCAAATTTCATCACAAATTTCGACAATTTCAAACTATATTTCGATCAATTGACATGATATTCATCTTACCCATGACCATATAAGTAAAACCCCTCAACAAATTTTAGAATTTTCGGAGTTTTATCGATGAAATATTATGTCCCATTGTAGCGCCCACAAACCCTAACTGCCGCCTCATTCGTCGGCTGATTTCTCCACCACGGGCGCATCAAATTTCAAATAATTACTTTTGGCCCCAGATATATATCTCATGGGAAACACAATTTCACCATCAATTTGGACAAACAATTTCTGAAATCCAGACTACCACACGGTCCCAACTTAGACCGATTTTCCCGAAGCCTGCCTTAATTTTTTTTCCTGCTATTTTGATATCATGTATACTATTTATTGGGATACATTGGCTAAAATATATATCTCCTTATTTTGGGTGAAGATTTTTACGAACTCAAAACTCATTTCTTTCGATGAGATACGTTTGTTCATATTTTATTGACTTCATGTTCTTGACGAAATTTTACTTCGAAAAAAAAAATTCGCTCAATTCTAAGAAACTTTATTTCGAGGGAAATCTTGGGCTAAATCGAATAGTCGAGAACATGTTTTTCTTAATCGAAAAATCATCATAGTGTGATCCTTAGAACTTAAGTAAATGTTACATTCTACACATAAGATAAGATGCATTCTCTTAATTCAGATATAAACTATGAAAAATCATGACAGACTTGTGATATTTTTGGTTCAAAGTAGAACAGACTAATTTTTTAGAATTCATTAAGGAAGTTACAAATAAATTTTCAGTATTTCAATAATTATTTTGAAATCCAATAAAATTTATTTCGATTAATGAAATTATTTGTCTTTCTTAAAATTTGTTTTTGAACTCATTTATCATTGACAAAATCATTCGTTGACTTAAGATCCTTGCACATTTTTCTCCATTTTTCTTTTGAATTCTTAAGCCATATACGCTTGGTGAACCATATATAGTGGCAACCTTTATCAACAGAACTTTAGAGACTCCTAACTTAAATTTAAACTGCAGTATTGGTTCAAACGATAAAGTTTTCAACATTGATATAATTCAGCTTAACATGGCGAAGTATGACGTTATTCTGGAAATAGATAAGTTAGTAAAACTTCACGTCTTATTTGACATTTACCGCAAGTTTATTTCATCCCTAGACATCTCATTATGCCTTTTGCACTCTATTTCATCCCTGGACATATCATTCTCTCATCCCTAAAAACTCACTTTTACTTCTAGAATACTTGAATCATACTCATTTATCACAAGAATTATGACAATCTATTAATTGTATTATGAAGTTTCTTTCATCAATTTTGAGATAGTCTAATTTTCTTGAATACTTATCCAACTATTGGTTCACTTTGAAATTATTCTTGTCCTCATCTATCTTAAATTCTTTGGATTTGTTTGAAACATCTTACTTGTAAAGTAATCATTAATCATTTCTAAATTCCGATCTTCATATTATGCTTACTTCATAACAACCCATTATATAATGTGGTTATCATTTTTCATTAAACCTTGATACTTTAATTGTTTATTTTTAATATATTTTTTGAAACTTCATGTTTGCTTAAGTTTGATATAACCTTTATTTTCTTCCTATCAAGAATTATTTTTCGTCTATCATCTTGAAAAACTTGTTCTTAGTTGGTAAATAACCATGGACTTGTCTCTATTTTCCATTATTTAGAATTATCATTTATTCTCTTTACATGAGAATATATCCTAAAATGATGTATGAAATCTTTGCAAGTTCCTTCAGGATATAAACATTTTTTTAGATCGATTCAAAGCTCACCAAAAGTTTTTTGTTTTATTCACTTCACCTTCTCTTGTTAAATTTTTGAATTGTGTAAAAACAATATGTTTCCTATCCTTAATTATAGCCCGAGGAAAGAAATAAATTCAAACTCGAAACTCTATTCACTCGCTTTCTTAAAGTCGAGGTATCTTCATCGGAGTACGTGACGAAAATACGATAGAAGCAATACCTGTAAATATTGATTTTGGTTCGATGAGGTAAGAGCTCGGTCGAGACTATAAACCAATATATGTAGAAAATCGGTCTTGACAACTTCTAATAGCGCCCAAGATTTATATCAGGACTTTGAAATAGTTTCGATAAGTGATGATCACTTAGGTGACTCTTGGTACCACATATTACTCAAAAACTGATGGTAAGACCAAGAAGACAATAAAGACTCTCGAGGATATACTATGGCTGTGTGCCTTGGACTTCAGTGCAAATCAGAGAAAATTTTTGCCCTTAAGCAAGTTGATTTCAACACCAGACATTATAGTATAATCAGGATGGCGCTAAATGAAAATCTTTACTAACAAAAATACCGATCAACTCTATGCTGGGACGAAGTACGGGAGAAGATCACAACATACCTGAACTCGTTTAAGCCTCCGTGAACAAAGTTGTAATCATCAAAGAACGACTCAATGTAGCACAAAATCGTCAAAAAAGCTGGACTGGCTTCATACAAAAACCAACAAAGTTAGAAGTCGGTGCCAAAGTTTTTGAAGGGTGTTATTGATCGCTTTAGATTTAGCAAATAAACCATCGATGTACGATTAAAAGTAAGTATATGATATCAAGTTTTAGTATAGTGAATATGAAGTACAAGTGTCGAACCCACATGGACTATCAGTAATTACCAAATAAAATTTATTAAACTATGTGTAGCATACGAAAATGGGATGCTTATTGTTATAACTAAAGTAAGAAAACAAAGATCCAAATCAAACAATCATTAAGTAGTGAAGAAAATCAATAGAGATAATTATCAAGATTTTGGAATATCTATGTAATCCCCCACAATTCTCCTATTGGTTATGATTGGAAATCCTAAGTTTTAAGGTGACAAATTCTCCAATTTTATCTATTATACTTTGTCCAGGTATATTAAACATAATATTAAATTGCAGTACTAATTAAATTATGGGTTCAAAAATAAGATCTCATAGTCTTGATAAAAAAAACTTTTAGACTATAATCGTAACCAAATAACATTGCATAAATATGTCTTGCAATAATTTAAACATCAAAATTCGAAAATGAAACAAACTAGAGTTTAGAAATACAAAGAAACGCTAGGTGACCCACTCCGTGCGTTGCTGCGTCATTTCGTCTATTGCGTCGTTCTGTCTATTTTGTCGTTCCTTGCTCTTCAATGGCTTGGATGGATGTGGGAGGCGGCTATGATGTGTCTAGGATTTAAAATCTGGCGAAAAGTCCCCATAGGCCATGCATGTTGTGTCTTACATAGTGGAGGAGGAAGAATCTTCGTTGTTGGACTCAAACTCTTCTCTTCGTTGTTGGACTCAAACTCTTTAAAAGGAAACAAAATCTCAAAAATTCACTGGCAATCAATCACCCCAATCTTACCGGTCGATCGCTCTCATCGATAATTGTAGTTCAACTTTTGCTGGATTGCACGATCGATCACACTTGATGACCAATCGATCGAGAACTGTTGAAAATTTTCTTCCCATTGTGTTGCCTCTCCCGATCGATTGTGCAATTGTGAGGGATCGATCCGGAGCTCTAGATTTACACACTTTTGAGACTTTTCGTCATTCATTTGACGTGTTGACTCGGTTAAGTTCTTTAATCACTATTTAGATCTTTTTCTTTAATTCCTCGCACTTCGACCTGGATTCATGAAACATACAAAAATAGTACTAAAAGCATAATATTAAATTGATTTGAGTTTTATTGTTGACGACTTCTTCAATTAAATGTGATTGACTGGCGATATTTATTATTGCTTTTTTTTTTGTTACATATTCTTGATATAAATATATGACTTATATATTTTATTTAAGTATGAACAGAAATATAAATCTTTTTGCATCCAACACTAACCTTTTATATAAAATAAAAAAAGTTAAGCAGTAATTAATAAGAGTTTAAACAACATCCACATTATTCAAATTGTATTGTAGTCATATCGAAATATGACAAAATGGCAAATTATATTTAAAAATTAGTTAAAAATATAATCCAAGTTTTTGACATTTAATATTTTAATTTCTAATTTGTCTAACCAATAGAGTATACACGGCATTATTAATACATCCACCACTAAAAAAATTGTCGGCATTGAATTTTAACTCTCAATTTAGTTTTAGATTATTGATTTTCTAAAAGGATTTTAGCTTATTCAATGTAACATAAGTGGTCTATATCCAATCTACCCCATTTCTTGGTTATGTCGTCTCCCATGGAGGTGTAAAAGTAGATAAAGAAAATGTCGAACGAATTGGATTACTTATTTAAAACATTTTTTTTCGAAAGATTTTAAACAAAAAATATTAAGTGTTTAATACTAAAAAAAAAAACAGTTTAATTAACTTTAATTTATTACAAAATTGCCACTGAACTTAAAACAATCAATAGCGTCTTATGACTTACTCTCTACTTCTGTTTTTATCTAGTTGTTTAGACAGAAGCAAGAAAATCAAACACGCAAAATCTGCTTTTTTATATGAAATAAGATTAGCACTTTTTCAGAAGTAATCCAAAACACTCCCTTGCACCACCCTCCCGGATCCACCCAAGTGGTTTCACTAAATCCCATGAATATATCTAAAAACAAAGTATATATACCAGAAAATCGAAGGAAAGCTGCGTCGAAACACAAATTAACAACAATCACTTGATAAATTTTATTCAACGACACACAATAAGTTTACATTCACGGAAAATTTACAAAATGAAAGAAGTCCTGGCTCAACCGAAGAAGGTGGCAAGATTAAATGCAAGCCCAAAACGTTTATTTCCATATCTCTGATGCAAACAAAAAATATGGTGCGCAAAAAGAATATCTACTTTATTATTACACAATGAATTCATCTATCTACTTCAAATGCACATATGATTACATAAATGAACCTGTGATTCAGGTCTCGGACCAAAGTATAACCCAAGCCTAGCTAAAGCTCTTTGCATTTTCCCTCCTAGTTTTTTCGATGAGAAAATGCATTATTGTAGGCCGGAATATGGATTATAGGCTTGAACCGGAATACCTGAGCCGTAGGAGTGGCCACTGGCAACATGGGCATTTCCAAACGGATTCATGGGCGGTTGTTGTCCCATAATCATCATAGGTTGCTGTTGTTGTCCCATAAACATCATTTGTTGATGCGGATAATACATAAAAGATTGTTGCTGATTCGCCATAGCTCCCATCTGAACAACATTTGGCGCAGCGACTGTGTTGGAGACATAGAATGGATCGTATGCGACTTGTGGCATCATAGAGTTGGCCTTTGGACCTTGATCCCATGGATTGTAACTCACATTCTGCTGGTTATTTCTTCTGATTGCATCGTCGTACAGGCTATCTAATGTAAGTTTGTCTAGCCCTCCAGCCTTTGTCAACACGAGAGGAAAACCGGAAAACAAGCTCTCATAAGCGAACATTTAATCAGTAAACTAACAAAAGACGTCGAGGGAAGAGTTGAATGGTACCAATTTACTAGAGGCAGCAGTGCTCTCGTTGGAGCTAGGAGCCTTAACGAGTGCCAACTCCCAGCCTGTAGTTCCATTTGCCAAGTTTGGTCCAGTGGAAGCTGGTTGTTCTAGAGAACCTACATTATCAATGAAGCTTTACACATATCCACGCCATTCAGAAACATATAAACCTTGATTGGTGTCCGTATCTGGAACCTGTTTTTCACTCCCAGGAATAAAAAAACTATCTCCTTATTTTTACTCTGTTTCTCCCCAAATATATTTAAACCGAATTTTCGAATCTTCCAACATAATAACTTAACTTTCACCGTTTATCAAGATACTACGTTACCATATTTTAACACAATATACTTCTTTTAGATTTAACATAATGTCATCTTGTTATGTCACAGCACTATTGGACAGTTTCTTGCACAATTTGTCAGTTACTGTAAAAATTATCATTCTCTAAGACAATACCAACCATACATCTTATTACCACAACATTTTCTGCAAAGTCTTTCTCCAGGATACAACAAAAGGAATCCAAGCAAGACCATAGGGAAAGTTCAACTCCAAAAAACTCACCAACTGGTACAATGGCTAATGCCAAGGCATTCTTCTGGTCTAACACTGATGCAGCAGGAACAGGATCATCCAGACCCTAAATCAAAGACAAACATGGTCAGTAAAGGCTTGCATTTCCTAAAACAAGTATGTCCAGTAAAAAAATCGATTCGGGTCCTTTTCCTATATCTTAATCACTTACAATCAAATCTTGTGGTTCAATAACAGGAGCTTCCACCTTCGCATGTTCTATTACTTGTGCTGGTTCTGGTGGAGGTGGGGACGGTGGACGCTCTTTTTTCACCTCTGGACTCTTTTTATATTCTATGGCTAAGATCTCCTTGGGCTTATCATCAACCTTGTATCATCGGGATCGATTAAACTTAAAAAATTCTAAAATATATTTTCAAACGAACTTTCCCAGGGTATATATCAATTCAAGCAACGGGATAGGTTTAACATGTCACTAAACAAGATTTTAAGTACAAATTGTATCGCGCACCATGCTCACATAAGTTGCAAGCGAGACACTCTACAATGTGCACTGTTTGCAAGTACTTCACATTTTACTTTTCACTGTATGAATATGATTGGGAAATGTTGCTAGAAAACCATTTCACTCTCCTATTAACAGATGCAAAGACCAATGTTGAGCGCAGATCTTCATTTTTTATTGACGAAAAAAGAAATTCATTAATAAATAAAAAATGTATACCCAACAGATAAGGCATTCTTCCAGCCAGTCTTTCAAAAATAAAAATTGAAATCCCATTTGAAGACTGTCTCAACATAGAAAAATTTAAAGGTTTTTGACTTAGGCTAACCATACCGGACCCTTGCGAACTGCAGAAGAACGTGGTGCCTCTGTCACATACTCCTCCATGGCTTGAAGAAACGATGCAAGGGGCTTCACCACACATCAAGAAACAAAGAAATGAGATACATATAGGTCATAAGGAATGACAAGAATTAAAAACAAGCATCAAAGAAGTCAAACCTGTTCAATCTTGATGTATCTTTCTCCACGTTGAACATCAAGGTTTTTACATACTTCATAGAATTCGGACAATCTTTCAGCCTGGAGAAAATCGTGATAAAATTAAATATGTCATGACCAAATTAATTTCTAGAGAAATTCCAAAAAATAAAAGTACCAAGGTATAATTTTTTTTAATGGTTATACCTGCACGCTAGCTCTCCTGTATATGTCCAAAGCCTTGAGAGTATCAGGTCTTTGCATTTCAAAGAACTATCGGAGATTACAGCGTCAGAACTTAAGTCATAAAGTACTTGGAGAATCAGAATAAGAAGAATTCACAAGGTACCTTGTCCACCAAATTAACAGTACCATCAGTAATGGCATTGTAAATTTTTATACTTTCTGAAGCAACCTAGAAATAAAAGAACATTAGAGACGACATAAAGCTAAGTCCACTGCAAGCCAGTTATTCTTAACAAAAACATAAAAATATGACTTATTGTACCATTGCAAGGGCTAACTGAATGACATGATTATGAATTGCTGCTCCTTGTGGCTGCATGACATCAACATACAAGTTCAACTATCTGATAGTCCACATATCGAACCAAGGCCATGAATTGGACCCTGAAAGCCAACGTTACTAAGAGGACATTTAGAAAAATGATCAGAAATAGACACTACCTGGCATCCGAGCACACGAAAGAGAAGCTGCTGCAAAGACGGTAGATGCTTGAGCAACTCTGGTGTGTCCAGATCTTTAGTTCTCTGAAATTATACTTGCATTTAGAGGTCAAGAAAACAAATGACAAAATAAAATGTTTCATGCCTCAGTGGTTTAGACAGGACAAGATTGTGATTGGAGTTTGGGAAAAGTCATCAGGACAAAATAATTCTAACTCATCAGTATTTGGCCTATATATTGATCGGAGGCTTCAATTTATTCTAATGAGACAGTAATATAGATATTAAAACAATTTCAAACAAAGAGATTTTATTGGAATTAACGAAGAAAACAAAACATGATGGAAACAAAAATATAGAGTGAATGTAAAAAATAAATAAAATAATATTAGAAAGAGAGAAAGGGATAGATATCACACCAAACGATCAGCCTCTATGTCATATTTTAGTATTCTAAAACACTCCAGCCTCTCCTCCAAATATAACGCATAGCAGCGGACCCAAGCAGAATAATCCCAGGCTGACCAAGTGATCCAGATGCATTTCATCGATAAATAATTTTTCCGTGTAACTTCTGAAGGACTAATCCAAAATAAAACCCGTACCATTTGGAGTGGTGTCATCCTTGAAATGGGCTAAATTAAGAATGTGGCCTCTGCTCTGACCATAATTGATAAGTTCTTCCTGAAATGTAGGATCCGCTTCCCTTAATGCACGATGAATTACAATCAAAGTTTTTAAAGCCACCTGCAAAACATGTTCACCAAGATTAAGATAGAGAACATAATATTAAAAAACATTATGTGAAAGCTCGATAATATTTTCACTCTCAACATTGGAAGCAAAATGTATATGTGCACGGATATGCACAATTACATATAACCATACAACTAAACAAAGACACTAAAATTAAATGGTACTTGGCTGATGAATTTCATTTACATACCTCCTTAACCATTTACAGTAGATATAAACCTTTATAACTACCTATATAGTAGACGTAACCTACAAAACTAGAGCATCCGTTGCTTATCTGCATAATTATTTTCTATTAAATACATAATGAGTAAAAGCATTTCTCAGAACAAGCAAGAGAAGAGATGTTATCATATCGTGGCCAACCAAATAGCTCAATGGAATATCTAGAAAGTTATATTGGATGTGTATGTGTGCATATATTTTTTTAAAAATACAAATTATGTCAAGTCCATACTAAATGAAACAAGATTGAGAATCTGAGCGTCAAACGCACTCCCAACTATGTGTTATGCTTGGACGATTGAATTTAAGACGCATGAAGGTGAGATGTCCAAAATTTTCCGTCTTTGCCCAATAATCATTCGGAAAAAAATTGTCTCTTGAAAAATGATCGAATCTTTCCCTTTAACTGCAAAGTTTCTAAGCTAAAAGTTCTTATAGTTTTCCCCGTTAACATTTTACACATGCAGTAAGACATATAAGGTATGAAAAAGAAGCAGCAGCCTCTGCATAGTAGAGGCACAATCATACACGCGACTCTTGTTCGTTTTCAACAGCTACAACAAAATTGCTTTGATAGAAAGGGTTAGTGAATTAAACAATAAACACAAAAATAAGGATTAGCGATCATTTCTATGCAGATTGTATCATTTCCACGGAGACACACCGCCCAATTATGAGTCTTTGACAATCTTCTTGCAAGAGCATGTATGCAATATGCAACATCTGCTCGTGGCTGCGTCGCCAATACACAAGAAAAGATAGCTGAAAATAGTGAACCCATGATCAGCAAATGAATCTGTCTTTAAAGTCCAATAATCAGATAATAAGGGGAAGATAGGCAATATCTTTAAATGAATACCCACCTCTAATGTGTTTCTCTTTTGCGGGGCGTTCGACGTGATTTGTCGCCCTAACAACGGCGATGTCCACTTCCTGAAGAAGCAAAATCTCAACTAAAATCAAACACCCAGATGATGAAAAGAAACAATTTTATTTAGAAAGTAAAATTTGATAATGACCTTGTAGTCACTATTAATTTTTGCCAAATTAACAGTTGTGGAATCCTTAAGTGCACCAAGAGTTTTTCTTAAACTGCTCTGTGTTCCCCCACCAGACATCCTCTCTCTAAACTATGAATTCTGCTAAAAAAAATGAATCCAAAAGATAAGTAATGATCGCTCCCAACTTCCTTTAACCAATCTTGACTTACAATTAACAAAAAACTCGAAACAAATCACATGAATAAATATAAACCACCTCTTCATCAAAATCAAGAATCAAACTCTAAATATAAGCACAAGACTTCAGATTACTAATCCTTTTGTGCATCTTTACAACATACAAAAAGCAACCAATAATAGGGAAAAAGCAGCAAAATTAAACTAAACCACACAACAAAACTCCTTTAAAAAAATCCCACAAAAAATAAAGCAAAATACCACCAAGAATCAATCTGATCATGAAAAGTCTTCCAAATATTGGCACATCAACCCACCTTATGGACTCAATCTTTCACATTCACCCCCCACACACACAAACAAAAACTTAAAAATTGAATGCACAGAGAAAATTTAAGATCAAGAAACCAAAGTCAGACTTTGAGCTCACAATTGAGGAACAAAGAGATAAAGTTAGGGAGCTGGTCTTTTTCCTTGTTGGCTGTCAGTCAGTAGCGAAGAATTTTTATTCTCGTTGGCCGTCGGCGTCATTATTTTATTTTGTGTAAATTTCAAAATTACTTGGGTATTTTCTATAATAGCATCAAACGTTTAGCACAATCAAAATTAATCCTATATAATATGATTTTAATCAATAATAGTCTCAAATATTTAGTACTAATAAAAATTGATCCCATAAAAATTATATTTTATTACAATTGGGTTCCATAATTGAAAGGGGTTTTGGGACCATTTTTTATTAAATATATATAATATGATACTAATTTTGATTAATCCTAAACGTTTGAGATTATTATTGATTAAAATCATATCTTATACGATCAATTTTGATTAGTCATAAGCGTATAGGACTAATTTTGAAATTTTTCTATTATTTTATTTATTTTATATATAGATTAAAAAAATTAATACTTTGGGCATGGTAGTACTTTTTTGAAAAAAATGGCATAGTAGTCCTTCTGTGCAGATGCATACAGCCAGTTATCCAACATAACATAATATATAAACTTTGGCTCTCTTTTTTAACTTCAAAATGTATCATCCCACCTTTAATTTTAACTTCAAAATGATCCCTTAGTTTTGTAAAATTTTCAATTTATTCTTCTTCTAATCAATTTTTTATGCAAATTAATTAAAAGATAATGTAATAGATTTGAAATAGAGAAAACTTTTCATAGATGAAGATGATGACAATTTATAATTAAAGGGTGATTTTGAAATATGGATCATAACTCAGGGACTAATTTGAATTTTATCCTGCTTGCACTATGTCCCACAAACTTAGCAGCATCTTGACATGAAATTATTTTTGGCTATCCCATGGGATGGTGCTCCATGGGGTAGTCTCATCCATTGGATGGGCATATTTTCATCCACTTTGGATGGGTAGCATAGACCATCTTGACATGAACTTTGATTTAAGTTTTATTAATTATAATATTTGAACTTTCACTTAGGGTTGAGCAAAAATTTAAAAGGAAATCATGATAATTGAGCTTTCACCTTTATGTTTTGAATTAGTTTTTTTGAAATAACATTTCAATATAGTATTTGAAAGTGGAATGACATATATTGAGGTAACTTAAAAGTTATTGTTGGTGCTGGTTAACGGCGTAAACTGAAATGGATTGAAAGTTATTGCAACGAAATTCGACACAGAACCAGAATATTGGCAAAGTCGAAAGTAGAGTTAAATTCTATATCTTTAAAACCAAATTGCCTCACATACGGTGCTGATGTAATATAACAATCGTCTCTCAAGATATAACAATTTCGTCTTATGATAGTAGCACTACAAATCACAAGAATAACGATGCATTTCGATCTCTGTGTATGTAACAAAAATCATGCAGCAATATACAAACTAAACGAGTGTGAATGTATATTGAATATTCTGGGACTAAATCATTCCATTCTACATCAGAGGTCTTATTTTGACTAGGAAAATTGTTTTTAGAGATACTGACATACAGTTTGATTCGTGCCAAAAGCAGTAGCTTTCCATTAAAATAAAGAAGATATTTATGTTTTCTTGCATAAAACATAATATCTAGAATGTTATAAATCGTTTACTTTGACCTTATCTTCTAAACATGTCCTTTTAGGTTGATCTATGAATTATCATTATTAATTAAATTATGCAATTCAGATAGTTATTATTGAGCACACATAGTTAGACTTGGAAAATTCAAAATATGTATGCGCTCCAGAATCAATAATGCATAGGGGTCTATATATACTGCTATATATATATATATGCACGTGGAACGTGTGTTACCTATGCATATGTACATGTATAGATATAACGGACCAGTTCGATCCAAATAAGTTGGTCTGCCAAGCCTACGGCCCAAAAATGGGTTAGGCCCGCATAAAGGAGGTTGGAAAACCTCTAACCCACCAAAAAATAAAAATATTATTTATTATATTTAATGAATTAAAATTATTAAATAAATTATTAATAAATAATATTTTAATTAATTAATCCAAATATTATTATAAATTAACTTATTTATCCAACCAGTGGGCCAACCCACCAACCCAAACGGCTGACCCGTCTAGGACCGTTTTTAGGTGGGATGGAAAATTCTAGTCAACCTGACGCACCCAACTTATTTTGACAGCTATAATGTGTCTATACAAGTGTAAAATATTTGGTATGTGTTATATATGTATTTGTGTAACAGATACTTCAGTCTTCTAGATAGTTGCAAGAATCACATTTGGCAGATGAGATCATGGTAATCAAGGCCCATTTTTCCAAAAAAGAATAAAAATTTAATAATAAAGAGAACCTTATCTTCGCAGTTAACTTGTTCAGGCCTCGTTAATAAATGCAGATTTGCATGCTTCCCTCCTCTTCACAAATAAGACTAGTGCACTCAGGAGATGTACAAGATACGAGGAACCCTTTATCTAACAAGACGGCTAACGCCTTTAGAGATCAGTTCCATGCATAAAAATTGAAATTAAATGATAAGGGAAAAAAGAGAAATTTAAGTTAAGAAACCAACCTATTATCGAACTAAAATTAATCGAAACTATTTTGTTGGTGACAATTGAAAACAGGAGCATCAGTTGTAGTTGTGATATTCCTGTTGACCTTCAATTTGATTACTGTCTCTCGCTATCGAGTTCATAATGTTCTAAAGATAGCCCACGAAAGATTCTACACAATTGCCATTGTCTGTGGAATTTGTCTCTTGATAAACCTCTTCATTGTTCCAAATTGGTCTGGCCAAGATCTCCACAATTCCACTGTTTCTAAGCTTCAGGGCTTGGCGAATTCTATTGAAGGTACGTGTGTAACATAAAATTATGGTTCAACATAATAGATTTCACTGATAAATGATCCAACCTTGAGAAAGAATTCAGTCATGAGCCATTAGTTCTCGGAGACACTTCTATTTGCCGCCTTTTGCCTCCTTACTGGTCTAGGCAGTAGCGAGGCTCGATCTCGTGATAGAGGAGGTAGAAGAGTAGGGGGAGGATGACTAACTTCAGGGAGTTTAATGCCAGTGATGATCAAGTAGTTGTGATTTGCCAAAAAACTGAGATGGGGAATGCTGCACCATCGAAGAACAATTTGCCATCCAATGGATCAGAATGACGGCGGCATTTAAAACACAACCATCTCAGGTTCTCAGGTTTTTGGCAAATTGTTCTTCGATGGTGCAGCATTCCCCATCTCAGGTTTTTGGCAAATCACAACCACTTGATCATCACTGACATTAAACTCCCTGAAGTTAGCCACTCTCCCCTACTCTTCTACATCCTCTATTACGAGATCGAACCTCGCTACTACCTCGACCAGTAAGCTGGCAAATAGAATTGCCTCCGTAAACTCGGGGCTCACGACTGAAATCTTGTTCAAGTTGGATCATTTATCTGTGAAATCTATTATGTTGAATCATAATTTTATGTTACACACGTTGCCCGTCTTGTCGGATCTGGACAAAGTGGACAGGTCCTACTCAGATACAAGCCTATCAAGGATATGCTAAGATAGATGGAAAACAAGATAGAGATCTTTAGGCATGCGGACTTCACATAAACGAACTACCAAAATAGATCATTCAAGTGTCTTAAAAACAGTTTACATACCTAAACAGGTGAAGTTGCAAACCATCACTGTCAGTAGTCGGATAAAGGAGTGTAAGTTGAATTTTAGCATGAAACATTTGAAATAAACTAGCAAAACCTTGGATTATAAGTACAAAGAATGCAATTATTGATAACTCACTTATAAGTACAAAGAATGCAATTATTGATAACTCACTTATATTTTAGCAATGCCAGCTGAAGGACGAGGTCTGAGTGCCACTATAATTCGTAACGAAAGAATTTAGGTGCAACACTTTGAGGCATTTTGCTTCATGGAGTAAGACGAGATGCAAAATTGTGTGTAGGGGTGTAAATGAATCGAACATGTTCACGAACTTTTCGAGCCGGCTTGAAAAATAATTGATTATTCGAAATTCTCGAATTCGAGCCGAACTCGAACATGTTCGAACATTTTTCGAGCCGAACTCGAACCTAATCACGAACTTTACTATTTTATTAATATAATATAATTACATATTAAATAAATGTATTTTGAACCTTTCATGTATTTATTTCCGAGCAATAGTTCGGATAGCTCGCGAGCTTGTTCGAATCTTTTTTAGCAGAATTCGAAATCGAACTTTGATTCGAGCCGAACTCGAGCTAAAAATTTTAAACTATACGAATTTCGAATCGAACTCAAGCTCGAATATATCTATTTCTAGCCGAATTCGAACTTTAAAATTTTCTTCATATTCGTTTCGATTCGGTTCGTTTACATCCATAATTGTATGGTAGCAGTTTTTTTACCTCTTTTAGGCATATGTTAAGTACCACATTTTTTTGTAGTTTTGTTCTTAGATGAGCATCAGATAAATATGGGAAAATTACCTCCCAACATCTTGTAGTTTACCTTATATTTTATTTTCCAATCACACTTTGAAAAATTACACTTTGCGTTCTTAGTCAAACAAAAAATATGTCAACATGACCTAACTCCAATCATTCTCTCTTCCCCAATTTTGTTGAATATTCTATTTGCTAAATTTACGTTACATTATTTTGTTTTCAAACTGAATATTGTATTTTTTATTAATCTTTCCACTAATTTTATCTATAACTTTTACAAAAAAAAAGGTTTTATTTGTACATATTTATCAATAAGATTTTCAAAATTTAAAATGTAAACAACAAAACATAAATCCAGAAATAGGAAGTTCACCATTAATATCAATTGCTTATTTAAAAAAAAGAATTGTTAAAAGACCTTGTAGTCTTTTCCTCCAAACATAACGGCAATATGTAAATAAATACACTTTTTGTTGACTTTTTTTACATTAACCGATATTAATGTAAATTGTCACATATAATGAAAGTTCATTATGTAAAGTGAAATTTTCAAACTATGGTTGGAAAGTGAAATCTGATGTAAACTATAGGATGCAGAAGGTAATTTTCCCGAAAAATATTATAATACAGGTGGATGGCATCAATTTATTTTAACAAATAAAACCAAGAAAAATTTATAGTATCTATTCATAATTATAAAACTGGCATCTTTGCCAGACCTGAATGCATACTAGGCCAACAGATGAAGAATGAAGGTCCTTAATATGCTCTTGAATCCAGGAAAAAGAAGGGATTGGTGCATCATTTGATTACTTCGAAGCCGAGCGTAAAAAAACACTATAAAGGGGTTAGTTGCAATTCTCTAGATAAGCTTGCGTGACTGAGGGAACTGAAATCTCAATCTTTTCCATCTGCTGGTCACCAAATGTGGGTATAAATTAAGGATGTGTTCTGGCATGAAGTCATGCCTAGTCAATATACCAACGACAGGAACTCTCTGCAAAACAAAATAAACAAATAAATAAATGGCATTTTGATAAGACTGGTGGAAGAAGAACGTTTAAAAGGAATGAAAGTGATATTAAATTTTATACTATAATAACTTGCAAATCGATGTTGCATCCGTGAAGATAAAGATGTTCAATCAATACATCATGACTCGTCATGGACTAAGGTGGTCACAAATAATTTGGAGTCACAGCCCCATAAGAAATTAGAAATTAATGAACTTCCAAAGAAATAGTTACGTTTAATGAAAAAATGTATAAAATAATCGTAGTTTTTGTTCCTCGACATGTCTAATGGAAGATTAGAGTGAAGAAGGCAAACGTGTTCATACTCACAAATGCTCAACTGATATTTTCTTAACTACCTGGAAAAGGAAGAGTGGGTACCATAATGACCAAAATTACGTAGAAATAATATTGTTTACGGTTGCCAGCAAAAGAGAACAAGGATCAATAAAATGGTGTAATAGTAATAAAATAAAGATGGCTTACGTCAGTAGTCTTGGGAATAATCAACAGGTGCCTCAAACCAACTTGACGGAAAAGAATGAGAGACTTAGCTAATGACATAGTCTCTACAACGGTGTAGGGTGATGTGTTAGTAAAGGGGTGCAAGTCTATGAACATTTCCAACTCTTCCTCAGACAAATCTACATCTTCAATCTTGTCACCACGGCCCAATCCCTTCTTCAAAAAATCATCAGCTGAAAACTGTGTAGAGTCATCTGAGCCAAAATGTGCCGGGGTTCGCAAGAAAATTTTCATTTTTAATAATGTGATGAGATGAGCACGGAGGATTAAACCAAATAGAACTGGAGAAACGGAGATGGGGGGCTCATCTACCACTGGAAATCCGTTGTGCCTTGTGGTTTTGAGGATATGGACTATATTACTTACTTTCTCGATTCCATGGAAGACCCGAAGCGGGCCGGTAACCACATCACCAACTGTCAATTGCCTCATATATGGCTCAACATGAGATTCTAAGTAAGGAAAACCCTTTGATGTCACAATGAGATCGTATATATTTCCATTGAATGCATCAGCAACAGTCTTGGAGATGAGAAGAACGAGCATACTAAGTGGTAGCAGTAATAAATTATTAGTGAGCTCAAGAATAATTACGCATAAGGAAACTGTTGTCCTCATAGTGCCCCCAAGAAGAGAAGCAGAACCAAGAACAGCAAAGAGGCCAAGGTTGAGATTCGAGTTAGAACCAACTAACATTCCAACAAATCGTCCATATGCTGCACCTGTCACAATTACTGGCACAAAGAGGCCCGCAGGAGCCACAATACCATAACTGAAAATGCTGAGAAAATAGCATGTGACAAAGAAAATAAACATTGATGCAAGGTGAAACTCAGAGTCCGTGTTTTTGCTGAAGAGATTTTTGATAGCATCATCATTTGTGTTAAAAAAGAGGCTGGCAAGATCATTGTAGTGACCAGGCTGGCACTGAAACTTCTTGTAATTTCCAGAACGACCAATTGTTGGACACGGCTCTGAAGTATCAGATGGGCATGGACGACAATATGCAAGCCATGGCAATCCGAACAGAAGACAAGATGTTAAAATGGAGATAGAGCAAGCCAAAATAATCTTGCAAGCAATACCCTTCCTGGAACAGAAAGAAGATTCCATTACAAATCTCTATGAGCATAGCTTAAAGGATTAAAAAAAGGACATATAATCACTTCATTATCAGATAGAAAATCAAAAAATGAAAGGCAAAAACATACTCATTTATGATATTATAAATTCGTAAAATTTTATTGAGTAAAAGATTGTAGAAACTTCCAACAATGCCTCCAATAACTCCAAGAAGAAGAACGGGAGGCACATCCCTTAAGTGATAGGATATATTTGCCGAGGTTACATCAAACATTATGAGACCCCCTTTACCAAATAGTCCACATTTACCCCTCAAACAGACATCAATCAAAGCCCGAAGGACAATTGCAACAACAGCAGTGGTAAAGAAAGCTCTCCACAGCAGAGCACTTCTCCACCTGCATAGAAAGTCAAGTATAACTAATCTTAGCAGAACAGGGTACAGATACATTCCCAGACTCATAGATGAGTTTAAAAAAAATAGCATCTTGCATTCTCGAAATTATACCAACATATCCTAATCTAGATTTGGGACTACAGAAAAAACTAAAGGACATAGGTCTAGTAATACCAAGATGCCAATTCCTCAAGAGCAAACAACAAACCACCAACTGGAGCACGAAAAGCAGCAGCTATTCCTGCAGCAGACCCACATGTAACAAGATCTCGCCTGTCTCGATCATTATTGAAAACCCGCAGGCACTTCCAGGTCAACCTAAACTTATTTGACCCACCCTGACCTATTATTGCAGCTATGATGGCACCTGTATGGACCATTGGCCCTGCCTTTCCAATGTTAAGAGATGATGACACAGCACATATGCTTCCAACAATCTTTGCACATGTAAGACATAAGTTGTAAATGTTGAACAACACTTGACAATACCGGATATTAGATCTCAAGCAATTATCAATAAACATATAGAGTTTCCATTAACTTTTGAAGTACAATTTAATCAAGCAGATGAAAAAAAATCCTAGGTTCCATTTATTTGGTTTTTCCATAGAGATTATTTTCCACAAAAGCCACATAACTGTTTGGTTTGATTAAGTCTCAAAACCAACTTGCTCTCACTATCACCATATCATTCCCAAAATATGTACATCCCACAATTTCAAATTTTATAGTATCTCATTCACATTTATAATCTAAACCAAACACTTTTTGAAATAACAAACATCGCATTAGCTCCAAAAATTCCAACTAAAATTTACTTCCCAAAATACTTTCAAAAGCTACTTTCAAAATTGAGTTGACAATACTGAACATAGCCAACCTAGTGCCAACAAAGTTATGAACATGGTTTGTCTGATTTGCAGGTTTGTGTGATTTCAATCAGTCACATTGTTAATTTCAAAGTATTTTGCGATCATATTGACAATCGACCATGAAATCTAATAGGGAATTAGGGACGAAGTGAGAAATTTGCAATTACACGATCTCTTGATGAGAGACAGAGAGAAAAATAGGAATATAGAGCAATGGAAGGTAATTTAATACCAGCTATGCAAATCCCAATGTACCTTGATGACCAGAGTTCGCAGTGAAAATATTTCCGGTGCATCTACACCATTCAAATAAGCCTTAACCTCTGGTATTCCTGAACCAGCAGCCTCAGGTGCTATAAAAGCAGTGATCAAGCTCGCAAACAATGTCAATCCAAAATTTGACGATGCAAATACAAGGAAAGCCACCGTGTACCTGATCCCAAACTCAATATCTATACATTAGTTCAGATGCAAAACCCTACTATAAAACATGAGAGAGGTGGCAGGTAAGAAGCAAACAAAAATAATTACACCCAGATACCATGAAAAATAATTCAGTATAACGTAACTATTGGTCTAAAAGTTTTAAAAGCAGAAACATGAAGTTAACCTCCAGTGTTTCAGATATCTACAGGCCGACAAAGAAAGAGAAACAATGAAGCTAAAAAAAAGATTTATTCACATGAAAAACATTTTTTTTCCAAAGTACATATTATTAGATGAACCAGGGCTTAATACGAAAAATCTTCATACGAACATAAAGTACCAAGATTCTAACTTTCTGTCCAACATCATACGTAAAGTACCAAGATTCTTACTTTCTGGCCAACATCATGTTCGAGGTGATGACAAATTTTATTCCAGCTATGTTTTCTACAGCAAGGTTGTTGAAGAACCCAAGGAGACCGACCATAACTCCAATAAGAAAACACAATATCCATTTCATGAGTATATATTGAAATATCTGTGTCTTCCCTCTGCTCCTCCAATCTTGTCGGAAAAATTCATTCTCTATGATCCTATACAAAAAAATACTTCAGTTAGACGTTAAATTGCTACAAAATCATCAAGAGCATAGGCAAAGAATGGAACAAGGTCAATGATTCTTAAATTACATTGTCTTTATGATAGGATATACAATGTGGATAAATTATTAAAAAACAAACATATTGAGAAAGGAATCACATGGTACAAGGGAAGCAATTCAAAGATGCGTAATGAAAGCATTTCCTGCAATTTTAAAATTATATCAATAAAACTACAATTTTATGGACTCGTTAACTTTATTAGGGTATAAAGCAACAATTGCATGCCCTTCTTTCAGGCAAAGGCATGGCACTGCTTTTAAGTCTAAAAATGAACTCAAATGCAAGAAGCCTCATCAACGGAATAATGATATACAACTTAAACTTATATAAATGTTGCAGAAGGGTCTTTAATTGCTACTCTTGTGCAAAAGCATCTGGAATGCCAGCCCAAACATGGTTGAGTACGAAGCCTTAGTCATAGGGTTTCTCGATGAAACACTGACCATTATCAAAATGGGAAAAAATGTCTTCATCACAATGAAATGAAATGCAATCAGTCCTAAATACTAGAAATATACATGTCCAACATAAACCCATGACCATTCCCATAAATGATCATTCTCAGTATTAAGGTTGATATGAACCACTTGTATATGATAGGAAAGAATGATTGACAAAATACCCAGTATATGGTTCCAAAACTTCTCCCGGTACGAACAAGGTATGTGTAGTATACATTTTTTAAAAAATTACCTTAAATTCATATTTTTGACACAATACAGTACAATCAACAACGCATTTGGTTTTCGGCTGCGGGGAATCTTATATGTTATGGATGCAATGCTACAAATGGCTCGGACTCTCCATCAAGAATCTCAACTTCATATGAATCAGCACATTGAATTATGGAACCGGAACAAGGGACTTAAAGAATGGATGACGATTTGGCAAACGGTGATTTGGACAATTTGGCTGGCGAGAAATAAAAGAGTTTTCAGATCTAATGAGGAGGGGAGTGATGATAGTTTGGAACTAATCAGATTTCGGAGTTGGTTTTGGATTAAAAATCTGAGACATTTCTCTTATTCACTAACTGATTGGATTAGGGAGCCTATGTTTTGTTTGCTGAATTAGGTTTTTTCCACTAGTTTGATGGGTGTATTACTTATTTTTATACAGCTACTTTTGTAATTTTCGGAGTACTCCTAGTACTCTTTCTAATAAAATTATTTGCCCGATCAAAAAAAAAACAGTACAATATCTACATGCTTATCTGGTTAGCACTTCATATGTATATATCATGTGGTCAACAACTTGTAATCAACATAAAACATATAGCATGGTAACATGAAGATACAAACTTCTTAACTTAATATATGGCTAAATACACTTCAAAAAATTCCTTTCAGCTTCAAAATGAAAATTGAATCATCGAACATATAATGAAGTCAATTATGCATAAACAGCAGCATATATTTTCAGCACGATCATTATATCTCTGTAGACCTAACTCGTCCAACATAAAGCGCTCGTATTTCCATCAAATAACAATGCAGATGAAAGTTTAATGTTTTTATCCCATCACAGGATTCATATCATAAGAAATCAAATATTTTTTTTCCAAATTACGAAATCCAAAGTATCAAGCCAGCATCGACTAGATCAAGAAAACATCTGTGGAATACTTGCAAGAAAACGCAAAGATATTAATACTTATCCTCTCGTAAAACTTCGCGTCAGACTCCAAATTAATTGAAAAGTAGGTCACAGAATATACTGCTCTTCTAATCACGCAGCAGTATACACATACAAACAATAATCCTAATTCCTACACACGCATTCGCACTCTCACTCGCAAACACACAACGATTGTATATGAATAAGAAAGTGTACTCGTAGTCAAGGCTTTCAATTGGACAGAGATCGGAGCCGACAATGGCAACTTGAGACGACGTATTGGACTGCGGCCGGCGCAGGCGCAACGATTCGTCCTGCTGCCGTTGCTGTTGATACTGTAGCAGCAGCGGCTCCTCCAGCACTGCCGGCGACTCCTCATCCTCCGTCGAAGCGAAGCCATTCGAAACCGCCATCTAGCCGTGTGATTCACAGAGAAGAAATGACATTGACTGACAGTAAATAAGATATCAATTATTGATAAGCAGAACTTTAACTATTAAAAACAACCACGTGTCATAAAAACACCAAGGGAGGACCCTTTTGGTTCCGTACATGGCCCATTATATTTAAAAATAAATTACCGAATTTAAATCGAATCTACATATATTTGATATTTTTTTTACTCAAGTTTTAATTACAAATATTATGTTCAGTAATTTATTAAAATAAGTCAGAATTTAATGTTTTTATTATTCGTTTATTAATATGTCTGAAATTAAATGAGTTAATAAACTCAAATCAAAACGTAAGTATTTGATTAATAAAGTTTGATACAATATATATTTCTAAGGAATATAGGGTTCAGTGATCAACCGGGTACTTCAACGCACTGTGATTTTCAACAAAATCAAGATTCTGCATATTTTGAGCATCAAATTGGATGTTGAGATAAATATATAACTGGCATGTCCGAAGACAATCTTGCATATTGGCCGAATGTTGAAGGAGGTTGGAATTTTATAAGAGAAAATGTTACACCAGTTCATAATGCCTATGATGCAGATATTGGTCCATCGAAGCATACATATGTGGTGGCTTCATATGAAGGGCCACTTATAGACGATGTAATTTGAGATTGTCATCGTGATGCATTCAGGAGTGATAGTGAACCCGAAATGTCATCGAGCATGTCTGGAGATGACAAAGATGATATGCATGATGACGCAGATGATAATATGCATGCATTTCCCATTCAGGATACAACATCCCGTGAAAATCCTTGTGGCGTGAAAATCCTTGTGGCGTGACACACGTGAATGACGCACCATTTTTACAGAACACGAATGAAATGCCACTTTTTTTTAATGTGGTCTACGAGGAACAGCTTTCTGATTCTGTTGGTATATCTTCTGGAACGCGAACGAAGTACTATAATCCAGAGAGAGGAGAGCTATTCATGAATATGATTTTTAAAGATAAGAAATATTTGATTGCATCTGTAAAGGATTACTATGTTAGAGTTGTTAGGCGGGAGTACAGTATCGTGGATATCACTCGTACTTTATGGAAACTATGGTGTAAAAAGATTTCTCCAGATGTCAGATGTAAATGGGGTCTTCGAGCTCATTTCAAGTCGAAGCTGGGTTATTGGATACTAACAAAATACGGTGGTCCTCATACATACATATCTAGTAATGTTGATATCGACCATCACAATTTGGATTGTAATCTGGTGGCCAGTACAATGCAGGGGATTGTGCGACGTAATCCTTCGTATGAGATTAAGTTTGTACGGGAGTATGTTAACGATAAATATGGATATGATATCTCATATATGAAGGCATGACGAAGTTTAAAATGGGCGGTGGAAAATGTTTATGGTACGTGGGAGAGCTCTGTGTGTCTACTTAAAAAATACATTGGTGATTTGTGCAAATACAATACAGGGACAGTGTGATGTGGAACAATTTAAGAACAAATCCTCGATCGGTTCATACGTTGAATTATGTTTTTTGGGCTTTCAAGCCATGCATAGATGGGTTTCGACACTGTCGTCGTATCCTTAGTGTCGATGGTACCCATCTGTACACAAAATATAAGCATAAAATGTTGAGCGCTGTCACCCTGGATGCCAACAATCAGATATTACCTTTAGCGTTCACACTTGTTGATGAAGAAACATATGACTCATGGAAATGATTTTTGGGTAATCTAGGCCGACACGTTCTTTGTGGTGCAACCGATGTGTGCCTTATTTCTGATAGGCATAAGGGAATTGTACGTGCAGTTACAGATGATGGTTGGGTCTTGGGGTAATGACTACAAATATGTCAGAGTGTTTAAATGGGGTGTTAAAGGGTGCTCGAAGACTCCCTATTTTCGCGATCATACAATTGACCTTTTAAATGTGTGTTCAGTACTTCGTCGAGCATGTCACCAAGAGTCATCGTATGCTTGGAGATAACCAGCCATGGCCAGATTACGCCTATCAAAAATATGAAGAGTGGTCACGAAAATCTGTTGAGCATCGCGTTACCAAATATGATGTACGGGATCAAACAACTTCAGTTGCAATAGGTGGAAGGCCAGGTCGCGACAACATGTTCAAGTTGTCAAATTATCAACAAATGAGTGTTCATGTGGTAAATGGAATATTTTTGGCATTCCATGTTCTCATGCTATATGCACTGCTAAATGGCACTCGTTGGATCCTACGACGCTTGTGCAACCATGGTATAATATGTCAGAGTTCTTAGCAGCCTATAATGGCAAATTTCATCCTCTTGAAGACATTCGATAATGGGATCCACCAACCTTTGAGTTGCAACACAATCCAATTAGGCGTGAAAGAAGAAGGGCTGGAAGAGAGAAGAAATCGTTTCAGAAATGAGATGGATAGGCCTGAAATTAGGGAGAGACAACAACATAATATGTAGATTTGTCAATATTTAATAGGGAGAGACAACAACATAATATGTAGATTTATCAATATTTAATAGGGAGAGACAACAATAAAATACATAGCAATTCAATACAAAAAATCATAACTTTCAAATGAAACAATACAAAAGATGACATAATAATTACAAATAATAATTAGGCACGTCTACAATTGTCCCCCTATTCCACAATGAGGTGGCCTATGTTGTCGCTGCCTTCTTCTAGGAAGATTTGCTTAAGTAGGGCTGGGAAGATTTGCTTGTGTAGCAATCCTAGTTATTAAGGAAATATCACCATCATCTCTATCACCCAAAAGATGTTCGTCTGAATAACTTGGAAAAGGGATAGGTGATGAAATATTTCTCGCCGGTTGAGCCTCTTGAATGTGTTGTTGGTAATCAAAATTAAGTACTTGAGAGAAACTCTTGGTATGTGTTTGAAATGGTGTATGATAATCAGTAGTGTCAAATCCACTATCAAACACACCGGATGGTCCGACGGTTGGCCCAGTATGAGCAAATCCACTAGCTGGCCCAGATGGTCCTGCAGTATCAAACCTCATTGACGGCTACTATGAATTCGGAAAATTCTGTTGTCTGCTTGCCCCGGTATGATGTTGGTACGAGCCCGTAAAAAGGCGAAAACCAATCACACTAACGATGGGAGATATAGTATGTACAGTTATTTGGTTATACCATTGCATATATACATTATCAACTGGGTTTGATCTACCACAAGGTTTACCATTGGCAACATATGTCAACCTTCTACTCCACATCCGGATAGCATCCTTGTTACGTAGCCCAATTCATGTTGGGATGCCCTACTCGTGTCATCTCGTGTAGGTCGTCGCCATCAAGTACAGGGGAAGGAATAGATTGGCGTAAATTGAATTGTCTGAGTCCCCGATTGGGACGATACATTTCCACAATCTTGAAGCAGATTAGTGGACAGGCACTTCGCCAAATCTCATTATTGTACGTGGTAATAATTCTATGTACATCAACATCTTGTGGGTTATAGAGCATCCAATTAAACTGCCAATAAGTAAATTACGCATGTCAGATATACAACAATGACCATATATAAATGTAAATGTAAATATAAATATATTAATAATTTATTCATTAAATAGAGATATACCTTGCCGTCAGACATGTGGTGCAGACAATGTCGTATGATTCTAACCGCATGAGTTGCTATATGAGTATGACTAAACACTCTGTTCCACCTATTATAAGCATAAATGATATTATAGAAGCAGTAACTATATTACAAAAATTAAGTCTTTATTACATTGTACCATATGGAGCAATTGGAATGATTTCATTGGGATCATCATCACCAGGGACTAAACTAGTTCGTAACGCTCGGTTAGGGTTAACGGATTGTATCATCCTCCATGCCCATATCTGTCAACAAATATTAAAATAATTAACAAATTTATATTTTATAAGTTTAAGTTAATATATTATATATACCTGTAAAAAATATAATGGCAATGTGATTATACGCTTTCCAATACACGATGCTCTGCACATTTGGCGGTACAAGAACGCCAACATTGCACTGCCCCAACTATAAGAAATTCACCTGCTCCATATCTTTGGATAGCTGTAAAAACATGAGTTTCACGGAACCTCCCTGATAATCCGGAAACAAAATTCCTCCAATGATCATCATGGCGCAGAACAAGCGTAGTTTATTACATCCAACTCTGAGCTCATATTATTGACAGGAGAAGAGATGCAGTGTTCATAATCGCAGTCATCGATAAATGTCCGCCTCTGAAATAATTGGGCGATGGCTGAAATTCAAGTAAATTTAAACATATTTGTTGACATTCTACCTTTTTGTGTGTGATATATGCATGTGACAGGCTCACCTCGACTCTCAATCCCCAAATAATAGAAACATCTTGTAAGGTGATGGTCGTCTCACCTGTTCTTAAGCGAAATGTATGTGTTTCACGGCGCCATCACTCGACAAGAGTAGTAATCAAATGATTATCGAAAGTCGATATCCGCACCGCAAAACACCATAAAAATCCATATAGTCAATGTATCTCAAAACACGTTCATTTATAATATTCTGACCATATGACCCTCATATAAGATATATGTATGTTTAATTGATATTATACTATAAATATTAGCTACATTAATATCACTTGATATATGTGTAGATTGTATGTACAAAACATTAGAATCGTCTGGACCGGAATATGTTGTCATCCTACATTAAACAAGAGAAAAACTATAACAAAATTATATAATTATGAAATTGATTATACATAAAACTAAATTTAAAAATATAACTAACCTTTTAATTGTGCACGCGGAAAAGTGATAGAAAAATGTAGGTTTGTTGGCACGCAGAAAAGTATCGAAATATGCAAGAAGGGAGTTGATGAGAGGAGAAATGGTTGAGAGGATGATGAAAAATAGGGTGGGAGGGGGGTATAAATAAGCTCCCGCTTCAGTGATTAAATTGGAGCAATAAAAGCTCCCGCTGTCACCTGCAGCAGAGGCCTACAAAATAGCAGGCTCCCGCTACAGGTGACAGCTGAAGGTTTTTATTATTTGGCCCCCGCTACAGGTGACAGTCCAACAATGTATCCTAATAATTGTACGTTTTGTAATCTATGATAATTGAACACGTGACATTGACTCTGATACTCGCACTCGCCGGCGCAGCCCTGTCACTCAACATCACAGTTAAGGCATCACTATGTTTACTTCTATGCATCCCTCTTTAATGGGCTGTAAATTGCTTGAGATTTTTGTTGTGAGCCTGTAAATTGCTTGAGATTTATGAGTATATGAATGATATGAAGTTGTTTGTTTTCTTCTTGGGAGAAAGCTCTTACTTGGATACGAATCAACTAAGATGAACAGTAATGCTTGAATTTCCCTTCAAAATTTCGGTTTTGTTTTATGTAATAAATTTCGGGCACCCGATACTATCCGAATTTTTTTGGATATCCGACAGTCGGGTAAAATATTTTTTTGTCGGGTTCGGGTAGTAAAAATACTACCCCAAATGTCAGTACCCGACAAGAAAAAACTAACCCGACCCCACTCATAATTGTAGGATCAAGCATTACCGCTTTATCGAAAGCTATAGTTGATGATAACAACAACTCAAACATTTTAAATTATACATAAACTAAAGTCATACTTCGACCACTCTTTAAGAGCAAATATTACACTAACAAATTCATAAAGTTTATACTAAAGTAAACTTTGATGCATAACTTCACATAAATTTTAATTTTAAATACGACCTCATCATTTTGTCACATTATCAAAAACCAGTGACTTGTACAAACGGAAATTTCTTATGTGGGCTCGTGTTTATAAATATCGTCACATAATGATATGTATATAATATATTTTTATGTGTGTTGAAACTTATAAACAGGGGCGAAATCAGAAAAAAGTTTTGAGGGGCGAAATTTTTTTGATAATATTTGAGGGCTAAAAATTTTTTGAAGATAAATGTATTTTTTTTATAAAAAAAATAAAAGTCAAAATTTTTTGTTTAAAAAAAAATGCACTAAATTTTTTATTTTTATTTTGGACGGTATGGGCCCCTGCCCTAGGTCAGGGTTTGTTTGATGATGCCCTTAAGGGTAGTGCCCTTAGGGGTATCATCACCATTCATTTGGAATCTTTTTTTTAAAAAAGAAAAAAAAAGATTCCAAATGGATGGTGGATGATGTCCCTGAGGGCAGTGTCCTTAAGGGCAGCAACAATGAAACCCTAGGGGTTTGTTTGATGATGCCCCAACTTGTAAACACCGAGTCTACGTAAGAATGACTAAGTGTAAACTGACTTAATTGTGACTGCTAGTGACAACAGCTGCAAATGACAAAAACAAATTATGGAGCGGTTGTAAAATTCGTGTACTGTCAAACATTATATCATCATCATCATTAAAGTATTCTTTTTTTTTTTTACAAGTTTTATTGGGTCCATAGCCTTATATAATTTGTATGGATGGGTTAGAAATTATAGCCCTTTCAATACATAAAAAATTGAAGTAAAATAAGGAAATGTTTTTTTTAATGTAACCTAGACTATATATTTTTCATATACAAAATTTAAAAATATGAAACAAATATATATAATAAAAGTACTCAATGCATGGAATGGTATACCTGCTGTTAAAATGGGATGCATGTTATTTAACAAGATGGTAATGGTTGGTATCTATGAATTATTTAAAAATAAAATAAAAATCGAACCACATAATGGGACATTTTAAAGCTTGCAAATACATAATATGCCTTAAAGATTGAAATTTAATTTCCAATAATTTTAGAACATATTTTGTGGAAATATACTTTCGAGAAATTTAATCTATTACCCAAATGGATTGAGAGACGGACGTTAACCAATGATTTAGAAGGGCTGGTTGAAATGGAGAAAAATCACCAGAGTTCTATGCGATCGTAATATCCCATTGAAATTGAAGGGATGATTTTATAGAACCGTCATATGTTGGTTTGGTCACGTAAGACGTAGGCACAACAATGCATTTGTGCGTCAAGTGGAGTCCATGAATTTCGGCCATTTCACTAGAGCGAGAGGACGATCGAAGAAGACATAGACTCAAAGTTATACCAAAGACTTGGAGTTCAAGGGAATAAAGAATGATGTTCCGACCGATAGAAGCGTTTGGAGAAGACTGACGCACGTGTCCGAAACGACTTGATTCTCTCTATTGTTCATGTAGCATACCCCAATTAATTGGATCAAAGGCTTAGTTGTTCTTATCATTGTTGGAATGAGAAATTCGATGCAATTGATTTTATTATTGGAATGTGATATTTTTTTATGTAAATATAATCTAGGTAAGAGTTTATTAAATTATTTACCCTTTTACGTATTATGCGACTATGATGAAACTTGAATATATAATAATAATCATCGTAACATGAACGTAAAAGCGTGGTAAAAATGTATTTGTATTTTTGGAAAATCAAAATATCGACAGAAAATTTAAACAAGCATTGCCTTATGTGTCATCTCAACTTGACTCCATATCCTTATCCTTTTTCCCATGGTTTGTGAAATAAGCATGCATCTAAAGAAAGGGCAGACTCCAATTCTTCAGCGACATTTATGAAAAATTTCCCACTCACGCATTGATTTTAGAAGTGATGTTTGTGTAGTTTATATTAATTTATAGTTAAGGAAGTAAAAGAATTGAGCCGCATCACGAGCATTTTTAGCTTGTTCGAAAAACATTTGATTCGTATTGAAATTATCGAATTTGAGCCGAAGTTTAGCCCAAATTATTTTGTTCGATAGTTCACCCACCACTCGTTAACATTCAGATATTTATGTTCGAGTAATAGTTCGAATAGCTCGCGAACATGTTCAAATATATCGAGTCAAACTCGAATTCGAACCTTGACCAAATTCGACCCAAAAATAATAAAATTTTCTAACTTCGAACCGAACTCAAATTCGAATACACTTATTCGAGCTAGAATTCAAACCTCGAAATTTTCGTGATATTTGACTTGATTCAGCTCGTCTACCTTCCTAGTTATAACATTGATATAGGGGAGAAAAAGGCGGTAAAGATGCAGAAAATTGTAAGTATAAATGGGAAGAAGTTGCTACATCTTGGGCTTCGTTTAACGAGATACAAACAAGAAACTTACTGAGTTCAAATTTAGGCAGAGTATGATAGACTAACATGCAAGCAATCCAAATGAATTTAAGATTAGAATTTGTGCAATACAGTTAAATCTAGAACTTGTGAATGAAATGACATTCGAGGTCGGAGAATCCATATCTTTTTGAATATAACTAAAATTGCCACAAGAAGAATGTGATACACCAGATGACACTTCTTTATTTATTTAATCCAATACATATGCTCCAGTGAAATAACACGTCCTGGCAAATTTGGATCGTTAGCAGGAGCGAATACAATGATAATATAGTGGGAGCTATATGCATAACAGCTCGGTTTACAATCAATCTCAAATACAAGAATCCTAATAAAAGCCATTCTTTTTTCAAGTATGAGATCAAAAAGCATGACAATAGCATCATTAATCACCCATGAAGGCTTTAAGATCTCTTCAAGAAAGGTGTTGTGTCCATTAGAAAGAAAATCACGATCACTGACTGTATGCCATTTTGGATATGATTGAATAGAGATGGTTTTTCTTCAGCTTTCTTCTTCGATGATTGTCTCCCCTGCATCACCCCAGTCATTTGGTTTAACACATTCTCCATACAAAGTTTACTAGAGTCGAAGGTGCTACGAACGAACCAAATAAGATGTGTGTTTTCTTAACCCTGATCCGAGCTAAGAACATAATCAGGATTACAAATTTATATCCCAAAGGTGTGTCACTTACACAACATTAAGGGAACAAGCAAATTTAACTTGGGATGAAGTTACTGAAATATGACTTCAATGACCTGTGGATGATTAAAATTCAAACTAGCATATTCAAGCTGATAGATCCATATAATGACACCCAATTGGTGTGAAACAAAGATTTGGATGATGAAGATCTACATGCTGGCAAAGAAAAAAACAATCATGAACCTCAGATATTATGCGGTTTACAGTAGTTACCAGTACTGGTTGTGTAGCACAAATGAATCTGTTGGTACTCTTTTGCCATCATCATTCCGATTCCAATGGTAAAGTGCATGTGTTCTGTTTCTTATCTCTAAGGTGGAGTGTCCGTAACTGGCTTCCCGATAAGCGGAATAATCTGGTTGGGGATCTTTAAATCTGCAGACGCATCAAATTTAATGATTCATATAAAAAGATGTAATGCCGGTATCAAAGAGAGAATAGTCTAAGGAGATCGAACTGCATGGGACCGATCTAGGAAAATCAATGTAGTATGCATTTATGCTTTACCTTAAAGCCAGGCCTTCCTGATTTCCTCCATCTCCAACAGTAATGTAAACAGGAGCCGATTTGTCTGGAACAGGGTAGGAAGCTCCAGTAGACACATTGTGTTGTATATTTGAGATTCGGTACTGAAATGAGAAAAGCTCATCAGGTAACTAACTCAATATAAACACAAGAGGAAATTATAACAATGCGGGGGATCTTTTACTAACTAAAAATGGTAGTAAAGATATGGGCAACATAAAACCTCAATAATAAATCACACGAGGTGATGATCTTTCAGGTTTTACTAGAATAAGTCACCATGAGACTCAGTGCAGGCCAGTTCGACCAAAAATATTTGCCTTAGCAAAATCCCATGTCATAAACTTGTATGGATAGTTAGCTTTGCATAGAAACACAAAGGAAAAGTTAAAAATAAAAAAAAAAATGTATAGCTGGATAAAGACACAAACCGATCTTTCATAGGCATGGACATGACCTGCAAAAACAACATCAACTTTATAGTGACAAAACCAGCTCTCGAACACAACTCTCATGCTTTCCCCCTCCATGAAATGAGCATCATTGCTATTGTAAATTGGAGCATGCATCAGGACAATAAGCCAAGGAGTCTTCTCCCTGTCTACATTTTTCAACTCTTGAGCAAGCCACCTCCACTGAGGAGTATATTTAACTGAAATTAAGAAGAGATGTAACGTAAGTTAAGCGTGCATAAAAATTAAAGGGACAAATCAATGCAGGAGATGACTAATCAGATGAAAATGTCAAATAAACCTATTCCACACTACCACAAATGGCTTTTCCCCAATTTATTTAAGAATACAAGAAAGAAGAAGAAGTTTAGAATATCATTACAGTTTTCACCTGACAGACATCATCTGTTACTGTTAGACTTCAAGGTACTAAAGTTACATAAAACCCAATCATCATTGTCATGCTTCAAGCCATGTGAGATAAATTCCATTTATTTAACTTTAATAAAAGATAAATTGGAAGGACGAATGTGAAAAAGATAGGCTATAGTACATTGTAACATGCAGTGAGCACTAATCCACAAGGCTGAAACATGGGGGAGGATTGGTAAAATAGCTAGGTTGTTTTATTAATGAAGCATGACATGCAACCTAATAGAGTGACTATTCATAGTTGCGACAATACCAAGGCTTTCCTAACCAGACAATTGATTACCCAACATAGGAGAGACCACATATGTGCTTGCACCCAAGTATATAAGAAATATAAACAAAGTAATCAAGCTGAACAAAACTACAAACTTTTCTTTTAAACAAGATAGATAATTCTCTCTTATTAGTAGAAACTAAAACTACGCAATCTAAATAAAAGAAAGAAAACCACCACAGATGTGACAATCACAACTTACCAAATGGAGAGTAGCTAGACAGGACAATAATGTGAGCAGACGCCCGTCTCACAGCATACCAAAGTGGGCTACTGCTCTCACTAGCAATATAAGGTGTGGGGTATCTATGAAGGTAATTTCTAAATGGAATTACTTCCCTCTGAAAACCAGGAAAAAAAAGGCAATAAGACATTAAGATGAGATTTACAAATGGCATGTGGAAGTTGTTATTGTGCAGCCTATAGTTGAGACTTTTGTGTCTGCAATATAAAGCGAAAATAAAGTATCAGATGCTACAGAAAATAAAGAGGGAACGTGATACACATGGAGAGAGATAGAGACAGTTGGAGGAAACTACATTCTATTTTGTCGTAGTTCTCATAAGAGAATCAGAAAAAGCATTCAGTATTTTCACAACTGAAGTAGGAAAACAGAAAACAACCGATGATCATCAGTATGAGATTCTCACATCTTTGCTCAAACGGTAAATTTCCAAATGCAGATGATTTTTTGACAAGAAACTCTCTCTTCGATAGTTATTAGTTCTTTCTAGTGCCTAGTGGTAAGCAATGTCTGACAAGAACAGGATATAGCACTACAAATTACTTATCTGCAGGCGATTAGAATTTGAAAGGCAAACATTTTGCAAGGGAGATTTATGCTCAATCGATAATAAGAAAAATAAAGTCAAATCATCTCCCGTCCCTCCCCCACAACTAAAATCTTGGATAAAAAAAATTGCTATCTTTTGTCTCGGCATTCCGCATATTACCATATGTGGGAAGTACTCTATTTCATGATTTCCAGCTGACCAGATCCATGGCCGATAAGCTGCACTACGTTCAACAAATCGACCCCATGAATCCCAGCGGATACCAACATCATTATAATCATATCTATCAGCATAAGAAAGATCTCCAACGAATAAGACAGCCTGTGCATCAGTCTGCTCACAATGCTTAATTGTTGAAAGGGAATTATATGTTTGACCAAGATCACCTACAATAAATAAAGAATTCGATTCATAAGCTGATATTCCAGAAGGCAATTAGACCTAAATCATTTCATTGAAAAAGTAAATTTTGCTCAGTCCATATTACTGAGTATGGGCGGCATAAAGATCAAAACTCAAAGCAAGAATATGCTGCCAAAAATTACAGGTTTGAATCTCAATATTTTAAGGTTACAGCGTGTTTGTGCTAGGTTCCTCCTCAAATATAGGAAATGGAAATAGGATTGAGGAGAAGGACAAATTGATAAAATGTAGCTCCGGAAGTTAACTTTGTTCAATGGCTGGCTAAAAAATGGATGGGGAGCTAGAGCTATTATGCACGAAGACTAAAAGCTGCAGAGTTAACTGAAAATTACATAACTGGGAAAATGCATTGGAAAATAATGAAAGATATTCGAGGAGCAACTTCGAAACAATCTATACTCACTCTCTCAGCCAATCTTCTAGGTGCTTGCCTTTATTATACCAGCGACTCTTACCCCTATAATATGCAATTCTCCCTTGATCCATCATTCTTGCTTCCAACTTATTCCATGATGCTTGCATGATTCTTACCTCTCGGTCGGTACTAATTAAATGAACACAATATATGTGTATTAAAATACACATATATTGTGTTTGTGATCCGTGAGGGTCCCATGAGCTTACCCAAAAAAGACCAGTCAATTATTAGGATGGAGTTTCAGTAAATAAAAGTGGGAATATAATTATTATGGGAGGGAGGTTGCAAAGAAGGGGCCCCAAATATCTTGTATTTTGAATTAAATTTAATTAAAATAGAAAATAAAGATAAATTTACGTAATCCCAAAATCTGAAAGAGGGTTCAGGAAGTGGAGCGGCCAAGTACGCTCCTTGTAGGTTACATAAAATCGCCGATGTGTCGTGGGCTATTTTTGTAGCCCTGAACTGAACCCGATTGAGGGTTTTGGGATTACATAAATTTATCTTTATTTTATATTTTAATTTAATTTAATTCAAAATACAAGATACTTGGGGCCCCTTCTCTGCAACCTCCCTCCCATAATAATTATATTCCCACTTTTATTTACTGAAACTCCATTCTAATAATTGACTGGTCTTTTTTGGGTAAGCTCATGGGACCTCACGGACCACAAACACAATATATGTGTATTCCAGTAGTTTGATTGGGTCAACAAATGGGAATGGTAGACATGGGTTATGTTAATACAAAACAAGATGAGATGCAGACAAATGAATATCCTAAGAAACTTGTTATAATTGCATGATCACGTTATGGGATGATGTTACTATTCACGGGTTACTGGTCACGTTGGTATTGGACGTGAATTTGGGGGAAAAAAGTAGGAAAATAGAGAGAGACGAATGAGCAAGTTGTTCAATAAAAAAATCAATCTTGCTTATCAACACTAAACCACTCTATTTTATACAACCCAAATCCTATCTACTGAATAAAATCAAAACCAAATCCTAATCAAAAATCAAATGCCAATCCTAATCCTAAGTTTGAACCAATCCAAATCCTAATCAATATAAAATCATCAAAGATAATTCTCTAAGATGTCATCCAAGATATCCTATCTTGTAGGCCAAGTCTTCCTTCGGTCCAGGACTTTTCTTGGTTACTGTTGGTGTGGTGCACGTTACATCACACCACTCTTCGAAATGGTGTTTGTCTGCAAATACCACTGGGATTTCATTAAGAATTTACGCTCTCTTTCGAGAATTCCAAATACTGAGCATATGTGATATTGATCTATAATTCGTTCCACTGTAACATGTCCGCTCCGGCTCAGTTGAACCTTTATCTTCAAAACATTTCGCCCCTCATTGTTTGGCAGAACATAACCATTGGGCTTTGCAGTGCTGAAAAATTCCTGATATCTCACGTCAATATCTTGATTCAAAGTGAGAGAAATCAGTTTCGGCTGTTTTTCTTCACGTGACAAGGTAGTCTTATCTTTTAGCTCTGCCAGGTTATTTGGTGCACCCTTAGAACCAGTTGCGGGCATCCTAACTCCTGAACAGTGTATTGTGCCGGGACAGAACTCCGCCTGATAAATGGGACGGAGAGGCGTGTTGGCGTTAGCGAGCAGGCTGTGCGTGCGATATTCAGAAGAGGAGATCTGTTTTGATAGGTCGTCGAGCCGCGACATGAGTGTTGTCGTGCTAGCCTTGTTTAAGACTATGAATTTGGTCAATTATCGTTGTATCGCTTGTAGATCTGCCATAACGACTGGCTGTGGTACCATTTGTTATGATTGCAGCGTTATGGGATGATGGGGTTATTATTGACATGTTACTATTCACGGCGGGGTACTGTTCATGTTGGTATTGGACGTGAATTTGAGAGAGAGACGAATGAACAAGTTGTTCAATTAAAAATTCAATCTTGCTTATCAATAATAAACCACCCTATCTTATTCAACCGAAAATCGTATCTACTGAATAAAATCAAAACCAAATCCTAATCAAAAATCAAATGCCAATCCTAAGTTTGACCCAATCCAAATCCTAATCAATATAAAATCAACAAAGATAATTCTCTAAGATCTAATCCAAGATATCCTCTCTTGTATGCCAAGTCTTCCTTCGGTCCAGACTATTCTTGGTTACCATTGGTGCGGTGCACGTTACAAAACCATCGCCCACATGCCACCCTGAACCCCTCCAGACCTATTTCACACCATCAAACCCTCATCTTTATCTACGGTTGGCCTAGGAGGAAGTAAAATTAGTAAGGACCCGTCACATTTGAACTCAAATCTTTTTCAACCTGTCAGTTTTGAGCACTCAAAACCCGATGCGAGAACCACATTATCATTTTCAAAAATAGAATGTCGTGAAATAAGCAAAGTTCCTGCTATATTTAGCTAGAGGAATATCATGAACTGAAAGAATAATTATTTTGCAAACAGCACCTAAAATTTGCATTTAAAAATCAAAATTGATTGATGTTTTCTACACTCGCCACTGTCACAGGAACGATAATATGTCATCATACAACAGATAGACGAGATAGTTCAGTGGTTCACTTTCTTACTTTCAAATTAAAGCACAATTTTTTCATCATTGAACATGAATTGAGCTTTAAGTGAACTGGAAGCTGATTTTCCATTTATGCAGGGCACATTCTTTCACAGTAATAGACTGTTAAATACAGAAAACATGACATGAACAGAAACTTGTACACGTTTGCAGTTTAGTCTTTCGTCACTTGTACTAGTAATAAAAATTTCACAAACTCTAGGTCATTATCGAAGTGTTCAGTGAATCATGGACGGTCCAGGTTATATTTGCTTCACATAGCTGTATACCATAACTAGGTTGGGGAACGTGTTGACCTAGTCTGTGTAAAGTCTGATAAGAACGCCACTAATTGTAAAACAGTGTTCATCAAATAGGGAGCAGTTTATTTCAAGGTACAAAAGAGCAGTTTATTTCAAGGTACAAAAGCCTATCGCGACACAAAGGTTGAATGTGACTCGGAAAATCCTACCAGAGATCTCGAGATGAATAATACTTTTTCTTAGCGATAGGTTGCCTGCTCATTATCTCTCAAGAATGGCGTTTGCACATATGGATATTAAAAATAAAAGAAAAACTGACCAATAATTCCAAATTTGTAAGAAGCATCTGGATCAATTTCTGGAGGTGTTTGAAACCAAAACCTTCTGGAAGAATCACCAATCCCAATCTCATAGTAATACTTAGTGGAATACTGCAAATATTAGCAACCTTCTCAAATGAGGAAAGATAACATGTTGTGCAACAGACTACAATATGAGTGCTCTTGGGCATCTGGTTTCTACTGAAATCACCAAATTCAGGCAGGCAGATGTATCTTCCGAATCAAACATATACATGCCTACCGTTTTTAGAAAAGAGAACAAATACTTTTTTTCTATTTTACAGAATGTGGGCATCAATGTGTCGCCTGAGACAACAAAAATCTGCTTACTAGTACCTGAAGACCATCAACTAGACACTGATGAATATATCCAGATTTATACTTATAAAAGGTATAGTTTTGAACTGATCCGTATGCTGTGAAATCATATTTTCGCTCCGATAATCCATATCGAACTGTGCTGGACCCTGGTTCGTCAGCTGTCACCCATGAGATTATGACTGCCTTTCCATCATAATCACCTTGTGTAATGTGCACCTGAAAATAGAAATCAAGCCATGTCAAAATACCATAAATACATTAGGGAACCACTAAGTAATCCAAAAAAGAAAAATGAAACTGAAAAAATATGTCTGATTAAATGAGTGCAATATCACCAAGCATATATGTCAAGCAATCTTCAAGACAAGATTTTAAATTAACTGGAATTTGCATGTGGAGAATCACAATGGCTTGAATCTTAAGCATTAACACTTTTGAGAAAGTTACTTTACATTCACTTTTTATCAATATTTAACACTACAGGTTACAAAAAAAACCCGAAACAAACAGTGCTGAGTGACAAAAACACCATGATGTCATTGTAATATTCTAATAAATATTGTTCTTCTCAGAAGTCAACAATAATATACTCTTTGTCAAACGGGACCATGTGAACCATCTAGAACACACAGGCTTACTTGCTGTGGAGCATTGTAACCTTTAGGCACTGCAAAAACTTCATTCTCCAAAGGAATATCAACTGATGGCCACTCATTACGAACAAAGGCACTAGTCACACCAGCATTTACACTGCTTATGCAGCTGTACAGAACAAAAGTCAAATGCAGAAGCCGCACCACCATCGAGCCCACTCCCTTATTTTTTAACGCAGTCGCGATTAGTCGCGATTATACATCTACCACATCCATAATCAAAGATCAGAAATCATTAACAGGGAAAACCATACAAGGATAATAATTAAATCATCAGAAAACGATTATAATTATTATTTTTTTAAAAAAAACCATAATTTCTCATATATAAAATAACCATAACCTTCTGTAATCAGTAGTTACAGGTTTCATAGCCAACAGAAATCCTGGAATATGTAACATCAAACCAAACCGCCAGAATAAATTCCATAATCTTGGGATAAATAACCTAAACCTCACTCGAGGTTTGCTTGAGAGACTTTTTTCCTCAACAGTCACTCGATTATATTTATATACGGATACTTCTAGCTCCCAAAAAGACAAATAACATTAATTCATCAAAAATAAAACAAACTTCCGAATATACAGCAAAAATCAAGACTGTTTTCAAAACAAATACATGACACAGGCAAAGAAAAGGAGGGAGAACAATACCTCACTTCTACTTAGAAAACAACCATTTGAATCGAAAAAAATCTGTCTTAATTCGTTGACCAGGGCATAAAAATATTAAAAATGAGCCTCCCTCTACTGAATCAGCAGTCTAATAGTAACAAACTAAAACAAAATCCTCCATTTCTCAGCTAAATCAACGACCGCTTTCTAAAAAAATGAAATTGCTGAACACAAACATTTTTTCACCTGAAAAAAAGTTTTGTGGATTACATGCTCGAGCTTCGGAAAAAATCGCAGATGCAGTAAAATACTTGCACAGATTCAATAACGATGAATCAATACTCAGGAGTACGCAAGAAAGTGTATTAATCACCTGAAAAATTTGTAGGAAAGGCTGATGATCTCGCTTCCGATCTAAGTCTAGAGATGATTAATGACCGAGTGCCAATTATGATCATTATGTCGACACGTCTTCGATTTTCATTGGTTAAAAATTCTGCCAAGAAGATGGCGACCTTCGCTAAAAAAAAGTAAGGCCAAATATGATAAAACCAAATTAAATGATGCGTAAATTGTAAAAAAATACTAATAACAAAATAATAATTCAACTAAATTGTGGGAAAAAAACTCTTCTTAACCTTACTTATTTTGTATCTTAAAACTTGCACTAGGGGAATCTTCATATAAATCCTAAAATTTTATGTGGAGCTCGTGGTGTACATTCGCGAAATCATCAGCCTAAATTCTCCAATCCATCAGCGTGAATTATCTGTCCATCCGTGTGAAATCATATGCACGAAAAATCCGTGCAAATCATTCTGAGTTGGACATTTGCATGTTTGATTTTGATTTTGATTTTGAATTTATGACGGGGTTTTGTAGCACCGGTGAAAGAGATGGATTTTTATGCAGATGGTTTGGGTTTTGATAATCTTTGGGTTTTTCAGAATAATTTTGGATTTTGAATTGCTCATGAATAGTGGTGCTACAATAAAATAAGTGCACAAACATGTAAACAAAATCGTACAACAGTGTACAAAAAATCATGCACAATTGTACAAAAAATTGTGCACCAATGAATAAAAATTGTGCATAAACTAATCGTGCGCAACAAACTAAAATAATCGTACACAAAAAACATTACTAATCGTGCATACACCAACAAATTCAATCATGCATCTTCAATTCAATTGTCCATTTTAACTCAAACCCCTCATACATTAGTACATAAACTAATCGTGCACAACAAACTAAAAGATCGTGCATAAACCAACAATTTTAACCATGCATAAACCTACAAATTCAATCGTGCATCTTCAAACACTACTAATCGTGCATAAACCAACAAATTCAATCTGGCATAAAATAATCGTGCATAACAAACTAAAATAATCGTGCACAACAAACACTACTAAGCGTGCATAAACCAACAAATTCAATCGTGCATATTCATTTCAATCATGCGTCTTAACACAAACCCCTCATACATTAGTACATAAAATAATCGTGCACAACGAACACTACTAATCGTGCATAAAACAACAAATTCAATCGTGCATCTTCAATTCAATTCAATCGTGCATCTTAACTCAATCGTGCATAACATGATTTCTTAACATGTTGGTGCACGATTATTTTACATGGTGGCGCACGATTTAAAACATTGTGGTGCAAAATTTTTTAACATTTGCCGCACAATTTTTGCAATTGGCTGCAAGATTTTTTGTGATATGGGTACACGATTTTTGTCAAGTGGGTGCATGATTTTTTTTAATATGTTGGTGCATGATTATTTAACAATTGTGATGCACGATTTATGTAATGATGTTGCACGTTCTCAAATCAGATCCGAAAGATTGTTAGGGTTTCCAAGATGATGAGCAGCCGCACTTTTCGTCTCGCCTGAGACTGATGTTGGCCGTGGTTGAGTTGATCAAGCTTTTCCTATCGTCGGAGCTGAATTCAGATCCGTTAATTGCTAGGGTTTCCGAGTTTTGTAGCAATGTCCATCGCGCATTGACTTCCATGAACGTGGAGTTGATAATATTTTTTTGTTGGAATGATGCTTTGAATATTTAATAAGGAGTTGCAGTTGAATGTATTGATAAAAAAATATATGATAATGTTTGTTTGTGATGAATGAATTTGATGAGAGAATGAGAAGAATTGAGGAGAAGTGGGTAAATTGAAGGTTGGTCATTCAAGAAGAAGCACTGTGGTCCTTTTGGTAATTTTACCAAAAATTGACCTATGTAAACTTAAGTTTTTTTACCGACTAAAGTGAATTATGTTCCATCAGCTGGTGTCTGTAAGTACCCCTTAAATGATTTGGATCAAAGATGTTGGGCTATTAGACTTTAAATCCATGGCCCAAATCAACTATAATCCATTTGGTCCATATTTTTTTCCCAATTTCTTCTCTTTCTCCATCTTCCCCACATTTTTTCAGCCGTAATCTAAAATATTGATGAATCCTTGATTGACAATGAAGACGTTCGTGGTGAGGAATGAAGGGTCATTTCCTGATTTGGATTGGAAATTTTCCTGTGAAGTAGGTAATATTGCTAGCCTACAATTATTTCCATTCCAGATTTTTGATTTGGTTGAATTTTGTTACTACGTAGATTGTCTGGTTTATGTTTTAGCTAAACTGACTACAGCGGGTTTCTAGAGAAGTTACATGTTTGATGTTTTCTCCCACTTCTGTTGCTGATGATTTTAGAATTCCTCGTGTAAACGGACTGTATAATGAACAGTTGTTATTCAATGTAAGCAGCAGAACGATTGTGGATAATTGATATTTATAAACTAGAAATCGATCGAACTCAAACGCATGTATATGCATAGAAGGATTACAGAGGCGAAAATTAACAAATAATTATAGTTCCCTAAGTTACTGTAAAAAGGACCAACAAGATCTTTCGGTTTGCAATATCGAACTCGGAAGTGAGAAATGGTTATCAATATATATATATATATATATACACACACACGCGCGCGCATATATATCTCTGTATCTGCTTGTTGGTGCATGGACCGAGGCCTCAATAAACTTGGTGAGTGTTGATGTTTAATTGTATCTAGTGGCATTCTGATTATACAACTTTTATTCATGTTATTTGCAGTTAAATTTTGTTCGGAATAGATACAGAAGACTTGTGGTTATAGATACAGAAGACTTGTGGTTAAAAATGTCGAAGGGCGGTGTTTCTAAACTATTGCCCATGTTTGCTATTTCTGCGGCTGCGGTTCTTGGTGGATGTTTTGCTCTTGGTTTTGTGACCTCTTCCATTTCTCAACAAACTACCTTGTACAGAAAGGTTGACACGTCTGAGATGGAGAGACATTTCATCTACTTTTTCCTTTAGAAACTGCCTTTAGAAGGGTTTTTGTTCTAGTCTGTTGGGGTATAAAAATGGCTGAGGTTTTCAATAAATTCAGAGTTTTTTTGTCATGTTTTTTGGCTGCTTCTTCACAAATATGATGTCTTTTAGCTCTACAAATATAATAGATATTGCATTTCTTTCCAAGCTATTTTGTCATACAGGTTTGCCTTTGCAGAAGAAATATGGAAGACCTTGTGGGAGTTGTAAAGGAGTGGGACTTTACACTTGCAAGCTTTGCAAAAACAATGGTACAGTAAAATGGTCTCCTCTCTATGATCCTTTGGTTATAAATCCATGTCTTTGCCCAACTTGTGATGGATCCAAGTGAGTGATTTCCGGTTCAAAACTTTTCATCCGGAATAAATCTGCGAGACAATGAGAATGCAGAACTGTTATTCTTCGTTTTTTTTATCGTAGGGTTCAGCGATGTCTCAACTGTTTGGGAGGCGGTATCCAAGGCTAGGACTTCGGTACCCTTTTTTCGCCTCTGCTGTTTGTAGGATGCAAGGCAACAAGGGATTTGAAACTCGCCTGCATTCAAAGTCTGTAAGATGATATACAACTCTTCATGTTCCAAATATTAATTTCAATTTGTATTAAAGTACATTGTTTTTTTGTTATGTAAATAATGTCACATAGTAGTTTTATGCAATGAGAAAAATTAAAATATTCATTTTCTTAGATGACTCGAGAAAGTGTGATTTATTTTACAATTGTGCCATAATATCAACATTGACACGGTAAGAACTAAGAATTGCAGACTGCAAATTAATATGAAATTGACGTGGAATATTCCATGTCAACGATGATGATGTCTCTGATGGCAGTATCCTTACGAGCAACATCAAACTAACCGGAAGCAAAGATGAGGGAGAAATGGCGAAATTAGCAAAATTACAAAATAATCCAGCCTTGATATATAGCAACATGCAAATTCACACCACACTATGAGTTGTGACAATCCCCACCATTTCTCATTATGCCTCAAACGTCAATTTCACTTGTATTTGCATTCATCTTTTTTCTAAGAAAAACGTATCGATCACATGCCATAGCAGCACCGTGTATAGGTCGAGAAAATGATATGAATATTAGAGCCGTCAAAATGGCTTGGGACCATCTGACTAACCAACCCGACCCTCCAAATAGGTGGGCATATTTTTACATCATGTCTGGTGGTGAACCTAAACAGGCCAGCCCATTTGGGTTGCGTGTTGGGGACGGGTTGATCCATCTATTAATCAAATAATTAATTATTAATAAATTGTATATTAATTAATTAATTATGTTTTATTAAAACTTAGTTTATAATTTTAATTCATTAAAACCTAATAAAATTCTAATGTTTTTATTTTTATTTTTGGAGGGTTGGCCCGCCTAATCCGCAACTTACCTCGGGTTGGGGTTTTTCCAACACATCTTGAGGCGAGCCCAAATAGGTTGGGCCGTTTGGAATAGGGGTTGGGCGGATCGGCTCGTTTTGACACCTGTAATGAATAAGACATCAATACATGGGGATGTATTAATTTAAGGGCACTTGCAAGTCGATTTCATTTGGTGGACAACAATTCAACATAGTCTACCAAAAAAACAACAATTCATTTAAGTTCATTTCCTCTTGAAATGACACTAATAACCCCCGCACGGTTATGGTAGCACGACACTGTAGAGTATGCATCACCGTTATTGTAGCACGAGTTCCTGTAGCAAGTGCACCCACAGGCAAAAAAAATCGTGCACCCATAGGCAAAAAAAATCGTGCATCCATATGCCATGCACCCACAGGCCAAAATAAATTGTCCACCCACATGCAAATTCGTGCACCACAGGCAAAAAAATCATGCACCACAAACCAAAATCGTTCACCAAAAGTAAATTTTTAATGCACCAATGTCCAATTTTAGTGCACCGATGTCCAGTTTTAGTACATCCAATGTCCAATTTTTGTGCACCCATGTCCAATGTTAGTGCATCCAATGTCCATTTATACTGCAAGTTGATGCACTCTCATGGTTAAAACATCGTGAAGCACATGGTTAAAAACTCGTGCACCAAAAGTTTAGTGCATCCAATGTTCAATTTTAGTGCATGCAATATACAAAAAACCGTGCACCATTGTACAAAAAAGCGTGCATCGATATAAAAAATCATGCACCTATGTACAAAAAATCGTACATCAATGTCTAATTTTATTGCATCTGACGTCCAATTTTAGTGGCCAATGTCCAATTTTAGTGCAGACAATGTCCAATTTTAGTGCATATATAAACATTTTTAGTGCACCAAATGTAAAATTTCGTGCATCCAATGTCCAATTTTAGTGCACCAATGTCTAATTTTAGTAAATCCAATGACATATTTTAGTGCATCCAATGTATAATTTTAGTGCGTCAATGTCCAATTTTAATGCATCTAATGTTCAATTCTAGTGCATCAATGCCCAATTTTAGTGCATTAATATCCAATTTTAGTGCATACAGGCAACCACAGATCTAAAAGAATCATGCACTACATGCCAAAATAAAAAGCGTGCACCACCATGCAAAACAATCGTGCACCACTAGGCAAAAAAATCGTGCACCCACAGACAAAAACAAATCGTGCACCACCAGGAAAAAAAATTTGTTCACCCAATGTACAAAAAAATCGTGCATCAATAACCTAGAATACATGTATCAAATGTCGGTAACAGAAATTACGAAAAAAACACTCTTGATTCCACCACCAGAATGGTGAAGAACACAATGAGTACACAAAAAGGAATTTGCAATCCAATAATGTCAACCAATCTATTCATTCCAGTAGCTTATCATCTTCCGCAAAGAGTAATCACAATTTCTCGATTCAACCCTTAAAATCAATCTACACATACCAACATTTCAAACACTTAGACCCTGCCAACAACTAATCAAATCTTGAATAAACTAAAATGAGAACCACCATTATCAAGAATAAACGCGAGTTACATTTAATCTAAGAATCCAAAGAAGTGCTAACGACCGTTTAACACATTTTGAAAAGGAACGAAATGATACCAAATCAAAAGTAAAAAAAAAAAACCAACCCTACATAGGTTCAGCTTCAGAACACAAAATCTCCACACACCTCAATCTAGTGGATTATCGACCTCTCCAATCGGAAATCTCCTGCTGAAGATCCTTAGGATCCTTTCCATCCACCGTAAATCTAACAGAAACACACGCCCTCAAATTCTTAGCCATGGATCGTGACCTCGTTACTTTAACAATCTCGATGACGTCATCTAGCGAGATGTTGTCGTTCTGCTTGATGTTCTTCGTCTTCTTGCGATCGTATTTGGGTTTCTTGAGCGCCTTGATGACCAGTGCGACAACATTTTGGGTGATTGAATTTGAATTCAAAAAATGGATCTAGGTATGATTTCAGGTGAAGGGTTCACTCTGTTTTAAATTGAAAAGTTGTATACACATAAAACCCAACATTGAGTTTAAGTTTATTTATCTTGAGTTTGAATATGTACAAATTTTAAAACTCGACTCAAGCATTTCTTTTATGACGGGGGAACTCACGATAGCTATCATTATGCAGAGCACCGGTAAGCATTTGTACTGATGCAGTAGCCTGCAAACCACACAACCAGGTAAACCACGCAAACCCGGTGTAACATGCTCAGACCGAGAAAGTGATTGCATGAATAATCGAGCTCATGACCTTGTGATCCCGAATTCATCATACTCCACCAACACGCACATCCTCTTTGGGCGCTCAAACATTACTTAATTTCGCCTTTATTTGTAACATCGACAATACTACTTTTTAAGTTTATTAATTGGTCACTGAAATGTCCTTTTAAGAGTTTTGGCCAGTAACTCGGTATAGAAAAATGGACAAAAAACAACCAGCCTAATAAAGTTGCATGCATGCAACGGTCCCCCGATATAACTTGTAATTGGTTCCTTGTGACCTTGTTTGTTGTTTATTTTTATTTTAAAAAGGATTAGAGGCAATGCTCTTTTAATCCTCATAACATATAATCAAACATGTAATCAGACATAGTGATCATAGTATATATGAGCAAGGGATGATCCAGGATCCGAATCTGCCCTGGGCTTAAATAAAATTTAATGTCAAATAAACCAAAAAAACTTTTGCAATCAAGGCACCACCTACCAGATTGATGATTCATTAAATTAAACTGAAACAATCAAGAAAGCTTTTTCCAGAACATCTATTCAGCATCCAAATTTTAGTTAAATAATACAGAGCACAAGAACATGGTTCACCATCGCGGTCATGTAGTCTGTCATGCAAGCTACTGTTCCAGTTGCAATGACATTTCGCGGAACGATCGCGTTGTTGTCGCAGATTTGTTCAAAGTACAATAAAAAATTATAAAATTATAAAAAATATCTAAATCATGATAATAAACTAAATTTTTAATTCAAATAATTAGATTCATATAATTTAATGATATATCTACATACTCTATTGTTAATTGTAAATCTTGACAAGGACGGGTCTATATAAATTTTATTGTCATCTTTTTAAGGAATATACACATTTTACCACAAAAGAGTTTTAAGTTTATTACAATACGTGCAATTATCTGTTTTAGATGTCGGAATTTAAGCATTAAGAGGGTGAGTAGATATGGCTATGGTACTTAGTTGAAGACAAAACTTAGCTCTTTGAAATACGATTATACGAACACACAAATTGTGCAAGGGTCTGAATTTTTCAATGCAAGTTAAGTAATAGGAAGTAACTAAAACGATAGCAAGACAACCAGTCGACTGGAAGAAATCAATAACAGCGACACAAACAGTTTGATAGCCAGAGCTCTATAAGCTTCACGCACCAAATTGTAGCCAGTCGCTAGAATAAAATAAAACGAAAGGGTTATCAGCAACGAACCCACTGTTGTCTTTCAAATAAGCGGATTACACCCATGTGGCTTTCAAAATAGACAATTTACCCCCCTTTTTGTTTAAAAAAAGACAGTAGTTTGCAAAAATAGACAATATCAACTAGTTGACAACTCTATTGGTCAACACTTATCGATTTGTTCTGTTTTCAACTGAGATAATCTTAATTCCACTTCTTGTTAATTAAATACAGGTATGGGAATGACCATACGTCTGTAATATATTGTATGTCCCATAATAGGTCCCATTCTTCTACCCTTTCAATGAAGTCGATGACTATTCATAGTTATTACCTTGACACCAAAGAATAGTTCGACCCTCTCAATTGTTTAGATAAGCCTAACTATATTTGCATATTTAATTAAATAATTAGTAATACAAAGACAAGTTTCCTTATAATCAAAACAATTATGTTACTGTGGTAACCAATCAAATATTTTGCAAATGTTTAAAGCAATATTTTGAATATCAAGCAAAGTTTTAACCATCTTTTCGAGTAACAAGATGTGTTGTGGTGCTCCTGTATTGTTATGAGTTAAGCAGTTATTAAGAATGTTCTATATTGTTATAAGTTAAGCAGTCATTAAGAATGTTATTAAACCAAATATAAGTTAATATATGTTCGAAGCCCATGAGTAGGGATGACAGTGCAGGTCTGGATGGGTTTAGCCAAGCCCAGGACCCGCCCCTCCACAAGAAAAAAAAAAGCCAGACCACCACCCCCCCCCCCCACCCCCCGCCCTGCACCAACCCGCAAACCTTGCGGGTTCTATCAGTCCCGTCCCGTCAAATTTTAGATGGACAAACTCAATACATTTTTTAACATAAAAATGGCGTAAATTACCATACTTACTACAAGCACATGCTCAATTAATACCTAAACTACCAAAATCTAAACTTTTTTCTTCATGAGGCTGAAATTAGTGCTAACATTTAGGACATAAATGGATATATTAATAAAATAAAAAATAATTAATATTTATACGTGGCATGTTTGGCTAAAACAAGGACTCGCTCCGCCCCGCATCAGAAACCAGGTCAAACGGGTCAAGAGCCACCATGTGACCCGTTTAATCGGGTTTAGACTCATTCCATAGAAGCGGATTTAATACGGGTCAGGGTTTAGACACGTCCCATTACCATCCCTACCCATTATAGTGGTGTTATTTCCATCTTATTGACTTGTTTGCGATGAGTGTGGGAACTTGGACAATAAACTCAAACATTAATCCTTTGATTAAATTTATTGAATTCTCATAGAACAACCGTTAATGATAGGGAGAGATCTAGAATTTTTGTTTATGGAGCAAAATAATAACATAAAAATTGGAGTAATTTTTTTAAGGGGGTCAAATTATAATTTGAGGAGGGGCAAAATGTGATTTTAAGGGGTAAAATACAATCATTATTGTTTTTTACCATTGGGATTAAATGCATAATTATTGTACTATTGTTTTTAGTTCTTGCAATGGTAGGGTTGAGATGTGCTTGGACATATGCTTCAACAGATGATTTTAGGCCCGGGCATCAAAAGTAAGAATTACAGTAACGATGTTCGGTAAAACAGAAATATATAGAATCAAGTGTTTGACAATTTACCAAAAGTTATGGGTGGTGGTAAATGTGAAACTCTAATCTTTAAACTGTATATCAGTTCAAGTGTCACGCTTTGATCGCTCTCCAAGCATGGATAATTATTGCACTTCAACAATCTCTATTTCAATAATTACACTACCTTGCAAGTCATTGAATCGAACACGTGTCATTAACTCTAGGGGCGTAGCTATGATTTTTAATATGAGGGGGTTGAGCATGAAATATATAAACATTATTTAACATATATAATTTATATTAAAATATGTAAGTTTTCACAATATATTATTCATAATTATTTTATATACACTAATCATTTGCATACTCGTTAATGATTGTTTAATAGTAATTTGTTGTACATCAATAAGTTTTACTCGCCACTTCATTATCAATCTTTTGTGTGTGTGTGATTGTGTGTGCATATATATATAATACAAAAGTTGTACAAAAAAAACTTTTTAAAAGAAATAATTTGCTAAAAATAAAATATATCTACATATTTTTAAAAAATATATTTAAAAAGATGTGAAGTTAGGATAAATAATTATGCAACTATTTTTACTTCTATAATTTTTAAAAACAAATGGTTTGGACAAATACATAAATCAAAAATATTATAGGCTGAGGTTTAAAATTAAATATTTTATAGGTAAAAATTTATACTTTTAAAAAAATAAAAAATCCAAAAATTTATAAATTAACGCGTAGCGAGATGAATAGGATCCAAACCCTTGCCCCTGGGACACTACTTTCATTCAATTAATCCTAAACAAATTTACATATATTTAAGTGCTGACATGGGGGTTTAAGCCCGCCCCATCCCCTATTGTAGATCCACCCTTGATTGACTCTGATACCAATGGTAGGTCAAATGTTTGCCGCTTTATCAAAAGTTATAGCTGGTCTTAACGGAGCAATTTTAATCTTTAAACCGTATAGCAGCCCAAACGTCACGCTTCGATCGCTCTCGAAGCATGAACAATTATTGCACTCCAACAAATTATGAAATCCTAATTTTAAACCATTATTTCTATCTAATTTTAAGTATGTTAAGAGCCTTTCCATCGTCAATGGTTACGATGAGCGCAGCTATCTTTGTCGTTTCTGAATTTAGGTGGGGCGGAAGAAATATCATCGCTACTCAAGAGTTGATCTTAACGGCAAACCTTCGATTGTGAACTGCATAAATAGCTATATTTCCTTTTGATTCGGTTAATTACTATATATTACTTCAAAAATATAAACACGTTAAATGGATTAGAGAATTTTTTAGGACAGAAAACATGAGATTACAGTTACATTAACCGAACTCAAAACTAGAAATTTTGCAAATATTACATCTAATGTCTATTAGACAAGAACTCGGATCATTTATTAATATATTTCCAACTACACAACAGATATAGGCACAATTTACATATAATCCAACATTATTCTTTCACCTTATTGACCGTGTGTGTTGCCGTTTGGAATAAAAATGGGTAAACCTGACGTACGAAACTCTCGTTATGCACGGGATGTGAGAATGGATATGATTACTTTGAACCTAATATACATAGCATTCATAACTCGAAGCCATAACTTCCAAGTGAAAGACAACAACTTTTATCGAGCCGTTTATGGGCCCACCAATAATTCCTTGGCACAAAACTTACACTTTTACCTTTAGGCTCTAGCATGGCACAACTGAGATTCGGAACAAATATGCACCAAGGTGAATTTTAAAAAAAAAAAAAAAAATCTTTTATTTGCATGGTAGGTGACAACTAGCATATTTTGTCAGCTGCTTCATATCCACATGGTTTGGTTCTAGGGTTTTTTGTATTATTGCATCACTCACTCATTCTATATAACTATATCACTGCTTATTCAATATTTTGTGCCAATCCCTCTTTTAAACTAATTACAATATGGGATACTCATTCAAAATTTTATCTTTTCTCCTCCTTTCCAATATTCTCTCCATTTCCACAGCCACTCAAACCATTGATCCTGATTGTGGCTCTTGTACCAAGCCTCCCGTCGTCCCTCCTGTTGTCATACCTAAAGTACCCGTGCCACCGGTAACCGGAATCGTCCCGCCCATAACCGTACCTAAAGTACCCGTACCACCGGTAACCGGAATCGTCCCGCCCGTCACCGTACCTAAAGTGCCCGTGCCACCGGTAACCGGAATCGTCCCGCCCGTCACCGTACCTAAAGTACCCGTGCCACCGGTAACCGGAATCATCCCTCCCGTCACCGTACCTAAAGTACCCGTGCCACCCGTAACCGTGATCGCCCCTCCTGTCACCGTACCTTTGCCACCCGTAACCGTGACCATCCCTCCCGTTACCGTGCCTAAAGTGCCTGTAATCGGGGTCCTGCCTTTGCCACCGGTTACCTTGCCTAAGGTACCCATAATCGGGGTCTTGCCTTTGCCACCCGTTACTATTCCTACGTTGCCATTACCGCCGGTGGGTATCACCACACCAAATAATGGTCAGCCATGCGCACCACCGGCATATAAAAAGGAAGTTTGCCCTGTAAACACACTCAAACTTGGTGCTTGTGCGAGTGTTCTTGGTGGAGCTGTTTCCATTGGTATGGGAGATACTGATGTTAACAAGTGCTGCCCAATAATATCAGGGCTTATGGATGTTGAAGCTGCAGCATGCTTGTGCACAACTATTAAGATAAAAGCCTTCAATCTCAATATATATGTTCCAATTGCACTTCAGCTACTCATCATCTGTGGCAAGACACCACCTCCTGGCTACACTTGCGCTGTCTAAGTATAATCAACTACCCCACTACTTCTATATTATGTTTTTTTTCTCTCTAAAAAACAAGTTAATATCGCTTACAACAGCATACATACAATATCCAAAGCTAAAAAGCATGTCAGTAATTCATAAAATCCCAAAATTGATCTATAGAGTTGGTCCTCTAATTTGTCAAAACATGGTATTAGTAAGATAATGGTTTTTTGCTTTTCCATTCTTAGTCTGATTTTCGTTGGAGTACTGATATGACATCACATGACTGATTTATTTATATCAAAATATCTCATCTACGATCAAAATTCTTTTAAAATATAACTTTCCTACATTATCTTCTTTTATATATATATAGGGGGAGAGAGACACTAACATGGTGTTTGCAAATGCTTGCCAGAAGTGCTTATCTGCTTTTCAGATAAAAAAACAATGTTTGATTTCCTTGTTTCTGCTATTTTTCTACAAAATAAAGCAGATAAGCAGAAGCAAAAAAGCAAGCAACTCATGACATATTTTTGGTTGCTTTAACTTATATGGTGACAAATTTGTAACTAATTGAAGATTATTAAGCTGAGCACTCAATGTTTTTGCATAAAAATAATGTTGTCCAACTTTAAACCAAAGAAACATAGAAGTGTTTTAAATAAGCGATTGCAAAAACACTCTAAGTACTACACTAAGTGATTAATCACAAATTAATTACGAAGACTCGTAATACATTACACTTTGTGATTATGCAGGTTTTATTTAGGCAAATTGAAGGATGAATTCAAAAAGACATAAGTGGATGAGCAGTTCACAGTTTCATTTTCCTAGATTCCTCTCTCTCTGTCTTAATTAATCGCTTGCCAACACCATTTCATTCTGTAAAATCATTGTTTCCTAATATGTATTTATCATATTGTTAGTCCAAGGTTGCAATTCAATATAATAAGTGTTTTCTGTATTTAATGATACAATATTGATGTATGCTACAATTTTTAATTAGTACGGTTACAAGTTTCGTTTCAGATTTTTATTTAGTATTCGTTGTTAAATCTAGCCATGTTAACATTGATATATATATATATATATATATATATATATATATATATATATATATATATATATATATATTGATCACGAATCGAATATGACAAGAAAATAAATGTTGGTAAAATTTTGATCATTATTTAATATATATGTACATAAAGTACACATATAAAATTCATACATATTAAGATCTCACGATGAACATACCCCTTTGAAAAGTGAACTGTTCATACAATGTGAATTTTTTTTATCGTGTTATTGGCAACTGACCTCATATGTGGTTTTATAAATAGACAGATTACACAATTTTATTTTTAAAACAAACAGTTTATCCTCATGTGATTTCAAAATAAGCAGTTTACCCCCTATGATTTGTGAAAATAGGCAGTTTACTCTCTGTAGTTGTGAATAGATACAAACCACCTCCTCCGTGTATGATATATTTTGCAAACCACAATGGGTAACTTGTCTATTTTGAAAATCACATGAGAATAAATTGTCTATTTACAAACTACATGGGTAAAGTACATATTATGGTATCATATATGTGTAAAATGTTTATTTACAAACAACAGGTTGTAAAATACATATCATCGATACCACTGAGGGTAAATTGTCACTAGCTCAATTTAACAACTAATATATATTGGGTTTATATACATAATTCTCTGAGAAAATTACAAACTGTCTCTAGAATAGAGAAATTGTAATATTAGACATAAATTTTTTAGACTACTCAATATAGTCTCATAGAAATTATTTTTTTAACAAAGTAGTCTCAAATAAATGTCTTTATCTAATATAGTCTACATAAATTATTTTTTAAACAAAAGTGGTCCATAAACCCATAACAAAACTTGGGACCATTTTTCGGAACTACATTTGATAAAAATATTTATATGATACTACTTTTTTTTTAAAAAAAAAGTATTTGATATTATATTTGATTAGTCCTAAAAGTTTATGACTACTACCGTACATACTCATATCCTTATTCTCTATTTCATTTTGATGTTTTTTATTGTGTGTTTAAGGTTAAAAAACAAATAGAGAGCAAATATTAATGACCAAGGGCCTGCTATAAACTCCTTAAATGAATATAATTTAACATTTTTTTGTTGGCTTAATTTATTGAACTGTAATAAGTTTTTTCCTACGTTTGAAGATCATTCTGAGTTTAAATTTAATAAATGGTTAATAATTTGAATAAATTCTTGAAAAAAACAAGGTGTTTTCCATCTTAAATAAATAATAAATAAATATTGAGGATTGCATTATTTGAATGGTACATTATGGGACCAGTACCATGTTAAGGTCACATGAACTTAATTTGTCTTTGCCCCCAATCGAATTTGTGGTGCCTGCCAAACTTAAGAAAAGCTTTTTCTAGTTTCCTTCCTGTTATCAAATCGAAACATGGCATCCACGATATTTCTTAAAATTCAAAAATAATAATAATAATAATAATAATAATAAAATTCCAGAAACATTAAGCCTCGTGGAACAAACTTGAAAAATCTGTGTTAAATATTAAAAATTTATAGAAAAAGCAAGCTCTTAAACATGGTTCACCGACACGGTTGCGGAGGCCGATGCAGAGGCTGCTGTTCCAATTTCATTGACATTTCACAAAATTATAACATTTATTGTCGCAGAGTTTTTTTAACTTAAAAATAAAAATAATTAGACAGTTTGGACAATTTTTTTCATGGAAAAAATAAAAAATGGAAAAACTTGAATTTTTTAAAATGTTACGCAACGGGCTTGATGACCATGAAATCGTCGTTCTAAGACGCGAAATCGCTGTTATAGTTACACACGGTTGCAGATGTACATTGGGACAAGGGGGCAAATGCAATTTACCATAAATTTTTATTTTAAACTTTGCATTTTACCCTCCAAAAATTGCATTTTGTCCATCAAAAAGTACATTTTGCCCCCTTTAAATTATATTTCGACACCCTAAAATTTTTTTTGCCATCCATTTTTTATTTTGATATTTTTTGCTTTCCTTGGTAAAAATCTTACTCCGTCCTTAGTTACATATCTGTTTAGCCTGGAAGTTTGCCGTAGCGACCGTTGTTCGTCATCCGCGACCAATATTGCGAACCATACTCTTACATATATAAATATGTTCAATTTGGTTTTGGCAGAATTCATCATTTTTATTACAGTAAACTCATTTACAGTAAGTCATAAAAGTGTACTCGATATGTTGGAATGATATCGGGATGCAAAATGCCACAAAAACTGTTCTTTCCTTTCTCTAAAGTGTCTTAGCCTGTTATATAGTAGTCTTACCCGGGAGAATTTAGAGAGAGAAATTTGCAGAGTGGTTGAGCAGAATTTCTGTAGATTTCAGCAGTGATTTCTAACTGGATTTATTATAGGTGTTGAATTTCAAACAATTAACCCCATTTTAAATCTACAATTATGCTCCATTATAGCCATGATTTGGTGGTTATGGAATGGCATTTATATGCCAGGTTCTGGCTGTTAAAATCTGCCATAAACCCCACATTTTTCTATTATCAAGATTACGATTTTTGTATATACCTTCCAACTTCCTAGTTCCTAACGAGTGTTTACTACTACAATCGATGACGGTGGAGATGAGATCTTGCAAAAAAGTTCTGGTCTATTAGTGCTGCATCAAAACAAAAAATTCTAAAATTCTTGATTAAAAAGTTAGTGAAACAGACAATTCGCGTATGATAACTTTGATCCAATGATTATTTGAAGTTGTAAATAAACAACAAAATAACATGCTCTCCATCATATGACATTTATACAACAAAAATTTCATGTTCTCAATCTCACATCAAAAGTATAAACTATCTCATTCTCATCAAGGGTTTGCAATAATGCCACTAAAAGGTAGAGGCCAACGTTTCCGTAAATCAGACCTGATTTTGCAATTCACAACCACACGATATGTTCAGCTTCAAGAGAATTAGGATCTCAACTTTCGGAAATCTCCGCATCAGGAGCAGGAGCAGGAGCAGGAGCAGGAGCCACACAGCTAGTGCCAAATGAAATTGTATCACTATTCGAATCATCTGCACCTGGTACGACTTCTGCAACAGACACGGGAGACAAGGATGTGATAGTAGGGGAATTCGAGCCCGATATACGTTCAGAAGATTGTTTCGGCCCGTTCAAAGCATGGCAATGAGGGCAGAAGTACGTTATGTATGGAAAATCTTCCTTCCTTGCAAGCCCTGTAAAAATTGATAAAGATAATGTGAACCCTTGCAACCAGATGTGCATGAATTAACGATACTTAGACAAGAAATTTCTTTACCATTGTGCCTATGACAGTTTCCACAAATCAGTGCGTAACATTGTGTTGGGTCCTCTCCCACAAGCAACGCAGCTAATCGAGCAATCCAACCACCATCATTTGTGTTCAAACCTGTTTGAGGGTGATGCTCCACAACCAACTGGTGTTGCTCAGAAATTTCGGCACCCTCAATTTCTGCAAGGGTAGCCATTTGTTCTTCAGGATGGTGGGCGGATGCACTTCCCACACTATTAGTCTTCGAGTGGGATGCCTTTCTATTTCGCAGTCCAGTAGTCCTCGCAACTTCCACGTCATTGCTTTTCCCAGTAGGAACAGCATTGTTCTTAGCCTCGTCTTCCAAACGTACTTTCAGACCAGAATCCAACCCCAATTTAGATGCCAGTACAGTAGCAGCTGCTGCCTTAGCTGCTGGATCAGGGTCATACCTCTGCGCTGAAGATTTCATATAAGAATCTGATGGGTGCAGTTATTGCAGTTATTATAGCCCGAATTTTATAGAAACTTTCATCAGCCAACTATTTCTAGCCCGACTCATTTAACTATCATGTCTAGCTTGTTCGAGTAAGAGATATATAGAGAAGCGAAGTTGCAAATATATTAACGTAAAGTAGAACATAGCTTGTTTCACTGTACCTGTATTAGTTGTTGGGTAATGTAGTAATTTGTCTTCTCTTTTAGTTCATCTATTTTTGCTTGCCTTTCAGCACGAAGCTTTTCCAAAGTCATTTTGTCCTTTCGGTCACCTGTAAATGACATAAAGTTACCAATTTTCAAAATTAGAGCAGTCAAATGAGGCATCTTCCTTCAAGATAGCAATCAAAATGTTCTCCACATAAATATGCTGATAATAGTGAACAGAATCACTAATGAGAGGGTGAAGATCATTATGATTCTTCAGAGTATTATGCCTTCATTTCATTTGGGAACTCTAAAAAACAGGGCCTATGAAATAATCATGCGCAGGAACAGAACAAAGTACTATGTGGTAAGAGAAAAGAAATCAAAAAATAAAAATAAAAAAAGGTCCGGAAATTGACTCCTAGTTCACCCCTCCCTCATTTCAAAAGCCATCATCTTATTTGCTACCCTACATTATATCATGACAATATAAGAAGCTTGGTGCCTGTCACGATGATATTCTAAAATGATCTAACAAATTCTGAGATATGAAGTTGTTGCACCTAATCTACCCAACAAAATGGCAAGTTAGAAACCCAATTCAAATCAGACAGCACCATCTGTGCCAATATGAGGTATGATCAACTAACAGAGAATGGCGTAGAGTCTCAATCAAGTCAAGGATGATGTATCAGATCCTGGTTAAGGATGGAACCCCAAAAGCAAAAACACAAAAAATATCATAAGATGCAATTCCTTACAAAATACAGTGCAAAGTGCAATAAATGCTTACACATCCTGGTGCAGCTTCACGGATTGAATACAGATAATGAGAAGCTACTTTTCACAACAAAATAGACTATAAACTATGAAGGGCACTTGAAATGCTTACGCATCCTGGTGAAGCTTCCGAATGCTGAATAAGTAAGAGAAGATAATGCTGGAAGCAGAAACATGGGTAAGACTCTCAATGCCCTCATTTTCCAGTCCAAGTCTAACGATCTTGTGGTCATGATAGCATAAACTACAGCAACAATCTGAAATTATGAAAACCTCTTTCTAAGCCATGAAATTAAGTTAAGACGAGGGCAAGGGTAAAAGAAAAATGGGGCCACTTTTAGTTTCAACTTAACCATAATTATTAAAAACCCACAAGGTATGAGACTCGGCCCTTGATTCTAGACGCAAGCCAAAGCTTTGTCCTTCAATTGAGGGAAGACCTTGACGTTTGAAGCACCAACCTTGTAGCACTTCAAAAGCTCAAAGACGCTCTTTATGCACCCCACAAATGTGATAATGGTGAATACAGTGTAATATTAATTTGTTTTTGCTTACAACTAATGCATATATTATGTTTTGCTAACGTTCTGTTGATGAAGTGAAATATTGGATGATACATGATGAATTTTTTTCAAATATTTAGATTATACTATCTCTTCCATATGTTTCGATAAGTCATGCAGCTCATACAGCACCTTGAGCTTAGTCTCTACAATACCCATAACTATGAATCCAACCATATCAGTCCTTGTATTAACTATTTCTTCAGCAGCTCATGATCCTCAAGTTTCTATTTCCACGATCATTTCTGTCTTTTTCGCAGTTTACCATCACCACACGCACACTATAAAATAAATAACAATAAAAAGTTAGCTAGTCTAGTTCCTGAATTCAAGCTTCCAATTCGGGTAAAACTTCACAATCAACATGAAATGCATGCAGTTTTCTCATATATATCCTATGCATTTCATTTCGCACCGGAAACTATTGGAGTACTAGTGTTCACATAAAGGGTAGTGGCCACATCATTGAAAACATGACTGCTAAAGAAGCCAACAATCACAAATAGTAAGATTCTTCGTTTTTTTCTGAACCCACCAGATAATTCCCATATTTAACACATCTTAAATCATCATAACTCATCCACACAATCAATATTATCCACAAGCCTAATTTAGATGTCGCAATGGGCATGGCATATTTAGTCAAGCACGTCAATTGTTTTTCAAATCATAAGCCTTAACAAGTTATGCAAAAACAACAGGAATAACTAGAGTGAAGTATACCATCTGATGATACTAGGACTAATCTTCAAAAAAGGAAAACTTCCATTTGGCACCTCGTACTCTTTGCAAGCCTATCATTTCCCCCGTAATTTAAACTGTGTCACTTTGCCGAATACTTTTAAAGCACTACCATGTATTTTTATAATCCAACTTTATTCTTAATTTACATACACGCACATACACATCCACATGCTCTGTGCGTGGGTATCAAAGTGATATAGATTTTAATATGAACAAATTAGATCGATAATTTAAGCCGTTTATTATGACGTGTCTAAGCATTTTGAAAATATGAAGAGAAACTATACAGATCAGAATTCCTACAGGCGAATGAAGGCTCGCTAAAAGTATGATAGGGTGAAAAACAGAAAGAAATTGATCTCAAACTCCGGAAACGAATAAGAAACGATAACCATAACTTGCTAAATGCTATCAACTTGGATTGAGTAAAAAACAACCAAAGCAAGTGCAGTTTACCACAAACTTATTGTCTTTGCATGGCTAGATTGGGACTGTCATAAAAATCGATAGTAGCTCATCAAAGAGGTACAATGTGTAAGATACCTTACTTTTTCATTATTCAATTTCGTTCTCAATTTAAATATAAAAAAACTAAAATACCAACTATTATCTTAGCTCTAACAAGACATAAATTTTATTTATCACCTACCACGACCTCTACATTTCGTGACACAATGTAATGGGCACTGAAATTGCCCATGCACAAGGTTAGCCCAAGAAATATGACTATAATTTACTTGATTCTCTGGGAATATAGTTACATAATTCTCTAGGACTCTAGTTGCTTATCCACTTTCAATAAAGATCATCTCATGTGATCTATAAACACGAGATATTTATTAGGTTAATAATTATCCTTAGGACTTGAATTTTTATCTTATAATAGGAAGACTCCTTCATTATAAAGAATGAGAATTAATAAAGAAACATCTAAAATTTTCTATAAAAAAAAAGTGTGTCACGATATCAAGAGGTTCTCTCTAACAAACCTCAAGAAAAAGAAAATTAGGTTATAATGAGAGGAGATCCAACAAGAAAGGGAGCATTCTCTATATTGAACATTCTCCAATCCATCATTCCATAACAAGATCCATAATAAGGTCATAACGACAAGAAGGCAAATGTACAAAAAAATCACATTAAGGCAAATCTTAATTTGAAATCAGGTATCGTAGTCTATAATTTGACTAACATGTGCGTCTGTGTGTGTAAAAGAGCATATTGGTATCAAAGAGCTACATATTTAAATATGAACAAATTAGAATAATAAATTTAAGCAATTTAATATAACATGGTTAATAGGGGACAAGGGGATGTGGGAGGAGGGTTCTTGGGTTTGGAGATGGGATCGTAGAAGTGAGTTGTTCGATTGGGAACATGATATTTTATATAACTTATTATCTTCTCTTAGCAGGATCCAATTGATGCAGGACCGGGAAGATATTTGGCTTTGGAGACATGATGCTTCTAATCGATACTCAGTGCAATCCGCGTATAGTATACTACACGAGGATTCCCTTGAAGATGCTGATTTGAAAGATACTTTCTCGACAATATGGAAAAGTTATGCGCCTTCAAAAGTTGTTGCCTTTATATGGAGGACAATCAAGTATCGCATACTAATGAGATCAAATTTAAGGAAAAGAAATATCTTATTAGGACAAGGTGGAGATTTATGTATTTTATGACAGGAAGAGGAAGAGTCAACCCAACATCAATTGTTCATTTGCCCAGATTCTCATAAGCTATGGATGAAATGCCATGACTGGCTTGGTTTCAAGGTGGAGCCACCATAAAGATACGGTGTCGAATTATCTTCAACATAAGGGTCTTTGGACGCAACGTAATGGAAGACAGGATGGCTAACTGTATGGACGACTGTGGTGTGGACTATTTGGTTACTTCCTAACAAACTTTTCTTCAGATGACCAGACTCTTCGGATGATGATCTTTTTGAGCTAGTCTTGTTTATGTCTTGATTTTGGATACATAATAAACGTGGTGTAAAGTTTAAGTTTTCACTCTTAGATTGGAGGAATGAGCTTATCATCTGCCTTAAGGCTATCTAGATTACTCTCTTAGTTGTTTGTAATAACTTTTAAGTACATCTGGTACTTATTTATTTATAATATTTATTTTGCCTGATCAAAAAAAATATATAACATGGTTAATAATGTATTATGAAAAATACAACAGGTAAAGTGGTGCAAGTCCAAGGACTTGCTAAAATATGACAGGGTAAAATGAGGTTCACCCAAAAAAGCATTGATGACAACTCTCAAACATGAGAAAAGAAAGAGAAACATAAAAAAATAATTTGCTAAAATACTATGAACTAGATAGAATAAACAACAATCGAAACAAGTATAGTCGACCATAGTTTTTTCGAATGCTGCATTGGGAATGTAACGAATCAAAAATAAATCACCAAATAACCATTGATCAGGCATTAATGCTAATGCAACTGAATCCCCTAGCTTAGTAGTCAAAACAGTACAATGAAGGCACTTTACCTCAAATAGTACAGAAAAGGCAATCAATTGCCTAGTCATTCTTCGCCAAGTTTGAGAACGTCTGGTGATCCTGCCAAGCACAGCCGCCTCTTCCTTCGATATATGTTGCAATCTCTTTTCAAAGTCATCTCTCTGCGTTCTAAAGAGTGCACCCCATAATCTTGACAACACTCCTTTCTTCTCTTTCTTCGGTTTAATCTCAGTTTCTGTCGACGTGACGCCCTCCCCAACCTCATTCTTAGATTCTCCAGCCATTTCCTGCTAGTTATAAGCGAAGTTACAACATCTCCGACATGTTACAGGCCAACTTTAACACATTTCATTCATACTTCATGCCAACATTCCCTCCAAATTACCAGATTACCACATTCCCTCCAAATTACCTGAAATTTCTACTGTATGATGTTTTTCACTATTTGGTAAACTTGTGATGATGGGACCAATTATCATCACGTGGCATCAATTATAAGGAAAACAATTGTGGAATGTTGTGACTTGTGATAGGATGTCGGTTTGGTGGTTAACAACTGGCTTAAAATACTTGCATCACCCCTTTTCAGGTTTCTACAATGTAAACCAACCAGATGGCCTTAAGAAGATGTATTGTTAATAAGAAACATTTGAAGCAGACTTCAAAAGAAAAAATGACACTGTAGGAAGAAGATCAATTACTATCAAGAGGTCTCATTTGCCCCACTCATAGCTCCAAAATCCGATTACTACATGCAGAACTATAAAATAGACAAAAGTACTTCACTCAATGAAAACTGAGATTGCTATGCAAAATGGTTTGGTCTCGCATTCACGTGGCCACAAATTCAATAATGTTAAAAAATTTACTCAATCGTTGCACTTAGGAAAGTGCAAAAAAATGAATAGTTATTTTATATTCCAAGCGTTGGTTTATGTAAGCGAGCTTCGACCACTTTCGTGATGTTAATATTCAAATTAATCTGGCCGAAGGCATGTATGCATTTTAAAAAACACAAAATGGTCCAGGGTCCCAGTGGATTATCCTTTCCAAATTGCAAAAAAGAAAGAAAAAAAAATCACAGAATATCACGAATGCCAAATTTACCACTTGGATTTTGCATCACATATATCAATGTGAGTTCAGCGAGTGTCATTGACTGCAGGGAGTTAAAAGATAGAAAAAGACTCGTAATGATATATATGTTGTTTAAATAAACTAAGCACCTCGTATCAATTATCAAGCACTGCTTCAGCAAATGTGAAAACTTCCCACTTATAGAACAACAATAATAAAAAAATCCACTTTCTTACAATTACAAGGCTTATTTGAAAACAGACTCCAATTAAACAATCACAAATTACCAGTAATTAATGTTTGACAAAGAGAACAGTGTGAAGAGAAACCCCCATTCCAGCAGGACAAACAATTGAAGATTTGAAATACAACAATTGATTTATAAAATTCGAAAATAGCAGTGCACTTTTAGATGTGAAAGCCAGCTCTGCAGACGCATCACGACTGAAATAAAGCACGAATAGCAAACGAATCATGAACCAAACACCAAACAAACGCAAACATCCATCATTGGACTCATCTCCGAAAAAATGTTCCCTTCCAAACACAATTCACAAAGAAAATAACTAAACGATCGTAGGAAAACTGAACAAAATGCAAAAATCCACAAACAGAAATAAGAAAAACGGAGATTCCATTTACTGAAACAAACAGGTAAAAAAATCAGTAGATTCAAAATTCCAACGAGTACGAACACGATCAGAGTATACCATACTTCAGTAAAAAGCTCAGATTCTCCATCGAAAACCCGATTCATGGTAAATCTTAAATATGCCGAAACGAAACAAATATTTACCTGTAACCGATTTAGCGCCAACGAAGTAACTATGTCGCTGAATTGGGGAAACAAAACTAGAGAAAAATCGTCTTATATAGGATCGATCGATCCACGGATTCAAACACTGTGGAACTCTGGAATCTTTTCGAATGTGTTGATGTTGGGGAAATGAAAACAGGAAACTCACCGTTTTCCTGAAGAAGAAAAATACACGTTAGCTCTTTGAATAAATTTTATTTAAAATAACAAACAATAAATAATTATATACACGTCAATGTTCTTATATGTGTAACATTTCTTCGACTCAAGTAATTTGAATATAGAAAAAAAGAGACTCCGGCCTGTATGGTCTTATGTTTGTTTTGGGTCGATTCAAGTTCGAATTTGGACAGTCGATCAAATTTTTTGTTTAAAATCTGTCCCCAATATCAAAAAATATATATATAGAAAAAATATTATATTTAAATTGAAAAATTTAATGATGATTTTTAATTTAAAAATTATAATTACAATAAAAACATCTATAAATTAATAATGTTGAGACCATGAAATTTTATTAATTTAGAACGTTTATTAATTTACCGATATTAATTTATGAAGTTTTTACAGTAATTAAACAAGCAAATAAACAAGATATACAATTAATTATGGCATAAAATACTGTTTCCAAATGATAAATAATATCATGAAAATGGTGGGATAATTATTCTTTGGGTGTTGATTAATTGATCGGAAGATAAAAATCCTTCTCTGCCCTTCTTTGTTTTCTATTTATGTTATTATTTAAAATTAAATAAAAAGAATTTAATAATAAAAATTTAAATAATTATTTACTATACATCTTAAATTGAAAATATATAGAATATATTTAAGTAAAATAATCCAATGAATAATATTGTTTAATTAAAATATTATAAAAAAATTGTGTTATAATTTAAATTAAGTTAATATAATTTTTTGATAAATCTAAACTTATTTATTTTGATAGTAGAAAAGAAGAATATATCATAAATAAATAAAAAATTATGAAATGGTGAAATTTTTGAAAGATAGATAAAAAAGCTTAATTAAATAAATAAAAACAATAAATATGAAAAAGATAATCATATGTTTCTATGATATTTACAATCCCAATTTTATTATGTCAAACCAAATATAATATTAATAATAAGAACAGTTTGGCAAAAAAATAAATTACTCTGTACTGATAATTACAATATCAATTTCAATCATTTAAAGTAAAAATATTATTATTTATCCAATAATATCAGTTATAAAATAATCATAATATATGTTGGAGTACAACAATTGCTCTTGTTGTGTGATCGATCGAAACGTGGTGTTTGTGCTGTTGTACGCTTTAAAAGATTTTGAGTTGCACTGTTACCATCAGCTATATCTTTTGGTAAAGCGGCAAGACGTTTGATGCTACAATTGGTATCATAGTCAATGTCACGTGTTCGATTCTTATGTTTGCAAGGAGTGTAATTATTGGGATGAGGATTGTTGGGGTACAACAATGTCCTTGTTGTGTGAAACGTTGTGCTTGTACTGCTGTACGGTTTAAAAGATTTGAGTTACACTGTTACTATCAGCTATAATTTTTTGGTAAAGCGGCAAGTGATTAATCCTACAATATAACTTATCAATATTATTTTATGATTCGAAGTAAACGCAACCAATTGTTTATTATAACATAATATGGATAATGAATGTCCACAACCATCGAAAATTCTAATATAATTTTTTTTTGGTTTCCAGTTAAAAATTAAAATCTAAATTAAACAAAGTTGAGTAAGCTACCACCTAAAATTTATTCGTTTAAACTTCGCTATCATTATCATTGGTGTTTATAGTGTAGCAACAGCATTGACCAACCACTATGGCTCTACCACGAAATACCCAGCAGGTAGAGTACGCTTGATTCGAGGATAAGATAAGTGATGTATAATTAAAAAATAGATAATTGGTTGATAAATAAACTGATGGATAAGTTATATTTTGTTTGGTTCGTATGATTAATAAAATATGACAATTAATATTATGTTTAGGGTACTTGATAATTAGGTGGTATATATTAATTTTATTAGTAAATGATAAAAATACCCTCAGATAAGTTTTACACTTATTTCTATTATTTTATTTCAATTAAATTTAAATTAATCAAAATAAATTTATTTATGTAATTTAATTATTAATAAAATATTATAGTTAATTATTATTAAACAAAATACCCTTGAATAGATTTTACACCGAACTTTTCACATGTACAAAATGATCTAGTATTTCCCCAGCGTGAATTTATTAATAAATATTATTAAAACATTTTTATAAATAATTAAAAATACATAAAAACACTTATTAAAAATAATTTGATTAAATTTATAAATTTAAAGACAATCATTAAATAAACTCTTGCATGACAAGAGTTTGACTCAACCGAAATCCTTACATAATATTAACCTACCTCAACCAAAATCATAAAATTGCTCCGCAAGAAGGGCGTGTCTAAGATCTAACCACCGATTCGCCACGGAAGCCTCCAAGCAATTTCACCCTTTACGGAAATCCAAAAACAAGCAGAAGAAACCCATTTCCAGTAATCAAAACTGAGTACAAAAAATTTGCTCAATCCATGAACTTTGAAGAAAACAAGAAATTGGTGGGCATCCCTTGGGAGGGATTAGAGTTGGTTCAGAGAGCTGGCAGTCACAATTTGGATTGTGACTGGAACCTGATAATTTCATGAAGTTGAGTGATATAATCGAGTGCTAAAAGAATAAAAAATATTGGTTTTTGAATTATGATGTCGAGATTAATTTTATTCATTTCAATCATTTTTTTTTGCTGTTTATTGAGATTTTATTGTCGTTTAAGTGAAATAGAAAGAATGAAATAATAATTTTTTCACATTAAAAATACAAACAATAGAGGTATTTTTTGAATTCCTAATCTAAAGAACACGAGTCTATCGCCATTTAGGCTAAGCCTTGATATCAGAACGTATTATTGTTTTGTACGGCACATTTACATAACATTGCTCCATCACATGTCATACAAGCATCATCGCAATTATGAAATGAAATACAATAGGTTAATAAGAGGTGGTTACAACATATAAACCCGACGAGATTAATCGTCAGATTTTTTTAAAAAAAAACCATACTTTGATGTTCTTGCCATGAAATTTTAGTTCCCCTTTAGGCTCCACTGATCAACCTGCAAAATCACAAGGATATTTGAATTAATTACAAGGTAACAAATTTGAATTTTCAAGACTGTTTATTTCATTTAGATTTCAGCTTTCTTTAATTGCAAATTAATCTGTCAATTGTTAGAACTTACCCATTCGGGGCACATTGATTTGTAGTAGTCTGCAACCTTCTTGCATTCTTCTGCTTCAGCTCCTTTATCTTGGACGCATCTGATTAAACAAATCATAAATTAAACCCACTAAATAATATTTTGCTACAATAATAGTTGTGAAGTTTTAAGACAGAACAGATATAACGTTGAGTGTCATTATCTTGAAAACCATAAATACTCATTCTAAAAGATTCTAGGTTACTCATCATATAAGTTAAAACCCCACTAATTCTTGACACGATATCAGACAAGATTTCCATATGATTGATTATTACGTCCACATGCTAACCGTCATCCACATTATCAATTTAAATATTTGGCTTATACAATATCACACGTTGAGAACTTACACCTATTTATGCTACTTATAAAAGATTCTGACATAACCAATTGGGATGAATTCTTCACATATAAGCTCATAAAAATTATTTATTTATTTAAAAAAAATCCAAAACCATTTTTCTGTTGGAAAAACAAATAGAACAAACATTTACTCGCACGGAAAGCGTTGTTCCTCTTCTCCCAATTGTTCTTTTTCTAAGACGAAAAAAATGGTATTGGGACACTTTGTTAAAAATCGGTAAGATCACTTTTATTAAAAACAAATTCTGTGAAAGTTTTTTAGTCCTAAACATTTGGGATATTTAAATTTACATTTCATCAAAACTTGAAAAAGTCTCTCTTATAAGCTTCATCGGTTTTATATGTGCATTATATGCACATAATTAACTTAAAAATTGAATTTTTCTTCATAATATTTCTTGATTTTAAGATGATTTTTATGAAAAAACTAAAACTATGTTAAAATTAACAACTTGAAATATTATCATTAATAAATCTATGCATCGATATTCACAACCAGAATCTACTATTATGATTGTATATAGGGGTGCGTACTTGTGATAGCCGTAGTAACTGTCGTAGCAACGCCGCATCTGCGAGGATGCACTTTCTTTCTTGGGTTCGGATTGCGCTGCGTCGCTCTTGTTCTCCACCTGCATTCATCCATTATATATTAGCACGGGCGGAGGGTCCGCCATGGAAGGGGGGAAAATTAAAATTTTATTGTGTCAAAAAATTATTGGTAAATTGCAATTTTGGATGTAAAATACAATTTTTAAGAGGTAAATACAATTCGGGAAAAAAAAAATTTCTGTTAAAACTTTTTTGTTTTGGGGGAAGGGAGACGAGGGTCATCTGGTTTCTAGATAGCTCCGCCCCTATATATTAAGGTGAATTTAGTTGAAAAAATTATATTAGGGGAAGCTGCCTCGCCCCTATATATTAAGGCGAGTTTAGTCAAAAATTGCCTTAAAGTCCCAAATTTTGCCAAACTAATGCTTACAAGATCAACTTGTATTTTTCCCATCAATATCAAGTAATAAAAACGATGATCCGATCCAAGAAAATGTTGAGAAAAAAGCGTAATGACAAGGTGTAGTACCTTAGGGTTAGTGGAGGAGGGCGGCGGAGGGCGGGACACCGGAGGAGATTGCTGCGGCGGGCGCGGAGCCTGCTCTCCTCTGGCCACCTTATTCACATCTCTAGCTCTCATCCTGTCATGAGGGTCAATTGCTGAAGCTGTTGACATTTTTCCAAATTATTATTATTGTTTCTTGTTTTTTTGATCAAAACCTACCAAGTTCTTTCTGCTATCCCTGTAATTTGGGGTGGTTTTAAAAATTTTGTTAGTATTTTTTTTGTGCATTCGGTATATCATGAGATATAAATAAATACAGTAAATTAATAATAAAGAATAAGCTAGAAGTTGAATAAAGCAATAGAATATGTATATCATTATAATACTCTTACTATAGTACGTGTCAAGTAAGCAGAGATTGTTTCACTGCATGGACACTTGTCCTTTCTCAAGTAATTTTTAAAGGATCATCACATCTTCTAAAGACGTGTGGAACGTTACTTCTAATTTAATTGAAAAAATTTCCAAGAGGGATCTTGAGATTAATCCCGGCTCCTATAAATTTTCAAACATTTAAAACATAATATAAAAAATATTATTTTTACATATTTAGTTAGAGTTTTCCCAGAATTCTCAATTTTAATGACATGTCAGCAATATCGATATCTGATGCCATATTTTTATAATATTTCATTATCATATCCATACTTCAGCCACAATCGAATTAGATACACAAAAATAATAATTTATCATGCTAACATGGAATTTGAACTAATTAATGGACCCAATTAGATAACCTACCTCTGTCTTGTGCTGATATGACATTATGACTTCCAATACCAGGAGATTCGGATGTTGGGGACCGCAAAAAATCTGATGCACACAAATAACACTGGGAATAAAGTGATTGTATGTTAGAGGTGAAGTATTGCTGTCAACTAGTAATTATGATAGAAAATCATAGTTCAAGTTACTCATTTCTTACATAATTAAATGAAGGTAATTCCCCATACATGAAACTTCTACTACTACGGTTGGACCCCTGCCTCGATGGTTGTATGAAGCAGTTCGACGAAAAGTTATATCGAACTATTCATTTTCAGAGACTCTTTAGTATCAATCCAGGAAGTGCTCGGCTTCATTACGAACTGGAATTGGTACTTAAATTAGTAAATCTCTCACATATTTCTCTGGTCTTTTAAGCTCAGCTCTCCTGTTAGGCTCAAGTCTTGTTTTGTAGTCATTGGACTGGCTGGCAATTGATGGGATGACCGTTAATACTAGTGATGCAATAGATGGCCCTGAAATAAGACTCAACAAACTTTCTTCAACATCTCCAATATGGATTCTGAATCCCTAATGTCCTCGCTATCTTGTGATTCTTCATTTCCCTGAGAGAAATCAACAGCAGTGTATGTCCGGATACCAGGGCCATGTCCATTGCAATCCCTTGCTCGCCCTTGCTGAGCTCGCCTTACTTCTCTCTGGTGTTCTGTCAGCTCAGGTTGTTTCCTTTTCGTGCTAAAATTAAGCTTATCAAAGTCCTGTTGTGATCCATATGTAGGATTTCCAATGTTTTCAACTCTTTTCGAGCATTTGTGTAGTGTAGATATCCTCTTAATTCTCTGCTGCGGCTGCCTATTGATGCTATCTTCCATATGACAGGTTCTATTGCATAGTTTTATTTTTCCACTTCTGTATAGCTTGTCTAATACAGCAAGTAGATTTTGCGGAAAATCCAACTTGATCTGTTCTCCATAAGTTGAATTCCAGAAATTAAGGGTTGGCTCAGAGATGGTTGGATTTGGGTGATCGAGAGTTCTTTCTAGGAGGGGTTGTTGGAGCCTGAGCATCGAGGAGTCAAACTTCAAAGATGACTGACATTGCAGCAAACATTGAAGTATTCCATTCCACAACAATTGAAGTTGATAATTTGTGTCCTTGTCGAGTAGATGCATATCCAATAGCCACTCGAGCAATGGACTTGATGTACTCTGAGGAGAAAAAGCAGACGTTTACTTATCTAGTAGTTTAAAAAGCAGCAAAGTATCATTAGCAACTAAAATTGCAATATCAACTGTAACCCATAAAGACCCTTAGGATTTAAAGCAGGTATATGAAATAAAAACGCTCAACCAACCAACAGCTGAGCAAACTCTAGTGCAAATATAACATTGTTTCCCATTCTCTCTCTTCAAGGCCAAATACTGTGGTGGCGAAATAGCAATTATGTGGGTGCCTGTGTTTGTGTCAGCATACCTCAATTAACATAACAATATCTTCCTTTTGCTGGAGGCATCCGACCAAATTGACCAAATCTGAAAAGAAGCTGAGATTCAAAAGTTCAAAAAAATAATCGATGCTACATTCCTCAAAAGGACGTTATAATATAGTAGCAATTGAGTATACCGTGATGCCAAAGAGAAATCGGACGGTTCGGTTCTTGGTTTATTTACACGGAACAGCTTCATACACCTGCAAGAGATTTAAGACACGAACACATTGTATGAAAAGCTGTCAACGTTTTTACGAAAAATAATATTAGGTATTTAATGGAAAAATTCATTTCTCTCAAACTTCACAATCTCAAGAGTACACATGGAAACAAGAAAAATACCAGGTTTCAAACTATTTCTCTTGGCAGAATAAAATGCACCTATGGGGATTCCAGCATACTGAATTACAAATTTATTTACTCATAAACAAGCACAATTTGACTGAATTAAGAAATTACTTGTTCGTAAAAATACGCATAAACAGGAGCTACAGGGAAGACCAGAAAAATATTGTATTGTGTGCAGATACTTCATTAATAACACAAGCAATAAAAAACGTTAGGCAGCAAATATTCAAACTATAAATATCGCAAGTTCATGTTTAGGATCCAAATGTAAATTTCCAAGATATATGAGTCCAAAGTTACTCAGTTGTACAACTCACATTACCATATATGTCAATTAGCAAGAAGTTGCCCACCTTTCCCAATAAATACTGCTGCCCATAATGAAAATTTCGATACATTCTTGTTGAAAGTGACATAAGATCATGGTTTTCCACCTAAGATCGTAAGTTTACAGTAGCATATTTGTATGCATACATCAATACAAATGTAAAGGCCAGTTCAATTTCACCTCTTTGAAAAATAGGGAATATTTGGAGATTTGTGCATTTCGTATGGAAATTTTAACATGCTTACCGAGCTGTTAACTCCATGCCATTTTTTCTGTCGTATTTTCTGCCATCGCAAACTGTGCTTTGGCTTCTTTTAGAGCTTATACTCAACGTCAATTGCTTCCAAATTAATATAATAATCCTTCCATACAGTAGAACAAATTCATCAATGTTTTCCTGATGGAGATAATTTCCGCTGCCAACTATCAATAGTGTTTGATCGATGAATCCATCCAATATTGCGCAAAGATCCTCTGAGAAATTTGTGACAGGGAAATGAATAGAGAGAGAAGCCCGTTCAACTGACACATAAAGCAACTTCCATGGTTCGATAACAATCCGAAGCTTGAGATTGATATGAGAAGAAGACCATGAGGCAAAGGGATATGCAAGGAGAAGCAGTACAAGAGAATACCCAATATTGTTCGCCTCCGTTTTCAGAATTGATTGGCCGTTTTCACCATCAATAAAATCTTTGAGACAATTCACTATAACTACCCATATTTGTAGGCCGTCAACCATGGCGACTCTATACAATGAACATACAAATGCGTGAATAACTTCCTGAGGATGATACGAAGATAATAGAATCTTCACATAGTCCTGCATCTTCTGTAATAGAGATTCACGTTCAGATTCCTTGGAAGATGAGTTTACAACAACAGAGAAATAGAGAATACTTAGGTAAAGTACTGGTATGAGATTCTCCTCAAAATCCAAAGAGCACATACTCAGAACTGTTGCACAGTTAATATCAGAAGCAGGCCGTGATTTTTTAATGCACGTAAGTTCTAATCCCAGTTTGTAGAGAGGAGATTCCAGAATGGAAGATTCCAATCTCTCGGTGACCACCTCTAAATATCTAAGGCACACGCAAGAATAATGGTAGCTGCAATCATCTACAGAATTCACTTTTTCACATATTTTTGCCAGGAATCTGAAAATTGTTTTCAAACATTGCATAATGTCATCATAAGTAATGGAGGCACCAGTGATAGCTCTTTGAACCGCTTCGAGAAGAGATGCAAATAATCTTAGGGCTGCTTCATTTGCCTGTCCTCGACCTTCAGGATTACTGGTGACATTTGATTCTTGATTTAGAAGGACAGATATCATTTTTAAGAACATGTCCAGCTGGCAGAGTTTCCAAGGAGAACAGTTAATTGGGTAAGGTCTCAAAGGGTACTTACCAGATGAAAGATTACTGACTTCGGTATTTTTAAGCAATAATATATTTGTTTCCTTGTTATACGGGTCACCATAAGTTTGCTGACTTTTTCCCAATATCAGAGCATGAAGGAGATTCAAACAGAAGTATAACAAGATGTTCTTGCTGTCTGCACCAGCTCGAAAAACCAATTCAATGATGGGCTCCCAAACATTTTTTATCACTGACTGGCAGCCAACAGAACCTTCGAGTTTATGTAGCAGATAAGACCATGTGCTCAAGCAAGATGCATGGACTGACACATCACATTTACTTGACATAATTCCTATTAGGGGTGTCATGATAAGCTTAATTCTTTTCAAATATTTGTCGGATTTGGTCCAGTTGTTGTTACTTTCAGATGTGCTCAATACTACATCACCGTGTCCTGAAGCAAAATTAGTCGGGCTATCCTTAACTGGAGGCTCTATCAAAGCATCAATGAGACCTTCCCACGCGACCTGCTAAGAATAGGAAAGGCAATAATTTACCTAAATCATTCTATGAGACTTAGTTCAACTGTATAAATAGCATCTATCCTACTTTCTTCATTTGGATACATAAATTCCTATGGCAAAGATGATACTCCATAAAATAAGGAACTTAGAAACAATATTAATATTCTTGACCAAACTGCTATTGCTGTTTAATATACTAATCTGGAAAAGAATAAACGTATAGCAAAACAAGAATGAGATTAGAAAATTAAACAAAAGCTGCACCCATTTCCATAAAAATCATGTTAATGTCGTGAATGAAATTCAAGACTCTCACAGTACGTTCAAATTGATATAAAATGGAAATGTCATGATTCAAAGGGATGCTGAAGCAGTCACGTCAGGTTTAATTACCACAATCAAATTAAAGGTGATCTTAAATATACACAGTTTTCAATTCGTTAAGACTGAACAGATACCAATGAAGCAATCTGAACTTGTGAATCAAAATCTGAGACCGTCTGCTCGAGAATTTTCAGCATCTCATTAACCAAATGCTTGTTCTTCATTGCATATGGTCCTAGTAGACGAATAAACCACCCCCATGCTTGAAGACTCTGAATTTTCATCCCTTGGTCTACTAGTTCCTTCATAGCCGAGAGTAATGTTTTCTTCAAGTCTACTACAAGTGCCTGCTTAAATTGCATCAAGTATTGGACATGCTAGTACATGAAAAGTCAATGCAATTCCAGAGTAATTTTTTGATGCACACCATCTCAAATGTTATAAAACACAGAAAATAAAACATAAAACGGAAACTAATATTTTGAAAAAAATAATACTCAGGAGTAGAAAAGTCAAGACTCGTGCTGACTTCTGATGCAAAACAAAAATAATATGGAGAAAAAACCACTTGATCTTTATTTTTTCTAATAATTATTGAGTACAAGGGTCATCAATCAATGGACAAAGATGTGGAAATAAATCCCTACTAATTAGAGAAACAAATCCTAATTAACTCTATCAAATCTAATCTAACCTTTATTTGAAAATAGAGGTTCAATTGGAGATCCATAGCAAGGGATAGAGCAACAGTACCTTGGAGAGAGTAACTGGTGGAGGGCATATTATTGGTTTAATCTTCAGCAAACACCTTTCTGACATATCTCTGTCTCTTTTGTGGACACTAACAAGCCTTCTGTAAATGGGTGGTATCCACACACTAGATGCACTTCTCAATTCTTTAGTTAATGAACTAGTCAACTTCACCACAGCCTGTCATAGCAGAATCAATGAGCATTGGTGAGGAAAACATGGCCATAAAAGAATATGGAATACCTCCACCAACCAAAGTGTATAGGATAAGCATTTCGCTAACAATGCACCTATACATAGCAAACAAGACTATACCTGGGAAAAGCATATATATTTAATTTAAGGAGTATTATCATGTTTAAGATTTCAAGAAGGATGGCTTAGATACAATATAAATGAACAAAATTTTATCCATCAACAACCAGAAATTGAAAGAACTTTGGGAGGTTGGTGACAGAAACCTTTCCGACTACAAATGGGAAGAGATACTTAAGGTCATGTCAATCTGCAATTATATATGAGGTTACAACTCAGCTAGGTATATTTACATAGACAGCACAAGTTACAAACAAGCTATCACCATCAGTATTAATATGAAGTAATAAAATGAGTAAATAGTTCGAAGTGAAGAAAAAGCCAACAAAGCATGCGCCTAGACAAAAGGCGCAATAAGGCTCAGCCATTCAATAAAGCTTGTGTGTTGACTGTGAAGCTCACGCTGTGATGAGCCTTAAAGGCTCAAGGCACCCATAAAGCATGCTTTCAAGTAGGAATTGCAATCTCAAAGTCCAATAGAATTTTATAATTATTCATTCTTGCTCAGTATAATGCATATTTGTTTTATTGTTATTCGATAATTTATATTTATAAAGTACAATATGTGACAAAATTTTATTCAAGTATTTAGGTTCTACAACATTATGCTTTAGTGTGCCTTCCGCCTAATCTATACAATATCCAATCCATGAATGTTAAATAAACCTCAAACCTCCAATAAGTAAGATGTGAACCAAAATATAAAGGTATGGAGTGAGTAAGAATATAAACGATGAATTTTGTATTCGTGTGATCTTTAACGTTTGATTTGTTATTTTAATGATAGATACAAAATAATAAATAGCATTACTATCTCCTGCGTTTTCTAAGCAGAAAGTGGCTATATTGATATTTCGAACTTCAATCCTAAGATTGAGAGTATGCATGAGACTGCGAATATATATGCATATATACGAAAATTACAAGCTTTTTCCACCATTGATGATCAGTACGCAAGTCTTTGTTATTAAATTCTTCTCCAAATAAAAAAAATATTTTAATGATGATTCGTCGCATGGACAGAAAGCATTTGGCACGCAATTGACCAAATCATCTGGCGACGCTGTCAGTTATTACCTACAAAAAAGTGCATAATTTCAAAAAGTAAATCTTATATTTCACAAGGTGATGTAATTTAATATTCCTCTAAGCAATTAAATGAGATTTCATATGTCTGAATAGGCTTCAGAAAACTTATTCTTGCAAAGCATTGCAGGCAACAATTTTAAGAACCGTACTGCGATGAGAAGCAAGCCAATTTTATGAAGTGAACATGAGCAGGCACCTGCATTGCTTCAAATGTTGTTGAAAGCGAACCGATTGGGTTGTCGATGGCATGGACGATTGCCCTTAACAAAGAGTGAAGGTGCCGATCCAACACAGATGAATTAAATTGTTGGATTGATATACACCATACCCCTAAATTACAAACAGACTGCAGCCAACAAAATCAAATGTTTATTACTCATCTCTAAGAGAAGTATTATGAGCCTAATCTATTATGGAAACAATATCAACTTACCTTGATTTTAGTGGTTGTAATGACCTCTACCAGTGATTCAATTATCACATTAGCATCATCACCTATATAGGATATTAATGGAAATATTAATCACACAAACTTTCTTGATAAATTTATTTATATTATTGTGCACATGGGTTTATCATTCTTACGATACAAGCAATTTATATCCACTGTTATTTACATCATGTGCATGATAGCATAATCACTTCGTGGCTAAGCGCACACACGAACAACTATCAAAAAGATACCAACACATTAATAACTTCAGTTAAGCTGAAGAATTGGTTTCTCACGTATAAATTTCACACGTCAGTGTGCACATATGTGTGTAAGTAAGTTTGTACATCTGTAAATAACAATGAAAAGCCTGTTCCTCAGACTACTAAGTGGACAACCACATTGAACTTAATAACAAAACCAAATACCTTCAACAGTTTAACAATGCGGAAGAAGAATCAACAAAAATGTAATAACTCTACCTCCAATTGCAGCCAGAATAGTAGGGTTGTAAATCATAAATCCCAAGCACTTTAAAGCCTGAGCAGCACTATAAACCATGAACCGATAATAATTAACAACAAAATCCAACCTTTACCCAACAATTAAAATAAATACAATTCGAGCTCAAAATGGAAAGAGGTGGAGCGGCATACACTTCTTCATCATTATGAAAGATATCGGGAAGCAACGAGCACAGTATGGCGTGAGATGAATCGGCAAGTGTCTGAACGGAGGATGAATCAAAAGCTGAGATTTGTTGCAAGTGCAATAATTTAGGGTACGCTGAAGTTTTGTTTCCTGATGTTAGAAGGGCCTTAATTTCTTCCATCTGCTCTCTCAAAACCGCCATAGCTAGGGCTATTTTTCTCTGGTGAAAGGAGATTCCTTTGATCTGCTAAGAAAAGAGTACCAATTCCGCGCCAAAAAATTGCGTCTTTCAAGATTTTTTTTATATTTTATTTAGAAAAGTTAGGGTCGTTTTTTATAGCTAGTTGATAATAACCGATGAATATTTATATAATAGCTATATATTATAACATCATCCGTCTATTTATTTTATAATATTTATATAAAAAATTACATTTATCTTCACTATAATTTTTCTTATATAATAGTTATATTATAATATCATTCGTCTATTTATTTTGTAATATTTATATAAAGAATATATTTATCTTCTCTATAATTTGACATAAAATACATACTAAAAGAGATATACATTATTATTTAAACTATAATTTTTTGTAATATTTATAGAAAAAATTACATTTATCTTTACTATAATTTTTCTTATATAATAGTTATATTATAATATCATTCGTCTATTTATTTTGTAATATTTATATAAAAGAATATATTTATCTTCACTATAATTTAACATAAAATACATACTAATCGAGATATATATTATTATTTAAACTATAATGATAAATTTATTATTGTAAACACGATATGAATCTATAGGTAACTTACCATTTTATTTGCGAAGGAATAATTTTCAAATCCGTGATAAATTTTGGATTAAAACTTCTACAACATGATATTCTATATTATATGGTACACCTTATATTTTTTTTTTTTTGGTAAATTTCATAATACTCTCGTGTGTTATAGTAAATTTGCACGAATCCCCGTGTTGTAGTTTTTCTTTGTAAATTTCAAAATTATATATTGTTCCGATTAAATTGTCAATTGACATTCATATTGTCAATTTCACTTCAAATTAATCAATTCCAAGTTAATTATTGATAAATTCCCAAAATATATTTATTAACAGTAATCAGGTCTCGGAGCCTTACACCGGGTATCACTAGCATCCCATCTAGTCGAGCTAGAGTAGCGCTGTATTGACTCCAACTCGTTAGTCCTTCAAATGCAAAACCAGGATGTGACCTTGTGACGTGCCGAGTTCCCAAGTCATGTTGTCGGTAGAACCATGACAATTTGAAGGTCTATCCTTGATAAAATAGGCGGCTCATATAGCCAATACGAGGAACCGACGTAATCATAGTACTGAGCTCCTGTCAATAATAGCAGGTCAGACTGGCAGTAGGAATCCGAACTGAAGCTACTATAATCGAGAATTCCGAGCTGACTAAGGTGATCGAGAGACCCGATGTGATAAAACTGAGCTGAGAAGCAAATAAACATATATCCGAACTCCAGGAATAAGAAATATTCCGAGCAGATAAAACAAATACGGGCTATGTTTATCTTGGTTGGGCCGACCTAAACAAATAAAGCTCGCCCGAGCTCCAGAGATGATACAATAAGTGCATGAATAATGTATGAGAAAATAAAACACATCCAACCTGATATGAACAAATATTGCTCGCCTGACCTGATCTGAGATAATATGTATGAGCAAATTAACGCTCACTCGACCCGAGCTCCTGAGATAATGTATGAGCTAATAATATTGGTCCGACCTGAGCTGAACTCCACATGATAAAAATAAGCAAATTATGTTCGGCCTACCCAATATGAGCTCCGAAATAAGTAAGAGCAACAATGATCGTCTGAACTCCATAATCAATAAAACCTAGCTCAGTTCCATAGCAGATAAAACTCGCCAAACTCCAGAGCTAATAAATATCTGGACATCCAGAGCTTAATAAATATGTTGTGCTGAGCAAACAAAATACAGATGAGATCAAAAAATGGTCCATATACAGAGCAAACAAATCCGGGCTGATCTGAGCTCCATACGTAATACCGAGCCGATGAGTAAATAAGTTGATGTGAGCTCTAGAGATGAGATATATCGAGTAAATAACATTTGTCTGAACTCACAAAATAATAAAATCATGCGCTGAGTAAATAGATACAGCCGAGCTCCAAAGAAAATCAATATGGAGCAAATAAGACTCCAGAGTGTCGAAACTGAGCTATTATGTTGTCTTGCAAGGATGACATATTATCTTGGCCTGGCTGGCCTGTTATCTGTTAGGTGCAGAGCTGACCTATTGCCTAGGCAGGGCTGACCTGAAATTACAACTAGAAATAATTCTAAGTACAAAATTAAATATTAAACAGGGCTGGCATGTTATCTGTGTATGGCTGACCTGTAATAACTATAAATAATTCCCACTACAAAATTAAATCTTAAACATGGCTGACATGTTATATGTGCATGGCTGACTTGCAATAACAACTAGAAATAATTCCGACTACAAAATTAAATCTTAAACATGGCTGTCATGTTATCTGTGCAGGGCTGACCAGCAATCACAGCTAGAAATAATTTTAAGTATAGAATTAAATCTTAAACAGGGCTGACATGTTACCTATGCATGGCTGGCCTGTAATCACAACTAGAAATAATTTTAAGTATAGAATTAAATCTTAAACAGGACTGACATGTTATCCAAGCAGAATTGACATGTTATCTGGGCAAGGCTAACTTGCAATGACAACTATAAATAATTCTAAGTATAAAATTAAATCTTAAACATGGCTGACCTGTCTGAACTCCAAAAATAATAAACTGAGGACATAAGGTCGCTCGACCTGAGCTCCAAATATAATAAATATGAACAGATAATGATTTCCCGACCTGAGCTCCCGAAATAATAAACCAAGCACATACAGCTCATGCGTCCTGAACTCCAGAATAATTAATGCGCGTAGGAGATAGAGCTCATCTAAATTCACTAAGTGACAGATCTCCTGAGCTCTTGAGCTGATAAAATGCTGAGCAAATAAAGCTCGTCCCATCTGATCCCAGTTAATAAATATAAGCAGATAAGACATGTCCGGTCAGAACTCCATATAATAAATATGAGCGAATGATTCTCGTCTGTGCCAGGGCCTCATACACCTGGCTTATAAGTGGCAGGGCTGACCTGCACTGAATTTATGCCAGGGCTGACCATAGCATTCCAAAATCAGGATGACAGGACTCGGGCTTGTCTGGGCTTACGATCTGTCAGGGCCTCCGCTCTCTGGCTTTAGTGTCAGGGCAGACCCGCAATAATACAATGTCAAGGCCTCATACACCCGGGCTTAAGCAATCAGGGCGGACATGTGCTAATAAAAATGACAGGGCCTCATACACTTGGGCTTAAGCAACAGTAAAATGTCAGGGCCTCATACACCTGGATTTAAGCAATCAGGGCGGACATATGCTAATAAAATGCCAGGGCCTCATACACCAGGGCGGGCTTAAGCAATCAGGGCGGACCTGTGTTAATAAAATGTCAGAGCCTCATACACCTGAACTTAAGCAATCAGGGCGGACATGTGCTAATAAAATGTCAGGGCCTCATACACCTGGGCTTAAGCAATCATGGCGGACATGTGCTAATAAAATGTCAGGGCCTCATACACCTGTGCTTAAGCAATCAGGGCGGACTTGTGCTAATAAAATGTCAGGGCCTCATACACTGGGCTTATATTATGCCAAGGGCTTATTTACAATGCCTTGGGCTTGAGCAATCAGGGCGGACCTGCGCTCCGGAGATAATAAATATGAGCAAGTCATAATAGCCTAGCTCCAAAAATATATGTTTATGAAATTAAAATAACAGTTGGGAAGAAATAACCATAAATCCTGTTGTGGGGATTAAGTTCCAAAGTCGAAGTGAGTTATAAGGCTTAATCTTATACCGAGTTGAGCACGGGTAGTTCGGCTGAAGCACATGCCGAAACCATATATGATAAATCCTGAGCTCAGTGACAATGAGATGGGGGCCGAGGGCCCGATGTTTTGAGCTATGCACACCTAGGCAACATGGGTCGAGCACCGACAAGGTGCACATGACCAATTTATAGCACGTCCCGAGCTGGTATAGAGTACTAATGAGCAACCTGTGCCAGTCCTCTGCAGTCCATGGATGATTTATTCAACAGCTTTGAACTTTGAAAGCCTAAAATACCGTTTTGCTTCAATCCATAGCTCTTTGAGAAAGATTATGCTCGTCCCATTTTACCGTCATCACAACCAAGATTAGATGCTTCTGTCTCAATGGCACGATCAACATCACGATCAAACTTTGGTGCATTGTCCAACCCAAACATGGTGTTATGCTCATCCCGTTTTACCAGAACATCTATCAATTCAAAGCCCTTACCTAATGGATTCTCAGTATGCCTTAAATGATAAAGACTTGAGCACATGGAACTAGTCATGCAGACATACATATATCAAATGAAATATCTCTAGCATCTGAAATTCGAGGGACCACAATGTTATGGTCGGTGTGATAAATAGGTCAATCAAAATGTAGGAATCAAAATTGACACAAGATGATAATCAGAAGATGTCAAATATATTAACCCCTTAACAAAGCTTTTAATTACTCGAGGACATAGCCTGTAAATTGTTAGAGAAAGACAAGATAGATATTCAGATATATCTCTAAAGTTGTTACCTAGTTAGCTATTTTATAAGCTCGTGATCCCAGCTTAACATGCTGCTCCACCTAGCAAATATTATGATCAATTTGGTGAATGACATACCATGAGACTTTGCATGAAACATATGAATCTTTTCAGAACATTTGTATTCTCAAAAATTAATAAATGATAAAACTAAGTAAATAAGTGTTTAGACCAAAATACAAATTAGACCATGCGATGATGATTCGAGATTATAAAATCATAAGGCCGAGCACTTCCTGACAGAGGGCCTGCTTAAATTTGTAGAAGCATTACTCCCAAGAAACCATTTCCAGAAAATAAATAGTATTTGTATCATACATGAAGATAACCCAAACAGCCCACTATATTCTTTAAACTATACTCTGAATCTGAAACCAATACCCAAGCAAGGTTAAACATCTTTAATTGTTTTAGTAAGTAGAACATGTAATTCCAGTATTTAAAGCTGTTGTTGAGCAAATATATTATAGTAATTAGGAGCAAATAAAATAAATAACAAAGTTAAGAACGTCTCTGGCCATGGTAATGTGAAACATCCAAACTCTTGAATGAAACATAGATGCCTCCGTTTCACATGAGGCAGCGTTTTTAGAGCTCGATCAACTCAAGCATTCCGTCAAACACATAGAGTGCAGCAGGTGTGAGCTTCATATTACTGTTCTTCTTCCTCAACCGAACCCTGAGCTTCAAAGAGTGAGGGAAATATGTTGAGAGATGAGAGAATACTTTGTTCATATTCTTGGAGGCATCAGACCACCCCATGTCGCCCAGAGCCGCGTGAACCTCATCCCAAACCAGCCTTGCTAGCCAACAGCCTAGCGTTGCAGAAGCCACGCGCAGCCAGAAACCCATCACTAAATACAATTGTCCCCCACACATCACAAGAATGCTTTCTGCCCGAACTCTTTCCCCCAAGTCAAAGAGAATCCCGGGCTAGCAGTGAAAGTGTTGTGCAGAGTGCTTGGACAAAGGTGACGTGAAATAGAGAAGAACCAAAGCTCATCTCCTCCTTGTTCAACACAAATTCCTCAACAGAAAATTCATTCCTCTCCCCAAAAGTCTCGAGGCATTTGCATTAATTCAAAACCCATCACAGCTGATACAAGCATAATATCTCTCTGCACTACACGCCTAACCTAGCATCCATGAGGTAGCTGCCATACCTGAAACTGCACCACCAAACCAGTCCATCAAAAATTAGCTCGATTTTCCATAGTTTTTTTTTTGTTCGATTATGTAACAATGAATTGAATATGCGAAAAATAAATTTACATCAAATTTACGTGAAAATCTTAAGAGGAAAAACCACGGGACGTAGCCCCTAACCGATGAAGCAGCCTCTCCCCTTCTCAACCTACTTTTCCATTCCTCTTATCATTGTTAGAGCTGTCAGAACGGGTCAGTCCGACCCAAACGGGCTGGCCCGCCCAACCAACAGCCCAAAGGGCCCAACTCGTTTTGACAGTTCTAATCATTGTTAATGAGCTTTTTTATTGATTAATTAAGTGTGAAAGTAGGCCTTTGTCGTGGCTTCTAATTAATGGGTCAAAATAAATGAAAAAATGGTTAATAAAATATTAGAATAAGCATATTATTTTATGAGATCGGATCAAATTCATAGAAAAAATATAATATTTTAATATTAAGATGATATATTAATGAACTAAAAATATCCATAGTAAGACGTAACAATCATCTAGAAACAAGCCATTTTCTTAAATCCATCGAAAGTCGTATCCGACGTGGAGACAGATCAGCACCAACATAATTAGAGATATTTTCATGCTGCATTCATCCAATGCAACCTCCACTTCATGATTTTTACTGTCAATGATTTAATGAGAATTTTGAAGTCAATGAATAAAAACTTAAATAAAATTCTTTTATTCCGCGAAGTATAATGAGTTTATTATTTTTAAATTCATTTTATCATAAAATAAGAAATTTAAATAGATAAAACAAATTCATTTTAAAAATATTCTGTCACGCATTATCCCACACTGAAGTTACATCATTGGGTTTGGTTCTCTTAAGAAGTACAGGGGATGGTGGATGCTCTTCAGGTTCATACAAGAAATATATATATATAACTAAAAAATGATTATTATCTATGATAGATAAAGCAATACAGCTGCAACACGTTTGTAAATTAGTACAAATATGAACACGTGTGAATACATATATCAAACTTATAATACACGTATGAAACATGTTCTTCCGACAGAGGTGACAAAATGGACTGGCTGAAATATATTTTTTTATATTTTTTTTATAGCAGGAGCGCGTCACCATCTTCACAGGACTAGGGACCAAAATTAGCGTCTATCCTATTAATTAGTTCACAAATAATTTATTTAATGGATTATAGTTTCTTTTTTTTTTTTTGTAATCCAAGTATCCATTGGTCAAAAATTGCATGAATATTGCTTTACATGTGAAATTAATCTAATTTGTCCCCAAATGTTCTTTGTCAATCAAGATGTCGTTGTTGTTGTTATTATTTTATGATATTATTTATTACTTTAATTTTATTCTCATTGCCTTCTTTCAAATCTTGTTTTCAGAAATTTATTGTACAACGCATAAGTTCCAAATTAAAATCAATTGGTATTGAGTTAAGTAACATATATATCTTACAAATAGCTAACATAGCTTGGAAATTTTCAATATGACACAACTCTCAACACCTCTTACTTGTGACATATATCAATCAAACACATTGATTGATAATACGGGTGACGGTGAGCATGATGACGGAATAGACAATCATATGAAAAACCTGCTCTGATACCATACTAAGAATATATGAGGTTCAACTCAAAAACAGTTGACAATTAGTGTAGTAACTCATGTATCTTATAACAAGTTAATATAGTTTGTACATAATTAGCAGTACAACCAAGTATTAGAATAAATCTATACAAAATATTAGAACAAATCTAAACAAAACACATAGTAAGCTTAGTAGTTGAATTTAGTTATTTGACGCTAAAATAAGGGGTGCAACCATAACTTTTTAACATGGTGGACAAATTTAGTTTCGAATGATATATTAAATTCTGAAAAAAACATCATGTTACATTAACTATAAGGAGAAAATAAAAAGTAAAACAATACATATTAAAAATATTTAAAATGCTACTTAGGTCTCAAATTTAATTTTTATTAAAAAAATGCTAACATTTTCCAACGGGTGTCACATTAAAATTGGTAACCACGTTTTTCATATTTAAAAGTAATTAACAAAAATATAATTACTACATATTTGTAAAATTTTCACTAAACTTTCTTTAACCAGCAATTTTTATTAATCATCATTTCATATAATGTTGGAGTGCAATAATTATCGTTGCTTGGAGAGTGATCGAAACATGATGTTTGTATTGCTATACGATTTAAATATTAAAGTTGTACTATTACCACTAGTTATAATTTTTGATAAAGTGTCAAACGATTGTTCCTACATATAACAATTACATATAAAATAAATTTCGGAAGCTCTCCTTAATAAAATATCTGATATTATTATTACATCTTGTGCATAATTATGAGATTACCAAATACCAAACAAGATGTGAAGTTAGTTATACCATGGGCTGTCATGCCGTGGATCCGACGTGGCGATCTGATCGATAGTTAAAACATCGAGCAGATCAAGGCAAATTCCCTCTCCTCTACCGTTGGATTTAAACGTTCTATTTATTTGTATAATCACAACCCAATCAACAAACCAACCAAAGAGAGACAGAGAGAAGAAGCGTGGACGGAAGCTTCAATCCCATTGGATCATGAACAAATGGTGATCTCTCTCTCAACATTGGCTCACAATCTGAAGCCTCAAGCCACTATAAATACACCTTTATGCTTCTCTTCTTCTGCATTCATTGATCCATTCCCATTATTTCTTAACAGAAGAAATCTAATCACCAAGAGGCGTGGTTATTGTTTCTGTTCTTTAGTTTTTACTGAACGTAATAACGTACTTTCTTATCGGGTATGTATCTTTTTTCCAGTTTTCATGTTAAAGTTTTGATCTTTATCTTGTTGATCATCTGCATTGGGCTTTTTTTGCTTTGAAAGTTTGCTAATTTCTGGAATTTGTTTCTCTGGTTTTTGTAGCTGAACACATCTTTGAGTGGTTGTGCTGATTCTTTGTTTTACAGGGTAGTAAGGTAAGAGAAGAGATGACGATCAAGCCAGCGATTCGGATTGCGGATAGAAAACTGGTTGTGAAGGACCGGACCATACTTACCAACGTGCCGGAAAATGTGATCGCCACTTCTGGCGCCGCAGCGGGACCTGTGGCGGGGGTGTTTCTGGGAGCAGCTTTTGACCAAGATAGCAACCGTCACGTGGTTTCCCTCGGAAATCTGCGTGATGTTAGATTCTTGGCGTGTTTCAGGTTTAAATTGTGGTGGATGTCTCAAAAAATGGGGGATCAGGGGCGAGATATCCCACTAGAGACGCAGTTCTTGCTTCTGGAAACAAAAGATGGATCCCATCTTGAATCGGAAGTTGAGGATGATGAAGAAAGCAAGATACTTTACACGGTGTTTTTGCCTTTGATTGAAGGGTCATTTAAAGCTTGTCTTCAAGGGAATGATGGAGATGAGCTACAATTATGTTTGGAGAGTGGGGATAATGATACTCTTGGATCCACTTTCACACATTCAGTGTATATTTGTGCCGGAACGGATCCGTTTGTTACGATACACGAGGCGATGAAGGAGGTTAAGTTGCATCTTGGGACTTTTAGGCTCAGGCAAGAAAAGAGTTTACCAGGGATTGCTGATTGCTTCGGGTGGTGTACTTGGGATGCTTTCTATCAAGAAGTGAATCAAGAAGGGGTCGAAGCCGGCCTCGAGAGTCTAATTTCTGGAGGAACGCCTCCGAAATTTGTCATCATCGACGACGGTTGGCAGTCTGTCGGAGGAGATGAGCAAAAGAACCAGCAAGAGCAGCAGTCACCTCTGCTCAGGCTGACGGGAATTAAGGAAAACGATAAATTTCAGAAAAAGGAAGATTCCACCTTGGGGATCAAGAGTATCGCTAACATAGTGAAAGAGAAGCACGGATTGAAATACGTGTATGTGTGGCACGCCATCACGGGCTATTGGGGCGGGGTGAGGCCTGGAGTGAAGGAAATGGAGCAATATGGATCAGCTATGCAGTATCCAGCGGTGTCTAAGGGAGTAATGGCCGACGAGCCGGGGTGGAAAACCGATGCACTTGCATTGCAAGGATTGGGATTGGTGAATCCCAAGAATGTATACAAGTTTTACAATGAATTGCACACATATTTAGCTTCCGCAGGGATAGATGGAGTGAAAGTAGATGTGCAGTGCATATTGGAGACACTTGGGGACGGTCTTGGCGGTAGAGTCGAGTTAACAAGGCTTTATCATCAAGCTCTTGATGCATCTGTTGCAAGAAACTTCCCAGATAATGGCTGCATTGCCTGTATGAGCCACAACCTCGAATCGCTTTACTGGTATACTTCGAGCCTTTCCTCTAAATATTTTTATGGTATTAGAAGTTGGATTTCTTGTACATTACCATTTCCATTCTTTAGATGATTTCTGATATGTTTTTAATGATGATTCTATAAAACAGTTCGAAACAAACCGCTATTGTGAGAGCATCTGATGATTTCTATCCACGGGATCCTGTATCACATACGATCCACATTGCAGCTGTTGCATATAACAGTGTCTTTCTTGGAGAAATAATGTTACCCGACTGGGATATGTTCCATTCTCTACATTCGGCAGCAGAGTACCACGGATCGGCCAGGGCTATTAGCGGTGGACCTGTTTATGTCAGGTAATGAATCCCAAATCTTCCCCCCCTTTGAATATACTTTATGATACCTGTTGGATTTCTGTTTATCATATATACGATATAATGCTGAAAATTGAGTTCATTCGGAACAGTGATGCACCAGGGAAGCACAATTTCGATGTTTTGAGGAAGCTGGTTCTGCCGGATGGCTCGATTCTCCGAGCCCGATTGCCCGGCCGGCCTACTAAGGATTGCTTGTTTTCAGACCCAGCCCGTGACGGTGTTAGGTGAGTGTTTTTGAATGTTTGGTTTGTTTTGGTCTTACTGATTCCAATTCCGTGTTGGTGTACTATTACATCATGGCTTGAACCATTGTCATAGTAAGGGTATAATACTAAACCACATCTCATTCTTTTAGGAAATTGATTTCTAACTTCTAATTCTTCCTTAGTTCTTATACTCTTGCGGGTGCATTTATCTGAGAAATTCTTGTTCTGTTTCAGCCTGTTGAAAATATGGAACATCAACAAATACACAGGTGTACTTGGAGTATACAACTGCCAAGGTGCAGCATGGAACAGCGTTGAGAGAATGAACACATTCCATCAGACCAACTCAGAAGCGATAACAGGCCACATAAAGGGCCACGATGTTCATCTCATTTCAGACATTGCCCTCGACTCCAACTGGAATGGAGACGTGGCTCTTTACTCCCACCAGAGTGGGGAACTCATCACTCTCCCACACAATGTTGCCATGCCAGTTTCCCTCAAGATCCTAGAGCATGAAACTTATACGGTTACACCCATTAAAGAACTCATCCCCGGGCTCAAGTTTGCCCCATTCGGGCTAATCGACATGTTCAATGCTGGTGGAGCGATTGAAGGACTAGAATATGATGTGAATGATGGTGCAAAGTTGTATGAGTTTGAGAATGGACAGAAAGTGGGGAACTTGAGTGGGAAAGCGGTGGCAGTCGTGTCGATGGACGTAAAGGGTTGTGGGCGTTTGGGTGCTTATTCCTCGGTTATGCCAAGAAAGTGCTCGGTGGGATCATCTGCGGTCGAGTTCGAGTACGATGCTACCTCTGGATTGGTGACCTTGAACTTGCAAGATATGCCTCCGGAGGATCAGAAAGTTCATAAAATTGAAATTGAATTATGAATTTATCATTTCAAAGCTAGTTTATAAGAATCATGAAGAAAAATAGAGGGAAACAAAATTTTGATTTAGGAAAGATTAAAGGGGCTATAACTACATTTGCTCTACTTACACCCCTCCCCATGGTTGCTACTGATCTTGTGGTGGAAGGAAAAAAATTGAATTCGAACAGCTTTTTCGCGATATCTAACACGAATTGGCTGTCCCTAAATTCATCTTACAATAATAAATTGTGAAATTACTTCTATTCTACCAACATTACATATATATATATAGGGAGGGTAACATGGTTGCTGACGCTCTAATTAATTTTGCATTTGAGGAAATATGGTATCACTTATTGTTCGGAAGACTCGATTTCTAAAATTAGAGGACTTTGTCATTTGGATCAGTTAGGAATTCCTAATATTAGAACTTCTTTTTAAATTATTGCAACTCAATTTTAGGAGGTCTTGGTCTAGTCTCCCTCATATGTAATGATCTTCCTTCTTTTTTTTTTTTTGCCAATAAATAAACGGGTAAGGGTCTGCCCTAGATCACATAAGTCTGATGCGTGAGCGGATGCGGCTGCGCGAGTGCGTCAATTTTCCAAAAATTTGAGTGCGGGTGCGCCTTAATGCGCCTATTAAAAATAAATAAGTAAATAAATAAAAATAAAATTATATATATATTTATATATAATATACACACTGATGAAATGAAGTTACACATACATAATATACATCATATTTAACAAACTTATATCATTATTATATTATTTACAAATTTACAATATGAAGTTCTTAAAAACTTTGGTGCTTGCAGCTTTACCATTCTTAAAAAGTATTAAAATTATATTTTATTGAATGATATAATATTTGCAGTTTTGTAAAATGTTATAGCCAGTGATACAACGTAATTTAACTTGTATTTGTTCCTTCTAGTAAGGATTCTCCGAAAAATATATTTTAAAAAATGAAAAATGAAAATGAAATGAAGTATCAAAATTTTGTTTTATTTTAAGATATAAAATAACGAATTTGAAAAACGAAACCAAAATTGTACGTATATATTTCAACATGTTTGGTAATAGTATGAATTTATTAAGAATGACTCATATTATTTTCGGAGACTTATATTTTACCTTATGAAATGACTAATATAAGCATTTAAATTAACTCAATAAAAATAAAAGTTTTATTTATAAAGTTCATTCTATTAATTTTCATGCAAAAAACTAAGATATCAAAATTATTATTATTTACTCTGCAAAAATGTTACAAAATTACAGATTTATCATACTTTCTTTTATCACATATTTTAATCTTTCATATGTTATTATGTATTTTCATTATTCATTACATAATAGTGAATATTATCTATCTATTTACCATATTATATTATTTTCTTACCAACCCGAAGTACCTAGGAACCATGAAAATTCATCTAAAAGCCCAAAATCGAAGAATTTTTTTAATAATTACAACAAAAAAAAAATCGAAAAATTAAGGAGGATTAACAAGATTTAGTAACTCAATGCGCGACTTAGTATATCTTATATCTTAGTGCACGAATTAGGAATTCTTAGTGCGCGAATTAGGAATTCTTAAAGCGCGAATTAAAAATTCTTAAAGCGCGAACTAGAAATTCTTAATTTGCCTTAATGCGGCTCACGCGTACCCAGTTCGTCAGTTCTCGGAGCGCCATTGCGTGGAGGTGGGTAGGATGATTATGTGACTTAGGGTCTGCCTAACCTCCCGCTACGACACCAACAGATTTGGGAAAAAAAATACTTCTATCCTAGTGGAAGTATGTTTAAGTTGGTGGTGTTCTCTATTATCATTAACAACGAGTAAGTATATAGGTTTGCTATTCTTGTGTGTAATGCTCCTTCGTTGGTTATATATATATACATATATATATATATGTATATATATATATATACATATATATATACATATATGTATATATATATATATGAAGAATATCTATATAATAAAAGCACATTCAACAACAACAATAACTAAGCCTTTAATCCCAAATGAATTGGGGTAGGCTATATGAACAATAGAGAGAATCAAGTCGGGTCGGACACATGCGTCAGTCTTCTCCAAACGCTTATACCAGTCAACATATCTTCTGTAATCCCATTGCACTCCAAATCTTTGTGTATAACTTCGAGCCATGTCTTCTTCGTTCGTCCTCTCGCTCTCGTGAACTGGCTGAAATCCATGGACTCCACTCGACGCACAGGTGCACCGCTGGGCCTACGTCGAACATGCCCAAACTAACGTAAGCGGCTTTCTTGCATCTTCTATTCTATATAAGCTACACCTACTTCAACTCGAATATCTTCATTCCTTATTTTATCTTTTCTGGTTTTACCGCACATCCAACGAAGCATACTCATCTTTTGGATGTGATTCCTCTTGGGTGCCCAACATTCCGTCCCACACAACATTGCGGGTCTTACGACGGTTCTATAAAACTTTCCCTTCAATTTCAGCGGGATATTACGATCGCATAGAACTCCGATGGCTTTTCTCCATTTCAACCAGCCAGCCTGAATCCTGTGGTTAACGTCGATGTCAATCTCTCCATCCTTTTGGATAACTGAACCTAGGTATCGAAACTTGTGCTCATCGATACCTCTTGACCACCGAGTGCTACAACACCGGAATCCCGAAAGGAACGACCACTAAATCTGCATTCCATATATTACATTTTAGCCCTACTTAATCTAAAACCCTTGGATTCCAAAGTCTATCTCCATAGCTCCAATTTGGCATTTACCCCTGCCATTGTCTCGTAGATTAACACAACATCGTCAGCAAAAAGTATGTTCCAAGGTAATTCAGTATGTATGTCTTTTGTTATCTCATCCATCACTATGGCGAACAGGAAAGGACTCAACGCAGACCCTTGATGCAATCCAATAGTGATCGAGAACTCACTTGCCACCCCACTACACATTCTCACATTGGATGCTAATTCGCCGTCCATGTCCTTGATTATATTGACATACTTGATGTGAACTTTTTTCTTCATCAAAGCCCACCATAATATCTCCCTTGGTACTTTATCATAGGCCTTCTCCAAGTCTATAAAGATTATATGCAGATCTTTACTCCGCTCACGATAGCGCTCGACAAGTTGACGAAGTAAATGGATAGCTTCAGTGGTTGACCGTCTTGGCATGAACCCAAATTGGTTCTCCGATATCTTGACCTCCCTACTTAAACAACATTCAATTATCCTCTCCCAAAGCTTCATTGTATGACACATGAGTTCTATACCACGATAGTTGGTGCAACTCTGAATGTCACCCTTATTCTTATAGATAGGGATGATAGTACTATTTCTCCATTCATTTGGAATTTTGTTACTCCTCCAAATCTTGTTAAATAGATCTGTTAGCCACTTTATCCTCGTCGGTCCTAGACATCTTCATACTTCAATATGGATTCCATCAGGACCAACTGCTCTTCGTACTTTCATTTTGTTCAAAGCTTCTTTAACATCAGATTCTCTAATTCTGCGAGTAAACTCACGGTTTACATCATGTTGATGGATGTTAAGATCACCTAAATCTTGGCTAAAGCCACCGTTGAACAAGCTGTTAAAATAATTCTTCCATCTTGTTTTGATGTCTTCATCTCGAACCAAGACTTTATGGTTCTCATTTTTTATGCATTTCACTGCACATAAGTCTCTTGTCTTCCTCTCCCTCGCTCGGGCAATCATGTAGATATCTTTTTCTGCCTCCTTGGTATCCAATTTATCGTACACTTCTTTGTAGACTTTAGCTCTAGCATCTTGAACCGTTGTCTTCGCTTCTTTTTTGGCAAGCTTATATCTTTCGAAGGTGGCCCCATTGTTCTTCTTCAGCTCTCTGTAAGCATCCCTCTTGATTTGGATAGCCTTCTTTATGTCTTCATTCCACCATGATGCGTCCTTACCTGGTGGAGCATATTCTCTTGACTCACCAAGGAGCTCTGTAGCTACCATCTTAATGCCACGAACCATTTTGTTCCAGGTGGTATCGGGATCATCTCTTGGCGTCCAATTAACTTCCTCGACTACCTTCTCTACAAAAGCTCCAACGTTACATTCTTTTAACAGCCACCACTTAATTCTAGGTTCTAACTTATGCTTAATTCTAGTAGCCCTATTCTTAATCCTAACATCTAAAACTAAAAAGTCGGTCTTGGGTAACTACACCCTCTCCTGGAATTACCTTACAATCCAAGCATTTAACTCTATCTATCCTTCTAGCCAAAAAGAAATCTATTTGGGTTGCACTAGACCCACTTCTAAAAGTAACTAGATTAGAGGACATCTTCTTGAACCAGGTATTCGCTAGGACTAAGCCATATGACATGGCAAAATCCAAAAGTGAATTACCTGCGGCGTTCCTGTCCCCAAAGCCATAGCCTCCATGAACACTCTCATAACCATCCTGATCAGAACCTACGTACCCATTGAAATCTCCCCCGATGAAGATTTTCTCATTATGGGGTATTCCTTGCACTACGTCGTCTAGATCCTCCCAAAATTTCCCTTTAATAGCCTCATCTAGACCAATTTGGGGTGCATAGGCACTAATGATATTAAAAATATCATTGCCTAAAACTAGCTTAACTAACATTATCCTATCTCCATTCCTCCTAACTTCCACTACATGCTCAAGTAGTTTGTTTTCTACGGTTACACCTACCCCAATACGATTATTCTCCTTACCCATGTATCAAAGTTTATAGCCCCAAAGAGCTATAGTTCTGGCTTTCTCACCTATCCATTTAGTCTCCTGCAGACACATAATACTAATTTTTCTTCTACTCATCGTCTCTACTAACTCTGTTAATCTACTGGTAAGGGAACCTACATTCCAAGAGGCTAAACGAATCCTATGGTCTTGGTTTCGAGCTAACTTCTCTACCCCCACTCACCCGAGATGAGGGAACCCTTGCTCATTTGACACCACATCCAGGCGTCGATGTGGCGCGTTGCCTATGGGCGACGACCTAGCAGCCCTTGCCCACTTATCACTACACCGGGGTCCAGTGCAGCGCGTCGCTGTGTAGGGAACGCCCCAACGTAATTCATCTTATAGTTCATGTCATTGAGATGTGACTAATTTATCCGGCTGGCTGTCACATGCCTACCATCACCCCCCTCCTTTACCTTTGCTTGGGACAGGCAGTTATACATATCATAAGTGATCCATATCACCAATGATGTATATCACTGACGGAGTTAATAAAAGCACATTGGAATGCAAAATAGATATTGTGCAATATCAATTTATTTTTTGCCATTGGCAAAAAGATGAAGCTGCAATTATGGTTGACGTTGCCTATAAATTCCCAAATAATAATGAGGTTAGCCTGATCTTGCCCCTGAGGACAGTATCATCATATAAAATATTCAACATCAATTTCAAATTAATGAAATCGAAGGTCTTATGGCTCAATTATCATCAGTTCTTTAGGAGAGCTCGATATCTCAGGCTTGAACCCCATCCTCTCATCTTTTCCATGTAGTCGTAATATAATAATGTAGTTCTAATAAAGTCATAATAGTTGTTAAAAAAAACTTCAAATTAATGATATATCTACCCCATGCTTTTGGTTTTTTTTTAAAAATAATTCAAAAAAAAAAATATTTTCAAAAATACATCGAAAATAAAAATGTTGCAAATATACCCTAAACCGCCCTTGAAAAGGGCGGCTGCTAATACATTGAGGGGTCGCTTCTACGTGAAGCGACCCCTACATATTGAGGAGCCGCCCATTCAATGGGCGGCTCCTCTTATTTTTTTTTAATTATATAAATAAATATATATATTTATATTATTAATATAATATATTATTATTATTATTATATATTATTATTATTAGGGCAATTCTTAAATCTTTAAAGGCAATCTAAAATTGATCATCAGTCTTTGTGTAAAAAAATTTTTGATGTCATTCGACATATTATCAATTACATTAGTTCTAACTCCTTATTCACCTAAAATTACTAAAATACCCTCGCGTTCTCACACGTAAAGTTTGTATGAAACATATATAATTTTGGTATTCAATATACATAAAATTAATATGAAACCTATACAACTTCAGTGCTAAGTATACATAAAATTGGTATGAAACCTATAATAACTCCCCATCACTTAAAAATACTAAAGTACCATTGCTTTCTCATAGGCAAAGTTGATCATAAATTGCTATGAAACCTATAATAATTTTGGTACTAAGTATATATAAAATTGATAAGAAACTTACAGTAAGAAAAAATTGGTAGCGACCGCCAAACTGGTAGGCTGCTGCTAAATGATTTAAGGGCCGCTACATAATATTTTTGAGAAGCGGCTGCTAATATAATATAATATATTATTAATATTATATATAATATTATTAATATTATATATATTATATACGTATATTTAGGTTTTTTATAATATAATATAATATATTATATACGTATATAATATAATTATATACATATATAATATTATTAATATTATATATATTATATATAAAATAAAAAAAAAATATTGAGGAGCCGCTTCATGAAGCGGCTCCTCAATATTTATTTATATATATATATATATATATTATTATTAACATAATATTATATATATATACGTATATAATATATATAATAATAATATATTATATTTATTATTATTATATATATATGTACATATATATTGTGATTATTATTATTAGGGTAAATTCTTAAATCCTTAAAGGCAATTTAAAATTGATCATCAGTATCTGTGTAAGAGAATTTTTGATGTCAGTTCACATGTCATAAATTACATTAGTTCTAACTCCATATTCACCTAAAATTACATTGATGTCAATGGTACTTTAGTATTTTTAGGTGAATATGGAGTTAGAACTAATGTAATTTATGACATGTGAACTGACATCAAAAATTCTCTTACACAGATACTGATGATCAATTTTAAATTGCCTTTAAGGATTTAAGAATTTACCCTAATAATAATAATCATAATATATATGTACATATATATATATATAATAATAATAAATATAATATATTATTATTATATATATTATATACGTATATATATATATAATATTATGTTAATAATATATATATATATATATATAATTAAATATTGAGGAGCCGCTTCACCATGAAGCGGCTCCTCAATATTTTTTTTATTTTATATATAATATATATAATATTAATAATATATTATCTATGTTGCACGGATACGGATACGCGGATACGTGGATACGCAGATACGGGTACGGCTGCACGGGATTTTCAAAATTTGTAGGATACGATACGTCCGAATACGACAAATTTTATTAATTTATTTATATATATATAAATATATAATTAATAATATTTGTAATAAATCAAGTTTCAAGCATATAATCAACATTAAACACATTAGAAATCAGAATAAAGTTGCAAACTCACCAACTTCACGACAAATGGTAAAATATTAATCCAGAACATCTAAAAATTTCAAGCATATAATCGACATAAACACATTAAAGTGGTTAGGAAATAGGGATTTAGTTAAATAATTTAATTTAATTACAGTTTCAACCCTATTTTTTTAAAAAAATTCGAATTTGCCGTATCCTACCCGTATCGGATACGGTCAACGGCGTATCTTGACCGTATCCGAAACGTATCCGAAATAAAAATTTATTTTTTATCCTCGGATACGCCACGTGGCATATCCGATACGTATCGGTGCCGTATCCTGCCGTATCCGTATCCCAGAAGTATCCGATACTTGACCGCAAAATTTTTTGGAGTATCGGTGCAACATAGTATATTATATATAATATTAATAATATATTATATTATATATGTATATAATTATATTATATACGTATATAATATATTATATTATATTATAAAAAACCTAAATATACGTATATAATATATATAATATTAATAATATTATATATAATATTAATAATATATTATAATATATTAGCAGCCGCTTCTCAAAAATATTATGTAGCGGCCCTTAAATCATTTAGCAGCAGCCTACCAGTTTGGCGGTCGCTACCAATTTTTTCTTACTGTAAGTTTCTTATCAATTTTATAATACTTAGTACCAAAATTATTATAGGTTTCATAGCAATTTATGATCAACTTTGCCTATGAGAAAGCAATGGTACTTTAGTATTTTTAAGTGATGGGGAGTTATTATAGATTTCATACCAATTTTATGTATACTTAGCACTGAAGTTGTATAGGTTTCATATTAATTTTATGTATATTGAATACCAAAATTATATATGTTTCATACAAACTTTACGTGTGAGAAAGCGAGGGTATTTTAGTAATTTTAGGTGAATAAGGAGTTAGAACTAATGTAATTGATAATATGTCGAATGACATCAAAAATTTTCTTACACAAAGACTGATGATCAATTTTAGATTGCCTTTAAAGATTTAAGAATTGCCCTAATAATAATAATAATAATAATATTTATATATATATGCACGTATATATTATATATAATAATAATAAACATATATATTAATATATATACGTATATAATATATATAATAATAATAATAATATATTATATTAATAATATATATATATATATTTATATAATTTAAAAAAAAAATAAGAGGAGCCGCCCATTCAATGGGCGGCTCCTCAAAGATGTAGGGGCCGCTTTACGTAGAAGCGGCCACTCAATGTATTAGCAGTCGCCCTTTCCAAATGCGGTTTATGGTATATTTGCAACATTTTTATTTTCGATGTATTTTTGAAATTTTTTTTTTTTTTGAATTATTTTTTAAAAAAAACCCATGCTTTTGGGATGACGTAAAAATTTCCCACTCGTGGGTAACATGCCGTACCAACTGACATGCCAGGTCGGCTACAGTTATCATCATTTGAAACTAATCAAAGGCCATTTGTTCAGATTAAAGTTCTTTTAAATTTATTTTTCTATGTTTTTTACTGTTTCATTTTGATTATATTTGAACTTATAATACTAAAATTATATTATGATTAACTATAAATACAATCGAAAACAAGTCGACGACCTGACCAACGAAAAACAGTAACAAATACAAATACCTAATAGAGGCAAAGATAAAGGCACACCGATAAAAGACTAGACTAAAAGGTGGACCGAAAAAATAAATCACTTCAGATGAAAATGAGCTTAATCGGGAGACCATCAAAAGCCAATACAAGTCCCCTCAAACTACAAAGCCCAAAAATAGGGCGAACTAGAGAACTCCCTTCCGAAATAAACGAAGGAATGAAGAATGATAAGCAGGAAACATAAACTAATAAAAGATCCACAAACGAATAAGCTCCCGTATCCAAATCCCTGACTAAAACCCATCGACCAAGAGTCACTCATTGATGGCGCACGAAACCGAATAGCCTCGAATACAAGGCCAAGCATTTGCCTATAATGAAACAAGCCAAAGGAAACACCAGCAAAGAGGCACAAAACTTCACCACCAAAACAACCAACACATCGCCAAAAGGTGTGATACCAAATGTAGACATAAAATGACGACGACAGACAAATGCAAATTTACACAACACCACAAACTATAATATTAAAAGATTAGGGAAATAGCTATCAACACCAAAAGGAAAGAACTCGCATGACAATCGAGTCTCAAAGTAATGCACGGGAGTCTCCCAAGCCCCGCACATTCAAAGCGACCGACGGGATTGCCGCGCAACCACCGCCAATAAAAAAGATGGCCTCGCCGACCAAATTGACCACCTCGAGTTGCTGTCAACGGGTACTAGCGGAGGGAAAGTCCTGCCTTTGGGTAGAAAATAACATCGTATCAAAAGACAAAGAAGAAGGCTAGCCCCTTGAAACCCAAAGATATCAGACGGTGATAGCAAACCCAGAGGAGACACCCGAGGAAAGGTCATGGAGAAACAGAACACCGACATCCAGCAAAACAAAGGTAGCAACAAAAGGCACAAGAAATCGATTGCAAAAGCGTGAGCATAAAAACCCCACAATGCCAAGGGACCGGCCCCATGACCGCACAGAAGCCACAAGCAAATTCGCCAAGCACGAAGGGGAAAATAGAAGAGCACAAACCAGAGGAGAAGCAACTATACCACCAGAAAAGCCAAGTGTAACCAGAAGCAACTTTGTGAGCACGATAATCCCACAGGGGAGAATAAATCTCTAGAGAGAACCATTTTTACATAACAAAAATATGTAATTACAATATCGAGATTTTATAATATTATTATATTTTGAATAATTAAAATATAAAATGATTTATAAATTAAACACACGAAGAACCCACATTCCCAATATTTTTGGCAAACATGAGAAATTTCCACTCAAAAGATGAACAAAGCACAGCCTGAGTATTGCCGTCCTAATTCACAGAGTTTAGAATAATCAGTAGGAGACCCGACAAATCACTCGTTCATCATTCCAACGAAAAGCTTACAATTTCATTTTCTTTACAACAAGAAACTCTTGAGCCAATTATACACGAGGCTTCATTAGTATGTACGAGGAAACTAGACAGCCTTCTGAGCATTATGCATAAACAAACACAAGAGATCAAGAGAATAATACTATATGGACTGGAAAATTTTTATCCGTCGAAGAAAATGTACTATCAGGGACGAAACCAGCAGGAATACGGGGAGCGTAATTGCCCCGGCTCAAACGAAAAAAAAAAAGAGATTTATGAGTAATATTTCCACATTAAGTTCTTCAAATCCATTGAGCTAACGCCCTTGACTCAAATTCTGGGTGCGTCTCCGATATCTACGCCATGTTCCCTGCAAGGGATCAGGACACATAAGCAGCACACTGGTACTATGGATTCTCCTAAACTTTGAACAAGTTCGCCAGTTCATTTCCTTGAGGTTCTCACATGAGAGCACAATCACCGGAAATTTATCGGAAATTTATACCTGAAAATCTGGATTAAGAGAATCAGTTGGCATCCTAAAGTGCTGGTGTTTTGGCTGCTAAAAGTCGACTGCATTTACATCATCCCAGTTGTCTGTCGGCTCAACATGTTCGTTATCAAATTCCAGTGGTTGAAATAGTAAAACTTCTTCTAATTGCTTGCTAAAATCATCACGGTCTTCTCGCTCTTCCACATTCTCATCACCTTTTTGCATTTCAATAATTTCCCAAAGTACCCTTTGTTTCATATTATAGTCGAAACTATGTGGTACATAAAACTCGGTATTTTCTTGGTTTGGGGGCTCTGCAGCAACTGAATGAACCACAGTTTGCTCATAGAACATTTCTTTCTGAATATTCCAATCCGCAGCAGTCTTCTCCACCACATCTCCAATTGAACTCTTATTTTCAGCCATATGATTTATATTTTCAACGTCCAACACTTGGCTAGCCTCTTGAATAAATGGAAAATCACAAATCGCATAAGCAAACTCTTTTAACTCGACTCACAATAAACACAACAGTCAAAGTTCAACGTGAAAGAAGTGAAAAGAGTAAGCTTTTTATTTGAATTTTTTGTTTAACTATTAAGAATCAGCAGTAAGGAAACAGTAGGAGCCACATAAATGCGCACAAATCATTATAAGATTGATTTTCATACAGTAGAGGTGAAATACTGGGATTTCACTACAGAATGCAAAGAAGAATCTGGTGGTCCTGGTCAGCTGTAAAAAGGCTTCTACATGAATGCATGATACAGCAATATATGCACGATAATGGCACAAATGAATTGCAAAATACTAAAAAACTACCTTTGATGACTGCGTATTCAGATGATTTTTTCTTGAGTAAATCAACATCAAACTCCATGCCCTTGTAAAGAAAACAAGGAAAAGCATTATTAACTTTTAATATAAACCGAATGCATGAGAAAGACAAGAAAATGATGTCAAGCTTCCAGCAGAAGGTTGTTAGATCAGAAGTAAGAAGTAAGAACTGTAGCAGCCTGCCAAAAGTTGTCGTCAACAAATGTTGAAGCAAAGAAAAATATGCTGTTGAATGCAGATATAATCAGTTAACCAGTGCACTAAAACAATTGGTTTAATACCTCACAGATATTACATGGCCAGATTTAGAAACTAGAAAAGGACCCAAATATGATTTGCATCAAGTTAAGTATAAATTAAGTGAGTTGAAGATCTGAGACTTTACTATCAAACACAACACAATGAAGATGAGAGAAGTATGCAACTTCAATTAGCTTGAAAAAGGTCAGTATGTAAATGACACGACGATGATGACAATAACTGTCGGTTTACTTCTGAAGAAGCACAGGCCATGCAATGCCTTCCAGTTTTTCAATTTGTATTTCCATCAATATTTACATCTTGAACATGAATGCAAGAAGAAGTATCCATGCACAAGCATGCATGATTCAAAATCCTTAACTGCACTAAAAAAGAAAGCTTGAATAGAAACCTAAGCTACACCTAGCCACCAAAAGTATATAAACTAAAGCGGTGAAAAATATTATCACCTGCAACCAGAAAATTTTCAACTATCACAGCTTCACATACAACATTATAAACTGAAAAGGATTCCCACTTCTCAAACCCTTCTAAAACCAGACAATAAAATTCAGAAATTATGTTGCTCTCACCCAAAGATAATTTTTTTTTCACATGAAAGAAATGTTATTTTAGGTCCATACACCATACTTTCCCAAATATAAAGAAATGGAAACTCAAAACTATCACTTTTCCTTCATCCAGTCTGCCCAATCTCACGTTTGATTTTTTTTAAAATATATAAACACCTTAAATTAATGGTTTAAAAAAAATAACTATAACCTATTCACTAAAATCGATTTGATCAGTTTGTTGCTTCACGCATATCCTTCTTGAAAGACATCAGTACAGGAGTCTCTCTATCCAGAACAAATCTTGAGAAATTAAATTGATGATACAACAGAGTTCAAAGTTGGACTACCAAACAAAGCTTAAAGGTGACAAATTCTACTACCTAAGGTACCTGCTTTTCTAACAAACAAAATTTCAAAACAATCATTAGATCGGAGCTTCCATTTTCACAGCTGAAACAGGGGTTTCAACCTTCTCTGGCTGAAGCCAATTCTTTGAACATATAAGAGCTTCTACCGTTTCAGGTCGCAAAGAGCACCTGTAGCTATCCATCTCCCTCGGTACCATATCAAATACAGAGCTCGCGGGAACGGTACAAACTGGTATTGATAATATATCATGGGCCATCTTTGACAGGGTCGGATACTTCGTTCTGTTTAGCTTCCACCACCCCATCACATCAAATATATGCACTCGGGGCAGAAGGGACTCCTCAAGATACTGATCTAGTTCTGATTTTGAAAGCTGGCTGTTGGTTTCCATCATGTACATGTCAAAATCTGCTAGCTCCGCAAGACCATTGTTAGAGACTCCATTTTCTTGCGCTTCCTCGAGTTTTACAGCTGTCCCATTTGCTGATTCTTCAGTGTAAGCAGGAGTTAGAGGTAGAGGAAGAGCCACATATTCCAGAAAGAGCTCGTGGATTCCTTCGTTGACAACCTTCACATACGAGTCTCCTTCCTCCCCATATATTTTTGAAAAACTAAATTCAACAAGCTTCATTTTGAACCGAGGATCCATAAGGACAGCAATAGCAAGGATAAAACAGCAACTCTTCCAATATTTATCGAAATTATCTAGCATCGACTTAGTCAGGGAACTGATAAACGGATCTTCACTGGCCGCTGCACGTGCCAACTCCAACTGAATCTTCCACGCCTCGTGGAAAAATGTGTTCGTTGTCAGAGTACTTGCGGTGCACAGAAGATTGGCAATGTCAAAAAGTGGCTTCAAATAAGTACAGAAAATCTCGATCTGTTTCCAATCTTCCATCGATGGGGCATCCTTGTAGTCTGGATCAGAGGTATCCAAGCAAGAGAAGATTTCCCTCAATTCTGCTGCAGCCAACAACATTTCATAGGTTGTGTTCCATTTAGTTTGGTCATCAAGAACAAGATTTTTAGAGCTAGGCACTTGAAGTTTCTGTTTTAGATCAAGAAACTTTTCCTCGAGCGATTCGGAAGTTTTCACGTACTTGACACTATCTCTAACTTTGTCAACAATGCCCTTTGCAGAATTCAATGCATCTCGTACAATACTACTCAGAGATCGAGCAAGGCAATTTCCAACCAACAGCTGACCACTAAGCATCAAAGGGTTCTTTACAGAGAGAAGAGCTCTGAGATTATCAATGGCGGGTTCACTCAACGGTTGGTTGATAGTTACAGAAAATAACTTGCCATCCATACTCCAATCTGAGAGGCATGCAGCAACAGAATGGCTAAAAGCCGTATCTGAATCTGGATATGGTTCCATTATAACATTAAGAAGTTTATGGTGCATTTTCCAGTCACTGTCAAAGAACTGCCCAGTTACAAATACATAGCCAGTAGTTTGACATGATGACCACATATCCAGAGTGAGAGAGATACGTCCTGGGATACCCATAATCAACTTCTGAATACTCTGCTTTTCCTTTAAATAAGTAGCCACGCAGTCCCCTTGTACAGTGTTGAAGCTGACCATATCAAATCGAGGCTGTAAATTCTGGACAAATGACACAAAACCGGGGTGCTCGACTATGTGAAGCGGGTAATCGTGCATGATTATCATCTTAGCAATCTCATGTCGGCACTGGTCTGCATCAAAAGTAACATAAGGTACACTGGCAGTTCGGTAACGGCGTTTGGGTGCATTTGATAGTGTTCCCATCTTGGAAGGTGCGCTGAATGGGACTAATTGATTTTTCTCCTGATTACGCAAAACAACAGGGCATGTTCCTTTTGCAATATGCCGCTTCAGATGACTCGTGCCCGCTACTTTTGAGCCAGTGCTGTAGGCAAATGATTGTTTACATTGTTTACAGCAGGCCCTTCGGCATCCAGGACCAACTGTTTCGATAGTGAAATGTTCCCAGACTATCGACTTCTTTTTCCTACGCCTGGTTGGTTGTGCCACTGGATCAATGGGTAGCATCTCAGTCTCAAGAGGTTGTGTCTCTAAGACATCAAGTTGCATTTCATCATCGACAGGTTCTGTGTCGATGGGGACTAGTTCATTATTCATGACTGGTTTAGAGTCCTCAGCCTCCATCATGAGAGGGTAGATGAAATTTTCTGCAAATTTGAAATTATGTACATTAACGCAAAAACAAGTCTCAATACCAAAAAACACCAACACGGGTTTCAAAAAAAAAAACCTAATTATGCTTTATCAACATCTGATAATGATGATACGCATTAAAATAATACAGAGGTGTGAGACTCGTAGCAAGGATACTACAAATCAAACTCATTGAAATTGTCAACAATGCAGGTTTCAGTAGCTTCAGATGAGATTAACCAAATATATTATAAAAATAGAAATAGATAAAACGATCAAGTTTCTGTTGCACAAATATGTTGTTTACCGCTTCCCAAAGTTGACGACAAATCTTCCATCAATTTCAATGAATATATTTATTTTCGGAAAAGTGACGCAAGGATTAATGGTTCTCGATGAGTAGAAACAGTGCAGTGTCTGCCACACATGGTTAACAATGAGGTGATGATTCGTGGCAATGTTTTCCAATAATTTTCGAACGGACTTTAGATGATATTTTGATAGTGATGCATTAAGAAGCAATGTTATTGAAATTTCTAAAAGAAATGTTGTGATGGACATCAACACAATCGATCAGCAACATTTTCCACCATAAGATCGATCGCCACAAGTTGAGTTCAAATTATATCAAACTTAAACAAAAGCCAAGAATTGAATAAGTTTGATAGCATAACCATTATCAAGATAAATATCAGCTTGCATGAGCTCGTCATGAGTTCGTTAAACCATATTTACAGCTCAAAATAAGCTAGATTTAATATTATAGTAGTGGAGAAAGCTTACTTGTAAGAATTTCAATGCTTATGAGGTTTTCTACTCTTACAACATCCATCTAATCAATTAAAATAATAATTATTAACAATTAAATGGCTAGTTATAGAATAAACAAATATATTTAATAATAATACATGTAAAATATCGTTAACTAATAAAACTTAAGCAAACATAAAAAATTGATTTTAAAAGAAAATAGCGGAGATCAAGCTCGTTTCCTGCAGTTCGAGCTGGAGCTCTACCAGTATGCATGGGCTTGACACTGAGCGTTTTACATGCTGGACTCAAAAAGTTTACACCCAAGAATATTGACCAGAGTAATTCCAAAATATATTTAAATGCAATTACTTGGTTTGGAAACAGGCCTTCTGATAGCCAACCCAGTAGAAACCATGAGATCCATCCATATGACAAACATATTTTTAACACACATTTATATATATATATAATAAGATACCAATCTTTTTATATGTCTGTGCGCATCAATACAAGAAAATCAGGCCAGAAACGACAACCCCAAGAAAGAACGGATCTATGTTTTACCAAGTCGTGGATCATAAAACTATCTAAACAAAGCCCAAAACAAACAAAACCCCCAAAATCCGTGAACAAAGGAGAATTCAAGAACATGACCATTACCCACAATTCCTTCTAAATATACACCAAGAGCCCATGTCAGAACAAAATGAATTGATCATAGATCTGGACTTTAAGTTCAAAAAATAAAAATAAAAACAATCAAAGCAAACGCTCATTGTACTTTAAGAACAGAAAGAATGGAGCTTCAACAATATTAACACAGATCCATCTCTATACCAAATTCAGTATTACCAGTAGCGGTTGAAAACTAAAACCCTCGATAACATCAAATTAAAACGACAAAATTCACCATAAAAACAAGACAATCTAATAATAAATCAACAAAAAAATATTCCAACCAACCAAAAACCAGAGACACAAACAGATCGAGAAAAAAACAATTCAAACTCTCGCAAAACCTCACACAGCCGATACAAAATTCCCACACAGGTAACAAAAAGAACAGGCACCGACAGAAACCCAGATGGAAAAATACCTTCTTTGAGCTAAATCTAGGTTAGAATCGGCGGTTTCCGGCTCCCTGACGGAGAACCAGATTAGGGTTTCGAGGAGAGAGAAAGTACGAATTGGGCTTGAGCCGTGAACCAATCCAACTGGACCTAATTTTTCAGGGTTTGTTGGAGTGATAAGGTCTATTGGGAAATAGAAAAAGGCTACCAAAATTAAATTGAATTGGATAATGGACTTTGAGGTCCATCAAAGAGTTTTACTACGTGATTCTGAAGGTGTATTAGTGTGTGTTTTTGGAATATAAAATATCTTACTCTATAACATTATAGGACTTGGTCCAAAGGAAGTATATAGGAAATGAGGTGGTTTTGGTTTTGAACTATTGCCTAGCCTAAACCCACAGGGCTATCCAAGGATATGCTAGGCTCAGGGGCGGAGTCCTACCTTATTTTTTTTTAAAAAGGTATTAGTAGTGTAATTTTTTTAAATTTGATGTTGTAGCCCAACCCTATATTACCCGTTCAAACCTATATTTTGATATGTATCCTGACCAGTCCCAGGTAATTTCAAATGCTGGCTCCGCCCCTGGCTAGGCTAGTTGTGAACTTAGCCATACAGCCTAGACTTATTCTTTGTACACTTCAATACCAGCCTAGACACTCGAAGGATCGGGTATTCGAGCTGACTCGTTAGCAATTTGGTCTAGTATTCAAAACTCTGACTCGAGAAGCTCGTTGACTGTTGGATGATTATATATTAAAAATTAAGTCCAAATGAATTATCATGATATAGTTAGCAATTCATTCTAATGGGACTACTGGACAAGAGAGACACATGTTACTACGTTGGAACGTAAGACCAAACAGTGAATGGCTCACTCCTAAGCTCATTGTCCTAACATTGCATATTATCGTATATGATAATCGAAATCACCTGCAGCTTAACAATCACCGCTTGTGCAACCCCATCAATTCTTTGAGTTTTATTCTTACGAACGTACGCAGACCCCATACGGGATACATAACACGTTAGAGAATCTTTATTTGAGTCCTTACCTACCGAAGTAGTTGCCTTTCTCCGGATTTACCCGATGAGGGTTGAGGTATGTGAAGTTAGTAACATGAACATTTTATGTGTGGCAATTGTTGCTTATTTTAAATTAGAAATTTATAAACATTGTTATACAAACAATAATATATATATATATATATATATATATATATATATATATATATATATATTATATATGCGTGACTGATACATAGGACCCATATGTCACTATTGCCGTGGCCCCTGAGACCTTGGACTGAAGAAATCATCTCAAAGTTATTCAGATCCAACAAACATAATCTTACATAATTTTAAGTAAACGGATAAAAAAATCTTATCATTTCTTTAATATAAGTTATCATAAAAATATATTATAGTGAGTTTATTATCCAACTAGTGCTACATCACACCTTCTCATTTAGTTTTTCAAACTTCCTCACATATCACTATCTTTATCTATATTTTTGAATTTCTAAAAATGATTGTAATTGATTTTAATCGTACTCTATACTGCACGGATAATAGATACGGGGCACAGCTACGACACGGTGCAGATACATGAATACAGACTTTCTTAAATTAAAGGATACGATACGATACGTATTGATACAACAATATTTTATATATGTATCTTGTTTTTCTTTACCATATGAATGTGTGAGTAATATATTTATGTAATTCGGAAGTAGTGTGTTGCTTAATTCTTGTTTTAAAAAGAAAGAGATTCATATTGATTTCTTCCGATTGAGTCTCCAACAAACACTACACGTTTGTTTCGCAGTTTCTCTAGCATTATTCTGCCACCTCATTTTCGTATAGAAAAAGATATATTGCTATGCATTTTTTTAAAAAAATGTTTAATTAATTATGTATGTTGAAATGACTTGAATAATTGAAATTTTGATTTCAATATATTAAATAATGATTTATTCATCGTACGAAAAAGACTACACGAGTCCATGAAAAGTTTTTTTTTATAACTCTGTGTAATTCTATAAAAGTTGATAAAAATCTATGAAAATATCCACAAGAGTCTGATAATATTTTCATAACTCTGTGGAATTCTATAAAAGTCAATAGAATCTATCAACTCCACAATAATTTATCATTTAAAAAAAGCCATTAAAAGTCAATAAAAATCTTGAACGAATACACCCCTTAAATACAACTCAAATTACATTAAAAAAATTATAATTTTTTAACATTTTCTTATTAAAAAAGTTATAATTTAATATTATTACAATTTTTTTTTTTGAAAAAAAGTACTTCTCTCATATCCACAGCATGTCCGACACGTGACGGGTTTATTTTTAAACAAATAATTTACGGACAAACCACGTGGTGTCCACATGTGTCCTACCGTGTTCATTATTTATATCTGCAGAATGTTCGATATTGTTCGATAACAGCCCTTAACGTAGATCATACTCTTTTTGCTGCAACTTATCAAATTATTGAAACAATCGATTAGGCTGAAAATCTGTTCAGGCATGATGACTATATACATGGATTGCTGACATGGAAAAACACTGAAAATTTATATAATTTTTCTCTTTATTCGTTACCATATTAAAAATATAGTGACATTTAATATGTACATCTCAACGGCAATGTCAAATCAAATGACCACTCCTTGTCCGTCCTTTTCTCTTTCACACACTCGGACTAAACTAATCATTAAATCAAACAAAATAAATAAAATGTTTTGCACAACTTCCTTTCTAATATTTTATTTATTTATTTGTATTGATTATTTGTATAAAAAAAAAGGTGAAAATGCTACCCAATCTGTCTCAATTTAAAACGAAAAGAAAAAACACCTTTATAGACAATGCAATTACCAATAAACTAGTTGCGGTCTTAGATTTAAGCCCGATGAAAGTACTCAATAGAATCCGATTCGATTTTATTTTTTAAATATTCCTTAGTTGTTATTTTATCTGGAGCATATAGTGCCCAAAATAACAAGAGATATGAAAAAAGCCAGAGGAATGATCGGCCGGACAGAGACTAGGAGGGAGAGGGTTCCAAACCTTGTGTTGTGCCTGCTCTCTTAACCTTAACGAACGATGGCATAATCTTTAAACTAAAATCCACCCCAAGGAATATAAACAATTGATAAATCAGCTCTCTATTTTTTTTAGAGTGGCTTTTCATTGAGTCCTGTATATGGTGCAAAAATGTTTGTTCCTTCGTAGATAAGAAAAAAATACGAATGAACTACAGTATTATATTCAATTTGGGCATCGAGTCAAAATGTATATTTTAATTATTTTTACTATAAAACTGTTCAACGTTATCTTTATTGAATAATAAAATTAATAATCCCGTTTATAAAATACTTTAATCCCTAGACCAGCACAAAAAAATAATTTATTCAAAAAATTCTATATTTAATTATACATATATTCAAAAAAAGAGAGAAAATTGTGTGGAGAAGGATGTTTTATGAATTTCAGCCAATCATATAGATCAAAATCCTTGATTTGTAATATTTCAAAAGGAATATTCTAAATCAAGGATTGATGCACCCCAAAAGACTTCCCCGTAGCATAAAAAAATTCTTAATAATGGCATTTCCAGAGTTCAGGCATATTTCGCCGAAATGCACTTCCATTATATGATAATAAAATATTATAAATATACTATCTTTACAAGAGCATTAATAATAAAATATTATAAATATACGATGAAATACATCACTATTTTTTTTTTTAATCCGTAACAATTTCAATAATTAAGCACACCGAATACTTCAATACATAACAGAGTTACAAAGTTATATCAAACCATCAAAACTTGGTACTACAAAGTTATCTACTACAAGTAAAAATCAACAACTTTACATTGTCATCTAAGAACCAATGAATTAGATAATATTATGAAAAGTCACTGTTTTTTAATGACCAGGATAATATTATAAGAAACAAAAAGAATTTCCTTGAGTTTCAAAAGAGAAGACATGCACAACTGCTTCATCTTTCCGAATCTAGTCAGAGACATAGATATTAAAAGGGCCAAAAATGAACAAATCATCGACACAATGTGATCTAATGCATAAGGGTATCACTCGATGATACTCATGCAAGTTTTATCCAATATAGCATAAACTCGATTATATCCGATCCCGAGAAGCGTTAGAAGGAGTTTGGAGGGAACGTGGGAAGTTACGAGATCCGGCCGTCCCAGCAGGCAGACAAGAGAGACCTTAGTCCTTAAAAACGGAGTGCATGTGTGAGAACCCGATTTTGTTAACCAAGTCAACGACTAGAGTTTTTTTCAAAATATAATTAAAGTTATTTAAACCAAGCCAACAACTTAAGTTGTTTAATCAAGTCAAATATTGTGTAAAGATAATATTAAAAGATAAGAGATAATATTGAGAAATATTATCATAATTTAAAAGGTACGATGGATTCTTAAAGATATGATTGAATCGCCGAGGAAGTAAGATACTAGGACTCTTGAGATTTACACTTTATAATTATCAGAGTATCCTCGTATGCCAAAACGACTTGAAAGCCTCTCACACAATTCACACAATTTTCAAAACACACACTAGCACACACTAAAATATGTGAAATTATCAGCAAGAAAAGGATAGGAAATTCATCACGTTTTTGCCATCCAAATTCGTTGTAACACGCAAGAATCATTTCTGATCTATCTAAGTGGGCTTTTGTTATATATTCGTTTCGTTTTTTAAAAATCATATGTATGTTTTGAAACTTCAATCAATTATGTGAATTATATTGAAATTACGCAGTTTCGATGAAAAATATATTTTTTTAAGCACTTAAATTTTGACATCTGATTGGAAGGAATTCCTATGGCCCTGATGTGGTGTGAACATTTTTCTGATCTGAGACGGTGGTTAACTTGTTCTGGGAAGTTCAGACCTTTTATTCATGGGTAGTGGTGTCAAACGGGCTGTGCCGTGCCGGCACGGTTCGAAAATGGGTCGTGCCGTGCCGACCCATTTCCACAAGAGGCAGGGCCCGGCACGGCTCCTACGTGTCGTGCCATGGGCCGTGCCGTGCTGGCACGGCCCATTTCAAGTTTTTTATTTTTTTTGGCTTAGCGATCGATCGTCACTTAACTGACGATCAATCGTCACTTAACTGACGATCAATCGCTACACTTAAAAAAAAAAAAATTTACTGTTTCGTATCGTGCCGGGCCGGCACCCTTTGGCCCGGCATGGCCCATGCTACAGTGTCGTGCCTGGCACGGCACGATACTGTAGCAAAATGGGCCGTGTCGTGCCGCTCCGTGACGTGCCGTGCTCGTGCCGTGCCTCGTGCCTCGTGCCGTCCGCTCCGTTTGACATCTCTATTCATGGGTGATCCGATGTTATGACCTCATCTCTAGAAGGGTTAAGTCTAGAGACTGATATCAGTACCAAGAGGAAATTAGAGAATTTATTGTGCTTAACATATATGAAAAATATTTTTGATATGTTATGTTATGGCTCGATGGGAGCAATTATGATAAGTTATGGTTAGATGGAAGCAATTATGTTAAGATGTATTCATATCAGTTTATGATCAAATTATGATATATGTTTTGAAACGAAATTACTATTATGTATTATATTGTCACATCGATTGGCCCACGTTTGCTGAGTGTTTTTCAATACGCTCACCCCTTACATCCACTCCCCAGATATAAGCGAATCAAAATCAAGAGAAAGATCAAAACCAGTTTTGGAGATGGTGAATTAGATTCTATTGTTCAAGATGTCGCTGCCATTAATTTATGAAGCTTCCGCTGATATTTGTAAGATTTTTTTTTTTGGAATAATAGACTGATTTTCGTAGAATTCTGTATTACGATGTTTGTTGATTTTGAATTGTATTTAGAATCAATACGGACGTTATCGACCCTAGTTTCAGGACGTGACAACATGTCATTTTCCACACCGTGGGTCACCTTCACATGCCACCCCATGTGAATATCCAACATTTTTCTTTCATTCCCCATAATTAATTATTATTATTTCTTAATAATTTTGATTACTTTTTTTTATATAGTTGGGGAGGGCGAAAGTTTTTGCGTACACTCTGCATGACTCGAACTCGAGTCATCCCCAAAGGGGGAATGAGCTTTATTACTCTGGCTATACCCGAAGCTCAATAATGTTGATTACTTAACACCAATATTTGTGTATACAAAATATAGTATAATAATATTGATCAATGTCAATGATAACTAATGCAATTATATGATTAAACGCTTACTGCTTTGTTAAAGTTATAGCTGATAGCAAGTGCGTAACTTATAGTGGCAGCGCAAGACCCCAAACTAAGGGACATGTGGGCATGAGGGGTTGCAACACATGGATGTCAATGATTCAAGTTTGTTATGCTATCTACGGTGAGAACACTTCTTGTACGAGCACACAGATGATATGTCGTGTATTTTCCAACATCCTCCAGAAGAATCCCCATAAATTGATTCTGTGTTGGCTCGAACTCATGACCTCGCTCTGATACCAATTGTAGTATCAATAGCTTACAACTTTGCTAAAACTATAGCTGGTAATAAAGCCGCCACTTTGTTTCCTTATTATGGCAGCGCAGATCCCCAAACTATAAGTGATAGGTGAACATGAGTGGCAGCATCACGTAGATACTAATATGTCAGGTTTGTTAGGGCATAGATAATAAGAAACATTTTGTCTACGAGCGTACATATGACATGTCTGTGGAATTCCCAACAACAATTTTAATGTGTACTTTGCATTCGAAATATCGATTTTTTACAGTCCTTTAATGCTTATTTTATTCCCATAATTCGGGTGGAGTCAGTAACGTGTAGATATACTTCGAAATTTAGAAAGAACGAATATATATATTTATTAAAACAAATAAGATAGTGACGATTCAGGCATTGGGCAAGCTCAATTCTCAATTATTGTTTGTACACTATTCACTTTTTTAATTCGTAAGTTAATAAATAAAACATTTACTACTTACATTTTCCCAGTCCAAATATTTGGCTTGAAAATTATGGTTAGATTGTGAAGAAAATTGTTAAAATTAGAACAACGGCGAAGAATAAATTACTTTATAAAAGAAAATAAAATTATAAATAATAAATTTTGAAGAACGATTATCATTTTATTTATTGTTCTTATACTTATAAATTTGCACATAGCATAAGATACGACTAATCCTAATCTAACAAGCTGATATATAAATCTTTATATATGATTTATCTTATGATTTACAGAAAAAAGTTACAACTTAATTTTAAATTTTAACGGAGTGTAAACATAATATGTTATCAGATTGTTTTTTTTTAGTACAGTACATTGCATACACGGATTGTAGTGGGGTTGAGGGTCGAACTCGGGACCTCGAGATCTCTATTGGAGCTGGTGCCACTTGGGACAATGTCCATGGATTGTAATCAAATTTAACTTGGCATATAATTCAAAGTGAGATATGTCACAAATATACTTTTGTTGCATCTATGGTAAATGTTCGGTATGACCAGCAAGACACTCACTCCTCTTAATCAGGATCTCGAATTCGAGTTTAAACCCTCCTATTATGGGTTTGACTCATGGCTCGGAAAACAAAAGTGTCACGCCCTGGGTCCAGGTCCGCGCAAGCGCGACTGCACAATGGGCTCCTATAGCAACTACTTCGTATCCGTCATCGCTCTACGAAAATGGTTAACCCAAGTTGCTATAATAGTCCAATGTAAGCCTTTATAAACCACTTTAAATTTTCATCCACAACCAATGTGGGACAAGGGTATTACAATCACCCCTCCTTCAGAACGCGACGTCCTCATCGCGACCTAACTCATCGATCCACCGGTATCGGGAATCTAGAGGTAGCTCCTACAGGTTCAAGAGGTGGCTCCCGTCATGTAGCACTTTGCCCCGCAGGTTCAAGAGGTGGCTCCCACGCACGTGGCACTTTGCCCCGCAGGTTCAAGAGGTGGCCCCCGTCGTGTAGCACTTTGCCCCTTTAGGCTCAAGAGGTGGCTCCCACGCACGTAGCACTTTGCCCCGCATAGCACTTATCTCCCGGTGTTTTCTGTCGATGACCGGCTCTGATACCATTCTGTCACGCCCCGGGTCCAGGCCCGCGCAAACGCGATTGCACAATGGGCTCCTATAGCAACTACTTCGTATCCGTCCTCGCTCTACAAAAATGGTTAACCCAAGTTGCTATAATAGTCCATTGTAAGCCTTTATAAACCAATTTAAATTTTCATCCACAACCAATATGGGACAAGGGTAATACAATCACCCCTCCTTTAGAACGCGACGTCCTCGTCGCCACCTTACTCATCGATCCACCGGCACCGGGAATCTAGAGGTGGCTCCTGTCATGTAGCACTTTGCCCCGCAGGTTCAAGAGGTGGCTCCCACGCACGTGGCACTTTGCCCCGCAGGTTCAAGAGGTGGCCCCCGTCGTGTAGCACTTTGCTCCTTTAGGCTCAAGAGGTGGCTCCCACGCACGTAGCACTTTGCCCCGCATAGCACTTATCTCCAGGTGTTTTCTGCCGGTGACCGGCTCTGATACCATTCTGTCGCGCCCCGAACCCAGGCCCGCGCAAGCGCGACTGCACAATGGGCTCCTATAGCAACTACTTCGTATCCGTCCTCGCTCTACGAAAATGGTTAACCCAAGTTGCTACAATAGTCCATTGTAAGCCTTTATAAACCACTTTAAATTTTCATCCACAACCAATGTGGGACAAGGGTATTACAAAAAGTGTCTAACCAACGAAGAAAAAATAAATATTTTAATAAATTTATTGGGATGCAACAATGTCATTGCGGGGAGGATGATCGAAACATGCCGCTTGAGATGTACATGTGTAAAATATTTTAGTTGCATTGTTACCACCGGCTATAGTTTTTGGTAAAGTTGCAAACACTTGATTCTACAATTGGTATCAAAACTAATATCACCTGTTCGATTCTCATGACTTATAATTACTGGGAGGGAGATTGTTGGGGGCGCTACAAGTATCCTTGCTGGGAAAACATTTGAAACGTGGTGCTTGAGCTGTTGTATAGTTTAAAAAATTCGAATTGCATAATTACCACATGTCAAAAGCTTTTAGTGAAATGTTATCGCTTGATCCTACAAAATTGATAAAATAATTGAATGAAAATGATGAATAGTTTATTCAAAATAGAAACTGAATTCAGAAAACAGAAATTAATTTTTATTCTTAAATTCAATTTATCAAAAACAATTTAACATGTGACATGAGTTTAAAGAAGAGGTATTGGCCACTCAGATCATAGGGAAATCAAGGAGTTTAACGAGTTCATTTATATCACTGATCTTATTGAGTTACCTATGAACTGCAGAAAATTCACCTGGGTTAGATCTAACGGCAAATGTGCTAGTAGAATTGACAGGTTTTTTCTGTCCGAAGGCTGTTTAGGGGAATGGCAAGATATTACACTATGGGGATTAGAAAGAACAGTGTCTGATCATAGCCCTATAATGCTCAAAAACCGTCTCAATGAATTGGGGCCCAAACCTTTCAAAGTTTTGGATTGTTGGCTCCATCATCCAAATTTTGATGCCTTTGCCAAAGATGAATGTAATAAACTTATAATTCAGGGTTGGGCGATGTCTCAAGAAAAATTAAAAACTCTCAAGACTAGACTCAAAGCTTGGAATATAGAAGTATTTGGTAATCTGGATTCAAGAATTGAAGCCTCCAAAGCAAAAATCCAGGCTTTGGACAAGAAAGAGAAAGACAAGGGAATCACAGATTTGGAGGTAAATATGAGGAGATTGGATTGGATTGACTTAATGAGGAACTTGAAGATGAAATATAGTTTCCTTTTCCACAAAGCAAGGATCAGGTGGCTACAAGAAGGGAGTTTAAACACCCGATATTTCCATCGACGCATTACCAAGAACAGAAAGAGAAATGAAATAGTGGGCTTGAACATAGTTGGATCATGGATGGATTCGGTTCAGGAATTAAAGCAGGGTATCAAAATTTCTTTCAACAGAGATTTTCAGAGCAAGAGGGCTCTCAACCTAGAATTCAGTGGCAAGGATTTCAAAAACTGGGAATAGACGATAACATGTCTTTAATAGCTGATTTTTCAGAGGAAGAGATTAAAGCAGTGGTGTGGGAGTGCGAGAGCTCGAAAAGCCTGGGTGCGGATTGCTATAACTTTTGCTTCTTGAAACAATTCTGGCACCTCTTCAAGGGTGAATTTAACAGCATTATGGCCGAGTTCCATCACAACTCCAAAATCACGAAAGGGTGTAACTCGTCGTTTATTTGTCTTATTCCTAAAGTGGGCAACCTGTAGGTATTGATGATTTCCGTCCTATCTCTCTTATTGGATGTATTTATAAAATCTTGGCAAAGATACTGTCCAATATACTAAGCAAAGTTTTAGACAAAGTTATCTCGGATGGTCAATTGGCTTTTGTGGGGGTAGGAAAATTCTGGATGGTATTCTTGTTGCTACATGAGACGAAATAATAAGAGTGTTATCATCTTCAAAGTCAATTTTGAAAATGCTTACGATATAGTTGATTGGGAATTTATAAATCAAGTGATGGAGGCTATGAATTTTAGTGAAAGATGGAGAAAATGGATAATGGAATGTATCTCTTCAGCATCAACATCAGTTTTGGTTAATGGTAGCCCAATGGACGAGTTCAAATTGGAAAGAGGATTGAGGCAGGACGACCCATTATCTCTTTTTTTTTTTTGTTTTTGCTAGCGGCTGAAGGTCTTAGTGTGTTAATGAGAAGAGCTTGTGTCTTGAACTTGTTTGATGAATGCAAATAGGGAATGACAGTGTACCAGTCTCTTTGCTACAGTTTGCTAATGATGCACTCTTTGTTGGTAGAGCTACTTGGGATAACATTTGGGCTTTAAAATGTGTCTTGCGCATTTACGATTTGGTTTCTAGGCTAATGATCAACTTCCATAAAAGCAATTTGATACGAATTTGTGTGGATGATGATGTTCTTTCTAAGATGAGTGATTTTTTGGGCCGTAAAAAGGGCTCAACACCTTTCAAATACTTGGGTTTGCCTATATGTGATAACCCAAGAAGATTGTCTATGTGGAGACCTCTTATTGAATCTGTTAAACGCAGATTATTCAGGTGGGGCAGCAAACAGATGTCGTTTGGCCGACGTATTACCCTTCTGAATTCGGTTTGGCTTCCTTGCCAACTTACTATCTTTCCTTTTTTCCGTGCACCCCAAGCAGTATCCAAAACCTAAACCAAAATCCATAAATCCTTTCTTTGGGGTGGGGTGGAAGGGGGGAAGAAAATAACATGGGTTAAATGGTATAATGTTTGTAAATTATAAAAGGAGGGGGGCTTCGCTGTTAGGGACATTAACTTCTTTAATTTGACTTTATTAGGAAAATGGGCTTGGAGATTACTTCGAGAACCAGATAGGCTATGGGCAAGAACCTTATCAGCTAGATATGGGGGTGAGGTTAGGGAGTGGCGTGCGATTTCCAATGGGAGGAGGGCTGTCAGACAAGGTTCTACATGGTGGAGAGATCTTAAAAATAAAATTTTGTTAGATAATCATAATTGTTTCTGGGAAGGGATGGTTAGGATAGTGGGGAATGGTAATGAGACTATATTTTGGGTTGATTCTTGGGCTTGGGGGGTAATCTTTCTGTTCAATTCAATAGGTTGTACAATTTGGAAGGATGGTGATTGCTTTGTTTCTAATAGGGGTTCCTGGGTGGATAGTGTTTGGGTGTGGAATTGGGAGTGGAGGTGATTGTTATTCAATGATGAAGAAATTATGCTATGTAATCTTGTTGATGTAATTTACAGGTCCGATCGGTTTCCTGGAGCTGAAGATATTTGGCTTTGGAAACTGAAAAAGACAGGGTGTACTAGACTAAATCAGCCTTTTACAGCGGCTAAAAACAGTGGAGGCGTGGACTCTATAACAGAGGAGAACACACTCAAGTTAATCTGGTCACCGCTGATCCCCAAAAAAGTCTCCGATTTTGTATGGAAACTACTTCAAATTGGGATCCCAACTAAATCAAATTTGGTGAGAAGATGTATTAATCTGGACCATAATTCTATTTTATGTGCTTTATGTGGAAAAGTGGAGAAGGACACCAAGCATCTATTTTTTTCTTGTCATTTCGCTCACTGCGTCTGGAAGGATTGCTATAACTGGTTCAACTTAGAAAGCTTGCTACATGAAGACCCTATTAAGAATCTATGGCATCATTTGGACCTTCTGGCTGGGTACAAAGGAAAAGACGAATGTCTCGTCATTTGGGAATGCATTATATGGAATATTTGGCAAACCCGTAATAAGAAAATTTTTGGTAGTGAGGAGGCATATCAGGAAACTACTATAGATGTGATGACCGGAAATTAAAGGTGTAAATCAAGGTGTGGTAATGATCTTTAATGGATTTTTAGTTATGACAATTATGAATTAATTGCGGTGTTGGGACTCCCAAAGATTTTAAATTGGGGTCGTTGGATCCAAGGGTTGAGATTGTAATATCATCGTGGTGATAAACCTTGGAATTGTGTTTTAGTGGGATCTGGGGTCTGGGGTGCTTTGAGTTGGGGCTGATAATGAAAATTGAGATTGAGAGGTAGTTATTGAACACATATGATTTTAATGAGTCATGATGTAATTGTGGGGGACTCGGGATTTTGGAGCCTTGGTACTATATATACCAAGTGGACTCGGTGTTCAGTCATTGTTCCCTCTCCTCTCTCTTCCCTCTCTTCTGCGATTCTTCTCCCCCTTTCTCCCCTCTTTTTCCTCCCATGGAAGAATCGAGCAAGGCTCGATCTCGGAGCGAGGTTTCTCGAAGATATCTTGGTAATCTTCTTCCCCTCCCTTTTGTCTTGGTTTTGATATGAATTTTGTGTAGTTTGGTTAAGTTTTTGGATGGGTTTAAGTTTTTGGATTTTAAAGATTTATGGGTTGGTATGTTTAAGGAGTTTGTATGGCTCCTTGTTAAGGCTTCGGGGTGTATTAGGTGTTGGGGTTGTTAATTTGGGGTTTTTTAACCATAAAACATCATTTTTGGACTGTTGCAGGGCTCACCGGTCGATCGGCAAGAGGGCGCCGATCGATCGCGTTTAATGGGCAAAATTTGACCACGATGCACAGTGCTCTCGAGCGATCGAGCAAAGCTGTCGATCGATCGAGGAGGTCGGGCGATCGATCAAACAAGCTTCTCGATCAATCGAGCGGAGCCGATTTTTGGTGGAAAATTTCTGGAGCTCTCGATCAATGCAAGAAATTTATTGTTGGTATATTATGCTATGGTAGCATGTGGTTTTCCCCCTGATTACATGACTGTATGTACTAAATACATGGGTTAATTGTAAAGACCCGGATTTTTAATTATGGGTTAACTAAAACATGATTAAAAGAGTTTGAAATTTCCTAAACTCTAGCTTAGAGTTTCAATACATCAAGGAGTCCATAAGCCATGGCAAGAATTTAACTAAATTGTGCAACTAAGTTTCGAAATTTTCAATCTCTCCTCCAGCCACAAAATCGTCCCAGAATCTTCTCAACATCTACCAACAATCTGCACAGAATGTTTATGCAGAATTTCGATGTGTTGCACCTCTAAACACCTCGTTGATTCCCTTAAGATTCTTGATAAGCTTGCATAAGAACTTCATGAGATTAAACTTGGTATTTTCGCCTTTTCCATCTCTCCATAATCGCCCCAGGATCTGTCATCAAATCTGCACAAACCTTGATCCGATAAATTCGTAGGCTTGCACCTCTTCTCCCATGTCTTGTTCGGAGAATCCCAAGCCATAACAACTCTTCCTTTACCTCATCATGTTGCACCTCAATAACCGAAAACTCTAAGCCATGAAGCAAAGATTTTCGAAGATCTCATAAGGAGACAAACCATCACAAACACCTCCGATTTCCCACCTCAGAATCTGCACAAATCTTCCCCCTATATTTTCGATTAAGAGTCCTACTCCAACACCTCAAGATTGGTGCACCTTTTTGCCTACAAATAGAGCCAACCAGTAGTAGTTTTTTTTCACATCAAACCCCCTCTTTCAGTCACTAAAGCAGAGAAGAAATCCCCTCTCTCTCAAGCCTTGAGTCTGCACGTTTGTTACCAGAATCTCTCCAACCTTCTGTTCGATGTTGGAAGTACAGAATATCAGATTTTAAGCCAAGGTTTCTGCCTCGTTTTTGGAATCTGTTTCATCGAATTTTACCAGCAAGCTTCACCAAGGAATCGAGCCTTGATTCTGTCCAAGTTTTCAGTAACGTTTCAACACCTTGTTCCATCGAATTATCAGCAAGCTTCGAACTAAGAATCGAAAGATTCTTGGCCAGATTTCCAGCAACTAAAGCTTCGAGTTGTTCCAGAAATTTTTGTAACAATCGTAGCAGATTTTGGTTCGAAAAGGGATAAGAATTCTGTCCGTGTTGTTCTGTTATTTTTCGAAAGCCAAGAGTGGAAAGAATCCCATCGTTTCGTACCGTCGATTGATCAAACACGTCTACAATCTGTAAGTGGGCTTTTGCTATTTATTCGTTTCGTTTTTGAAAAAACTATAGTATGTTTTGAAATCTCGATCGATATGGACTATGTTGAAATTATGAAAGTATATTTTGTAAGCACCTTAAACTCGAAATCTAATTGGATTGGAATTCCCCATGACCCTGATGCGGTGGGGTGTAACCGCTAAAAGAACCTTATACGGTGGTTATCCGTTGTTTCTCGAGTATCCAGACCCTTTATTCGTGGGTAAGCCGATGTCATGACCTCATCTCTAGGAGGGATAAGTCTAGAGACTGATATCAGTACCAAGAGGAGATTAGATGCTTTACTGTGCTTAAGTATATGAAAAATTATGAACGATATGAGATGTCATGTTATGGCTCGTTGGAGCAATTATGTCAAGATACATTCATATCGGTTTATGTCAAGTTTTGATTCATGTTATGAAAATTATGAAGTATTTATTATGATATCATATCGATTGTCCCCCACTTGCTGAGTGTTTTCCAAAACACTCACCCCTTACTCTAGACATCCCCAGATAAAGCTGAGGAAGAAGTTAAAGCCGAAGAAGATCACCAATTTTGGGGTTGGTGATATATCCGCTGCGTATTTCTAAGAATTAAGATCCCAAGACTTTATTTAAGTACGATTTTATTATTTAAGACTTTTAGAGTTTGATTACGCGTTTTTAATTCAGTTGTACAGACAATGATTTCTTTATTTATGGAATATAGACTGGTTTTGTTTATTACGATATTACGAGGCTTATTGATTTCAAGTTGTTTATGGAAATCAATGCCGATGTTATTGACCCCGATTTCGGGGCGCGACATTAATACACTAATAGCGGCTAAGGGCACGGGGTCATTATAGTAGACATGATCAAATTTAGTATGGCATCGGATTTCAGTAAAACAAAGAGGCTTTCACTACTACTCGGCTCCAGATTGGCATCGTGATCCTCGAGTTTGCTTAAGCATGTAAATGGATTGATTGTACTCATGCTTCCTTTGTACTGGGGTGAAAGTGCGACAGATTAAGATGTAGGAGAATTGCTTTATTCTTGTTTATTGATTGGTTAGCTTGTGAATGCATAATGTTTTCAGATCTTTTGGCGTAATGGCTTGGAGCTACTAGGTTTGACGTTTCAGTTTATTTATTTGAGCTTATCTGTTTTGGTTTTTGAAATTTATTGGAGGCTGCTATGGTGGGTTTTTTTTTTCAGGAAATCTTATTAACAATTTGTTTTGGGTTGTCAGTTGAATGAGGCTTCTGTTTCGTTTAGTTTATGTATGAGATTGGGGAAGATAAAAGCAAAGAGGTTTGAGAAGTATACTTGCAGGTAAGCTAATTTTTATAATCAGAGGACTGTGTTGCTCAAGAAGATTCACTGCACTAATATATTTATATTGTAGTTTATGCAATGGCCGTGGTTGCAGATTCAGACCATCACTCAGTTTTAGTAACTTAAATTTCAGTGTTAATTGTATTGTTTCGTGTCTTTGTTAAGCAGTCGGGTTCACTACCTTTTTGGCTTTGATCTTAAGTATTCCATCCTTTTCATTGTGTTATAACTCATGGTTTGGAGTACACCTGACATTCTATTTGTATACTTTTTTTCCTACGGAAAAAAACCCATTGACAGGAGTCGATGGTTTTGTATATATAAATTTTTAAATATATACCTAATTTTAATACTTAAAAATAAAATAGAGAAGTATAATTTATTATTAAATCAATTATTTACATATAATATGGTTTTATTAACAGAATAGTGCTACAGTCTAAAACTTTTTAAGTTGAAAAGACTATACCTTATAATTACTAAATGGACAAAAAAGCAAGAGGCGTGAACCACTCCACTCCTCTCGCTTATTTATAATTGTTTTCTTTTTTCAAAATATAAATCTATGCATGATAAGGTGTGGGTACAGCCGTCAAAATGGGGTTTGTTTGATGATGCTCTCAACCGTAATATTTTAGGGGCATCATCAACATTCATTTGTAATCTTTTTTTTAAAAGGAAAAAAAATTCCACTTGGATGATAGATGTTGTTCCTGAGGGCAGCGCCCTTAAGGACGGCAACAAAGTTTCCTCAAAATGGCTTGGACCCATAGTGGCGGACTAGGATTTTTTCGGCTTCTCTAAAGACGGGTCTAAATGAACCACCTTGTTTAGGCTGGCGAGTTTGATTGGGTTGGCCTGCGGTTCAATTAATTAATTAATTTATACTAAAAGTTAGATTAATTAATTAAAATATAATTTATAAATCATTTAATTTAAATTTATTAAAATCGAATAAAATTATATATATTTTTTGGGCAGGTTGGTCGCCTAACCCGCAACTTGTCTCGGGCTGGGGTTCTTTAAAATTATATAATTCCTAATAAATGAGAATATCACAAATAAAAAAATAGACAGATAATTAAACTCAACGATTGTTAAATTCACAAAGTTCCCCTTGAATGTAACACATCGAGGGAAGGAACCCTTTCTAAGGTACCCTCATGTACTATGGCACATATCACCGTTGGATGCGGAAGGCTGCATCCTAGCCATACATCCGATGAGGATGTATTTACTCATGCACCGTTCATATACAACATAGCACCAGACACCAGTGATAGCATTTTAACCTTGTATTTTCAATTGAAATAAAATTTAATTAATTAAATGAAAATGCTATTTATTTTTGTTTCAAAATAAACTATTTAAAAATTATAAATATATGGGGAAACAACCATTTTAATCCTCCAAATTGTCTTATTCTTTGTTCTCGTCCTCTGACTTGTCAAAGTTATAGATCTTAATACAGTAACTTTGTTTTTTAGTCATATTTTATTTTTCGATGTCACATTAATACTGTGGCAATATAAGAATAAAAACGAAAAAAAAATTCAATGCACTAAGACCTAATTTTGACAAATTATAAGACGAAAACATGATTTTCCCATTTCTATGTTCTATTGAATCAGTCATTTCGGTTTTCGGTAAAAAAAATGGAATTGGGGCTTATCCATGTGGGGATGGTTGGGTTTGAGTTATTCACATTTTTGATACGATTCATTTATTGTTCGACTTGATTTTAGAGAGAAAAAAAAAAGAGTAATCTTTCATTTGAACAGTGAAAAAATTTAAGAGTGTGTTTTATCAAAACCAGTAAAATTAATTAATCTTAGCTATGCAACGATTACGCGAAATATTATGAGTTTAATGGTTTCACACAGTTTGGATTCCGAATTTTTTATTTTTAAAACCGAAATCAAACTGTAAGATCTTGATTTTGGTTGGAATAAAATTTTCGATACACTGCTTGCGTAATAAATTTATTAGAGAAAGGAGAGGATCTTGATTGCATATTTCAAGGGAATTTGATATTTGGCAACAAGATTAAAATGGATTTCTCGAATTTGTTTAAAACTATTATACTTGTTCTGTAATTATTAAAACGAGTAAATTATAAGAATGACCCAAAAACATTGTCCTTTGTAGCATTAGTTTTAAACTTTTAGGACTGACCAAATATAACCTCACACAAAGTATTTATAAATAAAAATGGTTTCAGTACAATTTTCCGTACCTGTGCCGATCTGACGAGCTTTGTTCTTGAACTGGATATGTGCACATTACATGTCCATTTGTTGTTTAAATGGAAAAGTGGTCATGTACCGTTTTTGTTAATAAACACTTTTTGTGAGAAAAATAATTTCTATAGGACTATAGTTGTTTAGTCATAAATGTTTGAGACTACTACGACAAAAAACAAAGATCAAGCTGATGCATGGATTTGGAAACTGGACGCTGCTTTCAGTGCTGAATCTGTTTATCATGTGGTGTATAGCCTTATCAATCCATCGATTAGCTCAGACTCAAATATTGTGACTAAGATCTGGACCAATTTAGTGCCATCCAAAGTTTCTGCATTTGCTTGGAAAATGTTGTTAAATCATATTCCAACGAAGATCAACCTACTTAAAAGATGAGTAATTGTTGGGGAAGAAGCGTAAGTGTTTTTTTTTTTTTGTAATTTGGGGAGGAGGTTGCTAGTCACCTTGTTTTAACTTGTCATTTTTCTTACAGTGTTTGGTCTGATTGCAGTAGGTGGCTAGAAAACGCTTTTGTGGGCAACATGTTCCGGAACTTCATTTTGAACAGTTTGCTGGTGCTTCCAGGTCGAAGGAAGAGAAAAGTGCGAGAATAGCTAGGGGTGAGCAAAACTTTGGTTTAACCGAAATAACCGATCGAACCGAATAAATTTGGAAATTTGGTTCGGTCAATTCGGAAGTTCGGCTTTATTTTTTTAAAATATCGGTTAAATTGGTTCGGTTATCGGTTTTGATTTTAAAAATATCAGTTAACCGATCTAACAGATTTTTTATTTTTTAAATTTTTTTTATTTTTAAAATCAGTTTTTACTTTATTTTTTATAATTTTTTTACATTTCAAAAATATCGGTTACCGACCGAATTAACCGATATTTTATCGGTTCGGCTTGTTCGGTTTCTTAAAAAAGTTCGGTTTGTTCGATTTTGTAAAAAAAATTCGGTTTTTTTCGGTTTCAGGTTAATTCGGTTCGGTTGTTAACCGAATACTCACCCCTAAGAATAGCGATCTGGCTTTGCACAATTTGGACTTTCTGGCAAGCTAGAAACAACGTTATCTTCAAAGAAAAAATCTTCTTCCAAAGACGTTATTCTGGAATTGATAAAGGTTAAATCATGGTTATAATTTTTGGCAAGGGTTTGCTGGATTATTTTGTACTCTACTAATGATTGGTTCTTGTTGCGAAAAATCCCTTACCGCAAGCGCACGGTAGTCAAGTTTTAATATAGAAAGATGTCGAACCCACAGAGATTGATTAAATAGTTAAATCTAAGTACTGAATTAAAATAATCTTTGCTTTATTTAGAGAATCGAATAGTTGAGTGTTATGCGAAGAATAAAAATTAATTAACTAACTATGATCAAATATTGAGTTGAAAAAGAAATCAGTTGGAGACGAATCTAGGAGTACGATTTCACTTGTTCATCCACTACACCTATCATTCCTCGATTTCCATTTTATGGATTTCCTAGTTTACTAGCCGAGAATTCTTATTTGTTTCTACTCCCCCTCCCGGGTGTTAAGCAGAAGTAATTATCTAACATTAATCTTGATATCCCTATCTAAGATTAATTATCAAACAATTGTAAAAGCGCAGTAATTCCTATGACGACTTCTATGGAGTTATAGGCCTTCCGAACAATATAACTACCACGATACGAATTCCTTCTTTCCTATTCATAACCCCCTCTCCCGAGTGATAGATCACAAATATGGAATCATTCAATCCATGGCCAGTAGATTAAAAGCATTAAGAACAGGAAAACATAAATAAACCATACGGAAATCCAAATAAACTTCAATCAATTCATAATAAGCGTAGTTTCAAAACAAGCTACATCGTCTCCTAGAAAATAAAATTAGCTCATGCTAGAAGTATTTAAACACATAGACATGTTTAAATAACCCATAAAAATTGATAAAAGTTTAGAGATACAAAACGAATTGGACGCTATTCTTCGATCTCCGATGAACGCCGCCGTCTCGTGATGAATTCTCTACTTTTTGCTCCGAGCCGTCGTCGTTATTCTTCTCCGTTCTTCAACCCTAGCCTCTTTCACTCCCAAAATATATCTAAGTCTCAATAGCCTTCGAAAATCCTCCTCTAAACCCTTTAAAAGTCCCGTGCAATCAACTAAGGAAAGTCTCCAAAATTGCCAAAATTCATCAGGCGTAATTACGCCTCCGAAGTGGCGTAGTTACGCCTGTCGACGTGTCCCAAAGTCTGGCTTCCCGCGTGACTGGCGTAGTTACGCCTCAAAAGTGGCGTAATTACACCACTCAAAATTCTTCAAAATCACAATTGCCGTGAGACAGGCGTAGTTACGCCTCACATCAGGCGTAGTTACGCCTCAAGAAATTCTTTTAAAAGCTCAAATGCCGTAGCTTAGGCGTAGTTACGCCTCAAGACAGGCGTAATTACGCCTGTTGCTTTGATTCAAAGTGTTGATTTTTTACTTCAATTCATCCGTTCCTTCCGTCATTTGCACCCTTTTAGTCCACAAAACATGTAATTACCTGGATTCCTGCAAAACAACACATAACAAAACCAAAAGCGTAATTCTGATCGAAAACTAACACTAAACCATGCAAAACAAGAAGAAATATAAGTGTATAAAATACACTTATCAAACCCCCTAAACTTAAACTTTTGCTAGTCCCGAGCAAAACAACACAAAAACAAAACAAAAACAAATCAAAACTAAACTGACACAAAAAGACACACAAAACAAAGTTGTAAAACATTCCAATTGTGTAGGCCTCAGAGGTATTCAGACATGCATATCATTTTCTCAAGAATTCTCACGTGTGTGTGTGCTACCATTTCCATGTAATCAGTGAAGCAATCTTAACTCACACAAATCAATAGGACTTTGCAAGGCATAGGTTCAAATTGCATTGTTCAAAAACAGAGTGTATTTTGATGAATGCTAACAATGCATCAAGACTAGGTAATGAGATGCTCATATGTGAATGTCAAAACCATGTTTATTACAAGTGTTTCTCGAGTGTCATAGGTTCACTATTCATAACCTTCTCCACTAGTATATTGGACAAATGTGGCTTGGTCAATAGGTCTTAATAAGCTTGTAACGTTAGGCTTTGGCTCATGGCTTCAATAAAAGGAAAGGTATTCAAAGCAAGAGAGTAAGTTGAAATTATAATCAATTTGCGCATTCTCATCCCGCTTTCGACTCCTTCTATTGATGATTCATCAATTTTCTTTTCATCTCAATTCATCCTCTTTTCTCATCCTCCTTATCATTATTCACCTCATTATTTTTCTCTTTTTTTTTTTTTTTTCTCTTTTTTTCTCCGTTACTCCACTTCTCATTTTCAATTAAGATCGTAGGAGTTATTTGAACTTTTAAAGCGCAATAGAAGCTTACTCCCTTGAGGGTAGGCAATAGTGTATAAGCTTCAGCAAGGTGGTCAATGTGGGATTTTTGAAATGATGCCGAATGGGGGTTATTATGTGCCTAAGCACATGCCATTCGATTTTCAATAAGCTCAAAAGGGTAACTAAAGATAAAATGATGTCATTTGGTGGCTTCAAAGGCTCAAACGATAAAAAAAAAAAATTGCCTAAATCATTCCTAAGCCACATATGTCTGTATTTCGCCTCAAAGATTACTATAGTAAGTTCTATACTACTCTCAATTCACAAATAACTTACATGATTTGACCAATGTGCTCAGTTGCATCTGAAAACCGTGGTAATATCAGAGAAAATTTGAATGAGATTCTAAAAGATCTTGCAGACAATTCAATCCTCATTCTTTTACATTTAAGCTCAAAGAGGCTACTATGGCAATTTTCTATGAAAGAATCAAGGCCCAAATTATCAAGAATTGCCTATATCATTTTTGTGTTTGTTCAAATCATCATTGATTAATCAAATGGTCATGGGTTCTAGTGCAAGAATATGTGAGAACTCGAGAGCAACATGAAAACATGAAAATTTTAAAATTTTCCACAAATCAACTCAATTTTTCATCATTGGCCTCAACTGACTCGTAATACAACTTATGACACTCAAAACTCAACAGACTCTAAATCGAGACAAACCAATAAAAATAAGGAAAACAAACACACAAAAGCAACAGAAATCCACGTAGTTTGACTAGTTCAAAGTACCCCCCTAAACTTAGAAATGTGCATTGTCCTCAATGCATACACATGAAGGAATAAATAGAACGATGCACATACCTAATCGATGACCGTCAGTGGTCATCGTCATCCATATCGTCGGGGGCGGTTGTGGGAAAAGTGCTGGCTGGAAAATCGACGGCAATCCTTGGATGAAGAACTTTCGATTTGGTTGGCTAAGCTAGACCACTTTGTTGCAACCCCCTAAACTTGCTTCCTTGCACCAGTCGACTCCAAAAACCTGCAATTAATCGATAAAAATATGGACTTTAGTGGTGGGATATCATAATTAAGAGAGATTGAGGAGAAAAAAATCGAAATTGAAAAATTTAGGGGAAGGGGCAAAAAAACGCGAGGCGTAATTACGCCGCTGGAGAGGCGTAATTACGCCTCGCCTACGGCATTTCAAAATTTACTGAAAATTGACAGGCGTAATTACGCCTTGAAGGAGGCGTAGTTACGCCTGTCCTACGGCATCTCAAATTTTTTTTTTTTTTTTTTTTTAATAAAATAAAAATAAAATAAGGATACAGGATTCGGGTTGCCTCCCGAAAAGCGCTTAGTTTATAGTCCTCGGCCCGACTGTCTTCCATCCATTCACTTAGGCTCGCTCAGGTGAACCTCGTCCACGTCTCTTACTTCTTCCCCAAAATAATGCTTCAACCGCTGCCCATTTGCTTGAAATGTGTGACCGTCATCACATTTCAGTTCAATTGCTCCATATGGGGTCACTTTCTCAATAGTGAACGGCCCAGACCATCGTGACTTCAACTTTCCTGGAAATAGTCGGAGACGAGAGTTATATAGTAGCACTTTCTGACCAGGACTAAACTCTCTTCTCACGATTTGCTTGTCATGCCAATTCTTCGTTCGCTCCTTGTAGATCTTAGCATTTTCGTACGCTTCATTACGAAACTCATCCATCTCAGTGAGCTGTAGCAACCGTTGCTCACCAGCAGCCTTCAAATCAAAGTTCAGCTTCTTGATGGCCCAGAAAGCCCGATGTTCCAACTCGACCGGTAAGTGGCATGCTTTCCCAAAGACTAGACGATATGGGGACATCCCTATGGGAGTTTTGAATGCAGTGCGGTATGCCCATAATGCATCATCCAATTTCAGGGCCCAATCCTTTCGGTTAATACTGACCGTCTTTTCAAGAATTAGCTTAATTTCTCGGTTAGAAATTTCGGCTTGGCCATTCGTCTGTGGATGATAAGCCAATGCAATCTTATGCCGCACAGTGTATTTCGTCATCAAAGCACTGAAGATCTTGTTACAGAAGTGGGTCCCTTCATCACTGACAATCGATCTCGGCGTACCAAACCGTGTAAAGATGTTCTTTTGCACGAACTTGACCACGACCTGAGCGTCATTAGTCGATGTGGCAATCGCTTCAACCCACTTAGAAACATAGTCCACTGCTAGCAGAATATAGGACTGTCCACAAGATGGTGGGAAGGGGCCCATGAAATCAATACCCCATACATCGAAGATTTCTAATTCCAAGATATTTGTCAATGGCATCTCATGGCGTTTAGAAATATTACCAATGCGCTGACAACGATCACACGTCTTCACCAAAGTATAACTGTCTCGATGTAGCTCTGGCCAATAGAAACCCGATTGAAGCACTTTTGCTGCTGTCCTTGCTGCTCCAAAATGTCCTCCATAAGGTCTGGAGTGACACTTTTCAAGAATCTCTCTTGATTCCTCCTCAGTTACGCATCTCCGGACAATTTGGTCTGCACAACGTCTGAATACATACGGTTCATCCCAGTAATAATTCTTCACATCATGAAAGAACTTCTTCCTTTGCTGATAAGTGAGGTCTGGAGGCAATATACCACACGACAAATAGTTAGCAAAATCAGCGAACCACGGAGTTTTAGTACATACCTCAAATAGATGTTCATCAGGAAAGTTCTCTTGTATGACTCCATGATCCATTTGATTCTCCAACTCCAAACGAGATAAGTGATCTGCTACTTGATTTTCACTGCCCTTTTTATCCAAGATCTCGAAATCAAACTCTTGTAGCAACAAGATCCATCTAATCAACCGGGGTTTCGCATCCTTCTTGGCAAAAAGATAACGAATCGCTGCATGATCTGTGTAAACTATGACCTTTGTCCCGATCAGATATGCTCTAAATTTGTCGAATGCATACACCACAGCTAGCATCTCTTTCTCGGTGGTCGTGTAATTCTGTTGGGCTCCATCAAGAGTTCTACTTGCATAGTAGATCGCCCTAAAAATCTTGTCTCTCTTTTGCCCCAAAACTGCTCCCACAGCATAGTCGCTGGCATCACACATTAAAACAAATGGCTCCTTCCAATCCGGCACTATGATGATTGGTGCAGATATAAGTGCTTTCTTTAGCCTGTTAAATGCCTGCAAACACAAATCATCAAAGACAAAAGGTGAGTCCTTTTCTAACAAATTACACAAGGGCTTAGCTATTTTAGAAAAATCTTTAATAAAACGGCGATAAAACCCGGCATGTCCAAGGAAGCTCCTAATAGCCTTCTCATTGTTCGGAGGTGGAAGCTTCTCAATTGCAACCACTTTTGCTCTATCCACTTCAAGTCCTTGAGATGACACCTTATGGCCAAGGACAATACCCTCTTGCACCATAAAGTGACATTTCTCCCAATTTAACACGAGGTTCTTTTCTTGGCAGCGCTGTAACACAAGAGATAGGTTATGCAAACAATGATCAAAAGAGGAACCAAATACCGAAAAGTCGTCCATGAAGACTTCAAGGATCTCCTCCACCATATCTGAAAATATCGCCATCATGCACCGTTGAAAAGTAGCAGGTGCGTTGCACAAACCAAAAGGCATTCTTCTAAACGCAAAGGTGCCATATGGACAGGTAAACGTTGTCTTCTCTTGATCCTCGGGGTCTATGGCAATTTGATTATATCCTGAATAGCCATCTAAGAAACAGTAATAACAATAACCGGCTAACCTGTCAAGCATCTGATCAATAAATGGAAGAGGGAAGTGGTCCTTCCTTGTGGCCTTGTTGAGTTTCCTATAGTCAATGCAAACTCGCCACCCCGTCACAGTTCGAGTTGAGATCAACTCATTATTTTCATTTCTTACCACTGTCATCCCTCCTTTCTTTGGCACAACCTGTACTGGGGAAACCCATGCACTATCTGAAATAGCATAAATAATCCCAGCATTTAACAATTTAAGCACTTCTGCTTTTACTACCTCCTTCATTGCTGGATTTAACCGCCTTTGATGATCAATGGAAGGAATGAAAGAATCCTCCATAAGTATTTTATGCATGCACAAAGACGGGCTAATCCCCTTGATATCAGAAATCGACCAACCCAAAGCAGATTTATAAGTCCTCAATACACGTAATAATTTATCCTTCTCTAAAGAACAAAGAGATGAAGATATAATTACCGGGTATGTCGAATTCTCACCCAAGAATGCATAAGTAAGGTGGGCCGGTAGTTCTTTCAGTTCCGAGCTCGCCTTCGTATCTTCTTTGACTGATGTATCTCGTACATCTTCCTCTTTTCCAGCAGTGTTGCTCTCCTTAGGCAGGCTCTTAAGTGCTTCCACTTGCTCAGCACGATCAGGTTCAGTTGCATCCACTTTCATAATAGAGTTGACCATGCAATTCTCCAATGGATCCTCCGGTATTGCTCCTACTTCAAAGTTATGCACACATGAGTCAATTACATCCAAAAACTTGCAAGTACTTACCTCGTCAGGTCCCTTGAGAGCTTTGTAAATATTGAACATGACTTCTTCTCCTCCAACTCTCAAGGATAATTCTCCTCTTTGGACATCTATAAGTGCCCTGCCTGTTGCTAAGAATGGTCTCCCCAAAATTAATGGAACATCTCCATCTTCCTCCATGTCTAGAACCACAAAATCTGCAGGGAAAATAAATTTGTCCACTTTCACAAGCACATCTTCAATTATCCCTCTAGGATATGTGAGAGACCTATCCGCCAATTGCAATGTGATTGTAGTAGGCTTCACTTCACCAAGCCCTAAACTCCTGAAAACAGATAAAGGCATTAGATTAATACTTGCACCTAAATCACATAACGCCCTATTAAATGTAGAACTACCAATAATACAAGGAATAGTAAAACTCCCTGGATCTTTCAATTTTTGTGGTAGCTTCTTTTGAAGGATTGCACTGCATTCTTCTGTGAGATTCACGGTTTCAAACTCCTCAAGCTTCCTCTTTCTTGCCATTATATCCTTCATAAACTTTGTATAATTAGGCATTTGTTGCAACGCCTCGGCAAAAGGAATATTTATGTGGATTTTCTTGAAAATCTCCAAGAATTTGGCAAACTGGTCATCTATAGCCTTTTTCCTGAAACGTTGAGGATATGGAAGTGTAGGCTTGTACATAGGAAGCTTTTCCGGTAATGTGGCTTGCTTCTCCTTTTCAACTTCTTTAGGGGTCTCAACCTGAATTTGAGTTTCCTCAACAGATGGCTCGTCAACATGTACTGGTTCTACATCCCCAAGTTCTTTACCACTTCTCAATGACACGGCCTTGCACTGCTCCCTTGGGTTCACTTCGGTGTTGCTAGGAAATGATCCTCTTTGTTGGTTGTTCATGGCATTAGCAAGCTGCCCAATTTGCACCTCAAGAGATTTCATTGTAGCACCCATGTTGTTCATGTGACCCTCAATCGTATCAAGCCTCGACTCATTCTTCTCAAGCCTCAATTTCGAACTTTGAACAAAAGTGTTCACCAAATCTTCAAATGAAGGTTTACCTTCATTCTTTTGTGGAGCATATCCAGGTGGTGGATTCAGAGCACTATTGTTGTTGGCATATGAGAGTCTATCATTGTTGTGGAACCCTTGTTGATACGGATTGCTTCGGTAGTTATTATTGTTGTTGGGATACCGATTGTTTATGAACTGAACGTGCTCTTGCTCTGCTTCCCTTGACAACTCCATTCCAGCTGCAGCGGCGGCTAATTCAATAGTAGGTGGTGCTCCTTGCTTGGTCAGAGCTGCTACCTGCGTGGTTAATGCAGACAGTTGTGCATTAAGAGTACTAAAATGATCAACCTCATACATACCTATGGGTTTCCTTGCCATGGCTCGCTCACTGGGCCACTGGAAGCTGTTAGCCGACATCTCCTCAAGTAATTCAAAGGCAGCATCTGCAGTCTTAGAAAATAGTGTTCCTCCTGCTGCAGCATCCACAATGATCCTAGTTGGTCCATTCAACCCATTGTAAAATAACTGAATCTGCACCCAGCTTTCATAGTTATGTTGTGGGCACCTCCTCAATAAATCCTTGAATCGCTCCCATGCCTCGTATAGTTGTTCAGAATCAATTTGTCTGAACGTACTGATTTCAGTTCTCAGTTGAGCTGACTTAGCTGGTGGGAAAAACTTCGATAGAAATTTCGATGCCATTTCCGCCCATGTGTTAATACCATTGTTTGGAAGAGATTGTTGCCAGCTCCTTGCATGGTCCCTAAGAGAGAAAGGGAACAATCGCAGTCTCACAGTATCTTCTGGTACACCATTCATCTTCACAGTATCAGCTATCTCCAAAAATATCCTCAAATGCAAGTTGGGGTCTTCAACAGGGGATCCACCAAACTGATTCTGTTGCACCATACTTATCAATGCCGGTTTAAGTTCAAAGTTGTTGGCATTGATAGTCTGGCGAGCTATCCCAGAGTAATTGTTGTTGACCAAAGGTTTGAAATAATCTCTGATCGCCCTTTGAGGTTCAACAAGTTGTGGAGGTGGTTCGTTGTTGTCTCTATTTGCAGCCATTTCTATCAATTCCTCCCTTCTCGTTTTTCTCAGTCTTCTTGCAGTTCTCTCGATCTCAGGATCAAACAGTAACGATTCAGGAGTAGTGTACTTTCGCATGCACTGCAAAAAATTCAGAAAAGACAAAATTCACTCCAAAATAAAATGAATAAAAGCTCTAAATTAAAACCAAGATTAATTGGTACAGTATCAGATTGTACTAAATAAATCAATCCCCGGCAACGGCGCCAAAAACTTGTTGCGAAAAATCCCTTACCGCAAGCGCACGGTAGTCAAGTTTTAATATAGAAAGATGTCGAACCCACAGAGATTGATTAAATAGTTAAATCTAAGTACTGAATTAAAATAATCTTTGCTTTATTTAGAGAATCGAATAGTTGAGTGTTATGCGAAGAATAAAAATTAATTAACTAACGATGATCAAATATTGAGTTGAAAAAGAAATCAGTTGGAGACGAATCTAGGAGTACGATTTCACTTGTTCATCCACTACACCTATCATTCCTCGATTTCCATTTTATGGATTTCCTAGTTTACTAGCCGAGAATTCTTATTTGTTTCTACTCCCCCTCCCGGGTGTTAAGCAGAAGTAATTATCTAACATTAATCTTGATATCCCTATCTAAGATTAATTATCAAACAATTGTAAAAGCGCAGTAATTCCTATGACGACTTCTATGGAGTTATAGGCCTTCCGAACAATATAACTACCACGATACGAATTCCTTCTTTCCTATTCATAACCCCCTCTCCCGAGTGATAGATCACAAATATGGAATCATTCAATCCATGGCCAGTAGATTAAAAGCATTAAGAACAGGAAAACATAAATAAACCATACGGAAATCCAAATAAACTTCAATCAATTCATAATAAGCGTAGTTTCAAAACAAGCTACATCGTCTCCTAGAAAATAAAATTAGCTCATGCTAGAAGTATTTAAACACATAGACATGTTTAAATAACCCATAAAAATTGATAAAAGTTTAGAGATACAAAACGAATTGGACGCTATTCTTCGATCTCCGATGAACGCCGCCGTCTCGTGATGAATTCTCTACTTTTTGCTCCGAGCCGTCGTCGTTATTCTTCTCCGTTCTTCAACCCTAGCCTCTTTCACTCCCAAAATATATCTAAGTCTCAATAGCCTTCGAAAATCCTCCTCTAAACCCTTTAAAAGTCCCGTGCAATCAACTAAGGAAAGTCTCCAAAATTGCCAAAATTCATCAGGCGTAATTACGCCTCCGAAGTGGCGTAGTTACGCCTGTCGACGTGTCCCAAAGTCTGGCTTCCCGCGTGACTGGCGTAGTTACGCCTCAAAAGTGGCGTAATTACGCCACTCAAAATTCTTCAAAATCACAATTGCCGTGAGACAGGCGTAGTTACGCCTCACATCAGGCGTAGTTACGCCTCAAGAAATTCTTTTAAAAGCTCAAATGCCGTAGCTTAGGCGTAGTTACGCCTCAAGACAGGTGTAATTACGCCTGTTGCTTTGATTCAAAGTGTTGATTTTTTACTTCAATTCATCCGTTCCTTCCGTCATTTGCACCCTTTTAGTCCACAAAACATGTAATTACCTGGATTCCTGCAAAACAACACATAACAAAACCAAAAGCGTAATTCTGATCGAAAACTAACACTAAACCATGCAAAACAAGAAGAAATATAAGTGTATAAAATACACTTATCAGTTCTTAGAACCGAAAATTTGTATTAGTTTTTTTTAGTTGTTGGTTAGAGTTTGTTAGCTCGCAAGTGATGGCTTGTTAGATTCGGTCTGTTTTGTGTTTTGTTGTATTGTTGGGTTATGAGCACCCCTAGTACTTTATTTTTATAAAATTTGGCTTATAAAAAAATATTTGTAATTTATCCTTAGTAAAATTTTGATGTATCGATATCATTCGACAAATTAACAGAATTGTTCATAAAAATTGTGTCATGTATAATGTTAAGATCATTAAATAAAAGCCCAATAATTTTGTTTAATTTTTTAACGAGAACAAAATTTGGTAAGTTAATTATGAATAGTCAATTAGGCTAAATAAATCCCACATTGAAATTTTGAGACACTTATGATTTGTTTATATTGGGAAATAAATCAATGGGTGTAGTTAAGTAGAAAAGATTGGTGCCCCTCGCGCGCCGTCCGTCCGTCCGCTCGCGTCGCGCGTGTCATTGCCGCGAAGACAGCTCTATCTTTTTACTACTTGGATTTCTGAAATGATCTTTCACCTACTCAACTTTTCATATTCTGCTGAGTATTAAGTTGAGACTTTTCACCTACCTGCAGAATTGATTGCACTTAATTTCTGAGACCTTTGAGAGATCTGCTGCTCAGCTATATAAGCTGCTCCAGCTCTATTGTTTTCTTCAATCCGAAAATCTGCACTCATACATATCACACATATTGTTTGAGAGTACAACACACTAGTATAATCGAAAGAGTCTGTTCGGAGTTCTGCTTCAATCTGAACAGTGGTGATTGCGCGTTGTACCTTGGAATTCACTTGTCCAGGAGGCCAGAAGCTAAGGCAGACAAATTTGAGTTTACGGGCACACGGCTTGCTGTGGTCTAGTCCATAACCATTTACAGTTTACTGTAAATTCTACTGTTTCTATATTTCAGTGTAATTTATATTATCACTCAGCGATTGTTTAAACTGATTCGATTCGTCCGATTAAATATACGGAACCAACATATAATTATCACTTTCACATTGACTACATCACAAACTCAATTTGTTAAAGATTTAAATCACTTAAATTAGTCTATCAATCTAAAAAAGGAACCTGAGGAAATATCTAATCTAAACAAGCTAAAAAATGAAATATTTTAAATTGAAATTAATCTAATATATCATAATTTGATTCGACAGATAGATTGATGAGGTGGGATCGTGCGTAGTGCCAATATTCTTCTCGGGATTGGTGGAAAAGACTTCAATTCCTCTATAAATACTGCCCTCTTCTCTACCTCTAAACCTACAGTTGACAACAAATTCACCTCTAGCTCTCTCTTTCCTTCTCTTCCTCTGTCAACAGCACATCAGATATTTTTTTCTTTCAAACAAGCCATATTTAGGGTTGCAGTTTTGGAGAGATGATACTTGTGGAAGAATGCCTTAACAAAATGGCCCTCTTCTTGTTTTTCCACAGCTTTCTTGAACTGCACGTTGTAGCTTAGTACTGTATGTCCCGGAACTGTAGGAGATGATGAAGTCAAACAATTTCACTTCTGCAGTTCAATATAGCTGTGGGAAGATATGGAGAGGGTCAAGGAGAATTCACGAGCTCAGATTCGGTTTTACTGCAAAGTAATTTCATCCATCTTCCTTCTCTACTGTTGAATTTTCTGTTCTTTATGTACAGTTCGTCTTTTTTCTGTAGTCTGGTTGATTAAACATATGATTTATTGTTTGGAGACTTGATCTGCCCGTAGCCCATTTGAATTTTATCAGTAAAATCCAGTCAGTTTCTTGATAAAATTTTCAAATAATTAATTTTCAACAATTTATACATTCTTGAATTTGAAAGTTTAAGCTAGTCCCCCCTCCCTCTTCCTCTGTCTCTCACTCCTCAACCACACATCACAAGATAAGAAAAAAGATTTGCTTACCATATACAGATAAAGCACAAAGAAACCGAAAAAATTGGCCGATAATTTCTTACTAAATTTATATAAATATTTACATATTAATTTTATAATCTGGTTTTTCTCTCCAACAACATAAAACCTTGTATCGTGTAAGATAATATAATTATGCATACCTCTGATTTTATTTACAGGCTGTGATATTTATATTTTCTACAACAATTAATATATTTAGTGGCTCTTCAATAATTAAATAATGATAATAATAATTACCCCATTTCATTAAACATGTTATTGTAGGGACAATAACTGTTGTTCTTGAGCAATTTTCATGAATTTAATAGTAATTACTCTAAGAATATGAATAATGATAACCCATAATTTTCTAATAATTCAGGGCTATAAAGCTAGAACAACGTAGATGGACCACACGGTTTACCTTACCCTTTTGTCATGCAACAACATTTATTTGTTATTATATATATTAGGTAAAGCATGTCTCTGAAAAAGTATGCACAGAAATATTTGAGAAAAGGTTATAAAAATTTATTTTACCCTTGTAGATTTCACCTTGGGAAAGAGACCAAAATGTCAGAAAATTTTGTAAGAAAACTAGGGTTCTTTTTTTCACCCAATAAAGGTAAAATAAGACATTTTCGTAGCTACAATATTGTTTTTGTCATGTTTGGGCTGTCATGATTCAATTTCAAGATCTTTGTGTTCTTTGCCTCCTCTTTTTACGGCATGACAAAAAAATTTACATTTTATTTAATATAATATTAGTGAAGTCTCAATGAAGGTTCTTTTTGTTACATTATTATAAAGATGGAATTATTTTATTGTCTAATTATATATATCAATAACAATGCAATTTGCAAAATGATTCAACATTAGTACATTACTACAGTTAATGGACACAAGGGGTGATCACCTCATTACACAGGCGGAAAAATAATCAACTCGTTATAACAAGAAGAAATACAAGAATTGATGACGACCTCCTATTGAGAACACACATATCCTAGTATAATTATATAAATTCAACACCAAACACACGTCTGGTTCAATATCAGTAGTTACGATTTCTACGATTACATATATATAGTAGTTTATTCTCGGTTCAAAGCCAAATCCAATCATAAAAGCTGATTAAATTAATGAAGTTGATTTTATTTTGAATATTCACAGTGCTTATAATCTTTATAATTACTTTTATTATGGACCCACATTAGTGTTTTACCATTAATCTGCTGACATGTAAATCCATTGATTTGCAATAATTTTTCCACCAATCTGAGGTCACGTCCATTATTTGAAGTAAATTTCCTTGTTTGTTCTTCAAGAAACAATACCTTTTTATCAAAACATTTCACTCTGATTTGCTGCAGTATATATACATTTTATTTATTTGTTTGTTTATTTACAGTTATATTTATATTTTCTGGTTTCAACCTATGCCTTTTCTTGTGACTACAAGTTATTTCTATTTTGTACCTCAAAGAAATAATATTAATTAATTTGTTCAGAATACAATAAAGTTAATAAACGTTTTCAGTTGAATGTATAAATACCAATGAATGATTTTTTGGCAAAACTTTAGTTTGCCTTTGCTCAAGTGTAAGAGGAAAGCATTACACTAAAATATGTTGAGACTATAAAAGAGATTAAAGAGATTATTAATTTATCAAATATTAAATTTATAATGTTGAGACTACTAACCTTTTTGTACAGGTTTAATGGGCTTTCAGATGTGGAGGACACTATCACTTGGCAATTTAGTGACGAAGGAACTCACTCAACAAAATCGGCATATAAAGCAATTGCAACAACGGTGGACCAAGAGGTATGGCCAAACAGAAATCATTTGATAGTAGCATGGAATAAGTTGGTCCCTAGCAAAGTTTGTGGTTTTGTGTGGAAATTACTTCAAAATAGAATCCCAACCAAAATTAATCTTGAAAAAAAGGGGGATGCTAGGTCCTCAAGATTCTTTATTATGTGTGCTTTGCAATGAGGTGGAAGAAGATGCTAAGCATTTATTTTTTACCTGCAAAAGTGCTTACCTTGAAAGTCAGTGAGACTATCAAACTAAATTTCTGGTCTTGGTTAAAAGTAAGAGGTAGAACAACTACACCGTACTCTTCTGTTGATTGGTATACTAACCCAACACTTTGTCTACAATCTTTATTATGAATTCTTATATCTTATTAATTTGAAATATTGATTCCATGCATATGATCTCGGAATTTATCGGAATGGCTAATGGCTGATGAGTTTACGGTGAGGACATCAGGGAAAAGGAAAAAGTGATCAATCGACAAAAATTAGCTTGAAGAATTGATTTGGACCATCGAAGAAGAAATAGAATCTTTATGTGCTACTGGATTTTCATGGTTCTCGTTTTTCATTTTGGGTATCGTTTTTATGACGAGCCTTTATAGGGAAAAGTTTAAAAGTTGTAATATATAGTTATTTGTTGTCTATTAATCAATGCATTTTGTTACTGGAATGGTGACTAAGCGCTTCGGTGTCTTAGTAAATTTCGTAACGGGTTGGAATACCCTTAGTATTCCTATTAGTATTAATATATTTGTCTTAAAAAAATATTTGGGACCGGAAATTTTAGAGATGCTATTAATTTATCGAGTATTAATTTTGGAGATTTTATTGTGTATGGTTAGAAATGCATTGCAAAGATAGAGTTGAACAGTTCGTTTAACTTTGCTATTTGTCTATTTATGGAGGACAAAGCAATAAAAGTTATAAATCCAGGAAATTTGAAACTAAAATTAAAAAAAAAAGAGTTATTTAAGAAAAAACCCAAAAATATAAAAAATAAAAAATTTTCTCCAACAGACTACTAAGTTATGACAATTATAAATATTCTGCGTATCGATATATTTTCGGAATTAATTCGAAAATATATAACTACTAATCAATATTGTTGGAGATATGACTTTGTAAATATTGTTAAAGATTCACCGTTGCAAAAACCTTACAAGGTGCTTATATGATTAAAACAGATGCATTCAATATATGTCTTCCCGGAGAAATAAAGTTATCAAATATGTCAGTTTTTTAGGTAAGGAATTTCTTTTTGTTTGTGAGTGATCAAATAACCTAGCAATATTTAATCAAACCAAGTTACGTTATGGGTATTTAATATTTATTTTTGGAGCAAGAAAAATAGTTATAAAAATTTCAACCGAATGAAAGTATAAAAGGAAATTACAAAAAAATGGTCATATTTATATGGATATTTGTAATAGTATTCCAAACTTTTAGCTTGACTTTTTTTAACAGAAAATAGTCAAACTCAAATATAGTATCACAAAATTATTTTTTTAACAAAAACGGTCACTAAAACCTTACAAACTTATGACCATTTTTGTGATTTTACCTCTTATTTCTTAGAAATTCAGACAGAAATGAATGAAAGAGATATATAAGGATTTTGATTTGAAAATGCAAATATGGAGGTGAGGTGATCTGTTTAATAGGATTTAAGTTAGCAGAATATACACACCATTTGGTAATCTGTACCAATCAATTCTTATGTACGCTCGCTTCTTCTGAGCTAACAAGTCTGACCATGAGCATCCACGTGGTGCAGTCCTGTAAGGGGCTTTGCGTCTGCTACCAGCTTATTCGGAACATAAGAAAAAACTCGTGGTTGGCTTAGAAAACCTGCTAATATCTTGATCATTAAGAAACGAATTCCATCAGATATAGGTATAGATTGCATAATGCAATTAAACAATGCACGCAGGAAGTTGGAATGGCCGAGCGGGTAGTCGTTTCCTTGATATGAAAATTTCTTGGTTAAATTTTTCTAATGATTCGGGTGTTCCTCTCTAAATTTTCAAAAACGTTTGCCCTCTTAACTGGCCACTTGTTTCTTGGAGTTGACTTGAACCTCCTTTCAGTCAAAAGATCTCCAACAGTCGAGCCCATTTTGGTGCTCAATTTTCTGCGCCAACCCAGTGCCATTGCTGGGGCTCGGTTGGAGTAAAACTACTGTGCTATGCTAAAATTGGCTTGGTTGTTGGAGTGACCTACATTCAGATCAAATCACTTATTCCAAGTTATGTTCAAATTCTCATAGGGTAAATTCAGAAATGTTCCATTGAATGATTTTTTTCAATATTAGTCCTAAATTTATATAAATAATTAAATATTGTCTCATAATAATAATTTTTAATCAAAAATTATCTCACTGTTTTAACAAATTTAATCCCATAAAAAATTAATATTTAATTAAAGTGGTAAGACCCCTTCTGATTAAAAAAAAGGTTTGGACTACGACTGATTAAAACAAAACATATGTGACTATTTTTCATTAAAAATTATTTTCATGAGATAATATTTGATTAGTTCTAAAAGTTTGAGACCATAATTACAAAAACCTATATTCTGTGAGACCATTTTTTTAAATTTACCCAATTTTCATGTTATTTATATATTAAGTTTAATGACATGTATCTATTAAAAATATATATTTCCAATCCTAAAAATGAAAAACCCATATGAACAATAATTTATTTAAACTATGATTATCATTATAAATAGGTTAAATGCATTTTGGCCCCAATCATAAATACTCCATCAGAATGTCTTTAACTTGTGAAATCTCAAGCCACTCTTCACTTAAATAAAATTTACAATATGATTTTTTCTCTCAATTTTTGATAAAATTCCTTAAACCGAAACATAAAAAATATAGTCATAAGCATTTGTTTTTTATATTTTATTTTTGGAAAATAGACTCATAATTGAGTAGGTGCGATGTGGTTGTGCCGTTGAGGACGCAAATAATAAAGCAAACAACTTTGTCATAAACACACACCAAATCTCATGAATGTATCAGTGTGTACTTCTGTGGACGTCTGTTTGTGAAATATCTTTTTGTTAAATTTACAGCTTTATGACGTTGATGTGTCCCAATTATTATCCGGAGATCTCGTATTCGAGTCTTCGTCCCCCACTATAATAATTGTAATAGTTGCTAAAAAAAAAGGGGATGAAAGGGTATTCGAAAAGTTGGTAAAATTTGAAAACGGGAAGAGAACTTAAAGCCGTGATTTGGGTGTCAAAATTTAACCTTTTTATCTTGGAAATGTGTGAGTACGCATTAGAAGCAAAAACAAAAGGCAAACAAGATGAATGAACTATCAATTATTGATGAAAAAGAGAGAAAGGACAGGTATTGTCTACAATTATCCCTCAGTTTTTACCACATATTTATCATTTCCAACTCAATAAATTAAACAAAATACTAAGTGTATCTGCAAATGCTTATCTAAAACACTTCATCTTACTTTTGTTTATAGTTAGAAAAAGTTGTTTTCAAGCAAAAACAAAAATATTGAGTGCTTGATATTAAAATTAAAAACAGCTTAATAAACTTTAATTTATTACAAAATTATTATCAGTCAACTTAAAGCAGCCAGAAACATCTTATTACTTGCTTATCTGATTCTATATTTTGTAAGAGAAGCAATATCAAAAGCAATAAAATCAAACAAAATATCTTCTTGTTTGATCGGAAAAACATATAAGCATCTTTTTAACTTTTAAAAATATATAATTTTAAACCAAACTTTATTCTATCCACGTTTTAAACCAAACTTCTTTCTATCCAAATCGGCTTATGGCGTTAAAAAAGAGTTCTAAACATGAAACCCATAATCTTTAAAATCCAAAGAATGAACTCGAATTATTCAAGCGGTACGACCTGTGATCGGTGGCGGAGTTAGGGAATGAGCTTGAGTGGGCTAAGCCAACCCCCTATGTCACGCCCCGAGACCGGGGTCAATAACACCGGCATTGATTTTCATTACAACTAGGAAACCAATAAGCCTCGTAATATCATAATAACTGAAAACCAGTCTATATTCCATAAATAAAGAAATCATTGTCTTTACAACTGAATTAAAACGTGAAACTAAAACTTAAAAACTGAATAACCAAAATTGTCTTAAAACTTAGAAAACTTTAAAACATAAAATATCTTGAACTACGCAGCGGACTTGATTCACCAACCCCAAAATTGGTGCTCTTCTTTTGCTCTAATTCTTCTTCAGCTTTATCTGGGGATGTAGAGTAAGGGGTTGAGTGCTTTGGTAAACACTCAGCAAGTGGGGGACAATCGATATCATACATATATATAATTTTCATAAACTTGTATCATAAAACTTGCATAAACCGATATGAATGTATCTTAACATACTTGGTTGCCCTTACGAGCCATGACATAACATATCGTTTCATAATTTTCATATACTTAAGCACAGTAAAGCATTCTACTCTCTTCTTGGTACTGATATCAGTCTCTAGACTTAACCCTCCTAGAGATGAGGTCATAACATCGGCTAACCCACGAATAAAGGGTCTGGATAATCCAGAAACAACGGATTACCACCGTATAAGGTTCTTTTAGCGGTTACATCCCACCGCATCAGGGTCATGGGGATCCAAATCCAATTAGATTTCGAGTTTAGCGTGCTTACAAAATAATACTTTCATAATTTCAACATACTACATATCGATTGGAATTTCAAAACGTACATATATAATTTTAGAAAACGAAACGAATAATTATAGCAAAAGCCCACTTACAGTTCGTAGACGTGCTTGAGTGATCGAGGGTGCTAAACGAACGGTTCTATCCTTCCCTTGGCTAGTTATATACTTGAACAACCAAGACCAAACTTAACCTTCCTTGAATCAGCTTCTAGGAAGCTTCGAACAACTTGCTGGTTTACAGCTTTCAATACCCGTTGATAGCTTCACTCGATGACACAGGTTGTTGAAAATTGGCTAAGATATGCTAAGCTTGTTTCTCGAAAGCTTACAGGAAAAACTCGATTAAATTCTGGACAGATTCTGGAATTATTTTCGAAGGCAATTGGATAGATTTTTCGAACCTGCTTGCTTGCTGAAACTCGATGAAGAGGCTGGAAATCTTATGATATAAAGGCTGGAACAGATGCTGGAATTTTCGAAGGAAAAGTTGCTGAAATTCTGAGTATAAAGGTGCAGAGGCTTCGGTTTTTGTTGTTGCTGGTTTGAGAGTGAATTGGTGATAGAAAGTGAGACTAGAACCTTGCTTTTATAGAGGCATAAACTTGATACCCAATGATGGAAGGACTCTTGGATATATATGTGTTGGAGTAGGACTCCACTTCGAAAATATAGGAGGAAGATCTGTGCAGATTCTGAGGTGGGAAATCGGAGGTGTTTGTGATAGTTTTGATGACAGATCCTGGGGCGATTAAAGAGAGATGGAAAAGGCGAAAACACCAAGTTTAATCTCATGAAGTTCTTGTGCAAGTTATTAAGGGATTTTCGAAACTTGCTGCTGAATGGAGGCTGATCTTATTGAGGTGATGAGGATCGATTTTTAATCGAAATTGCAGGGAAAGATTGGTGCAGATTTGATGTGGTGAATCTGCCTGTTAAGATCTTGCTAGTTGCATCTAAGGAGGAGTCTTTGGAAGGATTGCATGGCTTAGAGTTTTCGGTTATTGGGGTGCAACATGATAAGGTAGAGAAGGAGTTGATTTGGTTAGGGAGTCCTTGATGGATTGGAACTCTATGCTAGAGTTTAGAAGTATTTAAACTCTTTTAAATCAGATTTTAGTTAACTAAAATCCGGGTTTTTACATCCCTCCCTCCTTATTGGAAGTTTCGTCCTCGAAACTCGAGTCAACTTGATTTAGGAAAAGATAGGGATATTTCTCCCGCATTGATTCTTCCATTTCCCAAGTAGCTTCTCTTTCCGTATGGTTTGACCATTGGACTTTGACGTATGGAATTGTCATTCTTCTTAGAACTTGGTCCTTGGTATCCAGAATACGGATTGGGATTTCTTCGTATTTCAAGGTTTCGTCTAAGTTCCCTTGTGTTACTAGGGGTTCTGCTTCAAGTACATGACTTGGGTCGGCAATGTACTTCCTTAGTTGTGATACGTGGAAGACATTGTGAATTCTTGACAGATTTGGTGGTAGTGCTACTTTATATGCTAGCGTTCCCACCTTTTCTAAAACTTCAAATGGTCCCACATATCTTGGATTCAACTTTCCCCTTTTGTCAAATCTGATAACCCCTTTCATTGGTGAAATCTTTACATAGACTTTCTCACCAATCTCTATATCCACGGGTCTCCTTTTCAGGTCAGCCCAACTTTTCTGTCGGTCCTGGGCTGTCTTAAGTCTATCTCTGATGATGGCTATCTTGTCAGTAGTAGCTTGTACTAACTCTGGTCCGGTGATAGCTCTTTCTCCTACTTCATCCCAGTATAAGGGTGATCGGCATTTGCGCCCATAGAGTGCTTCGTATGGCGCCATCCCAATGCTACTATGATAGCTGTTATTGTAAGCAAACTCGACTAGCGGTAACAGTTCGCTCCAATTTACTGTGAAGTCTAATACGCAAGCTCTTAGCATGTCTTCGAGGGTTTGGATAGTCCTCTCTGTCTGGCCATCGGTTTGTGGGTGATAGGCCGTGCTAAGAGTCACTTTACTTCCCATAGCTTGCTGAAAGCTTTTCCAGAAACGCGACACGAATTTAGGGTCTCTGTCGGATAGGATGCTTACTGGGACTCCATGCAATCTCACTATATTGTCCATATATAGAGTTGCCAATTTATCCAAGTTGTAGTTCATACGGACAGGTAGAAAGTGTGCTGACTTGGTTAGTCTATCAACAATTACCCATATTCCGTCATGGCTCTGCTTTGACTTTGGTAGTCCCACGACAAAATCCATGGCGATGTGATCCCATTTCCATTCCGGGATTTCCAGAGGTTGAAGAAGTCCTCCGGGTCTCTGATGCTCGGCTTTCACTTGCTGACATACTAAGCATCGGGCAACAAATTCAGCTACGTCCTTTTTCATTGCGTTCCACCAAAAACTTTCCTTCAGATCCTTGTACATCTTTGTACTCCCAGGGTGGACTGAAAACTTTGACTTGTGCGCTTCAGACATTACTTCTTGTCTTATGTTGTTCACATCTGGCACGCACAATCGTCCTTTTATCCACAGAATTCCCTTGTTATCGATCTCAAAGTCAGTAATTTCCTTCTCCCTGACTTGTTCTTTTAGCTTGGTTAGGCTCGGATCTTGATCTTGGCTTAGCTTGATGGTCTCTCGAAGACAAGGTTGAGCTGAGACCGTAGCTAAGATTATTTTCCCTTTGCCTTTCCGGCTCAAAGCATCTGCTACTTTGTTTGCCTTGCCGGGGTGATAGCTAATAGTGAGATCGTAGTCTTTTAGAAGTTCGATCCATCGTCTCTGCCTCATGTTGAGTTCCTTTTGAGTGAACAAGTACTTGAGGCTTTGATGGTCCGTGAACACTTCGCACTTGGCGCCATACAGAGAGTGTCTCCAAATCTTCAAGGCGAACACTACTGCGGCTAATTCGAGGTCATGCGTAGGGTAGTTTTGCTCATGGGGCTTGAGCTGTCTTGAAGCATAAGCAATTACTCTTCCTTCCTGCATGAGTACACATCCTAGTCCTTCTTTAGATGCATCACTATAAATAGTGAAACTCATGTCTTCAGTTGGTAATACCAGTACGGGTGCAGATGAGAGCTTTTCCTTTAAAGTCTCAAAGCTCTTCTCACATTCTTCACTCCATATGAACTTTGCGTTCTTTTGTGTGAGCCTGGTAAGAGGTACTGCTATTGACGAAAATCCCTCGACAAACTTCCGGTAGTAACCAGCTAGTCCCAAGAAGCTTCGGATTTCAGTCACTGTCGTTGGTCTAGGCCAATCTAAAACTGCCTCTACCTTTTTAGGGTCCACTGATACACCTTCCTTTGTTATTATGTGACCTAAGAAAGATACACTTTCTAGCCAAAATTCACATTTATTAAATTTGGCATAGAGTTCTTTCTCTCTCAATGTCTGGAGAGTGAGGCGAAGATGTTGTTCGTGTTCCTCATTGCTCGACGAATAAATGAGGATATCGTCAATGAACACCACAACAAAGTCATCCAAGAATGGCTTGAATACTCGATTCATCAAGTCCATGAATACTGCTGGCGCGTTTGTCAAGCCAAATGGCATCACCGTGAATTCGTAATGCCCATACCTCGTTCTGAATGCTGTTTTCGGTATGTCATCAGCTTTTATCTTTAGTTGGTGATAGCCTGACCTTAGATCGAGCTTAGAAAAGACTTTAGCTCCTTTGAGTTGATCGAACAGGTCATCTATCCTTGGAAGAGGGTACTTGTTCTTGATTGTGATCTTATTCAGCTCTCTGTAGTCGATGCACAATCTCATGCTCCCGTCTTTCTTCTTTACAAACAACACTGGAGCTCCCCATGGGGATACACTTGGTCTGATTTGTTTCTTGTCCAATAACTCCTGCAGTTGCTCCTTAAGTTCCTTCAGTTCGGCTGGAGCCATTCGGTATGATGCCTTAGAAATTGGTGTAGCGCCTGGCACCAAATTAATATCAAATTCCAATTCTCGGTTTGGAACAGAACCGGGCAGCTCTTCAGGAAAGACATCCGGAAATTCTTGTACAACGGGTATGTCTTCTATCCTGGGTTCATCTTCCTCTTTAACCTCGCTTATTGTAGCTAGGTAAACTTCTTCGCCGTTCTTCACAGCTTTCCACGTTTGTGCTGCTGACAGAAGGAATTTTCGTTCCTTCGTTTTGCCGTGGTATACGATCTCTTTCTCGTCTGGAGTTCGTAGTTTAACATTCTTGTTACGGCAGTCTACTACTCCATGATGTTTGGATAGCCAATCCATTCCCAATATAACATCAAAATCCACCATTTTGAGTTGAATTAGCTCAGCATTAAACTTGATTTCATTAATACTAAGATTACAATTTCGGTGAATACTATGTGCTATAAGGGTCTTATTGGCTGGTGTTGCTACGTTATATGGTTCACTAAGCAGTTCAGGCTTAAGGGCTAGTTTCTTAGCAAACCTCTTAGATATAAACGAATGTGTGGCACCACAATCAAACAATGTATACGCAGGTAATTCGTTTAAATAAATGGTACCTGCCACAACGTCGTTTGCGTCCTCGGCCTCATCTCGCGTTATAGCAAACACTCTGGCGTTCGGCTTAGTCCCATTTGGTTTACTAGGAGGGCCGTTATTCCTTACAGTCGTCCCCCTCATATCAGGTTCGGGACACTCAGCAATTCGGTGGCCTGTCTTCCCACATCGGAAACACGTAGATGGTTGAATCCACAGTTCGAACACTTAGGGTACCTCTGTTGAGTTGGGCCTACTATGGGTCCCCTTTGCTGGTTGCTGGATGGACTAGGCCTCTTGAAGTTTTGATTACTAGAGGTATGCTGATTGGTGGAGGGTCGCTTGCGTTTAAACTCTTCCTCGTGACGCTTATTGTCTGCTTCAGCCCTGATGGCTGCTCCCATCAGATCTCCAAAATTTGCGGTTTCGAAAATCGCAAGGGCGGATTGGATTCGACTGTTTAGTCCGATCCTGAAGCGATGCAGTTTAAGAGACTCGTCTGCCATTATACTCGGTGCATACGTTCCCAGCGAGTTAAACCTTGCGGTATAATCCACCACTGTCATATCCGTAGTCTGCGTCAGGTTTTCAAACTCTCGCAACTTCTGGTTCTGGACCGCAGTTGGAAAGTACTGCTTCAGAAATGTGCTCCGGAACCTTTGCCATGTAACTGGTCCCGCTTCTAGCATAAGTGGTGACACATTTTCCCACCACTTCCCAGCTTGGTCGATGAGAAAAGACGTGGTAACTTCCACCTTGATATCATCCGGTACTTCCAACAGTCTATGGTGGTTCTCTATTTGCTTCAGCCAGTTCTGGGCCATCTCCGAGTCTGAGTTGCCATCAAAGGTTGGAACTCTGTTCTTCCGCAACGATTCATAGTGGTACTTTACACCTTGCGGACGTGCTGGTTGTGCTTGAGGTTGATTAACAGCAGGGTTATTCAAACCTTGAAGTGTTGTGGCCACAATGGTGGCTATTGCTGCCAAGTCTTCACGACTTAGTCCTACCCTCGGAGGTTGTGGCGGTGCAGGTGGAGGATTCTGATTTCCATTAGTTCTCTCCTCATTAGAGTTGGGAGGAACAACATAGTTTGGATTACGGTTGTTGCGGGTTGGACGTCCGGCCATTTCCTACAATAACACGAATCTAAAATCTTTGCGCGGAAATAAAACGATAGCGGAAAGATAAAGAAGACATGATAAACAAAAATGATACTTTTATTAATCACTGGAAAAATGTTTATCACAACTACTGAAAAGGAAAATGCTGAATATTGAAATAAAATGAAAACAAAACTCCTAAACAAAGCTTCTAAGAACTATGGATCTATCACTTCTCCACTTCCTAATTCTTCTACGACATCTTCTTGCATGGGTTCTTCCTCAGGGTCTTCGTCTGAATCTTCATCTGAATCGACAACATCCAGAAGATTTCTCATGTGATCATTGGCTTCCCTTAGATCACTGTTGACATTCAGGAGATGAGTGACTATACCCCAGTAACCATTGCTTCTTACAGACAGGCGATGGTTCGTATTTTGAAGTGTGAGAATATGATCAGCCATTTGATCCATCTGCTGTCTTTGGACTACGCATTTTTCCTCTGCAGTCCTATGGAGTTCGTCTTTTCTAGCTACTTCTTCTTTAGATTCCTCGAGCTGCTCATTAGCTTGATGATGATAGTAGCTAATTCTATGGACATCGCCTCTCAGATGTTCCGCAACTTCTATCAGTTCAGCTTTAGCTTCCTTGAGCTTCTCAATTTCTTGCTCCATACTGAGAATCTGGACAGATTGCGCTCGGGTTGTCATTACCTAAACCCAAACACGGAATTAAATACTTGACAAATCATAAAATCAAGTATCAAAAGCAAGAATTCGAATTCAAGAAATTTTTTTTTTTTTTTTTTTTTAAAATTCGAAAATTAGGGTTCTAAAATTCGAAATAATAGGGGTTTCGAATTAATCCCTAATCGAAGCTTGAAATCCAAAATTGACAGAGGGTTAATGATCGACTTGCTTGGAGGATCTCACGAAAATTTTTAATTTCAAAAACGATCCAGGTACGATCTGTAAATCGGGAAAACGAAATAATTTGGGGGTTAGGGTTCTTGGATTCGAACGAGAAATTGATCGGGCAAATCAACTCCGATCGACATGAAACTTGGACAGAATGATCGACTGGAAGAGGCGGTTCCAATGATACACTGATCGAAGGTTATCGCGGCGGCAATCGGCGGCGGCGGCGAGGAGCCTAGGGTTTACTGTCGATAATCGAAAAAATTTCCGAAATATTTCATAAAAATCAATTTTTCGAAAATATAATTTTAAAAACAGAAACTGAAAATTTTAAAATTTCAAAAATTTTCGTATTCATGTGATTAATCAGATTGGACTCCTGATTATCGTAATTATCATGAAACGACAAATTTTCACCCAACTGTATTTATTTCTCCAGTTGGTCTATTTCAACCGGAATCTTCTTCTAGTTATTTCCTTAACTAGAATACTTTTCCCAGCGGGATTATGGAACCTGGCTAGCTCTGATACCACTAAAATGTCACGCCCCGAGACCGGGGTCAATAACACCGGCATTGATTTCCATTACAACTAGGAAACCAATAAGCCTCATAATATCATAATAACTGAAAACCAGTCTATATTCCATAAATAAAGAAATCATTGTCTTTACAACTGAATTAAAACGTGAAACTAAAACTTAAAAACTGAATAACCAAAATTGTCTTAAAACTTAGAAAACTTTAAAACATAAAATATCTTGAACTACGCAGCGGACTTGATTCACCAACCCCAAAATTGGTGCTCTTCTTCTTGCTCTAATTCTTCTTCAGCTTTATCTGGGGATGTAGAGTAAGGGGTTGAGTGCTTTGGTAAACACTCAGCAAGTGGGGGACAATCGATATCATACATATATATAATTTTCATAAACTTGTATCATAAAACTTGCATAAACCGATATGAATGTATCTTAACATACTTGGTTGCCCTTACGAGCCATGACATAACATATCGTTTCATAATTTTCATATACTTAAGCACAGTAAAGCATTCTACTCTCTTCTTGGTACTGATATCAGTCTCTAGACTTAACCCTCCTAGAGATGAGGTCATAACATCGGCTAACCCACGAATAAAGGGTCTGGATAATCCAGAAACAACGGATTACCACCGTATAAGGTTCTTTTAGCGGTTACATCCCACCGCATCAGGGTCATGGGGATCCAAATCCAATTAGATTTCGAGTTTAGCGTGCTTACAAAATAATACTTTCATAATTTCAACATACTACATATCGATTGGAATTTCAAAACGTACTTATATAATTTTAGAAAACGAAACGAATAATTATAGCAAAAGCCCACTTACAGTTCGTAGACGTGCTTGAGTGATCGAGGGTGCTAAACGAACGGTTCTATCCTTCCCTTGGCTAGTTATATACTTGAACAACCAAGACCAAACTTAACCTTCCTTGAATCAGCTTCTAGGAAGCTTCGAACAACTTGCTGGTTTACAGCTTTCAATACCCGTTGATAGCTTCACTCGATGACACAGGTTGTTGAAAATTGGCTAAGATATGCTAAGCTTGTTTCTCGAAAGCTTACAGGAAAAACTCGATTAAATTCTGGACAGATTCTGGAATTATTTTCGAAGGCAATTGGATAGTTTTTTCGAACCTGCTTGCTTGCTGAAACTCGATGAAGAGGCTGGAAATCTTATGATATAAAGGCTGGAACAGATGCTGGAATTTTCGAAGGAAAAGTTGCTGAAATTCTGAGTATAAAGGTGCAGAGGCTTCGGTTTTTGTTGTTGCTGGTTTGAGAGTGAATTGGTGATAGAAAGTGAGACTAGAACCTTGCTTTTATAGAGGCATAAACTTGATACCCAATGATGGAAGGACTCTTGGATATATATGTGTTGGAGTAGGACTCCACTTCGAAAATATAGGAGGAAGATCTGTGCAGATTCTGAGGTGGGAAATCGGAGGTGTTTGTGATAGTTTTGATGACAGATCCTGGGGCGATTAAAGAGAGATGGAAAAGGCGAAAACACCAAGTTTAATCTCATGAAGTTCTTGTGCAAGTTATCAAGGGATTTTCGAAACTTGCTGCTGAATGGAGGCTGATCTTATTGAGGTGATGAGGATCGATTTTTAATCGAAATTGCAGGGAAAGATTGGTGCAGATTTGATGTGGTGAATCTGCCTGTTACGATCTTGCTAGTTGCATCTAAGGAGGAGTCTTTGGAAGGATTGCATGGCTTAGAGTTTTCGGTTATTGGGGTGCAACATGATAAGGTAGAGAAGGAGTTGATTTGGTTAGGGAGTCCTTGATGGATTGGAACTCTATGCTAGAGTTTAAAAGTATTTAAACTCTTTTAAATCAGATTTTAGTTAACTAAAATCCGGGTTTTTACACCCTACCCCTGCATATGTATATATATAAGTATATGTATATAAATATAGATAAATGTATATGTTTATATATAAATATATTCCAAACCTATCCTAAACTCACTCTATAGCTCAGTCACTGCCTGTGATTTAATGAACTTGAACTCGAAATTTTTCACTAAATCAGTAAAAGAATGCAGAGTAAATATCAGATCCCTTTTTAGCATCATAAATTGCCGAACTTAAATGGTTAATTTAATTTTTTTAGAGTAGTGATTAATAATTAATGGGAACACCGAAAACAATAATAATAAAAATAATAATGAGCATGAAAAATTTACCATGAAAACGAAAGCGAAGAGATGTCTGCATTAGGTGATGAAGGACCCCTTGGGTGATTTTTACGACAGCAAAAATTAAAGTCCTGAAATTATCATGTCCAGAGATTATCATATCTTCCCACGTCTTTATTGAACTTAAATCTCATGTCTTTCTGTCAGCCGCCAAGTCTTTAAATTTGAAGGGATCAAGAAATCAAGATCCATGCACAAAAGAAGTTCAAGAAAGCTGTGGAAGCATGGAAGGACTTGTAAATTTAATCGTTCTTAAATGATTCGAACGCCGTCGTGATTTTTCTCTTGCTACCTTTATTTCTTGAGCTGGGGTTGTTTATAGGTATAATAAATATAGAATGGGAGCCAGGAGATAATACATTAAAACGTTTTTATAGTTTTGCCCCACTCCCGGCTCAACATCTCATTTTGCTAATGATCTGGTTTAGTCCCTTGAGTTTTTAATTTTTTCTCGGTTAAGTCATCCGTGAACCTGACACGGAGATCTCACGTGAGCTGCACACGTGTGAACTTATCGTTTGAGTCAATTCATTGTTCAGAAAAGATATACTACGCAAAACCCCAATATGGTAATTTTTTTAAAGAAAACTAACATATATTTTTTTTAGATAAGATAAAATTTATTAATAAAGGAAAGAGTACAAGGGATATAGAGTCAACACTAAGCCAAAATAGAATAGCGCCCAAACGAAATCAGACGACAGATTTTAAACAAACTAGAGGATTCAGTACCAGATCATTAATAGAGTAAGAAAAAGGATCTTTAGACCGCGCTTTAATCCATTTCCAAATACAAAGTTTAATATGTTCCAACACCACTGGCAGATCATAACTCAAACTTTCGAAAATACGCTTATTCCTTTCATTCCAGATGCACCACACTACGCAAACCCAAAGCATAATCCAGAAGTTCATAGCAATTCCTTGAATTCGTAACCCATCATGTTGTTCAAAGTGAAAGGAAGGTTCCTCATGACAAATAGACACGAGGTTCAGCCACCAATAAAAGCCATACCAAATATTATGAGAGAAATCGCATTGACAAAACAAATGTCTATAATCCTCCACCAAAACATTGCAAAAAACACAACCAGGATTATTAATATGAACACCTCTCAGCATCATGTTGCTAATTGTAGCAACTTTGTTTTGAATGAGTTTCCAAGAAAGAATAATAGCTTTAGACAGAGCTACGTTGCACCAAATCAGACTCAAAAGATTGGATACACGGGGCTGGATAACGCCTACAATACTCAGTACGCCATAAGCCGATTTAGTTGAGTAAGAACCATCCGAGTTTTGAATCCAAACCCAACGATCCTCATCACCACCAGAAAGATGAATCCTATTTATGAGAACCACTAAGTCCTCCAAAACCGAAGATTCCCAAGAGTACAAAACTCTCATCCACTTGAAATCCCACACCCAACCTTCTTCGCCCCAGTAACCTAATTCGCTGATCGAACAATTTTGATGAAGCGATAATCTAAAAAATCTAGGGAAACGATTTTTCAAACTATCATCACCCACCCAAGTATCCCACCAAAACAACACATCTTTACCATGGCCTACTCTTCTAGAGGGCCCATTTTTTAACCAATTTTCAGAAACTTTCCGATCGATTTTAAGAAAATCCATCCACCAACCAGATGCTCTACTCAAGCCTCTAACTGGAAATCTGACTTCACCAAGACCGTCAATGCAACCATATTTCGAATACAGTACCTTAACCCAAAGTTGATTTTTTTTCATTACGTATCCTCCAACCAAGCAATGCTCTATTAAAGAGATTTAGATCTTTAACCCCTAAACCACCCTTATCTTTTTCCATACACTTTATCCCAAGCAACCCAAGCAATTTTCTTCCCAGTATTATCACCTCCCCCCAAAAGAAATTGTCTTTGCAGCTTAATAAATTCGCTTAAAACCTTATTTGGAATTTTATAATAAGACATCAAGAAGTGAGGAGAGGATTGCATTAAGTAATGTAGCACGACCGCCAATTGATAAGTTCTTCGAACCCCAGCAGCTAATACGTCTCTTAAATTTGTCAATCAGTGGGTGCCACATCGAAATTCTTTTATGCTTATCTCCAACCGGAATTCCAAAATAAGTGAAGGGAAGAGCCCCAATACTACAGTTGAGGAGCTTCGCTGCATCTTCTAACCAAACCTCCTCAACATTGAAACCCATGAGTTGGGTTTTCGCATAATTAACTTTAAGACCAGACAGTAACTCAAAATTCCTAGTATAGCTTTCAACAAGACCACATTCTGCCAACAAGCTTCACCCAAAATTAATGTATCATCTGCAAACTGAACATGAGATACAATAACATCTTTCTTACCAACTCTGATGGGATGGAACATGCTCAGTTCAATGGCTTGTGTAATAGGTCACTCAATGATTTGAGTATCTTTTAGTTAGAATTGATTTTTCACTAGATTATGAAAATGTTGTAAGTGTGTATGTGTTTCTGATTTGTTTTTCATCACATATATCCAAGTGCAACGACTACAATCATCGTAAGAAAAAATATATAACCATCGTAAGAAGCAATAGAAAATAGACCCTTAATATCACAAGGTATTATTTGGAAAGCAAAATTAGTTACAGAATCACTACTATGGTATGGAAGTTTCTTTTGTTTCGAGAAGTGGCAAACATCACAAGGTATCTTAGAGATGTTATTACAGTCAAAGATTTAATGATGAAATAGAAGAGAGCTTGTTAAAATGTAAGTGGCCAAGTCTATAATGCCACGTAAAACGATTAGCAGACATAGTCACAGAAGAAGAAGAAGAAGAAGAAGAAGAAGAAGAAGAAGAAGAAGCAACTACAGTATGTTTTTCAGGTAAAATGAGGTGATACAACCCTTCATGCATTTTGGCAAAAACCAGTCATTATCATGATTGTTTGATCCTGTAAAAGACATTTGTTCGAAACAAAATGAAGATTAAACAGTGAGTTTCGAAATTTAAATAAGATTGAATATAAAAGAAGGAACAAATAAAACATCTTGTAGTTTAATTTCAGATGTGAGTTGGATGTCTCCTATATATGTTGCTTTAAAAATGCTACCATTAGGCATGTGAACGTTGATGGAAACAGGAAGCATATAACTAGTGTAAAGAGAAAGATCATCTATCATATGATCAGTTGCACCCGCGTCAAGAATCCATGTTTTCTAATTATTTGAAAGAGATATATGACAATATGAAATACCATTACTTCCCGTGATGTATCCTTTGGTAGTAGCTTCATCAATGTGTGAAGTGGATTCAGATGAAACTTCATTATAAGACTGCTGAGACGTAATAAAGGCAAGAAAATGATTATCCAATTCTTGAGAGAATTCTACACGTGTAGACGTAGAGTTTGTAGAGATAGCATTGGCAGTTACTAGATCTTGTAAAGTTCTTGGTCCTTTAGGGCCTTTCCAATTGGATGGATAACCAACTAACTGGAAACACTTATCAATAGTGTAGCCATTATATCCACAATGGGAGCACTTTGATCGTTTATTGTCTTTGTTATAGGAACATATGGCATTATTTGAGAAGAAAGCAGCGGAGTCTGTTGAAGGAACATATTGCGTAGGTTGTCTAGGTGGTTGTTTAACCAACATAGCTAAAGAATCTAGTGAAGTTGGTTGAAGAGATCTTTGACTTTCTTCTTGCAAGAGCATGTAATAGATTTTAGCCAAGGAAGGCAAAGGGCTGACAAGAAGAATTTGGCTACGAAGGCAGCATACGAGTCATGCAAGCCAATCAAGAATCTCAAGACATTGTCAGATTGTTGTGCATTGGATAGAGCTTCTTACAGTTGACAGGAACAAGCGGCCATGGCACCACATTTACAGTGAAAAATCGGTCTGTAACTTGCATAATCTTCACAAATTGTTTTAAACATGTTATAATATTGGGTAAGAGATTGGGAACCCTGAGTCTTTGTACTGAGAGTCTTTTCCAGTTGAAACACTCGGCCCATCTTTGCGAGAATATCTTGTTTGTAACTCAAACCAAACGTCCTGAGCACAAGTGAAATATAACAAACTGCGACTAATATCTTTCGAATTTTAATTCAAGAGCCAGCACAAAACAAGATTATTTGCCCTGATGCATGCAAGATATTGAATCTTGGAAGAAAGAGATGGACACGGTAGTTAGCCATCGAGAAAACTAGTTTTATTCTTGACGCTAAACGCCATCTTCACAGAAGACCAGGAAATATAATTTTCACCGCTAAAACCCTCTCCGACGATGAGTGCGTCGGGATTGTCGCTAGGGTGAAGATAAAATAGGGAAGAAGGATCTTCTGCTGGATTAATCAAATGTGACACTGATTCAGGAGCTTCACCAGAAGACGAAGGGGGAGTTGACATCGCCATTGAAGAATGATTTCGGAGTAGAAATCATGAACTAAGAGAAGAAAACAAATGTTGATTGTGGAAGTATGCATCGATTTAGCCCTCGGCGACTGATACCATGTAAAACTAGGAATTCACCATTGAAAGAATTGATTGAACATCATGTTGAATTCTGGAATTGAACTCAATCTTCATAATCTTGATACAGGAAGCGAGAGAATTTTGATTATTGAAAACTATACAGGAGAAAATGAATTGATTAATTTAATAACTACCAATTGTTCTCTCATTTATATCTTAACTACCGTAACTAACTTTCTAAATTACAACTTAACCGCTACTTGAGTGAACGGCTTATTCTTTTTTTTTTCCTTCGGTTTAACATGGTATCCAGACTTGCACTTGACTAATCATTGAGTAACGACTCCGGCCCCTCAGGACTGCCACCAGGTAAATCGAGGGATGTGCACAGATGACAGGTATCTGAGAGAGCGGGCCAACATGACCCGAACACAGGACAAGCTTTCACAATATTTCAGTGGAGAATTTGTCCACACGGGATTCGAACCTACGACATCGAAGGATTTCTCTCCACGTCACCTTAGCTCTTATCAATCCGTCTATGCCGCTGAGGGCATGAACGTTCGTCTTATTCTTGATTTTGAATTATATTGCTTCGACTTTGATGGTCATCTATATCTTGATAATTGAAACATGATGTTTAGACCATATACACTTTAATGAGTTTCATTTTTATTAGTAACTTAATTTTGGTAGAACAATAGATACTTGATCCCACCATTTATGATCAAGAAATTGATATAAATAAGTTTCAGGCATTTAATATACATTAAATTAATTATTTTTTCATAACATTAAATATAAAATTTAAATATATTGTTAATTAAAATTCAAATCTTAAAAGTAAAATATGTAAGAATAAGTTCAAATATTTTTTAAAATAAAAAAAATAAGAATTGGTATAGCCCAATGGATTAATTATGTTGGACCTGAATCTTAGCCTCATTAATTTAGGCTGGTCCAGATTTTGGAATGGTAGTGGACTCAACTATAGATTTTGTTTTAAGTGAACGATGTGGCCCATTATCATTAGTAGGGCTGGAAAGCCGTCTACGCAATTTTTTTTATTTTTTTTGTGTGTAGAAATTACGGTTAACTCATCTATAGAATAATTTTACTAAAATCTTTTATATATAGTTTGAACAATAACCGACCGACTATCTATATTTGGCATAAATTACAAATTAATCCCATGTGCTTTAATATATCTGCCCCCGACCCTTGAAATTCACTCTTCTGGACGTAGATGTTTTTTTTTTTTAACTAATACGTAATTAACAAAAAAAATTTATTGCATAATTCTATTTTTTTCACTGCATTGTTGGATATTAGAAATATTTTACTTGCTTATTATTATTATATAAGGTTGCATTTTCAATACATCATTTGATTTGATGAATATATTTGGAATAATAGATTGAAATGACTTTATATTCGGGGGTTTGAAAATGTCTTAATTTGGTTAAAAAAATAAACTGAGATTAATAAATTTCATGTTTGTGATATGGGATGTGTTCATCTCATTTCAAACCTACAGGTGAAGAGAAATTAAATATGTAAATGTATTACAATTTTTTTGTAATTTTATAAAATTATGTGTCATTTTTCTATGTGCAAATCGATGCTATCATTTCAATTTTCAAAGCATTAATTGTTACTGAAAATTCTTAATTTTCTTGAGTTATTGGTAAGGGAAAAAAGCTAAGTACGACATTGATGAGTTACAAGATTTGTTACCCTAGACAAAGAATGGAGCCAACTTAGTAACTTTTTCAAGTTTACATGAATAGTATTTATTTCTATTCGAAATTATCAAATTTGAATTGAACTCGGATATCTTCAAATAGTTTTTTGAATCAAATTCGAGCTTATATTATTTTGTTCCGTAATTTTCTTTAAGTTTGTGAGCTTTGATGTATTATAAATATTCTAAAAAATTATACAATTCACAAGCTGAAGGCTGCATTTGAGCTTTTGTTTAATATATGTTAGAGAATATTGATTGTCTTTATTTGAAAAATGATCAAAATATCGTGTTTTGACTGCTATGTATTTAAAAGATTTGAGTTACACATTTACTATTGATTATTGATAAAGTGGCAAGTGATTTATCATATAAGTGGAGAGAGAGAGCCAATATCACATTATCTATTATTATATGTTGCAACTTGAGTCAATAATTGAGAAGGAAAATGTGCGAAGATAATAATTACTCTTATTTGGAGGGCGATTAAAACATTGATGTTTGGACGATTACGACTACTTATAGTTTGTGGTAAAAAGAAAAAAATATTCGAGCTTAAAAATAGAACTTGATAATTAAGTTTGGCTCAATCAAATGGAGCTCAACTTCAAACTTTAAGTCGAGTCAAGCTCTAACTCAAATATTTCTTTTTTTGAGTTTCGACTCGAGCTCAACCTAACTACAAAAAATTCAAAAGGCTCATAAATTTTTCGAGTCTTGGTGTTACCAACCAATATGACAACACTTGAGATTTTTTATAAAAAAAAAATTAGAATATTTTTTTTGGAGAACTCAACAAGTGATATTTAAGTTACACTATAATAAAAAAGTAAAAATTCAAGTTTAAGGTTGGTCGGCCGCTTCCTCTTGATTGGTCCTTTCCTATTGTCTTTTTCACAATTTTAGCAGAGCGTTGTTGGGTATGTGGCCCAATTGATTAAGCCCATTAAGCTTTTAACTTTAATTAACCTATCATAATCTCCTTGTTAAAAACCACACTTTGTCTGATTTTGTTTGAGCCGCAATCAACCATCGAGAACCTCATTATGTACGCTTTTCTTCATCCTCTCCAGGGAACATCTGATTTGAGTGCTTCACTCTTCTCCAAAAACCTCTCGCTTACACGTTTTGTTTCAGCTCTTTATTCTTTGTGATTTTTGGCTGTCTGTGGCTTCTCGATCCTTTGTGGAACTTGTGTTCGGTGTTGAGTAGAGGTTATATTGTTGGGGCAGCGTTGGATCTTTGGGTACTGTCCGATCGTTCCTTCCTGGTAGCTTTGTGCTCCGGTGGTTCTGTGTGCATTGAGGATGGTTCTCTTCATTGGTTCTGCCTACAACGTGTTGGCAGTGTATCTTTCCTGTCTGCTTTGTGCAACGCAGCTGTCCGGCGGATTGGGTTGTGTCAACACCTTCCGGCCTTTACATTGGATTCTCTTGGTGACGTATATTGGGGAAAATAGCAGATCTGAGCCGACCCTATATCCTTTTAGTGATTAATATTATATTTGCATATTATGTATTTGTATTTGTTTTGCAGGTACTCATGGCGATGCCAATGCGGATACCCTCCTAACAGTGGTATCAGAGCGGCTATCCGCGCCTGGTGAGTGAACAGCGGCGCTCGGGCAACGGCTGTTCGGTGGTTCAGATTTTGCGCCGGTTCGGCTTTTCGGTGGAAAAACTCCAGAGCGTTGGCCTCTGGGTTGTAAGTGATTGGCTTGAACCCTAAAACTTTTACTGCTTTGTTGAGCGTCTAGGTCTTAGGTTCTGAGGCTTGCTTGATGTAGAAAACTATGAATTTTGTGTGATTCTGTATTTTCTGTGTTTTTCAGTGTGGCTCAATGAAATTTTAAAATTGTCTAAAAACTTTCAGTTTTTCATTATCTGTGCCTATTTTGTGTGGTCATGCTTCTGCTGCTTACTTTGTGTAATTTGTTAGCCTGTGATTTAGTGTGCCTTATTTTGCTTGTGTGCGATGGCTTCTATTTCTGGCTATAACATGGAACCCTTTAATGGAAAATCAGATTTTTCTATTTGGCAACAGAAAATGAAAGGAATTTTAATTCAACAGAAAATGTTTAAGGCTATATGTGGTAATTATGCTGATGATATAACCACTGTTAAGAAAGCTGAAGATGATGAATTTGCTTACTCTTCCATAATCTTGAACTTATCTGACTCTGTGCTCAGAAAATGTGGTAAACTTAATTCTGCTAAACTACTTTGGGAAAAATTAGAAGAGCTTTATACAGAAACCCCTTTGCCTAGTAAATTGTTTTTACTTGAAATTTTTTCAGATTCAAGTTTGACTTGACCAAAGATGTTGATGAGAACCTTGATGTGTTTAAATTGATTCAAGATATTAAGTTAACTGGAGATAGGAATATTGATGAGTATACTCCTATTGTGCTTTTAAATACTATTCCCGAGACCTATAATGATGTCAAATCTGCTATTAAGTATGGTAGCGATTCTATTACGCTTGACACTATGATTAATTGTGGGGTCCTCATTACTTAATCCATTATGTATTAGTTCATTATACATATGTGAATAAGAATTAAGTAAAACCATACACTGATTAAGAGTTTAGTTATGTATGTTGTTACAAATTGACAAAAACATGTCATAATACACATCATATATACATAACATCAACCTAGACCAAAAACTCCTAAGCAGTGGTTCCGCTCGCAGCGGAATAGACTCACGATCCCGTCCTCCGACGTCTACGAGTCCCTATAGAAACAATCACACAACATGAGTACAGATAAACAACCATCCCAGTGCGATATCAATAAACACATAAACGATAAAGCACTATGAATATCAAATGTGATTGTCCTGTATCATGCACCATCAAATGCAAATATGTCATGACATGGTGCTGACACGGAGATTTGTTCAATACGTTCCAACCATTCCTCTACTTGTTCCCCTGATTCAGTACCCTCAAAGCGAGGTGGCTGATAACTCAAAAACTGTGTCAAAGTCAACTCCCCAGGTAACAGTACCTGTTCTACTGGCACTTGCCCAAATGGTGGTGGTGGCACAGGCGTCAATCCAACACTAGCGTTGCCACTCATGGCATCCCCAACCTCATCATGTGGTATTCTGTCTGCCATTACTGCAAATACAGGTTACCAACAACAAGAAATATATAAAGCATGTCAGTATAATATCATATCATGACTCATAACATGCTTTTAACGTATTAGGTAACTCCCTAATACCTTCCTCTACCCTTGTTCACCCCGTTCTCGAACCACTGCTTTGATACCACTAATGTGGGGTCCTCGTTACTTAATCCGTTATGTATCAGTTCATTTATACATATGTGAGTCAGATTTAAGTAAAACATATACTGATTAAGAGTTTAGTTATGTAGGTTATTACAAGTTGATAAAAACCATGTCCTTAAATACATCATATATACAACAAAACAACCTAGACCAAACTCCTAAGCAGTGGTTCAGCTCGCAGCGGAATAGACTCACAATCCCGTCCTCCCACGTCTATGAGTCCCTACAGAAACAATCACACAATATGAGTACAGATAAACAACCATCCCAGTGCGATATCATTAAACACATAAACGATAAAGCACTATGAATAACAAATGTGATTGTCCTGTATCATGCACCATCAAATGCAATTATGTCATGACATGTCTCATTCCTCATCCTGTTATAACCAGACCAATATGATATGTCTATCTCAGCTCAATATGTCAGTGGAACCCTCTCACATCTTCATATTAGCAGCACAGTACCGTCCTAACATGTTATAACAGCCAGAGCATATACCCAACCGGCGTATATCTCTCATGCCAAAGCATATGTAGCATACCTATCGTGGCAATAATCCCAGCCAAAGCATATACCTAACACTGGTATATCTATCGTGGCATTGATCTCAGCCAAAGCATACACTACACATCTATCGTGGCATCCCTCTCAACAATATAATATCATGAATGCACATGTATATGATGTCAATAATCATATGATACCATGCTCACATCATCATCACAACAATATCATATACTCGTACGTCAAAACGTACCTGTTCTGCGACACAAACAATATCAATTAGGCGTCAATGCCTAACCGCCTCGTTGCCCCGTCCCCTGTGATGATGCTACAATAATATGTACAATATAACATGTTACAATGGGCTTCAAATTCAAATTCTACAAAAATATAACATTTTTCAAATCTGGACCCTGGCGATCGATCTCATGTTTTGTCGCGATCGATTGCCTAAAGATTTGGTCATAGGCGATCGATCTCATATTTTCACGCGATCGGTCGCCTACCCCTTTGGAAAACATTCTGCCTTGAGGCGATCGATTGCCTACTTGAAGCGATCGAAGAAGCGATCGATCGCTCAAGCACCGCCATTCTCATGTTTAGCCATAGGCGATAGATTGCCTCAAACGTAGCGATCGCCTCCTCTGTTTTCTGAAAAATCATGGCGATTTTCTACTTCTTTTCTTGGTTCTCCTTCTACAACTCAATTCCAACCATGGAAATTTGCTCACCACAATACCTAACATTATATATACATCTTTCTAGCATATTTCCAATCATTCCTGTACATGTTAACAAGTTTCAATTCAAGTCATAGAAGAATAATGACCATGCTTCAAATTTCCATCAACTAAGTTCAAATACATCATATGCTATGAAATTCTTACCAAGAAGATATGAAATCACTTCTCTCAACTTTCTAGCTTGACCACCAAATGAAATCCAAGTAAAAGAATGCAAGAACCACTAAGGGTTTGGAGAGGAGCTTGTGTAGAGATTTACTAGGTGAGATGTGGTGAATTGTGAGTTTCAAAATCTGATTTTGAAGTTAAATCACAAGCTTGTCAAATTCACATGAAATTCATCTGAAATTCAACTCACATGTACATCACATGCTAACTCAAAGTTATGTAATATTAAATTCATATCAACTTACATGTAGTATACTACATAGTCCACAACCATGTAGTTCTATGTTCTACCATAAGTTGATATATCAATGAGCAATTACTCTACTATGCTTCTCATACATACAATGGTGTCATTTCATAATACAATGAAAGTTCATAACATACTCGGTTCCACCCGAACTCGAGTCCACATCATACTGTAAATAATCATAATTACGACATAAACATGTGCTATCTGTATACGTCATATCAAGGTATGACATTAATGGTCTTAAGAGTAAAGAATTAGATTTAAAAGTGAACAAAGGTAGTAAGCAAAATTCAGGTGAAGTTATGCATGTTAGAGGTAGGTCTCAACATAGGTATAACAACAATCATAAATCTGATAATAACCATGGTAAGAACAAAGGGAAAAGCAAGACTAGGTCTAAGTCTAGGCCCAAGAACAGAAAGTGCTTTAACTGTGGTGATCTTAATCACTTTATTAAAGACTGTCCTAAAAAGAAAAACCAGAAATATCATGATAACAACCAATCTGATGAACAAGTGAATCATGCTTCTTCATCGGGTGAAAACTCGGGTGAAAACTCGGGTGATGTCTTTATGGTGACTGATTTATGTGATTCTGTTAATTCTGTGCATTCATCTGCTGTGTGTGAAAATGAATGGCTAATTGATTTTGGTTGCTCTTATCACATGTCACATCTTAGAAATTTGTTTTCTAATTATAAAGAAGTTGAAAATTGTTCTGTTTCTATGGCTAATGAGAAACTTTGTAAAATTGTTGGCATTGGTGATGTTTACTTGAAATTTGATTCTGGTTATTCTGTGACTCTAAAGGATGTAAGACATGTTCCTGCTTTGTGCAATAATTTGATGTCTTGTGCTGCTTTAGAATCTGATGGTCTTGGGGGTAAATGGGGAAATGGGGTAATGAAAATCTTAAAGGGTTCTTTGGTAGTTTTTAAAGCTGAAAAGAAAAGAAACATTTATGTTTGCAAAACTGAATATGTGTATGATAATGTGAATTCTGTGACTGATGACTTGACTAATCTGTGGCATAGAAGATTAGGTCATATGAGTGCTCAAGGTCTAGAGATTTTGCATAAAAAGGGTTGTTTTGGTAAAGACAAGTTGTCTTCCATGCCTTTCTGTATTCTTGTGTTTATGGCAAACAACTAAGAGTTAAATTCCCAGTTTTCCCTTCCCCTAATGTGACTAATAGTTTTGTGATTCTTGAGTACTTGCATGCTGATGTGTGGAGTCTGTTGAGCCTTAAACGCATGGTTGCGTTTAATGCGGTAAATTATCCCCGATCAATCTTTGAGTTTTGATGATCAACAAAACTTGTGTTTGTTATACTAATACATCTACTTAGTGTGCAGATTAAGTGGTGTAAAGTTGATTGGAATGAAGGTTTTCAAGTGTGTGCAATCTGGCCCAGATCGCCCCAGGCGATGGTGATCATCGCCCCAGGCGATGGGTGCCAGGAGGGGCATCGCCACGCACATCGACAGAGGCGATGGCTAGGCGAGCACGCGAGACAGATCGCCCCAGGCGATGGTGATCAACGCCTGAGGCGATGACAGCCATTTGGACTTCGCCCCAGCACATCGACTGAAGCGACGCCGAGGCATGGCGCGGGCATGCGCGCAGGAGAACGCCCGAGGCGATGGCAAGAACGCCTGAGGCGATGGGCAGGAACGCCTGAGGCGATGTGGAGATCGTTTGAGGCGATGCAAGAATTGAAGGTGCTGAAGCTACGGCCTTGATTTTAGCCATTGATCGCCTGAGGCGATCCAGCGATCGCCTGAGGCGATCTGTGCAAATTTGACCGTTGGACCGCGGCGATGGGTGATCGCCTAAGGCGATGTCTGAGGCGATCCAGGAGTGATTTCAGCCTTTTGAAGTGCAACGGCTAGTAGGAGCCTAGGGGGCCTCCTACACTATAAATATGGATGCTTTGGAGCATTTTGAAGCTAAGGAACAAGTCTACAACTCATACAAAGTGTTGATCAATTGTTGGTTCAAATTATATCATACTCTCCATACATTGTTGTTGTATTGGAGCTTGTGATTGTTTTCATTTGTTGAGTCTTGTTGTCTTCGTGTGAGTACACCGTGAAGGTGTTTTTGTTGGTACAATTCATTGTAAAGGTCCTCCAACACCAAAGCAAGTTGGAATATTGTAAAGACATCAACAAGTCTTGTTGGTGCAATTGTGTGGCTATCCTTGGAGCCCTTAAGGCCAAGAAGACTCGTGAAGAGTGTTGGTAGCTCGGGAAGAGCTTTGTATACTCGGGAAGAGTATTGTGCTCGGGAAGAGCTTGTGTACTCGGGAAGAGTAGTGTGCTCGGGAAGAGCGTTGTAACTCGGGAAGAGTTGTGTTGTGGCTTACTTGGAGCCCTCAAGGCCAAGAACATTTATTCTAGTGGAACCTCGGTTGGAGGTTATCTAACCGGGAAGAGGAGACGTAGGCGATTCATCGCCGAACTTCTATAACAAATCTTTTTGTTATTTACCGCATTATTTCATTTACGCATTTATTTATTTTATTGTTCATTTATCGATTGACTAAAGGCTTCCGCAAAGCGCAAAATATTTTTATTTTACAAACTCATTTTAAAAAGCTAAAGTAGCCAAGGAATCTCATTCACCCCCCCCCTCTTCGATTCCAACAAGTGGTATCAGAGCCATTTGATTTTTGTTTTTTAAATCAAAATCTTTTTATGGCTAATCTAGCAAATGAGTTTGCACAAGGTCAATCGACGAATCGCCCTCCGCTCTTCACGGGTGATAATTACGGCTATTGGAAGAATAGAGTTTCTCTATATATCCAATCCGTAGATTATGACCTATGGAAGATTATAGTGAAAGGTCCACACATTCCTTTAAAGGAAATTGGGGGAATTAGTGTTCCCAAAGAGATGGACGATTTCACTAGAGCGGACATGATTTTAATATCTCAAAATGCTAAAGCGATTAACATTTTACATTGTGCTTTAGATATGAAGGAGTACAACCGGATCTCGATGTGCTCAACGGCAAAGGAAATTTGGGACAAATTACAAATTTGTCATGAGGGCACCAATCAAGTGAAGGAGACCAAGATAGATCTTCTACAACTCAAGTATGAAACTTTTGAGATGGATACCGGAGAAGATGTGGATTCAATGGTTAGGAGGCTCACCCAAATTATCAATGAGCTTGCCCAACTTGGAGAGAAGTATCCTCCAAAGCAAATATGGAGGAGAGCTCTAAGGGCCTTACCTAAAGAATGGGATGCAAAGAGGACGGCCATCATCGAGTCTAACAAAGGGGAGAGTGCGTCATATGATCTTGATGAGCTTCATGGCACTTTGGTGACCCATGAACTTGAAGTTGCCACTAGAAAAGAAGTGAAGGAGGAGGATAGATCCAAGAGAAATGGGATTGCCTTGGTGGGAAGGAAAGACCATTCCGATGATGAAGAAGATGATGATGATGAAGAGATGAGGCTATTCACAAAGAAGTTCAAGAAGCTCTTCACCAAGCATGGCAAGTCAAAGACCTCCAATTCTACCAAACAAGAAACTAAAAATGAGGTAACTTGTTACAATTGTCAAGAATTAGGTCATTATGCTAACAAGTGTCCTAGGAAGAAGAGTGAGGACAAAGGGAAGAAGAAGGCATTCATAGCTACATGGAGTGATAGCGACTCCGATGAAGAAGAAGCCAAAAATCTATGTCTAATGGCTCTTGGAAATGAAGATGAAGAGGATGATGATGAGGTACCTTCTTTTGATGAACTTTTAGAATCCTATAATGATCTTATTGATGTTCTTGGCAAAACCAAGATGAGTAATAAACTACTCAAACTTGAAATTGCTAAGAAAGATGAAGAAAATAATTCATTGAAAAATGAATTAGATTCTTTAAAGAAATCTTTTTGCAAATATAGTGAAAGTAGTCAAAAGATGAGTGAATTGCTTGGATTACAACGATGTAGCTTTGATAAAGCCGGGTTAGGTTTTTCAAGCAAATCAAAATCTTTTTCAAGCTTGTTGGCCAAAGCAAAGCACAATTCTCCTACTTGTAACTATTGTTGCAAAAATGGCCACATTAAAAATAAGTGTAGGTATGCTAGAATCCAATACCAACCTAATAAAAGGTGGAAATGGATCCCAAAGGTGCCTAAGGTAGCTAACCATCAAGGACCCAAAAATCAAATGGGTACCAAAGACCCCCCTATTGTAAATTTGTTTTGTAGGGACAACAAGGAGATGGGTGAAGGCACAAGCAACTCAAAGGAGGAGTTTATCTTGTTCACAACCATAGAAGAGGCAAGAGGCATTGGACCAATGACAAGAACCAACTCTTGTCATAAAGGGTAAAATTTATTTTTAAATTGTTAAAAGAGCAAATTCAAAAATTCATTGGCACAAATTAATTGTGTTCAATAAATTATTGAAGCTCAATATTAAATTTGAGTAAAATGCATATCCCCTTAGCAAAATTGTCAAGTACATGATATATGCTTTTCTTTTTATAGTAAGTTGCTTGATATGCTTTGTATTCAAATTGGAAATATGCTATGTACAATTATATGACTTATGCCTTGATAGTTTTATGAGTTTATTGGGCATGGATGCATGAACATATGCACACTTTGCAACTTTTTAGAATTAATTGTTGTATGCCTTAAACACATGGTTATAATTCATCTCTATGATTTAATCTTAGGCTTGTTATGCTTATGAACATGTGAAAATTGTGATAATTATGCCATGATTATTTAAATTTTATGTTTTTTGATTATCACAAAAAGGGGGAGAATTTTGTGATAAACTTGAACCTTAAAAGAATCATAGTTTAAGGGGGAGAGCTTATGTATGCATGGTTTGAGGGGGAGAGTTAATTGTTTATTGATTTACTTGATTACTTGTATGTGTTATGCAATTGTTAAGGGGGAGTTATTTTTACTCACATTTCATGCATATTACTTATTCAAGTTTATCAAGTTTTGTGATCATCAAAAAGGGGGAGATTGTTGAGCCTTAAACGCATGGTTGCGTTTAATGCGGTAAATTATCCCCGATCAATCTTTGAGTTTTGATGATCAACAAAACTTGTGTTTGTTATACTAATACATCTACTTAGTGTGCAGATTAAGTGGTGTAAAGTTGATTGGAATGAAGGTTTTCAAGTGTGTGCAATCTGGCCCAGATCGCCCCAGGCGATGGTGATCATCGCCCCAGGCGATGGGTGCCAGGAGGGGCATCGCCACGCACATCGACAGAGGCGATGGCTAGGCGAGCACGCGAGACAGATCGCCCCAGGCGATGGTGATCAACGCCTGAGGCGATGACAGCCATTTGGACTTCGCCCCAGCACATCGACTGAAGCGACGCCGAGGCATGGCGCGGGCATGCGCGCAGGAGAACGCCCGAGGCGATGGCAAGAACGCCTGAGGCGATGGGCAGGAACGCCTGAGGCGATGTGGAGATCGTTTGAGGCGATGCAAGAATTGAAGGTGCTGAAGCTACGGCCTTGATTTTAGCCATTGATCGCCTGAGGCGATCCAGCGATCGCCTGAGGCGATCTGTGCAAATTTGACCGTTGGACCGCGGCGATGGGTGATCGCCTAAGGCGATGTCTGAGGCGATCCAGGAGTGATTTCAGCCTTTTGAAGTGCAACGGCTAGTAGGAGCCTAGGGGGCCTCCTACACTATAAATATGGATGCTTTGGAGCATTTTGAAGCTAAGGAACAAGTCTACAACTCATACAAAGTGTTGATCAATTGTTGGTTCAAATTATATCATACTCTCCATACATTGTTGTTGTATTGGAGCTTGTGCTTGTTTTCATTTGTTGAGTCTTGTTGTCTTCGTGTGAGTACACCGTGAAGGTGTTTTTGTTGGTACAATTCATTGTAAAGGTCCTCCAACACCAAAGCAAGTTGGAATATTGTAAAGACATCAACAAGTCTTGTTGGTGCAATTGTGTGGCTATCCTTGGAGCCCTTAAGGCCAAGAAGACTCGTGAAGAGTGTTGGTAGCTCGGGAAGAGCTTTGTATACTCGGGAAGAGTATTGTGCTCGGGAAGAGCTTGTGTACTCGGGAAGAGTAGTGTGCTCGGGAAGAGCGTTGTAACTCGGGAAGAGTTGTGTTGTGGCTTACTTGGAGCCCTCAAGGCCAAGAACATTTATTCTAGTGGAACCTCGGTTGGAGGTTATCTAACCGGGAAGAGGAGACGTAGGCGATTCATCGCCGAACTTCTATAACAAATCTTTTTGTTATTTACCGCATTATTTCATTTACGCATTTATTTATTTTATTGTTCATTTATCGATTGACTAAAGGCTTCCGCAAAGCGCAAAATATTTTTATTTTACAAACTCATTTTAAAAAGCTAAAGTAGCCAAGGAATCTCATTCACCCCCCCTCTTCGATTCCAACAGAGTCCCTCTAGTGTTCCTACACAAGGTGGTAATAGATACTTCCTTCTGTGATTGATGACTTTTCTAGAAAAGTATGGGTTTTTCTAATGAAAAATAAATCAGATGCTTTTGAAAAGTTTCAAAATTGGAAGATTTTAATTGAGAACCAAACTGGTAAAAAGATTAAGAAACTTAGGACTGATAATGGCTTGGAGTTCTGTAATTCTTTGTTTGACAATTTGTGCAATGAATCTGGGATTCAAAGGCGCAAGATTGTTCCCTATACCCCTCAGCAAAATGGTGTTGATGAGAGGATGAATAGGACTCTCCTTGAGAAAGTTAGAAGTATGCTTGCATCTTCTGGCCTCTCAAAGAAGTTTTGGGGTGAAGCTGTTGTGACAACTGCTTACTTGATCAATAGATCTCCTTCTGTGCCTCTAAATGGTTTGTGTCCTGAATCTGTTTTTGTTGGTAAGAACTTGATTTTTCTAATCTTAAAGTGTTTGGTTGCTCTGCTTTTGTGCATAGGAAATGTGATAAACTTGAACCTAGGTCTACTAAGTGTGTCTTCCTAGGTTATCCCAAGGGAGTTAAGGGATATAGACTATGGCTAAGAAGTGAACCTGGTTTTAAAAGCATTATAAGTAGGGATGTAATTTTCAATGAATCTGAAATGCCTTGCTTGCTTCCTTCTGTGCCTGTTGATGAGTCTGAGTCCAGTGCTACTCCTAGCAAGGTGGAGCATTTGCCTGGTGTGCTTCCTGTTAATGATAACAATGTGCCTTTTTGCCGAAAATCATGTGAACTTGCCTGTTAATGAAACTGAAATTCATGGAATGCCTGAAAATCATGACATTAACCTGTTGTGCATGATAAATTGGTTGCTAATGAACAAGAAGATTTGCATGATTATCAATTGACTAAAGATAGGGCTATGAGAAACATAAGACAATCTGCTAAGCTAAGTGACTTTGACATTGCTTCTTATGTGTTCAATGTGTTTGAATCAATTGATAACTGTGAACCTAAAACCTACAATGAAGCTTTGAAATCAGAAAATGCTAATGACTGACTGTGTGCTATGAAAGAAGAAATGCATTCTTTGATTGTGAATCATACGTGGATTCTTGTTCCTAAACATGTTAATTGCTCTGTTGTTGATTGCAAATGGTTGTTTAAGGTTAAGTGAAAATGATTCTGTTAGGTTCAAAGCTAGGCTTGTAGCTAAAGGTTTTACTCAAAAAGAAGGTGTAGACTTCACTGAAATTTTTGCTCCTGTTGTTAAGTTCACTACTGTGAGAGTCATGCTTTCTCTTGTTGCTCAATTTGACTGGGGACTTATACAAATGGATGTAAAAACTGCTTTTTTGCATGGTGACCTTGATGAAAAGATTTATATGAAGCAACCTGAAGGTTTTATTGATTCTAAAAACCCTGATAATGTGTGTTTGCTCAAGAAATCTTTGTATGGTCTAAAGCAATCCCCTAGGCAATGGAATAAGAAGTTTGATGAGTGCATGCTTTCCTTAAAATTTAAAAGAAGCTCCTATGACCATTGCTTGTATTTTAAGGATATAGTATATGTACCTATATTCCTGTTGATTTATGTGGATGATATCTTAATTACTAGTCCCTGTTTGAAATCAACTGAGCATGTTAAGAAATGTCTAAGTGAAAAATTTGACATGAAATTCTTAGGAGATGCTGGTAGAATATTTGGTATGGATATTGTGAGAGATAGGAAGATGTCGACTATCTACTTGAACCAAACTTCTTATGTTGAAAAGATTTTGAAGATATTTTCTATGTTTGATGCTAAGCCTGTTAATGTGTCATTGGCTGCTCACTTTGTGTTGAGTAAAGATCAATGTCCTAAATCTGATTTTGACTTTGATTCTATGAAGAATGTGCCTTATTCAAATGCAATAGGATCTGTTATGTATTTGATGGTTAGTACTAGGTCTGATATATCTTATGCTGTTAGTTGCTTAAGTAGGTATATATCTAACCCTGGCATGGTGCATTGGAATGCTGTTAAATGGCTATTGAGATACTTGAAACACTCTGTGCATTATGGCTTGAGTTTTTCTAAGTGTTCTGAAGGTGTTACCCTAAAAGGTTATGTGGATTCTAACTATGCTAATGATAGGGATAACAGAAAATCTACTACATCTTATGTGTTCACTTTGTGTGGTGCTTGCATTAGTTGGAAATCTCAGTTACAACATATAGTTGCTTTATCTACAACTGAATCTGAGTATGTTGCTGTAACTGACGATTTAAAAGAAGCTATCTGGTTAGAATGATTGATTTCTGAAATTGGCTTGCTTGAAGGTGATGTAGTTGTGTTTTCTGATTCACAATCTGGAATACAATTATGTAAGAATCCAGTTTTTCATGATAGAACTAAGCATATTGATGTTAGGTTTCATTACATTAGAGATGTTGTTGCCAAAGGTTTAGTTTATCTTGAAAAAATACCTTCTGAGTTCAATCCTGCTGACATGGGTACTAAGTGTTTGCCCCTTAGTAAATTTCAATCATGTTTAAAAATTTTAAAATTTGATACTGGTGATTGATGCATGTTTAGTCCCTTGGTTAGTGTTTTATAACTTGCTGTGTGCTCGTTATAAAACTGTTACACTGGTTTTTCTCACTTTAACTTGCTGTGTGCTTGTTATTGTTTTCCATGTCTTTACTTAGTGTTTTGACAGGAACTTGGTCCACACAATTACTTTGTATATTGTGGGGACCATAAGGCGATGATGATGTCTGCTTGTATGTTTTCCCTACGTCTGAAGAGAAACCGGTATTGGGCCAAGGTGGAGATTTGTTGGGTATGTGGCCCAATTGGTTAAGCCTGTTAAGGCTTTAACCTTAATTAACCTACCATAATCTCCTTGTTAAAACCCCCACTTTGTCTGATTTTGTTTGAGCCGCAATCAACCATCGAGAACCTCATTACGTACGCTTTTCTTCATCCTCTCCAAGGAACATCTGATTTGAGTGCTTCCCTCTTCTCCAAAAACCTTTCGCTTGCACGTTTTGTTTCAGCTCTTTATTCTTTGTGATTTCTGGCTGTCTGTGGCTTCTCGATCCTTTGTAGAGCTTGTGTTCGGTGTTGAGTAGAGGTTTTATCGTTGGGGCAGCATTGGATCTTCGGGTACTGTCCGATCGTTCTTTCCTGGTAGCTTTGTGCTCCGGTGGTTCTGTGTGCATTGAGGATGGTTCTCTTCGTTGGTTCTGCCTACGGCGTGTTGGCCGTGTATCTTTCCTGTCTGCTTTGTGCGACGCAGCTGTCCGGCGGATTGGGTTGTGTCAACACCTTCCGGCGTTTTACCTTGGATTCTCTTGGTGACGTATATTGGGGAAAATAGCAGATCTGAGCCGACCCTATATCCTTTTAGTGATTAATATTATATTTGCATATTGTGTATTTGTATTTGTTTTGCAGGTACTCATGGCGATGCCAAGACGGATACCCTCCTAACAAGCATGATTTTACATATTAAATTTGAAAAAAAATTTGCAATTAAAAATAAATTCAAGAATCGAATGTTTATAGAATAAACTATATGAATTGGTGGGGGAATCTGATCTCTTTCCTCTTCTCAAGATTGAAATGAAAAATTTGGAAAAGAAATATTCTAATATTATTAAAATTAATCTTAAACTATTATTTTCATATTAATTTAGCTAATATTTCATTATTATTCAGATAAACTTAGTATAATATCTAAAGGAAAATAAAATGCTAGCGTATGGATTTTATCTCAATATTATATACAATAAATAAAAATTAATTTGAGTACGTGAGATCGACACATTTATGTGGACCTAATTCAAAGGAATCCGATGCGAGGGACTGAGTGGTTCTAATATAATCTCAGCTGCTTTCGGTTGAAAATAATTTGCAGTCATTAATTAATTTTGAATATATTCTTTTTTGTTTTTTTCTGAACTACAACGTCATAACATTAACATTATGGTCCAACATTACATATAGTTCGTACTTATACCTGGTTGGTCCAAATTAATTTGGATTTTTTATATTTTTTATGGTGAATTATAAGGAAATTAACGTCCATATATTTTATCTTGAATGTTAATATTTTTATCCATCACGCGAGGCTTTATATAATTTGATTGAGGTGGAAAAACCAGAAGACCCTGTCGACACGATCCTTAAAATAGGTCGCCCTCTGTTGTGGTGGACTGTTCTAATACATTCCATATTCATTTTATTTTATATTTTAGAAGCTCAAACGTCTAGACGCTACTTGCATTGATCACGTGTCAAAATAGGCGTTAACACGTCCAATCACTGTAGCAAAATGAGCCGTGCCAGATCGCATATGGCCTACCCGTTTCGCCATCTTTTTAATTTGACTATATATATATATATATATATATATATATATATACACATATATATATATTCGTGATAATTTACCTAAATTATTAGTAAATTCAAACGCAAATATGTTATTAATAGGACAAGCTGTTATTATTTATTAATTTGAAAGATATGTGATATGGTAGATTTTGGATACTCTCTTTCCTAGACCCGACAACTGTTTCCTAGAGAACCATCAATAAAAATCGGAATTATCTCTTAAAAATCGAAACCAAAACCATTTTCTGATTTCAGTTCCTAAACCAGAATGGCGGACTTATGGTTTGGTTCCGATTTCTACATATAAGGAACCGAAACTGGAACCAAAATCACATGGAACTGTAACCGAAATCGTTATATAATATTAAATTTTAAAATCTTGTAGTGTACATAGATAACTTAATTATATAAATTAAATCTTGATTTTATGAAAATTAAATCTACCAGTTTTTATTTATTTATAATTAAAACTAAATTTTAACAATATAATGTAGTATGTTAAATAATTAGTTTAATTAACTCACGTATTGTGTAATTATTTTTTTACCACTATAGTCTAAAAGAATAAATTTTGTTTCAGATCAGTCCAAACTGAACCGTTTGAAACAGGAACCAAAATCGTATGTAACCGGTTATGTCATTTGTTCTACTATTTCCCTCAAAGTTTCATATCAGACACTAATTTTGGTTGTTGGGATTTAATAGTTCTACTATTTCCCTCAAAGTTTCATATCAGACACTAATTTTGTTTGTTGGGATTTAATATATTTTTATAGATTCTTCCGACCATATCAACGTATTTGACTCAATGTACAGACGACAATAATTGATACCACGAAAAAATGGATGATCTTGTAATATCAATAAGAGATGAGATATTACCTCTATGTTCTTCAATGCAAGTTACAATGTCGATTGCTTAATATCCTTGCCTTAGAATAACCTGAAATCACGAAATAAAAGTGAGAAGAAGGCCGGAAGGATTTTTCGATTTACCCTCTCCGACGATCAAGTCAGACGTGTTCAAAGTATAGATCAGACCTGGTATTTATGGAAAAAAGATTTATCATGTATATGATTATTTCCTTCTTTATCGGGGTCTGATAAGATACAACTAAGATTTGATATGATTTCAGAATATCCTTTAAGGTAATAATATCCTTCTATAAATAGAACCCTGGTGTGCAAGATATGGTCTTATTTGCCTTGATGTATGCACCTAGGAGGGCCTCATTGATAGGCCACGCTTCGGTTCGTATTATGGGCTCGGAGACTGACGAGCTCGGGAACATATGAGCTTGGAAACTTGTAGAGAGATCCGAACAGAGGCTAATGAGGTCAATAAATTGTCTCAGGCTGGCTACCGAGGTCAGCTCGACCCGATAAGAAGCAAACCATGAGTGGCGCTAGCAGGTCGGCTCATCTAGTCGATGTAACGTGCCTTTTTACGTGGGGGTGACCTCCTTCTTTTGAGGGGTATCAAATTACAAGGGAATTAATGTCCATAATCCATCATGCGAGGCTTTATATAATTTGGTAGATGTGTAAAAAAGAGATGGACTGTATCAGTACGACCCTTTAAAATGGGTCGTCTGTCAGTATAGTAGGTTGTTGTGGCACATATCATATTAAAATTTTTAAATTTTATATATTCTAGAAGCTCAGGCATCTAGGCGCCACTCGTACGGGCCACATGTCAAAATAAGCTGCCAGTACAGCAATCACTGTAACAAAATGAGTCGGGCGGAACATAGGTGGGCTACCAATTTCGCCGTGTGTATAATCTGACAACAATATATATATAGTCGTGATAATTTACCTAAATTACAAAGCTATTGTCAGCAAATTCCAAACGCAAATATCTTGTTCAGAGGACAGGTGTTATTATCTGTTAATTTGAATCATATGTGATTCGGTAGATTTTGGATACTCTCATTCCTAAACCCGATTGATGGTTAGTATCGATATCGGAATCATCTCCTAAAATCGAAACCAAAACCATCTTTTGATTTCAGTTCCAAAATCGAAATGGTGGACTTTCGGTTTGGTTCCGATTTCTAAAAATAAGGAACCGAAATTGGAACCAAATCGTATGTAACCGTAACCGAAGTCGTTATTTAATATTAAATTTTAAAATCTTATATGCATATACAACTTAGTTATATAAATAAACTCTTGATTTATGTAAATTGAGTCTAACCCCTATCTTACTTATTCTTAATTAAAAATAAAAGTTAATAATATCATATGGTATGTTATATAATTAGTTAATTAACTCACATATTGCATCGTTTTTTTCTTTTTTACCACTAAGTTTAAAAGAATAAATTTAATTTCAAAATCAGTCCAAACCCTTAAAAACTGGAACTAAAATCATATCCAAGTGGTGAGGCCATTGGTTCTACTATCTCGCAAAGTTTCATATCAGACACTAATATCATGTTGTTGGGATTTAATTTATTTTTAAAAATGTTATATAAAATCATGATTTTTGAATAATAACTAAGATCTTCTCAAAACCAATGTCATTTTGGTATTGGGAGCCAAAATTAGGTGCAGAAGGATAGCAATCTAAATCATTGGATGATAATATTCTTCTCCAATAGTTGATGTGCCATAAGGATATTAGGACAACATCAAACTCACCAACGGATGTCATCAAGACAGAACCAGAAAAAAGGTTTTGGGGGATGAATTTTTTTTTATAATACTTGATTGCTAAAAAATTTTGTGGGTGCAAAAAAAATTTTTTTTAAAAAATAAAGGTATAACTTAAAAAAAAAAAATTGTGGGGGCGGCCGCACCCACTCACCCCCCCCCCCCCCCCCCCCACCCCCCTAGTTTTGCCCCTGTATGCAATATGCAACACTAACGCTATTTGGTGCTGTAATTAAAAGGCTAACAATATTTACACTCCAATTATTGTTATTTAGCGCTATTTTATGTACAAAATCGTGATGGTTCATTCCTACAATCCTGTGATACACGGATACTCCTAAAAATGACTCGGTGCAATGTCGGACATTTCTAGGACCCCAACACTTCTCGTGCACTCATCGGACACGTGTTGGACAAGCCACATGACGTGTCCTTAATTTTTTTTTAAAAAAATAAAAACACACATGTGTTGGACATTCCCCTCAAAATCGGACAACCATATCAGAAACGGGCGTGTTCGTTACAGAAAGTACATTTTTGGAGGTTAATTATACAATTTAAAAAGTTTTTGGCTAAAATGAAATTTGGGTTAGTTCAACCTTATGCTAATTAAAATAATATACATTTGGTGTTAGTATGAGTGACAATATGAATATTTCAGTGACATGCATTTATTTACATGCTTTTTGAATTTTGAAAGAATATTTTGATGTTATCTTTTTATTTTGGACATGTTTGTAAAATTTTATATTAATTGAAGTAATATGTATTTGGTGTTAGTATGAGTGATACTGTGATTATTCAATTGACATGCATTTATTTACATGCTTATTGAATTTAATAAGAATATTTTTGTTGCAAATGTGATTTTTAGTATCTTGTAATATAGTACATGTATATAATATATATATACATAGGCGTGTTCCAGCCGTATCATATCCTGAAAATTTATAAAATTCGTGTCACCGTATACGTATCGTGTCAATATCATCGTGTCAGTGTCCGTGTGTCGTAGATAAAATCAAGTGCATTGATCATAAAATGAAGTGTAATGTTAGTATCACGATTCATGATAAGAGGCCGCATGTAAATTCTATCTACAATGTGAGTAACACTCTAGGTGTAGATATAGTGTGGACCCACGTTGAATTCTCTAGTTCAATAACTCAAACTACATGGGAAGTAACACTCCCCATGTGAGGTAAAGTTATGGATGGCAATGAGACGGGTCTAAACCCGGACCCATATTGAACCCGTCCCGTTTGGGACGGGTCTAAACCCAGTCAAACGGGTCCTGGGGCGGGTCTGGACCCGATCAATGGGTTTATGAGGCGGGGCGGGGCCTGGGATTGGCTGGACCCAACCCGGACCCGCCCCGTATACATATGAATTATTAAAAAAAAAAATTAGGTCTACATTTTCGACTTGTAGGTGCTTGTTCAACTGTAGGTGGTTTATCAGCTTGTCCTTCATTGTTTGATGAGGAAGAAGATGATGAAGAATATGAAAATCTACCATAATTAGTTTGTAAATGCTAACTCTTTACTTTGATGTAGTTTTCACTTTTGAGTTTTGATTGATGTACTTTTTTGTTGTTGTTTAATTTAGTTACAATTCCTATTCAAGGTGTTCGATAATTAAATATTGACTACTCAATCGCATTTACAATGATCACGTGACCACCAACATTATAAGCACCCTGCAAAAAAAACACACAAAAAAAATGAAACGGGTCCGCGGGTTGAACCCGCCGGGTCACGGGTCCTGGCGGGGCGGGGCGGGTCATAGATTTTTTTTTTAGGCGGGGCGGGTCCTAGGATTGGCCAAACTCATCCCAGACCCGACCCGTTGCCATCCCTAGGTAAAGTTTTCCGGAGGACTCACGCTTAAATACGCCAAATTATATATTTTTTATTAAATTTTTTTTATCAAATTTAATTTTTGTTGATAAATATTATGTGCTTTAATAATTTGTGGATGCATGTGTGTATATTTTGGTCTTCAATTCATGAGGTTCGTGTGACACTATACACCATATGGACGGAAAATGGAGTAATTTCTTTGGTAGTTTATAGCGGTTTGACGCGGTTTGTGGGGGTCAAGAAAAAGCACATCAAAGCACGCGTTTACTACTTTACTTCTTCAATACTTTTAAAACAACATAATTATATAATATTATAAATATTTATAAGTTTGTTTCTCCAATTTATATTCCCTTAAATATATATAAGCCCTTGTTTTCCAGCCTGTTGTTTCAGGCCAATTTATCACTTATAGCAATATCAAACCACAACAAAATGATTGCTATATTGTTACCCTCAATTCTCTTCATATTTGGGCTTCTTTATACATTTTCTACCATCCCTACAACCAAAAAGATTGTTAATAATATATGGTTCAAATATATTCTTGATCACCATGAAAAAACTGATCTGTCCCACATAGAGCAGGCCAAGAAAACAAGCAAAGGCATGGATCAAGAGATGATCAAGAGTAGTGTTATTACCAAAAGTGACCTCAAAAGTGTCTTTGGTACCTTTGACAAGAACAAAGATGGATTCATAACTAAGCAAGAGCTTAAAGAGTCACTCAAGAATATTGGGATTTCAGCAGAAGAGAAAGATGTTACTGATATGGTGGAAAACTTTGATTCCAACGGGGATGGCTTGATAGATTTCGACGAGTTTTGCGGGCTTTTTGAGTCGATTTCCGGTCGAAAAGATGGTTGTTTGAAAGATGGGAGTTTGAAGCAAGCTTTTGATGTGTTTGATGGAAACAAAGATGGGTTAATAACAGTTGAAGAGTTGGGTTTGGTCTTATGTTCCTTGGGGTTTGCACAAGGGAAGAATTTGGAAGATTGCAAGGAGATGATTAGAAAGGTGGATTTAGATGGAGATGGAAAGGTTGATTTTGATGAGTTTGAAAGAATGATGAGAGATGGGATCGAAAGGCTTGTTTCTGTTTCTTGATCCAATGGATCCTTATACTTTTCTTCACGTTTTAGTTTGTCTAAATTTTACTGTATCCTTAGGTATCTTCTAACACCATGTTTTCTGTTATATTTGTTGGAATATGTGATAAATTATCTTAGTCATATAGAAGACAGTATCAGTTTGGTAAGTAATTCCCCAATATATATCATTACAGACCCTTGTTATGGTAGACAGAGGGATCATATTCATGTTAGTAGATCAATCCAAAGTTTTATTCGAAGCATAGTTATTTCAGACGTTAGGTATAGTTATGTTCTTGTGTTGGAAGTGATGTGGGAAAAGAAGAAAATTACATAGACATGGTATATTTCAAGTCCATGGTAATCTACCGTCCACGTGGTGTCGCTAATAAACACACTTTATCCCGATGTTGTTTGTAAATATACGTTTACACCTCTATGGTTTCAAAATAGACAGTTTACCCCTATTGATTTTCAAAATAGACATTTGGCACTCATGTTGTTTGCAAAACATAACGCATTTACCATTTTCGAGTTCGTATACTATGTATGGAAAAAACAAGAAAAGAAAATAGTTGTGGATTCAAATGTTTGAAGGATTGATTATATTGGACCAAGTACTATAATACATAGTCGAGTCATTTTTTAATATTTTCATTCTTTATTTCTTTATTGAACCCTCCAAAGTGGACTTTGTATAAAATAAAAGTACTTGGTCTGACTTTGACAAGGTTAGAGTATTTCAACCGTAGTTTGGGGTCGTAGACACACACACACACATAACCGGGATTCCCGTCAAAATCAATTACAAAGTATATGGGGTTGGGTGTCACTAGCTAGACACGTTTCTTACCACATGATCGAAGGCAATTGGAGGAATTGTTCCTCCTTTCATAGGCAATTGATGTACGCAAATAAAATGAAAAATTGAATGACTTGATAAGATAGCCAATCGTTTTCTCAACAATTGACTATTGCAAACAACACATTTAATACAATAAGGCAAATTTGAAAAATGTACGACAATTAATAATAATTCTTGGAAATGTTCCAATTTCTTGTCAAATTTTAATATTTAATCCCCAACATGTGATAAATTTGCAGTAAAACATGCGAAACTCACGTCATGAAATGGTAACAAAATTATAGTATTATGACTTCCAATATGCCAAATAAAGTGAAGATCCACATACGACGGGTGCTATACACTGCACGTCCAGTGCGAGCTAATCTTTTTTTATTATTATTTTAGGGGAGTGGGTAGGACTCGAACCCAAGACTTCTTATATTGGGAAATAGATGGCAACCACTAGTTGTTTAAAATATTTTGAAGATTGTTCTCATGTCCATTGGCAATTTGGCATGGGTAAGAAGGCTCGGGGGTATGGAAGTTGACATCTTTATGGCCTTTGTTAACAAACTTTAGGGGCATGAAGTTTTTTGATTTGTTCATGTGTAGTGGATAATGGGACAATGGATGATATTAGGTAGTTAGACCCGACCAAAGGTCATCATCGACCTTGAACTGGCACGTGGTCAACGGGTCGATTAACCGGGTCAACGGTTCGAAGGGTCGGACCCGTAACCGGCCCGTCTATTGAAAGACCGTTAAGACTCATAATTTTGCTAACCCGTGAACCATCAATAGACGGCCTTTTGCGCAACTATAAATCCTTCCAGTAATTTTATATTTTTAAATTTAAAATATATGTTATAATGTAAATTTGAACTCATGACCTCAAACTTAAATAGTTAGTTTCAATCACTAAGCTATAAGAGCTTTGTTGATCTAAATATAGTGTTATAATTTTATATATATTAACCAAACAAATATATCTTACACATTTTGATTATCTGAGATTGAATTTATTTCACGTTATTTTATGTTTAATACATGGATGAAAACACATTCAAACACTTTTTACACTTTATTTCAAATTTTAAGAATATTTTTAATTTTTTTTTAAAAATAAGGGTTAAACCGTAATCGTTGGTTAACCGTAACCAGAACCGGAGCCGTGAGCGACGGTTCATGAACCGTACGAAACCGTCAAGGAAGGTTAATGTTAAGGGTCGATATTTTTTGAACTGTCGAACCGGCGGTTCTGAACCGTCTAACTGGCGGTTGTGAACCGTTGCCAGGTCTATAGGTAGTTATCAATGGTATCATGGAGTATTTGGTTAGCAATAAATCAATGGGTGTTTGAGGGACGATTAATGACAACGCAACAAGTTTTGGATTAACCTAACCATCTTTGGGGGGAGTTTATGTTGTGTAACCATAAAAAGTCTCAATCTCTACGTGTACATCAGTAACACGACATTGTTGGCAACCACCCCCACATAGTACACTGAAGGTGAATGTAGGCGTTGTTAACCCACACTGGCCATTCTTCAATATTGGGGTCATATGCAGGGCTGATCACGAGATTGTGTTCTTTGACCTTGGACGAGTTTTTCCAGGACAAATAGCACCACAGATGGCCGAAACTCGTGCTTTACTGGAAGGATTTATAGTTGCGCAAAAGTTCAATGCACAGGCTTGGATTTTTGTATCAGGTGCCTCAAATGTGGTCCAGGACATTGATATTCCATTTCCAAGAGCACCAGAAGCTCCCCTTCTCGATCGAATACGAGATCTCAAGCTATAACTACCTAATGTCTCTATCAAACACTGTCCTTAGAACAAGTAATAGCACAACTCATAGATTAGCAAATCATGTACGTAATATTGAGCCAAATTTTGATTGCGTGGATGCTATTCCACTATATATACAACATGATGGTCGTTAATACATATTCTGTTTAAAAAAAAACATGAATATCTTCGAAGTTGAAAGTATACTTTCCCTCAATTTTAAACATTATTACTTTTTTTTTTTTAATAACAAACAATCATTACTTTGAATTCACCATCTCATTTACTTGCCAAAATTACCATATTACTACTATTATTGATATACCCATAAAACCCAATACACAATACTTTAAAATTTTATAATGCCTCGCTCATAATCATTATTCACGCAAATATTAATTCAAATAGAGTTTAAAAATACTTGTTACACAAAATCTTATATGATTTTATCTTCACAGTAAAAACCGTCCTATCAAAAAAATAATTTAATAAAAATCTTTTGATCTCACAAATTCATGCTAATTTTTTTCTCAAAGATGCTTTCCAAAAAGAAAACCAACATTGGTATTTCTTGTTACCCATGCATAGTACATAATTCAGTAATGCAGGTAAATCATGCATACACAATTTTCAGGTGTGGAGATGATGCACTCTGGTTTATGATAAAATCAATCTCACAAGAAATATAAAAAAAATGTAGCACATACTCCAATTAATAATCAGCTTCAATTGAAATAGGGATGAAATTTGCAAGTTTATGAAGTTTCGACAGAGACCACATATAAGTACACAGTAAATAGCAGGGCATCACACAAACTAGACACCATGTCTTGATAAAATCATGAAGTTATTTATGATACCAGGAAGTTGAGTTCTAAATGAACCCCAGGCTCATTGTTCGCTAAAACACATCGGGGTGGAAACGTCCAGAGATCGAGTTGCTTTGTTGGGCTTGTTTGAGGTGCATTGCAAGGGCATAGTTGTTGACCTGATAAACAGAACAAAGTATCATATGTCTGACTGAGGTCCAAATATTTTGTATAGTAGCACTACGTAGAAAGACGACTCAGAGCTTTTGTACAACGACTTTATATTCTGTTTCATGTACATAGGTGAGTGGCAAGAGCTCGTTTACACATTCTTAACTATGTTTTAAGCACAAATGCCACTCATTTATATGCATTAAACTGATAATGGGAGACTGCTTAGTACATCAGATCCGCACTGCAATCAATAATACCCTGTATATATGCAATCAACCACAAACGCCAGCGTAACAGCTACCACGACGGGGTATTAGAGTGTGTGGCGGTGCTGATTATAAACAAGCTAGAGCACCAAGGAATGACCAAATGTTTTCTTATAAAACATTAGATCTTGTTATCTTCCAACTTTTCAGGAGGAGCTCATAAAAGATCCATCTGATTTTCTAGAGCTTATAGTTACAGCAAACTCTTAAATCTCGTGCTGGATATTTTAGGGAGTTTCCTCAGCCAAACGACCTCTCATACACTATAAAAGCAGAACACTACAGATTGCAAAAGCAGAAAGGTTTTTCCAACCTATAGCAAATGGAACACATATGTGTACTCGCCCAGGCGTATGTTGATAATTTCCTCAACCTCAAGCAAATCCTGAATCCCAGTTCAATATCCTATCCTTTCCCTTCAAACCAAGCACTATCGGTAGTGTGGTCTGGACACTATTGACCCTATGCAAACAAACAAACATACAATAACCAGCTGACCATTATTCCCAACTGTGGCTCTGCAAACCCACTTTGCAAAAGCCCCTGGGTGGTGTCAGTGAAATGACACCATCGAAGATTTAGTATCATACCCAAGAAACTCAATAATGAAGATAATATAGTCAGATTGAACTTTACAACACTAGGTATAAATATCTGTAGCTAAGCCATAATTTAGTGTCATGTTGTGCTTTCTTCCGTTAGTTTCCATGCAGTCTGACCAATGTAAGGACATAAACCAAAGACCTCCGACACCCCAATCAACTAAAAAGATACAATTTCACAATATCTTTAGCTCAAGAATCTGACCTCAAGAGTCCTCAGCTGCTCCTGGTACTGAGACACTAGCTGTTTCAGCTGATGCAACTCCCTGCCCATTTCCTCGAACTCCTTTTGGCGCTCATGCTGGATTGACACTGCTCGCTTCAAAATAGTGTTTTCGTGTATGAGAGCTTCTAACTGCTGCTTTAGAATAATGTTCTCCTGCAAAGGATGATTCGCAGCTTAAATATTTAAATAGCAAGAATATCTAATTTCAGGTCAAGCATCTGGAAAAACCATCAAATGAGGAGAGAAAAAGGAAAATTACATGGGACACAGATAAAACTTAGACAAGTACATTATTGACATTATCAACGGGAATCTGTACAGTAGGTTCTTAAGCAATACATTACAGAATACACCTTCTGAAAGCTCTGGGCTGCTTCTGCAGTTGCATTTGCACAAATAGACTTCTCCAAAGACTCAAGGGCTCGTGACACACGTTCTTTAGCATCCTCTACATCTGAAGCTCCAGCCACTTCATTAACCAAGAGCTCAATCCACTCTATACCATCCACGGGGAGATTGCTTCCAGAAGGTATTTCCTCCGCTGGAGCAGTCGCCACATTATTTGCCACAGCACCACCTTATATTACAGAACAAACACAATGAAACCAAAACACGACAATATCAATATCAAAACTCAAAATTTCCAAAAAATATATTATTAATAAAATAAAAATGGGCAATAACTTCTAGTAATCAACAGTCTATATAAATAGGATTTAACTAATTTTATTGATAAAATAAAAATGGACAATAACTTCTAGTAATCAACCGTCTCTATAAATAGGATTAAACGTAAAAGGACAGCAACAAATTTTCAATAAAAATGAGTGGGATCACAAAACTTATTCTCAAGATCTGCAACATCATACTTGTCCCCACTCAACTTATTAACTTCCCGTTGAAGGCGACTGATATTCTCCATCAGAGGATCGGACGGCTGTGGTTCACGCAACCACCAGAAAACGAAATTTAAAAATTAAATCAAATGCGCTACAATAAACATGAGTAGACGAAGGGCTGGGAGTTAAAGTCAATGGCTAATCAAAACCAATAGAAGTCCCATCTTCCTATGGTATACATTTAAGAGGTCCTAAAACCTAATCCTTGGGAACAAATTGCTGTACTAGGTCAAATATGAACGACATACATGTTTCGCACGTTAGCGACAATATTGCTTATCTGATCATGTATCTGAATTGAATAATCACCCTCCTTTTTTTTTTCTTCAGTCATGGCAATTGAAAGACTAAAGCTTGCAAAGAAACATTACACTATGTCGTGAACTGTTGCATGAAAACTCACAATTTATGTTCAGCGTGAAGATGGCAAGAGTAACTGTAAAGGAGCAAAAAGTTGAATCATTTCAACTCTGTAAGACTTCTTCAATACATTTTCTCTCTTAAAGACAATTTTTTTTCTCTTCAATACATTTCAGCACTCAGCAAAGATTTTTGGGTATGACTAAAACAATCATTCACATCCACCTCTCTTGAACAAAAGGTTATTAAAAAACCTATTTTTTTGTGTAAACTGGTTTTTTCATTCTCCAATTCAATCTTGAAAAGGAAGAGAATGACAGAAATGAATTTACATCCATGTACTTATTACAGGAACCTGTTTATCTGCAAAGGTCATTCACTCAAAACAAAACTGAAACCTTGGTAACATCTAATTAACTCATACTGGCATCCGAACAACCCAAAAGATACCGCCACTAAGGTTGTTGCACAAAGGCGCACAAGGAGTGGCATACCCATGTTGGGGCTGCTCGTGCTGGCACTGCAAGCAACGGATGGAGACAAAAGAAACATGGGATGATGTGCAAACAAGGAGGTGACAGGGGAAATATTGGCAGATGGAAAAAAGAAAAGAAAGTGAACTGAATGCGAGTAAACTCATGTAAGGTTTACAATACTTTGTTTACCTCGTGTAATTTACCACATACCTTAGTTTTGTTGGGGTGAAAGAATGATGAATGTAGAGAGTGAAAGCCAAGGTGAGTATACTATCTGGATCAGATACAAGAATGCGTGCCACTGAAAAAAACTTATGGTGTACTCCACCCCTCAGCACCAACATTTTCCTCTCTCAGATTGAGTAAAAAGAGAATAATCACTTGAAATAATACATCAACATAGCCAATGATATGTAGATTAAAAATGATACGCCATCAACAAAAAACTAGTGTGTTTTCTTCCTATAGTCCTCCTCTCCTTTCCGATCCATTTTTCTCATTTTTGGTGAATACACTTTCCTCAAAAAGGATGGAAGCCAAGGCTCTGCTTGGTTGGTTCCATATGATGCATATCTGGCATCATAAGAAAATGCTGTGTCCATCGTTTCCAATTTTCCAGACCTTATGTCACACCAAATGTCGAAGATTAATTTTGAAGCAAAATAATCACTCCTTTTTGCCTCCACTCTCTACAAATAACTGTTTCTCAACCTTATTCATTACCTGTTAAACCAGCTTACAAAACAATAATTTAAACACCATTCATATGACACCAAAGACCAGATAACAGAAGTAGGTCACACATCTGGAATTACAGAAGGAGACAGCTTTTATCCCCACTACTTTACATCAAATATAAATAGGTGCTAGATGAAAATATTTGACAATTGCTGGAGCTGATGCAATAAACAAGGAATAAATATAAATGATGTAAAGACATCATAAGGTGTCCCAAGTTGCTAGACCAAAAGACTAGCTGGTTAAAAATAGAGAATAACAAGCTTGAAAAAAACCTGCCAACCTCTTTGAAGTGGTTCTCGGAAACGAGGAATTCACTAAAATGAGAAGTAGATACTATTGTACAGAAATCAATTAAAAAAGAGATAGGCTGTGTGAAGATTGAAAAGTGGATTGCGTCATACTACAGAATGTAAGAGAATCCCACAATGGCCACCAAATCTAATAAACAGGTAGGCGACCACTATTCTAGACTTCTTTTTTTATTAAGGGCCATAGTAATTAGGACAGCATGATAAAAGCTTCAGATAGAAACCCCAGCACATTAAATATTAAGAATATTTTGAACATTTTGACCAGCGTGATTTATCATGGATCTGGTAATATGCAACAATTAATGAATTCTGAGAACGGCAAAGATAGAAAACCTTGAAACAAAAATTGAGCAGCGAGGTTCTGCGTAACATCAGATGCGATTGTTGCAGTACTCAAATGAAGCTCATTTAATCTTTTAATAGCAGAATCCAAATCATCACCGGATTCTTCAAGAACTCTCTCCAGAAACTGTGATTCAAATGTATTCATAATTGATTGATTAGTCCAACACCACAGGAAAAAAGTAAGAAGGAGAGAGCGAAGGATAATAAATGTTCAACTAATCTATCTACAGAAGTTCCAATTAAAATACATGAGGGAAAGTCCACATAAAAACAAGTGAGCTTATACCCAATCATAGAGAACTAAATAAGCATGTAATACTCTTGCATGTGAGAGAAAAAGATGATGAAATTCAAAAGAAAAATCTAAAATTGATGCCTAACATAGCAATTTCATACATACAGTTAATTAGCATTGGATATTTTTGTATTAATGGCGCAGCAGTAGAATTAACAACGATGGTCCCCGAAATAAGTAAGGTTAGTTATTTGAAACACTTCGGCAGCTTTGGATTCCTTTTTGGGGCTTTAAGGTAATGTTTTGGAGAAAGAATTATGGGTAATGGTTTTATGGATGAAAATGTAGGTTTTGATTTGTCTTTTCAGGGAAAAATGTTTACCTTAAGATCATATGTATGATTTTATCTGGTGCTTATTGTTAGATTATATGTGTAATCATATTTGTCTGACTAAACACTAGAAGTTTTAAAATTTTAAATGTTGTCAGGTTAAAATACTTATTAAAAATAAATGATTTCTGGGAAGGGTTTAAATTCGAATTAAACGTAATAATTATGTTGGGGACGTATGAAAATATATTCTGAAAAAGGGAGTGAAAATGAGATTATAATATTTAGTTTTATTTGGGGAGTGGAAATTGGTTTCCGAGCTTGGAACAAAACAGAACGATCATATATTTAGTGCAGTCTGGCCTCGAAGAAAAAACAAATTTATACCAAAAGGCAGTAGTAGGCTAAACTCCCCACAAAACTCCCTCTACTTTAGGAAACAACACCTGATTAACAGCCCCTTTGTCTAAACTTATGTTAAACATCATATAAGCTTGTAAACTATTTTAACTTAATCATACATAACTATGCAAAAGGGAACCTACGTAAGAACTAAGAAGGGGAACCTGGTGTCATCAGAAGAAGGCAGAAGTTTTAAAGTGATAAGAATATGCAACCCAAGATACCGTTGTAGTTCTCGTGCAATTCGTCGCGTTAATCTTTCACTTCACTATCTGTCCCTATGCTTGAAATAGATCATGATGGAGCTAGTAAATATATGTAAACACCTAAGCTGTTACGGAATTGTTCTTTCCTCTTAAATTCTCACTCCTCACTGAACTAAACTTCTATGTCCTTGATCAACTTTTTCTCAATCATCTTAGAATTCCTTATATTTTCAGGAACTTTGCAGACTGATAACAGAATAGGATCAAAATTCTCCCCTTCAAACCTCAATTGCACAGATGTAAAGTCCATAAGAACGGAGGGGAATCGTTACTGTGCTCGTAATTGATATACATTTCAAACTTTTAATCTCGGAAAATCAATAAGTCTTGCTAATCAAATATCAAATCTATTACTTCAATCACAAAAACACGAAAAAAAAAAAATCTAAGTGTTCCATTTAATTCTATCATCTAACGCAACCAAAAACTAGAAATAACATACAAGAATTCCCAAAAACCGAAATCTAAAAATTCAAGCATAGAACATTTAGAATATCTAACTGAATAAAAAAGTGAAAAAAAAAACCTGTTTTTCCATAACAGGAAAGATAGCAAAAAGACGATCGATCGGTGAAGAGGTATCAGAGAACAAGTAGTTTAAAGCGGCAGGCCTCGGCGGAGAGAGATTCCGGGAAGGAGATGAAGAACAGCGGATTCTCTTGGAGACTGGTGGCGACGACGGCGATTCCTCGAAGAAATTCGATCTCTTCCCGCACACTATGGCAGACATGTTTCGCCACAGACAAGAAAATTCCTTCCACTACTCTGTCTCCAATCCCTCTAACGCCAGTTTTGTCATGCAGAATCACCGATAATTATCTATCTGGACTGAAAGGAGTAATTATTGGTCCTCGTGAAGGGAATCAAAGCAATTCAATTCAGTTGCCCGATTCATAATTGGAGGATGGTGATAATGACGAGGATGATGACGAGGAAATTAAAAGGAACTTCATATATATAGTTGATACCCTATCGTGGGTAGTACGACCTCGATCCTAATATCAGGGGTATATTACAACCCAACCTCGTCGTCCATGTCATCAGCTCGGCATGTTACTCAGCTCGGCACGTCCTCAGCTTGGTAAATATCCTCACGTCCTCAGCTAGGCGTGTGCCCTTAACACTAAATGATCACATGCCATCCCAGCCCAGACTGGAAATAGGACAGCCTTGCATAGTGATCGAGAATGTACCCGGGCTGGTATCCGACCTTAAGCAATTCCCCTAGTTTCTTCTTCGGCGTTGGCTAAGTGACATCGTGAGCACTAGTGTGGTCCCTCTCATCCGATCTGTCTATAACATAATTTTATTTCTGACAAAAGATCACTCACAAATGGGCCAATTAGAGAGTGACTAATATTCAAAGAATATCTCTCATTATTGTTAGGATTTCGTAGGTGGCACGTCGTACAAGAGGTACAGTATTTGTCGATGGTCCCCCCTCTGGGACATCGACTCTCAGTTGAGTGCTCACGATGGTCCTCAAGTCCCCCGCAGGCCGTTGCATGTTGATTTTCTCTCACCGTCCCAGTATATATATGGGTCATCAGGTTTGCAGAACGAACCTCTCTCTGCTATTTTTTCCACCCTAAAGTTTTTATTCCCTATCGTATATTGACTTGATTGTTGGAGGAGCCCCGCCAGAGGACCTTCTTCGGCTCCCTTCTAACCTTTTTCCTTTCAGGATAGCTCATCTCCGGGTGGAAAGAGCTAATGTTTACCTAGGAAGACACCCTACCAAAATTTCAGATAACAATAGTTATATTACAACTAACTTGTTTGGCACAGCACGCAACCAAATTATATGGGAGGGAAAGTAAAAAATATTGAAATAGAAGACTAACGCACGGTAAAGAAAGTAAAAAATAATGAAATAGAAGGCTAAGTCATGGTGCCAGCAACCAGCGACCAAATTATCTTGAAAAACAAGTAAAAAAACAAAAAAGGCTTCTCCATTGTTAATAGATCCAAATATCTCTCGTAAATTTTTAAAATCATGCATACCTAAATAAGGTAAAAAAAATTGAAAATGACCTAAAAACAAAAAAAATAAGAAGTCACTGTTATAAAATAATAGTATTGTATTATATAGAGAGAAATTTAGAAAGCTTTTCATATATCTTTTATTTACTTTAAGTCTCTATTAATGATTATGAGTTACATGGGGTGGAAGATGAAAAGTAAATGGACATCCAATATACGTTTCATAACAAATAGTACGTTTCATAACACATGCATTAACACATGAATTTATGAAACATATTTATAACACTCCCCTTGGATGTCAATATGTTGTCTCGTTAAAAACCGTACCATGAAAAACTCATTGGGAAAAAAAACATGGTTGAGAAAAAAAGAGTACAGTGTGAAATAATTCCACTTCTTGAGCTCATCATTTGACATCTTTTAGTCGTCGCATTCCAATCTTGTGAACCAACTTTTCAAATGTTGAAGTCGGTAGAGACTTTGTAAATAAATCTGTCAGATTGTCATCTGAAAGATCTCACCATTTTTTTGAAGATCATGAGTGAAAAGATTTTTGGTGAAATGTGTTTCATTCTATCGCCTTTGATGTATCATTCCTTCAATTGAGCAATGTGTGCAGCATTATCTTCGAACGAAGTTGTAGAAACATTTTTTGTCCAAATGCAAACTCATGTTCCTCGAATATGATGGATTACTGATAAAGGTCGTTTTTGCACTTATATTTATATGTTTTCTCGTAATATTTTACTGAGATTCTTGAACGATATTATGTTGTTTGGTAGAATTTTGCATGTTTCAGGAATTTATGTTGAAGTGCGATAATGTATCAAAAAGACCCAAATTACTGATGAGAACGTGGAGAAAGATTGTCCAATTAGGAATTTATAATTCCACAATGACTCCATTAAGAGTTATAAAAGGAGACCTTTTGTCTACTCCAACAATGACCCTTTTAAAAGTTATACAAGAACACTTCATTTCCCTTCCCTTCCCCTCATCTATAAATACAATTCCTTAGACCAATATCCACCACCATAATTCATATAATTGAAACAACTCCAACAAGGGGATTGAAGAGACGATCGAGAAGAAAGCAAGAGAAGAAGCGATGATCTTCAACTGGAGTCGACGCTGGGAGTTTATTCTTGTCTTTAAATTTTAGTTTTGATTTATTTTGGATTATTCATGGTTAGGTTTGGTTTTTCAATTTAAATATGATGAACTAAATTTATTTATCGAGGCTAGACAATCCTTTATTTTGAACCTATGATTTGATGATTATTTATTTGATTGAATTCCTTTATCTTATGTATATGTGTTATGATTTCAATGCTTTTAAGGGATTGCCTACCCTTTGAATGTTATTAGTAATGCGATTGAGATCGAGAGATAATATTGTGATACGGAACGAGTAACTCATACCATGGTTTCAGACCAATATCGAGATATGACATCAAATACATGTGTGATAGCTATAGATATCTAGTAATCAAATGCTAGAAGTTTTCTTAAAGCTATGCGATATTAGTTTGTTAAATAAGTGAACGAGAGTTACTTACTGCAAATTAATGTTAGGTTTAATATAGCTCGAGATAGTGTATTAGATATTTCTGAAAAACTCGTCACCTTATAGACATATGGATATTCAATTGAGGGTCATAGGGAATTACATTGGTGAACCGACATCTTGATTATCTTCTCTTGTGGATTTTTCTAATTAACTTTGATTACCTTGGTTGGATTATTATTAGTATTTTATGTTTGTTAATTAGTTTAAGTATTCATTCATTATCGTAGGTTGAATATAGTTTAAAGACATCATATTTTGTACTTACAGTTAGTCTATGTGGGTTCGACAACATGATCTTAATCATCTATACTAAAACTTGACAACCGTGCACTTGCGGTATAATCGCGCTACACTGAAATGTACTCTTTAAATAAATCGTGATCAAGTTTTTGACGCCGTTGCCGGGGACTAATAATATTATACAAGATTCTTTGACTGTAATTTAACCATTGTTTATGTTTGTTATTTATTTATTTTAAAAAAATTATTTTGTTTTTGTTTTGTTTCTTGCGAGGTACTTGTGATGTCCCATCCACAAGTCTTCACAAGCTTTATCCAACAACCTTCAGAGACATTCTATGCAGCATGGAGAGATTCAACAATTTGGCAACCACTTTCGATGGATCATAACTTTTCGAACTATATTCTTCTGCAAGTTTTCTATAATGGATTGGATAGAAAGACACAATGATGCGTATTCAGTAGAGCTTTGGCGACTGAGAGTCCCCTGTTTGATAGAGATGAGAACAGTGTGTTGCACATATTCAATGATATGGCAGACTTCGACCACCATTGGCATTGAGATCCTTCACTGCAAGGTTGGTGCCACCAATACCCGCCAGAGTCTCACTACCCTAGTGATACACCCCAACCATTTGAACATCACGAAGAGATAAGAGATAGTTCTGCTGACGTCACGACTCAGTTAGAGGATACATTAATAAGATTCATGGCATCAACAGAGAGGCAAACCAACCAACTCTATGTGTCACATGGAGCAAATAACAATCCTTATGGAAACAATTTCAACGAGTTGCCAAGAGGAAGAGACGAGATCTACAAATCAAGAGGTGACAAATCAGGCCTGGTCACATGATGTTGACTACTCCACCAACCATGTTTGGGGGAGTGATCATACTAATGAGAAAGAGTTGAGGGAATTTGAGCCTCTTCAAGAGATTGAGCCTACTTCAGAGACGTTATTCGAGGAGTTCCCATGTGAAGATGGTCGAGTGTGATGTTGGAGAAGGAAGAGACTTTTGAAGATTCTGACTTGAGCCCATCAATGGAGACATGTTCTATGTCATATCTGGATCTGTATTTCCCATCGATACCAACTTCACCATCCTACACCCTCCACGAGAAGAAGCCAAGCCAAGAATAATTCTCTCATGACCACCATTTGAGTTGGAGCAACGAACTTACAATGGAACAATCTTGCCAAGTTTGAGGGCATACTAAATCAAGACCCATTTGTGGTATCATACGATACTTACTATGGGCGACAACCGCTCTTTGATGGTTGCTTCTGATGGTCAAGCCGATGACTAGAAATCAGCGCTTCTTGGGAAAGCAATATCATTTACTATTTAATTTATTTGATTTTCAGTTTTCGTTTTTAGTTTTTATTATCTCTCGAGTTGGCTACTTTATTATTTTCATTTTTCTATTGCTAGGTACTCAATTGTAGCGATGAACCTTTACATAAGTGGAGTTTTTAAGAGTCTATCACCCTCAGTCCTCATGCAAGCTTATTGATCAAAGGAGTTTATTACTTTCCTTTTGATTCTTTTAAACATCGAGGACAATGTTTCATTTAATTTTGGGGGAGTGACTTGCATGCTTACTTGTTTTAACCTGCATGCTGTGTGCTTAATTGGCACTTGAATTATCATATATTTTGAGCTAAATTTTTTTTTATTAGTTCAAACTTGAGAAAAGAATGACTTATAGTTGTGACTATTCAATGAGGATTTTGATCAAACTATGCATACAGACTTGAATTTTAATGATTGTTAGATTTGTACATGAATATCCTATTTTCATTTAGCACGTCAATAATGAGAAATATATTGAGCACGTTGAGTCATGATCTCGTGAACATGTTAAAAGTGACAGTTGTTGTGAACTTGATAATTTGTCTTGAGCGTCTTAGAGTTATCATAAAACCTATTTGATGATGACACTTTGAGGCAAAATTTTATAGTTACAAACTTGACTTGGAAATGATATAGGCGATCTTTGACACGTTTGAGCTTTCAAGCCTACCTTGTCTACATTAATCTCTTTTGTCCCACTTTGAGCTTAATTGAAAACGAATTATTTATGCATTGCATATAATTAGACCACATTCGACATTCTTGTTTAAACTTATTATACCTACCATCATGAGCCTAAATGAAATTTTATCCTTACCCAAAGGGAGTATAATGAATCTTATTGGATGCATTTATACTGTTATATCTTGATGAGATTATTATTGAAAAATATTGATGAATGAGAATGAAAAAAAGAAGAAAAGAAAGAGCTTTGTAAAAAAAAAACAATTTTATTATCTAAATGAATATGACCCAAGGTGGTCAATGCTAGAAGAAAAAAAAAGAAGCTCAATTTGTGCAAAAATATGAACTTTATATGATTATACTCTTTTTTTGTGATTATCCTACATTTTCTTCATAACCGACACCAAAGGCCTTACATTACAAGCTTAAAAAAGACCTTTTGATCAAAGTCTAGGGCTACATTAGTGGAGAAGTTGTTTGAAAATAGGCCTATGAGATGCTTGACGATAATATTGACTTTGATTTGATTAGCGTGATTTGATCTTGAAAATGTGCATGAAACTTGAGATTGACTACATCACACATACACATTCCAATTTTGAGATGTCTTGATTGATCTAGGAGAAAATATGTCTTATTCAAACTTTTGTATGTGTGTAAGTGAGATTTCTGAGGTAAATGCTAGTCATGAGCAAATTAGTTTCAAGTATCAAGAATGAACTCTACCTTTTGATTTTAATGTTTAATCGAGGACGATCAAGTGATAAGTTTAGGGGAGTTGATAAATGTCATTTGTGCACTTATATTTATATGTTTTCTCTTTATTTACTAAGATCCTTGAACGATATTATACTTGTTGGGAAAACGATTTCTAAGTTTTGGTGATTACAAACACCTACCGGATGTTAAAGATAGAGACCTACCGGGTGAATACACCTACCGGATATTAAAGTCTCACCGGGTAAAGACATCAACTGGATAGACACCAACCGGACAAGACATCAACTGGATAGACACCAAGTCATCAACCGGATGAAGACATCAACTGGATAGTCATCAACCGGATGAAGACATCAACTGGATAGTCATCAACCGGATGAAGACATCAACTGAATAGACACCAACCGGACAAGACATCAACTGGATAGACACCAAGTCATCAACCGGATGAAGACATCAACTGGATAGACATCAACCGGATGAAGTCATCAACCGGATAAAGACATCAACCGGATGAAGACATCAACTGTATAAAGTTATCAACTGATAAAGACATCAACCGGATGAAGACATCAACCGGATGAAGACATAAACTGGATATCTATCAACTGCAAAGTCTCTCACTGAACAAGGACATCAACTGGTCTTAAGAGGATGAACGACCAGTTGAACAAAGAAACCAGCAGAAGTCTAAGCAACAAGACAAAGTAAGTACAACATTCTCTGACAAAGGTACAACAGAGCGGCGCACCCTGCTATATCTCCGCCACCATTACCGTCAGAGTGAAAAGAGCCGTTGTTTTCCAAAATAGGAAAGAAGACAACAGGTATTTGGAAAGCTAATCCATTCCATATACAAAAAGGCTACCGTTGGACAACAAAACCTATAAATACGTCCAAACAGAGAATGAAGAGGTGCTGAGCAACTTTCAAACTAAGAGAAATACTTCAAAGCAAGAAAGCTATACAACTGATATTTCAAACGTTCAGCAAAGAGCAGACAAACCGCAAAACTGAATCTGTGACAGATTATTTTCAATAGAAGTCTGCTGCTTAGAAACTCTCAAAGCTAGAAAGTTTTATTCTGTAGAGAGTGTTGTAAAATCACTTGTATCCAAAAGATAAGAAGAGTGTGATTGCTAGGAGTTTAGGCCAAGTGTGTTAGTGCCTAAGGAGGTTGTATACTGTAAAGTGTAAACCAAGTCTTCTAGTGAATCCTTCCTGCAAAGGAAGAAGGGGAGACGTAGAAGCGTTGTGCTTCGAACTTCCAGAAACAACTCTCGTATTATTCGTTTATTGCTTTATTACTTCAGTTTTATTCCTCACAAGTTTTGTAGACGTCTTCCGCACTATAATAAGTGTCTACTGACTTGCCTGTTATTGAGAAGCAACTGTAACACTTAACAGTTTACAGTTAACCAGAAAAGAAATCGAAATTATATCTAGTGTTTATTCAACCCCCCCTTCTAAACACTACCCCGATCCCAACAAGTGGTATCAGAGCTTAGGTCTTCTCAATCTTGAGAAACTACTATTTACCAAAAACTGATGGCCTCATTCAGCAAGATTCCAATGTTCAAGAAAGACGAATATGATGACTGGAGGATCCGTATGCAAGCACATCTAAGTGCTCAAGATGATGATATGTGGTATGTGATCACCGAGGGACCATTGAAGATCATGAAAATCAATACAGCTGCCTCTATCACAAGTGGTGATCCACAAATGGTAGAAAAGGAAAGATCTCAATGGTCAAATGAAGACAAAAAAAAGGCAAACCTAGACAACGTGGCTAAAGACATTTTGTTCAAAACTTTGGACAAAAATATGTTCAACAAAATCAAAATGTGCCCAACAGCCAAAGAGATCTGGGAAAAGATTGCTCAACTCTGTGAAGGAAATGATCAAACCAAGGAGAACAAGCTTACTGTGGCTTTACAAAAGTTTGAGCATATCAAAATGATAAATGGAGAAACTCTCAACGAGTATGATGAAAGAGTGACTGGAATAATAAATGAGCTAAGCAGTCTGGGTAAGGAGTTACCCAACAGAGAAGTCACTCTCAAAGTGATGAGAGGTCTACCAAGAGAATGGGATGTCAAGACCATTGCTATGAGAGAATCGAAGGATATCAACAAGATAGATCTACATGATCTGTTTGCTGATTTAAAAGCCTATGAATTCGAATTAGGCATTCGGGTTGAAGATGAACCAAGTACAAGTCAACCAACAAAAGCTCTCACTGCATCTGAGTCTCTGCCTACTCCTACTGAAATGACTCCGGAAAAGATGTGTAACGATGCGATGGCAATGTTCGTAAAGAAATTTGGAAAATTCATGAAGAAGAACCAGAGACCTTATCAATCATATCCTCGAAGGCAAAGCTCCAAAGGAAATTCAGAAGAAGAAGAGCGAGTATGCTTCAACTGTCTCAAACCAGGGCACTTCATCGCAGACTGTCCTAAACCCAAAAAGGATGATCACAAAAGAGGATCCAAGGATTACAGAAAATCCAAGGAAACCAGAAGAACATCCAAACGGGACAGAGATCAAAAGGTTTTAGTGGCAGAAGATAGTAAGAGCAAATGGGCTGATTCTGAATCAGAATCAGAGGAGTCAAATAGCTCATCCAGCGAGAGTGAAGACGAAGAAGTCCACTGCTTAATGGCGAATGATGAAAATGAGGTACATGAAACCAACCTATCTGAATTTACACATCATGAACTCACCAATGCATTGCAGGACATGATAAATGAGTATCAGACGCTATACGAATCTTTTGAAAGCTATAAGACTGAGCACTCAATTCCAACTAAAACGCTTGAAAACAAACTTGATTGTGAACAATCAAGGGAGTTGAATTGCTTAAGGGAAGCAGCCAGTCGCCTAGTGAAAGAAAGAGATGAAGCCAAGTGTGCGTACCAGAAACTCAGCAAACTGGTTAGCACTTGGAATGCGTCGACTACCAGAAAGGATGAAATGCTTGAGTCTATAAGGCTTGCTGGTGATTTAACTGGCATAGGCTTTAATAGCAATGACAGCAGATCATCTGGTAATGAGCCTCAACTGTGTCTAACAAAAGGCAAGGTTCAATCAATGAACTTTGTAAGATCTAGCACAGTATATGACCTGTATGAACTGGTTAAAGAACCTGTTAAAGCAACACTCATCAAGGAACAGGTACAGCACAGAGGTATCGGTTATGTAGAACCACTCAAAGAGGCTAAACCAAGGCAAAAGTTCAGAAATGAACTTAAAACCACTGGTCGAGCAGCTAGAGAGGTTAAACCCAACTGGTACTACAACTGTAAACCTGTCCAGAAGAGGTATATGCTGAATAACGGGAACTACAAACCAAAAGCACATGCATACACATATTATCACACTCCACAGCTAAAATCATCACCTACATTTATAAATGCACACACATTTCAGAACACACACCGACCTAAGTCATTCAGGGTCATACAAGTGTGGGTTCCGAAAGGACTAATCCTACCAGGACCCAAGTAGGATTGGGTACCAATCAGTCTATCGCTTTAATTGCAGGAAACTAGAATGCATCCAGTTCGGAGCTCAGAATGGTTCCTAGACAGCGGATGCTCTAGACATATGACAGGGAATGCAAGCTTATTGTCTGAACTAGTGGACTCCACTGGACCCAGAATAACGTTTGGAGATAACGCGAAAGGTAGAACCGTAGGTAAGGGTAAGATTATCTACGGTAACCTCATCATTAAAGATATTCTCTTAGTTGAAAATCTATGCTATAATTTGATTAGCATAAGTCAATTATGTGACAATGGTCATTCCGTAGAATTCAATCAGCATTCATGCACAATTAAATCTACTGATGGCAATGTATTACTTATAGGAAGAAGGCATGATAACACATATAAAATTGATTGGAATCTTAATCAGCCTACTTCCTTTACTTGCTTAGCTGCCCAGAATACTTCCAAAAATTGGCTTTGGCACAAACGGTTGAGTCACTTAAACTTTAAAACTATTGCTAGTCTGCGTAAACTTGATCTAGTTGTTGGACTGCCCCAAATTGAGTTCTCAAAGGACAAGATCTGTGCAGCATGCCAACTCGGTAAGCAAATCAGATCCTCCTTTAAGAACAAAGGGAGTAAATCTTCTTCTCGGTGCCTAGAGTTGCTGCATATGGATCTGTTTGGTCCTATACCAGTAACAAGTCTAGGGGGAATGAAGTACACCCTAGTGTTAATAGACGATTACACTCGTTTCACGTGGGTCTTGTTCCTAAGTGGTAAAGATCAGGCTACTCCAAAGCTGATCAAATTACTGAAAAGACTCCAAAATGAGAAATCGTGTGGGATAGATAGAATTCGCAGTGATAAAGGTACTGAGTTTACCAATCAATCACTCGAATCATATCTAGATGACCTTGGTATTAAACACGAATACTCTGCAGCTAGAACTCCTCAACAAAACGGAGTTGCTGAGCGTAGGAACCGCACTTTAAAAGAAGCTGCGCGAACTATGCTCGCGGAATCAGAAATATCGCAGAAATTTTGGGCGGAAGCTGTCAACACAGCATGTTATACGCAGAACAGATCGATGATTAATAAGCGAGCCAATAAAACCCCTTATGAGATCTGGAATGGCAGTAAGCCAAATATTTCTTATTTCCATGTGTTTGGTTGCAAATGTTTTATTCACAACAATGGAAAGACTCATCTCACCGCCTTTGATGCCAAATCTGATGCTGGAATATTTCTTGGCTATTCTACAGTTAGTAAGGCATTCAGAGTATTTAATAATAGAACTCTTAATGTAGAAGAATCAGTGCATGTAAAATTTGATGAACCTACTGACTGTACACTATCCGATATACAAATCAACAACTTGAGTAATCGACTGGAAAGCACTTATATTGACGAAAATGTTGATGATGAGATTGATTACAGAAGCAGGGCTGACTGCTCCTTAGAACCAGAAATCCCTGAAGCTCAAGCAGAGGAGTCTGCTGGCCAACAAGCACTGCAACCAGCCATCAATGAAACAGTGGCATCCACCTCTACTGCAGTTGAAGGAACCAATGAGAAAGATGGGTCTATCAGAATCTCTGATTTACCTACTCACATCCAATCAACTGAAGAACTCAACCCACTAGGACCTTCGCTCCGGTGGAAGAAGGATCATCCACCCGAGCAGGTCATCGGTAACCCTCTTGCTCCTCTACGCACCAGAGGACAAATGATTAACGAATTTCTTCATGCTGCATTCATATCTCATATAGAACCTAAGAAGATTGATGAAGCTATATTAGACCCAAGTTGGGTAGAAGCAATGCAGGAAGAACTAAACCAGTTTGAGCGAAACAGAGTATGGTATCTAGTACCAAGACCACTGCATCACACTGTAATTGGCACCAAATTGGTATTTAGAAATAAATTAGACGAAAACGGAACAGTAATTAGAAATAAAGCAAGATTAGTTGCACAGGGCTACAGACAGGAAGAAGGCATTGATTTCGATGAAACCTTTGCCCCTGTAGCACGACTAGAAGCAATTCGCATATTTCTTGCATTTGCTGCATTTAAAGACTTTAAAGTCTATCAGATGGATGTTAAGAGTGCATTTCTTAACGGCAAACTCCAGGAAGAAGTTTATGTTGAACAACCTCCTGGATTTGAAAACCATCAGCAGCCATCTCATGTTTTCCGTCTGAATAAAGCTCTGTATGGTCTAAAGCAAGCTCCTCGTGCCTGGTATGAAACTTTATCAAAATATTTGACAGAGCACAACTTTGTTATTGGCACGGTGGACAAGACCCTTTTTAAATTTACAAAGGGAGATCATACGTTGCTAGTTCAAATATATGTTGATGATATTATCTTCGGGAGTACTAACCAAAACTGTGCGAAAGATTTTCTAAAATCATGCAGGAACAATTCGAGATGAGCATGATGGGAGAGTTATCATTTTTCTTAGGATTGCAAGTCAAGCAATCTAGTGAAGGAATTCTGATAAATCAGTCCAAGTACACTAAAGAGCTACTGAAGAAATATGGAATGAGTACCAGCTCAGCTGCTGCTACACCAATGAGCTCATCCGCCAAACTTGACTTGGATAATTCAGGAATACCAGTCGAAGTCACAATGTATCGAGGCATGATCGGATCTTTACTATACTTGACAGCCAGCCGACCCGATATTATGTTTGCAGTATGTATGTGCGCCCGGTTTCAAGCAAATCCCAAGCAGTCGCACTTCACTGCTGTCAAGAGGATCCTAAAATACTTAAAAGGAACCGAGAATGTTGGTCTATGGTATCCAAGAGACTCAACTTTTAATCTCATTGGATACTCAGATGCTGACTATGCTGGATGTAAAATTGACAGGAAAAGCACCAGTGGATATTGTCAATTTCTTGGTGATCGGTTAATATCATGGGGATGCAAGAAACAGACATCCATCGCAACCTCCACTGCAGAGGCAGAGTACCTTGCTGCTGGAAGCTGCTGTGCCCAACTGCTCTGGATTCAGCAACAACTCAGAGACTATGGAATTGAGTCCACAGAGGCTCCTATTTTCTGTGACAATACGTCTGCCATTGCCATTACATACAATCCAGTTCTTCATACTCGTACTAAACATATTGACATTCGTCATCATTTCATCAGAGATCATGTTATGAAGAAGGAAATACGGCTGGAGTACATTTCCACAGAACAACAGGCAGCAGACATCTTCACAAAACCCCTACCGGACGCTAAGTTTTCTTACTTTCGAAATATTCTTGGTTTAATTGAAATTACTTCTTGATTATTTTGATTGGGTAATGGATTCAGGGGGAATTTGTTAGTTTAGTTGCATTTATTTAGGGGGAATTTCTGTTTTAATTTTATCATGGTTATTTAAGCTAAGCTGGTAATACAATGGTCAACTGCAGTGGGGGTATTCGTACCAGTAGGACTCTGCATCCAGTAGATGTTCTCCTACCAGTCGAACCCCACATACCAGTTGATGTTACCAAATATGCTTTGACAAAAATAACCCTCGATACTAATTAACCTAATGAACGTCGGAATTCAAAATTACTTTTGTGTAAAATAAATTATTTCACTCCCGCCTAAATCCTGTCCTTTTATTTTTGGTTAAAATCTTTTTAATCGTTAGATGATTGCCACGTATACATGTGTCCGCTCATCTACAGTACGACGTTACATATACTTCCTTTTTCACCGCCTTTAGTTTTCTCTTCTCTTCATCTTCTCCAAACATCTTACTGCTACAATCGTCTCTTTCAGAAAAATTTCCTTTAACAGATTGCTGCTGCTCCTTCACCTCAATCATTCAAAATGACGAAGACTGTTCAACCGAGTTTTATCACAAATGCTGTTCACGTCGATTTTAACTCCATATATACTTCATCTGACGAGGAAACAAAGGATTTAATTCAAAAGCTGGATACCTCAGGGCTATTAGTGATCCTAAGCCAGGCTCCCTCATTTTACCAGGATGAACTACAAGAATTCTTTGCCACAGCAACTGTTGTGGATGACACCGTTGTGGCATCCATCTCTGGGCAGTCAGTCACCATCACTCAACCAGAATTTGCCACTCATCTGTGCCTACCCTCCACTGGACTCACTGACTTTTCGACTATTCCGGCAAACCTAAGAGAAGAGATGCGGCTCACAGTGTCGGACTCTGACCATCGTATTCAACGACCTCCTTTCAGGAAGGTATTAATGAAGAGCCACTATCGACAACTGGCAGACATCATCTCAAAGGGGATCCTCTGTAAGGCAGGATCATTTGATATAATTACCCCTGAGAAGTTTGACGTCATGAGCGCCATATGCAAAGGGTTGGAGATCAACTGGTCAGCTGTACTATTTCAAATACTGACTAGCCTCGTCGTATCTGGCAAGGGTCAATCCGGTTTTGCTCTCCCACTAAGCAGTCTATTTGAGAGCAAACACATCAAGACAGGGGCTCTCTCTCATCTTCATCCAGGGAGACTCGTCACTCACAAGTACCTTCAGCTTCATCGCCAACGAAGTGGCAGAGAAGGTGGAGCAACAAAGCGCCGGTTGACTCAAGTCATTAGTGACTCGGAACAGACTGTCTCTGAATCCGCTGAGTCTCCTCCTCCTCCTCCTCCTCCTCCTCCTCCTAAGAAGCCAAGGACCAGAAAAATTGCATCTCTAGATGCTCGTCAGAGAGACACTGCCGCCTCCGACACTATCTCCTCTGCCGGACCTACATGTGTTATTTCTGACAGAGAACCCAGCCCTGTCCTCCCTTCAACTGAGGAACCCACTGCTGCATTAGCCATGGTGTCTGCTCCATTAATAGACACTCCTTTAGCTCAGGTGAGCTCTCAGCAGGCCCCAGGCTCCATCAGCTTCAGAACACCCAAGTCTACTTGTCCTTACTGTCATCCCAAGGCCACTCCAGCTGACAAAGGAAAATCTCTTATTGCTCCAGTGTCCACTCCTGTTGCATTCGAGATTCAAATGGTCATGGATGCAGTTAAAGCCCAACTGGAACCCCAACTGGAGATTTTTTATCGTTGGGTAAAGGCTCGAGTACAGGTTCGCTTTGATGATATCGATCCCATTCTGGCTCAGGCAAAGCAAGACGAAAACAAAATCCTGACCTATCTTCAAATTCCCGAACCTGAGAAAAGTTTGAAGCTGTGTGATGTCTTTAGTATTATGAACTATGTGGGCGGACTCCAAGCTCTTGTTACATCCCGCATTCAAGTGTTTGATGGACATTCAAGAACAGCGAATCATGATCGAGCAGTTCTAAACGCTCTAGGCCTCAAGCTGGAAATGGCTGAGCTTGCTCTTCATGATCTTCGCATATCCACTGGGATTCATTCATGCTCCTCTTCTGAAATTGTTGCAAGCCCTGATCAGCCAGATCTACAAATGGCTATTGCAAATTTAGAGGTTGTCCCTCCTACTGTGGAGCTTACTTCTAATGTTTTGGAGACCTCTCCTACTGGAGCAGACGCCACACCAACTACTTTGGAAGCAGCATCCTCTGCTCCCAGCTCTCCACATGATCAACAGCCCCACCAAATGATTGTTGATCACACCAATGTCGATTCAGTTATTCAGAATGTGGTTCAGCTGGTCACCATCTCCTCTGCAAATAATGAACCAAGTGAATCCTCTCATTCCAATGATCATACTCAAGCGTCTGCTGCTGGGATTGATCAAGACAATGCTGAACTAGATGCTCCGCACGTGGAAGAAACTGGAACTGTGGATGTAGCTATCTCCGCCTCAACTGCGGCCCCTCATATTGACGCTACTACTTTACCATCCACTGCAGTAGTCATTGCTCATCCCAATGCGCTTGCCCCTGCTGCTGATATCCCAATGCTTGCCGGCGATCCGCCCATGGATCAGGAACTATCCGAGGGTTTCTTTGTCTTCACAAACCCTCTGGACGAGCCACCAAACATCGCTGCCCAGCTAGCTCAACTCTCCACCGCTATTACAGCACTGACCAACGATGTTCATAAGCTTAAGCAGGAAGAGAGGGCTGCAACTCTTATTTTAGGAACTCTTCAGCAGCAAACGGACTCTAAATTCCAGCAAGTCTACGCTGACCTAAGTAGTTTAACTACTACTGTCACTAGACTTCAAACCTTTGCTGAAAATGCGGTTGCAGAAGCAGTTTCTCATATTGGCCAGGCGCGTCTTCAGATCAATCAGAACAATGAATCTCTTCATACTGCCACCTCAATGGCTCTTGGAGAAAAGATTGACGACGCCAAAAGATTTTGACTGATCAATTGGCCACCATGCAAGCAGCGTTTGCATCTCAAATTCAAGATATCTGCAACAGTCTGCCTGCTGCTCCTAAAATTATCCGCAGGCTGCCTGAACCCAGTCGAACTGCTCCCTCTTCTCAGAGAGCTTCAAGTTCAGCTGCTCATTCATCCCCTGCACCTGGAGCACTCCCTCAGTCCAGACCCACTGCTCAACAAAGATCTCGAAGTCCGCGCCAACCGCCAAGCGACAAACGCGACTATTCCAAACATTGGTTAGGGCGCAAATAGTATCATTTTCTGACTCTCTCTCTTACTTACTCCTATTTACTTCTGTGTTAAATTGACTGTCTCTCTGTATTCACTATTTAACATAAATGCATTCACATTTATTGCTACCTTGTTTTTCCTATAAATAGAGGTTCTTGTTTGATTACATAACACACATTCACTCATCATGCTTACTTTTAAGTTATTTCTCATTCCCTGGTTTTCTGTTAGATCCTTTCCTGCTTCATGGGTTTATTACTTATCTAAATCAACCCCTCATGGGTTGATTACTTATCTAACCCAGCTCTGATAAGCTTCAGCGCTTTGATCCTGTTCTGGTGCTCCTCATCAGTCAGGAACTACTAACAGCAGATGCCTGGGTGCTGATGACAAAAAGGGGGAAGATAGAGATAGAGTATTCTCAACAGAGATAGAATATTTTTATTAGGTGATTCCATAAAAACTAAAGGAGCTGCCTGATGAATATTCATATGACTCTTCCTCTTCCCGACCTCTCTCTGAAACAAGGTGGATCGAGCTCTTCCTCTCCGCAACTAGGTGGATCGAAGCCTTCCGGTCTACTTTGTTTATTTAAAGAGAAATTTGTCATGTATCATCTATTTTATGTAAAACTAGACTTGTCTTAGATTCTTTTCAAAGTGTAAGAATTCATCTTATATAAAGATGAATTTCTCTCAATTGTCCAGTTTGATTACAACTTGTAATCTGCTTATATTTAATGAAAATTTCTTTCCATGATGTCTTCAAGTATTTTCAGGACTCTTATCTTATTTACTCTAGTAGGAAATTGATTACTGCTTAGTTTTGTCATCACCAAAAAGGGGAAAATTGTTGGGAAAACGATTTCTAAGTTTTGGTGATTACAAACACCTACCGGATGTTAAAGATCAACCGGATGCTAGAGACCTACCGGGTGAATACACCTACCGGATATTAAAGTCTCACCGGGTAAAGACATCAACTGGATAGACACCAACCAGACAAGACATCAACTAGATAGACACCAAGTCATCAACCGGATGAAGACATCAACTGGATAGTCATCAACCGGATGAAGACATCAACTGGATAGTCATCAACCGGATGAAGACATCAACTGAATAGACACCAACCGGACAAGACATCAACTGGATAGACACCAAGTCATCAACCGGATGAAGACATCAACTGGATAGACATCAACCGGATGAAGTCATCAACCGGATAAAGACATCAACCGGATGAAGACATCAACTGGATAAAGTTATCAACTGATAAAGACATCAACCGGATGAAGACATCAACCGGATGAAGACATAAACTGGATATCTATCAACTGCAAAGTCTCTCACTGAACAAGGACATCAACTGGTCTTAAGAGGATGAACGACCAGTTGAACAAAGAAATCAGCAGAAGTCTAAGCAACAAGACAAAGTAAGTACAACATTCTCTGACAAAGGTACAACAGAGCGGCGCACCCTGCTATATCTCCGCCACCATTACCGTCAGAGTGAAAAGAGCCGTTGTTTTCCAAAATAGGAAAGAAGACAACAGGTATTTGGAAAGCTAATCCATTCCATATACAAAAAGGCTACCGTTGGACAACAAAACCTATAAATACGTCCAAACAGAGAATGAAGAGGTGCTGAGCAACTTTCAAACTAAGAGAAATACTTCAAAGCAAGAAAGCTATACAACTGATATTTCAAACGTTCAGCAAAGAGCAGACAAACCGCAAAACTGAATCTGTGACAGATTATTTTCAATAGAAGTCTGCTGCTTAGAAACTCTCAAAGCTAGAAAGTTTTATTCTGTAGAGAGTGTTGTAAAATCACTTGTATCCAAAAGATAAGAAGAGTGTGATTGCTAGGAGTTTAGGCCAAGTGTGTTAGTGCCTAAGGAGGTTGTATACTGTAAAGTGTAAACCAAGTCTTCTAGTGAATCCTTCCTGCAAAGGAAGAAGGGGAGACGTAGAAGCGTTGTGCTTCGAACTTCCAGAAACAACTCTCGTATTATTCGTTTATTGCTTTATTACTTCAGTTTTATTCCTCACAAGTTTTGTAGACGTCTTCCGCACTATAATAAGTGTCTACTGACTTGCCTGTTATTGAGAAGCAACTGTAACACTTAACAGTTTACAGTTAACCAGAAAAGAAATCGAAATTATATCTAGTGTTTATTCAACCCCCCCTTCTAAACACTACCCCGATCCCAACAATACTGTTTGATAGAACTTTGCATGTTTCAGGAATTTATGTTGAAGTGCGACAATGTATCAAAAAGACCCCAAATTACTGATGAAAACATGGAAAAATATTGTCAATTAGGAATTATAATTCCACGAGGACTCTTTTAAGAGTTATAAAAGGAGACATTTGATCACTCCAACAATGACTCTTTTAGGAGTTATACTAGGACACTTCATTTTCCTTTCATTCCTCTATAAATACAATACCTTGGACCAATATCCACCACCATAATTCATATAATTGGAACAACTCCAACAAGGGGATTGAAGAGGTGATCGAGAAGGAAGCAAGAGAAGAAGCGATGATCTTCAACTGAAGTCGATGCTGGGCGTTTATTCTTGTCTTTAAATTTTAGTTTTGAATTATTTTGGATTACTCATGCTTAGGTTTGGTTTTTCGATTTAAATATGATGAACTAAATTAATTTATCGAAATTAGGCAATCATTTGTTTTGAACCGATGATTTGATTATTATTTATTTGATTGAATTTTATCCTATGTATATGTGTTATGATTTCAATGCTTTTAAAGGATTAGCTACCATTTGAATGATATTAGTATTGCGATTGAGATCGAGAGATAATATTGTGATACGGAACGAATAACTCATAACGTAGATTTCAAACCAATATCGAGAGATGACGTCAAATACATGTGTGATAGCTATAGATATCTAGTAATCAAAGGCTATAAGTTTTCTTAAAGCGTACGCTATATTAGTTTGTTAAATAAGTGAACGAGAGTTGCTTACTGCAAATTGATGTTAGGTTTAATATAGCTCGAGAGAGTATATTAGATATTTCTGGAAAACTAGTCATCTTAGAGATACATGGATATTCAATCGAGGGTCATAGGGGATTACATTGGTAAACCGACATCTTGATAATATTCTCTTGTAGATTTTTCTCGTTAACTTTGATTACCTTGGTTGGACTATTATTAGTATTTTATGTTTTTTAATTAGTTTAATTATTCATTCATTATTGTAGATTAAATAAAATTTAAAGCGTCTTATTTGGTACTTGATTGCTAGTCCCCGTGGGTTCGACAATCCATATTCTTCTTATCTATACTAAAACTTGATCGCGATTTATTTAAACAATAAAATATCAGAGTGTCGTGATTATACCGCAAGTAAACGGTGTCAAGTTTTAGTATAGATAAGAAGAATACGGGTTGTCGAACCCACAGAGACTAACAAGCAAGTACCAAATAAGACGCTTTAAACTACATTAACCTACGATATTGAATTAAACAATTAAACTAATTAACTAAATTAAATTACTAATAATAATCCAACTAAGTAAACCAAAGATGACAAGAAAAATCCACAAGAGAAGATTATCAAAATGTCAGTTCACCAATGTAATCTGCTATGACCCTCAATTGAATATCATATATCTCTAATGTGACGAGTTTTTCATAAATATCTAATACACTCTCTCGAGCTATATTATACATAACATCAATTTGCAGTAAGTAACTCTCGTTCACTTATTTAACAAACTAATATCGCATACGCTTTATGAAAACTTATAGCCTTTGATTACTAGATATTTATAGCTATTACACATGTATTTGACTTCATCTCTCGATATTGGTCTGAAATCCACGGTATGAGTTATTCGTTCTGTATCACAATATAATCTCTCGATCTCAATAGCATTACTAATATCATTCAAATGGTAGCTAATCCCTTAAAAGCATTGAAATCATAACACATATACATAGGATAAATGAATTCAATCAAGTTTATTAGAAAAGTCATAGGATCAAACCAGTGGATCCTCTAATCTCGATAAACAATTTTAGTTCAACATAATAAATCAAAACAAAACAAAACAAATAATTAAAGACAAAGAAAAACTCCTGATGTCGACTTCGTTCGTAGATCTTTGTTTCCTCTCTTGCTTCCTTTTCGATCGTCTCTTCAATCTTTTTGTTGGCTTGTTCCAAAATAAAGGTAGATGGTTAATGTATAGAGGTGAGATGATGAATATTTGGTCTCGATTGAATAGTATGTGAATAGTGACGTGAGTAGTGATTTTATATCTGCTGAATTCTTCTAAATCCCATGTAAAAATCCCCTTCCTAAATCTGCTATGCGATATTGTATATATCTTGGCCCATTACGAGTCCAATATCTTCCTTAAATATATTAATTCCCATGTTAATCTCCTTGTGACATACTCTTCCTTTCATGATGAATCTGCTCACCCAATAAAATCTTCCCATGTATCTTCTGCTGCCTTATTCTATTTTTTTGTGTCCCTCAATAATCTGATGTTACGTCCCTGTTCCACTCTTTTATTTACGTCAATTTTCTTTCTTCCCCACCAGTGTTTTCATAACCGGACCGGACATAAAATCGGTGTCCTTACTGGTTACAGGTTCGATCGGTTTAACCGGTTAAACCACTGGTTCAACCGGTGTATGACGTCATCATGATGTAATATCTATATTTAATTTTTGAAAAATATATAACATGTATTTGTAAAAGTTTCAAATGTTCATAATAAAAAAAATACCATTGTAGCAACATAGCATGGAGACCAATATTTTACACAATCTTTCAATAATTTCATCTATTTAAGTTTATAATTATTTTTTTTATATAAACTTTATATATAAAAGGATTAATTACAAACGTACTAATTAGTCATGCATACACCAAATTTGTATTATATTATTCAATAATGGGCTACTATATTATTACAAACACTTTATTATTGATTATCAAAATTAAGAGATTTTTTGTCTTTTTTGATACAATATATTACTTTTTGTATTTATATATAAGACTGATACAAATATCAAAAATATATAATGAGTAAATGTTAAAACTCATAGTTGCATGGAATTGATGCAATACAAAATTAGATCTAATATATATAATAAACTCCATAAAATCTTCAATCATGGCAATACAATTGTCATGTAATCCACCAATTAAAATGCAAGAATTGATTTTTTTTATTAGAAAGTTCATACATTGCATGTAGAAGAAGAATTGTTGTGTGAATGATAAAACTTAAAAGGGATAACAAAAAAAATGAAAAACTAAAAAAAAAAAAAAAAAAAAAAGGTGAGAACCGGTTCAACCAGTCGACCGGTTCACCGGTTCGACCGGTTTTTGACCGGTTCTCACCGGTTCTTTGCCCCTCCGATTTTATACTGTTAACCGGCCCGGACTCAGCACCGGTCACCGGTTGAACCGGTCGGACCGGCCGGTCCGAGCCGGTTTTAATAACACTGTTCCCCACACGTCAAGTTAGCAGCCCTTTTTATATTATGTTCGCAAATAGCATTAAGATATGGTATTTTTGAGCAAAGTAGTTCTTCGTTATTTTTATGAGGTCAAAAAGGATCTTTGTGCACATCAATTGATCTTACAACCATAGGTGTGCTCAGTGGATGTACTTTATCCATATAGAATAGATTAAGCATTTTAGATGCATAAGCAGACTGATGTAGCAAGATGTCATTTTGTAAGTGCTCAATTTGCAAACCGAGGCAAAATGATGTCTTTCCAAGATCTTTCATTTCAGATTCTTGCTTCAAATAATTTGTAGCTTTCTTGAGCTCTTCAAAAGTCCCAATAATATTCATCAACATATATTATAATGATTGCAAACTCAGTTCCAGACCTCTTAATAAAAACACATGGACAAATATGATCATTCATATAGCATCGTTTCATCAAGTATTCACCAAGGCGATTATACCCCGCATGCATCCAGCTTGTTTCAAGCCATATAACGGTTTATACAATTTGATCGAGTAAAGTTCTCTAGAACCGAGGTCATGTCCCTTAGGTAATTTTAAACCTTCATGGATTTTCATATAAATGGCATTATCAAGTGAGCCATAAACATCTGTAAGACGCATTCAAGTTGTTCATTTGCTGCCAGATTAAGCAAATAACGAAAAGTTGTTGCATCCACCACAGGAGAATATGTCTCCTCATAATCAATACCAGGTCTTTGGGAAAAACCTTGTGCAACAAGTCGTGCCTTATACCGCACAATTTCATTTTTCTCATTTTGTTTTTGCACGAAGACCCATTTATTATCAACTAGTTGCACATCTTCAGGTGTGCGTATTAGTGGTCCGAAAACTTTACGTTTTGCCATTAAATCCAACTCTGTTTGAATTGCATATTTCCATATTTGCCAATCATTTCTAGGTCTCCATTCATCCACAGACTTTGGTTCATGATTCTCGTTCTCATTCATAACAGTAATTGCTATAGTATATGTGAAATTTATCATCAACATTAGTTGTATATCGGTTCCATCCCCAGTCATGACATAATTTATTGAGATCTCGTTATTATTAAAATTTTCAGGTACCTGAACTTCTTCTGGAAATTTATTATTTGTCATGTATGGAAACTCTTCAGGAGTTTTTGATTTTTGAGAATTCTTCTGTATTTTCAATTGCCTCGATTTTACTATCTTCATTATTAGCTTCTTTTCATTTTCGATGATTGTTATCCTTAGAACCGATTGGTCTACCATGTTTCATAGGCGCCTTTAATTTATTAATAATGGTAGAAGGTCCTTCAGGGACATTAATTCAAATCGGAGCATTAACAGCTGGTATATCTCACTTTGTCAAACACTTTATGTCAGAAAAAATATATGGCAATTGATTCACTAACTGTTGCAAATGAATTATCTTTTGAACTTTCAGTTCACATTGTCTTGTGCGTGATCAAAATGAGATAATGACAATTTATTCCACATAATTTTATCAACCGACTGTTATTTCTCCCCCTAATGTTGGGACAAATGATTCATCAAAATGACAATTAGCAAAACGATCCGTAAATAAATCTCCAGTTTTTGGCTCAAGATATTTTATTATAGAAGGTGATTCATACCCAACATATATTCTCAATCTCCTTTGAGGTCCCATCTTTGAGCGTTGTGGTAGAGCAATTGGAACATAAACTGCACATCCAAAAATTCTAAGATGGCCAAAATCCAATTGTAGGGGAGAATATTCATGATAATGCGTTGGCCTTAAGCGAATTAATGCAGCTGCATGCAAAATAGCATGTCCCCACGCAGATAGTGAGAGTTTAGCTCTCATGAGCAATGGTCGTGCAATCAATTTAAGACGGTTAATTAACGATTCTGTAAGACCGTTTTATGTATGAAAATAAGCTACAACATGTTCAACGATTATTCAAACAGACATACAATAATCATTAAAAGATTGTGATGTAAATTCACTAGCATTATCAAGACAAATTTTCTTGATAGTATAATCTGGAAAATGTGCTCGTAACCGAATTAGCTCTGCATGTAATTTTGCAAATGCTAAGTTGCGAGTTGATAATATGCATACATGTGACCATCTCCTTGATGCATCAATTAAAATCATAAAATATCGAAATGGTCCACAAGGTGGGTGAATAGGCCCACAAATATCCCCATGTCTGTGTTCTAAAAACGGAGGAGATTCCGTTTTAATTTTTATCGGTGACAGCCTTGTGATTAACTTGTCTTGAGAACAAACTGCACATGAGAATTCATTGGATTGGAGAATCTTCTGGCTCTTCAAAGCATGACCATGTGAATTCTCTAATATTATTCTCATCATTATAGAACCGGGATGACCCAACCGATCATGCCAAATGATAAAATCATTATGATTAGTAAACTTATGGTTTACCATTGCATATATTTCAATTGTAGTTATATATGTGTAGTATAATCCAAAGGAATAAGAAGACAGTTTTTCCAACACAACTTTCTTTCCAAAACTAATAATTGTAATATACAAGTATTCATTATTACTTCATTTTTTATTCTCAATATGATATCCATTTTTACGAATATCGTTAAAGCTCAATAAGTTTCTTTGAGACTTTGAGCAAAATAAAGCATTATCAATGCAAAATTTTGTTCATCCACGCAAAATTATAGTTGTTCTTCCGGAGCCTTCAATTAATTTTGCATTACCAGATATAGTACTAACATGAACTTCTTTCATTATTAGATATGAAAGATACTTATTATCCTTAAGTATGGAGTGTGTTGTTGCACTGTTTGTCAAACATAATTGATGTGATCCGTTATTTTACGTGTTTGGTAGAAATAAATGTGTACGAAAAATAAAAGGAATACACCAAGATTTTTTACGTGGAAAACCCTCAAATTGAGAGAAAAACCACGGGACCCAGTCCAGTATAAAGTTCCACCATAAATATTACTGATTTACAAGAGGATCTGGACACAAGAAAGTTATTCAATGACTTACACAACTAACGTTGTAGAAATTATAAAAAAGACCGAACAGACTCAAGCTTGCTCTCCTCGGAGTCTTTTGCCCAGAAAAATTCCAACCCTTTTATGAAGTTATTTGAGGGTATTTATAGGACTGCCCTTAGTAATTAACTCGCGGAAAACCAGCCATATGATGTCCTTTGATCGTGGCTTGATGGGAGCCAAGCGTGTCCGAGAAATCCGCTCCATTAAAGCACGTTCCATCTCCGCCGGTTAATCAGTTTTAGTTATTACCGGGTCTTCCGCTACTCTTTGACCAAAATCCCGAGGAGGGCAAAGGATGCTCGAGAATATGCTGATCAGTATCCTGGGTTCGACAAGCATCTCTTCGGTATAGCTTCTGCTCGGCAATTTTAGGGTTTGTGTCTTCATAAATGGATTTTACCCGAGAAATCAATATGTCATATGACATCACCTCACCCCCCCCAAAGTAAAGCAAGATGAGAGTAGTGAAATCTTGGTTTATTGTCTTCGGGTAAAATCCTGACATGCTCGGGATATTTTAACCGCCTAATTTTCCCGCCTGAAAATTTCAAAAATCTCGCGACGTTTCGTTTCCCAAAGCACATCTATAACCGTTCATGGGTTTTTATTTGAACGGTGCTGATTTAACGACTGTTCCAGTGGCACCCCACTATAAATACTCGTTCATTTTGCGGATTTAACTTACTTTACTGCAGTTTGCTTCCGAGCTAGCATTTCAGACGTCCGACCAATCTTTTCATCCATACTTATTTTCTTTCCATTCATCGAGTATGTCTTCTTCTGACGATATTTCGAAGACTATAGATATGTTCGAGGAAGAGGGTATCCTGGGTCCCTCTCCTCGACACTCTTCTTCCTCTGATAGTGAGGAGACTTCCAGCTCGTCGACAACCCCTGACGCTCGTGGAGAAGAGCTTCAGGCTGCGACAGAGCAGGATCTGATAAAAGCCCGCGTTCCTTGGTTTGAGATATTTGAATCAGGGATTAAATCGCAACGGCACATATCCAGTATCCAAACTAAATGGGGGATTTCAGAGGGGACATCTATTATTGTTCCCCCTCCCGGATCTCGCCCCCACCTGCCTCCCATGGGTTATTTTCCCTTCTACTTAGACCAACTTCGAGGGGGACTTCGCTTTCCTATCCCTTCTTTCTTTGTAGATGTTGCCTCCTACTTTGCCATTTCTCTAAGTCAGTTGTTCCCCAACAGTTACCGATTGTTAGCGGGTTTCTACATAGTCCTATCCTTTCTTGGCTTTCCCCGACCCCCGAACTCTTTCATTGCTTCTTTCAATTAAACCGAAAAGAGATCGGACTTTTTTATTTTTCTTCCCGAACAGGGATGGGTTTTCTTAAAAATTACCCCTCTTCCATAAAAAATTGGAAAAGATTTTTCTTTTTTGCTCGCCCACTCCAACCTTGGGACTGTCCCATGGAGTGGAAAGAAAACTTACCGAAGGGCAAGTCAATCAAGGGGCTACTTGAGGGAGAAACATATCTATCGGTTCGTCGTAAGCTTGGCGATCAGTGTTTTAACCTTGGGGAGCTGATTGACGACGGACTGCTGTACTTGTTCCAGCTTAGTCCTAAGGGTGTTTCCCTAAAAATGCCCCTCGGTGAGTATTTACCGAGCATCTTGCTTTGTTTGCATATTTTGTAATAACATGCTTGAATAATTGCTATGATGTTTCTCTCTTGCAGAAAACAAGATGCTGAAAGCCAAGATTGCTGCTAGCCTGAAGAAAATTGCCGCACCAGAGAAGGCTACCAAACCGACCACTGAAACAAATCCTCCCCCTTCTATTACACATGCTCCCCCCGAAGAGGTGATTGAAATACCGGAGACGGAGGCCTTGATTCCTCGATCACTGAAGAGGGCGGCCCCCGAGGGCCCAGGTTCATCTAAACTTCCTCCTGCCAAGAAAACTCCCCCCCGAATCTCCCTTACCCACCGAGCTAATCCATCTCTTCAAACTCGGGCTACTTCTCAACCTGCTCCTGGTGGTTCTAGCTCTTCTCGCCCAACCTCCAGATACCACATACCTGATTGGATTTATCCCCCCAACGTCCCGATTCTGAGAAAACCGGACCCCAAAATTTCCCATTCTATTATTTGCAATTGGGCCAATTCTCCCGACCGCAAATACCTGGGAGGATTGGCCTTCAGCAATTTGATAAATGACTTTTCCACCTCCCTCACTCAGGTACCTTATATCTATTTCCATCTGATAAACGTTTCGGTCTTCGGTATATTAACTTCGTTTATTTGCTTGCAGACCAATCTGATGGCTGGTGAGATTATGACTCGCTTCCAATCCATGCGATCCTCAGATGGGGAGAATCAGAAACATCTTAAACAGCTAGAAGGTATTGGTGAGGAGATGAAGAAATCCATAAAGTTATTGGAAGAGCGATACTCTGCTGCTGTTGTTACTCGAGATAAGGCAGTGGCAGCTCTCGAGGAAGCGCATGGTAAATTAGCCGACTTTGAGGAGGCTAACACCACTTTATCCGGGCAATTCAGGTCCGTGACTGAAGAGAATAAATCCCTCTTAGAACAACTTTCACAAGAGAGATCACTGCGAGCTGAAGAGAACAAAGCCCTTTCTGAACAACTTGATCAGGAGAAACTATCTCGGGCTACTCAGATCGAGGAATCCTGGCTCATCAAAAAGGAAGAGTTTATGAAGTCTGAGGAGTATGGTGATATTCTGGGCGAACGCGCTGCTAAGTTCCTTAACTATGGCTTTGAAGCGTCTGTTCGTCAATTTAAAGCCGCTGGCTATCCTCCTGAAGGAACTTCAACAGATTTTATAAATGTTGATGAGGCCCTGAATACCGTTCCAGATGAATTCCTCCAGTTGTAAATTTAGGAATGTACTCTTTTTGTTTTAAAGTTGTAATCTTTGGACTATGATATTATGAGTTTCCCTGTCTTCTTACACTCTTGTGCAAACTAGTCTCTCCAACAAGCAAACTTTTTAGAACACACCTCAAAGTAATGAATGTAACAGAACTCGGGGAAAAGACATCCCGAGCCAACGATTAAACCGAACATAAGCTCGCAAACCCGAGCACAATAACATGGTAATTTCAAGTTAAACGTTGACCCAACATCTCGATCCAACGATTAAACCGAACATAAGCTCGCAAACCCGAGCACAATAACATGGTAATTTCAAGTTAAACGTTGACCAAACATCTCGATCCAACGATAAACCCGAACACTGCTCGCTACCCCGAGCACAATCACTTAGTCCCATTTTAGGTTCAAATACAGACCAAACTTCCCGATCCTGTATTTAACCTGCCAACAATGGACTATAACAACATAAGCTCGCTACCCCGAGCACAATCATTTGGTGTTTTCAAGTTTAAACGTTGACCAAACATCCCGATCCAACGAGTAAACGATGGTATTTTCAAGTTTAAACGTTGACCAAACATCCCGATCCAACGAGTAAACGATGGTATTTTCAAGTTTAAACGTTGACCAAACATCCCGATCCAACGAGTAAACGATGGTATTTTCAAGTTTAAACGTTGACCAAACATCCCGATCCAACGAGTAAACGATGGTATTTTCAAGTTTAAACGTTGACCAAACATCCCGATCCAACGATAAACCCGAACACTGCTCGCTACCCCGAGCACAATCACTTAGTCCCATTTTAGGTTCAAATACAGACCAAACTTCCCGATCCTGTATTTAACCTGCCAACAATGGACTATAACAACATAAGCTCGCTACCCCGAGCACAATCACTTAGTCCCATTTTAGGTTCAAATACAGACCAAACTTCCCGATCCTGTATTTAACCTGCCAACAATGGACTATAACAACATAAGCTCGCTACCCCGAGCACAATCACTTAGTCCCATTTTAGGTTCAAATACAGACCAAACTTCCCGATCCTGTATTTAACCTGCCAACAATGGACTATAACAACATAAGCTCGCTACCCCGAGCACAATCACTTGGTGTTTTCAAGTTTAAACGTTGACCAAACATCCCGATCCAACGAGTAAACGATGGTATTTTCAAGTTTAAACGTTGACCAAACATCCCGATCCAACGAGTAAACGATGGTATTTTCAAGTTTAAACGTTGACCAAACATCCCGATCCAACGAGTAAACGATGGTATTTTCAAGTTTAAACGTTGACCAAACATCCCGATCCAACGAGTAAACGATGGTATTTTCAAGTTTAAACGTTGACCAAACATCCCGATCCAACGATTAACCCGAACATTGATCGATAACAGGAAATTTATTTATTTCAGAAATACATATGGGAATAGTAACGATAATTGAAAGATTACACAAAGTACTTTCTTAAATTATGAATGTTCCAAGGTCTCACCAGTTCCCGACCTTCGCGATCTTCCAGCCTGTAGGCTCCTCTTCCAATCACCCCTTTTATCTTATAAGGACCCTCCCATTTGGGGGCTAACTTCTTTACCTCCCCCGCGGAATTTACTCTTCGCAGCACCAGATCTCCCACTTGAAAAGCCCTCGGGCGAACCCTCCGATTGTAAGCATTGGTCACCCTTACCTTATACAATTCTACTTTAGCCAAGGCCTTCTCTCTCAATTCCATAACCCCGTCTAACTCTAACTTCCTTTTTTCTTCATTCTGGTCGGGATCATAGCTCTGTACTCGAAGAGATTCAACTCCAATTTCTACTGGAATGAGGGCCTCAGATCCATATACTAAGCTATATGGAGTCTCTCCTGTAGATACCCGAGGAGTCGTTCTATAGGCCCATAAGACCCCGGGTAATTCGTTTACCCACTCCCCTCGAGCCCCTTCTAGTCTTGTTTTGATCCCGTGCAATAAAATTCGATTAATCACTTCCGCCTGCCCATTTGCTTGAGGATAAGCGACTGAAGTGAAGACTTGTTTAATTTTCATATCTTTGCACCATTCTTGTATTCTTCCTCCCTGGAATTGTCTTCCGTTATCGGAAATTATTCTTCGAGGTATTCCGAAGCGGCATACTACATTTCTCCATAAAAATCTGATGACTTCCTCCTCAGTTATTTTAGCCAATGGTTCGGCTTCTACCCACTTAGTGAAGTACTCGACGGCTACCAGGAGAAATTTTCTCTGCCCTGTAGCAGGAGGAAATGGCCCAACAATATCCATTCCCCATTGGTCAAAGGGGCAGGAAATGATGCTACTATTAAGAATTTCCGCAGGTACATGGGATAAATTTGCGTGCCTTTGGCAATTAATGCATTTCTTCACAACTTCTTCAGCATCTTTCCTCATCGTCGGCCAATAATACCCAGCTCGAATAGATTTCTGATATAACATGTTAGTTCCTATATGATTCCCGCAACATCCTTCATGAATCTCTTTTAATAAATGCTCCCCTTCTTCCTTCGAGGCACATTGTAAGAAAGGAATTGAGAATCCTTTTTTGAACAACTTGCCTTCTATCAACACAAATCGGTTCCCCATTCTTTTAACCTTAGCAGCTTCCTTTGGGTCAGAAGGCATAACCTTTGTTTTCAAGAAATTAATAAGATGCTCTCGCCAATCGGATATAATATATGGCTCCATACTCAGGATGCTATTGACGGATATATGAGAAATTAAGAGCTCTTGCACGAGCACATTCCTGTTCTTCCATTCGTGTACTGAACTAGCCAGCTTTGCTAACTCATCAGCACGGGTATTCTCCTCCCTTGGTATCTGCATCAATTCCACTTCTTGAAATTGAGCTATCATCGCCCGCACCTTTTCTACATACTTCCGAAGTTTTTCTTCTTTCACCTTATATATCCCCTTCACTTGATGAACGACTAGCATCGAGTCCATAAAAGCTTTTATCTTCATGGCTCCAGCGTCCAATGCTATTTGGAGACCTGAAATGATAGCTTCAAATTCAGCTTCATTGTTTGAGGATAAGAATCCAAACTGGACGGCAACCCTGACTTCCTCCCCTTCAGGACTAATGAGTATGACACCTGCTCCACTTCCCAATCGAGTAGATGATCCATCCACAAACAAACTCCACTCTTTTTCTTCCGAGGTATGGGTGACTTCTACCAGAAAATCTGACAGAGCTTGTGCTTTAATTGTAGTTCGGGGTTGATAAGTGACCTCAAACTCGCTCAGCTCTGTGGCCCATTTTACCATCCTCCCTGATATTTCGGATTTGGATAAAAGCCTACCCAAAGGAGTGTTTGTTACTACCACGATAGGGTGAGACAGGAAGTATGGCCTAAGTCTTCTCGCTGTGGTGACCAGAGCTAAGGCCAACTTTTCAATTTCCGGGTATCGCTACTCGGCTCCTTGCAGGGCTCGGCTGACATAATATACAGGCTGCTGTTGTCCTGATTTTTCTCTGATTAGCACGGAACTAATGACTTCTTCTGCCACCGATAAATACACGAGAAGTGTTTCTTTGGGCTCAGGCTTATTTATTAATGGTAGCTGAGCCAAATAATCCTTCAAATCCTCGAAGGCCTTTTGGCACTGGTCATTCCACTCGAACTTGACTCCCTGCCTTAATGCTTTGAAGAAAGGCAAGCTTCTATCGGCTGATCGGGATATAAATCGGCTCAATGCCGCTATTCTTCCTGCCAATCTCTGCACTTCATTCAACGTCCTCGGAGGATTCATTTCTCGTATGGCTTGGATTTTCTCCGGGTTAGCTTCAACACCTCTTTCCGTAACCATGTATCCTAGAAATTTGCCCCTACGAATACCGAAAGTACATTTTGCGGGATTCAATTTCATGCCAAATTTTCGTAAAGTGTTGAAAACTTCTTCCATATCTTTGACCAAGTCCTTGGCTTTTCGGCTTTTGATCAGGACATCATCCACATACACTTCCACGTTCCGACCAATTTGTTCTTTAAACATTTTATCCATCAACCTTTGATAGGTAGCCCCAGCATTTTTCAATCCAAAAGGCATTACCACATAACAAAAAGTTCCCCCTGCTGTTACAAAACTTACTTTTGATTGATCTTCCTGTGCCAAAGGGATCTGATGATATCCCTGATAGGCATCCATGAGACACAACAGCTCGTGTCCAGCAGTAGAATCTACAAGCTGATCGATCCTGGGCAAGGGATAACAATCCTTGGGACATGCCTTATTCACATCCCTGAAATCCACACACATTCTCCATTTATCACCAGCTTTAGGTACCAACACTACATTCGACAGCCATGTAGGGAAGCCGATCTCACGAATGTGGCCTGCTTTTAACAACTCTTCCACCTGCTTGGCAATGACAGCGTCTTTTTCTGGTCCAAAATGCCTTCTCTTTTGCCTTATTACTCGAACATTAGGGTCTACATTGAGGCGGTGTTCGGCAATCTCAGGCTTAACTCCCTTTAAATCAGATGTGCTCCATGCAAATACATCCACATGCTGATTCAAACAATTAATCACTTTTTCTCGTAATTCTGGATCAAGCTGGGATCCTACCCTAGTAACTCGAGTAGGGTGACCCAGTTCGATGTTGAGGAACTCCTCTTCGGGTGTTATTCGTTCTTCCTCGCCCCGTTTCCTCTTTTCATTTCCCCTTCGTTCTTTTCCTTCGTTATTCTGCTCTTTTTCTTGCTTTAACTCTTGCACATAACACTTCCGAGACGAGCTTTGATCACCCCTTACTTGCCCCACCTCCTCGCCTACTGGAAATTTCATGATTAAATGATAGGTGGAGGCAACGGCTTCAAAAGCAGCTAGGGCTGGTCTCCCCAATATTATATTATAAGAAGATGGTGCATCCACAATGAGGAAATTTATCATCTTTGTTTTGATCCTTGATGCTTCACCAATTGTAACTGGCAGAGACACTTGCCCTATCGGGTTTATGACTTCCCCTGCAAACCCGTGCAAGGACGTATTCACTTTCGATATAGGTAAGCTTCCTAAGTTCATTTGGCTTAACGTACCAAGAAAAAGTACATCCGCCGAGCTTCCTGTGTCCACGAAAATCCTCTGCACATTATAATTAGCCACTGTGGCAGAGATAACCAATGCATCATCATGAGGAAAATGAACTCCTTGCAGATCTGCGGGCCCAAAAGATATAGACGGACCCTCATGTGCTTGATTGGGGTCAACAGATAGCACTTGAAGCCTCCGGGCGTGATTCCTTCTTGCTCTGTTCGAATCTCCTCCCGACGTTCCTCCAGCTATCATGTGTATAGTTCCCCGATTAGGAATATTGTTCAAGGTTTCCTCTTCTCCCTCTACTCTTTCTCCTCGAGCTGACCAAGGGACTGGCTGCGGTGCTCCTCTTCCAGGATTTATATTGATTCTAGGAGTGAAATTATTGTCTTTGAACTCCTCGTTAAACCCTCGCCCTCCACCAGACTCGTTAGATCTTCCACCTCGAAACCCCCCTCCTCGATATCCTCTTCCTCGGAAGGACCCTCCTCGGATCATTGTTCCTCGGAAAGGTCCCCCCCTATGAGGTCCACCCCGTCCTCTCTTCGGCATACTCTGATTCATTGCTACTTCCCGATGGGGTCTCATCGGTAGAAATTGGTCAAAACTTCTCTTGACTGGCTCCACCGGTTTATTCTTTCTGTTTACCTCTTCCCCAGTTTTGCCATCTCTTCTTTGCTTCATCCTCTGGGCTTCTTCCAGGTTAATGTATTTAGAAGCTCTTCCCAACAATTCATCATAATCAGAAGGTGGCTTTTTTGCCAAAGATCGAAATAAGTCTCCTTCTTTTAATCCTTGAGTGAACGCGCTGATTAGTATTTCCAAGGTGACATGCGGAATGTCAAGACATGCATGACTAAATCTTTTCAGAAAATCTCGAAGAGATTCCTTCTCCGCTTGCTTAATCCCGAATAGACTAAGAGCTGTTCTTTTGCAACTCCGGCTGCTTGCAAACTGGTGCAAAAATAGAGAACTAAACTTCGGGAAGGAGTCTATGATTCTTGCTGGCAACTGATTAAACCATGCTTGTGCTGCTCCCGATAATGTGGTCAGGAAAACCCGACATTTCACTCCATCCGTAAGTTGATGAAGAAGCGAAGCGTTTTCAAATCGAGACAGATATTCTTCGGGATCTGTACCACCATCGTAATTTCCCACATTTAAAGCCCTGAAATTTGGGGGCAAAGGATCATCAACCACATGGGAGGCAAATGGAGTACTCCTCTGCGGAGGATACAGACGTCCTTCCATCCTATTACGCATCTGCTGCAGCTCATTTTTCAGCTCTTCCATTTGGGGATTTAAAGCTTTGTCAGCTTCTTCGTTCAAATGATTAGAAACAGGTCTAACTTCCTTAGGCTCTTTTTCAGGTTCTCTTTCAGGCTCTCTTTCAGGTTCTTGCCGAGAAGCCAATTCTTCCCCCTCTTCGTCTTGTACATTTTCTTGTTCCTGGGGGGGGCCCATAAATTGCTTCATAATCTCTCCCACAGTTTTGGTTATCATTTCCGTCAAATGCTCCATGGGAATTCCCCCAACAGGAAATGACTGAGGAACATGTTGAGATGATCCTACATCTTCTGGCCCTTCTCCGGGTTCAGTGAACATGTATGGGTGAGAATTGGATCCGTTTCCCCTGGAAGCTTGCCCCCTGCCTTTACCTCTGGCCATCTCGCCCTTTGATTTATTTTTTGTTTAGAAAATTCGTCCTACTTCAACGCCTTAGATCAAATTTTCCCACAGACGGCGCCAATGATGTGATCCGTTATTTTACGTGTTTGGTAGAAATAAATGTGTACGAAAAATAAAAGGAATACACCAAGATTTTTTACGTGGAAAACCCTCAAATTGAGAGAAAAACCACGGGACTCAGTCCAGTATAAAGTTCCACTATAAATATTACTGATTTACAAGAGGATCTGGACACAAGAAAGTTATTCAATGACTTACACAACTAACGTTGTAGAAATTATAAAAAAGACCGAACAGACTCAAGCTTGCTCTCCTCGGAGTCTTTTGCCCAGAAAAATTCCAACCCTTTTATGAAGTTATTTGAGGGTATTTATAGGACTGCCCTTAGTAATTAACTCGCGGAAAACCAGCCATATGATGTCCTTTGATCGTGGCTTGATGGGAGCCAAGCGTGTCCGAGAAATCCGCTCCATTAAAGCACGTTCCATCTCCGCCGGTTAATCAGTTTTAGTTATTACCGGGTCTTCCGCTACTCTTTGACCAAAATCCCGAGGAGGGCAAAGGATGCTCGAGAATATGCTGATCAGTATCCTGGGTTCGACAAGCATCTCTTCGGTATAGCTTCTGCTCGGCAATTTTAGGGTTTGTGTCTTCATAAATGGATTTTACCCGAGAAATCAATATGTCATATGACATCAATAATTATTTGTCAATGATTATTGGAACGTCCATTTTCTTCAAAAAAATATAATTTCAAAATGAGATTTTTTTAATGAAAATAAAATATTTGTATAATAAATTTTGATAATAAACATTTATTATAAATATTTATTTGCAAACATCAAATGAAAATTCTTAGGCATTTACATGACTAATATCATCTTCAGGTTGATTGACAAATAAATCAGCAACATCAAAAGAAGTAAAATCATTATAGCCATTGTCAACAAAATTATGATAAAGATTAACAGCTTTGCTATTGAAATTTGTCTCTATTCTTTTCTCTTTATTCTTCAATGGTTTTTGATAGAGATCATCAAGATGCTTTGGCGTACGACAAGTACTAGACTAGTGGCATTTCATGCCACAACGATAACACTTATTCTCCTCCTTTTTTTATTTTGGTTCACATCTTTCTCATCATTACGCTCCTAGACCATTTTGCCTCTAGATGAATTTCAGCATCTAGTACCCATGATAGATAATTCTTTCCAGTGATATCAAAGGCAACAAACTCGAATTTTGCAAGATTAGTCATAATGTAATTAAAATCAAGAAAACAAATAAAACTTACCATTCTTACACAAAGTTGACTAGAGATTCGTGCTGATAACATGTTATAAAATAATAGTATTGTATTATATAGAGAACAATTTAGAGAGAAAAATTTAGAGAGCTTTTCATATCTCTTTCATTCATTTTAAGCCTCTATTTATAGACTTAAGATTATGAGTTACATGGGGGTGGAAGGTGGAAGATAAATGGACATCCAATATACGTTTCATAACAAATACTATGTTTCACAACACATGCATTAATACATATATTTATGAAACATATTTATAACAATCACAAAATATTTGAAAAATCCCAACAAAAAGCAAAACAAAGTTGAAAAAAAAACAAAAAAATAGTGTAAACATTGTTACACTGTTGGAAACTTTTGACACTAATTATATATGTAAAAATATTTCTCAGTTTAGTTTCAATAATTATAGATAGTTATTTTAAAAATAATTATATTATTATATCATCCCTCTAATTTGACAAAAAAATTCGGATTCTATAATTTGATATGAAAATATGGAGATCAATTTTTTCTATTATAATCCTTTAGGCGTTTGGCATGAAATTCATATTAAATTGTTATAAATTACCGCACTGTTCATAATACTATAACATATCGTGCAATTTATCATTTCACTGGTCATGTTGTTCTGTATATCTAATTTTCTTGAATATTATCGGTTGGTGATCGGATATTTTTATTGATTGAATGATATCGGAGCCCTGGAAAACATATGATGATATGGATATTGAGTCCATTCGATAACGAGATTTGGCCCGAAAAATGAGTCCAATAAATAATGAGTTATCCACCCGACATATGGTTCATCCAAACAACGTGCACCGATTTCTTCGGTCCAAAGAATGGTTCACCTAGCTTATAAATGATCAATTATCTGGACCCTATATAAATACATGGAAAAATGTTCTATATCGATCTGTCTAGTGTGAGCACCTATTTAGTCCATGATATCCACTCTAGAATTCTAAGCAATCATTGAATTATTACTTGCAATTTTAACATGTGATATTTTACCATTGTTATATTTAATATCATATTGAAACATTCCAATGTGACTTGTTTATAAAATATGTGTCATGTATATTCACTCACTAAGTCGTCAAAAGATTTAAAATCTATTCTTTGTTATTTATTATAAACTTCATATGTGAACTTCATATGTAGGAAATATGAGCCAGAACTGGAGGAAAATAAAAATGTTGGTTTAACAAGATCTCATAATGTTTGCTTTTTTTCATTATTATTGAACTACATATCCGCTATTGTAAGAATTAGTAAATGATAATATATAAGATTTTTTGTATGCTACTGCGATATTTTCGAAAGGGACCAAATCTCTAGGAAATGTGGCACCGAATAATAGATAATACTGTATGTCATGAGTCTGGTCTCATATCCCCTCATGTCTTCACCCTAATGTGTTTATTTATATGCTCTGACTATTATTGTATTAATAAGAAGCGGTTCGGTTGATGTTCTTTTTAAGGACACTGTTTTTAAAGACAAATAAACTATTGTATTAAAATATTTTCATATATATCGGATATAAATATTTTCATCGAGGAGTTGGTGAGGTATCGCTAGGGTAACAATCGTAAGATCCATTGCCCAAAAATTTATTTCACCATGTCAGGTCCACGTACAGAAACTAGAAACACCACTATATCGGGGTTTTTTAATATTTTAACCAAATTTAAAAAAATAATTGACAAAATAACCTGAAATAGGAGGTGTTAACAAAATGACCCAAAATGTCAACTGAATTGTCGTCTTCTAAATAAAGACGACAATTCAGTTGGTGTGTCCAACTTTAATACTTTTAAAAGTTGAACATGCCAATCAAGTTTGTGTGTCAAATTTAAAATAAAAAATATAATAAAAATATGTCTCATCTCTTTCAGATAAATTGTAAAACAACGTTCATATTTTTAAAATTTTATTTAAACAATTTTTGTAATATCAAATTCGTATAAGATAAATTTTGCAAGAATTTGAGTAATTAGGATGACAACAGAGCGGGTCTGGGACGGGTTTTGCCAAACTTGATACCCGCCCTGCTACAAAAAAATTGTACCCATACCCGCCCCGCCTAGTGAACTAGACCCGCCCCGTCCCGCTCAGACCCGTGAACCCGAAACCCGCGTTTAGCGATATGATTCTATTTTTGTGCAATATAAATAACCACATAAGATTATATAGTCATTGTTGATTCCGATATTTTCCTATTAAACTATTGTTGTTTCAATATTTTTTTTAACAAAGAAAACATTAATAATATTATATGAGAGCAGAACAGCCATGTGATATAGAGTTATGCAAGAATAAATGACATATATGAGAATGATATATTAATATTAAGATAAAAATATTTAAAATTAAAATTAATATTTATATGGGGCGGGTTCCATTTGACCAGGTTCAGACCCGTCCCATAAAGGCGGGTTTAATACTGGTCCGAGTTTAGATCAGTCTCATTGCCATCCTAAGAGTAATCATCGTTACGGGGATGCTACATCCATTCGTTGGTTTGAAGTGGAACCATGTGCAATGTTTCACGTCATCAATTGTTACGAGGAAGGTGACGGGGTAATTATATAAATTTTATGTTTAAAAAATTTAATAATGTTCCGCGACGGCCATTCTGGGCCGCGTTGTTTTATTCGAATTTGATAATAAAAAATTTATTTAAATAAAACTTTAAAAATATGGACGTCGTTTTTACAATTTATCAGATAAGGTGAGCCATATTTTTATTATATTTTTTATTTTAAAATTGTTTGTTTTTATTTAAAAAAATAAAGTTTGACACGCCAACCAAGTTAAGTTGGACACGCCAACTTGGTGGCTTGTCCAGCTTTTAAAAGTATTAAACTTGGGCATGCCAACTGAATTGACATTTTCATTTAGAAGGTATTTTGTATCATTTTGTTAACACCTTCTATTTCAGATTATTTTGTGATTTTATTTTTAAAATTTAGGTTAAAATATTAAAAAAATCGTCGTTATAAAAAAAGAAATTAAGCTCACAATCTCTAAGCGCGTGGCGTGATACTAGAAACACCCACCACCCCGGCCCGTCACCTCATTCCTCTCTTCCCTCTCCTTCGCCTGCAAGCAACCGAACCATATATTCCACGGTGTCCCCCTTTCACACAAATACATTGGTTATCGATGCAGGAAGCAGAAGTCCATGATTTATCGGATGATGCAGATTATGCTGCATCGATTCAACAGGTAATCAATTTAACACAGGCGTCGTTTGCTCATTTTTGTTAATGCTGCATGCTTGGGTCTAGTAATGGAAGGTTTGGCGATTGGCGTAGAGTTGAATTAGATTACGATTAGATCGTTTTCCTTTTGAGAGATGGATCGCTTAATTTTATGTACGAATTCAATTTGTTGTTTTGTTTTGTTTTGTTTCACGATGTTCATTTGGAATCTGTTTTTGTGATTAGGGTTCGGCTATCTTGAACCGGAGTGATAGCGGTAAACGGAGCTCATCGAGTGACTTGGATGGTGCGGAGATCGTATATACAAAAGATAACGTGGCAATTCATCCCACGCAATATGCTTCCGAGAGAATCAGCGGCCGGTTGAAGTTGATCAAGCAAGGGAATTCTCTTTTCATGGTAGTGATTTTTCCTATTTATATTGGGAGAAAAGGAATGCTTACTTCTTGATATTTAAAATTTAGAATTTTCTTTCTGTTGTGATGGTTTTTCTTAGTGAGCTTTTTTGATGAGCTACTTCATTGTGCTTAGACTTCGAAGTTTGAAATGACCTTTTACTTTCGCTTTAGACATGGATTCCTTACAAAGGCCAAAGCTCGACCGCTAGGGTGTCTGAAAAAGGTTGTGCCTCAGTTAATGTAATTTATCTAACATGGCACCGAACACACAATTACTGAAATTTGTTAATTTTGTTTAATCATTATGTGCAGATAAGAATCTATACACTATTAGGGCTGTTCCCTTTACGGATATTCGCTCAATACGTAGACATACTCCAACCCTGGGCTGGCAATATGTTATAGTAGTTATGTCATCAGGTATTACTTCTATTCATCAGGTATTACTTCTATTTATTGTGTAATGATTGTTTATTAGCGTGGATTCTGGCGCATGGTTGGGTTTCTGTCTATTTTTCAACTCAAAGATTTTAAGAAAATGTGGAACAGCGTAATGGTTAATTGAATAAATGAAGAATACGTGTGGTTGTGTAATAATTGTGTTTTAAATAGTTGATTTGGAATGGGGAGTGACATGTTGACTGAAATTTTGAAAAGGAAACATGAAAGATGCAAGTCTCAAAAATTGTTTCCGGACATGTGAGTGAGTTACTCGTGGCTATGATATGTGATGGTGATTGCTGGACCATGAAAAATGATATATCCAGTGTTACACAAATGTCAATATTAAGGTGGATGAGATCAAATTAGAAAGCATTACTACTATGAAAAGGTTGGCAATATATCAGATATTGAACAGAAGATTAGGGTCGTCCATTCAAGATGTTTTGGGCACATTTAACATGGAAATTTAGGATATTTATGATGAAGTCAGAAAATAGAAAGTTTACCCGTGGAACAGCGTAATGGTTAATTGAATAAAAGAATACGTGTGGTTGTGTAATAATTGTGTTTTAAATAGTTGATTGGAATGGGGAGCGACATGTTGACTGTAATTTTGAAAAGGAAACATGAAATATGCAACTCTCAAAATTGTTTCCGGACATGTGAGTGAGTTACTCGTGGCTATGATATGTGATGGTGATTGCTGGACCATGGAAAATGATATATCCAATGTTACACAGATGTCAATATTAAGGTGGATGAGATCAAATTAGAAAGCATTACTACTATGAAAAGGTTGGCAATATAGCAGATATTGAACAGAAGATTAGGGTCGTCCATTCAAGATATTTTGGGCACATTCAACATGGAAATTTAAGATATTTATGATGAAGTCAGAAAATAGAAAGTTTGCCCGTGGAAAAGTGAGGAGCCATAATTAAGTAGACATATAGTCAATGTCTTTATTGATTTGAGGATAATTTAGGCTATACTTTTAGGAATAGCACATTGAAGATAAGTAATCCATGTAGTCGTACTAATTAGTTGGGATTAAGGCTTGTATGGTGATATTGTTGTTTATTCGTTCGTGTGATATTTTTCTATATGGACTGGTTGTCATTTTACTTTAATGCCATAAAATTTTCATATGTCGTTGTGTGCTGTTCACTGAAGCAGCTGTTATACATAATTATTTTTTACCGTTTATTTTTTTAATCTTGACATCAATAGTCACTTATCATCACATTTCCTATAAAAATTTCAGGACTAGCTTTTCCTCCTCTTTATTTCTACAGTGGAGGAGTCAGAGAATTCATAACAACTGCTAAGCAGCATGTTTTGCTTGTGAGGTAAGTATATGCTGCAACTTTTTTAACATAATAAAAATAAATAATGCCTGTCTATCCTTCATCATTCAAATTTCTTTTTACATGTATTACCAATGGTTTCTGTGTAGTGCTTATTCGAAAAACCACAACCAAAATCGTTTTTAATTTATTTATTGGTCACATACATACCTGCTTTTCTGGAACGTGTTGGATGTTCTTCTCTGTTTCAATTTCTTACCATTAAACGCTTAACTTGCTGCCTGCTCTATACGAGATGTTTATGCTTTAGTAGAGAAGGAATGGAATGAAGAGTGGTGTTTATATGTTTGGTATGATACTGTATGTATTTTGGTATAGAAGCCACAAAATAGAATCTGACATGCTAAGGAGAAGCCACAAAATAGAATCTGACATGCTAAGTAGCTAATTTTGACATGCTAAGTAGCTAATTTTATCTGGTAATTCTGTCAGTTTTTTAGTACTCGAACCTGCAATTTTGAGATAATCGGTGTAACGGTTTAAATTTACGGCTGAAATTCTTATATGAGGAAAAAATAATGCAAAGCCATTGTATTGTTGACTGCGTGTGAGACTTGGATTTAATCTCAAGTTTCTAATGGAAGTAAATAATTCAAGGAGAAAGGATGAGAAGGCAAGGGTGGAAGAAGTTATCTTTCCTTTGTTATGTTTGAGAAGCTTAGAAAGATAATTTTATGTTGGATGGAAACACAGATTTTATTTAATATATATATTTCTTTCCATGTTAAAATAATTATTTTACTACGGTTTTGAATTTATTTTTCTAAAACGGAATAAAAGATAAGAAATTTTCCATCATGGTGGTTGATGTACAAATGTGGAAGCAAATTTTTTTGGTTTGATCTGCAAGTCGATAGATGCTCATTTGATATTACATTTCTAGGTCTGCTGAAGATGCAAATGTTTTTCTTGTGAATGATTTTCGAAGTCCTCTCCAGGTAATTGGAATTTGAGTTGCTTAATTTGTTCTTTATCCGATTAAGAAAGTTAATACAGTAGGTTGAATTTTGCTTCCATTATATGATTATATCTCAGGCTGTTGATGACTAAAAATGGCCTACACGATTACCAATAATCAGGCCGATGCATAAATAGCTGTCTTTTGCTTTTGCAGCGTACTCTTTCTTCCTTGGAGCTTCCTAGGGCTGTTTCTGTTGCAAATGTCCCATCTCCAACTCTTGCTGCTAGTGAATTCCCCTCAAGTGCTGATCAAGAAAATGACGTTTCCATCAAAAGCTCTGGTAGTTCTCAGCCAAATGGCCGAGAGGGGCAGAAACATCATGATCCCGCTCGGGATCTTTCAATACAAGTATTGGAGAAATTCTCGCTTGTCACTAGATTTGCTCGAGAAACAACTTTCCAGATCTTTGGGGATGGTCATATTGATGGCTTTAGCACTAATGAAGGGAGGAAGCTTGATCAGTCTTCTTCGGATCATCACGCCATCACAGCATCTAATGAATCTGAAAAAGTTCCTGTAGCATCTGATCCATTGGAGGTAATGCATCATTTCCATGTTCCACTCTTTCACAGTTTCCTAGAATCTCAATTTTAGTGGGATATGAGTGAGTTAGTGTAATGTTATTATGAAGAATTCCTTATTTGGTTAAATGCTCCTTTTGGAGATATATCTAGGAGGATTCCAATGAGGCATAATTGATGTATGATTTCTGAATTTGTAGTATGATTCATTTACGCTCAATAATTATGTACAGCTTGCATCCTCTGTCTTACGACAGTTGTTGGGTCAGACTTGGTCAATGCTTATTCCCTTGATAGAGACATGGTTTATCTCCGGGAAAAGAGGATTGCTTGTATAAGCCTTCCAAAATTTCATGGTTCCTGGCATTTTTTTATCATTGACTCTGGGTGAGAGATAACTATCCAGAGACTGTCTGATAGGCTTTGACCTTTTCACACATAATCTCATCTGGGAAATTAATTTGGTGAATTTTTGAGCTTAAAATTTTCAGGAGGAATATTTAAAGAAATTTTGGTTTTGTTGATTGTCCTTTTTCAACTTTATTACATTGGTATAACTCATCTTTAAACTTTGAACTGTTATCCTTTCCTTCATTGGAAGTTCACTTTGTTTATATACTGGGGAGCTTCTAGTCATCAGTCTGCTTTGATATTTATGATAAGTGTTGGCTTGATGACTTGATTCATTTTTTTATCTTGGCCCTTGACAATTGGAGAGCTTGATGTTTTTCAATCAATCTCAGATATACTTTGGAACATGAAAATATAACATAAACAAAGTGGAAATGTATGCGCATCACATTTCTGAAGTCAGCATTGTTTTTTTGCTAGTTTAAAACCGACGCTAGTGCTCAGATATTTGAATTCCTATACTTTTACGGACCTCCGATAATTCAGAAATTATCTTCAGATCTGGCTAAAATGAAGGCCTAGTTTCTCTCTTTTGAGCCACTTAAAATTTTCTTGTGAACTCGGACTTGTCAATATCTCGGATTTTCAATTGATATAGATATGCTTTTGCCATTAAGTATGCTATAAGCTAGTAAACTACCATTACAGTGTTACCTAGTTATTCATTATATCAATATTCCTAGTTATTCACTATCAATATTTCTACATTTTTCCACATAGTGTCCGGTGCTTTAATTGTGTTTCCTTTTCCATAGCGGTCTATGACTTTTTTTGTTCCATTTCTCTTAAAAAATACCAATGGTGTATTCCAAACAGCAACAAAACATCCATCAATATAAGTGATGCCATAACTGTTGGTAGAGTACAGACAGTTTTTATAAATCTAAATAGCAGTGTTGACATCTTTTGTGGTGTATGGTGTGTATGCAATTAACAATTTTTTAGTGCAATTTATTTATTAAATTGTGCTAAACATTTGTGAGACTTGCATATTTTAGTTGCGTCAATTAATTGTTTGTATTGCTAATATTAACATGTCCATATGTAAGTTGCTGTTATTATAACATAGGTTTACTGTTTTTGTTTTCTTGTGTCACTCTTTTATTTAGTACATTTCTTCCCTTCACAGTTTGATAAGCTATCGCTAGTTTGGGGAAAACCACGTCAGCCACCATTGGGGCATGAAGAGGTAAATGATATGTTTTGGCCTCACTTACGAACATAGTTCTAAACGTTGTGATTGTTTATCGTTGCTCGTGAATCATTTTTTATAATTCATTCATTCCTGTGTCTATTGCGGTACCTTATTCTATCAGATGTACAATTAGTCTTGATATACAGTATGTTAACTAAAGATATTATCGGAGTTGCAGACTCATTTCCGCCTTTTTGTCCCCTTCATCATTCAGTCTGCCAGATTGTATGTTACTTGATAATACTTGATAACACGGCCATGAACTGTAACAATGGGCTTTTAGTGTTAGTCTCACATGATTTTCTATGTTCTCAAGTGATATCAATAAATCAAAGCTTGCCAACTAGATGAAACAAAGAAAGAACGGACTTATTGGGTTGTGCGTCAGCTGTATCCTGTTTCACCTGATTTTCTATTGGATATACATAATAAGTCTGTTATATTCCATTTCATATAGGACTTGGACAGCCGGAATAGGTTATTTTGACTTTTATAACTTGAAGTTTCTGATAATGTATTGTCTTCTATTTTTGAACAAAAAATATTTAATTGTAGTGGACTACATTCTTGGATTTAGAAGGGCGAGTAATGGATTCACAAGCACTTAGAAAGAGAATCTTCTATGGGGGAGTCGAGTACAATGTGCGAAAGGAGGTTCGTGCATTGGAAGAGATGTGAAAGATTGCTTCATTTTGTCATTTGAATTTATAATTTCGTTTCTTTCCGTGAATGATGTGAATTTTATTATCATTTACAGGTTTGGACATTTTTATTAGGATACCATTCATATGATTCAACATATGCAGAGAGGGAATACCTCACATCAATAAAGAAGACTGAGTATGAAACAATTAAAAAACAGTGGCAGGTAAGTTGTTAATATCGGCATTTGTTGTTTTTTTTCATGATTTGTTCTTAATTTTAAAGTTGTTTATTGTTTTAAGTAATCTGGAAACAATTGACCTTTCATTTTCTTTTATGTCACCCACATGCACTTTCTAGTGGGAGTCTCGGAGTTTAGTTCTTTAGATACTTAATTGAGATTATTTAGCACCTAATTTTTTATATGAAGTGACAAAATGTACACATAACTTGACCATTTTTGCATCGCAATGGAACTTTGTGATGAAATGTCTATCAATGATTGATAGATCATTTTCTCTTATCCATCTCTTGGCCCACACTCCTTCAGTGTTGATAGTAATTGATTTATCCTGATATCTTCAACAATTTTATCTTATTATTTGTGGCATTTGCTAAACTGATTGAAATTTGGACTCAAGATGGGGAAAGAGTGATCTAAGGTGGGTCATTCAAACTGGAAGGCTCGTTTTACTTGATAATAGCATGAGGGTCCAATATAATAATATATCTAATGTGATGTGAAAATGTCTAAGAGGCATGATCCTAAAACTTAAGAGAGATGTAATGACTAAGACTAGAAAGGATGCAACTTGCATTTGTGGGGAATATATCTACTGTTATATATTGAGAGGGTTGGGGTGACATACTAACTATCTTGGTCTCTTTTTATTGCGCCCCCTCCTTTTCAATGTTAACAATGAAATCTATGTGAACAAAGGCTTAGGATGGTGAAATATTCCTTATAAATATTTTGGTGTCTTTTAGCATTTTTTTAAATTATTCCTTATAAACCAGAGAACTGGTGAATCGGATTCCACTCTGGTCCAAGTCAATTAATTAACCGGATTGTTATTGACCCATAAAATACCAACAAACCGGTGCATTTTTGTTTAAATCGGTGACCTCGTTACTAAAGACCTACAGGGTTATTTCGTATTAAAATTTGGTGAAATATTAATAAATATAACGATATTATGATAATTACTGCTTATGGCGAAAATTCCATCTTCATGTGAGATGAAGGAGTTGATACCCCAGCATGGATGTATGTAAATGTTAAGCTATTGTTGTTATTATTAGTATTCTTATAATTATTATTATTATTATTATTATTATTTTGCAACAAGCTTTGTTAGTCACTAGACTTATTAAAACATAAATAGCTGTATTTTAATATTTTAGTCATTAGATGTATTTTTATAAGTGAATATATTGTCTAGAATATTCTAATAGTATATTGTCTATGATAATGTGGATTTTATTGGTTTTATACTTGCTACATGTTAATTATTATTACTATTTTTTTATACAATACAATATTTAATTTTGTATTCGATAAGAATTTATCCAATTATTTAACCACAGTTTAACTGGTTGAACTATTGACCTAGTGACCCACAGCTTTGACCGGGTCAATATCTGGGTTGGTTTTAAAAACTATGCTCTTTATATATTTAATTTTATAAAATGCCACTACTCCAACAATTTGATTTCAAAAATGTTAACACGTTATAGATATAATTAGTTATGTACACGCAACATGTGAATCTGGTCACTAGTATTCTTTAAGTTCTCAACTTTGGTGTTATCTTACATTTCAACACTCTACTTTAATTTAATGACCTAGCTTTACAGGTTCATGTTTTTTTTCTTCTTTTTCTTTCTCTTAGAGCATTTCACCAGATCAGGCCAAAAGATTTACAAAATTCAGGGAGAGAAAAGGCGGTATTGACAAGGATGTGGTACACTCTACTGGCATATTTTTCTTGGCTTTGTATATATATACTATGACGTTGCAGGATGCAATGCTATTAAATAATTTGTTTTGTTTTCTACTTGAAGGTGAGGACTGACAGGTCATTTTCATTCTATGATGGGGATGAAAATTCCAATGTGTATCTCTTGCGTGACATTCTGTTGACTTACTCATTTTACAACTTTGATCTTGGCTATTGCCAGGTAGTCAGATTGTTTTTTATCGTTAAGCTGACAAGTGCTTGTGAAATGCTATTCATGATCACCATAGTCGCTACTTAGCAGCTTCTTAGGCTTTTTGTTTGACTTTTAGGGCATGAGTGATCTTCTATCCCCAATCTTGTTTGTCATGGGAGATGAATCCGAGTCCTTTTGGTGCTTTGTTTCTCTTATGGAACGCCTTGGACCAAATTTCAATCGTGACCAAAGTGGGATGCATTCTCAACTTTTTGCATTGTCGAAGGTCCTTTCTTTCTCTTTTATGGTTTCGGATGTATGGTCAGTGTATTTAAATTCTCCTCACTTTACTTCTTATGGTTTCGGATATCTGGACTATGTATTTAGTTTAGGTCTGTCGCTATGGCCAATAAATTGGCTCTTCTTTTCGATTTAGCAAGTAAAATGAAATTCTATTTCATGCAGCTGGTCGAGTTGTTGGACAGCCCATTGCATAACTATTTTGCTCAGAATGATTGCTTGAACTATTTCTTCTGTTTTCGCTGGCTACTTATACAGTTTAAGAGGCAAGTGCTACTGCTGCTTTGAATATTACCTATTTAATGTGTTTTTGTTTTATCTCATGAAATTTTCTTACTTGCCCTGATAAAATTCGGGACATTTTAAACCTGTGTGTTTACTTTCTAAGATTGTTCAATTTTTTCCATGGTTATGTTTACTTCGTACGATTATACTTCATGCCCATGCCCTGATAAAAATATTTCCCATTTCAGATAAGTACCTAAATTTCATTTTGAACTCCATTATGAGAGATCTTAGTGTTATCCATGCATCTAATGAGAGAGAAACCTAGAAATTAACATAAACAGAAGTTAAAAGTTTCGGATAAGCCAGCTTGAAGCAATCCGAATCTACAATCTCTAGTTCCAGTATTTTACATTTCATATTAGCATATCACATTAACGAAGTCATAGTGCGGCCGAGTAGGTACCTTCAGATTGTTAAGTGGGTGACTCTAATATTTGCAGGGAATTTGAATATGAGAAGACAATGCGTCTGTGGGAGGTACTGTGGACCCATTATTTGAGTGAGCATCTTCATCTATATGTTTGCGTCGCGATCCTCAAAAGACACCGTGCAAAAATAATGGGAGAACAGATGGATTTCGATACGCTCCTAAAATTTATCAATGAGCTGAGCGATCACATTGACCTCGATGCAATCCTTAGGGATGCTGAAGCCTTGTGTATACATGCTGGTGAGAATGGCGCGGCTTCTATCCCACCTGGAACCCCACCTTCTCTGCCGATTGAGGATGCTTCAATATATCCTCAACCAGACGATGACATACTGTAGATCCTTTGTAAATGAAGGGACTACTCAGGCTTCTGAATTCATTTCTCATCGACATTGATGTAATTCGGTATTTAATTTTCTTACTGGAATTGAATTCGCCTTTATTTCTCTGAACCTTAGAAATTTTGTTTTAAAATCAAAGATCAGCCATAAGTTCATTCATCATTGCTCCTATTACTTGAGATCGGGGAAATTCTTGTATAAACCGGGTCCTGCCATATATCGACACACAAAAATGTATCTATACGTATGTATATGTTTATATGTGTTGGTATATGGCAGTATCCAATCCATACAAGATTTCCTACCTAAGAATCTACTTATATCTTCCTCTTGCTTTTCTGCTCTCTGGAATTTGCTCATCGAATGCTTGTTGACCTTGTGGGACCCGACTCGGGCACAAATTAATTTATCCCTTATCCGGTACCACATTCTCAATCATTACGTACGAGGGTTTCAAAACCTTTTCGGAAATAGCGGAAGCGTTTAGTCAAACATTTATTTTTAGTAGCGGAAGCGTTTATACATTCTAATTAGTAACAAAAAACATCCCAGTACAAACTCCTTATAATAGTCCGACACTTAATAAAAGAGAAAATACTATAACAGTCTCGGTAAGCCAACAATTCCATTTTTCCTAATTTTCCTCCGGTTTTGGCTCCGGTACTCCTGTATCTGGAACTCACAATAAATAACAATGAAAACAGAGGTTAAGTCTTTGAGGACTTAGTGAGGGAATAACAATGGCTTTTATATCTGTAATTATCAAACAATGCAATTTCTCAATATGATATGTCATGTAACAAAGATCTTGCAGTCAAGTGATTGTCAATAATGAACAGTGATGATATAGGATTTTAGAGTGAATATCGTGGGCTAAAGAGGTGGCTCCCACCAGACAGTTCGGTGTAGCACTTTTCCCCACATATTCAGATAGGATCTGTACATTCAGTCATTTACGAGCCAAGGTGAACCATTCTCCGGACCGTAAAACGGTGCGCGTTGTTCAGATGAACCATATACCCGGACTGTCATCCGTTGTTCATTGGACTCACTTTCCGGGCCGGAGCCGCGTTGTCCAGTGGATAAATATCCAGGGCTCCATTCATTCAGTCATTCAGTCAAATGATTCGTTCAATCAAAGGAATCGATTAGTAATCGATAACATTCAAGATAAATAAACATGCAGATCAAGATGACCAATGGGACGAGATAATGTACAATATGATGACAATATATAAAAGGTGAGATAATGAATAACAAGATATTGTAAATTCCAGGCCAAATGCCAAAAGGGCTATATAACAAGAATTCGGTAGTACACCTCACCTCACTATTTGATGTCTTACTGGATTGGCTCGATTTTGAACCCAGATGTCAAATAAAGTCCTATAAACATAATATAAGTAATTTTGGTGTTTAGCAACCCAGATATGTTGTTGAATCTTCTGCAAATCATTTTTTGTACAAAACTTCTCCGGGTAATTTCTAAATAAGACTTTAAAAATTCATTAAAAATCAAGTTTAAGTCGAAACTTCACGAAACTTTCCAGAAATGCCTAAAATCAGTCCAGCAACGTTCGCCGACCGGAAATTTTCCAAACTCGTCGGCGCGTGGGTTACACGCGCCACCATACCGGCGCGTGGCCGTGCTCCGGCCGCCACGCGCGGCTGAAAATTTTACAGCATGATCGCCTTGGTTCGATCTACAACTTTCGTTTAGAAACCATTTTGAAATTCCCAACCGATGTTGCCCAGAATTCTATTTTTCGAAATGATTAACGAGGTGTTTTGGTCGCCGGAAATCCGTTCGTACGGCGTCCATTTGGGCGATCGGCCGACATACCCATAAACCTTAACACATTTTGCACAACTTTCATTTTATACACAAGATCAAAATCGGTTTTAAAATAGAAGAAATGAAGGCATGAACACGCTACCTCAAAATAGATTTCTGAGTTGCATTTCTGCAAATGTTCTTCACGGGTTTTCGATTTTTCTGGGTGATTTGGCTTTGATTTTGTTACACCTCTCAAACTAAATGTTTTCTGGGTGTATAAGGATGATTGTGTGAAATTTTTGGATTTTTTGGAGGAGGTTTGGTATTTTCCTCATAATTTCCCTATTTCCTACAAATTTCCTACACTTTCACTCTCAAACTTGCTCTTGATTTTGAGGGCTAAATCAGATGAAATGGGGGGTATTTATAGGGGTTTTATGCATGTGTTAGGGTGTTGAAGGGTGGACAAGTGTTGGGGTAAGTTGCCACATATTAAGTCTTTAAATTAATTCAAAATGATTAGTTATTATTATTATTATTATTATTTAGAATTATATTATTGTTATTATTATTATTATTATTATTATTATTATTATTTTTTAGGATGATTATTTTAGTAGCATTGAAGATATCTTCAAATTATTTTTGTCCAATTTTGTAATTTAATATTTTTGGGGTGTTACAATCTCCCATCCTTCAAGGAATCTGGTCCCCAGATTACATCATTGTTACCGCAAAACTCTGAAGCCTTGAGTTGAAATCTTCTTTCCATGTCCTAGCTTCCTTTGACATGATTTCAGTTGCGTAACGTGGTTCTTCATCTAGCCGATCTTCTGTTGTTGTCGTCAAGTCGAGAAAACTACACTCGTGGTTTTCCATTTCTGGTGAGCAGCATGGTCTACTATGACTCTCTGAGTTATGGATAACGATCCCTTTAGTATTTGGATAAGAATCAAGAAGTATAAGAAGAAGCACATGGTCGAGAGAGAGAAAAAAAAACATTTTATTCCACTACCCGGGAATGAAAACAGGGCGTAGGTATTCAAAGAAAATGTCAATATCAACATCAAACTTTTGATATCAAGTCCTAATTAATCCATGACTGGATTTGAAATGACAAAGAAACTGGGTGGAGTAGTGCATGTCCGCAAAAGGTTCTCTGGCTGAAAGAGTGAGCGACTTTAAAAAGGGAGGAAAAATGTTAGGCTCAAATCCAACCTCAGGTAATGATTTTACTGCGACTTCCTCTCTGGTAGCTATATTTACCTCGGTTTGAGTTTCTCATCTCTTATATCTGTCCTTGATTCCAATGTAGATATTACAGCCATCTATCATTTATGATTGATGGCATCTGGTAGCTGGTGTAGTCGCACCTGGTGAAGTTACTTCCTCGGTATAACAGTTTATGTGTGCTTGATGTTTGAACAACCAGTCCATGCTTAGCATAATCGTAATCGTGTATGTAGCTTGATTAAATCTGCCAGATATTCTAGTTCGCAGAATTTTAGTGGGTAGTTCTTATTGACGGTGTCGGTGGTTACCTCAATTCTATCGGTAAACCGATTCCTAGATGATATGCCAATTGTTATTAGTATAATAAAAGAATGTGTAGCTCTAGGGTCAAACAAGATTTAGTCAACTTTTGAAAGTCAAATAACGGTACCTTCAACCACAACGATCGGGTCAACTTCTTTATTTCCCATTAAGGCATAAGCCCTTGCTGGGATTCTCGGTTTTTGTGGTGGTGGTATCTTCTGGGTCCTTTTTGGGCAATCTTGGATACGATGTTGTTCACTTCCACAGACCAGACATTTTCCGTTCTTTCTCCAGCAGTTCTCTTCCTTGTGAGTGGGCATCTTGCAATAGCCACATTTTGGCGCATTAACATTACCCAAGTCTCTTTGTGGTTTCTGTCCAGTTGGTTCTCCAATCATTTCCTTTCCAAGATTCCTCTTCTTGTTGCTTGTGTCTGTCAAATTTGGGTTATAGAGCCTCTTTTCCCTCTGCTCTCTTTGGATCAATGATTTGATATCGGATTCAACTCGTAACGCTTGGTTGACTGCAGAAAGATAATTAGTGGATTCGGTGGATAGTGTGGCCCAACGGATATCAAGATTTAAGCCTTGAATGAATTTCTTAGTTTTCCTTGGTTCATCATCTATATAATGTGGAGCATAGTGAATTAGTCGGTGGAATTCGGCCTCGTATTCAGCTACAGTATGTCTTCCTTGTACCAAATCCATAAACTCTCGTTCACGAGTGTTCAGTATTACCTGCGTAACATATTTCTCCTCGAATGCACGTACAAAATTCACCCAGGTCCTCGGGGTTTGATTTCTTTTCCATTGGTGATTTATGACTCTCCACCAGTGATGAGCTGCATCTTCAAATTGATAGACAGCAAAGCTGACCTTCTGTTCATCAGAATAGTTGAGAACAGTAAAAATTCTCTCAACTTTGAGTAACCACTCTTCTGCATGATGGGCATTAGGGGTTCCGTAGAATTTAGGTGGGTGGAACCTCAGAAATCGCTCAAGTGCTCTATCTAGTGGTTCTTCATTCCTCGTGACGTTTCGTGGAGGATTTTGTTGACAGAATTGCATGAACTGTTGTAAAATTTCCATCGCATTCCTGTTGGGTAGCTCTTGTCGAGGACGCTGTTCTTCTTGCTCGTCGTTCCTTCTTGGGTTACGTACTTCCTCAGGAGAATTTTCCTCATTTCCTTGATTTCTCGTGTGAGGGCTACCACCAAGTGACGATGACATCGTAGCTCGTGAATTATTTCTTGACGACATCATCAAATTTATGAGAAAGTGGTGATTTAAGACATATTTATTTTTAAATAGGGAGTTAATATTAATAATGCGTAATGCACAAGATTAAATAACTAGAGTAAGGTTAAGTCACCATTATCTGAAATAGTGACAATTGTGGAAAAACAAAGTTTGGTGAATACTATCAATCCTCATTGGTTGTTCCGGGTTTACTCGATCTGAATGTCAACCATAATAGTCTCAATAGGGGAAACTTTTTCGATCTCGGCCTATGCACCTAACTCTTTAGGTTACTAATAGTTGGTTGCTTTTTCTTACCAAGGTGTTATCAGCATTCCTGTATGAGCACTAGAGACTTTTACCCTGAAATAAACCAGTCAACTTCATCAATATCTTACAACCCAAAGCATAAAATTCTTATGGAGTTTATTCTATTACCCAAAAATATTTCATAATAGACTGTGAGCCTGGGCTCTGATACCACCTCTGTGGGACCCGACTCGGGCACAAATTAATTTATCCCTTATCCGGTACCACATTCTCAATCATTACGTACGAGGGTTTCAAAACCTTTTCGGAAATAGCGGAAGCGTTTAGTCAAACATTTATTTTTAGTAGCGGAAGCGTTTATACATTCTAATTAGTAACAAAAAACATCCCAGTACAAACTCCTTATAATAGTCCGACACTTAATAAAAGAGAAAATACTATAACAGTCTCGGTAAGCCAACAATTCCATTTTTCCTAATTTTCCTCCGGTTTTGGCTCCGGTACTCCTGTATCTGGAACTCACAATAAATAACAATGAAAACAGAGGTTAAGTCTTTGAGGACTTAGTGAGGGAATAACAATGGCTTTTATATCTGTAATTATCAAACAATGCAATTTCTCAATATGATATGTCATGTAACAAAGATCTTGCAGTCAAGTGATTGTCAATAATGAACAGTGATGATATAGGATTTTAGAGTGAATATCGTGGGCTAAAGAGGTGGCTCCCACCAGACAGTTCGGTGTAGCACTTTTCCCCACATATTCAGATAGGATCTGTACATTCAGTCATTTACGAGCCAAGGTGAACCATTCTCCGGACCGTAAAACGGTGCGCGTTGTTCAGATGAACCATATACCCGGACTGTCATCCGTTGTTCATTGGACTCACTTTCCGGGCCGGAGCCGCGTTGTCCAGTGGATAAATATCCAGGGCTCCATTCATTCAGTCATTCAGTCAAATGATTCGTTCAATCAAAGGAATCGATTAGTAATCGATAACATTCAAGATAAATAAACATGCAGATCAAGATGACCAATGGGACGAGATAATGTACAATATGATGACAATATATAAAAGGTGAGATAATGAATAACAAGATATTGTAAATTCCAGGCCAAATGCCAAAAGGGCTATATAACAAGAATTCGGTAGTACACCTCACCTCACTATTTGATGTCTTACTGGATTGGCTCGATTTTGAACCCAGATGTCAAATAAAGTCCTATAAACATAATATAAGTAATTTTGGTGTTTAGCAACCCAGATATGTTGTTGAATCTTCTGCAAATCATTTTTTGTACAAAACTTCTCCGGGTAATTTCTAAATAAGACTTTAAAAATTCATTAAAAATCAAGTTTAAGTCGAAACTTCACGAAACTTTCCAGAAATGCCTAAAATCAGTCCAGCAACGTTCGCCGACCGGAAATTTTCCAAACTCGTCGGCGCGTGGGTTACACGCGCCACCATACCGGCGCGTGGCCGTGCTCCGGCCGCCACGCGCGGCTGAAAATTTTACAGCATGATCGCCTTGGTTCGATCTACAACTTTCGTTTAGAAACCATTTTGAAATTCCCAACCGATGTTGCCCAGAATTCTATTTTTCGAAATGATTAACGAGGTGTTTTGGTCGCCGGAAATCCGTTCGTACGGCGTCCATTTGGGCGATCGGCCGACATACCCATAAACCTTAACACATTTTGCACAACTTTCATTTTATACACAAGATCAAAATCGGTTTTAAAATAGAAGAAATGAAGGCATGAACACGCTACCTCAAAATAGATTTCTGAGTTGCATTTCTGCAAATGTTCTTCACGGGTTTTCGATTTTTCTGGGTGATTTGGCTTTGATTTTGTTACACCTCTCAAACTAAATGTTTTCTGGGTGTATAAGGATGATTGTGTGAAATTTTTGGATTTTTTGGAGGAGGTTTGGTATTTTCCTCATAATTTCCCTATTTCCTACAAATTTCCTACACTTTCACTCTCAAACTTGCTCTTGATTTTGAGGGCTAAATCAGATGAAATGGGGGGTATTTATAGGGGTTTTATGCATGTGTTAGGGTGTTGAAGGGTGGACAAGTGTTGGGGTAAGTTGCCACATATTAAGTCTTTAAATTAATTCAAAATGATTAGTTATTATTATTATTATTATTATTTAGAATTATATTATTGTTATTATTATTATTATTATTATTATTATTATTATTTTTTTAGGATGATTATTTTAGTAGCATTGAAGATATCTTCAAATTATTTTTGTCCAATTTTGTAATTTAATATTTTTGGGGTGTTACAGACCTAATGGAAAATTAGTACGCCATATGGTAATTTTAAAAGTATTACGTAGTTTTCTGATATCAGAATTTCTTGATTTCTGAAATTTTGACAAAAAAATTGTGTATGAAAAAAATTACTATGTTTTCGCTATTGTTCAGTATATTGTTATCATTTTAATGGGAAAAACCAAATATATATTTCAATTATCGCATTAAATAATTAATAATTATGTGTGTGAAAGTGAAGATATGCGAGGAACTAAAAGTACTTTGTCGATCCTAGTAGAAATTACATGTGATATTGATTAATGATTTGAATTAGAATTATGAATACTTTATTCTAATATAAATTAATTATGTACTTTATTATAGTTTACTTTTTATATGATATTTACCAATTACTTTGCATCTAAATTATGTATATTTGGATATTATATTTTCTATAGTGTTCGTCAAATTTTAATTATATATTTTATAAAACCAACATGTACATATGCATAATTGTATTAGTTAAAAATATATAAAATTTCAATTGAAAATTTTCAATTAAATATGAATTTTCATGATTTTTCTAAATTGAAATCAAATTTCCATATCATGTGAAACTAATTCGATTACAGTTTACACATAATGTAACGTAATGTATATCTCATATAAGATATATACGGTCACCATATTATATAGAGAAAATTTCAGACCTATATTATGTGATAAAATATTTTTGGGGGAAATTGCAAGGAAGTGCTCTTTTGGGAAACTTTAATCACTTAAGTCTTGGGAAAAAATTTTAGTGCAAGAAAATCCAAGTTGGAGAAACTTCTATTCAAATAGGTCCAATTTTCAAATTTTCAAATCAATTGGATGTTTTATTTGACTCTTTTACCCCTCAATGGTTAGGTGAGATTGCATTCTATTCCCTAGGCTTTTGTTTAGCATACAAAATGGTCTTTATATAATATTTAATTATCTTTTATATCCTTATATTTATAAAAAATTGGCATTTAGTGTCTTCTTTTTACAAGTCCCCGTTTTTGCGATCCTTGGTACAAAATGGTATCAGAGCCTAGGTTTATTCTGGAAATACTATGATAATATCTTGAATATTAATTTGTAACCTATACGGAGGAGACGTTTCAAGAAAAATATGGACCCGAACGTTTGTTCGAAGTGTCATTCGTACAGGTGGTATTTCCAGAAATTGGAAAAACTAAATCAAAAGCATATGGCAGAAACTCAACGCTTCAACCATAAGTGGAAACAATTACGAGGAACAGATTTATGCACACCAGGCATAAATCATTACAAGAAATTGGAAAGGATGGCTAAGAGGCTTTATCGAGTAAACCTCAAACTTCAGTTTCAGTTAGCCGAACTTCAGGAGGACGATCATCCTGAACACGAGGACGTTGTACCAGACCCCAATGATCCAACAGGGTCCATACCGAATGATTAAGATGGGTGAGCCAACCTTTCGAGAAATCGAGCCAGATTCTTCTAAGATTTCCCAAGATCTTAGAGAGATCCAGAAGACAGTGCAACGCTATGGATACCTTCAATACCATGTCCCTGCACAAATCCATCAGATCCAGAGTCAGATGGAGATCATGATTAAACATCAGAAGGAGATTCTTGAGAACCTTCAAGATGTTCAAACCCGAGTGAAGGAATTGGAGTCAAGGCCAAGTCCGACAGGAAGAAGGAACGGAGGATGGTTGGCACCATCTTACAGAACAGAACCCCTTTTACACCAAAAAGGGAAAGCAGAGGAGGTCCGGCGGCCTATGACGGAGACTGAAAAAATGATTGCAGTCCTACGAGGAGAACCATTATATCTCGTAGAAATCAAGACATGAGAACTTGTACAAAGACCTCCACCACAAGAGAGCTTTGGGTCACACAATCCACCCGAAGGCGACCAAAGTATGCCACACAGGGATGATTTCACCTCAGCAACTTTGGATCCCCCAGTAGGAACAAGAAACCGTTCCCAAAGGCCAGATATTCATCAGACGCCATACGGGAAGTCACAGCTAGATCCAATCCATCCATATGGACTTATGCTCAACATGGATATTTTGGATTTCAAAAACAGAGAAATTCTTATTGATGAATGGGCTTCAGCAATGAGAATAGCAGCAGGAACACTTGACTTAGGCAAAGAATGATTCATTTTACTTCTAAAAATGAGTCTGGAAGGATCAGTCAAGATTGCCTGAGATCTTGGAGACCCAGGAACCAAGGAAGAAGTTCTAGCCGGAGAGTCCCTGAAAGAGATCGTGGACAAGATGGCGAGATTCTTCAAAATCTGTTTCATCGGAATAAGCTACTTCGAGGGAATGGAGGAAGAAAAGGCTAAGACATACAGACAAGCTCTAATTAGCCTGGAACTACATGACATCTGCTATGTAGATGAGTACATCAAACTCTTTACAGAGTATCGATGGAAGTCGAAGATAGCGGAAAAAGATGCAGCGGAGCTGTTCTTTGCCAAAATTTCGAGCCCATGGAGAGAACTGCTTATCCAGGAGTATACACCGCATGCAATTGAGACGGTGTCCAGGAGAATGTCATTTCTTAAAGTAAAACTGGCAGAGTTGTGCTATCAAGCAAAGCTCCAGAAAAATTTCAAGAAGCTCAGAGGAATCAACAAAATGGCCTCTTTGTTGTACTGGAAATGATATCCCTACAATCATCGGGAACTACCCACAAATGCGAAAGATGAAGAAGCACAGAAGTCATCCATATGCCCAAAGAGGTGGTTCAAGAAGAAGTGGGTCATCATGGAGACCTAGGAAGTTCTGGTCAAAACAGAAAGCCCGAAGCTACAAATCGGGGCAAAGATCAGGACCAACCAGGAGTAGAATCTCAGCGACAGGTTCTAATCAAGCAAGTTCTAGCAGGGCACGAACGAAGAGAACTTTCAGCCGCACACCTACCCATGCAAATGAGAGTTTCAGAGATTGTAACTGCTGGACATGCGGCGCAAAAGGACATATCTCTACGGATTGTCCAGAAAATCAAAGCCGAGGAATAAGACAGTTTGAGCATACCAAGGAATTTGAGGATGCTGTCTATTTTCAGGATTTGGTACAGGTGTTTCAATTTGAGGATATTCCCTCAGATGAAAGCATCTACGAAGAAGAGATCTATTCTGAGGATGGAGGTGAATCTAGCTCAGAATCAGAGTGAAGGAGAGTTCCTTCAGCACGTGATTAGAGAAGAACCGTCGGGGTTTTTCTCGCATACCACTGTTTCTCATAAAACCCTTATGAGGATCATGAAAGAAGAGCCAAAGCTTCAAATGTATGATGGATTTACAATTGGAGCAATGGAAAAAGCCATGGATATGATTGGTCTTCGTAGCAGGAAGCATCAGATTATCCATAGGGTAACAACAGGTGAATTTGCGATCCCAATGGAATTCACGGGAAACCAAATTGAGATGCAGTTAATCCCCTACAGAGAAATCCAGGAGATTAAGAACAAGGTCAAAAGAGAAGTTGCTAACACGCTCTCATGGATTCATATTGGAGCCATTAGAGTAATCATCAAGGCAACTTTCAAAGAAGGAATTGATTCGCCCCTCAACCTGGCAATCTTTGACAAGAGAATCCCGAACCTCAAAGATTCTTGTGTGGGAGCAGTGGCAGGAAATCTGTATGCAGGAAAGATGGCCTTCAACATCTATCCGAGGATTGCATACAATTTACTAGATCGAGACTTCAACAAAGTTCTCACGCTTCATCAAGATTTTAAAAGAGAAGATTTGATGAAAGAAGGGAACAGGCCTTACTCGATCACCTACAAAGTGTCATACGCACTCTCGAATACTCATCATTCCGAGGTATTCTTGAGAAAAGAATTCATCGAAGTCCCCAGAATCTTCGAAGACTTCGCCAAAGCAGTATTGCCGGACATCATTAATACTCCGACAATAGGAGAAATCGACATGAGGATACAAGATCAACCTGTTTTGAACAGAAGTAGGAGCCTCATGTTCGAGCCAAGAAGGATGTCTTTCCAACATGATAGGTTAATCAGCAACTATCCCGGGGAAAAACAGAAGGCAGTCTCAAGCAGAATTCAGAAAGTTCCTGATGTATTCCAAACAATAGGAAAAATGAAATTCCCAGAAGGCTGGAGAGAAGTGCAGATAGTTTTTTATATCACTGAGAAGAACAATATCTTCCCGTGCGATGTCTTATATTATTTGCAACAACCTACAGTTGACAAGTTTCACGGAAACCTTCAAATTGATGAAATTAATCTCACCATTGAAGGCATTGCTGGACGGATCCCAGAACAGCTTATTCTTGTTGGGATATGCCCTAAGACAAATCATTGAATGATTGTTTGGACATACAATGTTTATGATTTTATGAAATGGCAATTCATTATTATATATTATTCGATTAACTGTGCAATGTGAATTAATATATATGTTAATGTCCTTATAATAATATTGTATTATTCTTAAAGATGTCCCTAGTCAAGTATTATCATGAATATGGATAATGATAATACGTAGAGACTAGTATGTGTTGATTGATGAATTGTTCATTGATAAGAGATATCAAATCAACACATGGGTACATGTTAGAGAACGATGTACTGGACAGACCCACCATGAGAATGCTACATGGATAGTTATATGAGTGTCATAAGCAATTCTCATAGTGATAATAATGTATGTAATCCTTACGACTTGTGATCATCAGAGATCCCAACATAAGGAGTTATGTATCTTGATATTGTCAAACGTTACCCGTAACAGGGTAAACTATAAAGGCGACTATTGGATACACTACGAATTATGTAGAGGGATGTTGACTGATCGAGATAGGATAAAAGTGATATCCGTTATACTTTAAATTGCGTACGACTTAACTAGGTTATCTCAATAGGATTGGGAACTTAGAGGCATGGGTTGGATTATAATTCTGTTGGAATCGAAGAGGGGGGGTGAATGAGATTCCTTGGCTACTTTAGCGTTTTAAAATGAGTTTGTAAAAATAAAATATTTTGCGCTTGCGGAAGCCTTTAGTCAATCGATAAATGCAAAGAATAAAATAAATAAATGCGTAAAGGAAATAAAGCAATAAATAACAAAGGGATTTGTTATAGAAGTTCGGCGATGAATCGCCTACGTCTCCTCTTCCCGGTTAGATAACCTCCAACCGAGGTTCCACTAGAACAATAGATCTTGGCCTTGAGGGCTCCAAGTTAGCCACACAACAACTCTTCCCGAGTTTACAACGCTCTACTCTTCCCGAGTACACAACGCTCTTCCCGAGCACAATACCCTTCACGAGTATACAAAGCTCTTCCCGAGCTACCAACACTCTTCACGAGTCTTCTTGGCCTTAAGGGCTCCAAGGATAGCCACACACTTGCACCAACTAGACTTGTTGATGACTTTACAATTTTCCAACTTGCTTTGGTGTTGGAGGACCTTTACAAGAAATCAAACCAAAAGCACATTCACGGTGTACTCACACGAAGAAACAAGACTCTAAGAAAGATAAGAATTACAAGCTCCAATACAACAACAATGTATGGAGATTGCAATGCAAATTCAAATAATAATTATCAAGACTTTGTGGAAGTTTGTAGGCTTGTTCCTTAGCTTCAAAATGCTCCAAAGCATCCATATTTATAGTGTAGAAGACCTCCAAGGCTCCTACTAGCCGTTGCTAAACAAAAGGCTTGAATCACTCCTCGATCGCACCATTGCCGCGCCCCAACGGTCAGCAAAAATCACGGATCGCCTCAGGCGATCGGTGGATCGCCTCAGGCGATCAAGAGCAAAAATTAAGGCCGTAGCTTCAGCATGTCCAAATTTTGCATCGCCTCAAACGAACTCCACATCGCCTCAGGCGTTCCAGCCCATCGCCTCAGGCGTTCGTGCCATCGCCTCGGGCGAACTCCCCGCGCGCATGCCCGCGCATTGCCTCGGCGTCGCTCCAGTCGATGTGCAGGGCGAAGTGCCAAAAGGTTGCCATCGCCTCAGGCGTTGGTCACCATCGCCTGGGGCGATCTTGCTCGCATGCTCGCCTAGCCATCGCCTCTGTCGATGGGCGTGGCGATCCTCGCCTGGCACCCATCGCCTGGGGCGATGGCCCTCATCGCCTGGGGCGATCCATGTCTTCCAAAAGACAATTTTTCTTTGGCATTTCAATACTATTACAATCTTCAAATTTGATCATAATTTATGCTGCATACTCAATAAAAACCATTAGTACAAAATGCATAGGTTTTGTAATCATCAAAATAAAAACGATAATTTTATTTAAAATAGAGGAATGAGAGTTGTAGCGTTTTAAGGCGCAACAAATTCATTTGATGAATTGAACAAAGTGTTGTTCGTCCAACTATCCAAGAATTACATGTGATGTAATTGACAAAGTGTTGTCTACCTAAATAACCGAGTCTTGGGCGATTAGCCAAAGCTAACTCAAGATTAGACGAAATATGGATCTTGGCCCACTAAAGGTTTCGAGGGTTGATATTTTTTAACAAAATAGTGGGAGTATCATTTAATATAAGACCATGTTAAATGATTAAATCATAAACTTATTTTGCATATTTATATTGTAGATATCCATGGCAACTAACAACGTAACAAGCACTTTATCACTGCGATCGGTCTTTGAGAAGGACAAATTAAATGGGACAAATTTCCTAGACTGGCATAGGAACTTGAGGATAGTCCTCAAACAAGAAAAGAAACAATATGTCCTAGAGGAACCCTTACCTGCTGAGGAACCTCCCCTAACGGCTACAAGAGCCGATAAAGATGCTTACAAGAAGCATCAAAGTGACGCACTTGATGTTGGATACCTTATGCTTGCCACCATGAACTCTGAGCTTCAGAAGCAACATGAGGAAATGGAGGCGTTTCATATGATCGAGCACCTTAAGCAACTGTACCAACAACAAGCAAGACAAGAGAGGTATGACGTCTCTAAGGCGTTATTCCAGTGTAGAATGGTAGAAGGAAGTCTGGTTGGAACTCATGTACTCAAGATGATTGGGTATATTGAGAATCTGGAGAAACTGGGTTTTCCTTTGGACCAAGAGTTGGCCACTGACGTGATCTTGCAATCGTTGCCTGAAAGCTTCAGTCAATTTGTCTTAAATTACAATATGATTGAAATTGAGAAGACACTACCACAGTTACTTGGCATGCTTAGAACTTTTGAAGCAAATAGCAAGAGGTCTAAACCTACAAATGTTCTTATTGTGAATAAGAACAAAGGAAAGACTAAAGCTAAGAACTTCAAGAAGAACAAGAAGGTCTTTGTTAAATCTAAGCCAAAGTCATCTGCACTGACACCAAAGGGAGTGGTAGCGAAGGAAGGGAACTGTTTCCATTGCGGTGAGACCGGCCATTGGAAAAGAAACTGCAAAGTATATCTGGAGGATCTAAAGAAAGGAAGTCTGACTTCCACTTCAGGTATTTTTGTTATAGAAGTCAATTTATCTACTTCTTCATCATGGGTATTAGATACTAGATGTGGATCTCACATTTGTGTAAATGTGCAGGACTTCAAAAAGAGTAGATTGTTGGCGAAAGGCGAAGTTGATCTCCGAGTTGGAAATGGAGCAAGAGTTGCTGCATTAGCTATAGGAGATTATTATTTATCTCTGCCTTCTGGTTTATCGTTGATTTTAAAAGACTGTTATTTTGTGCCATCCATTACCAAAAACATAATTTCTATTTCTTGTTTAGACAAGTGTGGGTTTTCATTTATAATAAAGGGCAACTGTTGTTCTATTTATTTAAATGATATGTTTTATGCTAGTGCACAAATGGTGAATGGTCTTTATTTATTAAATCTTGATATGCCTATCTATAACATAAATACTAAAAGGATTAAAATAATGATTGTAATCCGACTTATCTCTGGCATTGTCGCTTGGGCCACATAAACGAGAACCGCATATCCAAACTTCATAATGATGGAGTATTAGATTCATTTGATTTTGAATCATATGAAACATGCGAATCTTGTTTAATGGGCAAGATGACTAAAGCCCCTTTCAAGGGACATGTTGAAAGGGCAAATGTTTTATTGGGACTAATACATAGTGATGTATGTGGACCAATAAGTACACAAGCTAGAGGTGGTTTTCAATACTTCGTTACATTTACTGATGACCTCAGTAGATATGGGTATGTGTACCTAATGAAGCATAAGCATGAAACCTTTGAAAAGTTCAAAGATTTCAAGAATGAAGTACAAAACCAACTTGGCAAAAGTATCAAAATCCTTCGATCAGATCGAGGAGGTGAATAATTAAGCCAAGAGTTTCACGACTATCTAAAGGAGTGTGGGATAGTCCCACAACTCACTCCTCCGTATACTCCACAATGAAATGGTGTATCCGAGAGGAGAAATCGAACCTTGTTAGACATGGTTAGATCAATGATGAGTCATGCAGATCTTCCAATATCGTTTTGGGGACACGCTCTAGAAACAACGATTTTCTTACTGAACCGTGTTCCATCTAAATCAGTGAAAAGACACCATATTAGATATGGACTGGGAAGCGTCCTAGTATGTCTTTTATGAAGATTTGGGGTTGTGAGGCTTTCGTTAGACGTCACGCCACTAACAAACTTGGACCCAAATCTGATAAGTGTTTATTTGTGGGGTATCCTAAGGAAACGAAAGGATACTATTTATATTATCCCACCGAGAACAAAGTAGTTGTTGCTCGGACTGGTGTATTTCTTGAAAGAGAATTTATTTCTAGAAAAACCAGTGGGAGAAAAATAGAACTTAGTGAAGTTCAACCACAAGAAAAGACTGAACCTGAGATTGAGATGGAAACAGAGCAGGCACCGCAAGCTGTTGTGGAAGAAGTACCTGCTCAAGAGACACAAGCCCAGCGTAGGTCTGTAAGAGAACACCGGGAGCCACAGAGATATGGATTTCTTGTGGCTCAACAAGGTGACTTACTACTTATTGATGAGGATGAGCCGTCATCTTATCAACATGCTATAATGGGCACTGATTCTGAGAAATGGCAAGAGGCCATGAAATCTGAGATGGAATCCATGTATGCAAACCAAGTATGGACTTTGGTTGATCCACCTGAAGGGGTACGACCCATAGGGTGCAAATGGATTTTCAAGAAAAAGACCGATATGGATGGTAATGTACAAACCTATAAAGGTCGGCTGGTTGCAAAAGGATTCAAACAAATTCATGGTATTGACTATGATGAAACCTTTTCACCAGTGGTCATGGTTAAATCCATAAGGATCTTACTTGCAATAGCTGCATTTCATGATTATGAAATCTGGCAGATGGATGTCAAAACAGCTTTCCTTAATGGAAATCTGCTCGAGGATGTGTACATGACACAGCCCGAGGGTTTTGTCGATCCAAAGTGTTGGAATCGAAGAGGGGGGTGAATGAGATTCCTTGGCTACTTTAGCGTTTTAAAATGAGTTTGCAAAATAATTGAGTTTGCGCTTGCGGAAGCCTTACGTCAATCGATAAATAAAAAAGAATAAGTAAATAAATGCGTAATGAAAATTAAAGCAATAAAAGACACAAAGATTTGTTATAGAAGTTCGGCGATGAATCGCCTACGTCTCCTCTTCCCGGTTAGATAACATCCAACCGAGGTTCCACTAGAATAAATGATCTTGGCCTTGAGGGCTCCAAGTTAGCCACAACCCAACTCTTCCCGAGTTTACAAAGCTCTTCCCGAGCACACTACTCTTCCCGAGTACACAAAGCTCTTCCCGAGCACAATACTCTTCCCGAGTACACAAAGCTCTTCCCAAGCTACCAACACTCTTCACGAGTCTTCTTGGCCTTAAGGGCTCCAAGGATAGCCACAACACATGCACCAACTTTACTTGTTGGCGACTTTACAATTTCCAACTTGCTTTGGTGTTGGAGAACCTTACAATAACTCAACACACACCTTCACGGTGTACCAACACGAAGAAAACAAGACTCTATCAAAATAAAAGAATTACAAGCTCCAATACAACAACAATGTATGGAGATTGCAAGCTATTTGAAATTTGAATTGGCAAAGCTTTGATGAAGTTTGTAGGCTTGTTTCTTGTCTTCAAAATGCTCCAAAGCATCCATATTTATAGTGTAGGAGGCCCCCTAGGCTTCTACTAGCCGTTGCTAAACATAAGGCTGAAATCACTCCTCGATCGCCTCGGACATCGCCTCGGGCAATCTCCATCGCCACCCTTTAACGGTCAAATCTGGCCCAGATCGCCTCGGGCGATCTCCCCATCGCCTGGGGCGATCATCAATGATAAACAAGGCCGTAGGTAAAGTTCTGGATCGCCTGGGGCGTTCCGTGCATCGCCTGGGGCGATCGCCCTCAAAAAAATGGCCTAGGAAGCATTCTGGATCGCCTGGGGCGAGCTTGACCATCGCCTAGGGCGATCTGATCGCCAGCGTGCACACCGTGCCATCGCTTTAGTCGATGGTGTGCAACATGGCTCGGATCGCCTCAAACTATGGCTCGGATCGCCTCATACTATCTCCCAGATTTCAACACTCTCAAACTTTGTACTTTTCGACCATCTTAAGCTCGTTTCTGGGAAAAGTGGTAAAAATGAAAGTTGTAGCCCTTCCTCGTATCTAGGTGTGGACAACATTTCTGCATTTCATTAATGTATGAAGAAGTTATGCCCAAAATGCTACAATCGCTCAAACCTTGCTACAATCTGCACTTGTTATGACTTCCATGACATTTTGCTCCATGATGCAATCCGAATTGGACTGAGATGTTTGAATATGAAATCTAGAATATTTAGTTGGCTTTCCAACCTCTTTAGATTCACATTGTTCGGAGCATCGAGCCAAGAGATATAATCAAAACATTGCACTGCGCTCCAATTGGCTTCTAAACTAATTTGCCCACCAACGGACCATTGGTTTGTGGGTCTTCATCCTATCATAAGAAATTGTTCCAACATCATTCCACACATGTTGAACACTTAAATTGGTTGTTCATAGATGTCATTCCTTCTCGTCCAAGCTCAATAGATTCCTTGATAAAAATCACCGCTTGTCCTATGAACTCGCATATGTTATTGTATAACTTGGGTTCTCTTCCATTGGTCTTCCCAACCAATTTATCAATATAACCCTGTACACTAAGTAGACATATTAGTACAACAAATGCAAGTTTTGTTGATCATCAAAACCCATAAATAATTCGGAGATAAATTAAGTATTAAACACAACCATGTGTTTAAGGCTCAACACAAAGGATGCTGGAAAGATATGCAGGCTACAACGATCCATTTATGGATTGAAGAAAGCTTCTCGGAGTTGGAATCTTCGTTTTGTTGATGCAATCAAAGAGTTTGGTTTTATCAAAAACGTAGATGAACCTTGTGTCTACAAGAAGGTCAGTGGGAGCATAATCATTTTCCTAGTGTTGTATGTAGATGACATACTTCTCATTGGGAATGATATCCGTGCCTTACAATCTGTAAAGATTTGGCTAGGGAACTGCTTTTCGATGAAAGACTTGGGAGAAGCCACCTATGTATTAGGAATAAAGATCTATAGAGATAGATCGAGAAGGCTTCTCGGCCTAAGTCAAAGTACATACATAGACAAAGTGCTTAAAAGGTTTAGCATGCAAGAATCAAAGAAAGGATTCGTGCCTATGACACATGGTATATATCTCTCGAAGGAACAGTGTCCTTCAACACTAGATGAGAGACAACGCATGAGTAAGATTCCATATGCGTCAGCTATTGGATCCATCATGTATGCCATGATATGTACTCGTCCCAATGTATCGTATGCTTTGAGCATGACGAGCAGATATCAAGTTGATCCAGGTGAAGGTCACTGGATTGCTGTCAAGAATATCCTGAAGTACTTGAGAAGAACTAAGGATACATTCTTAATTTATGGAGGTGAGGAAGAGCTCAATGTAATGGGTTACACTGATGCAAGCTTCCAAACAGACAAAGATGATTTTCGATCGCAATCAGGATGTGTGTTTTGCCTAAATGGATATGCAAAGTACCAACAGATGATAACGTATCTGACCCATTGACGAAGCCACTGTCACAGCAGAAGCATGATCGTCATACTAGATCTCTAAACATTAGGTTTATGTCTGAGTGGTCTTAGTGCAAGTGGGAGATTTGTTGGGATATGCCCTAAGACAAATCATTGAATGATTGTTTGGACATACAATGTTTATGATTTTATGAAATGGCAATTCATGTTGGGATATGCCCTAAGACATATCATTAGATGATTGTTTATGACATACAATGTAATATGATTTTATGAATGGCAATTCATTATTATATATTATTCGTTTAACTGTGCAATGTGAATTAATATATATGTTAATGTCCTTAGAATAATATTGTATTATTCTTAAAGATGTCCCTAGTCAAGTATTATCATGAATAGGGATAATGATAATACGTAGAGACTAGTATGTGTTGATTGATGAAATGTTCATTGATATGAGATATCAAATCAACACATGGGTACATGTTAGAGAACGATGTACTGGACAGACCCACCATGAGAATGCAACATGGATAGTTATATGATTGTCATATGCAATTCTCATAGTGATAATAATGTATGTAATCCTTACGACTTGTGATCATCAGAGATCCCAACATAAGGAGTTATGTATCTTGATATTGTCAAACGTTACCCGTAACAGGGTAAACTATAAAGGCGACTATTGGATACACTACAAATTATGTAGAGGGATGTTGACTGATCGAGATAGGATTTGTCCCTCCTATATAACAGGAGAAGTGTTTGGCCCTTGATCAAGTGAGAACTAAAATGCATGGCCATGCTCGAATGAGTCGATATGAGATATCGAGCTTATTCGTTTATTCTAGTTCTACTTGGGGATCAAGAAATAAAGATTGAATATACGAGTATGACTATTCCATGATTCGTGTTCAATCTAAACACAAAGGACAAAGGGATTAAGTTACATGGTTAATATTATCACAAGTTCTAAAGGTTATGTCGAGTCATTGACATTCTTGTAATTTGGGTAGCATTGATGTGTTGCTAGATACCGCTCAATGCTTGCGACGTAAAATGAGATTTTATGTCACTGCCAACATTACAAGAACCTATCGGGTCGCACAAAAGATTAAATCAATAAGGGAATTAAATTCATTGGATGAATTAATTAATTAAGAAGAGTCTTAATTAAATAATTATAAGGATTTAATTATATCATGGGTTTGAGCCCATAAGGCTTTAAGAAAGCCTTTAATTAAATCATATATAATTTGTTAACAATGTGTTTAATTGAATAAACACTTCATATCATAATACCTAGCACCAAAAAGCTCACGACCGCCGTTTCACTTTGCTCTCACGGTTTTCTTCATAACCGAAGTGAGTTTTGTGATTCCGGCGATCATTCTTGATTGTGAATCGAGTGGTTTTTGGTTCGGTTTAAGAACTAGTCTAGCAACTTGTTCTTAAACTATCCCTTTGTTCGATTTGATCGTGTGGATACCGTTGAGGCAAGACCTTGGAGGTGTTGCTCGTGACTCGGGATCGTTGGACGTTGTGCTCCGTGGAATCTGCTCAAACACGCTACAAGTGTGAGACTTTTGTAAACCTTCATCCGATATGAATCCCTATGTATAGATCCGGTGTCTAGTAATCCAAATTTTATTATTCCGCTGCGTTCCATGCTTGTTGGATTGCTTACAATTCATTATTATATATTATTCGATTAACTGTGCAATGTGAATTAATATATATGTTAATGTCCTTAGAATAATATTGTATTATTCTTAAAGATGTCCCTAGTCAAGTATTATCATGAATAGGGATAATGATAATACGTAGAGACTAGTATGTGTTGATTGATGAATTGTTCATTGATAAGAGATATCAAATCAACACATGGGTACATGTTAGAGAACGATGTACTGGACAGACCCACCATGAGAATGCTACATGGATAGTTATATGAGTGTCATAAGCAATTCTCATAGTGATAATAATGTATGTTATCCTTACGACTTGTGATCATCAGAGATCCCAACATAAGGAGTTATGTATCTTGATATTGTCAAACGTTACCCGTAACAGGGTAAACTATAAAGGCGACTATTGGATACACTACGAACTATGTAGAGGGATGTTGACTGATCGAGATAGGATTTGTCCCTCCTATATAACAGGAGAAGTGTTTGGCCCTTGATCAAGTGAGAACTAAAATGCATGGCCATGCTCGAATGAGTCGATATGAGATATCGAGCTTATTCGTTTATTCTAGTTCTACTTGGGGATCAAGAAATAAAGATTGAATATACGAGTATGACTATTCCATGACTCGTGTTCAATCTAAACACAAAGGACAAATGGATTAAGTTACATGGTTAATATTATCACAAGTTCTAAAGGTTATGTCGAGTCATTGACATTCTTGTAATTTGGGTAGCCTTGATGTGTTGCTAGACACCGCTCCTTGCTTGTGACGTAAAATGAGATTTTATGTCACAGCCAACATTACAAGATCCTATCGGGTCGCACAAAAGATTAAATCAAAAAGGGAAATTAAATTCATGGGATGAATTAAATAGAGGAGTCTTAATTAATAATTATAAAGATTAAATTAAAATCATGGGCTTGAGCCCATGAGGCTTTATGAAAGCTTTAATTAAATCATATATAATTAGTTGGCAAGGTTAATGTTTAATTAAAGACTTTGATATCATAACCTAGCCTCCTCTCCACATTGCTCTCGGCCTCCTCTCACTCGACCGAAGGCTCACAGTCGCCACCCTCCTCTCGGCCGCCGTTGATCCCCTTTGGTGTTTGATTGGTAGTCGTTGATCGGTTTAGAACCGGGAGTTCTGTTTTGGTTCAAGAATAAGTCTAGCAACTTGTTCTTGAACGTCCCTTGTTCGATTAATCGTGTGGTTACCCTTGAGGCAAGACCTTGGAGGTGTTGCTCGTGACTCGGAATCATTGGACGTGGTGCTCCCATGGAATCTGCTCAAACGCGCTACAAGGGTGAGCCATTTATTCCTTTATCCGATATGATAACCTATGTATAGATCCGGTGTCATGTAATCCATATTTTTTTTTATTCCGCTGCGTTGCTATGCATGATGGATTACTTACAATTCTAGGGATTGAATTTCTCGAGGAACATAAACCTTGGGAAAGATTGCAAGATGGAATGGTGTTCACGGTGGAAGGAAAAAGATATCGAATCAGATGACCACCAGTACATTCTCCATATACATCTCCATTAGGATGTTATACGAGAAGTACAGGGCAGAATATTTTGCAGCATACATTGACTCAGGAGCTGGAATATGCACTGCCAGGCGAGAAATCTTCCCCAAAGACGTTGGTGAGAAATTACCAGCCATTGCCGGAAGAGACTTTTCCAAACGGATCCTTATTCTTAATGAAGGAGTCCGAGGAGCGGAAATAATTATCGGCGGAGCAGGCGGTACCCCATGGTACAAAGTTAAAACTCCACCTATTTATTTCCATGACACCGGCGCCGATATGCTGTTAGGAAACAATTTCCTACAGACATTCAAGCGGTTCACACAGGAAAACGAGACCAGGAGACTTATTTTCACAACCCTTTGTGATCATAAGATTATGGCGCAACGACTCCGGGAGGCGTTTCACCAAAAATTCCCTATTAGTTTTCGCAACAAGCGTGGTGATGAAGGAAAACTTCGACACCCAAAGATGAAAGATCAGCGGAAATTTGGAGAGGCAATTCTTCAGTTCCGACAACAAGGTCCTAGTGAAAAGGATTCTCAAACTTTTGACTGGGTTAATAACATGTCTTTCAGAGAGCAGGATGAGGAAAGAGTAACCCCAGAAACCCTGTTGCTACTGAAAAATGCTTTACGAGAAGAAGTTTCACAACCTGAATCTACCCTCGAAGAGCGAATTACTCTAGATGATGTAAAAAGGAAGATTCGTAGGAACTACAACGAGGATCCACTGGCATGGTGGAACAAAAATGAGCTCAGAGCTACTTTGAAGGTTAAAACTGGAAAAGAAAATGAGTTTGTTAGGTACAAGCCGATCCCCATGAACCAGGAAGATCGAAAGGATATGCAGATCATACTTAAGGAGCATCTTGACCTTAAGTTAATCTCCGCAGGTATTTCTCCATACAGCAGCCCATGATTTCTTGTACGGAATCATGGAGAAATTAAATGAGGAAAGCCGAGATTGGTGATCAACTATAAAGGGATCAACGAAATCTTGGAGTTCGATGGATATTTTATCCCAAGTAGAGAACATTTGGTAAATAGCATCAAGAATGCCAAAGTGTTTTCTAAATTCGATTGCAAGTCTGGGTTCTACCAGATTAAAATGGATGAAGCAAGCAGAAAGTTTACAGCATTCTCCACGCCCCAAGGTCATTATATCTGGAATGTTATGCCAATGGGATTGGCAAATGCTCCCCAGATATATCAAAGAAAGATGGATAATCTGTTCAAGGATTACTTTAGCTTCATGTTTGTTTATATTGGCGACATCCTCATAGCGTCAAAAAACATGAAAGAACATCTTAAACATCTGGAAATCTTTTCGGACGTTTGTTACAAGGAATGATTAGTGCTTTCCGAAAAGAAAGCAGTGATTGTTACAAGACAGATCGAGTTCCTTGTAATCGAGATCGACGAATCTGGAATCATCCTGCAGAATCATATTGTGGAAAAAGTACAGGGATATCCAGATGACCTCAAGGATTTAAAACAACTTCAGAGTTTTTTAGGAGTGTTAATTTCGCTGGGATGTTTATCAACAATCTAGCAAACCACAGGAAGGTGTTCAGCCCACTACTCAAAAAGGATGATAAGTTAGAGTGGAATGACGATCATAGACAAGCTGTAAAACAGCTGAAGGAGGTTTGCAGGCAACTACCAAAGCTTGCAATGCCAAACGACGAGGATGAACTGGTATTATACACAGATGCCAGTGATCATTGGTGAGCGGCAGTTCTCATGAAAATTACACCAGAAGGAGAAGTGACATGCAGATATTGCAGTGGGCTATTTGATAACAACGAAGTTATCAGATGGCACATCAACGAGAAGGAGTTCTTTGCTATTCGAAAGGCTTTTAAGAAATGGCCACTTTTCCTACTTGCAAAGAAATTTATCTTAAAAATAGATAATACGGTGTCAAAGCCTTTTTGAAAAATAAAATTGAATCAAAACCAGAAAAGGCTAGAATTTTAAGATGGCAAGCTGAATGCCAATATTATGATTATGATATTGTCATTGTAAAATCTGATAAAAATATTCTTGCAGATTTTTTGACGAGATGGAAGCAAGTGAAGCTAATTCCATCATCACAAGATCAAAGCACCTCCGAGAAAATCTGGAGGAGCTAGACAAGAAGATCAACGGCCTGGTGATTAATTCTCAGGTTGCGGGTCAAGTACAGGAACTGGATCTCACGAAGGTCCAACAGGCTATGAAGGCTACCATGCATGCTCACACCTGTTTATGGGACAGTCTTTATATTCCCCTCCGACGGGATGCTTCATCGGTGAAGCTAAAGTCGTGTTTCAGAGAGCCGGGCTCATCAACCGGTGTGGAGGATTCAAGTACCGCCACTACAGGTCCTAGTATTGATCCTTTCGGGGAAGATACAGAAGGAAAAATTGATTCCAAGGTATCTGGGATATCGGAAGAATCAAGCCAACCCAGCACCTCAGGGGTTAAAGAGGGAGAGATTAATCTTAGGCCATCGGCGGGCAAATCTAAGGATAATACTAACGAGAATATTGTTTCCCCAACTTCCCCTTTGCAGGAATATCAAAGATCATGGGAGAAACTTTGTACAAGAATGGGTATAATTCCTGGAAAAATTACTGCAGACTGGTCAGGAAAATACCCAAGAATGTGGATGCATCCTGGTGTCAAACCAGAAAGTGTTCGTGAGTGGTTTGATTTTGGCTGCCTAGCCTCAGTCTTTACCACAGCACCAAGTTTTCCGGAAATCGCAAAATTACCGGATTGGATCTCTGAAGGAGTGTATGACTCATGGCAAAATAATCATACACTGGGACGATGAGATGTTCTGGAGCTAAAATTCATAACTGCAGCCCCAGAAATCACAGGAAAAGGCCTTCACCCTAGCTTTCATGTTGTAAAGTTACAGAGGCCTAACTGGAAGGCGATGGATCAAATAAAACCACCACCCGAAGGAACAACACTAGTTTCCCCGCTCACAGAAGATGACATTACAACCAGAAGAGCTTGGGGATTATGGGTCTGTCTCATGGAGATGGACAAAGTCAAGTATCCGTTCAAAATATTCCAGAAAACAGCGAACGGATCATTCATGGTTAACGCCATGACAAGCCATACTACAAAATTTACCGAGGACATCTTTGAAAAGAAGAGGCAGATATTATGGGACAACAAGATTCCGGCAACCAAAGAAACTAGCCGGAAGTTCTGCAACATGGTTCATGTGGGAAGATGGCATGACTACATCTGCCCAAGCTGCCCAGAGTAGAAAGAGCCACTATTCGGGAAAGGATTCCCTGTCAAGAGGGACCAAAAGAAAGAGGACAAAGCAGGACCATGCAAACGTGGAAAATTCCCACGTGGACTGCAAATGCCAAATTTTTAGGGACCACTGGGAGACAAGAGCCATGTGACTCTGACGAGGACCACTAACATTTGAAAAAGAAAACAAAATGGTAGGACAGCTCTTCGGCCGAAAGTCGAAGGGACCACAAGATACCAAACAAGATAGAAGACGCATGCAATGACGTCTGATTATTAACAAGACTTGAAGTCCGGACTTCACATCCACCTCCAGACTTCTATAAATACCAAGGCATTCAAGAAGCTAAGGACATCAAAAATTCTCCATAGTTTTCTGAGAAATAAATTTAGAGTATCCAAGCTTTGTAATATTTCAACTTTCGTAGCTTGGTAATTTTTCTTTCTTTCTTTTGTAATTGTCTGTATTATTGTTCTGTTTGTTTCAAGTTTATGTGTTCTTGAGTCGAGCCTCATCTATATGAGAGGCTAAACAAGTCCGTCTCCTCCCAAAAGGAGACATTTTAATGTAATAGATATTATAAGTATTCCAGAATAAAAATAAGGTTGTTGCCCAGCTATCTCCCAGATTTCTTTAACTCTTTTTTATATCTTGATTATTCCTTACGCCCTAAGGTAGGAAACGAATTAGGGCTGTGCTGTGCGGTTTCTGAAGGAGTCGGATAACTGGCAGACTAGCCTCGCCCGTGTGCTGAGGTTGAATGGTGAGGAGCCACTCGTAAAACAGTCTGGAGGCAGTAAGTTTTCGACTGGTGGCGTTGCGACCCACCTCACCTGGTGCCGTTATGGTCAAAATGGTTTATTTCAGTTTGCTAAAATTTTATTGTAATACGGAAGCATGTTGGGCCTTTTATTGTTTTTTAACATGATCTTCAAATCGGGTTGTGAATTATAATTAGAAGATTGTTACATGAACTGTGAGTCCTTTGCAAAAGTATGCTCTTGGGTTCGCCCGAGATGACAGAAACTGAAGGATCTCATGTTCATAAATGCTACTGTTTCATGAATAAAAGGATAAAGAAGATGATAAATAGTATATAGATGCTTATTTGTTCTTTAAACATTTTCGTAGGGTTGAGAATGCAATTTTATTAAGAGTTGGTGGGAACATGTGGACCACTTGGACCACATGGACTACATGGGGTTTTATAGCCATTTCAACCAAGAATGGACCTAAGTGAACTAAGGTTTTTTAACTAGATTATGATGAATTAAGTTTCAGGAAAGGGTATCGACCCGCAATTTTCCCAATATTTTTTGATCCAGTTCACCAAAACAATTATCAAATAAAGTTCGTCTTTGGTTAAAACGACAAAAATAACCATTTCTTCTAACTGAAGTGAGTTGAACCTTTGCCTTTGAATAATTAATACCAATCTTTTGCAGCGACGGATTGAACCTTTGCCTTTGATAATTAATACCAATCTTTTGCAGCGACGGAGAACGGAACCATGGAGGTTGCAACGGCGGCTCTGCCGCCTCAGCCTCCAACTAACAGATGCTTTTCCAGCAGGACGATGGTGGGGTTGACGAGGTTTCCGGTGTAGATTGGGATAGTTTGAGTGGTGGAAATTTGATTGAAATTCAGGAAGCAAATCCTCAAGAAAGTGCAGAGGTTTCTCCGCCGCCTCAGCCTCCGACAAACATATGCTTTTCCTGTAGGAAAAAGGTGGGGTTGATGGGGTTCCGGTGTAGATTACGATAGTTTGAGTGGAGGAAAATGGATAGAAATTCAGGAAGCATATCCTCAAGAAAGTGTAGAGGATGAAGAGAGAGGAGAGGAGTAAACGAGATTTGATGATGAACAGTAATGGAGGATTCCAATTTTTGTAACTATTATGCATGGAATCTTAAATCTTTTTCTTGAGTTAGATGCTCAACAAACCAGAGCCATGGGAAAGATATTCCAATTTCTGAGGTCACAACCAGTCTCTTTGGCTGGGACACGGTACAAGGATAATTAATATTTAGTAGTAAAGTCGGTTCCAACGGTTGGAACTTGGAAGGTAGTACAAGAATAAAAATATTTGTCACAACTCACAAATTCATCGTTTCCATCGGCCTTTCCGTCGTTATCCAAAAGTTGGTTGAGACAATTACAGAATAAAAATAAAAATACATGAATCTTATATATGCGTATCCATGTATTAAGTGACAACTAGAGAGCCAAAAGAAGGAAAACATAGATAAATAAAAGAGCAAACAACTAATGAGGACGATCAAAAGTGATAATGAAAATGATAAAGAGTGATACATGCCTTGGAAGGAATATTGTGAGCTTGATGGATGGTGAAGTTCCGGATGTGGTATACATGTGCATGCAATTACAATATACTGGTGGACATGGTTTACTGTCGCGGTCGTGGTGTTCGAAACGAAGACATCCATTCCAATTCCAATGACATTATATGAAACGGTAACGGAACGAATTTATTTAAAAAAAAAAACTATTAAAAAATTCAAAAAATTGAAATATTTAGAAAGTATTGATATTGTCTTTGAAAAAAATTGAATTTCAGAAAGTATTGGTATTGTCTTAAAAATTATTAAAAAATATATTGATTTTGTCTTTAAAAAAATGGTTGGGCCTTGCTAACTAACACTTTGGGTCCATTGTTATGTTCATTTTCTCTGGACCTAACACGCATATTCTTCACCCACAACTCTACATCATCGAGGGGAAAAATAGGGTTTAGGGCATTTTATCGTCGTTCTGTCACAAAGCGGAACTTTGGAACGGCTGGTCTTGTTCAGTTGTAGAACGGCCGGAACGATACCGAATCGGTAAACCATGCTAGTGGATGCAATTATAGTACACCGATTCACTTAATTTAAAGTCTAGTGATGCACTTAATTTAACGTTGTTGTTGCATTTAGTTTAATTTAAAGTCTAAATGGTGCACTTAATTTAATGTCTAGCAGTGCATTTAATTTAATGTTGTAGCACCTAATTTAGTTTAAAGTCAACTGGTGCACGCAATTACACTACATCGGTGCACGCAATTGAAAGTCTAGCGTTGCATTTAATTTAATATTATTGGTGCACCTAATTTAATTTAAAATCTACCAGTGAATGCAATTCACTACACCGATGTCTGCAATTGAAAGTCTAGCGATACACTTAATTTAATGTTATCGGTGCACTAATTTAATATAAAGTATATCGATGCATGCAATTACACTATATCGATGCACCTAATTTAATATTATTGATCCATGCAATTATTGGTGCATGCAGTTACACTACACAGGTGCATGTAATTACACTATACTTGTGCATTTAATTTAAAGTCTAGTGATGTACCTAATTTAAAGTCTAGTCAATTAATTTAATATTATTGGTGCATTTAATTTAAAGTTTAGCTGTTCACTTAATTTAATATTATTGGTGTAACTAATTAAATTTAAAGTCTATCGATGCACGCAATTAGACTACACCAATACACACAATTACACTACAACACAACACTGGTGCACTTAACTTAACAATGCCACCACCCACATCAGAGGGATCGTTGCCGCTTCTTGGTTGTGTTGATGAATTTGTGAGTGAGACTCGTGCTTGCAAATATTGACTATTTTTAGGCCTAGGTATGTCTGTTGTTCTATGGTTGGCTACGCAAATTCTGTACTAACGAAGATTTACCCCCTTCTGAATTAACATCTTGGAAAGAATAAATTGCACCATTAGTAGAATAAGATAATGCTTTAAAATCCCAAATAATCTCCCCCAAGTTAAAGAACAGAACCGCGAAGATGGCAAGAAGTCGCAGCTGTCCCTGCTCGGAAGTGATGAACCTTCACTGGAATAAGTTTTGAAGAACCAGGGGTATTTGAAGACAAAAGACTTCTTAGATTAGGGTTTCATAAAATGGACTTATTTGAAATAAATTTGTAAAATGTGTATTTAGTTGTAAAAAAGATTTTTTTTATAGATTTAGTTGAAAGTTGTTTTGGAAAGTGGTATGTATATGCAATTTTCTCAATTATATAAGCTAACATCTCAGAATTATATGTATTGCATAACGTCATTGTTTGGTATGGATGAAGAGATGGTCATTGATTGCTCATTATATACTCAACATATATGTCAAACGACAAATAATTAATCAAACGACTTTAGTTAATTATATCTACCAATTTTTTATCACTAATTTTACACATATTCATCAATCAATCAATTATCTCTATCACGTATCAAATATCACGTACCAAACAGTACCAACATGTTAAAATTTTAAAACGAAGAAATATACTAACTGGTTAAATTGATCTCTACTTTAATAGGATTCAAACCAAATATGTAAGTGAATAAGGCCAAAAACAATAATTGTAGCATACACTAAAGTCGAATCGAAACAAAAAATCTATTACTTAATGAATATAAGCAAGTTATATTTTAATTCATTAAATGAGATGATAAATATTTAGTATGCAAATAAAGTTGATAATCGAAAAGCCAAAAGTTCCTCCTCATATATAAGTCATTCACCAATTAACATTCACATGCAAAATCCAATAAAAGCTCCTCAAAAGAATATTTGTCATTAAAATATTTTAATCAAATTACGAAGATACAAAAATACTTCGTAATACAAGATAATTTCCTTTTAAAAATTTATGTTTCTATACTTTTCTAAAAATTAAATGAAAATTTCCAATAACAAATTTTATTAATATTATCAAACAAATCTTAAAAATTATCCGTATCTAACTACAACAAGTTCCACCTACGACGAGTGTGGTTCATATTCCCACGTTCGACGCACGTACTCTTTTCTAATATAAGATAAGTACCCAACTACTATAGGTCCGCACGTGCTCTTTTATATAGATTCGAATGTGCGAGACATGTGCATTTTGCTTGTTAAAACTAATTAATCCAATATGTCATAATATTTATCTATAATATTAAATATCTTTCTAAGGAAATATAATCAAATATAGAAAGTATGAGAATATATAATCTCTATTTTGAGTATGCTATGCGAAATACAAAGAAAAATAAACATTATATCACATGAGAATTCGGGTTTTGAAAATAACAAAAATAATAATAAGAAATTTAAAAATTAAATAAAAAATACCAATAGCTCCTATCTCGAGACTTTATTCAGATGCTGCTATCTGAATAATACACCCTAGATTGCCAGATTTCTGAATTGCAATTAAATAATGTAGAGGCATAAAAGCAGAACACGAATTTAGAATATTTAAAAGTTGTGCGTAATTCTAATCATAGTAAAAATATAATAATACATGCATCTTTTCTAAAATAAATAATATTCCTTTAAACTAATTTTCCATATAAGGTCAACCAATTTTAAACTTAAATAAACTTAAACAAAATAGTTGCTTCTTGTAAAAGACACAGCCTATATATTTCATAAATAATTTGTTTATTTATGACATATCATATGTTTCGAAATGTATGTTTCTATATTTCTCTTTAAAATTAAATGAAGATTTCCAAAAATAAATTTTATTAATATCAATCAAACAAATCATATACATTATCAGTACCCAAATGCCCAACCACGACGGATTAACACGTGCGACGAGCGTGCGATACACGTGCGACGAGCGTGCGATACAAGTGATCTTTTCTAGTTAAAACTAAATAACTCAATATATCAAATATGGCATAATATCCATCTATAATATTAAATATCATTCTAAGAAAATAACAAAATAATAATAAATAAAACAAAGTTAAAATAAATAAAAGAAACAAAAACTATTAACACCTCCTATTTCAAGACTTTATTCTAAATTATCAACGCTAGATTGTCAGGTTTCTAAATTGTATCAACGTTTCTCTCGAGCGTAAGAACGATAGAACACAGTCCAAAAAAAGCCCACAGCTAGATTTCCTTGTTTTGTTTCCGGAAGAGCCTACTATTTGCATCATCGAGTCTTACCTCTGAGGTTGATCGGTGCTGGCTGCACCAGAAGTGCTTGGACCAGCACCGTTTTCTTGTGGAGGTACAGTTCCCCATCTGCCTTCGGACTCGAGTGGCTCGAGTACACAGACTCCACCGTCGCTAAGTCCCAATGCGAATTGATTGGCTTCCGAAGGGTGTGCTGAGATGACTAGCGGATATACCCTTAAACTGCACAATCATGGCACAGACTATCAGGATAAAAATATATAATTATAAGGTAAAAAAGTTGGAACATAAAAAAGGAAAAATTTACAAAAAAATTACAAGCTATGCACCTTGCGCTGGTGGGAATATATGAAGAGGGGTTGATTCGACATCTTAACCGTAGAGTAGAAGCAGTAAGAACACCCACACTACCATCTTCAAAGCTCACATATATGGATTGGCTATCACAAGAATATGTAGCATAGGTAATTGGGCCACTTGCTTCAACGGGTAACCACTATTCAATTAAAAACAATTAATTAGGAAGAGTCGATACGATATCTAAAAAAGAAAGACGAAGATGAACGAACAGAAGCAACGATTTTCAGGGTGAAGGGCATGAGATTCTTGAAGATTCTGTTTCTATTTTGGCCAAGTACGTCTTATACTTCGGTGGGTTAGGTTTAATGAAATATTTTGCTGATAAAAAATAAGTATGCTATTTTCGAGATACAATTGCACAGCATGTCACACCTGCTTAAGGCATGCCAATTGAGGAGCTTCATAAATTGCTATCTGTGTCTCATGGACTACTAGTAAATGTGTTTGATCTTGGTGAAAGAGTACACGGGTGTCAGCAAGAGGAGCGGTTGTCCGACCAGGTGGGGTTTGTAAAAATTTACTTGTTTTCTTCTCCCAGGTATCTGAACTCCAACCACAAAGCTGTAATAGTGCAAACTTATCAGCCTCCAAAGATGAATAAACAGAACGCAGTAAACTTCAATATAAATGGACAAAACAGTAGCAAGAAGACAGAAGTCAACATGGAATAGAACAGATATGGAAACACAAAAAGAGAGAATACTAGCCAACACGAGTTACATGCTTCTATTCAGATAGTCATCATGTCAGGTTCAGCAATGGCCCCTTGTAAGGTGACGACTGTTCGAGATTGGGATATATATTTTTAACCATCTCAAATCTATAAATTGTAGGCATCTATGACAAATATACTTGACCTGAGAATCAGCCCCCGAAGATACAAGCACGTTAAGAGAGCCGGAGAAGGCAAGACCAGTAATCCTTTTCTGGTGTCCTTTGAGCTTGACTTTAACCTGTGAAAAGAAAAGTATGCGACCATTGTATACCAAACCAACTTAATTTATTGTGTTAAAAAATAAAGCAGAAAGTCAAGCAATAGGTAATACCTCATCAACCCGCACATTATATATTTGGATAGAGGAGTCATTCATGCCTATAGCAATGATGTTATTATCTTGAGGATGAAATGCAAGAAATGTTGCTGCAGGCGGTGGGGGCATAAACGTCGTCATTGTCTGTGAATAAAGAGAGAGAACATAGAACATTACTAAAAACAAACTATATACTCCGGAAACCTTAAAAACTGATGTTTCGTTAAAGAATAACTCTTTCCAGAAAGCGTTTTAAATATAATCCACACATTAAACATTTTAATACAAGCAAATAAGACCAGAGGTTTTAGTTATGCAAATGAACAAAGATATGAATGAGGCATTCAATTTAAGAGTAGCAGATTGATGTATCAAGCTCCTTCTGATAAACACTTCAGATATCAAGCTTCTGTAGGCAACAAACCTGCAACTAGTAACAACATACTTCCAGACCAGAATAAATTTTGCATAAACTCTCTCTCTCTCCCTCTCTCCCTCCCTCTCTCTCTCTCTCTCTCACACACACACACACACACACACACACATTGCGTGTAAGCTAGAAAGGAAAAGCTGTGTAAAACCACCAACCTTAAAAGTCATCATGTTAAAGAGAGAAATTTTGCCTCCAGAAGCTGACATGACATAAGAGTCATTCTTTGACAGCGCAAAGCATGGAACTCCATCTTCAGGATTTGCATCACTAATATCATTTGTCATCAGTATCCCGCTAGCAGGTTGCCATAGTTGCGGCACAGTATTAGCACTAGCCTACAAAGGTTCAATATTCATTAAAATACTGGCAGAAAAAAGATACAATGAAATTTTTCTGTGAAACAAAGGAGCACCTTTCCTGTTGGATTACGGTCATTCTTTGGCCATTTCCAGAGTTTGTGCACCGCATTAGCAGCTAGTGCCAATATCGCAAATCCCGAATTTGTATACATCAACTTTGAAACCTGATAAATTTGACATCAAATCAAAGACATTTCACTGATTTCAATTAAGAACTAAATATGGATTTGATTCCAAACTCAACATATTTCAAATGGTTAGGTGAAACTAAGGTGATATAACATCTTTAAAGAGAAAATTAAGCTTCTTAAATATCTCAAACTGCCTTTTGATGGAATCTAAAGCAACATCGCACAGTTGAACAGATAAAATCATAGTGCAGAAATATAGCAATTCAAATAAAACTTATTCTACATATGAGAAGCCAATGGATGTGATTAAAAAAACAAGAGCTTCAACTCATACCTTTGCAGATGCTAAATTATCTGGGAGTGTCAAAGAACGGCACTGCGATGGCTCATTGACTTCTGCCATTTTCCAGACTCTGGATTTCTCAGCAGACTCATCTGCAATTCTGGGTTTTTCCGCCAAATTTCGATTTTCTCCACCCTACAAGAAATCATCAAATAATCGGATCACAAAGCAAATGCGTAAGGTAAATCGTGAATCTTAGTAACGTGGAGATGAAACATTATAATCTGAAATACAATGATCAACAAAACATACACAGAAGAATAAAATCTAGGCACATAGTCAAATATTTTATCAATTTGATAACACAAGGTTAGAAAAGGATTCCAGTTTTCAAACTAAATGAGAAGCATACCATTGCAATCAATGATGTTACAGGAGCAACTCGATCAACAATGCCCGATCCCGTAGTAGCATTAACAGCAACAAATGAGGGGGACTGAAGATGCAAGGTGGATTTCATTGAATAAGAGCAAATCAATTTAATAGAATAAAAATAACGATGTAAACCCATGTAGATACCTTTACAACTGTTGTGGAGGCTACCCTAGAAGAAGCATCAAAAGGACTACTTTCAATTGTTCGTACCAGACGCACACCATCTGCATTGGCTAAAATCTTTACAGAATTCTCATTTGTTGAAACAGCTAACAGTATTCCTTCCTTGTTGAAACGGATACAAGGAGATGGCTATGAAAAATAAATAGAAAATGTCAGTAGCATCAAATATTTTTAGTAAGTCTGACTTTGTTTAAAACAATAATTACCGGTAATCCACCCTCGGCATCAGTTGCTGTCAATAAGTTGACATTGTCCATATCCCAGAACTTAATCGTGAAGTCATCTCCAGCAGCCAAAATTCGATTCTTTAGAGTATCGAACTGCACTATCCCTGCAGCTCGCTTGCTAAGACCGACATAAGTACGTTTTACAGCTCCCTCACTTTCATTCCACTCCACAAGATATGAATCTCCTTCTTTGTTTGTTCCGCAAGAAAATAACCTGGATGCCAATGCACGAAGTAAAGCACATTTCTAGGATCTTCAATTTGAATAAGGATGAAACAGTAATAAATACAATAAATATGTTTTATAGACCTTGTTCCATCAGCACTGTATGCCATAGTGGTGGATGAATGACCAGGTGCATCATAGTCAACCCTAGAACCCAGGTTATCATACAACCATGCCTTTATCTTCCCATCAGTCGCTGTGGAGAATATGAACTACAGGGGATGCAAAGCAGTCAGCTACAATATCAATACTGTGGTAGCACATCTCATGCCTGATGAGACCAAGATTCCATCACCGTTACAGTTACTATTGAAGCATTTGATTCACACTTGGTCAACTACATGCCTACACTATTTATTCATTGCATTTGTTCTTTAATGGGAAAATACTTTTTCTTTCATGGGGTGGTTTCAAACCCTGGAAAGGAATTCCAGACAAAAAACTGCTCACATATGGATCAGTCCTTAGTTATTCATATCTAAAATGATGTTAATACCTGAATATTTTCTTTGTGATGCGGACAAACAGAATGTACAGCTGCTTCATGACCTGCAAATGTAAACTGTTTTGCACCTGAAGCCGCATCCCACACCTGTGCATGACTGAAATTTCAGGCTATCTTTTTACATTTTCTGAAAACATGCCCATTATTAAAAACCAAACCAACAATGTTGTTTTGTTTTCATTTTTTTTTTTCTAGAGAATCTTTTTAAGGTCTCCCAACATAATCATCACTTTCAATCCTATTTTTCACTTTATATTCTAGTACAATATAATATATTTCAAAATTTAAAAATACCCCACACACTATTAAAAGTAAATCCACCATATGAAAACTATAATGATTTGACAGCATCACTAAATTATGTAGCCTTCCAAAAACAAGACCCAAGATACACATCATTTCCAATTCATTATCAAAAACTCAACTCCAAACAAATATCTAGGAACTCAGAAATCAAAATGTGAACATACCCTCAAAGCCTGTAACACAAGTTTGACTGCAACATACCAACGTATCCCAATTATCCCTTCACATACCCATAAATTCACCAAACGTAAAGCAGACCCAAGGAGAAAAGGTAAAAAAAATTCATAAGCACTCCACCCTCATTGTGCCACAAAACCAAACTCAGAAAGAGTCAGACCTTGATAAACCTGTCATCTCCACAAGTAACTACACAGAGCTGCTTGTTTGGGAAGGAGAAAGCAAGATCATTTACACTCCCAACATGGGCTTCAATCTGAAAAATAAATTTAAAATTGATGTCAACAGCACCTTGTCGATTGATAGTAGTCAAATCAGAGGAAATTAATAGTACAAATTAGCAAGGACACAATATACATCAGTTATTGATGCACAAACCTCAAGGTGGTTTCTTAGGTCGTCACCACCATGGTAGGAATATAGGTGCACAATGTGCTTGGAGTATGCAACACCTATACATATAGATTAATACACACCACCCATTCATGAGTTACTTCCTAAGTTCGGAGCTTAACTATTTAAAATAATGTAATATATTTAGGGCAGGCGTAATAAACTAAAATGTCAAAACAACCTACCAAATAAAGAACCTTCAGGACTCCACATCACACGGTTTATTGATGCAGAATAATCATTGCCCAAAGATGTCTGTCAAGGAATCAGAAAACATCAAGTCAGTTCAACACAAAATTCAATTCTGTGCAGGGCAAAGGAATCCTCCCATGCTTAAAAGATCCAGAATCATACCTGCAGTGCCACAGAACAAGCCCCAAGATCCCATACTTTGAAACTTCTGTGGCAAATTCTATTTCTGCTACCCAGTTCCCATACCATTACGTCTCCCAAATTTGTTCCAACTGAAAGATAAAATAAAATAATGATGATCAGACTTTATATAATATTTCATAACAAAATTTGCTTAAAAAAATAGTATGTATTAAGCGTGTAATTACCAACCAAGAAGTAAAACTTGTTGCACTGGATGAAAATCCATACTCTTGACGGCAGAGCCCTGATTGAGATTCATCATCATGGTCTTTGGCAATTCTTCAGACGAGGGCGAGCTATGCCCATGAGTCTGACTTGAAAATCCGACAGGCAAAACATTGACGGGTACATTATTGACCTGTACAAAATTGTTCAGAATGATTTTGTCCTTGATCTAGAAGTTTTTCTTATGCCACAACTTTCAATTTTAGGGTCTATAAATAATTCGATTTAATTTTGATGATGAAAAAAACCATACCAAAAACACATAACTTGGGCCCTACTTGTTTGGACTAAACTCAACTCAACTCAGCTCACCTCAAAAATTCATAATTTGATTGATACATTTAAAAATCTTCTAAGAATATTCTTTACAAAATGTTCCATCAAATCATTCAAACACTTCAAAACAACTATTCAAAACACAATTATTACATAATTTCACATTCTTTCCACTTTTCCAAAGAGTCACAATTTTATTTCATCATTTCAATCAATCAATTTACAATACAACTTTATTATATGTCGCATCAACTTTCAAATTTAAATTCAAACAATAATTTCAAAATACCTAAAAACGATTTTCTTGAAAGCTTTTGAGTTTAACAAACTGAGTTGAATTGAAGCCAATCAAGTGACATAACTAAAATCCAATTTCTAAGAGTCTAGCCATCTAAATTCAAGTCCCAAGTAAGAGCGATTGAGTGTCATTCTTGCAAGGATGAGAAGAGAAACTTAAGATTGTAACATCATACTTCATCTGGAAATCCAAAAGGTCTTGTCCGTTTCATAACATGCTCTGAATCAGCAGTCTGGTAATCCATTGCCAGGTTAATCATTGGAGGAGTCCGAGGGCGCTTTAGTAAACCTGTGTCAATTAAGCACTAAGATAAAACATGTGATGTAGTGCTAAAAGAAACAGGTGACACAGGACAGAGTTCAAGTTCACAATTAGGAAGTTGAAATATACCAGCATTGTTTTGTGGGTTGAAACCAATGGGACCAGTAGAGGAAGACGGATGAGGAACTTGAGAGGGACTAGCCATCCATCCAGCAAGAGGAGTTGGCATAGGACCTGGAGTTGGCTGAAATGACTTGACAAATAGAGCAATATTTAATCCTTCATATCTCAAGAGTTGTAAGCAAGTAGAACTGCTGATATTCTATCTACTTACGCCATGAGTGGTCAGAGGTGGAAATGCCCCTGGCTTGGGAACAGCTCCCATAAGATGGTTAGTGACAGGGGATGGCGCCCTTGCACCATTTGGCTGTGATGGCCCACATGAATGGTCCACAAACAATGTTTTAATATCCGGATTGGGCTTCGGATTCTTACAAAGCTGATGCTGCCAGTTCAAACTACAAGCAAATAAGAGTAGCATAACAGTGTAAGAATTAATTACCTCAACTAGGAAAAAAATGACATTATAACAATCCCAGGAAACAGACCTCTGATTGATTAGTGTCCTCAATCTCGAATTCTTCAAGGTGGGAAAGTTCAGCTTCTCACGAAATAGAGGGTTTGCCTCTATCAACTTTTTAAGTTCAACAAGCATTATACCCCTAGCAGTCTTGGTGTCCCCATACTTGGACAACTGTTCATTCTCCCTACATGTTATCACATTTAGATCAATATCTTTGAAACAAAAGAGGATGATTCCCATAATTGAAGAAGAAAACCATCACAAGGACAATTGCAAGTACCTAAAGTTCTCAAAGGTCAACAGCTGTGTAATTTCTTTAAAAAGATCTTCATTAAATGATGAGAATACTTTCAGGTCCTTCACCAGAATGTCAACAGCTTTTGCACGATCTTTCCTGTGTTTAATAAACATAATCTTAAATGCACGAAAAGACGAAACTTAATACAAAAACTGACTAAGAATAATAAATGGTGATCATTTAAAAGAATAAAAATGAACACGCTCACTTGTCCAAGGCTTCAACATATAAATCCACAAAAATACGTAACTTAATAAATAAGCTGACTAAGATAATAAATGGTGTTCATTAAAATGAATAAAAACGAAAATACTCACTGGTCCAACGCTTCAAGGTACTTCTGCTTTCGTATCTCAAAGAATATTTTCATTGAATATCTGTTATCATCGACTTTTGTGAAGCCAAACAAATACTTCTCCACGTTTTCCCATTCCCCATTTGTCACCATTTCTTCAAAATATCGCATGTTGAAGAAAAATCCGGATTCTTGCTCCAATCTTAAATCAACAAAAAAATTAATCAATTCCCAATAAACAACTTTAATGCATTAAAACACCCTGAAATTTCCAAATCAAAACACTCAGCACGCAACAAAAAATAAAAGGAAAGAAACAACTGAACACCCATAACCCACTTACTAAAATAAATTTCCCGAGTTAATTAAAAATTTCCAAATTAGACCATGACATTTAGCTAACATACAATTGACTCAACTCTAAGGTCGCCAAATGTCCAAAATAACGCCCCCCTTTTCCATCAAATACTAATAATTCGAATCCTCATTTCACCAACGACCCAGAGTAACCAAATTAACCACCGAAAAGGAAAAAAAATCAAAAACAAAAAAAATCAGCACAGTAGATCCCTACCTGTGAACAGTCTCCTTAAACTTCTCCTCATCAAGAAACTGGAGTATCAAAAAAACCAGCTCTCTACTCAATGATGACATGCTCGGTTTCCCTCACTGAAACACACCTGCTCCGAAAACCAAAATCAGACAAATAAAAAACGCAATTAAAAAAATCCAAATTAATTGCAAAAAAAGGAGAAAAAAAAAAACAACACAACCAAAAATTCAAACGAAAAACCCCCAAAACCTCACACAAACATACATGTATGCATAAAAACTTACGCATGCACCGATACAATCTACACCTTCAAGTGTGTGAGTGTTTCTATACGTATAAGCCTCTGTATGTATATATGGAGAAAGAAAGGGGGCATTTGTACAGAGAGAAGAACAGATCTTACTACAATTCTTCTTTTCCTCACTCTCTCTCTAGGGCTTTTTGGGGTGAGAGATTTGATGTGTGAAGCGCAGACCATGTTACAATTAAATAGACACAGTTGATCAGTACAATCTCCTATAATAAGTACGTTTGCTTATCAGAATATATTTTACTTTACATTTATTTTTAGAATTTATACTGATTAACTCCTCCGACAACCAAAATTCAATGAGTTTCGGGGATTTTTAGGAAACTTTACCTATGGGGTGAGAGTTTTAATGTGTTGCGCATGTTCACTGTACCAAAGGTGCACCTTCATTTTTACATATATAATATTTATATATATGTATATGTTATATATTTGTTGAGTGGGTAAACAAGAAAATTATTTAGAGAAACAGACAGTAAAGTGTATTAGATTCTTTCTATTACATGACAATGAAAATTTATGTCAAATTATGTGTATAATATTGACACAATTAGTGGGTGTGATATTATGTTAATATTGACTCTGACGATATAATGAATCGACGGCGTTGATTTTAAAAGATGCTATATGGGGAATTTTACCATTGGATGGAGGTGGATCCAATGGAAGGTCCATTTCATTCAATGACTATGGCCGAATAATACTCATGAATTTTGAACGTAATATGCATAATATCATAAACTGAGATTACAACCATAAAGTGAGAAAGTAAAAAATAAATATTAAAATATATACCAAAATATATAGTCGTTTGTAATGATATAATTCAAATATTTTAATTAATATAATAGCTTAAGCATTATTTAATCTGCTCTTATAAAAATAAAATTATTGATTCCCAACAATCTCACTTTCAGTAGTTTAACTAATATACAATTTATGGGAATTGACACCTAACAATGGCTCTGATAGCAATGATATAATCAAGCGCTTGTAACTTCATTAAAATATGAAGAGAAAGAACTGATAACTCGTGGCTAATTAGATGGTTTGTCACCCGATTCCCCTCTTGTTGATAATAAGAGTAAAAGTAAAAGAAAGAACTAATAAACAAAAAACAACTTAAAAATATAAGTATAATTGTTTCTATTCATTATTTCTACATAAATAGGTATTATTTATATGTTTAAATAAAAATTAACAAATATAATCAGCTTGGAAAATTTTAAATAATTATAGGAGTATAAAGTGAAGCACAAAACACAAATTTTATTAATAATAGCAATTTTAAGCACACATTGTGTGCAAATAAATTAATTTTGTTGTCTAATAGTTTTTTATATTAAGTAAATTTTCGTGTAAAATTTTATATTTTATAACTAAATAAAGAATTTTTTATATGCTTTTTGAAAATTAATTAAATTATGTAGGTATTACAGGATAATGTAACGTATGTTCGATTTTTTTTTTTTTTGAATATAATATTGTTACTCAGATGTCATGTAGTTAAGAGTGTGCTGCATTTAATTTTATAATAATTTATTGAATATTTTGAAATATTAGAGTATATTAATATGAAAATAGCGCATTAACTTTGGAGTAAAGAAAACTTGAATCAAAAGAAAAAATAAATAAAAATAAACTTTTTGGAAAAATTAAAAATAAAAGGATAATATTTGATTTTATTTGCGGAGTGAAAAATAGATTTATGCGAAGAAAACCAAACAAAGCTTTAGGAGATTTATGAAAGGCCAAAAGTTGGTGAAAGTTTGGAAAGCACTTAGGTTCATAAATATACAATCCAAAATGGAGCAATAAAATAAATATCAACCGTCCCTTCATTTACTTTGTATAGATAAAAATATGTATAATGTGTGTATAATTAGGGGTGTAAACGAATCGAATATGTTCACGAATTTTTCGAGCCGGCTAAAAAAGTATTTGGTTCGTATTCGAAATTCTCGAATTCGAGCCGAACTCGAACATGTTCGAACTTTTCTTCGCTCGAAAAGTATTTGATTCATATTCGAAATTCTCGAATTCGAGCCGAACTCGAACATGTCCGAACTTTTTCGAGCCCAATTACTTTGTTTGATAGTTCGCGAGCCGCTCACGAACTTTAATATTTTATTAATATAATATAATTATATATATAATAAATACATTTTGAACCTTTCGGGTATTTATTTTCGAGCAATAGTTTGAATAGTTCGCTAACATGTTCGAATTTTTCGAGCCGAACTCGAACTCGAACTTTGATTCGAGCCGAACAAGAGCCAAATTTTTAAAACTATTCGAACTTCGAATCGAACTCGAGCTTCAATATAACTATTTCGAGCCGAATTCGAACCTTAAAATTTTCTGCAGATTAGACTCGATTCGGTTCGTTTACACCCCTATGTATAATGTGTTTTTATTTATTAATGAAGGCCAAATAAGTCAACAGATATACAACGTTTCAAAAACAATAGACAAAAGTCCAAGGAATCCTGAACACTCCCCATAGAGACCGCAAGATCTACTAACACATGAGCCAAATGATTGGCTGAGCGTCGACAATGAGTGTTGATGAATCCATTCCTATCATCACAGGCCACCCTAATAGAGAAAATAAGAGCACCTCCAGAGTGACAATGGGTAGGCTGAAAGGAATCACCATAATAAGCATCTGACTCTACAATTCCTTGACGCCAATTGTGTTTCATTGCGATCGAAATTCCTTGTTTGACAGCCAAAAGTTCAGCAACAGAGGAGTAGCAGCCTGGAGTAAGAGTGGTGTGTGTTAACAAAACAGTGCCATTGTGATCCAGAATAAAAACCCCTACTGTTGTGCCTGAATACCCAAAATAAAGTGTAAACACCATACACATATACAAGAACACGAATATTTACGTGGTTCGGAAATTGCCTACAGCCACGGGAGACAAAACACAATTTATTGAAAATTTCTGACGAGAATTCCAAACTCTCCAAGATCACCTCACACTTCACAGAACAGATACAAAAGCTTTAATAGCTTAATATTGAGAAGTAATTTCAGATCGAGGAATGATTTGTGAGGGTGAGGATGATGGGTTTATATAGGCGTGAATGAAGCCTCGGTAAACAATTTACAGTTAACTTCTTCCTCCATTTTTGACCAAGCCTCCATTGCTATAAGCAACCTGCTATCATATAATGAAGCGCGATTGACAATGTACTGTTCTGAATCCTTACGTCCATGAAACACCAAGTTATTCCGATCAAGAAATGTTTCATACCTTGCGATATGCGTACACACTGCCAGAATGCATGGAAAACTGTTTTAGGACAGCCAATACAATGAGGACAGTACAACTTGAATACAACGAGTAAGCAGGTAACAACGAGTTCGTAAAGCATCATGAATAGCACGCCAGCTATGGATTCTTATTTTCGTAGGGATTTGGAGATGCCAAAGGTGACATAAGAAGTTAGATTGCACAACAGCAGCTCCATTGCTACTCTCCTGCAAAGACCTTGTGGCCAATAAATAGCTAGATTTGACTGCATATTCCCCATTGGTACTATAATGCCATATCAACTTGTCCAGTCCCCTCATGAATTTAATAGGAATTCGAATTAATTCGTCATGATCAATTGGCCATAAAAAATTGGCAATGATAAACCAATTCCAATCACCATCATCAGCACGCAAGTCACTAAACTTCACATTGGCCCGGGACTCCTGAAGTATTGTTATCAGTTTGAAAAAGGGAGTTCGCAGGAGCCAAGGGTCATTAAAATCTGGATGCTCGTGCCATCTCCAATACGCCAATGAAGGCTACATCGAAGCAAGTCACGACTCCAGACCAAGCTACACCAGACCAGTGACACATGCAAAAAATCAGTGGAATTATAATATTTGGCCTTGAAAATTTTTGATACTAAAGTATCCGGAGAATTCAGTAAACGCCATCCTTGCTTAGCGATAAGCGCCTTGTTGAATAGATGGATATCTTGAAAACCCAAACCACCTGGAGCTTTGGGAGATCATACCTTGGCATCCTTTACCCAATGAATACAATTGTTAGTGTGAGAGCTCCCCCAGAAGTTGGTAATCATGCTCTGTATGGATTTACAAACCCCCAAAGACAGTTTGAAGATGGACATCGTATTTATAGGAATTGCTTAAGCAATGACTTTGAGTAAAACCTCACGACCAGCATCCGAGAATAAATTACGCTTCCATTCTTGGATTTTGGACCAGATCCGATGCTTTAATCCCTCGAAGAGGCTCCGTTTACTACGTCCCACAAGAAGTCCCAATTAAAGATCATGAGCTTCTGAACATTGCATACCCAAAACGGTGAACACAAGTTGTTTATGCGAAATAGTCAGTTAAAACTAAAAGTAATAGATGATTCTGCAAAATTATAGATTATCCAGATGCACTAATGGAAGGACAATTCAACATGTCAGTGTCGCCCAATAGGACACTATCATCTGCAATGAACAGATGAGTGATAGATGGTGCCGTGTGAGCATATTGAATTCGTGAAGCTTGCTTGTTCGAACATGTAAGGACCCAAAAGTTCTAATCATGTCATTAATGCATTTATGATCATCATTAGTGTATATTTAATGTATTTGGTGTACCAATCACACCTTCCAAGTATCATCGTGTAATTTTATTATTCTTCCAAATTCTTCCTTATTCTTTGTACCACAAAAAATATTACACTTGACTCATGCAATGTTTTATTATAAGACAAAAATATATTAAAATGAGTATAATGGGTACTCGAACCCATTACAAGTGGTACAAAAATAACTCACACTATCATTTTCACACAATCTCTTTTTTTTTTTTCTTCTCAATATCCACTTTATGAAATTGCAGCAATATTAATCTCGTATATAAAGTCTATATCTCAATCACACCACATAATAAACATCATTAAGCATCCAATAGTTTCATTATAACAACATAAACACAAACCTCCGAATCTTCCCCACAAAATACATTTAACTAATCACCATTCCAACTCAATTACTCAAAATAATTAGATTTCAGGCATCACAGAACATAAGATCGAATTATGCCGAGAAGTCCTCGGTGCAAAATATAAAATTAAGGCGATAGAAGACATCTAATAAGTGTGATGTTTACACTTATATTTTTTTTTATTTTTAGTACTTTTTATGTTGATCATGGACTATATTATGAGCTTTTGTGTTATTTTTGTATATTTCAGAAATCAAGGTCGAATTGCATGAAAGTGAATTAGTTGAGCTAAAAATGATGAAAAATGACTCAAACGAGCAACATATGAAAGAAACGACGAAAAGCCAACTTTTTGAAGAAAACAGACCATTCGATTGATTGGTGGCTTTGCACCGATCGATATACAAATGACAATACTGAAGGATCAAAATTGAAGAAATATCGATCGATCGGAAGCCTTGTACCGATCGATCGATAAATGTCGTAGCTGAAGGATCAAAATTGAAGAAATACCGATCGATTGGTAGCTTGTGTAGCGATCTATTGGTAGCTTGTGTAGCGATCTAGCGGTAGGCAAAATTTCGGGAAAAAATACATTTTAGAGTTTGAGTCCTACAAAGAATCTATTTATTCTTCCTTCTCTATTAACAGAAGACCACTGACGAAAATAGTAAATTATCCAATCATCCTTATGACCTAGGAACTAGCCTCCATCACACCACCACCTTCACCATCATCCACCTTCATCCGTATTCATCCTAGAAACTGGAGCAACCAATAAGGGGATTGAAGAGGCGATTGAGAAAGAAGCAAGAGAAGAAGCGATGATCTATAAGTGGGACGCTGAGAGTTTATCTTTACTTTTAAACTTTAGTTTTATTTTATCAATCCTTGTTTCCCATTTTTACAACGACGGATATTATGCAAGCACTCAAAAGCAACCATTGAATTATCTGTTATCAATCTACTAGGCGCAAAAGCACTTTGTTCGGGTGAAACTATGCTTGGTAAGAAAGTTTTTAGCCGATTAGCTATGGACTTTGCAATAATCTTTACAATAATGTTGCACATGCTCAACGGTTGAAAATGACTGGCCTTCGTAGGGTGCTGAATTTTCAGAATAAGAATTCTATGTGTCTGGTTGAGCTCACCATAAGAGAGACCATGATTGAGAATTCCCAAACAGATAGAAGTAATCGCGGGACCAATAATATTCCATTGCTCCTGGAAGAAACCAGCATGGAAATCACCAGGTCCAGGGGATTTTCATAGACTCATAGCAAACAAGGCTATTAATTTATGTCACCATTTTGTACATACTAGAGTGAGTGAACAAGTTATTTATTGAAAAGAAATTTTAAAGTGTGTTAGATTTTTTTTTTCCTTCTCTATTGACACAATTTATTTGTATGATATTACCTTAAATGTGATAGATACGACACACAAAATCGAAGGATTATTTTAAAAGATTGTGTAGTTCATTTCGATCTAGGTACTTATTAATTTTTGTTAGTGTTGTTGCAAAATATAAAAACATTGTATCAAAGGCTTAATGCTTTATCAAAAGTCATAGCTGGTGGTTACGACGCAACTCAATTATTTTAAGTGTATAGAGCAGCTCAAACGACACGTTTCAATCGCTCTTCCATCAATGACAACTGTTACACCTTAATAATCTCGCTCCCAATTAGAGGCGGGCGTTAATGTGAGCAAAGGTGGGGAATTACCGGCAGATTGTTGGCCAAAAAATTAAGTATTCCAACCCAGTGGTTAACTTAACTATCATATGATGGCTCTGTAACTTTAAATCAATATAATTGACTGGGAATTGATCGAAAAAGATTAACGTCAATTGGATATAACTACATTACTCCTTCCCTCACCCCTAATCAGCACCATATACATATACTTGCTTCAGTTTTCTCAATGACTCTTCTCTATTCAATTCTATCACGCATCGATCCCTTTGGCACCGTTTGGTACATTTATAAGGATATGATGAGCCATTGTTTTTAGCTATTCATCCATCACTTATCGCATTGTATGCATTATACCAAACGATGTCTTTGTGTATCAAGTTTCCCATTTTCATCTGTCCCGGTTCCCAACATCCACAATAACAATTTTTAAGGATGTTATGCTCTATTGTTTTGGGTGGCTTCTCATTTCCTGTGTCTTAAGAAGTTGGTATATAATTTGTAGTATTTATTATTTTTTTTAGTTTCCAGTGGCTTTCTTATGTCATATGTTGTGTTTTGACTAGTGGGTCGAATTCAATTCTAGAAATATGTGTAATTTAATGTACATTTGGACCAAAATATATTCTAAATAATCATTAATTAAATTTGAAGTTCTTCATTTATTTGAGATTGTCATTGCATCGGTCATATTCTACTTTTTGTGCAGTCCTATTTTTAAACATTCAATCTTACAAACAACACATATATAAATACTAGTTAATTGGCACCGCGCAAGGCGCGGTGCCAGTGAGTTTATAACCTGGTCTATATGCCCAACAAAACGTTCGACACAAGTTCAACAGACAGTTCAAGAGAATAAAAAGATGGTTCATACGCATTGAACATACATAATCGTTCGTATAGAAAATCAAATAGGTTAGAGTAAACAAAAGTCTTTTAAGATCAATTCATATAAATATTATTATTAAAGTTTGCAATGACTAAAATCTATTTTGAACTTCCTATTTTTTTTTAAAATCAATTCATACTTGACAAAATCAACAAGTTTTTTCTATAAAAAAAAAAAGAAAACATTTTGAATTTTAAAAATTGATAGGGATGCACAGTTAGGTCAATGGTCAAATCTTTTCAAACAAATCAGTACTCATGCAAAAAAATAATAAATAAAAAAATAAAAGAAAATAGGATTGGTGTTTATTGTTCACGGGACCAATACTCGATATAAAAAATAATAATAACAAAAATAAAAGAAAAAACAAAAGAAAAAAGAAATAAAAAAATAAAAAAATTTAAAAAAAAAGAATTGGAACTCGTAGTTCCTACGGGGTGGAGATGATGGGGTTCCCTACTCTTAACGGTCAAAGCGTTCAAAATCAATTCATACTTGACAAAATCAACAAGTTTTTTTCTAAAAAAAAAAAAAGAAAACATTTTGAATTTTAAAAATTGAGATAAGAGGGATGCACATTTGGGCCAAGGGTCAAATCTTTCCAAACAAATCAGTACCCATGCAACAAAATAATAAATAACAAAAATAAAAGAAAATAGGCCTGACGTTTATTGTTCACGAGAACAGCACCCGATAAATAACAAAAATAAAAGAAAATAGGACTGACGTTTATTTTTCACGAGAACAGTACCCGATATATAAAATAAAAATAACAAAAATAAAAGAAAAAGAAATAACAAAAGAAATAAAAAAAATTTTAAAAAAAAACGAAAAACAAAATGACTTAAGTTAAAATAAAAATAACAAAAATAAAATAAAAAACAAAATAAAATAAAATAAAAAAGAATTTAAAAAATTAAAAAAAATTAAAAAAAAAAAGAATAATGACGTAGGGGTTACTGTTCATTGGAACAGTAACCCGTACGCCACTTATATATATTGTCTAATATACATATATATTTATATATTTTGGTCATACAAACATCAAATCTATATAAATATTTTCAGTTTTTGTGTGCCGGTGACTAGGTTTTTGCATTTGTACGGATGATTGATTTAAACTTTATCAGGTAATTGATTTAAAAAGGTTAAGTATATTATATTAGTTCATGAAATATAATTAGTTTGTTACATAGACTTTTAGTTTATGAAATTACACAATATAATTCTGCAATATAATGGAACCTCTTACTTTTTGAGTCATGTGATGGATTTAAATATTTTTTTCATTATTTACTCTCTGGTTGATAATTTTTTTTATAATTTATCACTTGCAGCAAAATTACATTTGGGTCAAAATTTGTCCACAGAATAAAAAATTTTGATTACGCCGCTGCTTCAAATATTTGACCTTTGCATAATTATAGGATTCGAACACGTGACTTAGCTCTGCCATCAATTATAGGATCAAACGTTTGTCGCTTTATCAAAAGTTATAACTGGACCCAACAAACACAACTAATAAAATTTGAACAAAATATGCATCGCATCTACAAATGAGGTCACGACCATAAAACAATCTATAAGGAATAAATATTAAAAATATTTAATACACATAAATAAATCTTTCAGTAGAATATTCGCAAACTGATTATTTCTTTTATTGGAGTGCAACGATTATCCTTGTTGTGAGAGCATTAAAAATATGGTGCTTGAGTACTTACGATTTAAAATATTTGAGTTGTACTGTTACCACCAATTATGATTTTTGATCAAGCAACAAGCGCTTGATCCTACCATTTGTATCAGAGTCAAGACCATCTGTTCGATTCTCATGACTTTGCAAGGTAGTGCAATTATTGAAAATGTGATTGTGGAGGTGCAAAAATTTAGGAGAGTGATCAAAACATAGTGTTTGAGTTATTGCATCATTTAAAATAATTGAGTTACACTGTTATCACAAACTATAACTTGTAATATAGTAGCAAACCCGTGATCCTACATCTTTCAATATGTGTTAGGACCAAATTAAGCTCCTACCACTCGAAAGTTGGAACACAATGACCACTTAATTAAATTGCACGCCATTTATGCCAACTATATAACAATAAATAATTGTGGAAAAAGGAAATATATTGATAAGTAAGAGAATATGAACATTTGATCGCATATGGATAAATCGCCTATTTTTACGGGTAAACTGTATATTTTGAAATCTCAGTAGATATGCTTATCTTCAAAACCACATGCCTATTTTCAAATCACAGGGGTGTAATCTGCCTATTTGAAAAATCACGGGGTGTAATATTGACTATGGAGGGTAATATTTAGTTTTCAAATTTTTATTTTATTTTATTTTATTTAATTTTTTTTTTTTGATAAGGGAGGATTTTAAAGTGTTTAATACACTAACTATCCAGAAATCTTATCTTTGTTGGCACCGCATAATGCGCGGTGTCAGGTACTAGCATGTTGATCAATTTTTTCCTAATTTGATCGAAATAACATTTATGAATGACTTTAACAAACTTTTTTTAAAAAGCGATCATGCTACTGTATTGAATAGAAAAAAATACCCAAAAGGACTGACTTTTTTTTAAAAAAAAAATGATATTAATCTTATTATAAACTGAAAAAATAACATTTGAAGTTGGGTGCATAAAAAACCGATTAAGATTTAGATTTTCCTAGTCGGTTCAGACCAAACCCGACAATAAAAACAATTATTAACAAAAAAATTTGGAAAAAAAAAAATTTCTAAAAAAAATTAAATGAATATTAAGTCACTATTTATTACTATTCATATTAATTACAATAGTAACTCTTGCTCTCTTATATATATAGGTAAATTATATATATAGGTAAATTTATGAATTTGGGAAGCCAAAATGAATAAGTGAATATGGGAAGGAAATAACATCACAGAAAGACTCAAATTATAACAAAATCTTATCTATTATTTATCATAATCTAATGATAAAACATACTCTTCAACTCAGATCTATATCCACCTCATGGTTAACAAACAATTTCACAGTACTTTTGGTATGGAAGTGTAAGAAATGTTGCATTCTTTCGCAACAAATTGAAGTTTATTACAATAAAATCGTGAAAGAATGAAAGATGTATAAAGATCATATAATATATACTGGTTCGATCGATCAACAACCCGAATTAGCGAACTGATCAGTCATCTCTTCTGGAAGTTAAAAGCTTTGATGGCATAAGCAAAAATCACAGCAAATAACAAGCAGAATCCAACCACCATAATTCCTGCTATACCGACGAAATCGTGCCTAAATCCAAATACATCCTTCACTAATAGCCTTGTTGATATTAACTGAATTCCATCAGAAAGCTTAACCAATTTCTCACTGTCAGCATATTGAGAAGCAAGGAGACCATAGAGACTCCATGCTACGGGGTTAGCCCAATAGTACCATCTCCACCATATCGGAATTCTCTGCAGCAGTATTAAAGAATGTTTGCATTCAGAATAATGCATTCAGAATATAAAAACACACACAAAGAGAGATAGGGGGACCTAGTGAGGGGTGGCGGGGTTGAGGCCGCGCCCTTCAAATAATAAAATCAAATTTGGGTATAATTTTCTAAAAATATAGGTCTTACACCTCCTAAATGTATAAAATGAGCCCTTCAATTCTTTGCCTGGATCCATCCATGAGAAAAATTATCTATCTCGAGTTGGAAAATCAGGGGTCAACATTTTTTATATTTCTAAAATATAGCACATAATATGAACATGCATTGCGGTTGAGGGGTGGGGGCATAATTTCAGTTGGGAAGGGATGGTAGCTCTGGTTTGGTTACAGTTCAGAAAAAAACACTTCTTGTATTGTATAAACCATTGGATACAGAAAAACATGAGTATGTCCTCTCTGAAATACATATGAAACTCAGTACTTCGTATATATAAATGTTATACAAGAAGTATTTCTCTACGGGGTAGTAAAGAATAGACCTTAAACTACTTAGCTTGCCTCTCCCCATATTGTGTTCGGTTGTAAGTTCGATAATTAAGGAAATTGACTTCCATGTTTTAGCAACTACATGAAATGAATGTAAAAGAACATACTTTTGATCGACAAGAGGAAATGATTTTAGTTTGTTACCTTATGAGGTATCATGAATCCACTAAATAGATTCCAAAGCATGTAAAAAGGGGCAGCGATAATGGCCGCAAGGTTGTGGTTGGGTGTGACAGCAGTTGTCATCATGCCATAAAAGGTGAAATACAACATTGTGAAGTACATAAAGAACATGTACCACACAAATTTGGAAACAGCCCACTCAAAGGAGGCCATCGAATAGAATATTGCACAGTAAATAATTGTCTGCGCGAATACGTAAGGAAACTCGATAGCAACCTGCAGAATAGAAGAGCATGAACTTAAATGAAGCATGAGTTTGAATACAAAAACAGACAAGTTAAAAAAAAAAAAGATGTATTATACAAGGCATAATGTAAAACACTTTCTCTGTCAAAAAGACTTGAGTAATAGCCAAAGCAACACCTGAGCAAATGCAAATGGCAAAGCTGAATACATTCCTGCTGCTCTTTCTCTGTATGAAACAAATCTTTCAACAGAAACAACTGGTTGAACGGCAGTGCCATTAGTAATTCCGATGAACAGCACTGCTGCATACATTGATCCCATAGCATTAAATACGTCTTGCTGTGTGTCCCTACAATACATCAAGAAACACATAATTGAGAAATTATAAGATACAGTAGAAATAATTTAGCAACACATAAAGACACATTTCAGCGTTAAGTTGCTACGCATAAACCATGATTCCTGAATAAGAACCAAAATGGAGTTTCTATGCCACACATCATTACCAAAAAAAATATGATAATATTTTAGTCTAATCTAGTTGGAGTAACCTTGCTTTTTTTCCTAGTGGCATGATTAATATTGAGCAATCCTGCTTCAGCTGTACTATTTTTACCAAGAGTCAACAAAAAATTAAGTTCATCGTGCTATTATGGGTATCAAGTGACATCTTCTAACTAATTAAAGAAAGGGTCAAGGAAAGATCGATGCATATACCTCTAGTTCGTCGATCAAGTGTCTACTAGTCTTTACATCTAACATCAATAATATTTTTCAGTTAATTATTGTGATTTCTTGTATCTGACATGTAATGTGAACATGTCAAAACTTTAAAATCAACAACTCAAGGATCTTCAAAAGGCAAAAACAAAAGAATTCCTTTGAAAAAGAGGAACAGCTGAGAAAATAAGTGTGGAATTCAGACCTTTTTGAACCAAATCCCCAACATATGGATCCCAACATCAAGGATATTATTACTGTGTAGAAGAAGCGAACTGCTGTGTATTGTGGGTTTCGCCAGTAAGACAGGTTCTGCTTCCAAAGGCAAGCCACGAATTGGTCGAAATATGACATAGAATACTTTGAAGGAAAATTAAGCTCCTTTGAATCGCTACTTGGTTTGCACAGCCTCTCGATCAACTCTTTGTTATACCTAAAACAATAGAGAGACAAATTTGTGAAAACATTATCAATGCCAAAAAAATAAAATGCAAATTCACTGGTAAACTATTTTCTGTTGGACGCACTGAAATAGTTTTGATCTTCGGTAAATTTCAGCAAAATCAACACCCAAGTGGCTTTCCTCTATTGGTGATGTAACCTCTAACATCCATGTAGCCGGATTATATCCATTCTTAATCCTTGGTACTCCCTCAATATCCTAAAAAAATGAAAGTACAGAGCATGAACTTGCAATGACAGTTCCATGATAGAAATTGAAAAGACAAAACACATGATGTTGGACCTCAAAATACTGGATCAAATTGCAAGACTTCGGACCAAGTGGACCGGCATAAATGAGCTCTCCACCCCGTTTCATGAATAAAAGCTGCAGCACATTGTGAAAAAAAGAAATATTAACAAAATAATTCTGTCATTTAAGGACATAATTACAACAACTAAGGCATACCGCCTATTAATTGAAAGCACTTTAAAAAGAGCCAAAATATTTGACTTTTAGAGCCTCTACTCTTAAAAAAAAAACTGTTTATTAAAGGAAACACCTAATAAAATGTATTTTTAAGATTAATACTCATGTATCCAACAAACAAGTACATTGCAAGTCAGAATTTTTTTTTTTTTGGTGTGTGTGTGTGTGTGGGGTGGGGGTGGGGTGGGGTGGGGTGTGGCGAGCGAGAGAAATGTACCTCGTCAAAGGATTCAAAGATGTCAATGCTAGGCTGATGAATCGTACAGACAATTGTTCTTCCAGTGTTCACAATATTCCTCACCGTCCTCATCACAATGGCTGCAGCTCTCGCATCCAAGCCTGATGTGGGCTCATCCATGAATACAATAGAAGGGTTGGCTACCAGTTCAACAGCAATAGTAAGGCGCTTTCTTTGCTCCGTTGATAATCCATCAACTCCGGGTAAACCTACTAATGCTCCTCTCAAAGGAATAAGTTCCACAAGTTCCATCACCTCCTCAACAAACGCCTGCAAATGAGACTGATCATTAACTCATAAAAGATTTAAAAACAGCAAGTACCATTAACCATACCTTTTGGGTTTCCAACTCAATATCTGAGGACAACCGTAGCCACGCGGAGAACAGAAGTGATTCATGAACAGTTAAGCAGGGAGAATGTATGTCGTTTTGTTCACAATACCCAGATATTCTGGCAAAAGTCTCTTGTTTTTTTGCATGACCCGATAAACTGATGGTTCCTTCAATAATTCCACCAGTCTTTCTCCCAGCTAATACATCCATAAGGGTGGTTTTTCCAGCACCACTTACTCCAACCAAAGCTGTGAGCACACCAGGCCTAAATGCTCCAGTGATGTTATTCAGTAATTGCAATTTATCCACTGAAACACCTTGCTGCTTTAGTTCCTGAAATAATTAGGATACAGTCAATTATGAGGGAAAACATTATGAAATGATGATATTTGATAATTAATGAAGAACATACACACCATGGGCACATCCACGTAGTAATTAATATTGCTGAAAGACATAGAAAGTGGCTGGAAAGGAAGCACCATTCCTCTCTGTTTAAAACTCTTCTCTGAGTTGCCAAGTAAATGTTAGACTGCTACTTATAAACTGATCAAATAGGCAGGAAACATGAAGCGCAAGAAAAGTGAGGCCTGTTCACCAGGCATGTAAACTGAGAAACTTGAATAATCTTACTAGCAAATGAGCCGGAATGCTGTAGAAAGTCTCTAAGCCGGATGACAATAGGTTCTCCTTTCCGCATCTTCTCTCTCTCATGGAGTTCTTCTTTAGAGACAACAGCTTGAGGCCTCCCAAGAGCTTAAGGATATTTTAAAAAAGAGAACAAAAGGAAAATTTAATATCATTTATTTGATGTAGAATGGTGCTTAAAAGATAAATCAAGATGTAATTTAGAGTTGTAAAGGGGGTAGAGCTCACGGTTCAGCTTCGAGAGGAACATGGTGAAAAGGATATTGAATAAGCCGATATAACCGATCAATGCACCGACTCCAATCCAGTACCAGTAATTTTCTGGAAACAAACTTCGAGCATTGAGTAATGCTTTGCCTAGTGACAAAGTCGAATTGTCTCCACTTCTCTACATGAACAAGAGATTCCGTAAGTTGGTTGACTGTACATTCAACCCCTCATAATTTCTTGGGAGATGCATCATTTCAAACAATTTTATAAAATATTTGCTTCAATCATGTTACAAATTTTTGTTCACAGTGAATTTTCAAGGGTCCTTAATTTTTTGTAGATTCAGTAAGATTCTGTGGTTGGAAGTTCTAGCTATAGATTTTTAGGGCATCCTATTAACTTTACTTTGTTTCTCACAAGTCTGAAAAGAATTTGTCACATGAACACACATGATTTCAGTATTTTCTCCATGCACATGGTATCTCTTTACCCTTGGAGACTTAGTTTCTTCAAATTCATCGATATAGAACAGATAAACTTGGTATTTAGAAATATCAAATTAGGGGTTATGTTCAAATGCCAATGATAAGATATGGGTACCTTGTCCCAGGCATGCCCAAGGAATTCATTCACAGAAACAGCATCTTGAGCATAAGCTAAAGGAGAAATCCAAAATCCCCAGATCCACCAACTAGGAATCCTATCTATTGAAGTTTTTAAGGAGATAAACTATCAATTTTTGGGTCAAAGAAAACGCAAAAAATCCAAATGAGGGCTCTGTAGAATATTTTTACCTCTTGAAATTATGTATCCCCCAAGAGCCATGACTATCAACATGGCAAAGGATCCAAAAGTATTTGCCACGATCATGTTACGGCCCAAGGAACCCATCAGACGAAAAAGAGCTAGAGACATTTGATGTATAAAGAAGAATAGCAAGAACTGACGAAGAAACCTACATAATTTGATATTAATGGTAGATTGTCAACATGCTGTTCATCATCATCCATTAAAATCTTTAAAATAAGGCTCACCTTGTAATATTTGGATCAAATCCAACCACATAGTACGTTATTGCCACCCAGAAACCTGATTCTATTAGCGAGGTTAGAATGCTCAAGAGCCAATAAGGAAATGTAAAAGCCCAACATGGGTAGAAGTGTAAGTCTCTGTGCTTGTACAGAACTGGAAGCTTAATAATAAGCATGGAAACCTCTGTGAAGCCATTGAAAAGCATAATGATCATGGAAAAGTACAATTCTCCTAAATAAAGGCCCCCATCATCAATTGTATCATGATGCAACGTAGCACGGCAAAAAACACTCATGGTGATCAGAGCAACCAGAATGAGCTGGAAAAAGAAAGTCCAATACATGTGTCAGGTGTATATATGTCATAAAAGATTTCGCTTGTCATCATTCGAACATTCCTATTTCCAAAATAGGAAAGAAAGTTGACTATTGATCGACGTCGGTTCATTCAATCCTTCCGCTTTGTGGAAATTCAGTCGACAAAAGAACTGAAGATCTAAGAACGTATGTCGGATTGAATATATTTCAACAGTTGTTTGTCAAAAAACTTTAATACTGACATTACCTGTATAAATTTAAAAATATAGATAAATAAATTCCGTTTCATAAGCAGCAACTGCCAGTCAAAGCAGATTTTAAGTAGTTCAATTTTCCTCACTCCATATCGAGAAGTGGATAAGGCTGCAGGATGACTGTAACGCTTATCAAATGGGGTATCCATCTCTTCAGATAAATTCTTCCCAACGTTGTATTGGCGAAAAGCTTCAGCAAATCTAACAACTGGTATGTACCGATACGGAAGATCAAGACTAGCCCAATATCGCTCTTGGTCCTTCTTTGATACGACCTGCAAGAAAGAAAGAAAAAAACTTCAGAATAAGTAAATTCCTAGGGAACATCAACCTACGTGTTATCTAACACCTACTTCTTGAAGAAAGTCTGCAACATTTTTTCGCTCTGGGCAATGAAATCCCATGCATGAAAAGAAATCAAGGGCAGCTGCACGAGGTCCCTGGTACACAATTTGGCCCTCGGACATGAGAATAATATCATCAAATAACTCGTAAGTCTCAGGTGCTGGTTGAAGCAGAGAAATCACAGTGGTTCCATCAAGTGCGTGAGTTGAATGCTTGAGATACTTGATTATTTGGAACGTAGTGGCACTATCAAGACCCGTTGATATTTCATCCATGAATAACACTCTTGATGGGCTGACCAATAATTCACCTGTCATATGGATGTGATAAGCGAGCTTGTGTTTATATAATCAACATTCATTAACCCAAAATAAATTATAATTTCAACACAACCTGTTGTCAGGCGCTTTTTTTTGGCCACCAGATATCCCTTTAAGCATTTCATCTCCAACAAAGGTATCCGCACAATGGTCCAATCCCAAAATCTTTGAGAATGAAATGATCTTTAACAATTAATAACTATGATGTGCAAAATCTCATTTTTAGTATGCAAATATGAACTTAAAGAAACATAACTTTCGAAAGTGCAACATAAATTTTTATCTTAAATTTTGTATGCTATTTATCTACACATTTTCAAATAACAAGTGTCAGAGATTAGCAAAATGTGTCCTAAAAGGTTGTACATGTAAAGGAAAGGGGAAGAAGAAACACTTCAATGCCCAACAAATGGAAACCCATAATGACTGATAAGCTATCTCACTTGCCAAATGAAATGTAAAAAAGTGTATGACCAGTCATGCCAATGCAGACAAAGCCAAAAACAAAAAAGCTGCACAGTGTATACAATGCAAGGAAATTGTTGGTTCCTATACCCTACTTCTCCACTCAATATTTCTTCCATTAAGCAATAAAAAACTTTCATAGAAATAAAAGAAACACAATGTATCCAACAAAATGAAGATGTCTCAAAGATTGTATCCCCTTTTCATGATATATTTTATCAATTATACTTGAAGAAAGTTCACTTGAATCTAACTTAGAACAGCATCACTATGTAAATTTCTTTTGTAAATAAACAATTATTTGCAAAAATATTTTTTCTTCACTATCAAGCATGAGTGGCAAAGTGACTTCCATTTTCCTGCCTTCTACTTTTTCATGATTCTTCCAGCATAATAAAGAAACTGTTAGCATAGATGTCAAACAAGTCAAGCGTTGCACATGCTAAAGTTGATATCTATTCATTTCTCATTCACCACATATCGATGAGGTTACCTAGTTCACTAAAGTGTAAAAACTACCATCAATCGCCCAAGACCACTTGGTCTATAGTGGCATCACCTCTCCCAACTTTGGGAGATGGTCATGGGTGCTTAAACCCATTGTTGTAAAAAAAATCCCCCCCTTCCCATACAAAAAAAAAAAAAAAACCTGTGCGCTTCTTGAATATTATGAATCCTGTTTACACAGAAATCCACATGCCCTCATGGTTGATTACATGGTAGCCTTAAGCTAGTTCTTAGATTTATTAGAATGCAATTTTTATATCATTTTGCAGCCATTATCCCCGGAAACACCAGGAACTCAACAGAACCTTGACCAAATTCCAAATTTTCACAAAATTGTTGTGTGGAGCATATTAACAACTTGATACTTTTTTTTTATCAGGTAAATAATAATATATACAGAAAGAGTACCAGAACTCGAAAATATACAGGAAAACAGTTTACAAATAGAAAACTCTAAACTAAAGTACTAATAAACAAAGACGAGGTTCTCTGATCCAATCCAAAAACGAGTAAGAAGAGTGAAATTTAGTTCTACTACTAATCCATAACCAAGTTCTATATTTAATCAAATCTATCAAGTCGTCCTCCTGATCTTGTGGCCCCTTGAATATTCTTCTGTTTTTGTCCAGCCATAACAATTTGGTACATTAACTATGAATTGAGGGTTATGGTTCAAGATGTAAGACATCCATACATCCATTCAAGATATTAGTATGTTATCTCTCTTCCATATGGACACATACACCGTGAGGAAAGTTTAAAACAATTAATTAGCTTAGTTTTTTTAATCTGACCAATAAATAAATAAAAAAAATTGAACTCCTACGACATCCAATTTTGACCCGAAGTTCTAAAAAAGGATCATCTGACATAATATTCAATCCACCTACAACATTTATCTGGCCACAGACTTCAGTGTCCTAAGTTCAGTTGTCATCTCTGCCAATCTCAGCAAAGGCACCCCCGATGAGGTGTATAAGTTAAATCTACAAAGTTTGACTGGACAGAATTTTATCATAAATCTTGAGGATGGCAGGAGCTACAGTAGAAATGTGCAGTGCATGGCATAAGTATTTATCTCAGTAAAATAAGCAGCTTAATGAAGACAGACAAAAAAAAATTTAATTCTACAAACTTATAATACAATGTTTCTGCCCTTGTCAACAGAATATTATAAATGTTTTTTAGCAAGTCCAAAACATTATCTATGGTTAACATCAAGAAAGTACCTTCAAAAGGTACTCCACCGCAAGGCCTGATTCCTTCCCCTCCAAAGACAGAGCCTGAATGATGATAATAAAGTTACATGATTTTTTTTAGGTGATGGGCTTCCTTAAATGATACTGAAGGTGAAAGAATTGAAGCAACTCCAGAATGTTGTCATAGAGCATGTGGAAATGAGTTTAACCACGACAACCCGATAATTGCTAAAGAAAATATGAATTTTAGAGAATCCTTGAGATACATGTATTTTTAATCTTGAGAAAGGCTTGGATTAACAACAGGAGGTGGGCTGGGTGCAACGAGGAAACAAACTTTCTCTGCTGTCATACACAAAGAAATGAAAATTCCAGAAATCTTAGCTGAGAGTGAAATTTTGATTGATGAAATGTTGGTTGAGGAAGACGCTGTCCATTACATTAATCCAATCAAAGAACAATCCGTTCAGCATTAAGATTTTTTTAATTGGCAAATGCCTTATCATCCTCGTACAAATATGATGCACTTGTGAAATCATGATGGATGTTATTCAACTCACATAGTGTACTCATTAAGTGACTGAAGAATAAAGCTGCTGAAATTGAGTCCAAGGATAAAGTTTTTAAAAAAACAATAAATAATAACAAAGTGCTTGATCTTCAACTTCGTGGGTACTTCAAAAGTGGGCCTTGTTGAAATGAACATAGAACATAGATATAGATATGATCAATGAATAAAAGTGAATGGGGCCAAGTTAAAATACAGAGAATTGTGCATGTAACTTGAGGCTGAAGTTTCTTATAGAGTGCATGATACATAAATGCTGATAATTTAGAAGTTTTAGTTTCTATCTGCTCTACGGCTCATGGGGTCTCTTAATTAGTAAAAGAAATCTCTCAACTGATATCTTTAAAGGCATAGGATGAAGACTATCCAAGAGTGCATAATGTGCAGGACTTATGATGAATGAACATAACATGCAGTGATCATTGATGTAGTAAAATATATTATGTGTAGAATTTGAACATAAGCAGATCACAGATCGTCTAGGTGTAGCTGCTTTCCTAATGTCTATTCGATCGGACGGTCTCCCGAGTTTCAGAAATTTTTTTAGAGAAGAAAAGCTTCATCTAGAATATATGCCTACCTTCATGAAAATATCAAGATCTTCATCAGGCTTCATGCCAGCAAGCTTTTCTCTTCTTGAAAGTTCCAGAAGCATATCTGTCCCGACTTTCAGGGTCAGCATCTAGGTGAGCTAATAAATGCTAACAGAATTTCACCCGCCTTACCGTATTTATATCCAACACCTTGACAACGATATGAAAAGTTGAGGGTTTCTCTAACTGTCATCTCTGGTATGTGCCAATCTTGTTGACTGACATAAGCAGACGTTTTTTGTGGAACAAATTCATTCAAACCATGCCCATTGTACGTTACTTTACCTGACATCTTAAACAGATCAAATTTTTGCTTTCAGAAGTCAATTCCATGTCGGTGAAAGTATAACCCATGACGTCTGTACTAACAAAATAATGTACCTGAAGATCAGAGTTGAGACGTCCAGCAAGGGCAAGAAGAAGAGTCGTCTTTCCAGAGCTTGGAGGACCCAATAATAATGTTAATCTAAAGAGGATATAGAGGGACAATATCAGACATATGAACAAATCCTCTAGTAGATCAATGGGAAAAAGATCAGTACATGCCTCCCTGGTCGAATTATCCCACTAACATCATCTAAAATTGTCAGCTTTCTCCTCTTACCAGAATATATCCTCAGCTGTCTGGATAAGGCCTTACATTGCACAAGTAGAAACAAAAGTCAGAGAATGAACACAATCATCAGGCACTAATTCAAGATAGCATAAGTTCTACCTCGGTCATGTTGATGATAAAATTCGATATTGTGGGCAAAGCTCTGCTACCGATGTGAACAAATGATTCAACTGTCAATTGCTCAAACCTAACTTCAACTTTCGGGAAATCCAAGTCAACTCTGCAATGCCATAATACAATTCCAATTGAAATTCATGATAGTTGTAAACATTTTTTAGTACATCTTCGCTACTGAGTTAGTTATGCCATGAAACTCTCTTATTGTAATATTGAGCTATTTTCCAACAAAATTGTTTATGAGAAATATGTTATATCATACAATGCTGTGTACTGATAGTTATAAAATACATCAGGCTTAGAACCTGTATAACTGTTTTCATGTAGTATTGAGGATTTATTAGCATCTTGATAACAAAGATCCATTACTATCTTATTAGTGAGGCACCCTTAAGCTCACTAGCATATATTGTTCGCAATCAAGCTCCTTGGGATTAAAAGTGCTTAGGTTGTTGAAACAAGTGCGCTCTCGCCGAAGGCTTTACCGGGATGATCCTTGGTTAATTCTCTAATGTTGGTGCCCTCTTCTATATTCACCATAGAACAACAAGAAAGTTGCACTGCTACCTCTAATATCATTGATGGCCTTGGTTTTCAAACTAGTCATTATATTATATTTTTAAATTCGTCTATCAGCGTCAAGGCAAAAACAAAATTTTCCTTGTGATTAACCAGATCCTCACACTCAAGGAATTGGCAGACTCCCACACAACTTGATGCAAAGCACTAGTCTCAGGTGCCTTGTCATGTCGACTGGACCATACACTCTTGAACTCGCTTGAAGGAGCAAGATAGATCTTACTGGTTATAGAACGTTTGCCTTAATCAACCAGCACATTGAAGAATATTTGGAATAGTTAACATTTCGGGAAAATTGCAAAAATAATCATGTAAGTTGGCTAGTTTTGACTTTTAGTGCCGTGAGTAGTCAAAGAAGTTGATTTTTTTTTTGTTTTTCATACTTTGCTCGCCAATATCCGGCGTCGTGTTAGTAGTTTTTGGGTGTCACATCAGCATTCAGGCAAAAAATGAAGTAAGACAAAAAAAAACAACTTATTGCACTAAGATCAAACTTTGATTATTTAGATGACAAAAAACCAAAGAAGAGTAGATAAAGAACCATGAATTGATAAACTCTCGATCAATTGAGGAAATCCCGTTAAAGTGGTTGTGACAACTTATATTTTCTGGGAAGCTAACCACCAAAGCTATCAAAATCATCAATTTGTTACTCGATTGTCCATTTCAATTTTGCAATAACTTGGTATCATTCTCCCAACTATTACTTAAAAACTAATGATTTTCAAAATTTACAGCCCAATTCTTCAAAAACCCAATTAGGACATCTGACCATAACAACAATAATGATAGTAATCAATATCATTCCAAAGATCATTCTAACCGAAAAATACTAACATGGGCCTTGTTTTTGAAGACTAAAATAGATAAATATGTATGTATATATATGTGTGTTGGTGTTTATAAAACTGGTGTATCGATTCTAACCCACCATTATCAGAAAACACGAATAGTCTAATGTAAGAGTCAACAACCAATAAAATCAAAAGCATAAATAACAGCAGTACTAGTCCAAAACATGAAGACAAGAACAGTCGAATACCTATCGAAACGGCGCCGCACGCGGGTAAAGAACTTCTCCCAGTCACTATCAACTGAGTTAATCAACCGATCCAAGATAATATTTTGCTCCTGAGCTTCGAGTTTACGCACCTCAACCTCCATTGAATCCCCCACCACATTACGGAAAATGCCGCGCCTCACACGGTTGTACGTCGGCAGCCGCTCCAGCGCCGCCCACTTCAGCGCCTCCTCGTCGTCCCCATCTTCCCTAAACGACTCCGAACGCGCGGCTATATTCTCTGCCGAGTTCCACATCTATCTAATCAACAACTGAGACCAAGAAAACGGGTGAAGGGAAAAAAATAATGGGTCTGGGGATATATCTAGAAACATTCAACGGCGGTGTTGAAGAGAGTAAAGGGACTTTAGGGCTGGCTTTGTTAGTTGGATTCATTAAATGTTCGTAGAAAAAGCACATGAGAAATGGGATAATGCAGTCAAGCGAGTTAGTTGAGTAATGCATTGCATTAATGGCTACTTAAATTCCCTCTCTGCTCCTTTACGTGTAATTGTGATCCGATTTACTTTCTGAATTGTCCATCTTTTTTGGGTTTTTCTTTCTTGTTTTCAAGAAACTGTGTATAACAAGGGCTCATGCATTTGGGAAACCTTCGCCATCTCTGAATTTAATGTAAGCAATCCCGAGTTGTTGGATTTCATGCTCTGACGGGGGATTAAGGGTAGGAAGGAGTTGGGAGTATATGGTTGAAGTTTGTAGTAATTCAGTTAACTTGACAGTGAAGGCTGTGAAGCATTAAATGCAGCTCCACTGGAAGACAAAAATGGCGGGCCTCGTGGTTGTTTTGTTCCTCACGCGCTCGTTTGGAAAATAGGCTTTTTATTTATTTATAATATTTGCATTCCATATTGTTATTATTATTAGGTAGACTTACAGATAAATCCATAAACCATAATTTATGTTCAAAGTTCAGTCCATAATTGAGTTATCTAAACTATGCAGTCCCCATTTGAAAAATAAGTAATTTTTAAGTCTTTAATATGAATAATTTACTCAAATACCCTTAAAACCCTATTTACTTAATTCTATTTTTTTACTTGAACTATTTCGGCGACACGGAGGGGCATGATAATGACAGTGAGGTTGAAGATGTTGATTCCGCTCTCGATCTCTTCGGTGAGGGACCTATTGCGTTGGACTTCACCGCGTCACCAACGCCGACTTCTTCAACTCCTTCAAAGATGACTTTAATGACGAATATATCAACTGATGAGTCATGTATGTATGGAGTCCATATTTTGCTACCTGCATTGTTTTTCACTCTATTGATAAGACACAAATTGGAACAAATTTGTGATAATATGATGTATTATTCTGTAATGATGTTATGAGCAATTAGATTGTAATTGTTGTCGTGTTGGCTCGAATTGATTGTTGATTTTGCCACATGATTAGGGGGTGTGGATATTATGCTTGGGATGCTTTGACTCTCTCACTGGGTTTAACTTTTGAGTAATATTACTTTTTTTGGAGAATTTTTTGTGAATTTGATGAATTTTATCAGTGGCTCGGGTAATTTATAAAGTTACAATGAAATCATGAGAAAATGTAAAACATTGACACGTTGGAAAAGTGCTTGATCATTAGTTATTAAAATTACTTGATGAGTTATTAAAAGTACTTGATTATCAATTGATGTGTACTTGAGTTATGTTGTGTTGGTACATAATTTTGTTATATGTTGGTATTGTAGATAATGGCAAGCAGTTCTTCAAAAGTTGTAGAGAAAAAGGAGGTTGGTCCGGTAGTCCGTTACTCTCCCAACTGCTTTAGGAGCACAATGCGATCCTTGTGCAGAAACAAGAAGGAAAATCAGATTGTGGTGTGTTTGTGTGTTTGTACGCTGAATGCTTCACCGTTGACACACCATAAATTTGGAATGATCAACTAGTGTGTTCGATGGAGGCATATATGGATCATTTAGCTGCGACCATTCTGAGACATGAGCATGGAATGATTTTAGTGGATGAATGAAATTTTAAAATAATTTGAACAATTTGCATTGTCTAAATGAACCAAATGATTTTAGTGGATGGATGAACCAAATTTTTGGAATTTAGTTGAATTGTGATATGTACATGGTTTATTAAATATTAAGTAGTTTTTGGTGGATGAATGAATCAAATGATTTAGAGGATGAATGAACCAAATTTTATCATTTTAGTTGAATTGTGATATGTACATGGTTTTTGTCAATGAACCAACCGAGTATTTTTTGAACATAATTCGAGTATCTTTTAAACATAAACCGAGTCCTTTTTTAATTCAAACCAATTACATTTCTCTTAATATTCATTTGAGACCAGTGCCTTTAAACACATCAGTCGATTATTTTTTGAACATAACCTGAGTACTTTCTGAACATAAAGGTACCCTTTGAATACAAACCAAGTACATTTCTCTTAGTATTCATTTGAAACCACCAAGTGCTTTAAACACACCAACCGAGTTAATCCAAGTACTTTTTTTAACACAAAGTAGGCACATTTTGAATACATACCAATTATCTTCCTCTTAACATTCATTTGATATCAAATGCTTTTAAACACACCAATCGAGTAGTTTTTTAACATAACATGAGTACTTGTTGAACATAAAGTATGTACATTTTGAATACAAACCAAGTACATTTATCTTAACATTCATTTGAAACCACCAAGTGCTTTAAACACACCAACCGAGTAGTTTTTGAACATAACCCGAGTACTTTTTGAACATAAAGTAGGTATATTTTGAGTATAAACCAACTACCATTATCTTAACTTTCATTTGATATCATCAAGTGCTTTTAAACACAAATCAAGTATTTCTTGAACATAATCCGAGTACGTTCTGAACATAAAGTAGGTACAATATGCATGCAAACCAAGTACCATTATCTTAACTTTCATTTGATACCGCGAAGTGTTTTTAAACACACAAACCAAGTACTTTTTGAACATGGTCCGAGTACGTTTTGAACATAAAGTAGGTACAGTTTGCATACAAACCAAGTACATGTCTCTTAACATTCATTTGATATCACCAAGTGGTTTTAAACAGACCAATCGTGTATTTTTTTTGAACATATTTGAATTCGTAATGTCAAGTGTAGATTAGGTACATTTTGAATGCGGGCCAAATACGTTTTGAATTCGTAATGGGTATCAGAAGAATCCAAGAGTTTCCATATTGTAGAAGTGTCACACACCTTATAGAACTTGTTATGTTGAATTGTCCACGTCAAATTCTATAATGGTTGGAGTGCACAATTGAAGATGCCAAAAAAGGATGTCAACATATACATTAGTACAACAAAAATAGTTGCCAGTTGAAGTTATGAAGCGTCAAGGCACACTCGATGACCAATAAATATTGGACAAGCATCTAATTTAAACTTTTTCAATTTAATTACCATTTTCACTAAGAAAGGATGTCAACATCCCTTGATTGACCCAATTATACCACCAAGCTTTTAAACACACCAAATGAGTACATTTTCAACATAACACGAGTATATGTCAAATGTACAACATGAACAGTTTGCAACCAAGTACATTTGTCTTAACATTCATTGTTTGACACCAAATGCTTTTAAACATATAAAACGAGTATCTTTCAAACATAAGACGAGTACATTTATAGCATAAAATAGGTACATTTTGTATGTAAATGAAGTACAATGAAATTTTCATCCCTTTATTTTACAACAATTGAAACATGTTTATCGTAACACACAACGAGTACCTTTCAAACATAAGACGAGTATATTTATAGCATAAAGTATGTTCATTTTGTATGTAAACCAGTACTATGAAATTTTCATCCATTGTTTGACAACAATTGAGACTTGTTTTTTGAAAGAAACGGCGAGTACTTCGTGTACATAACTCGAGTATATATCAAGTGTAAAATTGACAATTTTTCAATACAAACCAAGTACTATGAAATTATCTTCTCATGTGGGCCGCGATCGCCCCTTTGTGGTGGGCGACTGCCCCGTGTTTGGCCTCAGCTGAGACTACTACTGCTTTTTTAACGCACTAAGCAAGTATATTTTCAACACAAAGTGAGTATATGTTAAAGACAACATAAGTACATTTTAATACTTTCCGACAATCATTTTTGTTTGGCTCCGACTGAGACTACTACACCTTTCAAGCACACAAAACGAGTATGTTTGGAACACAAAGTGAATTTATATTAAACACGATAACAAGATTTGAGTTGCAATTGCTTTTCAATACACACAACGAGTATTTTTATAACTCAAACTGAGTATCTTTTCACTGTAAAATAGGTTTATTTTGAATACAAACCAAGTACTAAATTATCATTCCTTGTTTTGGCCTCAATTGAGACAATTGTTTCTCAACACATACAACGATTACTTTGTGAACACAAATTGAGTATATACGATATGTAAAAGAAGTACATTTTGAATACAAACCAAGTACTTTGAAATTATCATTTCTTCTTTGGCCCCAATTGAGACAATTGCTTTTCAACACACACAACGAGTAATTTCTTAATGCAAACTGAGTATATTTGAAATGTTAAACATGTATTCTTTGAATACGAACCAAATATTTTTGAATTATCATTCATTGGTTTAGCCCAAATTTTGTTTTTCAGCACACGCAACGAGTACCTTGTAAACATAAACTGAGTATATGTGATATGTAAATTAAGGTACATTTTAAATATTAACCAAGTAATTTGAAATTATCATTTCTTCTTTTGCCCCAATTGAGACAATTGATTTTTAACACACAACAAGTATGTTTTGCACGAACTGAATATCTTTGAAATGTAAACTAGTTTCATTTGGAATACAAACCAAGTACTGAATTATCATTCGATTACGTTTTGAATGCAAACTGAGTATATTTGAAAAGTCCAATAAGTACTTTCCGAATATAAACCAAGTACTTTTGAATTATCATTTATTATTTTGGCCTCAATTGAGACAATTGCTTTTCAAGACACGTAACGAGTACTTTTTGAACGCAAACTGAGTATCTTTGAAATGTGCAATAGATATCTGTTGAATACAAACCAAATACTTTTGTGTTGTACTACCTCTCAACTATAGCCGTAGTTGAGGGCCTCATTTTCATCACACATAAACCGCAGAAACACCAGGTAAATAGGGGTTCATGCCAAGCTGAAATGGTTTGAAATGAAGGCAAAATATTGTCCGAAACAATTGAATACTATAGAGATACTAAATTCCAGAAAACCTAACCAAGTCAGTAGCAAAAATTCATTTTTTTGCAACAAAATCGACAACCCACTTCTAAAAATATAAATTTACAAACAAAATTCAGATATCAATTCAGAAAACTCGATAGTTCATAGATACTAGAGATGCAAAATTCCACAAATCCCAATAATTCATTGATTCTACTGCTCATTAAATCTATTCTTTTTTTCTGTCTTCACATTCTTCGCATCTTGTATTTTGAGTAAAGATGAATCCTGAGGGAAGAAATCAGAAGAAAACGGAAAGAAAATCGAAGAGAATGATGTATCGATTTAAAAGGAACAATCAATTTACTAAAAATAAATGTTATTTTCAAGCATTTTTCTCTCTCTGCTGGGTTGTGTGATGAAAGAGAAATGAGATGTTCTATTTTGAAAATACGGGTAGTAATAAGGGTTATTATAATATTTGATGGGGTTGATGAGTTAAAATAAACAAAAGTTATAAATTAGAGAGTTGAAACAAATATAATCTGATAGGGAGACCGATGGAAAAGTTAAAATTATATTTAGGCACCAATTTGCCAATTATTATATATTAGTTCTATAGATTATATTTTATTATTTTAAATAGGTAAAGATAAAGTATATTTTTTCTTCTTTGGATGAACCGACTCTATATCTACCACCAACCATTTTTGGACTTTCATAATTTTCATAATAATTCTTTATCTAGTATAGATATCTATATAAAAATACTAGTTTTTGTTGGCATCGCACAAGGTGCGATGTCAGATACTATTATGTTGGTCAATTTTTTCCTAATTCGATCGAAAATAACATTTCAAATGACTAATTTTAACAAACTTTTTTTTTAAAAAAATATCATGCTACTATAGTTGAATGAAAAAAAAACTAACCAATGGAGTGGTTCAACCTTTTTTTAAAAAAATGATGACATCTTACTGTATAAACTGAAAAAAAATAACATTTGCATGAACAACTGATTAATAATTTTTTTTCTAATTGATTAAGGTCAAACCCGCACATCAACAAAACCAATATTTTATTTCCAAATTTTTTAATAAATAATCATTTATTATTCATTACTATTCATTAGAATCGTAAATCCTTCCACACTTATATAATAAAACATTATTCATTACTATTCATTAGAATAGTAAATCCTTCCACACTTATATAATAAAAGAAAATAAAAAATAATACTATTCATTAAAATAGTAAATCCTTAAAAATATATATATATATATATATAAATATAATAAAATAATAATAATAATAAAATATACTTTTGAATTTATAAAAATATAAAATTCATATCTAAATTTATATTATGATTGATAATCAATATATATATATATATAATTGGATTGAAAATTTTGTGCACACATATAATCACGTGCATAAGTCGATATTTATATTCCCAAAATCGTCTCTAACCAACATAGAGAATGTAATTGATAGATTGTGGACAGCTGGAAAAACAAATGCTTTTTTATCCTTGCTTTTTATCATACTTTAAAAAAAAAAAATCAATTTACCCCCAAAAATTATATTTTCTCTCTAAAATTATTATTTTTTAACTCATAAACAAAAATTCTTATTTCACCTTGCTAACCAACCCCGGTGAAATTTAAAGTACATCTCAATCCTAGAGCTAAAAAATGGCAAAACGGGTCATGAGTCTTGACACGATTCAATATAAGGGTTGTGTTGGGCCGCTTACTTTGGCCCATGGGTCGTGCTAGTCTGTTGGCCCGTGACAATGACATTTTTTAAGGCGCCAAAGTTAGAAAATGAATATGGATGGTGACAATCCACGGGCCATAAAATCTATGGACCATGGAGCCGAAGTTAAAAAAATGAATATGGATTGTGACAACCCACGGGCCATAAATCTATTGACCATGGAGCATTGTCGGGCCTATCATTAAAAACAAGTCGTGTCGGCATGGCCGGTGTCCACTACTAGTAGCATGTTTTCCGACAGTTTCATTGTTGCTGTCATTAAAGGCACTGCCCTCAGGGGCATCATCCACCATCCATTTAGAATCTTTTTTTTAAAAAAAAAAAAAAATTCAAATGAATGGTGATGATGCCCCTGAGGGTACTACCCTTAAGGACATCATCAAACAAACATTTTCCGACATGGTCTGTGCTTTGCCACATCTATCTAGGCACCGTTTGGGGTGCGGGATAGGATTAGTAATCTTCGGATTATTAATCCTATCCCATGTTTGTTTTATTTTATTTTTTTAAATTATCCTACTATATTTATCCCATTCTAATCCCAATTTACAACAAAATGACATAAATATCCTTACCACCTTTTTTACTATCTCAAAATTTGAAATTCCCGCCAAAAATTAAAACTTATTTCATACAACTTTATTTTTATATTGTATTATTTTATTTATTTCATTCTTATTATTATTATTTTATTATTATTATATAATGATTATTATAATATATTATATTATTATTATTATTAAAAAATAATAATTTAATATTATTCATTTATATGTGTGCATATATATATATATATATTATGATTATTATATATATTATTATGTAATAATAATAATTATTATTATTATATAATTATTATAATATGTTATTAATATAATAATTTTATATATTATTATTATTATTATTATATATATACACACGCACGCATATATATATATTATATTTATTATTATATATTATGATTATATATATATATATAGAATCATAATATATAATTTATATACATTATTATTATATACATTATTATATTAATTTATATACATTATTAATAATATAATCATAATGTATATAATTTATATACATTATTATTATATACATTATTATTATTAATTTATATACATTATTATAATATATATATATATAATCATAATATATAATAATATATATATATATATACTATGTATATTATTATATATTATAATAATATATATAAATTCTATATATATTATTACGTATAATAATAATTATTATTATATAATAATTATAATATGCTATAAATATAATAATTTATATTATATTATATATATACTATTATTATTATTATTACTATTATATATATGTATATATACACACGCACGCACATATATATATGTATTATAATAATGTATATAAATTATATATATATTACTATTATTATTATTATTATATATGCATATATATATTCAAATATATATATTTTTATTATTATTTTTATTAGTATTATTATTATTTATTTTATTTTATTAATATTATAATATATATATTATTATTATATTATAATATAATAATAATAATTATTATTATATATTATATATACTATTATTATTATTATATATACATACACACACTTATTATTATTTATATTAGTATTATTATTTTTATTTTATTGTATTAATATTATAATATAATAATAACAATTATTATTATATATGATATATACTATTATTATTATATATACATACACACAATTATTATTATTATTATATATTATATTATGATTATTAGATATAAACTATTATTTTTATTATATTTTATTATTATAATGATAAGGGTATTTTAGACATTATACCATATAATAATACTTATCAACCATCTTATTCTCCAATCAAACAGCATATAACTTATCACATACTATTTTTACAATCATTTCACAACTTTTTAATCATTACATTACTTATCATATCCATCACTTCAAACGGTACCCTAGAGTTTTAAAATAATCAAAGGACTGTAATGATTGTAAAATGAGAGTTGACGAAAACCATTAAGCTATCATTATTTGTGAAATCGTTGATGGAATTACTGCTAGCATTAAACCTGAAACTTTAGCGCCTACAAATATTCTACACCTAAAGTTTACAGAAAGTGTATAACATCCTTTGCAAAACTATTAATAAGTTTTACAGCATTTTTGATAGAGACGAAGCCATTTTTGGCTTATGCATCTCAAACATAGGAAAATTATCCTACCCATGATCGAGAGTTGCTACCACTTGCCTTTTGTATTGCGGCATGATTTTTAAATCTGACATACACATTGACTTGATTAAAGTAGTAGGTAATTGGTTTAACCAGTTAAATGATAGTTGAATCATCGGATCAGTTCTTGTCAAATACAAAATTTGATAGTTTGTTATACTAGATCACATGATGCGCATGCGTGTGTCCGGATGTACGCATCATTTTTTCAAAAAGATTGATTGTAGTTGCCCTTTATATAATGAAACGAAGTTAAACGTACATAATATATATTATATTTATATTATAAACAAATTACAATATGAAGTTCATAATGAATTTGATGTTAGCAGTTTTACCATTCTTAAAAGCATTAAAATTAGATCTTATTGTAGGATCTAACGTTTACAGCTTTGAAAAAAGTTATAGCCAATGATAACAGTGTATCAAATCTTTTATTCGATCGATATTCTAGTAGGAACAATTATAATAAAATTTTCATACCAACCCCAAAGCGGCGAAAAAACCATAAAAAATCATCTGAACCCAAAATCGGAGAATTTTTTATTATCATAATAATAATAATACAAAAAATTTGGAGAATTAAGAAGGTTTAATAAAACTTAGTGCGCGGATTAGAAAATCTTAATTCGCCTTAAAGCGCTGCACGCGCACTCAGCTCGACAGATTGCGACCGGAGCACCAGTGCATTGAGGGGTAGAAGACTTACGTGACTTAGTTGTTATATTAAAAAATAGCCATGGTATTGACATCGCCATGTAAAAACTCCACAAAAGCAAAAATATATACTCTAAGCACTATCTTGTTAGAACACTGTCACATTGGAAATTCATGGAGTTGAAATGACATGATGTTGGTTGTCATTTTAAATCATTCCAAAATACAAAGGAAAATATAATAAAACAAGGAGGAATTTGAAATACCTAATTCAATTATTTACCCAAAAAAAATAATCGATTTGCATGAATAATTTGAAATCCACTCATTCCGATTTCGTTAGCCAAACACAACCTAAAAGGTTGAGGACACTTTCCATATAAAATAACGAATAAAAATTACTAATAATTTTAAAGGATGCATTAGGATATGATAAAACACATGCATGAAATGTGATAAGACGGTAGTACAAGCCAATAAATTACAACGGTGTTCCAGCACAACTTTCTCAAAAAAGTAACAAAGTTGTTGAAATACTACCTGATGTATGTCTCATTTATACACCAACTCAATTTTAAAATACAACATCTTTTAAATAAAAAAACGCATAAACTACCATACCAATCATTTTAGACCAATCATTATTGAGTCGATTAAAGTGGGGTACTGTAAGATCCCATCGTCCAACACGTCAATAATACAGTTATGACATCACATATATCAATATTTGCTCAGTTTTTAAAACTCACACTGTATGCTTCATAATTATTGTGTGGTCTGCTATTGCTGCGGGAAATTTCACTAATCTAATTTCTGGCCAATGTCTCACGCAAAAAGCTCCAATCCACAGTATCAAAAGCCTTATAAAAATTTGGGCAGAGTTTCCCCATAAACTCGACTTCCCAAAAAAATATCAAAGAGGCAATACATCAATTCCCCATAATCAAAATATCAACACAATACATTACTTATCCACTCAATTCATAATGCACCATATATCCCCAAATCAAAGGTGCATGCACACCAAAACATAAAAGAGGGCTTCAAGACATTGATACATGCCATATACATACTTCCCAGGCTCATAGACGAGCACTTAATAAATAAATGTATATACGTGTGGAAATCACGTTGCAGTACCAATACTAGTGCCTCGCCCCTAGGAGTATCATCATTCAATAGCTCGAACCCAATTCCCGAACCAATAAGTAGTACACCTTCTACCCGTTTCAACAGAAACAGCCCCCAAACAGGGTGAGCATACACTATCACAATACTCATATTCATAACAATGCATAAGACCATGATAAGATCATAATATAACAATTTAAGATTATTTAAAATCTATAGAAATGTACTCCCGTACAATTCTGAATCGGTATAGCTTACACTAGTTGTTCATGTTTCAATCTCACACGCTTTCATAACATCAAGTTCAGTATCGTTATTTAAATATGATACTCATCAACACGATAATTCAATACAACCAAATCTATTATTTATGCTCAATCATAAACAAATTCATATCGCATGCAATATTGCCTATTATCTATATCATTCTCAATACTTCCTCATATTGATCATGCCCAAGGCATCAATACTCAACTCATATACTCGGATCACGCACAATTACGTATCCTTCATACCACATATATTTACACATATTCATTTCTTCATTCGTATATCTGGATCACGTACAATTACGTATCCACCATATCGCATATGTCATACTCAACACACATATTCATTTCTTACATTCCATCATTACATTCAATGATACATGAATTTCGGAATATGCAATTACTTCATAGTATGCATGACTGCTCGCACGCCACTACGTACCTTATTGTCAGAATTCAAAATTAAGCTACCTTCCTCTTTGCCCTGAAACCTGAGGTGGCTCTGAGAAAGTCCAATAACTCAATATGATCATCAATAATTCAATAAAGTGATAAAAATCATCAATTCATGCTATGGTGCATATTCAAAGATATTCATCACTATACACTTTAATACTTGTTTATAACACACCACAACGACAGACACTTACCAAAACACTATAGTGTTATAAGTCATAAAAGTAGATTTTCCTACTACACAACTAATAGGCTTTCGGGGCCAATATTTGAACATCACTTAAACATATTAACAAACACCATATAGGCATGATTCCAAGCCCAAAACAACCCCAAAAATCAACAAGAATTAGGCCCAAATACCAGCTCAATTCAATTCCTTACAACAACATATTTTGACTCATTTCAGCAGCAAAATAGAGACTCATTACAACAGATTTTTGAGCAAGAATATGAGCTTATTTTCGAACACAAAGCGGCTGAGATTACGATCCAAAACATCCTAATTTCATTACAGCACCCCTTACTCCCACACTTATTCACACTGCAATGCACACACATGCACACGGCTGGGACTGCACACACACACATAATATTTCGAATTCCACACACAGATTCACACACTAAAACTAGAACCCAGCAGCAAGAATCGAACCTAGGCCATGAATTGCAAATTGAAAAGGAAACTCAACATTGGTAGCATGTTTACGCTGCAGGGGAGCTTCACGTCTGCTAACACATGCACATACCGTCGGCACATACACATTTGAGTATGCTGAATACATACACACTACTGCAAAGCTAAACATTCTACAATAATACCCAACCAAAATGGGAAGCATAACCGAACAAAGAGGGAGCAACGTAGCAACTCTTTTCCCCAAAAATAATCAAACCAGAATCGCACAATAATGTACTGAAATTCGAAATACAAGTGTTTAATCGACTACTAAATCATAGAACATCAATTATGCACACACCTGATGAGAAATCATGTCTGAAAATGGTGAAGGATTTCGCCCATCAAGGCTGAAAGAGAGACGGCAATGCGAAGAGTGGGAAGAGGAGATAATCGGTTTATGTGTGTGTGGAATGAGAGAGAGGAGGTGTATTAACCTAGTGTTATATTTAATCCCTACCATTCAAATATAATCACATCTCAATACTAGGTTTAATCCACACTCTTAATTTAAATTAATTCCATTCTTTAATTTAACCAAACAATTATTTTCCTCCTCAACTAATAATATCACCATTATTAATAAATTACCATGCATTTAACTTGCACAAAAATCACCTCGAACATATTTATTCAAATTCCGGTCCCAATAAAATTCCTGATAGTTGAAATCCGTAATTATCTCATAATCATCGCAATTACCATCAAATAAATAATTATAAATTTTTTGGGCATTACAGGTACAAACCGAGTCCATACAAATATTTTCTACAAAACTGGAATAGTTTTATTTTTCCAATATGATAAGTGACTCTTCTCAATTGGCTTGAATTATGATATTGATCCTTGTTCAGCCAAAATTGATTCTGATGAAGTAATTTACTAAAAGTTCATCCATACATGGCATAATTTTGTAATCAACTCGTTCTCTAGTTAACCCCAAGGTAAATGTTTTTTAAAAAATTCTCACTAAATAGTACTATTTATAATAATAATCTCAAATTTATAGTGCTAAATGAATATAAGACCATAAAAATGAATTTTTAACAAAACTATACCACAGAAATTGTTTTATTATATATAATCTCAAAGAAATTAATTTTTTAACAAAAACGGTCTCATGTTAAGTGGTCTTGAGACTATTTTGTTAAAAAATAATTTTTGATTAACTATATTTGTTTAGTCTTAGAGTTTGGGACTACGTTCGAAAAGAGCATTATTTAATTGACCACTTTTTTATTTATTTAACGCAACCCATTCGAATTATTAGTCGATGTTTGGCCAAATCAAACTAATTTTCTACATGATGAGAAGAGCGACGAGCACCTGCTAAATGGGGGAATTCTAGGGAGTGGGGAATGTCAGGCCCCGAACCCGGGGTCAATAACACCGGCATTGATTTCCATTACAACTAGAAAACCAATAAGCCTCGTAATATCATAACAAACGAAAACCAGTCTATTTTCCAAAAATGAATAACCATTGTCTTTACATTGAAATAAAAACATGAAATTTAAAACTTAACAACTGAATAAATAAAATTGTCTTAAAACTGGAAAACTTGAAAACATAAAAGATCTTGAGCTACGCAGCGGACTTGATTCACCAACCCCAAAATTGGTGCTCTTCTTCTTGCTCTAATTCTTCTTCGGCTTTATCTGGGGATGTAGAGTAAGGGGTTGAGTGCTTTGGAAAACACTCAGCAAGTGGGGGACAATCGATATCATACATATACATAATTTTCATAAACTTGTATCATAAAACTTGTATAAACCGATATGAATGTATCTTAACATACTTGATTTGCCCCTACGAGCCATGACATAACATATCGTTTCATAATTTTCATATACTTAAGCACAGTAAAGCATTCTACTCTCTTCTTGGTACTGATATCAGTCTCTAGACTTATCCCTCCTAGAGATGAGGTCATAACATCGGCTAACCCACGAATAAAGGGTCTGGATAATCCAGAAACAACGGATTACCACCGTATAAGGTTCTTTTAGCGGTTACACCCCACCGCATCAGGGTCATGGGGATCCAAATCCAATTAGATTTCGAGTTTAACGTGCTTACAAAATATACTTTCATAATTTCAACATAATACATATCGATTGAGAATTTAAAAACATACATAGTATTTTTGAAAACGAAACGAATACTTAACAAAAGCCCACTTACAGTGCTTGGTTACTTGCTTGCTTGATCACGTATTGAAACACACGGTTTCCTTGGCTTTCGAACAACACTCGAAACACCAAGTTTAATCCTTGAATCACTACTGGAATCCTTCAAATAATTGCTGCTGGAGCACTATCGAATAAGGACAGAAAACAACACAAGTTGGCAGACTTGGATTCAGACTTGGTACTCACCGAACTTGGACCGATTTCTGGATGGCTCTTGCTTGAATTCTGCTCTAATTTCAACTCATAAAACAGAGGGACTTATGAACAACGTTTCTGGTAATCTAAGAAGGTTCAACGTTGGATCAAAACACGCATAAACTTTGCTGTAAATTTCCAACAGAGACAGAACTCTCGGACAGAATCTCTCTTGCAACAACGATGGTTTATGGTTCGAAAACTTGGCTAAGTGTGTGGTTAATCTTCCTGGATTTATTTGGACAGATTATAGCTTGGTTTGTGATGCTAAGATGACACAACCACGCTGGAACCAGATTCAGAAAAGTTATCAAAACTCCAACTAAATCTGGAACAGAAACTCGATGGAACTTGTTGCTGGTTTTGGGAGGCAGAAAGCTTCGGTTGTTTGCTGCTGGTTGAAGGTGAATTGGTGATTGAAAGTGAGGCTGGGACCTTGCTTTTATAGAGGCATAAACTGACCCAAAGGTGGAAGGACTCTCGGTTGGATCAGATCAAATCCGAAGACTCCTACATGAGATGCAACTCTTCGGCTGGATGGACTCTTCTCGGTTGGATCTTTCTTAGACTGATATGCTGCTATCATGAAGGAGTTTTGGCTTGGTTAAGGAGTGTCCAAGTAGGTGTTTAACTTGCCTTGTAGTCTTCGAAATTGAGGGAACAAACTTGTACAAAATCGAGACAGATTAATAATAGATTTCGAATGCCAAACTTGGCAAAACACGAGTTGAAAGTCACGGAAGTTCTCTTGCTGCAATGGTTCAATTAATTGGCTCAATTCCGCGAGTGGTTTAATAAATTTGGGACTCCTTGATGTGGTGCAATTCTTGGCTAGAGTTTAGAGATTTTTAAACTCTTCTTAGCAAGAATTCTATACCTACTAAACCACTTAAATTTTAACTCTAAATTGATAGTGTTCTAGTTAAACTATAACACTTAGAATTTTAAATACCCAAAAGAGTTTGTTATGGATTAGTTAACTCAATTGTTGAATGACTCAAAAATCCGGGTCTTTACATCCCTCCCTCCTTATTGGAAGTTTCGTCCTCGAAACTCGAGTCAGCTTGATCATGGAAAAGATAGGGGTATTTTTCCTGCATTGATTCTTTCATTTCCCAAGTAGCTTCTCTCTCCGTATGGTTTGACCATTGGACCTTAACATAAGGAATTGTCCTTCGTCTCAGAACTTGGTTCTTGGTATCCAGGATACGGATAGGGATTTCTTCATACTTCAATGTTTCGTCTAAGTTCCCTTGAGTTACTAGGGGTTCTGCTTCAAGTACATGACTTGGGTCAGCAATGTACTTCCTTAGTTGTGATACGTGGAAGACATTGTGAATTCTCGACAGATTTGGCGGTAGTGCTATTTTGTATGCTAGCGTTCCCACCTTTTCTAGAACTTCAAATGGTCCCACATATCTTGGATTCAGCTTTCCCCTTTTGTCGAATCTAATTATCCCTTTCATTGGTGAAATCTTTACATAGACTTTCTCACCAATCTCTATATCCACGGGTCTCCTTTTCAGATCCGCCCAACTTTTCTGTCCGTCCTGAGCTGTCTTAAGTCTATCTCTGATAATAGCTATCTTGTCAGTAGTAGCTTGTACTAACTCTGGTCCGGTGATAGCTCTTTCTCCTACTTCATCCCAGTATAAAGGTGATCGGCATTTGCGCCCATAGAGTGCTTCGTATGGTGCCATTCCAATGCTACTATGATAGCTGTTATTGTAAGCAAACTCGACTAGCGGTAAAAGCTCGCTCCAATTTGCTGTGAAGTCTAATACGCAAGCTCTTAGCATGTCTTTGAGGGTTTGGATAGTCCTCTCCGTCTGGCCATCAGTTTGTGGGTGATAAGCCGTGCTAAGAGTTACTTTACTTCCCATAGCTTGCTGAAAGCTTTTCCAGAAACGCGACACGAATCTGGGATCTCGGTCCGATAGTATGCTTACTGGGACTCCATGCATTCTCACTATATTGTCCATATATGGTGTTGCCAATTTATCTAAGTTGTAGTTCATGCGGAATGGTAGAAAGTGTGCTGACTTGGTTAGTCTATCAACAATTACCCATATTCCGTCATGGCTCTGCTTTGACTTTGGTAGTCCCACGACAAAATCCATGGAGATGTGATCCCATTTCCATTCCGGGATTTCCAGAGGTTGAAGAAGTCCTCCGGGTCTCTGATGCTCAGCTTTCACTTGCTGACATACTAAGCATCGGGCAACAAATTCAGCTACGTCCTTTTTCATTGCGTTCCACCAAAAATTTTCCTTCAGATCCTTGTACATCTTTGTACTCCCAGGGTGGACTGAAAACTTTGACTTGTGCGCTTCAGACATTACTTCTTGTCTTATGTTGCTCACATCTGGCACGCATAATCGTCCTTTCATCCACAGGATTCCATTGTTATCGATCTCAAAGTCAGTAATTTTCTTCTCCCTGACTTGTTCTTTTAGCTTGGTTAGGCTCGGATCTTGATCTTGGCTTAGTTTGATGGTCTCTCGAAGACAAGGTTGAGCTGAGACCGTAGCTAAGATTATATTTCCTTTGCCTTTCCGGCTCAAAGCATCTGCTACTTTATTTGCTTTGCCGGGGTGGCAGCTAATAGTGAGATCGTAGTCTTTTAGAAGTTCGATCAATCGTCTCTGCCTCATGTTGAGTTCCTTTTGAGTGAACAAGTACTTGAGGCTTTGATGGTCTGTGAACACTTCACACTTGGCGCCATACAGATAGTGTCTCCAAATCTTCAAGGCGAACACTACTGCGGCTAACTCGAGGTCATGCGTATGGTAGTTTTGCTCATGGGGCTTGAGCTGTCTTGATGCATACGCAATCACTCTACCTTCCTGCATGAGTACACATCCTAGTCCTTCTTTAGATGCATCACTGTAGATGATGAAACTCATGTCTTCAGTTGGTAATACCAGTACAGGTGCAGATGAGAGCTTTTCCTTTAAAGTCTCAAAGCTCTTCTCACATTCTTCACTCCATATGAACTTTGCGTTCTTTTGTGTGAGCCTGGTAAGAGGTACTGCTATTGACGAAAATCCTTCGACAAACTTTCGGTAGTAACCAGCTAATCCCAAGAAGCTTCGGATTTCAGTCACTGTCGTTGGTCTAGACCAATCTAAAACTGCCTCTACCTTTTTAGGGTCCACTGATACGCCTTCCTTTGATATTATGTGGCCTAAGAAGGATACACTTTCTAGCCAAAATTCACATTTGTTAAACTTGGCGTAGAGTTTTTTCTCTCTTAGTGTCTGGAGCGTAAGACGAAGGTGTCGTTCGTGTTCCTCATTGCTCGACGAGTAAATGAGTATGTCGTCGATGAACACTACTACAAAGTCATCCAGGAATGGCTTGAATACATGATTCATTAAATCCATGAATACGGCTGGCGCGTTTGTTAAGCCAAATGGCATCACCGTGAACTCGTAATGCCCATACCGTGTTCTAAATGCGGTTTTCGGCACGTCTTCTGCTTTAATCTTTAGTTGGTGATAGCCTGTCCTTAAATCGAGCTTGGAAAACACTTTAGCGCCTTTGAGTTGATCGAATAGGTCATCTATCCTTGGAAGAGGGTACTTGTTCTTGATTGTGATCTTGTTCAACTCTCTGTAGTCGATACATAATCTCATACTCCCGTCTTTCTTCTTTACAAACAACACTGGAGCTCCCCATGGGGATACACTTGGTCTGATTTGTTTCTTGTCCAATAACTCCTGCAGTTGTTCCTTAAGTTCCTTCAGTTCGGCTGGAGCCATTCGGTATGGTGCCTTAGAAATTGGTGTAGCGCCTGGCACCAAATTAATATCAGATTCCAATTCTCGGTTTGGAACAGAACCGGGCAGCTCTTCAGGAAAGACATCCGGAAATTCTTGTACAACGGCTATGTCTTCTATCCTGGGTCCATCTTCCTCTTTTACTTCGCTTATTGTAGCTAGGTAAACTTCTTCACCGTTCTTTACGGCTTTCCAGGTTTGGGCTGCTGACAGAAGGAATTTTTGTTCCTTAGTTTTGCCGTGGTATACGATCTCCTTCTCGTCTGGAGTCCGTAGTTTAACATTCTTGTTACGGCAGTCTACTACTCCATGATGTTTGGATAACCAATCCATTCCCAATATAACATCAAAATCCACCATGTTGAGTTGAATTAGCTCAGCATTAAACTTGATTTCATTAATACTAAGATTACAATTTCGGTGTATGCTATGTGCTATAAGGGTCTTATTGGCTGGTGTTGCTACGTTATATGGTTCACTAAGCAGTTCTGGCTTAAGGGCTAGTTTCTTAGCAAACCTTTTGGACATAAACGAATGTGTGGAACCACAATCAAACAATGTATACGCAGGTAATTCGTTTAAATAAATGGTACCTGCCACTACGTCGTTTGCGTCCTCGGCCTCTTCTCGCGTTATAGCAAATACTCTGGCGTTCGGCTTAGTCTCCTTTGGTTTACTAGGAGGGCCGTTATTCCTTACAGTCGTCCCCCTCATATCAGGTTCGGGACACTCAGCAATTCGGTGGCCTGTCTTCCCACATCGGAAACATGCACCTTTTTCCTCTGAGACATTCTCCTAGATGGTTGAATCCACAGTTCGAACACTTAGGGTACCTCTGTTGAGTCGGGCCTACTGTGGGTCCCCTTTGCTGGTTGCTGGACGGACTAGGCCTCTTGAAGTTTTGACCATTAGAGGTATGCTGACTAATGGAGGGTCGCTTGCGCTTAAATTCTTCCTCGCGACGCTTTATGTCTGCTTCAGCACTGATGGCTGCTCCCATTAGATCTCCAAAATTTGCGGTTTCGAAATTCTTCCTAATCGATGCTCGAAATCAGAAATTGACAGAGGGCTTTCGATCGACTTGCTTGGAAGATCATACGAAAATTTTTAATTTCAAAAACGATCAAGATACGTTCTGAAAATCGGGAAACGAACAGAAATTGGGAATTAGGGTTCCTGAGAACAATCGGGAAATTTACGGATCAAACGAAGTCCGATTGGTCTGATACTTGGACAGAATGATCGACTGGAAGAGACGGTTCGAATGGTATACTCGTCGACGGCTATCGTGGCGGCAGGCGGCGGCGACGACTTGGAGCTTAGGGTTTACTGCACGAAAATCGAGACAATTGAAAATAATTCTTAAAAATCAATTTTTCAAAAATAAAATTTTAAAAACAGAAACTGAAGATTTTTAAAAATTCGAAAATTTTCGTATTCATGTGATTAATCAGATTGGACTCCTGATTATCGTAATTATCATGAAACGACAATTTTCACCCAACTGTATTTATTTCTCCAGTTGGTCTATTTCAACCGGAATTTTCTTCTAGTTATTTCCTTAACTAGAATACTTTTCCCAGCGGGATTATGGAACCTGGTTAGCTCTGATACCACTAAAATGTCACGCCCCGAACCCGGGGTCAATAACAACGGCATTGATTTCCATTACAACTAGAAAACCAATAAGCCTCGTAATATCATAACAAACGAAAACCAGTCTATTTTCCAAAAATGAATAACCATTGTCTTTACATTGAAATAAAAACATGAAATTTAAAACTTAACAACTGAATAAATAAAATTGTCTTAAAACTGGAAAACTTGAAAACATAAAAGATCTTGAGCTACGCAGCGGACTTGATTCACCAACCCCAAAATTGGTGCTCTTCTTCTTGCTCTAATTCTTCTTCGGCTTTATCTGGGGATGTAGAGTAAGGGGTTGAGTGCTTTGGAAAACACTCAGCAAGTGGGGGACAATCGATATCATACATATACATAATTTTCATAAACTTGTATCATAAAACTTGTATAAACCGATATGAATGTATCTTAACATACTTGATTTGCCCCTACGAGCCATGACATAACATATCGTTTCATAATTTTCATATACTTAAGCACAGTAAAGCATTCTACTCTCTTCTTGGTACTGATATCAGTCTCTAGACTTATCCCTCATAGAGATGAGGTCATAACATCGGCTAACCCACGAATAAAGGGTCTGGATAATCCAGAAACAACGGATTACCACCGTATAAGGTTCTTTTAGCGGTTACACCCCACCGCATCAGGGTCATGGGGATCCAAATCCAATTAGATTTCGAGTTTAACGTGCTTACAAAATTTACTTTCATACTTTCAACATAATACATATCGATTGAGAATTTAAAAACATACATAGTATTTTTGAAAACGAAACGAATACTTAACAAAAGCCCACTTACAGTGCTTGGTTACTTGCTTGCTTGATCACGTATTGAAACACACGGTTTCCTTGGCTTTCGAACAACACTCGAAACACCACGTTTAATCCTTGAATCACTACTGGAATCCTTCAAATAATTGCTGCTGGAGCACTATCGAATAAGGACAGAAAACAACACAAGTTGGCAGACTTGGATTCAGACTTGGTACTCACCGAACTTGGACCGATTTCTGGATGGCTCTTGCTTGAATTCTGCTCGAATTTCAACTCATAAAACAGAGGGACTTATGAACAACATTTCTGGTAATCTAAGAAGGTTCAACGTTGGATCAAAACACGCATAAACTTTGCTGTAAATTTCCAACAGAGACAGAACTGTCGGACAGAATCTCTCTTGCAACAACGATGGTTTATGGTTCGAAAACTTGGCTAAGTGTGTGGTTAATCTTCCTGGATTTATTTGGACAGATTATAGCTTGGTTTGTGATGCTAAGATGACACAACCACGCTGGAACCAGATTCAGAAAAGTTATCAAAACTCCAACTAAATCTGGAACAGAAACTCGATGGAACTTGTTGCTGGTTTTGGGAGGCAAAAAGCTTCGGTTGTTTGCTGCTGGATGAAGGTGAATTGGTGATTGAAAGTGAGGCTGAGACCTTGCTTTTATAGAGGCATAAACTGACCCAAAGGTGGAAGGACTCTCGGTTGGATCAGATCAAATCCGAAGACTCCTACATGAGATGCAACTCTTCGGCTGGATGGACTCTTCTCGGTTGGATCTTTCTCAGACTGATATGCTGCTATCATGAAGGAGTTTTGGCTTGGTTAAGGAGTGTCCAAGTAGGTGTTTAACTTGCCTTGGAGTCTTCGAAATTGAGGAACAAACTTATACAAAATCGAGACAGATTAATAATAGATTTCGAATGCCAAACTTGGCAAAACACGAGTTGAAAGGCACGGAAGTTCTCTTGCTGCAATGGTTCAATTAATTGGCTCAATTCCGCGAGTGGTTTAATAAATTTGGGACTCCTTGATGTGGTGCAATTCTTGGCTAGAGTTTAGAGATTTTTAAACTCTTCTTAGCAAGAATTCTATACCTACTAAACCAAAAATTTTAACTCTAAATTGATAGTGTTCTAGTTAAACTATAACACTTAGAATTTTAAATACCCAAAAGAGTTTGTTATGGATTAGTTAACTCAATTGTTGAATGACTCAAAAATCCGGGTCTTTACAGGGAATGCCTCAATTAAAAGGGATAAGATGGCAGATTTCACTTCATGCAAATTATAATGCACTTGGCATAACGTCGACGATGATCAATCGATATTATAACAGTCCTACAACTGAGTAGAGACCGAAGAAATCGATGAAACGAAATTAAAACGAAAACTTTCAGCACAAATTGGCAAAAACAAAGAACACAACACCAATAATCAAATCAAACAATAATGGCAAATGAATCTTGAAATAGCAGGCAGCTCCAATCAATTAATTCACAGCATGGCAGTTACTCCTGATCTCGCCCTGAGTTCCGGTGAGCACTTCGATCTTTCCCATCTTCACCATTGCATCTGCAAACTTCCTCGCCCATATATATCCATTTTGTGCATTGTTTAAGACAATTTTCTTAGTTAAAGGGGTGTTAAACAACGTTTGATCCGAGGTTAAAAGACCCTTATTCACCTTCAAACCCAAATAGTACTTGTTGTCCAAAAGATTAGGGCTGGAAGAATCAAGATTTGCTGTAGGGTTTTCTGTTGTTGTCCCATTAACCGGTGGAGGACAGATTCTTTTCAAGTATGCTGCATATTTATGGTCAAGGGTCGGGTCGACAGTTGGGTAGAGACGACTAGAGAAGGAACTGCAGTGAGAAATGCCGATCGAATGAGCGCCGGATAATGTCACCATTTCATCAAGGGACAGCCCTTTTCTGGCGAAGTTATCCCTGAGCGCTGAGGCATTGAAGAATGGTGGGGGCAGATTCAGTAATGGTTCGAGTTTTAAGGAGACGTTTCCATCTCGTCGGCCAGATGGGACGTCGTAGTATATGTTCCCGACTTTCCATGCGCTGTCACGAGCTGCAAATGCGAGGATGTCTGCACATGAGACGATGCCGGGGCATCGGACCTCGAGCTCGGCTTTGGCTGCATCTATCACCTCGAAGCCTCGCAGGCTTCCCTTATTTGGGATGCTTTCCTTTTCAGAATCTAGTCCATCCAACAGCACAGAAGCATCACATCCCTGTAAACATGAGCTATATAAGATTACATATTACAGTTATAGAATGACACAACATGTATATATGTTAAGAACTAAGTATGCGATTATAAAAAAATTTTAAAGTTATTTTGATTATACATCAATCCTACTCTAACATAAAAATTTTATACATTGTGTTTGCTCTATTTAATAGTTTCACAAAAGTACATTTTAAGAAATATATTGTAGATTTCATTATCAGTAACGTGGAGAATATCTAGCATAAAACCTTTATTACAAATTTGTCACATCGATGTGCTTTGACATCTATTACTATATATATTATAAAGAGAGAGCATGCTAGAGAAATTACTTGGCCTATTGGTATGGTCATGTAATTACCAAAATGCCCCTAAATCTTTTATTAATCACAAATAGTATGCCAACATACAAAATGACTGAAATATCCATGAGACTTTTAATAATTTCAATTTATTCTAATATACTATATTATTAAAATGTCGGTAATGCCCTTAGTAATATCGTCAATTACAATATTATCATATCACATAATATTTGTAATTACATATTTATATCATATAATTTTTTTTGAAAAATTTACATAAAATTATATGTGCTTGCATCGTGTGCCAAAAATCGCTAGTAATTATAAAGAATCAACGTAGCAAATGAAATATTAAATAAAAACTTTCCAAAAAATTTAAGAACAATGGCTAATTGGCAGGCGAGAAGTATGATGAGCACGTACCCGGACGAAGCAATCATGGAAATGCAACCTTATAAGGCCAGCAGCAAGTCCAGGGTTAAGCCTAACGAATTTGCTCACATACTTTTGCACTATGAATTCGGCCGGAGGACAAGATTGTCTGTAGAATCCCACCCGAAATGGTGGCTGGAACCTCGGTGCGGCCTCCGAAACCGAATAAGATAAAATGAAAATAGAGAGAAATGTAACTATTATTTTACTATCGAAATATTTAACCATTTTGCGCGTTTACTAAATGACTACAAATATGTATCTCAGGTTATTGAGATATATATATTTCAAGAGTAAAATTAGATGGAATATGGAGAATCGATTGCTAGTATTTATAGGCACCGGAGGGTGCAGGAGATTGTGGATTTAAACAAAGACGTACTTGTGTAGATGTAAACAAGTTGCATTTTCTTATATGGTTAAATCTGAGCTTGATCTCCACGACTATCCAATTTGTTTCTTTTACTAACAGTTCAATATTTGAATTCTTCTTGCTGATTTGTATATTCAATTTTGATTGGAGTTATTGGGTAGCATTATCTGTGACTATTATTGTTTACGGTTAAGTAGTTGCTACTCTACGTGCCCTGTGGGAGTATCTACATTTGGATGAGAATACTCTCATTCATATTGGACCAATATTATCTATGTTGGATGAGAGTATTTCAATTTAATAGTTGATCTGCCCCTAAGGGCCTTAGGGGTAGCATCAACGAAACAACTGTCAGGGACAGCATCAATCAAACCACTGTTGATTTTGATTACTATCTTTAAGGGCAGCATCAACCAAACAAACTATCTTTAGAGGTAACATTAACCAAACCATTGTTGACTTTGATTAAAGCTAATAGGTAATATCCTTCTGTCTGAATGGCAAGACGTTGGATCAATTTCCCTAGGCCAATCTAAGTTTTTTTATTAATTTGGGTCCAACATGATTCCAAGAACCGGGGTCGAGATTATTTTTTTAAACAAGACAATAAAGATAGGGAATGAAGAATGTTTCTTATGAGTTGACTTTTTAAGTTTCTAACACACACACACACACATATATATATATATATATATATATATTGATGTGGTAGGGGAATTAGACCACATCGGGTAAAATGGTTGCCGAGCAGGAAAACGTCCGAACAGAAAAATACCCGAAGAAGTCGATACTCTGCTCGGTCCCACGTGGTCAAACAGTAACCTAAAGACCCGGTCATAGTGGCTAGTCAAACCGGATTTTCCGGACATACCATGAATAAAATGTGCCATATATAAAAGAGCAATTAGTTGGGAAGATTAGTGGAGTTAGTGGAGGAGTTAGTGGCTTAATTAAGGGGCTAAAATCTTGTATTAAAAGAGGGATCAACTACCGAAACAAAGGAGGCACATTTTCTGGAGATTGATATTTTTTAGTCTATTATTAGAGGGAATTTTCTGGGAAAAAAGACTCCGAAGAGAGCAAAATTTATGTCTGTTCGGTCTTTTTTGTTATTTTCATAAACAATTTGTGTAAGTCATTGAACAATTATTTTTTGTGTCTAGAGAGTCCTGTAAATCATCAATATTTATAGTGGAGCTTTATACTGGACTAGGTCCCGTGGTTTTTTCTCTCAATTCGAGGGTTTTCCACGTAAAAAATCTTGGTGTATTCCTTTTATTTTGCGTAAACACCTAATTCTACCAAACACGTAAAATAACGGATCACATCATTGACGCCGTCTGTGGGAACAATTGAGAGAAGGCGTAGATGTCAAAGGCAGTAGAGTTTGGAAGAAACCAAATCTGGTGGGTGACTGGGAGGATGAATATTTGAGTTAAAACTTCATGGGCGTAACTCATTCTGGCCGTCATACTCTCCGATTTATTCTAGCAATCTCTCCATTTCTTGTTCTGGCCCCTTCATTTATTACCGTGGCCTCTTGAAAAAAATCAGAGATCTCCAAGTCTAGTTTGAGAGTTCCACCAGAGATCACCTATCTTTTGAATTTCTATTTCCACCAACAGTGAGATTGGCTAGAGAGATTTTGAAAATTTAAGAGCAAATGCAGAGGTTGTCCCACTTCGATAGATCGACGCATTTCGATCACTATCTTCACCTTGCAGACATTGATTGACACCAATTGATTCTTTCACCACAAGAATTCTAGCCACTCTTGAGCATGGTTTGTACAAACCTTACGCCCTGATGAATCCAAAGTCCCGGCGTTGATGACATCTCCCAAAACTTTTATGCTCCGATTCATGGAAAGCCAGAAGAAATCTGTCAAGAACCACGTTCCCAAAATTATGGGGGATTCGACAAGAATCATTGCTGGGTTTGTGATGAACAATCATGATTGAGGTGTCGGATGAGTTTTGACCCGAGTTACATTTGCTTCATTTTCAGCGCTACTGTGCTGGGGTCTCATGCTTCATTTCCTACGGCCTAGAGACGAATTGGCCCAGAATATGTGGCAGCCCTATGCACGCCAAGTAGGTGGAAAGGAAATTCTCCAGTTGCTGTCACCACGCCGAAGTCCTGGCCTTTTGGGCAAAGCAGATGGCTTGATTATAGCTTAATTACAGGAATCTTAAGTCTCCAATAACTCATGAAACAAATGATCGCCAGCTGTCCCAAGATAATTGGTAAAATATGGTCAATGCCATCAAACCATCCATGATGAGGTTGCGTCACATTAAACTAGATGTTCATCCACATCACGCACCAGAGATGGAATTGTCGCTGCATTCAGCGACGCATATGGCGGGTCATTGTCGACTTCCTCCGAAGAATCCTCTTCTTCCCCGGATGAGTCTGAGTTCAGCCATCCTTGTCGGTGGTGGGAGGAGCTTCGGATCAATATGTTAGAACCTTGGCAGCCGAAGTTTTCCCTTCCATCATTTGTAATAAAGATTCTGTGTCATCATCTTCTCCATTCTCTATTGTTAAAGCTAAAAAGAATGGATGAAGAGAAAGGGGGTGTTCAGTATGATGGTTTCACCTTTTCAATATTGACTATAATGGGATTCGATCTGTTGGACTTCGGCTATTTCGGGAAGAGTAGGCTACAATTCATCTCGAGGACATTATTTCCATAATAATGCAACTCCGGGAATATCATCTAACAACCCGCTTATTTGAAGAGATAAGTCCTTTGGTTATTTTTTATTTTCCCATAAATGACTAAAATATCAATTGTTCATGTGATTATGTCAATTGCTCATATGATTTATGCAGTTAAAATACGAGGTTTTATTTGATCAGTATTCTTATTATTAGATGTTTAAAGTTTCCCAAAATGGATGTTGAAATAATCTTCAATTTGATAGGGTTGGGGCTGCTTTATGTTTAATTACTCAAAAGCTGAAATTTTATGGGGTTACATCACATCTCATGCGTTCGGTTTGGTATTCTGTCTAATCTCCTCACCCTACTATTTTTGAATTCGACCCTTTTTAAATAGCATGCGAACATGTAACGATCAAATCTTGATCGATGGGGTTCACGCAGGGAAGCTGTTGAAGATACAAAAGTGTAGTGCATTTTAAAAGCATGTTTTTGCTGGTGCTTTAACTTTTGGATTTTATTTTCTTCTTTTGAGTTGATTTCTAGCAGAGATTGGACAAGGGAGAAGTCGAAAGTGTGTAAACAGTGACGTATGAAGCAATATGAGATTTGGTAAAGTTGGCAAAGCTCTTGACCATCGATTTGCATCCTCATCTTGAAGCCACTGATGGACACCAAATCCGATCCTTTCACCAAGAATTCAGCCAAACTTGAGCACGATTCGTACAAAGTCAGTAATCTCAAAAGTGGGAATTCCTTCTCTCGTTCATGCTACGAGGATGTGGAGGCCTCAGCCTAAACTGATGCTGGGGAGTAACTTGAAAGTCCTCAAGAACGAACTTGATCAATATCAATGCTTGGCTTGGCTTTAGGAAATCTAGGGCTCTTGCTTGACTTATCTTGACTATTTCTGAGTTACGGGGATAGGCAACATTGTGAAGAAATATTAGTTTGAGCAGTGGAGCTAATGAAGCCAGTAGCTTGTAATGGTCATGAAGCTGAGCTACCTAATTCGCTAATGCCACCCCGGCCTTGGTTACTGGTTCTACGACTCACCAGCTTGATCTCTACATCCGTGACTTTATTTAAGGTCATCTCATCTACTATTTTAATTTCTTAAACAAATATTTTTGTATTGTGCTATTTATTATTTCAGGACAAGATAAATAGCTCGGGCATGCAATCTAGCAGTAAGGCCCTATTACATCGAGCTCAGGCGTGCCATCTGGCAGTAAGGCCAATTACATTGAGCTCGGGCATGCAATCTAGCAGTAAGGCCCTATTATTGGTGCTCGAGATGTTCGAGTACGTTTATTATTGATGCTCGGGATGTTCGAGTACGTTCTATTATTGGTGCTCGGGATGTTCGAGTACGTTCTATTATTGGTGCTCGGGATGTTCGAGTACGTTCTATTATTGGTGCTCGGGATGTTCGAGTACGTTCTATTATTGGTGCTCGGGATGTTCGAGTACGTTCTATTATTGGTGCTCGGGATGTTCGAGTACGTTCTATATTGGTGCTCGGGATGTTCGAGTACGTTCTATTATTGGTGCTCGGGATGTTCGAGTACGTTCTATTGTTGGTGCTCGGGATGTTCGAGTATGTTCTATTGTTGCTCGGGGTTGCGAGCTTATTTTATTTATTGTCCGTTGTTGGCGGGTTAAATACATGATCGGGATGTTTGGTATGTATTTGAATCTAAAACGTGACTGTGTATTTATTGCTCGGGGTAGCGAGCTTGTTTTTATTTATTGTCCGTTGTTGGCGGGTTAAATACATGATCGGGATGTTTGGTATGTCTTTGAACCTAAAACGTGACTAAGTGATTGATGCTCGGGGTTGCGAGCTTATTTTATTTATTGTCCGTTGTTGGCGGGTTAAATACATGATCGGGATGTTTGGTATGTATTTGAACCTAAAACGTGACTAAGTGATTCATGCTCGGGGTTGCGAGCTTATTTTATTTATTGTCCGTTGTTGGCGGGTTAAATACATGATCGGGATGTTTGGTATGTATTTGAACCTAAAACGTGACTAAGTGGTTCATGCTCGGGGTTGCGAGCTTATTTTATTTATTGTCCGTTGTTGGCGGGTTAAATACATGATCGGGATGTTTGGTATGTATTTGAACCTAAAACGTGACTAAGTGATTGATGCTCGGGGTTGCGAGCTTATTTTATTTATTGTCCGTTGTTGGCGGGTTAAATACATGATCGGGATGTTTGGTATGTATTTGAACCTAAAACGTGACTAAGTGATTCATGCTCGGGGTTGCGAGCTTATTTTATTTATTGTCCGTTGTTGGCGGGTTAAATACATGATCGGGATGTTTGGTATGTATTTGAACCTAGAACGTGACTGTGTGATTATTGCTCGGGGTAGCGAGCCTATTCGGTTTACTCGTGGGATCGGGATGTTTGGTCCACGTTTAAACTTAAAATTATCAATGTTATTCTGTTCGGGATCTTTTCCCTTGAGCCCCAATCATATTTTATCTGCTCGGGATGTCTTTTCCTCGAGCTCGGTTATATTCATTATTTCCGGATATTTCTTATTCCAGCGGAGCTTTATTTGCTCGTGATAACTATTTGAGCTTTATTTGCTCGGGATATTTTTTATGTTCGATTCTCGGGAGGGATTCTTTTTTTTTTCCAGAAGTTCTGAATGGTTATTCAATGGGGTATTCGATGAGCTCGAATGTATTGTTTGTTGTACCCATGACGAGCTTTATTTGCTCTGAATAATTTCTTATACTGGATTCTGACACATTTCATCTGCCCCGGATGTTTATCTATTATCTATGGAGCTCGGTTTTATCTTATGAGCTTTATTTGCTTCGTGATAATTATTATACCTCGACATTAGTTGAGCTTTATTTGCTCGGTGTGTTTTTTATTGGATAGATTCAACCCTCAAAATTCACAAGTTTCGAAAAATACATCATAATGGCAACTGTGATTTTATCCGATGTATATAAACCAAGATCTCGACTTCGCTCATCTTGCTTTACTTGAGGGGGGTGATGTGATGTGGTAGGGGAATTAGACCACATCGGGTAAAATGGTTGCCGAGCAGGAAAACGTCCGAACAGAAAAATACCCGAAGAAGTCGATACTCTGCTCGGTCCCACGTGGTCAAACAGTAACCTAAAGACCCGGTCATAGTGGCTAGTCAAACCGGATTTTCCGGACATACCATGAATAAAATGTGCCATATATAAAAGAGCAATTAGTTGGGAAGATTAGTGGAGTTAGTGGAGGAGTTAGTGGCTTAATTAAGGGGCTAAAATCTTGTATTAAAAGAGGGATCAACTACCGAAACAAAGGAGGCACATTTTCTGGAGATTGATATTTTTTAGTCTATTATTAGAGGGAATTTTCTGGGAAAAAAGACTCCGAAGAGAGCAAAATTTATGTCTGTTCGGTCTTTTTTGTTATTTTCATAAACAATTTGTGAAAGTCATTGAACAATTATTTTTTGTGTCTAGAGAGTCCTGTAAATCATCAATATTTATAGTGGAGCTTTATACTGGACTAGGTCCCGTGGTTTTTTCTCTCAATTCGAGGGTTTTCCACGTAAAAAATCTTGGTGTATTCCTTTTATTTTGCGTAAACACCTAATTCTACCAAACACGTAAAATAACGGATCACATCATATATATATATATATATATATATATATATATATATATATATATAAGTCAACGAATTCTTTAATCCCATAAATATTATCTAACATTTTTTTTCAAAAAACTTAGGTATTTTAATATATCAAGCTTGTACGATTTAGTTTTGATTGTGTAGAGAGCATAGCCGGACCTGAGGTAAGGTCCAAGAGGCGATCGGCTCAGGCTCAATCTTGAGAAAGGGCTAAAAAAATATTTATTAATTTGCAATGAAACGATTAGAACTGCAAATTCGATATAATTTATATAGCCAATAAAACTTGTGAAGAAAAGAGTGAAAAAATCTTCTTAGTTCAGCTTAATCCAATCAGGTTGATGAGATTTTTTTCTCCTCTAAACCTTGGAAGAAATTTTTTAAAATTTTGAGTATTAACCCGCTGAGTTTTCTTCTCTTAATTCGGATTTTCTTGAAATTTCTATTGAAAATTAGGTGATTGCATGAATTTCTTTAATTAGTATCCCTCTTATCATTTCATTGGCAACTTATTTTTATTGGATTTTTTTTTATCTTTAGTATGTCAAAAGGGTAAGAGTAAGACGAGTTCGAGTCGTGTTTGGAGCAAAAAATTGATTTACCTTTTACGACCTTATTATTTGATTATATTATAAATATTTTGAATATTATATATTATATATCCTTAAATTTGAGCCTATACCACGAGTTTAATTTTGAAAAACAATCATTAATGAATAAGAATAAAAAGTGAATCCAACTTATTGTTTGAGGACTCGATTTTGTAAGTTCGACTCAGGCCAAAATAATTATCAGATACTACCCTATTAGGGAGAAGGGGATGTTGGTGAAAATGGCCGTATACATCACGCCTGGAATCCTTGAACATATATTGGTATTGTTTAAAATTATGGAGCCTCGGGTATTCCAATATAATAAACATAAATTTTGAAAAAATAAAACATTTTAAAGAAGTATAAATTTTCATTTTTTAACTAAAACCAAATAATAAATAGACAATATCTCGAATGTGTTTTGGTTAAACAGAAAACATCACAAGTCCTAACATAACATAGACGGAGCCTTTAGCACCAAAAATATAGTAGAGTATAGTATGATATTTTTAATGAATTGAATTGATATTTGATGTTGTGTATACGACCACTGGCGGATATACCACCAGGCAAGGGGGTAAGTGCCCCCTTGTTTTTCAACTCAAAATACCTAAAATACCCCTACCCACATACAAAATTTAAAAATACCCTTTAAAAAATATTTTCCCATTTTTTGGCCCTAAATATTAAATAATACATTTTCATGTTTCATCGGTCAACTATCAAACTAAAACCCCAATCCACTTTCTCCCTCTTTTCTCTCATAGTCGGCTGTCGCACGCCCATTTGATTTTTTCTTCTTGGCTTCTTGCTGTCTTCCATAGCCGTAGGGATCTTAAGCTCGGAAATGAGATAAACACCCAAAATGAGAAATGTTTGCGTTTCCAAGTGTTTGAATGAGATGAAAATGAGATAAACACCCAAAATGAGATAAACCCAGACTAAAACTTAATAATTTATTCTTGATATTTATTAAAGCACAAAAAGAACTCGCTTTTCAAGGGCATCTACGCATGGTTTTTCAAACAGTGTGTGAGAGAAGTAATTAAGACAAAATGTTACCTTTTACTATTAATTTTTTTTATCTTATTTTATTTCTTGTAAGATGTGCCCTCCCTTGAAATAAATCCTGCGTCCGCCACTGTATACGACCATATATATATGGCTTACAAGATGATCTTGAAGATATGATAAGACTACATTCAATCTTCTTAAATATGGAAATAATCAAGCTAATCTATTCAAATCTGCACAACATGATTTTAGGAGGATTTCTTGATATGAGTTTCTTAAACACGCCTCAGTAAAATTGAGGTGACATCTGCCACAAAGATTTTGGAACACAGGAGCGAGAATCGAGTGCGGTGTAGCGGCTTGGTGAGAAGATCAGTTAATTGATTGTCTGTCCGGATAAAAGAAACACGCAAATGACCCTTGGTGAGGAGATCACGTACGAAATGGACATCTAGAGAGATGTGTTTCATACGTGTGTGCATGACAGGATGGATTGCAAGGCGCGTAACACTGATATTGTCACACCAAATATGGGGTGGTGTACGAAGCAGGATTCCGAGTTTTGTAAATAAGTTTGCAAACTTCAGAGGCAGTGGTAGCTAAGGATCGATATTCAACCTCAGTGGAGTAGCGTGAGACTCCTTTTTGCTTTTTTGGTCGCCAAGAAATAGGATTTGGCCAAGAAAGATAATGTATGCAGAGGTGGGCTTTCCATCAGATGCATCGCCACCCCAATCAGCATCAGAGAATGCACTGAGAGTGAGACCGAGGTGAGGGCGCAGAAGGAGGCCGTGATGAAGGGTGCCTTTGAGATACCGGAAGATCGATTTGATAGCTGACCAATGTAAAGGTTCCGGAGCAGACATGAACTGCACAAGGCGGTTGACTATAAATGCTATTCAGGACGAGTAAGTGTCGGGTACTACAATCCTCCAATGGCTTGATGATATTCAGTAGGAGAAACAAGATCATTTTTGCTTGTGGATGGACTAGCTGCCATGGGTGTGTCAAGGGTTTTGAGTCCTCCATGTGGTGACGGCGTAGCAAGTCAAGAGTGTGCTTGTGCTGGGAGAGAAATAAACCCTCACGAGATGAAGCAACTGTTGGGATTAATAATAATAAAATTGGGTTTAATTGATAAAAGCCCAATAATTATTATAATTTTGTTAATGAGAACAAAATTATGGTAAGTTAATTATGAATAGTCAGTTAGGCTACAGAAATCCCATATTGAGAAAATGAGACACTTATGGTTTGTTTATAACGAGATAAAAATAAATAGAGTGTAGTTAAGTAGAAAATATGGGTGCCCCTCGCGCACCGTCCGTCCGCTCCGCTCCGCTCGGGTCGTCTCGTCTCGACTCGACTCTCCGTGTCGCGCCGCCTAGCGCGTGTCGCTGTCGCATAGGCAGCCCTATCTTTTTACTACTCGGATTTCGGAAATGACTTTTCATCTACCTGACTTTTCATATTCTGTTGGGTATTAAGTTTGAGACTTTTCACCTACCTGCATAATTGATGTCAGATTTAAGTGTGAGACTTAAATCCATATCAATCTGATGTTAATTGTTGAGACTTTAATCTACCCCATTAAACTTTACACTTAATTTCTGAGACCTTTGGAGTGGTCTGCTGCTCAGCTATATAAGCTGCTTCAGCCATATGTTTTTATTCATTCCGAAAATCTTCATACATACATATAGCATTCTGCATTGAGAGTACTGCACACTGTTAGTGTTCGAAGGAGTCTGCTCGGAGTTTTGCTTCAATCCGAACAGAGGTGATTGGACGTTGTACCTTGGAACTCACTTGTCCGGGAGGCCAGAAGCTAAGGCGGGCAAATTTGAGTTTACTGGCACACGGCTTGCTGTGGCCTCGTCCAGAAATTGTTTCCAGATTCTTGTTGATTAAGTCTTCAGTTTATAACTACTACTGTAAGTCTAATGCTTTTGTAGTTTGATTGTTTGATGTTATAATTATATTGTTTCTGTTCACAGTATAGTTTCTCTTTTTTATTACAATTGTTTAAACTGATTCAACTCTTTCGATTTAAATAAACAATACCAACAGCAACCTCAACCCCAAGAAAATATGATAGACCACGAAGATCTTTGACAGCAAATCGAGAATTGAGATGTCAAATGACTTTAGTAATGAGACAACTATCAGATCACGTAATGATCAAATAATCGACGTAGATAAGAATATACAGTCTTAGTGTTCCCCGATGAAGTATGAAAAGTGAAGTATCAGATCGTGATTGGACAAGCCAAACAAGAAAAGAGCAGCATTGAGTGTGATACCAAGCACGAGGTACCTGACGAAGTCCATACAATGATTTCCGAAGGCAAGCAGACATGATCAAGAGACGATGGATCAGCAAAACCAGGGGGTTGAGACATATAAACTATTTCTGCAAGATCACCATGAAGAAAGACATTGCTGATATCAATTTGACGAATATACCACTTATGAGTAAGGGCAAGTGATAGAATCACGCGAATAATCATGGGCTTGACAACTGGGCTAAATGTCTCTGTGTAGTCAATCCTGGACGTTGGTGAAAGCTTTTGGCAACAAGGCGGGCTTTGAATTTTTCAATGGTACCATCAAAATTACGTTTGATTCGGAAGACCCAGTTGCAGCCTATAACATTGTGATGAGAATTAGGCGGGACAAGGGTCCAAGAGCCATGTTGGGTTAAGGCAGTGAATTCTTCGGACATAGCAAGACGCCAACAGGGGTCTTTGAGCGCTTGGGATACACAAGTGGGTTCGATGTCATCAGGAAGATGATGTTTCGTACCTTGAAATATTTTATTGGGTCGGTGGATATTGTTCATACTCAGTGTGCGCATGTCATGTGTGCGAGTCGGTGGAGCTGGACACGTAGGGCCGGTGGTGTCAGGCGGTGTAGTAGAACTAGAGGAAGGGCCGATAGCCGAGGAACCATCAGAGCTTGAAGGCATGTTTGGAGATGACGGAGTTGGTATGTAGATAGTTGTCGGAGGCACGAAGAATTGAGGTAGGGTTTCTATTGATAAGATAAACAGCGGTTGCAAAGGCATGCACCCATAAGGTTGGGGGAAAGGAGGCATGAGTCAAAAGAGTCCTGCCAGTTTGAACAATATGTCTGTGAGTCGTTCAGCTGTGCCATTTTGCCGAGGTGTGTGAGGTGCAGTGGTAAGCCAACTAATACCATGAGACCCAAAGAAACTTCCTGAGGGCGATAAATTCGCCATCATTGTCACTATAGAGGCTTTTTATAGAGTGACAAATTGTTTTTCCACTAAAGACATAAATAGCTGGAAGATGTCGGCAACCTGTGATTTGGCATGCAAGGGATCGAACTAGCATTATTTTGTGAAATGATCAACAAGCAGTAAATAATACTTTGAGCCATCCTGTGGACACAAGGCCCCATACATCAACATATATATAATGTAAGGGATGCAAGCTGTGTAGAGAAGTATCAATAAATGGAAGTTGTTGCGATTTATTACGATTGCATGAGTCACAACAAACTTTGAAATAGATAACTGTGTAACAATTGGAATTTTAAATTTAGAAATAATGTAAGAGCTAGTGTTGAAACTAGGATGTCCAAGATGAGCATGCCATGTGTTGCCTGAGGTCTTGACGCCAATGTGAGCTGCTGCACCAAAAGTTCGAGGCGATGAGGTAATCTGGTAAGTGCAATTATTACATATGTCATGAACCATTGTCGCCCCCGTGGAGCGATCCTTCAAATAAAATAAGACGGATGGAACTCAATAAAGACATTGTTATATGCAGTAAACTGATGGACATATAATAGGTTACGTTGTGCAGTAGGGACACATAGCACATTAGATACATGAAAATATCGATCGGGTAAGGCTAAAACTAGAACTTCATGTGTGAGAGATATACAAACCTGTACCAACAGCGATTTTGACTTCCTCGGTGCCATCATATTCAGAGTGAATTTGTAAATTTCCGAGGTCGCTAGTGATATTATGAGAAGCACCAGAATCAACGAGCCATTGTGAAGGATACGAGGAAACATGAAGGGGTGACTCTGCCATATGAACCGATGCTTGTAGTTTATTGAAGTGTAGAGTGGCCCGGAGTGTTGCAAACTTGGCAAATTAATGGTGGGGCATTATAGGAGCCATACATTGTGGAAATCCACCACTTGAAGGAAAAGGAGACGGGCTGCCAGTGTACTGTTGTGGTGCGTAATTGTTGTGACGTCCTAAAGTGCGAAAGGTTTGTCGACCCCTAGCGCAAGAACAACCCATGTGAGTATTGTTAGAAGGCCGAGATTGATGCAATGTCCGAGGGGCAGAGGATGAACCAGAAGCTGCAGTATTGGCGGTGGCAATTAAAGAGGATGATGTAGTGTCAAGGCGTTTGAGATATGACTCATGTGGGATGATTAGATCATATAATTCATCAAAGCAAAGAGATGACTCACTAGTACGTATAGGAGAAGCTATCTCACAGTATTGGTGACCCAAGCCGTTTAGAACGTACAATGTTACGTCATCGTCAGAGACTGGTTTGTTGATAATAGCTAATTCATCAGCTTTAGATTTGATGGATTGGAGGAAGTCACCGACTGGTTGTGAGCCGAGAGTGGCACGGGATAAGTCATCCTTGTGTTGCATGACCCTTGTGCGTGAACAATTGGCAAATAGTCGTTTAAGGATCTGACATGCATCGGCACATGTGGTGGCCGAAGAGACAAGGGGGAGAACCTCAGGTGATAGCGAACCAACAATTGCAGAAAGTAAGAGCTGGTCCTGATGAAACCATTGAGCAAAGTCAGGAGATGGTTCATCAACACTGCCCGGTGGTGGAGGGATACAACCTTCAAGGTATCCTGTTACATAGACCCGACCACGGTTCAGAACCGGCGGTTCACCGTCAGTTAGATGGTTTAGAACCGGTGGTTCGACGGTTCAAGAAATATCGACTCTTAACCTTAACCTTCCTCGACGATTTCAGTTATGGTTCATGAACCGACGGTCCGGTTACTGTTAACCAACGGCTACCGTTTGACCATTATTTTTTTTAAAAAAAATTAAAAAATTATTAAAATTCGAATTAAATTGTAAAAAGTGTTTGAATGTGTTTTCATCCATGGATTAAATATAAAATAACGTGAAATGAATTCAAGCTCAGATAATCCAAATGTGTAAGATATATTTGTTTGATTAATATATATAAATTATAACACTATGTTTAGATCAAAAATGCTCTTATAGCTTAGTGATTGAAGCTAATTGTTCAAGTTGGAGGTCATGAGTTCAAAGTTATACCCTAACATATACTTTAAATTTAAAAATTTTAAAAAAATTAAAATAAACCCTTGAACCGACGGTTCAGAGGTGACCCTTAACCGACCCTATAGACTGATTGGTTATGGGTCCGACCATTCGAACCGTTGACCCGGTTAACCGGCCCATTGACCACGGGCCGATTTTGGGCTGGTTCAGGGTCGATGATGACTTTGGTCAGGTTAGCGTTACATTATATCCATTGTACAAAGTGATGACCTGCGAACGCCAGAAGGGGAAGTTGGAGGGGGTGAGGCGCAAATGAAGGTGTTGATGGGCATTGATTGGAACAACAGGGTGTACGGCAGTGGTGTTTAGTGAGGGACATTCCCCAAATCATATTTAGTATAAAAATGCATGACTACAATATTCCCACGAACTCATAAAATCTGATAAGAGTAACATAAAGGCTTCATAACTTGATGACACGAGCTCCCTTTACTCATTGTGCAATAACCCCAATGGCACTGCTAGCTAGTTTATCAATCTCATATCCATCTATTGCATAATGTTGAATAAAGAATAGTATGTTTACTTTAAATGATTTAAATAAATAAAATAGAGATTTCAAATCTAATCTCATAGCGTACCCAACCACTATTGTGTGGATATACACAAATATGCTAGAAATTCCTATTTTTGGGACAGCCATGGCAGACAAAGCCCTATAATCCATTTGAACTATGGTATCATAGCCTTATAATCCATTTGAAAGCTCGACAAATGATGCACACAACACCGGCTCCATAATAGTCTCATATACACTTCCATCTCGCTGATGTTACTCCACAAATCAATCAATAAAAATAAGGAAATAAGGCTCATCATATATTACGGAAATATTGTTGCTTCCCTGAAAGACACTGCCCTCAGGGACATCATCCACCATCCACGTGGAATCCACTATCCTTAAGGGCATCATCAAACAAACCATATATTACTGTTATCCTTAAGAACACTAATCAACTATTTGCTTGGGTAAGTTTGTATTATGGTTTAGTTGTGTTCCTCGTTGAGTGATGGATGGTATTTGTGAGCTCTGTTGATGTTATAAATTCAAGAGTATGATGCCTTTTGTGTTAGAGTTATTATTGCTGTTTTTGGTCCAAAAATCTTGTTATGTGTTGATTAACTCCTTGTTGCTTGAGTTGAGTGGAAATTTTTGAGTTGAAAAAGGGGGATTTTTTGAGTTACAACATCAACAGATTGGTGATCGTTCGGTTGCAACAACACTGATCGACCGGCAAGAATTGATGAAGAAGAAGAAAAATTTTAGGGTAACCGATCGATTTGTAACCCCATTGGTGGAGTGCGAACTGAAATTTTGAAAATAAAGGGCTACCGACCGATTGGAAAGTACCGTGATCGATCAGCAGCGATAAAAAAAATTTAAAGAAAAGAGAGAGAAGAAAAAAAAGAGCTGAGGCGACGAGGGGCGGACTGCAATCTATTCCTAATTAAATGTTTGTCGTACTTATTGTTGACACACTATGAGCTTGAGTATATGCATGATTTTAAGACTACATGCATACGGATATTAATATTAAATTGATATTGTGGGTAGAGCCTTCTCGAGCCTCGGAATAAATACGTACGAGCAATAATAGTATATTTCGTTTATACTTATTGATTAAGCGATGAAAATATTGTGTGATGAATGATGATATTATGATATGTGTATCACGGGATGACACATTATTATTGTCAGGGTCGACGTTAGATAGAGCATGCGGCGATCGACGCAAGAGAAAGCGTACACCATTATTATTGTCAGGGTCGACACTAGAGAGGGCATACAACGTTATTATTGTTAGGGTCGATGCTAGAGAGAGCGTGCGACGTATTTTCAGGGTCGACGCTAGGGATAACGTGCTGCGTTATTATTGCCATGGTCTAAGCTAGATAGGCGTACAATGTTATTATTTCCAGGGTTGATGCTAGAGAGAGAGTGCGACATGATTATCGTTAGGGTCGGCGCTAGAGAACGCGCGAATTGATTATTATGTTATATGATCGTAATTAGCATGGAAAGAAGTATTGTGAATATAATGAATTAATGTGGTAATGATCTTACAGTACAGTTGTGAATTTTGGAAATAGGAGCATCCTAAAGATTTATAATATGATATTTATCAATTATGGGTTTTATGATTGTGACGTTATGGAACAAGAACAGTCCAATAGGTTCGAGTATTATTTCAGATACACAGGGGGAGTACCCCTTTTGTTATATTATTATTTATGATGTGCATTATGAATTGTGAAATTGATATTTATATGTCTTTTATTTTATTTGTATGATCATCCTGTGTGAAAACTGTTTATGTGGAAACAGGTGTCATGTCTAGCTTTTGGGAAACATGGGGAGATAGAGTCAAGGTATCTAGAAGTCTAGCATAAATTACTTTGGAGTTAAGGGATTGTAGCTGAATGATTTTAATTTATTAAGTTATTATTTGGGAATTGTTTAATGTATTCAAGATTGTAAATTGTCTATCTCTGAGGTCGAGTTTTAGTTAGATATTTTTAAATTGTTAAGTTAATGGTAATGGATTATGATGATAATTGTGCTTGGGGAGTTTATGATATTGATATAATTGTGATTTGATTTTGGTATGACAGTTTATGGGGAGATTCTGTCAATTTTTTTATTAATTCCAACTTAATAATATCAGGTTATATCAATTTATGATGATAGTTTGGTAAATGGGTCTTACATATTCATTAGTTTATTTAATTTTTGAATATGGTTATAAAAAAATTTAATAAATATTAGCATCACTGATAGTTGGTTTTTTTAGTGTAATTATTTTTGGAGCTTAATTAATTAACAAATATATTGAAAATATTTGTGATTGTTTTAATATATTAATAATTATTGTTTGGAAAATATGTGATTTGTTTTAAAAAAATTAATGATACAACTATATTAAACATACTTATAATTTATATAGATAATGTGTGAATTTTTGAATTTTGAAAAGTGGTTGTGGTATGTATGATAATTATGAGTAAGTTATAAATTGACTAACATATGTTTTACATTTATTTACTTGATAAACTCGTAGACATACATAAAACGGAAGCCATGAGGCTATATATTAATATACCTCCAAGGAATATTATCACTAATAATCTTGCATTATCACTGTGCATTAATAATTGCATTTTATCTACCAATTTTTTATCCTTTAATTCCTATGTTATTAATTTTTGCCCCCCTAAACAATAATTAATTCTAAATTCGCCCTTGTATTCAGAAGACATCACGTCTCGGGCCTAGGTCCACGCAAGGGCGACTGCACAATGGACCGATATAGCAACTACTTCGTATCCGTCTTCGCTCTACAAAAATGATTAACCCAAGTTACTATAATAGTCTATTGTAAGCCTTTATAAACCACTTTAAACTTCCATCAACAACCAATGTGGGACAATGATATTACAACACGTGCATATACATGCAAACTTGGTGATAAATGAGTTGGAGGCATAATATATATTATAGTGATCTGATCCAACTTCGAATGGATATTGAATTATTGGAAGAAAAAGAAGGAATATTCTACCTGACCATGCATGCGAAATACCAATGGTATTCATCAATGGTGGTGTTGTGCATGAAAATGGAATAGATTCGCTCTGGTTTTTTCCCAATAAATTTACCTGAACTACATAAGCCTACTCGTCAGCTTAGAAGGATTGATTCATTTGCAGCATCTGAATTAAACTCGTGTCGAAACCATATATTTTATTTATTGTGTGCAAAAGTATAAAAAATATTTGACCATAATCATTTTTTTTGTTTTTTGATAAGGGATAGGGGATGAGAGGTCTTATACACAGCGGCCCTCAAGTTTAGGACGGCTGCCACTAGAGCCAAGGGATCATGGCTAGCTTATTTGATTTTTTTCCTTATTTACGGCCTTTATTTGTAAATAAGCAAAGGTACTACTAAGCTTGGTGGAGGAAAAAAACAAAATTGATCATGTAAGTTGGCTTATATATATTTTTGGTCATCTAATGTTCAAAATATGATCTTAGTGCAATAGTTTGATTTGTTTTCTCTCAGAAATACTAGTTATGGAAAACTCAACTAAAATCCCATGCAAACCAAAATAAAAAATCTTGATCTATCCAGCCCTTCACAATCAAAAGCTTGTAAGGTAAATTTTAAAATTATCTCATAAAATAGCGATCTTTACAATACTAGTTCCAAATTTTAAGGACAAATCAAATATAGTCTCATCGAATTGTTTTCAATCAAAAATAGTCCTAAACTTTTGATTTTATTTAATACTAGTCTCAAACTTTTCCGAATACAAATTTGCATCCACCACTCAAGTAATGTCTCCCCCTCGTAATGCCTCGCAAGAAATGGGAACAGAATACGGAACAAAAATTTTCAATCTTTTCAGTAATAATGCATAGGAAATCATGGGAAAAGGTATAATAATTGACTTATTTTTTGTAACTTCGTGATCTTCTACCAATGCACACTAAAATGTCCACTGCTTTTTCCCTCTCGCCCCATGTCCCCACATCAAAAAGAACAAAATATGAACCTGACGAAAGGCTTAACTATCAAAATCTTTTAGAGTTCCCTTTTGAAATCCCATATTAAGAAAACCATTTTATGCTTTAAAAAAAAAAAAAAAAAGTTTAGGGTCCCCCATAAAAAGGAGGACTCACTAGTATATAGACCCATAACGACCCATTTTTCGAAATCAGCAATTTCAAACAACCCTAGCGAGCACTTCCGGAGATACTCCCGTTCTTAAGTCGATTGTTTCGTTTTCCTTCTACGGTGAGATTGCATTTATTGGCTTTTGTCCTTGTGAAGTTCGGTTTCTCCCACGTAATCGATTAAAAACAAAAGTTTGAGACTATTTTTTATTAGAACAATTTCTACGGGACTATATTTAGTTAGTCCTAAAAATTTTGGAGTGGTATTGCAAAGGCCATGTACGGGATCATTTTTTTAAATTTACCCCATATAATGTTATTGTACTCGTTCATTTCGCAGCTTAATTATGGCCATCATACTTTAAACATTCTTAGTGGTGTTAACATTTTTCACTCGTCGTAAAATATTAGAGGCACAATGAATAAGGAAGGAGATTGGATGTGTCCCGCATGCCAGCACCTCAACTTCAAGAAACGAGACCCATGCCAACGATGTAGATGCCCCAAACACGCTTCCGCAGCCGAAGTTTCCTCGTACGCAACACAGAGAACCGAACTGATGCCCGGAGATTGGTATTGTGGAGGTTTGAATTGTGGTGCACACAACTACGCCAGCCGAACGAGCTGCTATCGATGTGGTGCATTGAAAGAGTACTACGGGTATGGGGCCGGAATTATAGCATCTGCAGGTTATGCATGTGATGCCATTCCTGGTTGGAAAAATGGAGATTGGATTTGCATCAGGTTTGTTTAAAGAAAAAGGGAATTTTCACAAGGATTTCGTTAGATACACGTTCGCAACTGCAACTTAAGTTAACAATTTTCGTAAAATAATATGAAAGATATAGGAGGTATTGTTAGTAGAATCTACTATGCATTACTTGCTCACACAGGGTTTTATAATATGGGATTGACTTCACACCTATAATGCATGGATACTCGAAAATTTACTTGGTGTGATGTCGAACACCCATCGGAAACCGACACCTCTCGGACACGTATCAGACATATCACGTGGCATGTCCTTAATTTAAAAATAAAAATTAATTAGGACACTTCCGAGGGGCGTGTCATACAAGGAAAGGACATTTTTTAGGTTAATTGTACAATTTAAAAAGTTTTTGATTTAAATAAAATTTAGACGTGTTTGTTAAATTTTATGTTAATTGAAGTAATATACATTTTGTGCTAGTATCAGTAATATTATGATGATTTTAGTAACATGCATTTATTTATGCGCTTCTTAAATTTAATAAGAATATATTTGATGTTATATTTTATTTGGATTTGCTTGTTAAACTTTATGTTAATTGAAGAAATATGCAATGTGTGTTAGTATGTATGATATTATGATGATTTCAGTGACATGCATTTATTTATACGCTTCTTGAATTTAATAAGAATATTTTTGTTGTTTTTAAATGGTTTTAGAATTAAAAAAATGTTGAATTTTAGTATTTTGTAATATAATCCATATATAAATATACATGTGTATCACAACCATGTCGTATCCTGTAAATTTTGGAAATTCGTGTCGCTGTAATCGTGTCCGTGTCCATGCATCATAGTATCACCCTTTATACTATTATATTTTGTTGGTTTTCAACGAGACTGCCAAATTTTAGATATAAGTTAAAATAGTCAAAATTCAAGAGGTTAATTACTAAGTTGTACCATGTTAGTTGTAATTTTGCATTGTTTATTTCTAGCTCACCATGATTAATGTTGGTCAGACATGGATGTGGCATGCATAATTACGCTAGCAGGATGGAGTGCTATAAATGCAAGACACCCAGAGATTTTGGTAAGCTACAGTATCTCATACATACATATATATATTTTAAATTAAATACATGCAGGGGCGTAAGGGAGGGGGAGCTGCCCCTCAAATTTATTATTATATAATATATATATATATATATATATATATATATATATATATATAATATCTCTCATATTTAAAAATCCAACATTTGTACCCTTTCAACATTTGTATTCGCCCATGAATACATACCATGATTAGTTAGTTGTCATTGTAATTAATTAATAAATTATCTGTTTTCCCTTTCTAGAGGAGCAGTGTAAGGGAAATTAAAGAGAGGAGGTGTTTAACCCTACGAGTGATGCAATATGTAACATTTGTTTCTTTTTGCATGAATAAATAAAGCTAATGAAATAGCCCTGTAATAGTTTTCCAATGAAGTTCAGTTGGAATAGAGACTTTTGATATTTGTCATTTATTCCACTTCTTGTCAATTGGAACAATATGTATTCTTTACATGACATCAGAGCTGGTTTCTTCTGTCTACTCCGTCAATGCGATTGACTACTTCACCCACATGCTCATTGTCACAAGTGTTCTCAATCCACATTTTGACTTATATAATATCACACGTGAGAGGACACGTTGAGAATTATCGTACATTGGAAGTTTAGATGTTATGCTAGTTATTTATAAGATACATTGACTACTCCATTAATTGTCAATTTGTTTTGAGTTGAAATCTCATATTCTTAATAGAGACTTTCTTAATTTTGTAATAACTGCCCAATTCAGCTACTATTAATTTGTTATTCTTCAGGGTTACTTTTATATGCTATTTATTTAAATAATGTTTCCTATATATCTATATACAAGCACATGCAAATTAAAAGGTCTATTATGATTCAAAGATCAAAAGATTCGTAAGAAATCAAGATTCATGGAATCTCTACCAATGTATTGTTCAATTCTGATACGACTACAAATGAAATATTAACACAACCTTATGATTCGTGAACTAGAAGCAGATACAATTGGGTTGAGCAGATGGCTGGACAGGAAAGCATACGCTCAACAGAAAAGAGCAGAATCAATAAGATGATAGGAAGAGCAACACGAGAGGAGGACTTCTAAGCAAGATAGAGTTAACTAATAAGTCAAGCACCAGTAGTTCATTCATATTAGTATAGGTCTAGTTACTTCATGTGTATTGAAGAATATAAATAGCTATTGTCTAGAACATTGTATTCATTCAACCATTATCAATGAAATAGTTTCTTCTTCCCCAAGTTTTCTTCTCTCAATTCCCCAATTCCCAAATTCTTAGGAGATTGAGTGATCTCAAATCCACTCCCTATCATTGGTGCTCTCGTCGTTCGTTCTCATCCTCGTTGTTCGTTTGATTCTGCAATTTTTTGTCTCACTTCAAAATTAAAAAAAAAAAATTGGTTGCCATCACATTGTGCGATTGTTTCATCTTCGGCGTTCCTTTTCACGAACTCGTATTCATTGCAGTCATTGCAAAGTGTTGCAGTATTTGCACAACAAACCATCAGTATGGGTCTTATCTTCGATGCTATGAAGGATGTTGCTCTGTGCGTTCAGCCATCGGCTGCAAAATCACAATGGTCGTCGAAATATTCAACTCCATTTCAGCAGAGTATGTCGAGGCGAGTAAACGCGCCGCGTTTTTACGATTCTACTTGGTTTTCACATGAATTAACACAAGAGCATATGGTAGCAACTCCACACCAAGTAAATTTCGACGTTATTTTCTCCAACCTCTCATCGGTTCAAGCCAATACCGCAAGCATGCAAGAGGATTTGAAATCGATGCGTCAATCCATGGTTGAGTTAAAGGCACTGATGGCGGATTACTACAATGATCAACCCGAGCTTATCAAGGCTTCATCCTTGGTTACAAGCGATCCTTCTGGAATAGGAGTTGAGCCAGAAGAAGAAGAAGTATTCCAGGAATCAAATGGTGCATTGAGTTGCGATGATCAGAAGGTATTTTCTTCACATCAGTAAACGACAGGTACACAAGCTGACACAAAAGAATGACTTGCTCAAAATTGTCTCTGGTGCAATAGTTCACGTGGATGGTCTTGTTCTTGATGTTCAAAGTCGTGTAAATGGGAGCAAGATTATATGCGCAGCTGTGATAGTTGCTAAAAATTCACAAAGGCTACCACATAAAAGTATATACAGTGTCATATATGAGGGATTGAGTGGGAGTATAGTTGGCTGGATTAATTTCATTACACGAAATTTTTCTCTATGTGACTCAGGAAGTAAAATATGTTATGGCAATTCATGGGGGCAGCATAGGGAGAAAGCTTTTGACATAAATACCAGTCATCAGTTGTGTGTGAACCATATCAGACGAGTAAATTCACTGATGTTCAAAGGGAATGAGTCTAGTGGAAGGAAACTAAGGGCTGAAGAACTACTGAATATTCGAAAGATACTTCCGGGAATACAGAATGAAAGGAAACGCCAATCACTCAAATATTGGTTCAGCGGTTCGGGATGTTGTTGGAAGAAATTTTTGCAAGATCTTGCCAACCTCGGCGCACTTTTCTCGTGCTACACCTTGAGGACACGGTGTTTGTCGAGCGGAAGGTAATGATACGACTACAAATGAAATATTAACACAACCTTATGATTCGTGAACTAGAAGCAGATACAATTGGGTTGAGCAGATGGCTGGACAGGAAAGCATACGCTCAACAGAAAAGAGCAGAATCAATAAGATGATAGGAAGAGCAACACGAGAGGAGGACTTCTAAGCAAGATAGAGTTAACTAATAAGTCAAGCACCAGTAGTTCATTCATATTAGTATAGGTCTAGTTACTTCATGTGTATTGAAGAATATAAATAGCTATTGTCTAGAACATTGTATTCATTCAACCATTATCAATGAAATAGTTTCTTCTTCCCCAAGTTTTCTTCTCTCAATTCCCCAATTCCCAAATTCTTAGGAGATCGAGTGATCTCAAATCCACTCCCTATCATTGGTGCTCTCGTCGTTCGTTCTCATCCTCGTTGTTCGTTTGATTCTGCAATTTTTTGTCTCACTTCAAAATTAAAAAAAAAAAATTGGTTGCCATCACATTGTGCGATTGTTTCATCTTCGGCGTTCCTTTTCACGAACTCGTATTCATTGCAGTCATTGCAAAGTGTTGCAGTATTTGCACAACAAACCATCAGTATGGGTCTTATCTTCGATGCTATGAAGGATGTTGCTCTGTGCGTTCAGCCATCGGCTGCAAAATCACAATGGTCGTCGAAATATTCAACTCCATTTCAGCAGAGTATGTCGAGGCGAGTAAACGCGCCGCGTTTTTACGATTCTACTTGGTTTTCACATGAATTAACACAAGAGCATATGGTAGCAACTCCACACCAAGTAAATTTCGACGTTATTTTCTCCAACCTCTCATCGGTTCAAGCCAATACCGCAAGCATGCAAGAGGATTTGAAATCGATGCGTCAATCCATGGTTGAGTTAAAGGCACTGATGGCGGATTACTACAATGATCAACCCGAGCTTATCAAGGCTTCATCCTTGGTTACAAGCGATCCTTCTGGAATAGGAGTTGAGCCAGAAGAAGAAGAAGTATTCCAGGAATCAAATGGTGCATTGAGTTGCGATGATCAGAAGGTATTTTCTTCACATCAGTGAACGACAGGTACACAAGCTGACACAAAAGAATGACTTGCTCAAAATTGTCTCTGGTGCAATAGTTCACGTGGATGGTCTTGTTCTTGATGTTCAAAGTCGTGTAAATGGGAGCAAGATTATATGCGCAGCTGTGATAGTTGCTAAAAATTCACAAAGGCTACCACATAAAAGTATATACAGTGTCATATATGAGGGATTGAGTGGGAGTATAGTTGGCTGGATTAATTTCATTACACGAAATTTTTCTCTATGTGACTCAGGAAGTAAAATATGTTATGGCAATTCATGGGGGCAGCATAGGGAGAAAGCTTTTGACATAAATACCAGTCATCAGTTGTGTGTGAACCATATCAGACGAGTAAATTCACTGATGTTCAAAGGGAATGAGTCTAGTGGAAGGAAACTAAGGGCTGAAGAACTACTGAATATTCGAAAGATACTTCCGGGAATACAGAATGAAAGGAAACGCCAATCACTCAAATATTGGTTCAGCGGTTCGGGATGTTGTTGGAAGAAATTTTTGCAAGATCTTGCCAACCTCGGCGCACTTTTCTCGTGCTACACCTTGAGGACACGGTGTTTGTCGAGCGGAAGGTAATGATACGACTACAAATAAAATATTAACACAACCTTATGATTCGTGAACTAGAAGCAGATACAATTGGGTTGAGCAGATGGCTGGACAGGAAAGCATACGCTCAACAGAAAAGAGCAGAATCAATAAGATGATAGGAAGAGCAACACGAGAGGAGGACTTCTAAGCAAGATAGAGTTAACTAATAAGTCAAGCACCAGTAGTTCATTCATATTAGTATAGGTCTAGTTACTTCATGTGTATTGAAGAATATAAATAGCTATTGTCTAGAACATTGTATTCATTCAACCATTATCAATGAAATAGTTTCTTCTTCCCCAAGTTTTCTTCTCTCAATTCCCCAATTCCCAAATTCTTAGGAGATTGAGTGATCTCAAATCCACTCCCTATCATTGGTGCTCTCGTCGTTCGTTCTCATCCTCGTTGTTCGTTTGATTCTGCAATTTTTTGTCTCACTTCAAAATTAAAAAAAAAAAATTGGTTGCCATCACATTGTGCGATTGTTTCATCTTCGGCGTTCCTTTTCACGAACTCGTATTCATTGCAGTCATTGCAAAGTGTTGCAGTATTTGCACAACAAACCATCAGTATGGGTCTTATCTTCGATGCTATGAAGGATGTTGCTCTGTGCGTTCAGCCATCGGCTGCAAAATCACAATGGTCGTCGAAATATTCAACTCCATTTCAGCAGAGTATGTCGAGGCGAGTAAACGCGCCGCGTTTTTACGATTCTACTTGGTTTTCACATGAATTAACACAAGAGCATATGGTAGCAACTCCACACCAAGTAAATTTCGACGTTATTTTCTCCAACCTCTCATCGGTTCAAGCCAATACCGCAAGCATGCAAGAGGATTTGAAATCGATGCGTCAATCCATGGTTGAGTTAAAGGCACTGATGGCGGATTACTACAATGATCAACCCGAGCTTATCAAGGCTTCATCCTTGGTTACAAGCGATCCTTCTGGAATAGGAGTTGAGCCAGAAGAAGAAGAAGTATTCCAGGAATCAAATGGTGCATTGAGTTGCGATGATCAGAAGGTATTTTCTTCACATCAGTGAACGACAGGTACACAAGCTGACACAAAAGAATGACTTGCTCAAAATTGTCTCTGGTGCAATAGTTCACGTGGATGGTCTTGTTCTTGATGTTCAAAGTCGTGTAAATGGGAGCAAGATTATATGCGCAGCTGTGATAGTTGCTAAAAATTCACAAAGGCTACCACATAAAAGTATATACAGTGTCATATATGAGGGATTGAGTGGGAGTATAGTTGGCTGGATTAATTTCATTACACGAAATTTTTCTCTATGTGACTCAGGAAGTAAAATATGTTATGGCAATTCATGGGGGCAGCATAGGGAGAAAGCTTTTGACATAAATACCAGTCATCAGTTGTGTGTGAACCATATCAGACGAGTAAATTCACTGATGTTCAAAGGGAATGAGTCTAGTGGAAGGAAACTAAGGGCTGAAGAACTACTGAATATTCGAAAGATACTTCCGGGAATACAGAATGAAAGGAAACGCCAATCACTCAAATATTGGTTCAGCGGTTCGGGATGTTGTTGGAAGAAATTTTTGCAAGATCTTGCCAACCTCGGCGCACTTTTCTCGTGCTACACCTTGAGGACACGGTGTTTGTCGAGCGGAAGGTAATGATACGACTACAAATAAAATATTAACACAACCTTATGATTCGTGAACTAGAAGCAGATACAATTGGGTTGAGCAGATGGCTGGACAGGAAAGCATACGCTCAACAGAAAAGAGCAGAATCAATAAGATGATAGGAAGAGCAACACGAGAGGAGGACTTCTAAGCAAGATAGAGTTAACTAATAAGTCAAGCACCAGTAGTTCATTCATATTAGTATAGGTCTAGTTACTTCATGTGTATTGAAGAATATAAATAGCTATTGTCTAGAACATTGTATTCATTCAACCATTATCAATGAAATAGTTTCTTCTTCCCCAAGTTTTCTTCTCTCAATTCCCCAATTCCCAAATTCTTAGGAGATTGAGTGATCTCAAATCCACTCCCTATCAAATTCAGAAGTCTCTATCGATATGTGGCAAACAACAAATGGAAAAGCATCGTTATGAATCAAGATTTTAACAATTATTAGAGTAGATAAGAACTAGATGCTGCCCACTTTAAGAACAGCTATACAAGGGTCAGTCCTACCTTTTGTTTATTGAATTCGGGAGCGGACTCGAGATTTGGGACAACGAGAGATCAGGTAGATAAGTGGGGTCATATGACACAGATAATCAGCAATGATTCGTGCCACGTCTATATAATATTAGGCACTATATTTCCACTCCGATAAAATAAAGGTGTTATGCACTCTGCTAAAAGAAAGAAGTACAAATGCAAAAATTGAGTTCAAGAAACGGAATTCAATAATGTGACTCATGAATTGAGGTGAACTTGTGATTTCAAGATTCTTGTACCAAAATGAAATAACATGGCTAATTTGAGGCACAAATTGAAATGAACTTGTGATTTCAAGATTCTTGTACCAAAATGAAATAACATGACTATATACCAGTTTGTTAAGAATAAGGACAAATTTGAAACAAAGAACAACAATGAATGGCCTAATCTCAACCATCCAACTTGTTCACATAAGAGGTAAGTGATCTTCACATACAATAATAATAATTATTATTAGTATTAATCATTGTTGTTATAATTATAACAATAATACTAATACTAATATTAATAGTAGTGTTAATATAAATTATTATTAATATAATTGTGATTATAATTCTTGTAATTAATAATGCAAATTGATTATATAATAATTATTAATTACTAATGTTAGTCAGTTGTAATGATATAATACTATTGGAAGTGTTTACGAAATAATATAATAATAAATGATAATAATAATAATAATAAGACTCTTCACTCTAATAAATTCATAAACCCTGGTAACCGTTCAGATCGATCGAGCTGTAACAAGAAATGGCAGTGTTTTTCAGAAGGCTGGCAAAATCTGCAGCTACTGCTATCGCTTTCCGAAGCGAGACGAAGTCCAGTACTGGCATTCGCTTTGGAACTCTTGCAGCCATATCTGCTGGAATCTCCTCTTATTGCTACTTTTCCTCGCCAAATTTGGTAAAATATGACTCCTTTGATAATTTAGGGCTAAACTATGCGTTTGTCCTGGTTTCCTCCGGAGCTACATGTTTAATCTCATGCGCTTTCTGCTTCAGTGTTCTGCTATCCTTGTGATTTATTGTGAGCTGTTGTGTTTATTGTGTATGGAACAACGTTATACGTGTGATTTTACTACACAGTTTCTGTTAGTGGAGATTAAATATGTAATCTATGTGTGTATGTTCAATTGTCAGTTAGAAATTCTTGTCACTGGAGACTGAGTAAACTTATTTGGTTACGAATCGTTGAATTGTGCTTTTTTTTTTTCCCCGTCGTGAATGTTTCTAGAAATTCCGGGTCGGGGTAGGAATTATTTCACATCATAGAGGCCCTTAAGTTAACACATTTATATGTCGTACTTGTAATAGAGATTAGCTTTCTTCATTTTTGTTCCATTTCCAGTTTCACTGTGGAGAGAAAAATGTCTTCCTATTCACCCTAAGCCTTAAGTTTACAAAATTCGTCAATTGGGGGATGTGGCCATACGAATTAGATTACATGCATATGATAAAAGGGGCAAAAAATGATCATGTGATGTGCATGTTTCAACGTTTATCCGAAGGACAGTTTATTTCAAAACTGAGAGGATTAAATTGTAAATTCTTGATAAATAAGTCCTAAAATTTCCTAGAAAAACTAGGAGTAATATTCATTTGTAAGGTGGTCTTATCAATGCCAGAATGTTGAATAGAAAAATCTTAATTTTAAAAGTACTGTCATCAATTGTTGATACCTTTCTTTTTTCAAGATTGCTGGTACTTTCCTAATTGAGTAAGAATGTAAATGACCCTGTAAAACTTTCTTCATACCCTGGAAAGGAGAAAAATGCTGCTTAAAAAAAAATATTGCTTGATAAAAAAATGTTTTTTTTTCAAACATCTTTTCCTCTCTTTGCATTAATTTATTTACTTTGTTTCTTCCCTTATTCCTCTCTTTGCCTTGTTTCCTTCTTTGTCTTGACACTTTTCTATTGGAAGGTACTTATTTTTCCTGCATAGTAAAGGCTTCTATATTACTGGATGAAAAGGTCGAAAAGCCAAACTTTCTTTCCTGTGTGAATACACGACCATTGTATTTTATCACCAACCCTTACTTTTTTTTTAATCTTTGTTGTTATGGTTTGTTTTCCACACCATCTATTTGGTCATTTATTAAAAAACGAGGTACTGGTACTTTTTAATATATAACAGGTTTAGCTTTACAGTGATTTCGAAGAATAATGGTTTATGTTTGAGTTTTTTTTTTTTTTTGGGTCAAATATCTATATCTGTTTGATATGTATTTTTTTAGTTTGAATATGTGCATTTTCCATTTTGGCCTCATTGTATATTTTCCCTTCACAGTTATTTATGTGTTACTTTATTTATTTTACTTTATTTATTTTATTTGTTTCTATATTGTTTCTACTTTCTATCAATAACCTTAATTTTATAACTCAGGTTTACTTAGATCAACTCAATGAAGATGCTACACCAAAAGTTGGTATGTATTATTCCTCCTTATACTAAGAAGTTGATGGTTCAAGTTTCATTAATTTCTTTTTATTGGTGATTTTAATTTGCAATTCATAATAGTGTCAATACGGCTACAAGGGTGCCAATCATAGTGAGAACTGAAGAAATAACTTTTCTGAGAACCCTGGCTAGTTGTTTTACAAGTATGGCAATGTTAATTTAGCCGTAGTCCATAGGGGATTGTTTTCACAAAACAAGTCTCATTAGAGTTAAGTTATGAGGAGGCCTAGGCTCCTCAACTGCATATTTGAATGTACGAAGAAATAATAGTCACAATTTTATTAAAATGCCTTGTGAAGGGAAAAATATATGAGGGAAAATGGAAGTATCCATGATAGAAAATAATGATTTTCTACATTATCACTTGACTTCTATTAGCTGGACGTTTATGCTTTTAATAATAATTGACTGTAATTTTGGTTCTACAGTTTTTGCTGAAACATTAGTTATTTTTGTTATAAATACAAGGTTTACGACCATTAAAAGTAGCTAGAAGCTATATATGTACGGGGGGGTGGAGTTTCAGGCAAAGATAACTGTTTATAATCTTTTTTGCTATTTGCCACCTCAATTTTATTCAGTGTGAGGGTTAAGATTATTCATATAACTGAATATCATATGTTATGAACCTGTGCTTGCTCCCTTTAACTCGCAAATTTTTTGATTCTATTATTTGCACTCAGCCCTGAATCCTGATAAATGGATTGAATTTAAGCTTCAAGACAAGGTGGAGGCAAGCCACAATACTCGCCTATTTAGGTTAGTTTCTTATCAGGTTTGTTTTAACTCTTTTCTTTTGTCCCTTCAAGATGTATGGTCTTGAAGTATGCCTTTCGCGATTCTTCAATTGCTCTGTTAACTCAAGCCTATTGCGCGGGCTTACATCCTAATGGTTAATTATAGTGGCTGGGTGTGGGTGGTAAGTTTGAGGTGGATTTGATTTTTTCTGCAGTTGTGCTAGGGGTCACAGAGGAGCTCTTGATGAGATTATAAGTAGGAAGAATTTGTAGACATATACTTGTAAGAATTATATGGGCTGTTTACTCATTAGCATTTTGCGATAGTTAATTCCAGATGGATAAGATTTGAATTTCATTATTTATGAAGAGGATTTTTGTGGAATGATTTCAGATTTCCTCAAAATTTGAATTACCAAATATCTGAATCGAGTTCTCACACGTAGCCATATGTTTTCAGGATGATGGATATGTTGACAAAAGAATATGTATTAACTAATACTGACAATTGATAATGGCATTGAGCTGAAAGAAAATAAATGTTATCTTGTGATGGATCATTCGAGATGTGCTTTTATTTGTCTGTGAACTTATCAAAGTCTTTCGACTACATGGATCTGAAAAAGAAAAGTCAATTTATGCGAGGATGGAGAAGTCAAGTTGTGCTTTCATTTGTCTCTGAACTTATCAGTCTTTTGGTGGACTGAGTTTGGGTTGTTCTACATGGATATCACCGCACTCCTTTCAGTAGACTTCTGTGACCATCTCATACTTAATTAGATCGATTGTTTATATAAATAATTTGATATTAACGAAACTGTTACCACTGGATGCCAATTGCTAGACCTCAATTAAGCAGGGCCAAGTTAGAGGCAAGACACATGGAAGCAAATATCATGGGAATTGTTTGAAGGCAAGAACCATGAGTGGACTAGTACATGATTTTAGGAGTACTAGTTGCTAGTTGAGGTTATAAATAAAGGCAATGACACAGAAGAGAGGTAGAGAAGAGGGTGAGAAGAAATTGTTTGGAGCGCTGACTCCCTAGCTTTTAGTTATGTGCTCACAGTTCTCCGTCACTTTTTCGTAGCTCCTTAGCCTTTAATAAAGCTTCCTTTGGAATTACATGTATTTATTTGTCAATATTGTCAATTCTAATTGTTTTTCCTATTCTCCTGGCTGAACCTAACCTATACTTGTTCAATGTACATGAAACTACTTTGTTATATCTAAAAAATCTTGAAAGTCTGGTTTCTGGTGCATGTAAATTGTAAGATGCATACTAGTGTGAAGGTCACACCCATATCTTATCGGCTTAACATATGTTTAGGCGTGCTATTCTATTAGCAAATCAAAGCCACTGTATTTCTAACTCCTTTTAGGGAAGTGGTTGCTTATTGAGACATTATTGAGACATGTTGAGTTCTTTGTCTATAACATGAGACTATGTGTAGGGGTGCACATGAACCAAATCGAGCCAATTTTAGCCATTTTTCATGTTTGAGTTCGAATTCAAATATTTTAGCCCGGCCAAAGCTCGATAGATGAATTATGTTGGGCATGAGTTCTGCTGGAGTTAAAGTTCGAATTCAAGCTTGATTCATTTTATTCAAAATTAATTACCAAGCACTATTAAGCAAATTAAAGCTGAGCTATCGAACAATTTATTCGGATTTAAATTTGGCTCAAAAAATATCTGAACATGTTTGAGCAAATATTTTTCGAATTCGGCTAGAGTTTGATAATTTTGAATACGAAGAAAATAATCTGCGAGACGACTCGATTTATTTCCTAACTACAAGCAATGGAATGATTGGATGGTTCTGTGGTACCTTTTGCTTCATTTCTCTTATCAATTTATTGCATAGCACCACCTCTTGCAGATTGTATGTTCTGCAACGACAATTTCACTTAGCTTGGCTTCTATCTAATCTTGTTCCCAACAATATAGATAGCAACTTCTAGTGATCTGGTGTCTTATTCACATTGTTGGTTTCTAATTCCTATTGTATTGGGACCGGGTCCATAAATTGGTTGGTAACATCTTGTAAACAATCTATCGTACAATAGGACCTTAGGTAGATTGTGTTCGGAGTACTTGTATTATTTGTTTTAGTTAGAATATTTGCTATTGTATGTAAATTCGTCAAAATTAAAGGTTACAGACTTCAAGGGATTATTTACAAATCCAGTATAAAATAGGCTCTAGTATTATACGACTCCTAGAAGCAATAAATTATGTGAGAGACAGTGAATGTAGGAAGATAAAGAGATTAATTGGTGCCACTCCTTCTTCACTATGTAATAGGGGGCCTACTGATTTATTCCAATGTTCAGATCCATATAGTTGAAACCAACTTGTTTGCGCAGGCACATGAAAGGAAACATTAGTCTGATAGAGGGTGGTGGAGCTATGGACGTGGAAGTCGGTGTAGTGAATTGATATAGAGAGGGGTCAGCTATTGAAAGGGTGCTGGTATGAGTGGAAATATAACTGGAGATTAAGCAAATCAGGTTCATAAACCTAGCAACACATTCATACATTAAACTGATCAGGAATAGAATTGGCTGAGTTCAGGTGTATTGTTTCCCACTAAAATCCCAACAGATGTTCCTTTTGATTTTCCGAACTGGTCTAAGACCTCGTTTATAATTCTTTTACTTGATACCAACAAGATTGGTTTAAACTTTGAACTTTTCTTGGTTGATAACAAACTTTTTGAGCTTAGAGATGAACTCTTGTTCCATTTGGTATTTATTAATGTTTTTGTTTATCTTTTCTATCACACGATATTTAATGTCCAAGCCTCCAAAATTAAGTCTTCTAGGCCATAAAGATTCCAATATCCTTGTTCGCTGATAATATGTTTTTCAGGTCTTTTAATACTGTTAGACTCCATGAATTGTTTTGGCATAAAAGTGTTGATGCAAAATAGATATACCTGATGCTCTTTGTTCTCTGATATTAATAATGTTGACCACTGTTTTTTGTTTAAAATGGTAGATTTTCATTTGATCCCAGCCTGAAGTTAGGTCTTGATGTTGCTTCTTGTATTATTACAAGGTAAATTCAGAGAGAGTTGTTAATTTCTGCATATTTCTTTGTTTTTTTTTTAAATTAAGTTTTTAAAGTTTATTTGATACAATGATATGCAATTTGTCATATCTGTGGTCTTTGACATCCATTACTGTTGATTTTCTGCAGGGCTCCAAAAGAAAAAGATGCTGATGGAAAAACCAAATATGTTATCCGCCCGTAAGTTATTTAAAGTTATACAGCACTAGTTTATCTTATCTATGATGTGTACCAAGTTGATGCTAATAGTCAACATAAAGAATCCCATGCTTCCCTACCTTAGTGTTCACTCTTGACTCCTTTTATCTAATGTGTTGATGTTAATTAAAAAATATATATAAATTGAGTATTTCGTAGTTAGTTTTCCGTGTGTCGAATCTGAATTTTTCTATAGCTGCTGTTATTGTAGAAACACAAGTTGAATAACCAACAAAATTCTTAGAGAAGCAATGACTGTTGAATTCAAGTTTACCATTGTTTTATTACATGTATCATTCATGTTTCAAGCGGTCTATTCATTTTTAACAAACCTACTTATGCTGATGAAACTCTGATCGGCCAACCCTCAGCCCTCATTCAACTGCCTGGTCCTTGCTTATACTTTCACATGAGGGCGAGTTATTAGAAGCACTGAGATCAATATGTAATAAGATTTTGTCTTCTCAAGCGTCTTATATCTGCAGTTACACTCCTATATCAGATCCAGATGCTAAGGGATACTTTGACTTGCTGATAAAGGTATTCTTTTAATTTGATTTCCATCCTCAAGTATAATCATGCGTGTCTTTCATCAGTCTCGGGACTTTTATTTTCATAAACATATTTTCTAGTTATTTGACCATGTTACAGGTGTATCCTGAAGGTAATATGAGTCAGCATTTTGCCAGCTTAAAACCAGGAGATGTAGTGGAAGTGAAAGGGTAAGTAGTAAAGGGATCATTATAAATCTAATGTTATATTTGTATTAACCGACTAATATGCTTGTTTTATCCAGGCCCGTTGAAAAACTGAGATACAGCCCAAACATGAAGAAACATATCGGCATGGTAGGATCATCATTAGAATTTCACTTTAGCGGGAATTAATGTAAGTATAGGTTGATTAAGGTGACTCACAGTTCAAAAATAATAAGCGCAGACGCTTTTGGTACATGACTCGTTGGTTCACGAACTCTATAAATGAAAAACGGGCTTGGAACTATTAGCTAAATTTAAACCTATCCTCGGAAAGTGCAATTCTAGTGTGTTGGCAGCCTGTGGCATGTCTTGGTTCACAAAAATATGTCCAAGTTGTTTAGATTTTATTTCAGTTTGAATTACACTCTGGCTTGATGTAGGATTGGAGGTGAAAAGTGAAAAGTGAAAAGTGAAAAGTGAAAAGTGAAGAGAAGTATAGGAGACAAATTCCATCAAATTTCCAAGAGCATGGATCAAAATGCTTTTGAATTTAGATAAGTATCATGATAAATCTAACAAATGGATAATTAATAAATCCATAGGATGTCAATAGTTAGCCTTCAATGAAAATATCACTCTTCAACAAAGAATGCAATGATGCCTAATAAGTTAGATGTCTTTGCATACAATAGGTATGCGATGTGGATGGGGAGTGTCCATGGGTGGCAAAGATGACTGATATTACCTTCAACCACCACAAACATGAAGGCCAATATGTTGTTCCTACTTTTAATTAATAGATGCGTATGACTTGAACACTATCTAAGGTTGTCATGAGATCCTAAGTAATCTACTTTTGAGGTTTGGGATTTGATTGTACTTTCAAATTTTTGGATTGTACTATCCCACCAAAGTAATGAATTAATTATTGTTTAACTTACAAATTGTAAAAGTTAACTCAACATGACCAGTTCTGAAAGTGCAATTGTTGTGATCAAAATTGTGACCTCTCGAATGTAGTTATTAGAAGCGTATGATGCACTACGACACATGGGTATTTTGGAGCCCAGGCGAAAATTTTATGCATGTGCTTTATTTTGGAGCCCAGGCGCAAAATTACATCACATATAATGCAATTTTTACCTTAAAAGATTTTAAACAACAATGAAAAAAGCTAGAAGCAAAGATGAATAACTATATTTTGCATTTAATTTGAATTTACTATCTCTATACTTAAGGTGTGTTCAGACGGGGCCTTGAGCCTATAAAGCGCACCAAGTACGGGACTTTATGGTTAAGGTGAGAGCTTCATCTAAATGTTGTGCCTTAACTTGTGTCAAGGTGCAAGCCGAGCTTTGCCGAACCTTGAGTCTAGTCACCTGCTTTGTGGGCTTTCGTAATGTATAGTTTACTACCCTTCATCGAAAGAGAATTCATTAACTGCTGAGCAAGTGAAAACATGAGACTCCATGGATCGTGAAATTTAGAGTTGTCTATGGTGAACATATTGCACTCCGACCCCAATGGCATGTATGTGGTGAATTTAACATGGTTGGGACTGAAGTATGTACAAAGATAACTGACTTTTGAATGACTTAGTTTTATGCTGGTGAGTTGTTGTGCAATGGGACTCAACGCTTTCAGCGTGACTGAGCCTAAAGAACCTTTGCCATCTTACTCTCTTGATAAATACTCATCAATTGCCTCAACCAATGTCACACACCTTGATACATTAAGCGTTATTGACTTCTAGTGGTTTCACTAAAGCTATTTCCGATATGCCAAAGGTTTGAAATGTGAATATTTTTATAAAGCGGAACAAATTTCTTGTAAGGATTTGAATTTCTCCGTGCTTATTTTTTTGGCCATATTACTGGTTACAGTGAGCGGCTAGCTAATACACCAGAGAGTAGGTGTTATTTCCATTATCTGTGAACCTAAATACTTTATTTAATTTACTGTAGAATGTGATCATAATGCTTTTATGTATGTTCATAAGTTCATTGAATCAATGTTGCGTATTCACTTCCCACATTTTTATTCAGATTGCCGGAGGATCTGGAATTACTCCAATGCTTCAGTTGATAGATGCTATCCTTAAGAATCCAGATGATAATACCCAAGTATGCCTTAATCCCTTTTTTGGTTTTTGGCTAAACCACTTCTACTGCTTTAAAAAAATTGATCCATGTGATTTCTGGACATAAATGATGAGCTTTCACTCTTTTAGGTCTCCCTGCTCTATGCTAATGTATCTCCTGATGACATACTTCTCAAAAAGAAGCTTGACCTACTTGCTGCGAACCACCCAAACTTGAAGGTTCTACAAACATCAATTCTTAACCTTTTATCTTTTGTGCTGAAATTTTCTTTTTCTTAATTTGTTCTTCAAGTCAGATCTGCTTACATCTCTGATTCAGGTATTCTACACTGTCGACAAGCCAACGAAAGATTGGCATGGAGGCACTGGTTACATATCAAAGGACATGGCTGTAAAAGGCTTGCCTAGCCCCAATGATGATACACTTATTCTTGTAAGCTTCTTTGCTTTGATTATCAGTGCCATTTCAATTACCAATGACCAATCTATCCTTGACCTCAAGTAAATCAATGTAAAATGTGGCCTTCGACAATCTAATTTTATAGAATTAAGAGATGGACAAAGATGGTGACCTAGCCCCATTAATATAATCTGATAATGCAGTGTGAGAGTTTTTTTTTTTTTTTGATCAGACAAAATATATATAATATAAAAAGAGATGCGAAAGCATCGAAAAAGTTACTACAAGGTGTAGCTAAACTAGAAAAAGTAGATCCTACTGACTAGAAATTAAGTAGCTAACAAACAAATCAACGGTTCCCGTCTCCAATCAACAAACGAGTACAAAAATTTATTGTTTCCTCTGTTTGTGATCCAAAACCAAGATCTGTGAATGACTGTCTCCAGTAGATCCTCCTCCTTGTGATCGCTGCCCTTAAAACACAAATTATTTCTGTGTAGCCATATCGTCCAAAGCACCGAGCTCCATATTGTCATCCAACTTTTCTTCCCTTTTTTCTTGTCCACAGTCCATGGTGATGCCAATGATGGGCTATTGAGTCCGACGACAATACCGTATAGAAACCCAGCCAACGATAGCATTTCATCCATAAGGAATATGACTCCGTACAGCAGAAAAACAGATGTTTTGTAGTCTCTTCCGTGAGAAAGCACATCGCACAGTTACCAGCTTCGGTCCCCATGAATATGTTTCTTTTGCTGAGGTTTGATCTTGTCGGTAATTGATCTCGAATCACCCTCCATGTGAGTGCTGCTACCTTGGAAGGTGCCAAAGTTTTCCACATCGAAATGTATGTCTCCGATATATATCCATCAATTGGCGAGTCCCCCAACAGTGTTGCATATACCGTCTGAACAGAATATAGTTTGGATTCCTCCAAAGTCCACGTCCACAGATCCTCTTGTGCCTGTGTCAAAAGCGTCCTGTCCAACAAAGAAATTAACTCATTATGTAAAACAACTTCCCTATCCAATAACTCCCTTCTCCAATCCCAACACCACTCCCATAACCCACCCACCCATCCCCCCATCTGTGCTATTAGAATATCTCTATCCCTAGCTATCAACGCTAATCTAGGAAAAGACTCCTTCAAACTCCTATCCCCCACCCAAACATCGCCCCAGAATCGAGTCCCCCTCCCATTCCCAACTTTTCTCTTAATCCCTCTAGTAAACCACCCCGATTGATCAAGAAACGTACTTTTCAAAATGTCTCTCCACCATGACGACGCCTGAACCACTACCCTCCCGCCCTCCCTCCCTTCATCAATCAAACTCCATTTATTAAAATCATATCTAGACCTAAAAACCCTCCACCACAAAGAACTGTCATTTTGTAGAATCCCCCACCCCCACTTCCCCAAAAGAGCCTTATTGAAAAGATCCAAATTTCGAACCCCCAACCCCCCATTCTGTTTTGCTTTGCAAATCTCAGACCATTTGACCCACGCTATTTTCCGGCAACTCTCCCCACCCCCCATAAGAAAGCGGTTTGGATAGACTGTAATTTGGCTAGTACGTTCTTTGGAGCTCGGTAAAAGGAGAAATAGTAGATCGGTAAGGAGGTTAATACAGCATTGATCAAAATCACTCGTCCTCCCAGAGATAAAGTTTTATCTTCCCATGCAACCAATCTTTTCCTGTATTTATCAATAACCGGATTCCAAGTCTCTTTACGCTTTGGATTCACCCCGATCGGCATCCCCAGGTATGTACATGGTAATTTGCCCACCTTACAATGCAACAATTCCGCTAAGTTGGCAATCAAATCCTCCGCCACATTTATCCCATTTAATTGACTTTTATAAAAGTCGATTCGCAACCCAGAAAGCAACTCAAAATTGCTTAAAATGCCTTTGAATGTTAAAGCATTATTCTCTGTCGCCTCACCAAGAAACAATGTATCATCCGCAAACTGAAGATGCGATATCTGAATTCTTTCCCTTCCCACAGATAGCGGTGTCAGTAAGTTAACCTGTACTGCCTTTTGTACCATTCTACTGAGTGCCTCCACCACAATCACAAACAAAAAAGGAGATAATGGGTCTCCTTGCCTTAATCCTCTCTGTAACTTAAATTCCTCCGTAGGGCTCCCATTAATCAAAACAGAAGCTGTTGCACTTGAAATGCACTCCATTATCCAGTGTATCCATTTGATGTCAAAATTCATCCTGGACATCACATTTTGCAAAAAATTCCAGTCCACCGAATCATAGGCCTTCTCGAAATCCACCTTTAAGATCATTCCTGTTTTCTTATTCCTCTTCATTTCATCAACCAACTCATTAACAATCAAAATCCCATCAAGAATGTGTCTCTGACCTATAAATGCAGATTGTGTTTGCGAAATGATCCTGTCCATAACTTTACACAAGCGGGTCGCCAGAACCTTGGCTAGAACTTTGTACACACATCCAATAAGTGCTATCGGTCTAAATTCGTCAATTTTATTGGGATTCTCCTTTTTTGGTATCAGCACAATAAAGGATGGATTCCCCCCCTTAATCAACTTTCCATGTGTGTGAAATTGTTGAAAGAACCTCATAAAATCATCCTTTAGTATTTCCCAAAAATGTTTAATGAATCTGAAATTGAATCCGTCAGGCCCCGGACTCTTTGTGCTATCACAATCCCAGATTGCATTCCGAATCTCTACTTCTGTGAAATTTTCCGTGAGTGTACTGTTTTCTATCGGTGTGATATGATCGAACTGTACCCCCGCCATAAGTGGTCTCCTCCATTCCCTCGAAGCAAACTGCTTAGAGAAATTATCGTAAACCCCTTCCTTAATTCCTTGTACATCGTCCTTCCACTGACCATTTATGTACAATCCCACAATCTCATTCCTCTTCCGTCTCCGATTGACCACCTTATGGAAAAAGTTTGAATTGACATCACCTTCTCGTAACCATTTGATTCTTGCCTTCTGATATAATAGAGTATCTTTCATCCCTAACTGAGTATGCAAATCGCTAATCTCTTTCTGTCTAATCTGATTCTCCTCCGACGACAATTCTCTTTCCTCCGCCAGTTCATCCCATTTGCTAATCAAGTCCTTAGACTCCTCAATTTTACCCTCCAAAGAGCCGAACACCTCTTTGTTCCATATTTTGAGGCTCGACTTCAATCGTTTAAATTTTTCCTTGATGATATAGGCTCCCCATCCTGAGACCTGATAGCTGTTCCATTGTTGTTCCACAAAGGACTTAAATTGTGCATGTTTCATCCACGCATCCAAACTCCGAAATGGTTTCGGTCCCCAATCTCTTATGTGACTCTTTAGGACAATAGCACAGTGATCAGAAACCGATCTTTTAAGTCCCCATTGAGTTAGGTCAGGCCATTCCCGCATCCATCCATTGGATAAAAGGAATCGATCCAAACGGCTTACACACGTCCCGTCAGGCCTGTACCATGTATATTTTCGTCCAATCAAGGGCAGATCCAACAGTCCCAAATTACTGATAAAATTGTCAAACTCTCTCATGCCACACATGTTATGAGTTTCAGACCGACCCCTTCTTTCTGATTGTTTTCGGACCTCATTAAAGTCTCCACAAATACACCACTTTTCCTCTTCCTTCCCCCCAATTCTAGCTTGCAAAACATTCCACATGGTCCGTTTGGATTCCATCACCCCCGAAGAATAAATGTTTATGATGTGACATTTAATTCTTCCTTCCCCCCAATAACCCTCCACTCCTAGTATTCCATCGTCTCCCCAACATGATTCCATTTGGAAGGTATCATCTTTCCAAATACAAAGTAGCCCACCGGCCGAGCCTTCTGCCCCCTTGTACGCCCAATTGAAGTTTTTATCACCCCATATCTCCACACACATCTCCTTTGTTATAAATTCTTTTTTTGTTTCTTGAATGCACAAAAAATCAACCTTTTCCTTATGAATCAACCCCCGAATTTCCCTTTTCTTCCCCCTTCCCCCTAATCCTCGAATGTTGATACTGACAATAATCATTGGGGAACCTCCACATCGCCTGTATTCTTACGGTCATCAATGGCCGCCAAATTTCTCCTCCAATTCCATCAATTTCTGAATGATTTCTTGTTCATTTCCTTGTCCTACAATCCCCAACTTCTTTCCAATCTCCCGTAATTGATTCGCCTTTTGTACACAATCCTGAGTCTTTGATCCAATCTCATCCCCACCTGTTCTCGCCATCTCTCCCATAATACTATCCTCCAACCTTTTTTTCCGTTGATATGTATTTTTAAAGCTCTCAACTCTGACTGCCCCCCATTCACCTTTGCGTTGTAGATTTTCCACAATATTCTCCGCATTACTCCCAGGGAGATGTTCGGACGGTGTGTTCAAAATTACCGGTGAAAGACCCCCCCTCCCTGCATTTCCTTTTCCGGGGAATGAACAAATACATTATCATCCCTCCACCCTTGAAGATTATCGTTCTGAATCATTTCCTGTTCCCATGATGATTGCGGAATTGCCTCATCTGAGTAATTCGAATCTGAGCACGGTGATTCCGGTACCACTTCCACTTGATTGGCCTTGACGACCAACCTATCCACCATCGTCCAATCAACCCCATCTTCTAACAATCTGATTGAATATACTCTACCATCAATGTCAACCTGAGTGATCGTATTGATAAATTCCTTAGAGGAAGTGGTAATGAGTAATCTTGCACAATCAAGCTTAGTTCTGCTAATGGTATCCTCACTGATTTTGAGCAAAGAACCTAACCTGAATGCTATAAGATTGAAAAATCTTACATTCCATGCATGAAGTGGGATGCCAAGGCAGGATATCCACACTTCCTGGTCGTGGATCAGCATATTCTTTTCCCAATGACGGATATCTTTGAACCATAATCCCAGCCACTCCTTCTTTTCTTTGATCAGTTCATTCAGTTTATCCTTATTTTCATCAAATAACATAACTTGGGAACACCCCATTGGGATAATTCTGACTGACTCAAAACCATTATGAATGAAATCATTTTGAATCTCATTCAGTTTCTCAGAATCGTGCACCGTGCAAATCAGATTTCCTTCCAACCATTGTGTTTCCTCTTTGGTGGATTCGAAACATAAACCGGCCCATTTGGCCTTCTCCCTGGCCATGTTTGCGTACTGTTTATCCTTGTGCTGCTCATTAAGAGCTTGCGCATAAATTTATCTGAGCTGCTTCTCCTATTTGGGATATGATGAACGGCCCTTGCAGTAGGTTTGGGAGCTTCACGGCTAAATCGGCTAAGATTTGCCCGAAGTTGAAATGAGCCCAACTGAATTCTGTTTAATGCCTCCTCAGTCTTACTCGCATCAGTAATTCCTATAAAGCGAACAAAGCCGAATTTTTTGCCACTTCTTGTCCGTTTTTGAGGGATGAACACATCGCAAACCTGTCCAATCTTGCGGAAAGTTCGCCACATTTCAATATGAAACCAATCTTCTGGAAAGTTTGTGAAGAAGAATGGTGTTGACATCGCTGAAATTCTCTGCATGTGGACTGGAATTCCCGGCGATAACCGTTGGTGCGAAGAATGGGCGACATTCGCGACCCTCGCCCGTGGCTTATTATCAGAAACTCCCGACGTGAATCGACGCTGCGGAAATCGGAAATCATCCGACTGACCCTGACCAAGCTGCGAAACCTCCTTACCAATCAAGGGTTTAAGGGGACGGCTCTCACTCCCGAAATGGGTTGGGTACGAGTTAGGTTTACGGTGAAGGCTATGGGCTGGGTAAAGGCTGGCCGGAAAAGGTTTCAGGTGGCTGGGATAGGTTTGGGCGGGAGGAATTTGAAAATACTCTCCTCTCTTTCTCTCTCTAAACATTTTTCCCTTGCCTATATGCAGTGTGAGAGTTAAGTTTGGAAAAGGTAAAGTTACAGGGACAGCAACGTGTGGCAAACACATTCTGTGTATAGGCACATGCAGTTTTAATTATGAAGAAGACAAAAATCAGTTCATTTATGATTTACATTTTTCTTTTTTTCCCTGGAACTGGAGAGCTACTTTGCAATTGAAGCCACTCAAATTCTACTGCTGTTAGCACAAATTAAGCGTGCTGTTAAGACCTCAACTTTTCGACCAGTATCACCTGCATTACTGCCAATACCACATTTTAGTCTCCAACCCCACAGTGGAATTACTAGTACTTCCATCTGCTTGTATATTTTAGATCAACTTGTAAACCATTTTCTCTCTGACAAAGATGCTAATGAATAGAGTCAATACCTTTCTACCCCGACACTCATATTTTACAAAATTCTGGTGATCAGTTCTTGCTCAGCTTCAGATTTGTAATTTTATAATAAATCCATGTCTCAATGTGTTTTCTTATGTTTTTTAAAGATAAGTCTGGTGTCGTTTTCTGGGACTTAGGGGTCTCAACTGGATACTAGCAGAAATGGAAGTTGCTAGCGCGGTGAATATTGGGAAAGGTGACGACTGCAAGAGATGGTGGAATTGTAGTAGACCAGCAACTAATCGATGTCTGTTTGGTGGCATTAATTGTGTGAACTCATATCCGTAATTAATTAATTAATTAAGGTGCATCCAGTACCAGACTCTATATGGATATTGGTGGTTCATGTATCAAAATATTTCAATAATTGAAGGTGCAAAAGCAACACATATTATGGGTCGAAATTCATATTTGCCTCTTCTACAGAACTGATTGCACAATTAAAATGTGAAGCTGTTTCACTCATTTCTGTTACTTTTCCAGGTTTGTGGCCCTCCTGGACTAATGAAACACATATCCGGTGATAAGGCAAAGGATCGGTCACAAGGCGAGGTATACATTTTTCCGATGAACCAAATTTCCCTTCTTTTTGCGACCTATTTCTTCACTTGTAATGATTCCCATTCCCCCTTTTTTTCTTTCTCGTTCTTTTATTTAATCTTTGCAGCTGACTGGCGTTCTCAAGGATATTGGCTTCACAGAAAACATGGTTTACAAGTTCTGACTTCCAATTTTATGATCACGATTGAGTTGTTGAATAAATGTACATTACGCAAACAAATTTTCCTCAGAAAGCATAATGGATATTTAGTATCTGGATTATAAATCTATGGATAACGAATAGTTTTATAATAACTGGGGTTTGTTCGTTCCCTTTTCTTTGATATTTTATACTCTGATTAAATATGGGAGATGAGTTGTGTTGAATCTCTCCGAAGTATTGCACTCCAAACAAATAGATGAAAGGTGACGTACGGAAATTCACATACTAGTTGATTAATTTTGCTGTTTCTGTTAAATAAGTTTTAATAAACAAATAATGGTTTCTAATATTTATGGTACTTTTTTAATTTAAATTTATGAAAAATAAATAATAAATTGTCCAATCTCTCGACAAGCTCGGGCTTTTAGATGCGAGACATGAAATTGATTAATCGGCATATATATACATTTATGTATGTAAGAAAATCAAAGGGTCAAAAATATATTGATTGTGTTTTATTTTATCTGGTGCAACATAAACTTGGTATTTTTATATATTGCTTCTATCATTATATTTATCTTCTACAAATAAACCAGATCTTGTGATTATCAAATTTTTTTGTTAATAAAATTTGAATAAAGTAGTGTAATACATTAATCAAAAGTACCATATATACAATTATTTTACTTTTGTCACTTTTTGAAAACTGAAAAAGCCAGTTCCCAGAGGCCAACCTACATCATCAAGGGCATCTGCCCCTCAATTTTTATTTTTTTACCTATTTTGGCTCCTTCTAAAAAAAATTCCCCTAATTTTTTATATTATTAGTTTTTGTCACCCTAAACAAAAATTTAAAATTCGGCTCTGCCAGTTCCCGTTAACAACATATGATCAATGGCTATATAATAAAATCAAGGCAACAAAGAGAGAGGCAAACATGGAAATAATATATGATTTATAATGATAAAATTAGAAACAAATGAAAACCAATTGTATGATTATGAACTAGCTAGTCATCTTTATATGACTAAAATAGTTAGGTTAACGTTGTTTCTTGGAGTGTAACTTGGCCTTCCCAAAAATCGGGCACATGCCGCAACCCGAGAGCCTAGGAGAACGTGGATCGCTTGAGATCGGGATCTCCTTAATAGCACTCGTTGCACGATATGAATTATGTGTATTTATGCATATCGTGATAACTGATTTTGCTTGTTGGTGTTGTGATTCATCATTTTTTGCTATTTTTCTGAGCTCTCCGGAGAAGTACTTCTGGTCATTCCAAACTAATCCTGATGACCCTTGTCTTCTAAATGATGTTTCTGATCTTCGTAATCCAGTCATATCTATGTACTCTTTTATCAGATATATTTGATCTCTCTTTTTCTCTTGCTCAAAGCCAATATATGGGATATATATATATGTATAATATGGACATTTGAATCCTTTTTGGTGATGGCTTTTTCAAAATGATTGATTTGATATATATAGATATATGGACATGGGATGTACATTTCTATTTTTTTATTTTTTTATTTTTTTTGAGAGGTGTACATTTCAATTTTCAAATGGATTAAAGAAAGTGACAAATAAAGAGTCATAGGGCAAATGAGGTCACAATGAAGAATCTCTCTGTTTGGTTGAGGCCAAATAGGGAATTGGCCTTTTGACTGGTCATTTCTCGATTGACAACTATGACTTACAAAATTAACTAAAATGTTATTTTTGTATCTCCAATTTGTTAAATTTTACATTTTTAATAGTAGCTAGGTTGAGTCATCTAATTAATTCAATCCAACTTCGTGTCTCAAATTTCATAAAATTATTCTTGAATTGAATTAAAGATTTTATTTTGTTTGGGTCGAAAGATTTTTTAGTGGTAAATTTCAATTTCTTAAGAGTGGTAAGTTACAATTTCTTAAGATAAGTTCGTGTCAATTGTTCGAGTAATTCTGAATTTTTAGTCATTTCAAAATGGAAATGTTTGTATGCATTCAGTTTGGCATCACTTATACATCAATTCAATATTAAAACACATCACATTTTAAATAAAAATATATAAACTAATATACCAATAATTTTAGACAAATTATATTGAGTTGATCCATAAGTTGGGCCGAAACTAGGTCCATACAAATATTTTCCATTTCAAAAAGTTCATTACTATTTTAATCAAGGCATGTTAATCTTCTCCAAGTAGTTTTTTTTTTTTGTTTTTTGATAGAATTCTCCAAGTAGTTTTAACTGGTCTAATAGGAAACTTGCGATTGTGAACTACTCCCGATCATTTTATCCTTATGTAAAACTAGTTACACATAGAATTGATATGATGAATCTAATATTTGAGATTCATTAAATTTTATATTTGTATATGGACAAAGTCCGCATAAACTTTTTAAGATGATATGATTTAATCTTTGAAACTTTACAAGGAAAGTTAAACTCTTGTCATGAGAAACACGTTAGAAAATCGAAAACAATGAAAAAAGAGTACAGTTTTAGACTTACTCTCCAGTTGCAAACATCACTTTATACTCACCTATAGATTTGAAGTCTTGCAAGCGAAAAAGCATCCAATCATAACCGGCTTTGGAAGAATAAACATCTTTTGGTGGCTATATCTTTTTTTTTTCAAATTGTTCCAAAGATCGATCTTTTATCGTCAAATATTCAGTTTTTCAACCTTCATGGAGGTGGTGACGATAACAAATATTCAGTTTTTCAACCTTCATGGAGGTGGTGACTAAGGAATATTGTTGCCTTTACAAAAATCCCCATCCCCATATCAAAATAATAATAATAATAATAATAATAATAATAATAATAATAATAGCATGCATTGAATCAAAAGCAAGAATTTGTACATTGCATTTTTATAAAAAAAAAAATTAAAATTAAATATTTATCAATTAACATAATTTTAAAAAAATATATACATATATATATTCGACAGAAATACCCTCCAAATACCATCAATTTTGAAGCCAAATCTTGGAGAGCTGACGAATGAGCAACATGCATGGCTGCCATAATGTCGAATCCTAGGCCAGATTCCATCTCAGTAAGACCTGTATTCTATATAAATTTAAAATTTGAACTGTAAAATGATTTCACGTAACTGATTAATGTTCACTATTAATTCAAAACAACATAGTTGCACAATAAGAGTATCATATATGCTATATCTGCAAATGTATTCGGAAATAAGCATATATTCTACGCAAGTATACACACCAAACCATTGTTATACACTGGAAGCAAATCTTCATGAAATTGTATCAACTATCATACAAATAGTAAGAACAGATTCACTTACATTTCGGTATTCGTAATCTAACACGAAAACGAGATCTTTAGAATAGCCTTATTGATCCGTTTGAACCTCATACTCCTAAAAACATTCAATGCATCTCAAAACACAGTCTAATTAACATTGATAAGTAGAGACATTCATTGAGGAAAAATATTCAGACATAGCAAATGTCAAAAGCCAGCCACTTGCAGCACAAAGATCACAACACAACTAAATTATGATGCATAATTATCACAGACTGGTTTTACTGAAATTTTACAAACAAGCAAGAGTTCAATAAGAACTCTGTCCCGACATGGACCACATAAGGTATAAACTTTGCCAAATAAGAGTAATTCTAAGAAATGAAGTATATTTTCGTATAGTTGACAGGTGCATTATCCTGTCTTCTTTCTTTGACTAGCTTAGCCTGACTAGCCCAGTAGAGAGGACTTTAGGGAACAAGCAATCTCCAATTCCCGTTATTAACCCGAAAGCTTGTGATTGTATTCAAATCACAGAATGTAAAGGAAACAAATCCAAGAAATGACCACAAATCTTCACGCCATTTTCAGTGAAACTTTGCCATCTATGAAGCCTAGCCAGATTAGTTACCGAATCCAAAAATCAAAACCAGATTGGATTTATACGGACATAGGAGCAAAATCCGGATTTTAATGCAATATCATGTGAAGATAAAGAAATAAACGTGCGAATGAAATGCGGAAAAAAGAAGACGATAGAAATATATTTCGAGTTCAAGAAGAGCATATGCAAACAAAAGCAATAAATAACAGGACAAAGCAGCAACTTCTGCATACGATAATACGACAAAGGTGGCAGAAAAGGCATAGATCCATCTCCACTCGAAAATAGGGTTTAGAAGCTTCAAATAATTAGCACTTCAAATAAACACCAGAAAAAGTTAATGATAATCAATGCTAGCCTTGAAACAAGCTCCACATATCAGGCCATGAAATTTGTAAAGATTCGGTTGGCGACTATGTAGTTCATTAACTCATCAACATGTTAGATGTTTAAAACTTGAAAGACCAATACAGAGATAAGTCTAAAATGGATGAGAAAAACATTATATAGTCATCATATTACATGCATATCTCTGCTTGAATATATTCATTTAGACAATCAGAATCTTAAATTTTTTCCAAAGGAACCGAACACCATTAATGAGAAAATTCAGATAACCGACAATCTCGTGACATGTACTGTGTTAGTTGTTAATTGACGTCCTATGATCAATCTAAAGCTTATATACCAGAGCAAAACTTAATGCACATAACATGAAACAAACTTACGACAATTGGAGGATTAGAGAACATTCCAGTGCATGACATGAGTAAAGAAAAGATAAGTAGATTAACGAACCATGCTCACATAAACATAGCCTTGTCAGATTATACTAGAATGAGTTTCATAATAACAAGATTGGGGATTGGAAAGACTTATAAAAATGAGCTTAAACACAAGTTGTTCCCCAGACACGAAACATAGTCTGGAAACATGAGCAACCTTGCATCTAAGTTTAACATAAAATAAATAAGACAAACACATAAAGAATTTCCTAAAACTACATAACCCAAGTAGAACAACCTCATTAAGCCAGTCATCCACTCATCCCCAAAACCAGAACCCAATATTCGATTGTCTCCATTTGCAGCAAAACAGAATTGGATAGGCGATCAAATATCAACCAATCAACTCTCTGACACGTCCCTCTTCGAATCACCACTATTCTCAGTTCCCCTTTCCTCCAATAACCTTCCGGCCTCCTCATCAGTCTGCTGCGCCTTCTTCTGTGATTCCTTTGCCTTCATAGCCGCAAACTTCGAGTGATTGTAATATGCAACCCCCAAGAAAGCCAGTCCATAACCAAACAAATTTATAGGAGTCACGGTATCCTTAATCACCGACCAAGAGAAAGCAATCAAGAGCCAATCCTTCACCACGCCTGCCACATTCATGGTCAAAGCAGATGTCTTTCCAACAAGCAAAAACACAGCAAGATTCAGGGCAAAAGCACAGAAAGAATTAGACGCAAAAATCGCATAATCAAAATGGAAGCTCGAATTCTCTTTCAACGACGGGAACTCAACAATAACCCACGGAACAAACAAGAAAACCAAGCAACACGGTGCCACATAATAAAGAGAAGTAATGGGATTGAGTGTGATCCCTTTAGAAGTAAGCAAGATCTGAATCATAACAAGCCTAGTGGCCTCAAAAGCAACAGCACCCAATTGAAGCATAACACCCCAAGAATCAAACTTTGCCTCACCAAAAGCAGCAATCGCCACCCCAACAGAGATCGAAACCATATTAGCCATCGTCTCCGACTTGAAAATGTCTTTTTTAAACATAACACCAATCGAATACACAGCCACAGGCATCAACGCCTTAAGCATTTGAATAAATGACACAGAGAGATAGATATATGCAGAATTCGAAAGCCATAGGGAAAAAGAGTACAAAAGGCCAATTGGGACCACAGATCTGAGGTAAAGATCCCAAGACATGGTGACGGGCTCCACCGCCTTGAAAACCCGAACGAGTAAATACGCAAGAGAAGAACAAAAAGCCATGTGAATCATTGTAAGCGAGATGGGATAAGGCCAATTGTACATCTTTCGATCCAGAATGAACTTGTTGTAGACGATGACTGTGAAAGAGAGGAAGATCCATATCGCGACGTACGTGTATGAGAGGACGATCTTCTTCACCACGCTTTCGTTCAAAGCTCCACCTTTCCCCATTGTTGCTTTTCTTCTGCAACTCTGTCAGTAGTGAAGAAAATGGGAGAAATATATAAAAATATTAATGACGTTTGAGTCCGGGAAGGAGACAACTTCTTTCAGAGAAATAATTTAAGGGGTGGTATTGGTTATGAATTTTTAATGATTTTTATGGTTTTAAAAGTATTGTGATATTTAATTTAGATTTTTATATATTTTATAAAAATTTAATAGTATTTAAAATCGATTTTCGTATAGTTTTTAAAAGTCAGTGTTATTCAAGCTTTTGACTTTTAAAATTATAAAAGTTTATATGTATCCAAAATCTCATAAAATTTTAATGAATTTCTGTTGAAATATTTAGGTATAAACTTTGATGCCTCATGTATATCCTAAAAAAGTTAAAAATTCTACATCGCTTCTAGTGAAGATTTGGAATGACTTTTAATTACTAATTACCCTCATTTCTCTTTACGTTTATTTTTATTTCTTACACGGCCATCTCCCAATTGGTTTTTCCTCCCCTGTTTTCTGCATGTACATTTTCTTTAATTCCTAATGTGCGACTGCAAATATGTTTCTATATATCTATATGTACTATATAGAATATGCAACACATGAAACGTGAAATTGTGATGAATACCGAGAGAATATTCAATTATTATTTTTTCACATCTTATTTTTTTATCCAATATAACACTAACATTTGCACAAGTATTTTGATAAAATAACAAGTTAATGTGCTCAATTATGTATTAGATGATAGATTTTTAAAATGATTGTATGAGTCTGTATATAAACAATTATAATAAATATATTTTCTAAAACAAAATGTATTAATAACGATATAAATTATCATGTTTAACTAAAAAAGTATGTTTTAAATTTTTTATAGTAGTCAAATATCATCAAAAAAAATTTTAAGTTGCTAAAATTTTATTTAATAGGAAATTTTTGTTTTATTACATAAACAACATGGACTGGATCCTCAAGGTCTACATCTTGAAGATGCAAAAAGTTGTTCAATCTTTACCATGCAAAGAAATGAATAGCGATTTTTCACAATTTTTGCTGTTAAATAAATAAAATGTTTACATTAACAGTAAAAAAAATATTATAAGTTGAATAAGTTATTTATGTTCAATTGTTAGTTCAAAGAAATCAATTATAAGTTATAAAATCTGTAGAGTATAAATTATTTTTATAATTTCGTGTAATTTTATAAAAATTATGAGAAATATATCAATTTCATAAAAGTCCAATATTTGAAAAAGCATCATTAAAAGTGGATAAAGTCCACAAAAATCTATTGAAAAATCTACGAAACTCTATACAAATCTTTTTATAACTTTATGGAGTTCTATAAAAGTCAATATAAATCAATCAACTCCATAAAAGTCTATCATTTTAAAAAAGTCATTAAAAATTAATATAAATTTAGATTGAATACACCCTTGTAATTTTTTAAGAGCGGTACCCCTATGTAATATTTATTGTCTTATACACCCTTGTATGTTTTTTAATCAGGTGTTTGTTCTTTCACGCGCCAGGGTTGAATCATTTAATATTTTGTTGTACTCTTTTAACTTTAATTGCCCAAATTACCCATCAAACCCATTTCACTTTCCTTTTTTTTTTTTTCAGTCGGAGAAAAGAAGCAGCTTCCGCCGACAGAGTTACACGCACTCGAAATTGCTGGTGCCAGTGCTATACGACTGGCTCGCGCATCATGACCTAGTATCACCGTCTCTTTCTTGTCGGTATAACTTTCAGCCTTGTATTTTTTAGTTATGGATTTGCTAGGTTTACAGGCATCGTGAAAATTGCTGGTACCACTCAACTTAAAAACTTAAAAGTTCCATTTGAATGACATGTATGATCTACTCAACTTAAAACTTCATAATGGACTCTAAATGCAAGCTCGTACTGTGATTGAAGGTTTTATCTATGGTGTGTATGGATTAGTCTTGCTTGTGGTTGAGCTCATAAAAAAGGTTTTGAATTTTTAGGGACAAAATAGTGTATGCTTTGAATTAATTATGTAGCTATTGGGGGAATATTATTGGTCTGCTTGTAGTGTGGTTCCACACGCATTTTTGAGAATGGGATTTCATTGTTCTTTTATTTCTGTGCTGACTTTATAGATCGAGGAATCAATGTCTGGGCTTGATAGTGCAATGGACTCAGAAGGGGATCATATGAATGTTGAAGAATTCTTGAATAATGGATCTGTAGGATATATTGGTTATGGATGGCCTATATTTCTGATGCAGATGATTATCCACCATTTGATCTCCTATATACTGAAGAGGCAAATCAGACTGAAGAGGAAACTAACTGGTTTAGTGATGCTAGTGATGATAGTAATGATCTTCTAAGCATCAATGGGTCGGATGATGATACTCCAATCCATCCTATTTACAAGGAAGGACATGATATGAAAAAATTTAGACTAGTCGTGGGAATGAAATTCAATAATGCTTCTGAATTTACGGAAGTATTGAGAGATTATAGTGTGAGAGAGGGGTATGAATTAACACTAAAGAAAAATGAGAGGGCTAAGATAACATCTATATGCAACAAGGGATGTAATTGGAGCGTCCATGCTTCTTTAGTACAAGGTGGCCCAACTTTTCAATTAAAAACTATAGCAGGGGAACACAATTGTGCGAAGAGGCACACAAACAGCTTAGCAAATTACAAGTACTTGTCCAATAGAATTGAAAGCATAGTGAGGGACAATACCGATATAAAAATTGATCAGTTAAGGAATATGAAGGTGTTAAGAGCAAAGAGGCAGTTGTTCAGAGAATCAGAGGAGTTAACAATGCACAATATGAATTACTTTGGGATTATTGTGAAACTGTTTTGAAGTTTAACCCGGGGAGTAAGTTGTTGGTAAGGAGAAAAGAGGATACCAATCCTCCTACATTTGAGAAATTATATTTAGCTTGCATGCTATGAAAATGAGTTTTTTATCTGGTTGTAGACCAATAATTGGACTTGATGGATGTTTTTTGAAACCCACGTATGGTGGTCAATTGCTTGTTGCAGTTGGAAGAGATTGGAATGAGAACATGGTTCCAATAGCACTTGCAGTGGTTCCAGTTGAGAATAAATAAAATTTGACATGGTTCTTGACAGAATTATTGGATGATATTGGTGGTTTGGGTGATAGTCGTTGAACATTCATATATGATAGGCAAAATGGGCTTATAGAGGCACTCAAAGAGTTAGTTCATGATAGCGAGCATAGATATTGCTTGAGACACATGTACTAGAACTGTAGAAAAAAATATAGGAGCTTGGAGTTGAAAGAATTTTTTCGGAAAGCAGCAACAACAGCCAATAAGAATGAATTTGAAGCCTTCATGAAGAAGATAGGCCAGTCGGATCGTAAATTGGACAAGAATGACGAAACTGCAGCCGAGTGGCTTAGCAAGATTCCATATGTTCATTGGGCTAGAAGCTATTTCTCCGCACATAGTAAGTTTGAGGTACTAGTTAACAATTTGAGTGAGTTTTTCAACAGTTACATAAAGGAGGATAGGGACAAGCCTATCATCACAATGCTTGAGGGTATTCGAGCTAAATTGATGAAAAGAATACAGGTTAAAAGAATGGGAATGGAGAAAAGGGCATGCACATGTGGAATGTTTTAGTTATGTGGATATCCGTGTTGTCATACTTGCACGGTAATAAGAGAGAGTAGAGGTAAGGTGGAGGATTATATAGATAAATACTACATGAAGTCTGAGTATATGAGGACATACTCTCATATAATTCATGTTGTTCATGGACAAGCAGATTATTGCAAAACTACTTGTGAACTGCTTGTGAAAGTCTTCATGCTCATGCCTTCAGAAAAAGGAAAGGCGGACCACAGAAAATGAGAAGGAAAGGAGCAGATGAAGGCCAACAGACATCCACTAGAAAGGGCTTGACTCATACATGTTCAAGATGCTTACAACTTGGACATAACATAGGGACATGCACCAATCCTATTCACCACAAATCAAAGTTGTAGGTAATCTACTTTCATGTGATTATTTAATCATGGCCACAACTATGTTTGTAATATGTACCAATAATAATTGTTGCTGTAGAGGATCAAAACGAAGCAGGTGAAAGGCATTCAAATGAAAGGTGGGCAAGTGTTGGGATAGATGCAATAGGTGCTACTGTTGGAAGAGATGCAGGGAGGGGTCCAACAGAGGATGGTGATGAAGCTATGGCAAGTGCAAGTGCAAATGCAAATGATGAGGCTAGTGCTAGTGCTAGTGCTAGTGCAAGAGCTGGAGTTATTTAAGGGATCTGTTATGGATTAATTATGTTGTCGTCATTTTGTAATTTGGATGTATTTTGAAGAATGCTTTGTTTTGGAACTATTATAGAATAATTCTACTGGCTTGCTGGAGTTATTTAAGGGAACAATTTTTCATCCCATTTTGTTTATACATTCTTTGCATGAATTCTTTTATTTGATGCTTGTATAACTATTTATACAGAAACTCAAAAAAATTACGTAAGAATGTGGCCATGTGGGTGGTGCTTCAACTGCAAAGTTCGTGAAGAAGAAATGGATTGCTTATTCATTATGGATGATTAAATGCATCCAACTCACGCGCGTAAATGAACAATGACCAAAAAAGGGTATAGATGCACCTGATGAAAAGATACAAGGTTATATTAGATAATAAATATTACATAGGGGGTTATCCGCTCTTAAAATATTACAGAAGGGGGGAGGGTGCAATTCGCCATTTTATTAACTATTAGAATTTTTTTTAAAAAGATGCAAATTTCTTAAGAAAATAATTAGATTCCTTTTACAAGTGTTCATCCTGAATGTACAATTCCATTTCGGTAAAACCTTCTCGAAAAACTATTTAAAATATTTACGGTATTACAGAATTCGAACCTAACCATTAAGTACGAGGCAATGAGAACAATATTTTTGTATGTTAATGATACATATGTATTCACATCTTTCTTCATCATCAATCGAATCACTGTTTGTGAGGAAATCAAATAGGAAATACAATAACAACAAAGAAAGCCAATTCTGTTTACTTCTATAGCGAAGATAGTCAACATGTTGGAAGGCTGTTTTCCTCCATTGACTCTACTACGACTGCTTGGTTTGAGGGGATTTTGATCGGCTTAGAGTGTCTCTGCACTTTCATAATAATGATCTTGTCTTTTTCGGTGATTCTGGTTCCCCACTTGCCTTTATGTTACACCTTATCTCATAGTATCTTCCTCAGTATATTTGATTTGTTTATATCTGTTTGTGTCTAAGGGTTGCCTAGCCGTTTTAGGCTTGACTTTTGTTATACCTGCTTCATCTAGTAATATAATATGAATCACTGTTTAAAAAAAATTCAAGTTGAATTCATTTATATCATGCATGCACTTGAAAATATTACTAAATATTTTTATCTTATTTTAGTTTTCTTTTCAAAATAAAATCACACTATTTTTAAATTTTTCGATAATCAAATTTCTAGTTTTTTCTCAATAATAATAATAAAAAAAGTACTGTATTATACTCTAACTCAACAATAATAACTAAACCTTTAATCCTAACTCAATATATAGTATATTTTAAAATTTTGAAATACTACAAATATCATTTAAAATATTGAATACACCGTCTAATCACTATCACTACCCTATAAAATCTTTTATCATCGTTTATTTTTGCCAAATTAAAAATTAGATAATTTTAATTTTTGTAAAGAATATAAGGTTGTTTATGGAATGTTTGTTTAAAATATTTCAATGTTATTTTTGTTTAAAATAAAAAAAAATTATTTTTAACAAAATTATTGAGTTAATATTATAAAATGAATTTTTTAATTTACAAAATTATTTCCGCTCAATTTGAAATAGTTACTTGTTTTTTTAGTTTTAGGGCACTGCCCTCAGGGGCATCATCCACCATCTATTTGGAATCTTTTTTTTCTTTTTTAAAAAAAAATTCAAATGAATGGTGATGATGTCCCTAAGGGCATTACCCTTAAGGGCATCATCAAACAAACCGTTTTTAGGTTTTATTGTTGCTGCCCTTAAGAGCACTGCCCTCAGGGGCATCATCCACCATCTATTTTGAATCTTTTTTTTTCTTTTTAAAAAAAGATTCCAAATGAATGGTGATGATGTCCCTAAGGGCACTACCCTTAAGGGCATCATCAAACAAACCGTTTTTAGGTTTTATTGTTGTTGCCCTTAAGGGCATTGCCCTCAGGGGTATCATCCACCATCTATTTGGAATCTTTTTTTTCTTTTTTAAAAAAAGATTCTAAATGAATGGTGATGATGTCCCTAAGGGCACTATCCTTAAGGGCATCATCAAACAAAAACTCTGTTTTTAGATAAATAATAAGAAAGATAACAGTAGAAATTGAATCACTTTTAAAAGTAATACAAAATATTCCATAATCGATGTTTAAAAAAAAAAATCGATAATCTGTTCATGATCGATGATTTGAAGGAGTTCATCTAAACGTTTCTCTTTTTCTACGTGTTACCCATATTGATCGCCGACATTAATCCCCCATTTCTTCACCTCAATATATACATATGCGTGGATTGAAATTCTATCAGTTGTACTTTGAGTTGATTCTTGATCGCTTGTACCAATTACAGCAACAATTACCCTTATAGGGTTTTGAGATTTGAAGCTCTGGGTGCCAATCAGTCAAGGCAGAGACCTCTGCCGTCATCGCCGGCAGGTGGAATATGGTTCTTTCTTCGCCATAGCCGTCCGCAGTCTCACTATCTCCATTATTTACCTGAACCTCAAATGGACTTTGTCACCCGCCACGCTGCCACCGATCATCAGACACCACCACCTCCCACCTCCACCTCTTCTTCCGCCCCACCGGAGGAGCCTGAGTATTTGGCCCGTTATACAGTGGTTAAGCACTCATGGCGAGGCCGTTACAAGAGAATTCTTTGCATTTCAACTTATAGCATAATCACTTTGGATCCGAACACGCTGTCTATTACCAATTCTTATGACTTGGGTAGTGATTTTGAAGGAGCTGCTCCCATAATTGGGAGGGATGAGAATGCGAATGAGTTTAATATTACTGTGCGAACTGATGGACGTGGTAAGTTCAAGGCAATCAAACTTTCATCGATATACAGAGCGAGTATATTGACAGAGTTGCATAGGATAAGATGGAATAAGCTGGCTGCTGTGGTGGAGTTTCCTGTTCTTCATTTGCGGAGGAGGACCTTAGAGTGGGTCTCTTTGGTAAGTGTTAAGCTTACTGGATTTTCTCTTCCAGAATGGAGTGTTAGTTTGTTGATTATTTGTTCTTCTCCTTCTATAGGTTGGTTTTCGTGTGAATTTTCCTTGGTTTTCTAGTTTAGTTGATGGCGCCGTACCTGAAAATTAGAAAAAAGTTAATGTCTTGGATGATATGGCTGAACCCAAATCTTGACGATGATTCCAGATATTGGATAAGGTGCAAGAACGGGGAGACCTTTTTACTCTGTCAAGTTTTTTCTACAAATCTGTATTAAAATTTAGATTACACAAAAAAAAAAAAAAAAGAAGAAGTTGATTGCCAGCAATTATGTGCCATTCAGCCATTTTTAAAACTGTGAGAACTTCAAATAAAACCAAAAAGGAAGTGAAGTTCTGGCTAACTATCTGTCTTCTGGGTTACATCTTTGCTATTTCTTTTTATTTTGTAGTGGAACCTTGTAGATGGTACGTAGAAGGGAAGAGAAGAATTAATTGTTCAACTATTGGAAGAATATTTTTTGGTATTTCATTGGATTTTATTCACTTGCCCAAACTAAATAGGACACGGATTGCTCCTCACACGACATAGCCTTTAGGTATTCCTCTTAGTTTTTCCAACTCCATATTTTTACTTGAATGACCTTTGCACAAGAGGGTATAAATATCCAAAACCTACATATTTGAGGAAGTAGAGAATGCATAGGAACATCGATTAGTGTTGATTTGCGTATCCCTTTGATGAATTTTGGTGTGGAGACCCCACCTTTTTCCTTTTACTAGTCATTTTCTGGAGCATCTAGTTTTGGCGGTTTGATTTCTTCCATTATAACAAGTATTCTGAGATTAACAGAGTTTGTGATGCTGAATTTTCTTTTCTTCAAAATCAAGTGGGAAATTATAGTAGGATACGTTTTTTTATGTTCTCAGCTCTCTTCTCCTATCTGGTAGCAAAGCTTGGTCCATACTTCTCCGGTAAGAGAAGCGTTTACATAGTATGCTTTTGGTCCAATTTACCTCAAGCTATATCTGAGCTGGATCCTATGTTTTTCATGAGAGTTGTCAAATCATGTATATTTATTACCAATTTGAAGCTTGAAATGGAAGTATAGAGTTATGAATGGGAATCTGAAAAGAAGAACGTAGATGGATGATTGGATTGATGCCCTGTTTGTAGTTTGAAATTGACTAAAATATATTAACCTTACAATCATTTCTTAATTATTTTAAAAAGGTACGTGTACATATAATCTGCTTTGTTCTTTTGTAGTTTGCAGTTATCCACCATGTCATCTTACTATACAATGCCTGTTAAAGTTTCAAACTCACGGGAATAATGAACTTGTTTTGTGCAGAAAATGAAAGTAACCTATGTTGGAGTTGAGGTGATAGATTTGAATTCAGGAGAACTTAGTTGGTGTTTGGATTTCAGAGATATGAATTCTCCTGCCATAATTCTTCTCTCTGATGGTCATGGTGGAGGATTTGTTCTTTGTTCTCTTTATGGAAGGAAATCTAAAGCTTTCCAAGCTTCTCCAGGGATTTCAAATGCTGTCATCATATCAAATTTAGTATGGAGTCATTTGCTTCCTTCCTGATTTTGTATCTTACTAAGGAAATTGTATTGTTGCCATTGCCTCTGATAATGCTCATGTACTAAACAACCTTGCTTAAACATTATGCTCCAGACAAAAACTGCGCATGCAATGGTTGGGGTGACATTAACTGTTGACAGCTCTCAATCACTTACCATCACAGAGTATATGAAGCTAAGGGGTATCTTCTATTATCTTGTTTTTAAATTATCACGAGCGTTTAAATTTTGGATTCTTTGTAGTTTTATCCATATGAAGTTTTTGCATGAGTTTTCTATTTCAATTTTAAACTCATGTATATGCAGCTAAAGAGGCGATGGGGGCAGAAGAAACTCCTCTTGGTGGTTGGTCTGTCACAAGATTACGTACTGCTGCTCACGGAATGCTACCTTATGCTGGATCGACTTTGGCACTTGGACCAAAAGGAGGAATTGGGGACTTTGGTGATGCTGTATCTCGGCAACTTATTCTTACCAAGGTTTCTCTTGTTGAAAGGCGTCCAGAAAACTATGAAGTAAGCGTGTGATTATAATGCATAATGTGCTTCAAGAGTGCATTCTGTGTTTTCTTTTTGAGAAAACTTATCCACCAATCTTGGACGTGCCAATATTATGCTGTAAAAGAAAATTGCATTTGTAATTTTGCTCAGTTATATGAATCTTGAGGCTTTGTGAATCTTTCAAACAAACAGTTTTAAATTTATTCGTTCATGTGATCTACATAAAAATGTTGGTTTTTCCTCAAAGCTTCTTTGTAGTTTATGGTCTTTTATCACTTGTTATAGATTTGTCGCTACCCATTTTAGTTATTTTGACAATTCCACGGTGTTCCACATTTTAACTCTTGTTTATTTCGAAGTATTGCTTTATACATCCTATGATTTTGTGGCACCCTGACAGGCTGACACGAGACTTTTTTAAATTTAATTATCCAACTTTTTTGTTATGGTCTAGGATTGTATAGGTCCTTTGGTGAGGGATTACCCATATTAAAGGTAAAAAACGCACAAATGTGTTTTTTATTGCCTTCAATAGTTAATGGGATCATAGTGGTTTTGAAACCCACTGTTCGAGACAGAATTTAATATCTGTGGATTTATAGTATCGATATTACAAATTGAATGCAAACAAAAGCAGGAGAATCCAAACAAAGTTCTGGGGTATTGCCAATTTTGCATAAAGTTAGCGTGTATATTACATATCTCCTGTTTCTTAACTGTTGACAAGTGATGATTAGGAGTTAGTGTTGCACCATTGACATTTTGCTCTGGATGTATGTTTTTGATGGAATTGTTGATTAAGTGTGACTTTTAATTCTGAATCTTGTAGGCTGTTATTGTTCGTCCTCTATCTGCTGTTAGTGCTCTTGTTCGATTTGCTGAGGAGCCACAGATGTTTGCTGTCGAATATAGTGATGGATGTCCTACTCATGTGAGTATTTTTGGGTTACGAGTAGTCGATCTATTATCATGAAAAAATTACTTAAATTTGTGCTTCATTGGACGGCAAACAGAGTTGCTAATGTATGATGATATTTCAGGTGTATGCTAGTACTTCTCGTGATAGCTTACTTGCTGCAGCTCGGGATGTTTTGCAATCCGAAGTAGGTATATGTGCTGTTTGGTGTTTAAATAAATTTAAATTTGAAATTTGTTCTGACTGATTCTGCATGCATAGTTGATTGACTACTCTGACTTCTAGTTAATGTTAATTAGTATGACTGTTTCATATATGTCGCAATAAAAATATGTGTATTCATTTTGTTATTAAGGTATTTGAGTGTGAACTATAAAATCAGTTCAGAATTTGTTTGAATATGGTATAGCTTTGATTGTGCAGGGTCAATATCCAGTGCCCATGTTACCCAGGCTAACAATGCCTGGTCATCGAATTGATCCTCCTTGTGGTAGAGTTTGTCTGCAATTTCCCTTAAATCAGCAGCAGCTCCTATCTGACACCGAATTTGCTGCCATGCATTTGAAATACCTGGCTGCAGCTGCCAAAGATGCTGTGGCCGAAGGAGGCTCTATTCCTGGATCAAGAGCTAAACTGTGGCGCCGGATAAGAGAATTTAATGCATGCATTCCAATTAGTGGTGTTCCCCCCAACATTGAAGTACCTGAGGTGACTTTGATGGCCTTGATTACATTGCTTCCTGCTGCTCCCAATCTTCCTCCAGAAGCCCCACCATTGCCACCTCCATCTCCTAAAGCAGCTGCTACAGTGATAGGCTTCATTGCATGCTTACGCAGGTTGCTGCCTTCGCGAAGTGCTGCTTCACATGTGATGTCATTTCCTGCCGCTGTTGGAAGAATCATGGGCCTGCTTAGGAATGGTTCCGAGGGAGTTGCTGCTGAAACGGCTGGGCTTGTTGCTATGCTTATTGGTGGTGGTCCTGGGGATACGAACATATTATCTGATACGAAAGGAGAACAGCACGCAACAATCATGCACACCAAATCTGTATTATTTTCTGAGCATAGTAACTTAATTATCCTTGTGAACAGATTAAAACCCATGTCTGTTTCGCCTTTATTGTCCATGCCTGTTGTTGAAGTTTTTGAAGCAATGATATGTGAACCGCACAGTGAAACAACCAAATACTCAGTTTTTGTCGAACTACTACGCCTTGTGGCTGGGTTACGTCGTCGTTTGTTTGCTCTATTTGGGCATCCTGCGCAAAGCGTTCGAGAGACAGTTGCAGTAGTTATGCGTACAATAGCAGAAGAAGATGCTGTTGCAGCCGAATCAATGAGGGACGCTGCTTTACGTGATGGTGCGCTGCTGAGGCATTTGTTATATGGATTTTACCTTCCTGCTGGAGAACGACGTGATGTCAGCCGACAACTTGTTGCTCTGTGGGCAGATTCTTATCAACCTGATCTTGATTTGTTATCTAGGGTTCTGCCACCTGGGCTGGTCGCATATTTGCATACCCGATATCAGGCTACTTCATCGGATGATGCATATCAGGAAGGTTCCTTGATGAGCAGAAGACAGCGACGGCTACTTCAACAGAGAAGGAATCAACCTGGAAAAACAATGCCAATACCATCTCAACGACACATCCTGCCTTCTGTGAATGCTGCTGAAGTTGGTGAGCAAACACATCAGGCAAGTCCTTATGCATTTCGAGGTTCAGATGTTTACCAAAACTCTGCTGGAGACCCAAACAGTGGGTTCGTTCCATCCATTCGTTCTTCCTTAATTCACGGGGGGGGAAATATTTCTAACAACCTCCGGGTTGTAGGGATCCATCCAAGGGATCAGTCACAGGGAATTTCTTCTCCTGATGTTCCTACAGGTGCTTATGAATCAGTTGCAACAAGTGTTGCGAGCAAAGTTGATTCTGATATTGGTCCATCTGAGCCTGAGAATCCAGGCCTTCCTGCTCCAGCCCAGGTGATCATGGAGAATGCTCTTGTTGGATGTGGAAGATTACTATTAAATTGGCCTGATTTTTGGCGAGCTTTTGGTCTTGATCATAACCGTGCAGATTTGATCTGGAATGAGCGTACTAGACAGGAATTAAGAGAGGCATTGCAGGCTGAGGTTCATAAACTGGACCTTGAGAAGGAACGTAGTGAAGATATCATTCCTGGCTGCAGATCTGAGGAAAGTATCAGCATGCAAGAGTGTCTGCCTCAAATATCATGGAACTACACAGAATTTTCTGTAAGGTACCCCAGCTTGGCCAAAGAAGTTTGTGTGGGTCAATATTATTTGCGTCTGCTTCTTGAGAGCGGTGGCGGCGGCAGGGCTCAGGAATTTCCACTGCGTGATCCAGTTGCTTTTTTTAGAGCACTTTACCATCGATTCCTGTGTGATGCAGACACGGGGCTGACTGTGGATGGGGCTGTTCCGGATGAAATGGGTCCCTCAGATGATTGGTGTGATATGGGAAGATTAGATGGTTTTGGAGGAGGGGGAGGTTCTTCTGTCAGGGAGCTCTGTGCGAGGGCTATGTCAATTGTATATGAGCAACATCACAGTTCGATAGGCACATTTGAAGGTACTGCACATGTGACGGTACTCTTGGACAGGACAAATGATAGAGCTCTACGACACCGTCTTCTGTTTCTCTTAAAGGTAAATTTGCCACCACAGCACCTCCCTTCCCCAATAAAAGAATCAAATAACGTTGGCACCCTGATCTGAAGGCCAGTTTATCTTTAGGTAATATGATCTTAAATCATTCTTGAAAGAGATTAGTCACTTATTATTTTCAAGACAGGAAACAAATGCAGGCCTAGTGATTGGGCCATGTTTGGTGTATTATGAAAATATGATCTTGAAGATACTACAAAATTTCAGCACTCTGCAATAAAAGAAATAGATTGGAGAGCAGAAGGGCTTGTTGACTCAGACTATTGCGAAAATCTTAAAATCAGATCTTATATTTTGAGTTGACAATCTTTATGTGCAGGCCGCATTAAGCTTAAATGAAGAAGAATATATACGGGTAAAAACTTGGTGTGATGATTGTGTCTTAGGTATCATGAGCGGGAAGTTTCATCATAGTATTCACAAATGAGTCAAAATATTTCAATGGCACAAATAACATTAACTTTGTGTTGATTTTTAAGTTAATGCTTCTTTCTATGTGCAGGTATTGATGAAGGTTTTATCAAATGTAGAGGCATGTGTCTTGGTAGGAGGTTGTGTGCTTGCAGTTGATTTACTAACAGTAGTTCACGAGACTTCTGAAAGAACTGCTATACCGCTGCAGTCTAACTTAATTGCTGCCACTGCTTTTATGGAACCATTAAAGGAATGGATGCTCATAGACAAGAATAATGTTAAAGTTGGGCCCGTGGAAAAGGATGCAATTAGAAGATTTTGGGCAATAAAAGAAATTGATTGGACAACCAGGTGCTGGGCATCTGGGATGGCAGATTGGAAGAAACTAACAGACATACGTGAACTCCGTTGGGTAATGGCTACTCGAGTTCCCGTTCTTACTGCGATCCAGGTGAGATTCTTTGAAAATCTACTATTTACTTCAAATCGAGTAAAATCTTGGTATTACTTATTTTTACCTTTTCCCCATAAAATGGTTGGGATAGCTGGGCGGGCACATAAGGGATGATGTCAGCAAAAAGTTTATCAGTTGCTTGAAGATAAGCATGCGAAAGGAAAGCTTGCACCATATTTCTTTATTTTTAATTTTCATGTTAAGATACGAAAAAATTTGAACATTCATTTTTTTGAAAAATGTGGAGGTGAGACCAATCACACTGGCTGCCATAGGGTTGCTCGTTTCGTCCCGAGATCAAATTTGATTTGTGATTTGTAAGGATATGAAAAGCTGTTCTTAAAGGTATTATAGCAAAAACAGTTTTGGTAATTGTAATTGCTTGCCTTATCATTTTTAATCTATTGCCAGTATCAGTGAGTCAATCTAGAAAGGTGGCATGTGTAAAAAGCTGTGAAAGAAAGGTGTGACATTAACGGACCTGAAAGGAGTTTTGTTTTTTAGCCTGTTCACTTTCTTTTTTTACGCTTGATTTACAATATTTCTAAGATGCTCATTACTTTGTTCAGGTAGGACAGGTGGCATTGCACATATTACAAAGCATGGTAGCTGCTCATTCCGATATAGATGATGCAGGAGAGATCGTAACACCCACGCCTAGAGTAAAACGGATTTTATCAAGTCCACGTTGTCTTCCACATATTGCTCAAGTAATCTTTAAAAAGTGTTTATATCATATGTTGGTCGAATTATTGTGTTTCGATTGGCTTGTAGATTCTCGATATGTAACTTGAATGTAGTTAATGCAGAGTTGTGTTGAATGCATGGTTGCTTTATCTTAGCCATAAATTATGGCGCTGAGTTTTTTGCTATCGTAAGCGAGATCTTATAATACATATTTAATTTTCTGTTGCTATTGAAAATCATCAATTTTTGGATTCTAGTTCATCAGGACAATTGTGCAGCGTTGCTACTGACACACACTTGGAGCAACACTCTTAAGATATTTAGGAAGAATAAAGAGTCCTGAAAACTAAGGCTTTCTCACAAAGTTGATCACAACTCTCTCGCTTAAATTAACCTTATATCTTGGAAAGGGGTCTCTTTTTGCATCCGGTGCTGAATATGTTCTTGACTGCTGACTTAAGTTTGAATAGTCAATATTTGCAAGAAGTTTACATGATATGTTACCCTCCTTTTTTGTTTGTGACCAGACAATAAATATATATTAAAATAAAAGAGTGCCAGAAGTAATCAAAAAGTTACATACAAAAACCTTAATGAAATTGCCAACCTAAAAAGAAACTAAACATATCATAGGTTCCTAAACCAATCCGAAAATACATAATGAACTTTAACATTACATCTATTCTTAATCCAAAACCAGACCTAAATTGAACTAAATCTAACAAGTTATCTTCCAGATCTTGATTTCCTTGCAAAATTAGTTTGTTTCTATATTTACCCTCCTTAAAGTTGGAAAGATATTCCCTGCGACATGCACATGATATATTCCCTCCTAGAGTGTTCTAAAAGCTGCATTGTTTGTATTCTTAGATCTTCTGGGGGTGATTATGATATTTTTTCCTTCATTATTTGGCTAATTATATTTTTTTTCACAAGGTAATGTCCAAGGAGGGAATTAGAGGTATCCATTTGGTATCTTCAGAGAAAGTTGGATGTAAATGCGTTGAATGAAGTTCATACGAATTGTAGAAGTTTAACCTTGAGGAAGTGGATGTAAATATGATTTTGGAGGGGAGGTTTTTCTGACATACTTAAGGGTTGGTAGACAAAATTTACCCTTGCTATTTTTGGTGAGGGAGATTTACTTTGATCCTTGATTTAAGATTAACGGCTGGCTCCGTTTGACAGCCCGGTTAATCTCAATCACTACCTTACTTCACTGAATCACCACACCTCAAGCTCAATCAATTTACTTCACTCGGCTTTCCTTAATTGATTCATTGTATATATGGCAAGAATGTAATTTAGGGCTGATAGTATACTTTCCTAGATTAGGATCAAAATCATAGTTGCTACTGATGTAATTTAGTATTAGATAATCAGGAAATAATAAAGGAAAAACACCCATTCAGTGAAATATCTTGTTCTTGACACCATTATGGGTCAATTTATCTGTTGTGATTTGAATGTTGCAGCATTGGATTTTCCGAGTTGTGAAAATTGTACTAAACTTTTATTGCAATATCATTTCATTCATAGGCATTGCTGTCTGGTGAACCAACAATTGTCGAAGCATCTGCTACTTTACTGAAGGATATTGTTACCATGAATCCGAAGGCAATGATTAGACTATATAGCACTGGCGCATTTTATTTTTCCCTGGCATACCCTGGATCTAATCTTCTTTCAATAGCGCAACTCTTCTCACTAACACATATACATCAAGCTTTTCATGGTGGTGAAGAAGCTGCAATTTCCTCCTCTCTGGCTTTGGCAAAACGAAGTGTTTTAGGTGGCCTCTTACCAGAGTCTTTGCTATATGTACTGGAGCGTAGTGGACCAATTGCATTTGCAGCAGCAATGGTTTCTGATTCTGACACTCCTGAGATTATTTGGACGCATAAGATGCGGGCAGAAAATCTTATCCGTCAGGTAGTTGTCTATCCACCCCTCTACTTATCTTGGTGTTACTCCAAAAGACTGTTCTACTCAAGTCATCTGTGAATTAAACTATTGCTACAGTTATTTGAATTATTATTCCATTTCTTATTCAGGTACTTCAGCATCTTGGTGATTTTCCTCAAAAATTGTCGCAACATTGTCATGCCTTGTATGATTATGCTCCAATGCCTCCAGTGACATATCCAGAGCTCAAAGATGAAACGTGGTGTCACCGTTATTATCTCCGAAACTTGTGTGATGAAATTAGATTTCCTAATTGGCCTATTGTTGAGCATGTCGAGTTTTTGCAATCACTGCTAGTTATGTGGCGTGAGGAGTTAACCCGAAGGCCAATGGATTTTTCTGAAGAAGAAGCTTGCAAAATACTGGAGATATCCATTGAAGATGTATCCAGAGATGATGCCCCTAAAAACCAAAGTTTAGAATTGGATGAGATTCCTAACCTTCTGAAACAGATTGAATATATTGATGAAGAAAAGCTCAAGAGACAATATAGGAAACTTGCAATGAAGTACCATCCTGACAAAAATCCTGAAGGGAGGGAGAAGTTCTTGGCAGTGCAGAAAGCATATGAGTGCCTGCAGGTATTCCTAGAACCTTGACCTTGTGTAAAAAATATTATGTTTCTCATGTTCAAAACAGGGACTTGTACTGTTAAGCGTAAGAGGAAGAGTTTTTAGTTCTTATTTCACATTTAGTTCAAATTGTTTGGATCTTTGTATGCAGTGCCTTCTTTTCAAAAAATAGGATGTTCATGTTGATGATTATAGTAGGTGGCGATGTTTAATCTAGTAATACTGTAGCTGTAAATAATTTTTCTTTCCATATATAGATGATCGTAGGTGGCGATGTTCGTTTGTTTTTTTTTTTTTGATTAGACAAATAAATACATATTAAAATAAAGGAGTGCCAGAAGTACTCCAAAAGTTACATACAAAAACCTTAATGAATATCCCAAACCTAAAAAGAAAGTAAACATATCCTAGGTTCCCTCTACTAATCCGAAAATACATAATGCTTTAACATTACATCTATTTTTAATCCAAATCAAAGACCTAAATTGAACTAAATCTAACAAGCTATCTTCCAGATATTGACTTCCTTGAAAAATTTGTTTGTTTCTATAGAGCCAAACAGTCCAAATTATTGCCTTCCAAATAGTCATCCATCCTTTCAATCCCTTTCTCTGACCCCACAGACCTTTGTGATGAAGTAAATGACCAACTGGATCGGTGTGTAATACTAGATCCATTCCTAACTACATGTAACATTTCATCCAGAAGTTGTAAACTCCGGGCAAGAAAAGATTAAGTGTTGGGTTGTTTCCTACTCTTGATGACATAGCTCGCAAAAGTCAGTGATCGGACCCGGACCCGATATAATCATGTGTTTGTGCAAGTTTTGCTTTGTTGGTATCCTGTCTCGAATTAAACGCCATGCGAGGTGCAAAAGTGTTCCAAATAATCTCATATGCCGATTTTGAATCTCCTTCTTGAAGCTCCTCCTCTTGAAATAAATCATATGCTGATCTCGCTGAGTAGCGTTTGGTTGTATCGAAGAGCCATTCCCACCTGTCCTCGTCTCCTTGTGCCAAAGCATACCTGCCAATAAAAGTTAGTAAATCCAAAAAAACGATTTTTTCCCAATCAAACAATTCTCTTCTCCAATCCCACCTCCAACTCCAATTACCATCTACCCAGCCCCCCATATCAGTGATGGGTGACAAGTTTTGCATGGATGCATGGAGATTGCAACTCGATTTTACGTGCCCCGCCCCTCCGTCTCTTGATTCTGTTGAGGTGGGAACCCAAACTATCCTCCCCTACCCAAATATCCCTCCAGAATCTTGTTCCTAGCCCATTCCCCTCCCCACCTTCCTAACCAAACCCCCCCTAAATCAATTTGTCAGATCAAGAAAAATGTGCTTTAACGTCTTTCCACCAAACCGATTGATTGCCCCTTATTACCTCACTCCCTGATACTATCTCCCCCAACTCTGCACATCATATTTAGAACTCAAAACCTTTTTCCACAGCGAATTCCCACCCTTAATTAAATCCCACCCCCATTTCCCTAAAAGTGCCTTATTAAAATGATCGAGATTCCAGGCCCAACCCCCATTAGATTTAGATTTAGACTTCGGACCATTTCACCCAGGCTGGGTTTCGAAAGGATGGATTTTGGTGCTCGGTATAGGGTGAAGAAGTAAAGTGGTGGAGATGACAGTACCTGCATTAAGCAGAATCATCCGACCCCCAAGAGACAGGGACTTATCTTCCCAGGTAGCCAATAACTTATGAAATTTCTCCACCACCAGAGTCCATGTGGCACGTTTTCTCGGATTCAGCCCGATCGGAATACCCAGGTGCTTAAAAAGGCAAGCTCCCCACATTGCAATGGATAACTTCCTTCGGGGTGTCGGTGTGAAGCTCTTTTTTTAAATTACCAGGAACCCGAATCTTTTTGAACAATGAGGAGTTTGTCAGAAAACGAGCCCAAGCAACCATCCGACTCTCCTCAACATTTATGCCTATAAGATGAATATTGTTGAAATTAATCTTTAGAACCGAAAGCAATTCGAACAGACGCAATATTCCTTTGAATGCTATTATACTTTCCTCCAAGGCCTTGCCAATCAGTAGTGTGTCATTAGCATATTGCCTCTGCAACAATCAAAAATAGAAATGGGGACAGTGGATCTCCTTGTTGTAGCCCCCTCTTCAAGCTGATCTCCTCCGTTGGACTTCCATTAACTGACACTAAGGCCTTCGCACTGCTGACACATTCCATAATACAAGCTCTCCATTTACAATGGAAGTTCATCAGTTGCATAGTTCGCTCCATAAACTCTCAATTAACCGAGTTGTATGATTTTTCAAAATCCACTTTGAAAAATCAACCCTGACCATTATTTTTCTTCCAATCCTCAATCAATTCACTTATTATTATGACTCCATCCAATAAGTGTATGTTCCCAACAAACGCTGATTGAGTCTCAGAGATAATCTTGTCAAGCACCCTATGCAACCTGTTTGCCAAAACTTTTGCTAAGACTTTGTATACACATCCTATCAGAGAAATCGGCTTGAACTCTCCAATCTTCACCGGATTATCATGTTTTCGGTATCAAGACATTGAAAGATGGGTTTCCACCCTTGATTAATTTCCCGTTCCTGTGGAACTCAGACATGAACTTCTTAAAATCATCTTTGATAACATGCCAGAACTCTTTCATAAACCGAAAGTTAAAAGCCATCCGGTCCCGGGCTTTTCGCACTTTTGCAACTCCAAACCGCACTCTTGACTTCCTCCTCTGCGAAATCAACGGTTAAGAAGTTATTATCAAGATCGCTCAAATGTTCAAATTGAATACCGCAAATCTTGGGATTATTCCAATTCTGCTTATTAAAGTGGTTCTCAAAATATCTTTGAACTCTTTCACATCTGTGACAGATTCCACCCAATACCCGTCGATTTCCAGACCCACCAATTCATTCCTTTTCCTCCTCCGATCGACACACTTATGAAAGAAACTAGAATTAACTTCTCCCTCTTTGTTCCACTTCAGTCTGGACTTCTGGAAAAGCAAGGAGTCTTTCATCCTGATTTGCCCCTGAAGACTAATAACCTCATTCATACGTAGCTCAGCCTCTTCTGGTTGTAGCTCCCACTTAGGGGTATGCACCGGTTCGGTTAATCGGCCGAATCGAACCAAAATTTTTCGGTTTGGTTTTCGTTTTTTGAAAAAAAAAAGTTAGGTTTTCGGTTACAGGGTTTGGTTACAAACCGAACCGAAAACCGATCTTTTAAAAAAAATTAATTTTTTTTTAAATTTTTAAAAAAAATTTAAATGGTTTATATATATTTTTTAATGGTTTCTTTCGTGATTCCATGAATAAAAACTCTTATTTAACTACTGCTTTCAAGTATAATATAATTATTTTGCTGTATCCTTTAACCTCGACTTTTTGCTATAAATAGCTTCAAAATAATTTAAAACTTTAGAATTAAAATGTTAAAAATCATTTTGAGTCCAATTATTAGTATTTATATTTATGTTGGATTTCCTTTCGACTAACCATCCTATTAAAAAAAAAAGGAAAAAAAAAAACGGTTTTAACCGTAACCGAACCGAAATATTTCGGTTAAAACCGAAACAAACAATTTCCGAAATTCGGTTTGGTTAACCAAAATTTTGGTTCGGTGAAACCGAACCGATTAACACCCCTATTCCCATTGATCAGCGATTACATCAAAGTCATGAATTCTTCCCCTAGTCTCTTCAATCTTTGCCTCAGCAATCCCAAACACTTCTTTATTCCACACTTGTAATTTATTTTTCATGATTTTAAATTTCTCCTTCAAAATAAAACTCCCCTATCCATGGACATGCAACTCCCTCCGTTCCCTTTCCACGAATTGCTTAAAATCTAGATGTAACAACCAAGAATCAAGTACTCTGAATTGTTTCGAACCCCAGTTCCTCAGCATGCGATTTCAGCATAATTGCACAATAGTCCGACGGGCTTCGTTGCAACCCACATTGAATTAAATCTGGCCGTTCTTGAATCCACCCCGGTGCAAGGAGGAATCTATCCGGTCTGCTAACACACGACCCATCAAGGTTGTACCAAGTAAACTTCCTACCAACCAGCGGTAAATCAATAAGGCCCGTCTTATTAATGAAATCATCAAACTCCATAATCTCACGGTTGTTAAACGTCAAATTTCTCCCTCTTCTCTCATTCCGTCGCCTAATGGCATTAAAATCCCCACAGATGCACCATCTATTCTCTATCGATTCCTCCATTTTTGAACCAAGTATTGCCACATATCCTTTTATACGCAAATTCACCCGGAGAATATACATTGACAATATTGCATTTAATTTTATCACTACCCCACAAACCCTCCACTCCCAGCATCCCTACTTTACCCCAGAAGGCCTCCATTTGAAACTTGTCTTTTTTACCGATGCATAAAAGACGCCCTGCTGCTCCTAAAGCCCATTAAATACCCAGTCAAAATCGCGATCTCCCCAAATTGTCTTGCACATATCTCTGGACACTATTTCTAATTTCGTTTCTTGTAAACAAAGAAATTCAACCCTCGCCTTCAAAACGAACTCTCGAATGACCCGTCTTTTGATCCGTCCCCCCAACCCTCTGATATTAAAGCTCACAATCTTTCATTAAGACCCAATCGCAACCCCATCCTCGTCATTGGCATCTATATGGCCATCAAATACTGTTTTGTCTCTAACTTCCATTTTCACTAGCCTATCTAATTCTTCCTTTTCATCTCCATTCCCCTCGATACCAATTTCTTCCCAAATTTCCAAATATCATCGGCTTCCCTCAAGAGATCCTCTCCCCTTGAATTGTTATGACCAACCACTTTCATTGAACTTCCTAAAGGTCCCGAAGAGTCAGTAGAAGAAGAATTCTCTTGGTTCATTTGCATTCTCTCACGAACCATATCCCTCTGCGCATGTTGCTGAGTGCTCAAAAATGATAGAAAGAGGTCCTGATTGATAGAAATGGATCCTCAGTATTCATAGGAAAAGGAGGTTTAGTATAAGGCAAAGAAAAATGAACAAAGAAAAATGTTGTTCGATCAAATAAAGAGATTTTCATTGTCATCATTACGGACATCAAAAGTAGGAGAAACTTTATTTGATCTTAAATCAGTTATGCAAGATAAACCCTAAATTTACATTGTGTGATCCTTAAATATGAAAACCAAGTGTGATTAATGGGTTTAATCTCAGCTAATTAAGCTTGTAGATGTTCAGTCTTACCATAAAATTCCTAGGCATAAGTTGTACCAATGCACACTCACTAGTCCTTTAGAGTTCAGAGGGAATTGGTGATCATAATCATCTAGTAGAAAAATAAACCTTTTGATACATGTATGGATTGTTTAAATGCTTCAATCGCATTTTCAAAGTGTTTTCTCTCTCTCTTATTATTATTATTATTTTTTTGGAAAGCCAAGAGTTGTATGATATGCAGAAGAATACTGGAATACTGGTAAATGTTCACAGCAAAAAATCTCTACTTTCTTCTTCCCCAACATTTTGTGATGTGTAGTTGTAACATCACAGTCATGTAATTGTAACATCAAACCATTGCTGACTACCGACACTCGTGTAAAACAAACTGGTCTCCTCTTGTGACATCCCATGCACATAACATATACACATGATGCATATAGTATAATATTTAATGACAGCGGAACTTGTAATTTCATATCATCCAATTAAGACATTTAAAATACTATAATTTACAAGGCATATAGGCATATATATGCCACAAAAATAACCAACGTTGTTCCCCTCACAACCCAACCAAAAACCAATACAGTATATGCAAATGATGGATAATAAATTCACACATACAATTTATATCAGTCACAACATATAAATACACGTGTCATTTTCTTTTACTATTATGGACCAACTAATACCAAGAACGAATCGTGATCACGAATATGACCATGGCGCTCTGCACTGTATATCCCATGAGTTCAATGAACTCGGGATCCGTATTCTGTAATTATGTAACACATGGTTCAAGGTCATTAGTGGCCATAACAATATCCATTAATCTCTTATGATTGTATATGTCATAATCATGCAATTCATCACAACATCACCAATAGAGTAATAGCTCATGCCTGTAAAATCACTTAAAATCAATAATTCACCTTTCACATATATAAGGCATCCAATCATCAAAACACATGATTCACCAAGTTCATTCATTCATGAAACACAAATCATCCACCCACATAAAGTTCAAGAACAAGTTATATGATTATACTCACAATTTTCGTCCATATCCTTCATTTTTCGCCTTTTATCCTCAATATCTCTCAATGGGTCGATGGAGTTCACTGAAAGAGATTATCTACACCACAATGGTATATCTTTCAATCAACCATGTCAAGTCCATCACATGAACTAATTATTTCTCGAGAAAAAAGAGTTTAAAAGTTAATAGTTATTTTCCATTTAATTTATTAATTCCAAAACAGAATATGTAATAATTTAAGTTATACTGTTAGATCTAATTTGATGGTCAGATTTAGATATGTCATTTAAATATTAACCTTGAATCTGCTCATTAATTTGTTAGATTCTATGATTTGAAAAATAGTATTCTTGATTAATTGAGAAGTAAATCACTCCATTATTTTAGTCAACAAGGAGTTGCTGACTTATAAGAACTTTCATAGCTATTTCATCCTCTTAATCTTAAGATTCTTAACCAATGCCTCAGTGTTAATTAATGGCAGTCCTTCGCCGGAATTTGAACTGAAGAGAGGTCTTCGTCTAGGTGACCCATTATAACTGTTTTTATTTGTGATTGTATCAGAAGCTTAATAAGGCGACACAGAACAATCTTTTGTCAGGGTTAAAGGTGGGAAATGATGATTTATCGATATCCCACTTACAATTTGCAGATGACACATTACTATTGAGTGAGACTAATTTGGAGAATGCTCGTTCTTTAAAAGCTATTCTTCGTATTTTTGAATTGATGTCAGGATTGAAGATCAACTTCTGCAAGAGTAGTATTATTGGTTTGTGGATCAAGATGTCTTAAATCAATTGGCAGACTTCTTGAACTGCAAAGTGGGATATCTTCCTTTCAAATATTTGCGACTACCGGTTGGGGGTAATCCGCGGAGGATATCGTTATGGGAACCAGTTTTGGAGAATTTTCGAAAAAGATTAGCAAGATGGGAAGATAAAAGTTTGTCCATTGGAGGCCGCCTGATATTACTTAATGTCGTCCTGTCTGCATTGCCAATTTATTTCTTCACCTTCTATCTTGCTCCCAAAAGCATTATAGTCAAAATTAAATCATTTCAGATATCGTTCTTATGGGGAGGTGGGGAGAGCATTCGTAAAATAGCCTGGGTCAAATGGGTAGAGTTTTGCAGACCAAAATCACAGGGGGGGCTGGGGGTCAGGGATATTGCGTGTGAAAGTGTGTGTTTTACACATAAATCAGATATACATTACATTTGGAACAATGTTTATTCGTCTCCACTGTTTTTTATTAATTAATTATTATTATTATTTTAAATTCCTAGTTTACCATTAAAAATATATTCACTATTTTGAAATCTATTCATTATTTCTCTAATCTATTCAATATTTTTAAACTCTATTTAATATATATATCAATATTCACTAAAATGCTTTCATATATATCATGATGCTTATATATGATCATGTAAAGTTTCGGGTCATGACATCTATTCTCTTTATTATTGAGTGCAAATTACACAAGTTCAATTTATGTGATCATGCCTTTGATAAATTTCATTTTTGTTTCATCTTCAAGCTATTTTGCTCTCTTCCTCGAGGATTAGGTATGGGCTATTTTCAATTTAGTGACGAATACATTTATTTCTTGACATAAGTTGATGATATGATTTGACTCATAGTATACTTTAATCCTATTTTACCATTCAAAGGACATCGAAAGCACGATGTGCGTACCTAATTATAGCTGTAAAATGCCTATTTTAACCTCGAGCATTCAAATATCCCCCTAAAAATCCAATAACAAGTATTCAGACAAAGTAATTCTCGTTTTTCCTTTGTTGTCATTTTCATGTTCATTTGATGTCCTCTTATTTCTTTTGGTTTTTATTGACATATGTTAATAGTGTATTTTGGAGGTGGGGTGGGTAAGAAGATTGTTATCTAATTTTGTCTTGTTTGAGATAATTTATATTTAAATGTTTACAAAGAAATAAATACCACTTAGATTGTGCTTTATTCGGTGACTTAACTGTATTCTGATTGATCTCCTTTAGGTAACCATGCAAGGGTTGCAAGGCCCCCAAACTTGGAGATTGTTGCTTCTACTGAAGGGCCAGTGCATTCTATACAGGCGATATGTTAATGTATTGATGCCGTTCAAATACGCTGGATATCCAATGCTACTAAATGCCATTACAGTCGATTCGACTGACAGTAATTTTCTTTCCTCTGACCGAGCACCGCTTTTAGTTGCAGCCTCCGAGCTTGTCTGGCTAACGTAAGTTTATAGTCCGCATGTGGTTCTTTTCATTGTTTTTTGTCAGTAGTTTGTGTTTATATTTGATAAGCTGAGTTATTACCATATGCTTCATCTGTTTCAGGTGTGCGTCTTCTTCATTAAATGGTGAAGAACTTGTTAGAGATGGTGGAATACCAATTCTTGGAGCTCTTCTTTCACGATGCATGTGTGTGGTCCAGCCAACGACTCCTGCTTCTGAACCATCCACCACCATTGTTGCAAACATAATGCGAACTTTCTCAGTTTTGAGTCAATTTGAAAGCGCCAGAACTGAGATGCTAGAGTTTTCTGGACTGGTTGAGGACATTGTTCATTGCACCGAACTTGAGCTTGTGGCTTCTGCTGTCGATGCTACCCTTCAGACTGTTGCTAGAGTTTCTGTATCCTCTGAGTTTCAAGACGCCTTACTGAAAGCTGGTGTGTTGTGGTTAGTAAGATTGTTATGTTGCTTCTTTTTCCATTGTCGGTCCCTCAATTAATGCTTTAATATGAGATATAGCCCTTTATAGAATTATGCATAACTTGATCGTTTGTGGCTTTTTTGGGCCTTAACATTGTGCGTACTTTTCTTTGAAGAGATTGTCATTATTCTAGGTGAGGTGTGAAACTTTTTTTTATGAAGCTGGAGATTGGGCTCCAAACTCTCCGACTGCTTCATTTGTACTACTATCTTTGTATAAACATCCTCCACGATTTTATCAAAAACTATTATCTGTCGATAAACTATTCCCTAGTGATACAATTAACTAATTCCTGGTCCTTTCCATGAACTGTTGGCTTCATAAACTTAGCTTGTGTTTGTTCAGGTACCTTATTCCATTGTTGCTTCAGTATGACTCAACTGCAGAAAAATCCGATAAGACAGATGCTCATGGTGTTGGAATCAGTGTCCAAATAGCAAAGAATTCCCATGCTGTACAAGCCTCGTGTGCCTTGTCTAGGATTAGCGGTTTAGAGACCAGTGAGACACCAACACCTTATAATCAGGCTGCATCTGATGCCTTGAGAGCTTTGCTGACTCCTAAACTTTCAAGCATGATGACAGATAAATCACCCAAAAATCTTTTAGCCATGTTAAACTCAAACTTGGAATCTCCTGAGGTATTGTTGCGGATCTTTCATTACGGAAACAATATGTTGGATAACCTCTTTGCTGAAGCATTCTGTTTTTTGTTCGCCTCAAGTATTTTACAAATTGCATATCAGCTTGCCATCATAAAATTTCAGGGCTCTTTTGCAAGCATATTTATCAGATGGATCAAAAAATATGCTGTTTTTCTGCATTTTGTATTAATAATGAAGAAATCTTTGGATATTCTGCATGTCTTTTTATGGAAATATCTCATCATGTCCTTTGGAATCTTCTTGGCTTTTATCCCTTGGTGTGAAGCTGCATAATGGGAATAACATGGTATACCCCTCATAAAAACTTTATACCAAGTGTTCCAAGCATATAATAGTTGTAAGGACAAAAATCAGATTTCGCAATGACATAAACATGACGTTTACTGCAATTAGCTGACTTGCTTACCTTATTGCTTGTCTTCTAACTCTTGCTAGAGGAGCTTAAAATTGTTCCCATCAGTTTTATGATTTTTTTATTTATCAATTGTAAAAAAAAAATGGTTGTCGCAATGCTTCAAGCAGAAATCAATTTCCAGATTATATAGGTTTTGATTGATAAGTGAAAATGTTAGTCACTCGACAGCATTTCAGGTTGAAAATATTTTCATGCCTGATGAATCAAGTACTAGCGTCAAGAAATGGCTGTACAACTGTGCAAATATTGATATCACTGTTACCTGTGGGTTGTAGATAATTTGGAACTCCTCTACGCGAGCCGAACTTTTAACGTTTGTGGAAGAACAGCTGGCACTGCATGGGCCTGATGGTTCATATGACCTGAAAGATTCACATTCGTTTGTTTATGAAGCATTGTCAAAAGAACTCTATGTTGGAAATGTATACTTGAGAGTCTACAATGATCAACCAGATTTTGATATCACTGAACCTGAGATCTTCTGCTTGGCCCTTGTTGATTTTATATCACACCAGGTGCATAAAGCATCAGATGAAGGTTCGGATGTTCAGGGTAACAATGATATAACCACAGGATCACCTGTTGAGCAGGATTCTATCTCTGATTCTTCGCCATCTAGTGGCGGGAAAATCATGGGCACGGAGGAGATGGAGATAGTTAAGAAACTTCAGTACGGTCTGGTATCTCTTCAGGTATGTATGTATCTAGTAGTTTTGCCTTGTTTGAAATGTTATCTCTGACTTTGACGCTTTTTGCATTGTAATTTCAGTATGTCTTGACGAAGAATCCCAACTTAGCTTCTGTAGTATCCTCAAAGGAAAAATTGTTGCCCCTTTTTGAATGCTTTTCTCTTCAAGTTGCTTCAGAAAGTAACATTCCTCAGCTATGCTACCGTTCTGTCATGCCTGACAACATATGCCCCCTGCCTGGAGGCAATGGTTGCAGATAGCTCTAGTCTGCTTCTTTTGTTGCAGATGATTCACTCATCTCCCACCTGTCGTGAAGGAGCTCTGCATGTTTTATATGCCTTGGCAAGCACACCAGAGCTTGCATGGGCAGCTGCAAAGCATGGTGGGGTGGTTTACATACTTGAACTTCTCTTGCCATCACAAGGTATAGTATTCTATTAGCAGCAAATATTCTTGGAAAAACTTTCCAATTATTTTCTAAAATGGAGAGGTTCTGTAGATGAAATTCCTTTGCAGCAAAGAGCAGCGGCTGCTACATTATTAGGGAAGCTTGTTGGGCAGATAATGCATGGACCAAGAGTTGCTATTACCTTGGCGAGGTTTCTGCCAGATGGTCTTATCTCTGTCATCAGGGATGGTCCTGGGGAAGCAGTTGTGAATGCTCTTGAACAAACAACTGAAACTCCAGAACTTGTATGGACTCCAGCAATGGCGGCATCACTATCTGCTCAAATTGCTACAATGGCTTCAGATTTGTATCGTGAACAAATGAAAGGCCGTGTTGTTGATTGGGATGTGCCTGAACAGACATCTGGCCAAAAGGAAATGAGAGATGAACCTCAGGTATAATAGTGACCCATCAAAACCGTCCAAGAATGCCTGAATTGTATTCATTTCCTGACTCACAGCATCTCTTGACGTGTAGGTTGGAGGAATCTATGTTAGATTATTCCTGAAAGATCCCAAATTTCCACTTAGAAATCCAAAGAGATTTCTTGAGGGACTGCTGGATCAGTATCTTTCTTCCATTTCTGCTACACATTATGATGGGCAAGCTGTTGATGCCGAACTTCCTCTGCTTCTTTCTGCTTCATTGGTCTCGTTACTTAGAGTATACCCTGCTCTTGCTGATCATGTTGGATATCTAGGTTATGTACCAAAACTTGTTTCTGCTGTAGCTTATGAAGGAAGAAGAGAATCAATGGCTTCAGAAACCTGTTTACCTGAGGATGATTCTGTTCAGAAAATTTCTCAGACTCCTCAGGAGCAAGTGCGCCTTAGTTGTTTGCGTGTTCTACATCAACTTGCTGGTAGCACCACGTGTGCAGAAGCTATGGCAGCTACTAGCGTTGGGACACCCCAGGTATGTGGTGTTTTTTTTAATATGCAATGTGCAAAAATTTCAACAGTTTGGTCACCATTTTTTGTGTGTTCTTATTCTTGATTCCAGGTGGTTCCACTTCTGATGAAAGCAATTGGTTGGCAAGGTGGAAGCATTCTTGCTCTTGAAACTATTAAGCGCGTAGTAGTTGCTGGAAACCGAGCAAGAGACGCACTTGTTGCACAGGGTCTTAAGTGAGTATATATCTACCCTATCGTGGTATTTAGTTGTGGAATTTCCATAAATATGTTAGGGGTTTGATGATTGTTTCATGATGAACCTACCATTGCATTCGATAGTGATACTGAATATGATTGTGCTAGGGTTGGCCTTGTGGAAGTTCTTCTTGGTCTTCTTGATTGGCGAGCTGGGGTAAGAAATGGGCTTTGCTCACAGCTGAATTGGAATGAGTCTGAAGCATCGGTCGGCCGGGTTCTTGCAATTGAGGTGGGTACTGATCAAATATAGCTTTCATAATGTCCTTTTTAAGGAGTTAACAGGTTATGCTCGTATATGAAGTTATAAACTCAATATTATGATTTATCCTGTTGAAATCAACAACAATAACTAAGCCTTTAATCCCAATGAATTGGGGTAGGCTACATGAACAATAGAGATAATCAAGTCGGGTCGGACATATGCGTCAGTCTTCTCCAAACGCTTCTATCGGTCAACATATCTTCTGTAATCCCCTTGCACTCCAAGTCTTTGCGTGTAACTTCGAGCCATGTCTTCTTCGGTGTCCTCTCGCTTTCGTGAACTGGCCGAAATCCATGGACTCCGCTCGACGCACTGGTGCACTGCTGGGCCTAGTCGAACATGACCAAACCAACGTAAGCGGCTTTCTTGCATCTTTTCTTCTATACAAGCTACACCTACTTCAGCTCGAATATCTTCGTTCCTTATTTTATCTATTGTGGTCTTACCGCACATCCAACGAAGCATACGCATATCTGCCACACTCGTTTTTTGGACGTGATTCCTCTTGGGTGCCCAGCATTCCGTCTCATACAACATTGCGGGTCTTACGGCGGTTCTATAAAACCTTCCCTTCAATTTCAGCGGGATATTACGATCGCATAGAACTCCGGTGACGTTTCTCCATTTCAACTAGTCAGCCTGAATCCTGTGGTTAACGTCACTGTCAACTCTCCATCCTTTTGGATAACTGAACCTAGGTATCGAAACGAATGACCACTAAATATGCACTCTATATATTCCGTTTTAGAACTACTTGATTTAAAACCCTTTGATTCCAACGTCTATCTCCATAACTCCAATTTGGCATTTACCCTTGCCATTGTCTCGTCACAACATCGTCATCAAAAAGTATGTTCCAAGGTAATTCAGTCTGTACGTCTTTTGTTAACTCATACTCACTAGGGCGAATAGGAAAGGACTCAACGCAGACTCTTGATGCAACCCAATAGTGATCGAGAACTCACTTGTCACCCCACTGCACGTTCTCACATTGGATGCTACTTTGTCGTACATGTCCTTGATTATATTGACATACTTGATGTGAACTTTTTTCTTCGTCAAAGCCCACCATAATATCTCCCTTGGTACTTTATCGTAGACTTTCTCCAAGTCTGTAAAGATCATGTGCAGATCTTTACTACTCGCACGATAGCGCTCGACAAGTTGACGAAGTAAAGGATAGCTTTAGTAGTTGACCGTCCTGGCATGAACCCAAATAGGTTCTCCGATATCTTAACTTTCCTCCTTAAGCGACATTCAATTATCCTCTCCCAAAGCTTAATTGTGTGACACGAGTTTTATACCACTATAGTTGGTGAAACTCTGAATGTCACCCATGTTTTTATAGATATGAATGAGAGTACTCTTTTTCCATTCATTTGGAATTTTGTTACTCCTCCAAATCTTGTTAAATAGATCTGTTAGCCACTTTACCCTCGTCGGTCCTAAACATCTCCATACTTCAATAGGGATTCCATCATGACCTGCCGCTCTTCGTGCTTTCATTTTGTTCAAAGCTTCTTTAACCTCAAATTCTCTAATTCTGCGAGTAAACTCACGGTTTACATCATGTTGATGGATGCTAAGATCACCTAAATCTTGGCTAAAGCCACGGTTGAACAAGTTGTTAAAATAATTATTCCATCTTGTTTTGATGCCTTCATCTCTAACCAGGACTTTATGGTTATCATCTTTTATGCATTTCACTGCACATAAGTCTCGTCTTCCTCTCCCTCGCTCGGGCAATCCTATAGATATCTTTTTCTACCTCCTTGATATCCAATTTGTCGTACACTTCTTTGTAAACTTTAGCTCTAGCATCTCGAACTGTTGTCTTCGCTTCTTTTTTGGCAAGCTTATATCTTTCGAAGGTTGCCCCATTGTTGTTCTTCTTCAGCTCTCTGTAAGCATCCCTCTTGATTCGGATAGCCTTCTTTACGTCTTCATTCCACCATGATGCGTTCTTACCTGGTGGAGTATATCATCTTGACTCACCAAGGAGTTCTTTAGCTACCATCTTAATGCCACGAGCCATTTTGTTCCAGGTGGTATCAGGATCATCTTTTGGCGTCCAATTAACTTCCTCGACTACCTTCTCTACAAAAGCTCCAAAGCTACCTTCTTTTAACCGTCACCACTTAATTCTAGGTTCTAACTTATGCTTAATTCTAGTAGCCATATTCTTAATCCTAACATCTAGAACTAAAAGTCGGTGCTGGGTAACTACACTCTCTCCTGGAATTACCTTACAGTCCAAGCCTTTAACTCTATCTATCCTTCTAGCCAAAAAGAAATCTATTTGGGTTGCACTAGACCCACTTCTAAAAGTAACTAGATGAGAGGCCCTCTTCTTGAACCAGGTATTCGCTAGGACTAAGTCGTATGACATGGCAAAATCCAAAAGTGAATTATTTGCGGCGTTCCTGTCCCAAATGCCATAGCCTCCATGAACACTCTCATAACCATCCCGATCAGAATCTACGTGCCCATTGAAATCTCCCCTGATGAAGATTTTCTCATTAAGGGGTATTCCTTGCACCACATCGTTTAGATCTTCCCAAAATTTCCGTTTAATAGCCTCCTCTAGACCAATTTGGAGTGAATAGTCACTATTGATATTAAAAATATCATTGCCTAAAACTAGCTTAACTAATATTATCTTATCTCCATTCCTCCTAACTTCAACTACATACTCGAGTAGTTTATTTTCTACGATTATACCTACTCCATTACGATTCTTATCCTTACCTATATACAAAAGTTTATAGCCCCAAGGAGCTATAGTTCTAGCTTTCTCACCTACCCATTTGGTCTCCTGCATACACATAATGCTAATTTTCTTCTACTCAAAGTCTTTACTAACTCTGCTAATCTACCGGTAAGGGAGTCTACATTCCAAGAGGATAAACGAATCCTATGGTATTTGTTTCGAGCTAACTTCGTTACCCCCACTCACTCGAGGTGAGGGATCCCTTGCTCATTTGACACCACACCCAGTCGTCAATGTGGCGCGTCGCTTCTGGACGACGACCTAGCAGTCCTTGCCCACTTATCACTACACCCGGGATCCGGTGCAGCGCGTCGCTGCGTAGGGAACGCCCCAACGCAATTCATCTTATAGTTCATGAAATTGAGATGTGACTAATTTATCCGGCTGGCTGTCAAAGGCCTACCACCACCCTCCTCTTTTACCCTGGCTTGGGACAGGCTGTGATACGTATCATAAGTGATCCATATCACAAGTGATGTATATCATTGGCGGAGTTATATATCCAGTTGAAATCGATTGATTTTATGTTTTGAAGGCTTTATTTTGTTAAAGGTAAATCTGTCTTCTTTTTGTAGGGAGTTTATCTACCTCAGTTTTAGCAAATTGCTCTTTACCCCATTGAAACAACAAAGTTTTGTTTCACTCCCACAATTCACGATTAAGCAGTTATCCCGCTGAAATTAATTGTGTTTTGAGCACGTTTTTTTACCATTTTGAAGATGTTCTTTTCTCGTATTTTATTTCAGCATTATATGATTCATTTCTATAAACTAAGTTTTGACTGTTAAAAAGTTTTGTTAAGTTTTTGTTTTTCCTCGAATGGAAGCATATGGTTTGGCATGTTTGAGTGATCAAGTTTTTGTTTATCAAAGTATGATGATTTTGGTCAAAGTTTTCGGAGTATATGTTCGTATTTGGAATGATTTTGTTCTCGTTATGGTTTCAGAAAATTTTGGGTAAAATTATTTTATTGGGGAAAACATTAAAATGTGAAGTGCCTTATAGACAAATATTTTGCAAGTCAACTGCCAGATTAAATGGAAAAGAAAACAATTTCTTGACTTGTTTTCTCCAAGGAGATGATTCTGGGGAAATTGCTTCGGCACAAAATAAGAAATGATCCCTCCAACGCATAAATGGCTGGGAGTTCATGTTCTTAGTATCCAGAGGAAAAGAAAGCAAAAGCATTTTCATTGTTCAACTCTTTGACAACAGGAAGCACTTCAGCAAACTCAATATCACATATGTGAAGTGCAAAAAGTGCATTATTCAGTAGTGAAGTGCAATTTGGGTCGTCATCTATGGATATGTTAGTGTACTGCTAATATGATGAAAAGGAACAATAAATTCATATCAAATTCTTCTCTCCTTTGTAATATGCAACTTGAGAATAGGTCTCTCTCCCATCGGTTGAATTTTTCTAGCAGAATTTGATTCACCTTCCAAAATTATTTTCTATATTTTGTGGATTGGGTGAAATATTTCAAGTCCTACTCTATATACGAGCTATTCGAGATGTTCTGATTGTGTAATGGTTTTACTCTTTGCAATTTATTATGTTTTTCTGGTCTTTATGGTCGTAACCCTTTGCTATATTCGTGAAGGTTTTGCACGCATTTGCAACAGAAGGGGCCTACTGTACCAAAGTGCGGGACATATTAGATGCCTCTGCTGTAAGTTGTGACTCCTGAATCTATACGCATGCTTATTTATGAAGCCTATCTCAAAAAAATTTCTTTATCTACATTTTTATTAACTAGCAGGAAGCACGTGCCTCGCACGTGAATACTCGCTACGGTTCTCGAAGATGGATTATATTAGCTATAAATTTTCTCCAGATTTCATTTCCTCAAATTTAAAATCAACTTTTTTATATATATAAAATAAAGGTCAGATAAACAAGACGATATAATCATTTAAAATAAAAATCAAAATTATTATCAAATACGATAGTAAAATAGATTCATTTAATAATGAAATTGATATGAATTAATATCAAAATTTACGTGGGAGGGGAAAAATTATTGTAAAAATTATCCTCCTCATGTTAGAATTTAGAAATTTATGTTGATCTACTTTTAACATCTTTTGAGTTATATAAATGAATGGTCTTGACTGCCCATAAGAAATATAAATTATCTACCAACATAATTGTCTCAAATTTAAGCCATCTAATCCAAATCTTGGATCCTCACAACCAAAATCATGAATCCTCCAGGCAACGCCACCCTTCCATATGAGTAATGCATGTTAAAAGATTAATTTGATGTATGCTAAATTCTATCATTAAAACCACAATTTAATCCTGATAACAATGCATAGTCTTAATACAATAGAACGTGATAAGAACACAACATCACCTCGACACAAATGGGAAAAAAACATAAACCATAATCTTTCTTAGAGGGGATCTTATTCGAAAATCCTTGCTTACAAGTTACTTGCTTCCTTTTGTCATATTGGTCTTCAAATCTTTCACTGGATCTCGGTTGAATTATAAAATAAATTATAAAAAATTGGTACAAGAGTACTTCATAGGTAGTTAAAACTTGAAACACAAACAATAGAATATAATAAGAAATTAAAAAATTGCCGGTGAATTAAAAAGTGAAACCTTTATCACTCGTGTAGTCCGACTTTCACTTACAATAACAATTCTTGGTTTCTATGAGTTGATGACTACATATGCTCATATAAATGGAATCACCACGTGCCTATCCATATTCCCATGTAGAGTAAACGTGCTCTTCATCTTCCATGCCCACGTTGAGAAATTAAATTATTCCTACAAGATATAAATATACATTAATGGGAGAATGAATAATTTATCATTAATTTTGTATTTAATATTTATTAGAATTAATTTTATTAAATTGATTAGATTATTCGTTGCTAATTGAATGGCCAAATAACATTACTTTCAAATCAAAATTTAATTATGAATTAAACAATAAAAAATAAGTTTGAGCAAGCTCAAAACCGATGGCTCCTTGTATTTCCTTTCACAAAAATAAAATATAGATATATGTAAAATCGTTAAAGTGGTTTTACAAATTAGATCAAAATATCAAACATGTATAATATATAGATTATTGTTGACACTTTATATAGATTTGTTATATTTTTTTACTATTACTATTTCATTATATTTATTAAATTAGAATTAGGATGTACAATTTAATATAATAATCTTGTAACTTAAAAGTAAGTTAATATGAAAAATGAAGAGGTGTGAGAGTTCAAATAGTAAATGTGGACCGTTCAAAAAAAAAAGTAGTAAATGTGGAGAGAAAAATTAAAAATTCTGATAGTAAAAAAGACTCAAATAATAATGAAATTGATATAAACTATTATTATTTTTGAGGGAAAAAATCAATGTAAAAAATCTCCATATCATATAGAAATTAGAAATTTACGAATATGTCCTTATTAGAAATGAAGGGTGTATAAGTAATTTCACAATCTGATAGTAAAAAAGACTCAAATAATAATGAAATTGATATAAACTATTATTAGAATTTATTTTGAGGGAAAAAATCAATGTAAAAAATCTCCATATCATATAGAAATTAGAAATTTACGAATATGTCCTTATTAGAAATGAAGGGTGTATAAGTAATTTCACAATTGGAAAACCATCCCAACATCCACACATTTATAGGTATATAGATATAGAATGTTGAGGGATTAGTATATTGTTGATCTGTCCTTTCGAGATGAGTCTAAAGTTGCACTAATTCTTTATAATCCATCCAAGGCTCTGATCCTGCCATAGTGTTTCTTGTTAACTCAAACTAGTCTCACAATATGATATCATATTTTTGTTAAGATACCGAACTCTGTTAACTTCATTAGTAAAAACACAGGACAATGGCCATGAGAAGGTCTTTTGGGCAAAAGCAAGTGTAATATTCACAAATAGTAAGCATCAAGAGACTAGTCTTGAGAAACACAATTGATCAAGTTTTTCAGATAAAGCAAGTGCATTATTCACAAATAGCATAGATCCTTCATTTTAGTTCCTGATTGGGTAGAAATACGTATGGTTATCAAAATCTATTTGATCCCAGCCCATTTCTAGATGGACCTTGTTCGGTTTGCCTGCTACCACACGGACCGGCTCCCCAGGTAAAGGGCACTTAAACGCCCTTCTTGGGCTCCAATTCAACTCATAAAACAGTAGATTCCCGTCTCTTGTAAATCTACATATTTGTTTGTGTTGAATGAAAGATAAATATGACTAAAGTTTTACTTATCAAGATCTCTAGATAAATATTTTTATATTTATAGGAGTGTTGATAAGTTTGTTAGGAGTTTTAGTTTATCTAAAATAGTATAAAAGGTTATCAAACCCTAGCCGTCGGCGAGATTATCTAACTCTATTGTTGAAGACTCAGTCTCTCAAAAGAGGAACAAGCGCAGAATCCCAAAATAAACGAGGAGACGTAGACTAGCAGACGCAAACTCCCAAAAGAGGAGGAGACGTAGACTAGTAGACGCAGACTCACAAAAGAGGAGCAGACTCCAAGAGAAGGAGCAGACGCAGACTCACAAAAGAGGAGCAGACGCAGAGTCCAAGAAAAGGAGCAGGCGCAGACTCACAAAAGAGGAGCGGACGCAGACTCCAAGAAAAAGGAGCATGACTCTGAGAAAGAGGAGGAAGTCTCAAACAAAATTTGATAACATCTTGACAAAGGCTCTTCACTATCCTAAATTTGAAGACCTGAATTCCAAGCTGAGCATGATAAATATATATGACTCAGCTTGAGGGGGAGTGTTGAATAAAAGATAAAGATGACTAAAGTTTTACTTGTCAAGATCTCTAGATAAATATTTTTATATTTATAGGAGTGCTGATAAGTTTGCTAGGAGTTTTAGTTTATTTAAAATAGTATAATAGTTTATCTTTTTATTTAATTAGATTTATCTTCCTAGATTTTAGGATTATGAGTCTTCTATAAATATAAGATATATGGTTGTATTTATTTTAAGATATGAACAATCAATAAAGAGAAAACTAGATCGAGCCTCTCAAATAATTCTTTTCTTCAAACTTACAGTTTGTTTTCTCGAAATCAGAGTATTTGTTCTAAATTTTATTTGCTGCAATTCCTCTTTCAAAATCATCAATAATTTTTTTAATGTGCAGATTTGGACTGCTTATAAGGATCAGAGGCACGATCTTTTTCTTCCTTCAAATGCTCAAACTTCAGCTGCTGGAGTTGCTGGTCTCATTGAAAGTTCGGCATCTAGTCTTGCATATGCATTACCAGCTCCCCCACCACAACCTAGTCGAACAAAATTTCGTGCAACAGTTGCATCTGATTCAAATGGAAGGCATGGTTAAGCAAAAGTAAATACTGCATCAATCAAAGATGCAAAGTTTTGCTGCATACGTGTACCGACCGCGAACTGACGGGAAATCTGTTCGTTGCAATTTCTTAAAGTCATTTTGGCCGTAGTTAAGTTATTTTCACTTGTACATTAAATTGTACAGCAATGGTTCTTTACCTTCAATCTCTACTAGTTTTTCGTTTTTTTTTTTACTAGTATCTTTTGTAAATTTCCTTTTTATATTTATTTTGTATAGCATGTTGAGGCGAGTTTGACGACTTCTTGTGCTTTGTGGCATAGTTTTGAGTTATAACTATTTTTGCATTATCTGAGTTTTTTTCCCCGTAATCACTGTTTTCTTCAGCACTATTGGATTCAATATTTGTTTTCTCGTTGCTTGGATCCAATATGGGATACTAGCATATCTTCTCGAGTTTGTTTGATGTTGTCCCTAAGGACACTGTCCATAGAGGTTGCAACCAACCATCAATCTTCTCTCGCAACAAAATGAAGTGTAGATTTGATATATGGGATACACTGTAATTTGGATATGGTACTTGGGATTAACAAATTGACTAATAATCAATTTTATTATTCTTATTATTATGAAACAAAAGGTTGACAATTAATTAATCTGTTTTAACCACTAAAATTCATTACCTAGTTTTCCAGCTTCTTCTTTGGATTAGATCGTTCGGATATATCCTCTCTTTTCTTTTCTTTTCTTTCTTTTGTGTACTTATGTATATACTAGTTAATTTGGCACCGCACCTTTAATTTGGCAACGCGTCAGTGAGCTTATAACCTGGTATATATATCCAACAAAGCGTCCGACACAAGTTCAACAGACAGTTCTAGAGAATAAAAGGATGGTTCATACGCATTGAACATACATAATCGTATGTATATAAAATCAAATAGGTTGGAGTAAACAGAAGTCTTCCCCAACAGTACATCATAGCAATAGTTGGCATATGATATCCTTGTAGGGCCCAACAGACTCTCTAAACAAAAGTCATCTACGAAAGTGCAGTAGTAACTTACATCAATCACAATAAAAGTGAATCTCAACGAGCTCAAAAAAACCAATCAAAAGTTGTTTGCAAGAGTTTTCAAAATGACGATGGCTCATTTCATAATGCAGATATGTGTTCGGTTTCTCATAGCAGTAGCGAGCATCGCATAAGAAGAATTATATTTTATATTTATTTTTATAGTTGCATTGTTATTTTAGGATATTGCTCTTATTACTTGCTATGGCATCAAGATTAATGAATCATCTTACTTTTATAATTATTTATATACTTTCTGACAAATAATGAATGTAAATGTGACGTCCCAAATTATTATCAAACAAGTAATATATAATTATCATAATTTAATTTTTCTAATTTTTTTGATATAATCTCCTTATACATGAAGGGAAAATTCGATGTCAAACACCATAACAAAGGTAATCGAGAACAATCACATATTAGCAACGGGTCGTAGGTAAGCCAAAACTCAAAATTTATACAAACAAGCAAAACTGACGACCTATAATCTACCAAAAAATCATCATGCCGAATATTTTATAAAAAAATATTATTAAAGTTTGCCACAACGAAAACTTATTTTTAACTCTTTTTTTAAAATAAGTTCATATAAAAATTTATTATTAAAGTTTGCCACGAGAAAAATCTATTTTGAACTATCTGTTTTTTTTAATTCATACTTGACAAAATCAACAAGTTTTTTTCTAAAAAAAAAAAAGATAACATTTAAAATTTTAAAAATTGAGATAAGATGGATGCACTGTTGGGTCAAGGGTTTTGATATAATCTCCTTATATATTAAGGGAATATTTGATGCCAAACATCAGAACAAAGGTAAATAGGTAATACCACATATCAGCAATGGGTCGTAGGTAATACCACATATCAGCAATGGGTCGTAGGTAAGAAAAAAATCAAAATGTACATAAACAAGCAAAATCGACGATATGAGATCTACCAGAAATTCATCATACCGAATATTTTATAAAAAATACAAAATAAAAGAAAAAGGAAATAAAAAAATTTTAAAATAAAAAAATAAAAAAAGTGACGTAATGGTTACTGTTTATTGGAACAGTAACCATTACGCCGCTTATTATATGGTATATATATAATACAGTGCGATTATCTTTGTAATTTATTATCTATCGTGTTTATATGGCAAAATCTTAGAATTAATTGATTGTTTTTAGATGTTTTTTTCTTTTTTTGGGAAGAATCGATATAGTTCGTCTTTTTTTTTCTAAATTTTTCTAGAATGTTTATTGGGATAGAATCGTTTGAAATCATGGATTTAGAATTAGTAACGAGAATTTCAAATTCATCTACTATTAATTTGTATTTATTACGATGGATTCCAAATATACCTAATATCTGTGCCACTTGAAATATACTCTTGACATCCTCTCAAGTCAAATTTATCGTATATATATATATAATATTTTTGTCTAAACATGACCTAGAAAACGTTATAACATGCACGATTTTGTGTTTATGACTATTTGTTAAGTGGTGCGACTTTTATTAACTAACTTGGTAAAGTATGGTTGATGTAAAATTGTTTCTACTTTAAAAGAGATTTAATTTTTAAGGTAAAAAGAGAGCATTTCAAGTCCTTTAACCACCCATCTAAGCAAGCCTTCATTCATTTACTTATCTAATTTGTTGGAAATTTGAAATATTGATGGATTATATATTTTATATAAATACATCATATGAAAATCGCGTTTATGAATTATAATATATATGAATAATTTCTAATTTATAGTCTAATAAAATTAAAATCTGAAGTACGTTTTATTCGATTTTCTATTCATGTTAGCTTTAGTTGTAATGAATACTTGTGGATAACATTATTTGCTTTCAAGATTATTATGAAATTAGGGTTCTAAAGTTTCATTGTATTAACTCATTTGATGCATTTCATTGATTTTATTAATAACATTATTTGTAAAATATATATTATAATATCAAATGAAAGTTTGTTGATTTAGTCGATTTTGAATTCATTACTGGTTAATTTTGACAACTAATATCATTTAAAAAAATAATTATCTGATTGCTTTTATAACATCTTATATATTTCTTTTATCTTATTCTGTTATGAATTTGATTAAAATATTATCTATAAGTTTATATGTATCTTGATGTATTAATTTTTTATTATATATATTTTAATATCATATTAGTTTAGCCCACCCAACAACAAAATTCTGATTTCGCTCATGGTTGCTGTAGAACAAACAAGCGAACTAATCAAATGATCATCGTGATAGGTGTAACATCCATCGACCACACAAGAGATGAAGCTAAAGTTGAAGTTCGAAGAAACTTGGAGGCTAAAGGAATCAAGGTGAATATTCTAAAAAAATTAGTGTCTTAATTACTTCATTTTTTCAATCAAAATAAATAAATAAACCTATAATATTTCCTTATTGCAGATAAATTTAATAAATCCAAGGCTTGATGTCATGGAAAATTGATCGTCACCCACTTCGTCGATAAGGGAAAATCGATTGAGTACTTGTTTACCCCGCTGACAGTGATCTGTGATATGACGGTCGTTATCATTGGATAGAAGTATCCTCATCCATGTTAAATAGAAATATTCTCATTTAATGATTGATATGCCCATAAAAGCAATGTTTTTAAGGCAGCATCAACAAAACCGGTAAAGTCAAGAAAAAGTCGATGAACATTATCATATTTTGTGCATTACTAGGCCCGTCAAAAAGCCCGTTCTACTCGTTAGTGCATGATCATTTGTTCTCTTTTTTAGATGTGATAATGTATCCCAAGTTACAGAATATTGATGATTAAATGCTGATTTACAAATTTGCCCTTCAGCTTTGAAAATAATCAAATATATTCAGTAATTTTCAATCAAAACATGTGAATAAGCACTACAAAGTATAAATATAATTCGAATCAAATCATACTTAAGAACTGATTCTTGTCATAAAGTTGCATAATCTAAAATTATTCAAAAATTAAATATCTATATAAAAAATATTATCTTGGAAATATTATCCAACACTTCGGAAAAAAATTATGAACTTATTTATTTTGAAAAAAAATTATTATTTATTTGAGAATTTGAGAAGTATCAAAAAATATTTTAATGATAGTTTTAATCATAATATTAAGTAGTCAAAACGAAGATAGTAATATTTACAACAGTCGAACTGCGAAAATATAATTCGTTTTTTTAATCATAATTACAATCTCATTCTCATTCTATGAAACCAAATGTAGCAAGATTTATAATGATAAAAGGATAAAATTATAATCCATCATTTAATCAAAATCTCAATAACGATCATAATCTCAATCATGATTTTGTTCTGCAGGTAAATTAATCAAGGTTCTTCCTCTTCAAAACAATAATAAACTTGGGAGACATGAAAATTATGTAGAGGTAAGAAATTTAAAATAATTGAGGAAAATTTAGCCATGTTATAATAAGAAACCAATAGCCATGATCAACACTTTTGTTAAGTAGATCACATAATATGCTGTTCTTCTTTAGTCCAACATAGTTACTACTAGGTATTGAAGATGTGATGAAAAGTCGTACCCATTATCCATTCCAACTCAGAAGTTGATAGGTTTGCTCGTTGCGCGAGTTGGCAAACTGCTTCTTTTGCTTCCTTGTAACCACACTCGGGGACAATGAAAGGAAAGTCACTGCAAATGGTTCAAATATGGAAATTAACAAGGAAATTGCTCTGGCACCAACATAAAATGCTCTCGCGATAACATTTCTCTTATCTATACTACACTGAGAGTGTTTCTCCAAATATAACTTATGCACCATATACCTTCCCCACATGACACGGTTGGCACCATAGGTGGAAACAAGTTTCGACAGAATATCGGATAAATCCTCATATGGATATGGGTTTCTTGACACTCTGAATAGGGCACTGAATTTCACATAAACCTGTCACAAGATATATAAACCTTTTTTCTTTAGGAAAAGAGAAGAAGATGAATGGATTAGAATCAATAATATCATTGAGTTACCTGTGGAAATCTGGAGAGGTTCAGCAAGTTACAGAAAAGTTGTGCTTCTTCATCGTTTCTGATATATGATGTTAATAGCAAGGAAAGTATCAGTCAAATGGAATGAACAGATTCTTGAAATAGCAAGATATATTACGTTGGGGGTTTACAGAAAGCCACGTGGTCAAGCAACACAACAGTAGAAGGAAATTCTGTGCAGAGTTGCTCGATTTCCATAAGATGAAGATCAAGACCCTGAAAATTAGTATTATTAATATTATAAGCAACCAAATTGACGAATTCATGAATGAATCATAAGCAGTATAGCATTTGCATAGCAATATTGTATCTCGCCAGTAAGCACCTTCATGCACAAGAAACCAACCGGTGCACCAAGTTCTCCTGCTTTGGAGAACATCTCTTTCCCAACTTCATTTGTCATCTGCAAGTCCATGACCAAATCATTCATTTATTGTAATAGTTGACATACATGCAAACACAAACAAGACCAATATGACAGGATCGATAAATCACAAGAACAGCTTGGCGTAGGCTACCAGTTGACCAGATGGCCACAAATATGGATTGAAGCGCACAGCACGATACCCATCCTACGTACAAGCAGGACAAAAATACCCATCAACAACATTACTATATATACAAATAAAGTATGAAACAAATTATACATTTGGTAATGGCATATTTAATGAAACCTTTGTAATCAGATTTTCAAGCTGTTTGATGCCTCCTCCATCTTCTGCTGGATTTGCAAGGCAACAACCAACAAATTTTGATGGATATTTTTTCAACACTCTGCTCAAACATATATAAATCTGAGTAAGCCAAATTAACGTCTAAATAATTCGCAATTTGACAATCATATACCTAAACACAGCCATACACGAACTACTCATTATTTAAAAAAAAAAAAACACTCTTTCGACATCTAGCATGAACTTGCTGTCGAAAAGTTGGATTTATGTGGATGAAAATTATGGCTTTAGTTCCACAAGAATGGGAAAGGGTTGAAATTGAATTGAGAAACAAATCAAGGGCTCGATTTAAACCATTCAATTTTATGCTTGAACTTAATAAGATATTCATGTAATTGACCCCTTCATCTCCCTTGTTTGCTATGTTTATCGTAGTAGAGAAGTGTGTAGTTAACCATCGGTAGTTGGAGTGTCCATGAATATGGAAATTGGTGAAGTATTAATTCCTCAATTTTAAGATATAAATATGAAGTCGATATTCACAATTTACACATTGATTTTTTTAGCAATTGCATTCTAAATTCTCTCTGAATGTTTCTCTTTCCATTTCTGTTCATTCACAGAGATAATATTTAGGTACGTATTTAGTTGGTTTGAAGTTGCAAGTAACAAATGCCCATTGTGTTTTCCGTGTGAGAGGGTGAATTTGTTTTACTGAAACCATGAGTCTACAGGTACCAAATTGGGTTTTCTGTCTTTTCTGAATCGAATTTTATGATATAAGACATGATTGTGTTCTCTCCTAAACCAAAGCTAAAGTCTCTACCGCAAGGAATGGATTTAGTTCTCGTTGATTCTGCTTCTACTAGTTCATACTTAAGAAGTCCTTACGAGTAAGATGGATAGTTTTTCAGCTTGACCGAAGCTCATCCGTAGAAGGACCAACTTATAACTAGAAGAACTGATCCTACCGTCAGAGTGTTGACTCTCCGAGCTGATTACTTGGTCTACGGCTCTACCACTAGTTAACTTGGATCTACCAGCAGTTGTGAGATTTAGCTACTCAGCTAGTTCCTATTTAATTGTTTTATTTGATTTGTACCGTATGTCAGTCGCTATTGTTGTAATAATCGTATCACATATTTAGGAAGACTTGAACAAACAACTACTTAAAAGAAAATTACCAAAGCATGCCAACAAATTTCCATTCTTAGGTAGAACATGGAAAACTTGAGGCCATCCAACAATTACCACTAAAGCTGTGCGTCAAACATGTGGTGCTTCTAATTATTATGATTTTGTATGCGTGTTTACATTTGGAGTCATCTAACTGTAAACTAATTTGATAATTTTATTTCAAGGGTCTCGAGAGAAACAATTTATTTCTAAAGAATGATTCACTTAATCAAAGGTTTTCAATGAAATCAAGAAACCAACCTCGTCACATAAGAATGATCAAACTTATAATTAATGGGCTGTACTATGAGTGCACCATCCACACCAGCTTCCGCCATGTTCTGCAGAAAACCAAAGCCGAAAACTAAAGCTTCCTTATCTAGTCTATGTATTGATAAATTACAATGGCAATACTTCTTCAATGCACACAATCATCAACACACACATATGAAATAATTGAGTGAAAGATAAAGACCACACTTTTATCACACGTATCATTTTAGTTGATCACACATACCTCAAGCAAGAAATCCACATGACCCGTTAAAGTAGGCTCCTGTCCAGGATAAAATGGGTACTTTTCTGCAGCCTGAAAAGAATCCAATGAAAATTCCCTACATTTTCACCACTGAACAAGTAAAGGAATCACAATAACCTGCTGAGGTGATGCCCAAACGTGCAAATGTGAGTCGATTACTTTGGGCGGATGGGCATCAGCGGTACTAGTTTTCATATGGGCTGCCGCACAAACTCTGAGTCTTGATTTGGAAAGAGCGAAAGACCCGGAAGGAGCTGGTGAAGGACTTAGTATAGCTGGTAAAGGCTGCAGAAAACGGCAAACTCTCCCTACCATAATTCACTCTTCGAATTCCCACTTCTCCCAACAAACATTTCGTTTTCAGACTTTGGCTTACCAAAAAAATTGTCAAATGGCACCGAAAATCGAGTGGTATCGTGGTGTGATCAAGTACGGCATCAATCTGAAGCTTGTGGGAAGCAATAGCTTACCTTTTCTGGGATAAACCAGGCCCCAAAAGAGACCCTTTGGATTTGGTTGGTATCGACTGAAAATATTTAGGTCAATAACATCAATTTAAAAAACCAAAAATTAGGAACTTTGTTAACGTAGACATGGTCCTAAATGTAGGACAAAGTGCTTTGAGTCAATTGGATATCATTTTTTAAATTCAAATTTGACCATATTATATTTTTAAGTGCCCTCCATCAACCTCTTAATTTTAATACAATATTATGAGTAAAAGGGCAAACTCGATAGACGAAAGTCCCGTTATTTTCTGGCCGGAACTAATATATGCAACTTTTTTCTTGCACTGCAAAGATGTTTTTTCCGCGTAAAGAAGATATTAAGAGTAATATATACTATTTAAAATTCAAAGCTTTATATTTAAAATGATACTATTGTCTACTACTTTATAATTGGAAAATTTTATCTCATTCCACATTTTAATATGTAATAATACATTTGTATTCTTTTAGTTGCTTATTTTAGCGTCTTACCTACTGCCTGGGCATTTCTCAGGCAGCAAGCAGCACTGGGGCGCTACCCAACACTATCCTGGTTTTGCTCGGACAGTGTTTCCTTCTCCGTTTTTGCATGTTATTCATCAATTCGTATTTTTCTGAGTTTTTAATGCTTAATTTCAATTTATTGCGTCTCATGTTTGTGTACTGGGGTTATTGTTGTTACCGGACCGGATTGGATTGGGATCCCGATTATGATTGTCTCTCAAAGCTATTTTGCTTCGTAAGACCACACAGTCCAGATGGGACAAATCAATTCTTCTTCTATCTTAGTCTCGTGTGTGTTCTCTAAGGTTTGGAGCAAATTAGTTCCAACCAAAGTTTCTGCCTTCGTTTGGAAACTCTTCCTTAATAGAGTCCCAACTGAAGTCCATTTACAAAAGTGATGAGTGATTATTGACGAAGTAACGTTAAAGAGTCCTTTTTGTAATAATGCGAACAAGGATTCAAGCCACTTATTCTTTACGACTAACTTTTCTTATAACATTTGGTGTGAACGTAATAGGTGGCTTTGTAATGTTATGGTGGGTCATGAAAACCCGGAACAACACTTCAATCAATTTGCAGGAGTTTCTTGGTCAAAGGCAGGGGAGAAAGTGTGGGTTTCTAGCTTTGTGCAACCTGGACAATATAGCAAGCTAGAAATACCATCATTTTCAAGGAGATTTCGACATCTACCGAGGCAATTATGTTTTTAATTAAACTTAAAAGTTGGCAATGATTATCGGCAGTGGGAGGTTGTTTCAATTCTTATTCAACAAATGATTGGCTTATAGAACCCAAAATTTGTATAGCTTCTTTTTGAGGTAGTGTTTGGTGGTTTGGTTTGGAAGTTGAGTCTTGCTCTTCTAGGAGTGTAATCTAGACTATTGTAAACTTGGGTTTTGAGAACTAGTACTGGCTTATAAGAAAACAAGTCACGTGCTTTACCAACAAGTGTCACTTAAGGAGTTAATCCAATATTATGAAATCAAGAACCAGAAAACCAAGACGAACGATAATGTTATGCAATTGGGGCGCTGAAGAGTATGGCTTGGTCTCTCCCTGAAACGCTACTATCTGTTAAGTCCACCTAGCATGTAACTACATATTATAAGTTTATATGGTGTTTCATAGATAGGGTTCCACCGTATGTGTTGACGAGAAAAATGCTGCCCTCGAGGATTGTTGCTAACCTGAATGTTGATGTAGCAGTTTCGGGAGCCAGATTGAAGCATCTGCGACTCCACGGCTTGACGAACTCATCATACAAGCTGCTAAGCAGGTACTAAATATGGTGATAGGATCTGTGCGTGATCGTGAGCAACAAACTGCAGCCTATGGCAGCAGGATTAAATATTCGAAATCTATCCAAGAACCGGATAACTCATCGCAAACAATCTACGATTCTTGGATGAACTCCACAAATAGTCCTTTGTTAAGTGCTTTATAATACCCAAAAAAGAGAAGATAAAGTTTTTCTAAAGCTGCATAAAGTACATCAAACCATTGGACAAAAGAATATTCTCATCTATCAAATTCAAGGGTTGCTACCCCTTTAAAGATAGTGTCATGGAGGTAGCAACCAATAAACCTATAGCCAGTGAAACGAGAAAAGCGTAGGAAAGGACATTGGGTGTCTTTATTTCTTGCTACTTGATTCACAAAAAGATAATGTAGTGTTTGGATTACTATATCATTTAAAAGGTTTGAATTGCATAATTACTCACTACTACAATTTCTTATAGAAGGCCAAATGATCAGTTATATAATTAGTATAGGGTAAAGTTATGGGTTCGATTTTCCATCAGCAACAAGTTTGAACAATTGTTAGATAAGGAATTATTGGATGATATGGTGGTCTATATGGCAAAGTGATGGAAACATGATATTTAGACCTCACTAGTTTCAAAGATTTTACTACAAATGTTAGTAATAGCTACGGTTTTTGGTGTAGCGACAAACATACGGTAATACAAATGACAATCCGAATTTGGATGATATTTTATTGTACAAATGAAATGCTTCTTTTTATCCTTTAAGGTTGGGAGACTGCGTGGTGGGGGATCAGATTATGCAGCCTTCGTGCAACATATAGGTGTTCTATCTGCTGATTTAGCCTTTGGAGGAGGTAAGTAAAAAACTCTGGCATCTCTAGCAATTCATATATCGTGTGAATGATCGCTTGATGTCCTCATACATGATGGCCATGAGTATGCATGCTTCCACTTCTAATAAAGCAAACTGAAATTGTGTGGAAATAGTGAGGCGACACCTAAGGCTTGCCTCTCCTTCCCACTTTGAGAATTGACTCATGTTCGAGTCTTGTAAATCACATTTGAAAACCCCTTCCCACCCCTATGATAAAAAAAGAAAAGAAATAGTACAGGCTACGATTTTAAGATACCATGTAGAGAAAAAACAGGCAAAACAGAATGTAAAAGGCTACGTTTCGTGGGGATTTAAGTCCTTTGTTTCTCATTTCATTCAACTTTTGAAATGTAATCATATAAAATCAGGAAAAAAAATTAGCAAACAATTGGGCATGTTCCAATTCTAATACCTATGTTCACATAATCAAATAACTGGAAATGGATGTTGCCTGTTTGGATAACCATTCTCACTGACAGATTAAATACCAGCCAGCTATTAATTGGTAGAATTTAAATAAGGGCCTGTTTAGTTGTTCATATAACTTGACACTTGCAGGTTACCCTGTGTACCATTCAATGTATGATGACCTTATGTCTAGTTAGTATGTAATAACTCCAATGAACATTCTTTCCATCAAACTTTAATCTGCCAGCCGACTTTATTTATTCCCCGATTGTATTGGGCGATCAAGCTAGCTGACAAGGAAATTTTACCTTTTAATTATCGGTTTTACGCCCTCGAGCTTCAGATATGTGTCGGAATCTATACATATTGCATTTGTTATGATCAGAGAAACAAATATGAAATATCTATGACTCTTTTCGATAAGTGTCGAGGATTTGCAAGGTGATGTTTCGGGTAGAGACATAACACTTAGTTCCACTATTCAAGTCTATTGATGAACTGAAAAAAGCAGCCATAGAGATAAATTACAAGAAAAAGGTGATGCTTTATAATCAAATTTTGCATTTAAAATTGGATAAATTGAACTGCGTGCCATTGTGTAGTCATTGCAAGGAAGAAAAGGCTGGGCATGGGTGTGGAAAGATAATCAGAATTTAGTTCTGAGAGCTGAATGATCGACTTATTTTGGTTTTTTATTAACGAGGGGAGGGGGGAATCGAACCCGAAATCTCTTACATTGAAAAATAGATAACAACCACTAAGCCAAAACTTTGTTGTCAAATGATCAACTTATGATGACAGCGTGCATTTACAGATGGGGAGGAGCGTGCATTTACAGGTGCAGAGGGGCTTCCTGGAAGATTGTGGTACACACATTTGGTATGTTTCATTCTATATAAAGCAAACCATATGTATGCCTACATATACATACACTCACGTGCATATATATAATCTGCATTGAAGTTTTAATGTGAGAATATCTGATTTTACATTTGGTTAATTTCAGATATATGCACCATCAAAGCATAATGATTATGGTTCGAAGTCCTTTCTTGGGATAGATGAAGCTACTGAAAATGCGGAGAGCTTAGATACAGTAGATTCATGGCACTCTGTACAACATCAGATTTGGAGAGTTGCTAGAGCCATTACACAAGCTGCCTTATGCCTCAAGGGTGAACTGAACTGATGATGATTCTACTCCTGTTGCTCGATGCAAACTAACTGACTTGCCTTTTTTGTGCATACATCAAGACAATGGAAAATTCTTGATATGACTCCACGAGTACTGGTATCTACCATGTTCAGAACAAAATTATGCTCGTAGATGTTTAGTTTAGGCTTGGAATATGTATTTTGATAAGTTGATAAGATATTAGGGTCGGTCCAACCACATAAATGAACACATGCATGATATTTACACATTCTACTCTACAAGTGGTAAATACAATCCACGATCCGTTGGTTGGCGTGGATTATATTAGTTTCATGCAGGTCCTAAGCACATTCGCATGGGTTTTATATATTTTATATATAATTATGGCATGTTTTTTAAACTAATGGCATGATATTTTCCAGTAACCTATTTGAAGATAACTCTCAACCAATATCAAAATTAGAACATGCACGAGAAACAGCATCACATAGTATCAAAAAGTAGGATTAGCACGAATAAATTATCAACAGTTCATCTGATCTCCAGGGAAAAGTAATATTCCAATGCATATAATATAAGACCTTGATTCAATCAAACTGTACAGTGAGATGTAATGAGAGCCCCAAGGGCTCAATTATCAGAGCTCTCAATTAACAGCTTCTATAACTTAATGTACACAATTTTACTAGTATTCTAACTATGTACAAAAAATCGATTGATGTGTGAATGTTAAGGTCGTTTACTTCCATACCTTTATGGCTCCATCTCTGCTGCTTGATATCAGAAGTCTCTGGTTCAATTTCACAGAAGCCAAAGAGAGTATAGAATCATGGTGACACCCTGCAGAATCCGTGGCAGCAGCGGCAATAACTAGCTTTTCTAGTCAACTTGGTTGCCAGTGGTCGTCTCTTTGTTTCCTGCTTGGAATTGCACCAGAAAATAGTCTTATGTGCAGTGCAGGTTTAGGATTATACAGAGATGATAAATGCAATGTGATTCAGTAAATAAGGCATGACAAAATAATAAATCTAAAACAGGTGATGGCTTTAATGGGGTTCTAAAGGCGATAAACAAGGATGGGATAACAAGGATGGGAAAATTGGGATATTCATTCTTTTCTCTCTTGAATTTTATTATACTCCACAACCTTAAAATTACAATACCAATGTCTTCAATATATAGAAGACTCGTCATCCTAAAACAAAGGGATAACAACCTAATCTATAAATTAAATTAGAAGATAAAGAGAGAACTTAAATCCTATTAAACTTATCAATCAACAGGTTCAAGTATCCATGACTCATTATCAAAGGAAGTTTCAGAATTATTCAAATTACAAGTCACCGACAGACTTTACTTAAAATCTCTTTCCTGCTGTTATTTTGTTAGAAACACGGAAAGCTGAGATAATAAGATGCAAATCCCACACAAAAGCATCTATTAATCAGATTTTTAACACTTCGATTACGCCGGTAGCAGCAGAAACAGAAACTCGAGTTGTGTATTTCTTTAGTCTTTAAGTAAATAATCAATAACTCATTCAGATGTTGCTTTGTTACAAACTTGTTTATGATGTACAGGTGGATATCCACCATAGTGAGATGCAAACTCCCTTAGAAAAAGAATCTTACGTATTTAGATCTTCAAGAGCTTTTACTACACCAATACCAACAGGAATAGAAAAGAGCACCGATTACCTGCACAACTTGCACTCCAAAGCTAGATTTTGTCTCATAAAAATCATCGTTTCCAACTCCTTTAATAGATGGTCCACATACACAATAACTTCGATCGGGGCTACATATATAAAAAGTATAATCAATAACACAAACAAAATTGTAAAAAATGAAATAGATGGAATACAGAAACAGAAACCTCAATCTCAAACAAAAATAACAAATGGGTACCTGCAATGGTCCCATCGGCGTATCTTCAAGTCAGTTCCCCCGGTTAACAGATCTCCACCAGGTAATGGAAGCAAGGAACGGATACCAGGAAGACGAGGGGTAGGTTCATTAAGCTCATCAATCCTGTACTTTGAATTCATATTTTGCCTCAATTCTGATTTAGTGTTGGTCCTTACGGGAGGGTCTGGCCAAGGCCCATGACGACTCATAATTCTCATCTTCACTCTCATTGTTTGCTGCCCTCAACACCTGCAAAAATGAGAATGATGATTCCATACTAGACTGACACCTGGTTAAAATTTCACCATTGGAAGTAATGACAGCTTTTCAAAGTTCTTATCATACAAAGAGTCCAGTTAGTGCTCGTCGCCATTTCTGATATAACATTTTTCTCCTAGTACTCTTTTCTTTTTGTTCTTATCAGGTACATGGGCCGAAAATTATTTCGGTAAATATCAATATGCCCATGGTTCTTCAGCTTCATAATTAACAAAAAACAGCACTGTTACTTTGCAATAACGTCAGTTTTATACCAGCATTGCTTATACTCACTCAAAAACATAGTCATGTATCATACAAGAAAGAAGATGAACAAAATGGATCCATTACACACAAAATTATAAACATCATGTAACAAGAACTAATTTTTTAGTCACCTAATGTGACAACATTATGGAGCTGTGGGATGAGAACTAAACAAGGGAAAATTCCAGAAAACAGGAAATAGGACAAAACAGAAAAATCTGTACCTGGTGACGGCTTCCATTTTCTGAATTCCAAAGTGAAACTTCATTGCACCCAGCCGCAACATATACCAATGGTCTTGTAGCCACAGACAAGGGTGTACCAGTAGGAGGAACAAAAACACACATCTTTTCAATAGGGCATGCAGGAGAATATTGCCATGAGTTAACAGGTATGCAGAATCTCAGATCCCACAAAGTAAGCACACCCCTTGATGATCCCGATACAAACCAATTACCACAAGGGTCTGCCACCAGAGAAGATATATAACCCTCCTCTGGAAGCACTTTTGTATGCCAAGCACGAGACATTGTTCTTGTATCCCAGAGATGGATCCCACAATTTTGTGTGCTACATAGAATTGCCTTGCCAATACTTCCATCTGCATGAGTAGTTCAGAAGGCTTAGTATAGCACCTTCTCCAAAACCATTCTTTTTTACATCTGTAATTCCAGAATAATTTTCAACAACATTGCCAAGCCCTCTGGAGATGTGATCGACAGAAAACAAATGTATCATTCCATCACTTGCCCCGACAACAATTTGCATAGAACCTTGAAGCACAGCAACACACAGTGCTCGACTTCCACCCAATGAATAGGTTAGCCTAGACCTAAATGAGATGTCCTTCTCCAGCTTCGTGCAATCCCATATCTTTACAGTAGAATCTTCAGCAGCACTAACAAAAAAATGTTGGTCCATGGAAATGGAAATGTCATTGACAGCAGACTTGTGCTCCTGGAGATGTGCAACCAACACACCCCGAGGCCTCCAGCCTGAATCTGGAATGGTAGATGACCAAGCTGCGGGGGATAGTCCAGCAGCCTCAGTGTTAGTAGAGTGATTGTCTATTGCAACAGAACTCCTCTTCATCCTATCAGACACTCCCACTTCAATAAATTTGCTAGTAATATGGGCAGTTTCAGCAGTTTTTCTGTCTTCTACCTCGTGCACCACTCTCCGCAATAGTGCAGGGCCATTACCAACATAAATTGACCCCGAAACTAGCTTAGGAACCGGGATCGTACTGGACAAACTAAATGATTTATTTATTGGATCCATCCAAGGCAAGGAGGAAGAACTAAAATCTAAAGAATTTTGTGGAAATGAAGAATCAGATGCAGCAGGAGCAGTGCTATTTGTTCGCTTATTGTCAACCTTAAAGTAGTACAAAGGTATGCTTTCTGATGATTTGTCAATAAAGCTGTTCATACAACTCATTTGCGGTGACATAAATCCAGACAACTGAGACTTTTCTGAGGCTACACGGTCTTGGGCTTCCTCCAGGCTTGAATAATTTCGTATTAACCTTCCCACAGCTTTAAACTTACCGCCGTTATGATCATCTGAATCAGTTAAAGACATGTGTTTCCCTGTGTTACCATTTAAGTTATGATGTAGATCATCATGTTTTGTATCGGACCAACACTTCATTAGATTCAAATCCTTGACAGTCTTCTGGATCAATTCTACATCCTCCAACTGCTTAGATTGTGATGAAGTACTATACCAAATCTTTCTCTGTCTCTCAAGCATGTCTGAACTTCTTGCATTTTCTAAAACTTGATAATATAATTCTCTTGAGACTGATGGCTTCAAGCACGAGAGAAGAGCTTTTTCTGAGGCTAAAGATGCTGGTTGTCTACGTAAGAAAGGACGTATGACTGGGACCATATAAACATATGAATCAACCGCTCCTAAGTTGTCGCTACATGACGCAATAAAGGTGACAGCTGACCTCCTAACCCACTGACTGGGATAGCATAACAGAGGAAGAGCACGCTCTATCATCTCAAGCAGGATCCTCTTCCGTAAAAATCTACTTCTGCACAAGGTAGCTAAGCAAACTAGTGCATTGACAATAACAGACTCATTTACATCGTTTAGCGCTTGCTCAATGTAAGGTAACAGATATTCCTCCACACTTCGTTGGCCCACAAAAAAGCAGACATATAATATTTGCCCATAAAATACAGCCCTTAGCTGTTCATCTCGATCATTCAGAAAAGCAGGGAGTATAGGCAGTAAGAAATCGTTGCTCTGCTTCTGGCCCAAAAACCAACAAAGGTTGCCGATTTCATGCAAGAGCGCTCTCCTAATGTTTGGTGTTTGCTTTGGACCCATTACAAGTTCTTGAATGACCTCTGAAATAGATTTTCTCAACTGTGTAAGCTGTACATCAGCACTCACCCTCCGTGGCTCATCAGAACTTCCTTTGGTTATAAATGACTTCTGCGATAAACTTGCTTCGTTAAGAACCCCTGCCTCAGTCAGGCTTTTTGAGTGAATAAGGAATCCATAAGAAGTCAGTGCAAGCTTAGATATATTGCTGGCATAACAAATTCTAACACTTTCCTCGGGATCCTCAGGAAGCATGGAAAGCATAGGAAGAATATACTCCGGAAAAATTTTGGCGTCACTGGGAGGAAAATCTCTGACTAGAGGAAGAATATCACACAAGGCCTCTAAGGCAGCACAGCGTACAATTGCAGCTGAATCTGAAAGCAACGCTATAATATAAGGAAGGACACGCTGCAGTCGATCTTCATCATCAATATATAAAGAACAAGATTTCAGTAGCAGGACAGCAACCCTCCGTATAAAAGGAATCTTGACATTTCGAATGCAGGAACAAAGAAGCGAGGCAATCAGTACCATACCCTCACAGCTAATCACATCATGAGGTAATGGAACAAAAGGCACTCCGTAAGTGTCTGATTGATTGTCATAGTCCAATATCATCGAGGTCAAATCTTTCATTGTGATCTTTTTCAGGAAGGGAAGGTGACTCCGTAGGAATATAGCGGAGATACTTTGAATCAGCTCCCCAGGAGGTTGCAATCCATTTTTCTTTGGATTTTGGGAATAAACTGACTTAACCACACTATCTGGCACTGGATTCATACCAAAATGGAAACTATTTTGCTTCGCATCCCTGAGCAGGGTACTCACATCACCAAGAAGACCAAAATGATTATGATTTGAGCCCTTTTTGGTCTCTTCACCTTCGTTCAAATAATTGTTTGCCCTATCGATATCTTGTTTTGCATCTATGACTTTCGGCAATTGACTTGTATCATTTGAAAAGGTTTCTGTAGAAGAGATATTGTTGCTAGTCCTATTGCCCATCATTTGCCTAAGTATTTCTTGGAAAGAGGTCTCACAAGCTAGAACCTGCAAGGGAAATAATTGTAATTGAAAAATATTGGACAGCGAATCAGCAATACAAATTGCATCATCCAAGTTCCTTACCCTTGCATCAGAACTTAGAGGATTTAACAAGGAATAGAATTTGTGAAGAAATGGTGAGAAATAAGTTGGAAACACAACTGCTGCGTAATTATGCAGGTAGCTATCAGCAGGAAATCTTGACTCCGAATCCAATTGAATCATATGAAGGATCATCTTACGAACCCCTGAATCTGGAATCTGCAGTCATCCAAAAGGACAAAATAATATCTTAGTATTCTGGAAATCCGATTTAAACAGTGTTTTGGATTACAGTTTAGCGTCGCGATCAAACATGAGATGTTATTTGTGGAATTACTGGGCAAATTTAAGTCAAAGACAAATAGTAGGTAAAATTAAACAGTTGAAAAGTAACTGGAAAATTTAACCAAAAAAAGGAGCCCCATGCCTAATAAGGTACCTTCTCCAGATGCTGGCTAGGATCATACTGTCCTCTTCGATACGCAAGAAGTTGAGATAGTTCAAACAATGGTTGACCTTCAAGAAAAAGCTCAGCAATCACACACCTAAAAAGGAAATTTCATAACTTCAGGAAATGGAGAAACCACAATATGATAAATTTCCACAAAAAATGAACAAATAAAACACTAAATTCAAGTGGCTATGCTGTAAAGATAACAGTTAAACTATTTATTGTAAAACTGATAACTCTTGAATAATGAATCCTAACAAAAATGTCTCATATGGTTCATAAAATAATAATACAAATTGAAGACAATTAAGCCAGTAAATTAAAGTGTTGGTTGATAGAGAAGGCATTGGATAACTTAATAATTATAAGGCTGATGCAGAGAAATGGACTTGCAGAATTAGAATAATTTAAAGCTGTTTCTTTCAGCTTACACTCTACTATCACGTGTCCAACAAAGTTGAAATTGAATAAACCATGGCATCAGCACTAACTTCAGAATGGCAACGGCCATTAAATGATTGTTTCACCAATTCTGCTCTTTCTCAGATAGGAAAATCTAGCCAGATGAAACAGCGATTGCAAAATAAGGCTTCAAAGCTTCAAGATAATTATTTCCCATCCATGATTTTAAATCCTCCAGATGGATCTATCCGGCTAATAAAGGAGTTTTTAAAATGTTTGTGAATGTTTGATCAGTTCATCACATCTCACCATAAAAGTACTTAAATCATGAATTTGATGAGAATTTCACCAAAGGTTATGGCATCAATCAATAAAACTCACCCTACTGAAAAGATGTCCATTGATGGCGTCAAAGGTGCATCTTTTGTCATTTGCATCTTGCCTCCATGCTCATAAAACCTCTGAAAATATAGTGTATTATTTGATCTCATGGTAAGAAAAACAGAATCCTCCAAATATTGGAGAAGGGAAATAGAAATGTAAGCTGCATGAAAGCCCCACAGAAAACCAAATTATTTTTTCGATTATCACTTGATGGATGATCAGCACCTCACAGCACAATTGAATCAACATATCACTACTATTAGAATTTCTTGATGACAGAAGCCCCTAATTTTCTGAGATTGTTAATGCACTCTACAAGCAAGAAAACCAAACATGAGGCTGGGAACGCATTCAGAAATGATAATAACTTTCTCAATCCATTCCTTTGTGCCAAAACCAATCTAAGATAATGGATTGCGACAGTACCGTCCAGAATAAATGAAAGGTTAACTGTTAATGAAAACATAACTTAAATTTTGCATTTGTTTGAAGAGGATATGTGATGAAACATAAGATTCGTCACATAGATTACACAATTTCTATTTTCATATCAGAAATTTAATGAGAAAAAGGAAGAAGAAATTTGGAGAAGTGTTGTCTAAATCCAAATCAACGACAACAAATGAAATCCAAGAATGTTTAGGAAAAAAACTCCCTTTAAGGAAAATCAGTACCACAACAATTTGATATTAAAAGAGGCATGCAATGGTAGTACGATTCAACTAAAGGTGTACAATTTGATAGAGGGTAAAGCCAGAGTCTTTGAACACCCTTTGTGGAGAAATAGTAAAAACAGAAAGTAAACAGATGGAAGATAAGGAGGAAAGAAAAAGGACACAAGATAGAATGCAAGCTCACATTGTATTCAAGAATAGTCTTGTCATATCTGACATTCATATAGAACAGCAGGAAACAAGTCTCAAAGTAAAAGCCAAAATAACATGATTGAGATCTCATGACAAGTAGAATAGAAAGTCCACACATCAACAACATTATGATTTCTCATCTCAAACAGGACATGAAACTGAAGTTATAGAAAAGACAAAGGCAGGAATAAAAAAATCAAAGTAAAAGCTATTCCCAGGAGCAGAAGAAAAGAAATCAAGAAGATAATCAAGCTTTCTGATCATCACGACGAACAAACATATGATACAAGTGAATTGGTTTTGCTCAAGTGTGTTTTCGCACTTGAATATCATGACTTGATACCATCACAAGAATACGGAATGTTCTCTTAGTAAAATAAATCAATACTATATCTAAAGTCTACCAGATTCTCTAAACATCAAATCACTGAAACATATAAGCCCTGTACTTAAGAGTTGTTTATTTATGCAGGCACCAAAACATTTATAAATAGATAGAAGTTCTATGTGTCATATAAAGGTTATCGTCTTAAACACCTGATCAGAAAGGATCCGAAAACAAAATAATAGAGAAAACAAACCTCGGGTGCAACATAACATCGTCTTCTTTCTCCAGTATCAAAGAAAAAGGAAAAATCTGAAGGATCGTCGTACGGAATATATGTGGGCTTAAATGATGCGAAATCAGCAAGGTACAGCCAATTCCAGGAAGTGACCAGCACATTCTCACACTTAATATCACCTGCAGTGATTTTGTCGATAAAAAATAGGTAAAATAAAATAGAACCATGCAGCTATGAGTACATGAATTTCTGGGTTCATCTCACCATGACATACTCCATGCTCATGGCTCTGTTTCACAGCATAAAGTAACTGTAAAATGCATAGAGTAAGTTTCCAAAGCTTACATCTTTGGCACATTAACAAACTCCTACAGTATCAAAAAGATTTAAGAGCAAAAGGCAGGAACCTGAAATGATAGCCATTTCTTTTCAACAAGAGTGAGAAAAGGCCGAGTGCTCAACCGATCATGAAGATTGTTAAAGAAGTATTGCCTCAATAAATAAGCAGCTTTATCTGTTTCAAGCCAAAACTGCAAAATGAACCCAAAAATGGCATCCATGTAACTGCTTGAAATTTGAGGTACTAATGGCAGCAATGAAATTCAAAGCAACTAAAAACCTCAATGATAAGGCCATCTCTCTGTAAATTAAAGGCACGACTTTCAAAAGGGGAATTATTTAGGATATAAGCTTTACTTTTTACTGGAATTTCACGATATTGTTCAGCAAATTCACAACCAATTTCTCTTCAACACCACCAGAAAAAGTCATAGAACATTCCTTACAGACATAGGCTTTGTGAAAATTACCATTCATAGCTTTCCCGATAATTGTTCATCCACTAACTCTTGGAATTTCAGATTAATTCGCTGCCCAAGCAATTCCATAGAAACCATACGAAATACATAATCACCCAGTTAAAATAAAGCAATTCTCAGAATCCAATTCAGCCAAATAAAACAAGCTATACTACCCCACAACTGCACTGATTCCCCTTCTACCTTGTACAGGGAAAAAGACAAAAGGAATGCAGTATAGAGCAACCACAATCATCATAAATCAAATTCCTCACTTCCGTAGAACTCCCTGCATTCATTACGAGAACCACGGCCGCGCAATAACCATGACAGTAAATTACACTTGGCCAAATTCAACCCACACAATATTAACGGTAAGGAGTAAATAAATAACCTGGAAGGGCCAAACGTGGGAGTGATCAAGGTTGGAAAATACATCGCGAATGTGAGCAAGACGGAGCTCATAGTCTCTTAGAGTTATCGAATCGCCTCTCTTAAAGTAGACCTTAACCAGAACCAAACCCTCGTCATGTTTACACAGTATAGATTTGAGAAAACGCCCCCTCCCCAAAACTTCCTTCAGCACCAAATTGTAAGACGATGGCAAATCATGCAGATAATACTCCGTCGCCGATGCCTGCGTAGTCCGCGCGATCTTATTGCCCATTTTTCCTCCTTAGTTCTCTATCCCTCTGTAAATTTATGGTATTATCATGAGCTTGAATTTGATCGGTAATGGAGGGGAAGGAACTGAGACATTAGAGTAGAATTTGAAGCTCAGGAAATTGAAAGAGATTTTTGTTGGTTGTGAACAGGGATGGTCATGGGTGGGCATGGATGGGTTCGCTACGTTACCCAAACCCGTATATGTTTAGCTAAACCTATCACATATGGGTCGAATATCCATATACCCCGGATCCATTGTATTTATTGTGAAGCCAATAGATTACAGAATTTATTTTGAACATAAACAATTAAACGAAAGATACATGAAATATCCGATTTTTTCATCCGATTGAAGCCCACAAAACTTGACAAAACAACCGAGAAAACGACGACAATTACATGTGCCAACCGTGGGCAATTACAAAAACACATATAAGACAAGGTAGACTACATTGACTAATTGTATACAGCGAGAACATAAACATCAGAACGAGAGCTGAAGCAAACAAGGACCACCAGAGCCGAACCAGATCCTCTCAAACCATGTTGTCTAAGATGTGGTCGAACAAGGACACTGTCTTCTGATATATCTGAAGAAACAAATAATGATAAACGAGATACATAAATCGATAAAAGACAAACAATAAAGCAAGTCTTTGTATCCAAAACCCTCACAGAGATCCATCGACCAAGGAACACCACTGGATGGCGCACGAAACCTAAGGCCCAGTCGTCCATCATTTATCCACCCTTCATTCATTCTTTTCCAATTAATAAGTAAAATGAATTTATTAATTGGATCAGATTCTACAATGATTTAGGTTGTGTTGCTTATTTAAAGTAATTTTATGTTATTTTTATTGAAAGTTGGAAAAAGTTTTTATATTAAAATAAAAAAGTTGTTCAATGAACTTAATTTATTACAAAATTATCATCGTTCAACTTAAAGCAATCATAAATATATTATAGTTTTTTTTCTGCTTCAGCTTTTATTTGGTTTTTTTCAGAGAAATAATAGCAGAAGTAAGAAAATCAAACACTCAAGATCAGTTTTTTTATCTGAAAAATAGATAAATATTATTTTAAAAGCAATACAAAACACTCACTTAGAAATTCCTAAATGGACCATGGATCCGACCCAATTGCCATCAATAATATTAAAATAAAAAGATGTTCTTATTTTTATTGATATTAATGCACTATAGCAAAGCAGTTAATTGCATTCAGAGAGCATTTTTAATATAATAAATATCTATATAAAATAAATATATTTTTTATCCAATTTGATTGGATGGTTTTTAAATTTTTAATTTTTTTTAGTAAATGTTAATTTGCTTTTGTGTTGTACTTCTTTAGGAAATAAAGGCACAAAAATTAGCACTTGAAACTAATTTTAGGAATAGACGATCAAGGCTATGGCCTTTACATATTCTCCTTGTAAACTGCTCGAGTTCGAGTTCATATCCTCCTAATTGGACTTGAATGCATGGGTTCCATGGTCCAAGTATTTTCAAAACTTTAACCTTTTGTTCTTCAAATTTATGAAAATTATATTACAATCATACAATCAATGATTTTATACTTTGACGCTCAGAGAAACGATGGATGATACATTAAAACGAGAAATTTTTTAAAATTTTAGAGACTAAATAATGTCATTGATAAATTGAGGGATTAAAACAAAAATGGTCGAGTTATATTGACGTTTTAATGTATTATCCCATAAAATGATAAATGAAATTGAGAAGTATATGTTCAATCCTAATCTCCCACTTTAGCCAAGTGATGCATCAAATTAATGAGGTTAAAGCACACTTCAATCTGCCAATGAAAAGTAACTAATTCAGACATTTCAAATATCAAGTGATCTTTAAAGAAGTTTTGAATTGATAATGTGCAAAAAAACTTGGCCCTTCAATTATATGTTTTCAACGAACACTTCACTACTGAATCTGCGTAGCATCGATTCATTCCTCAGTAGATGGACATAAAAAAAAAAAAAAAAGAGGAATACCCAGATCATCTCTAAACAAGCTCCAAACAGATCTGACTTATTAAAATCTATATACACTACGGCGATCCACAGATCAGATTCGGGCCAGTAGAATCAAGGAACAACCACATCGCGATCTTCGAAGTTTGGATCATTGGCATCCATGGCTTCCTTCTCCACCCATCCGAGCTCGGCCCGCGAGTAACCGTCGCCCGCCCACGTGAATTTTCCGCCGTACCCGCCTTTCTTGGGAGATCCGTTGACGCCGGCGGCGGATTTGCGGTCCTTCCTCGCCTCGGGACCGTTGGGCTTGACACTCGATTTGGAACCCTTGCTGCTGTTCTTCATCTACCTTGGTCAGATGATCTTTGATATTTGGTCTCTTATTTATTCCTTTTAGATTTAGATTATATAGTGAAATGGTGGGGTGTGGTGACGTGACTTGGCGTTGTGGATAAGATGGACAAACATTTGTATATATCTAATATGAGTATTATTTATACTAGCGGCCGACGCACACGCGTTGCGTGTGTAATAAAATTTTAAATTTTATATATTGTATATGTATAATAAATTTTTATATTTGAAATATCTGATTTAAATATTATATTTTATGGAGAAAAGAAAACACTGCCGCACATATTTTCGGAAGGAAAAAAACTGGTGAAAAATGGGAACTAAATTTGGAAGTTAATAGGTGGTCTTCCGATATTATCCCTTATCTCATAATCTCATGGCTATTACTAAAGCAAATAGAGGGTATTTTTGAAATTTCACAATAGTCATACCAAAGTAATTACTCTAAGGTGTTCACCATTATAATATAGTATAGATATAAACTAAATATTGAAATATAAAACTTTTTAAATAAAATATATAAACTAACATATTAATTATTTTGCATCAATAATATTGAGTTGATTCATAAATTCGATTTAAGTCGGGTCCATACAAATATTTTCTGACAACAACTAATTAGTGTTGGCAAAACGCATAGGTCGTGACAATTGACAACACGATTGTAACAGTTTGTATTGCTACCACCAGCTTGTTTTTTAGGCTGCACCCAACATGATATGTGGCTTATGACTTATGGGTCGTGCCAATCGGACTCATACTTCTTTTTTAGGAATGAGCTTTTAATAGGCCTACAAGCTGCCCAGTTTTATTTTAGGGTAAAGAATATCATACAATAATAAAAACGTGTTCGGTATAATTTAGTTATTGGATTAGTAAATAATCCTATGTGTTCAATATATCATTAAACGTGTGATATATGTACTATATATAAAGCGTAAGGGTGGGAGACCGACATTTGGTCCGACCATGTGAGACCAAAGTGCTTTTACCACACCACCCCTTCAATATTCATAAATTACAATCTCACCTTACTCATAAAGTATCATATTACCCTGTCATAAACTATCACTTTATTTTCTAATTTAAATTGAAAACAAAACTTCACAATTAACATCATGTTTACAAAACAACCAACTATACATACACGCTTGCACGTGTAGGAGACATTAGTTATAATAGAACGACTTGGAATACAGAATCATAATTTTAGTTGCTTGATTATTATTTATTAATTAATATTTCTTTTATATCTATCCTTACATAATGGTGATAATTATTTTACAAAGTAAATAAAAATTAACATCGACTAAGGCTGCAAACAAGTCGATGCTCATAAAATTTCTTGAGCTTGAGCTTGAGCTTGACTAAAACACAAGGAATCGAGCTCGATTTGCAAATTGATCACAAGCTCAGCTTGAGTTTATAAATTTTGTTCATGAATATATTTGCAAGCTCAAATCAAAGATTCCGACTCATAAAGCTTAAGCTTATAAACATATTCGTGACAATTATATATAAAACTAAGGTTCGAAGCAAAATCCTCAGCTCATTGTGAATGAAAAGTGATAATTAATTCAATATCCCAAAATTATAAACCAAAAACATATACATTAAAACCTCTATAAATTAATAATGTTAAGACCATGAAATTTTATTAATTTAGAGAGGTACTAATTAATTGATAATATTATCAATTTAAAAGATTGTTTTTTCGATTCAGGAAATTCATGAGCTTGAGAGTATGATTAATGATATCGGTTTAAAGATTTTCCATATTGTGTTTCCTTTTTGGAATTGATATTAACACGAGAATAAGTGTGTGTGGTGTGGTGTTAGCATGATTTGATCTACACAGGTTTACTCAACATATAACGTTTTTTAACTGGTTTACAATTGTAGTACCAGCTTGGTCTAACAAACCACGAAGACGATTTATTTCGTTTGTACTTTGACGATGGTCGGTTCTGTTTATATATATATGCTCGGGTTGGTTCAACATAGCCTAGACCACGCATGTAAATCTGTTTCCTAAATGGTTCAGATTTCATAATTTGCCCAGTAGAAGCATTATTCTCATGTAGCGTACTGGACCTGACAAATTTCATTGACTTGAATTAGTCATTGTCATTGCTTGCCTAAGTATAGGCCTCACCTGTTGAGCCGACGCCAGTTGATTTGAAGCCCAAACCAGTCTTATCATCGGTTTGTTTCTGTTCTTCTTGCAGTTTCCCCAGAAAAGATTGTTGCCCCATCCATTTATCAATAAGTTGAGATAAGTTTACATTTTCAGAAAAATATTCTTATGATCAACATGGAATTCATCATTTTCAGATTTAAATATATTTATGCTTGCTTTAAGAGTATCACATTCAATCAATTGACTCAAACTGATTTCTTCGTGATTCTATCTTAGGCTTACATAGTTACATTTCTGCTTTAATTTCTTCAAATGAGTTTGAAAACGTTATGTACTCATTAACCATTTTATGCAAATCATAAATAAATTCATCTTTAGTAAATTTTTCACAATTGAAGTTAAATACTTGTTAAATACCTCTTCATTGGCTGACTTTGACTCACCATGAGGCAAAATAAAGTTTCTTGCTCATCTCGGTTGAACTGATCTCAGAATATGAATCAATGGTTAGGAAAGTTTCTCTGGTCAGTTTTGTTTCCGTACCCAAATGAATTAATGTTCCCAAATATGCTTTAGCAGTTGAGCAGGTCTTTCACCTTACATAAAATATCTTTGTCAAGAGTTCCAAATAAGATGTCTTTAGCAACATTGTCCAGATTGGCTTTCTTTTTATCTTATGATGTCCATTCCAATATGGGTTTGTCAATGTAACTGTCGGACTCAGCTTCGTGATTCTTCATCGGTCCTTTGGTGACGATATACCACATCATCATTCAGAGGGGCTAAACGTGTCTGCATTCAAATCTTCCATTTATCAAAATTTTCAATCGAGAACATATGAATATTACCCAAAAATAATGCCATCAGATTCAGATATTCTATTAATTAAGAATATTCGCTTTGATACCACTTCTTAGGATTGGTTGGGCAGTTCAGAGGGATGAATAAACTGCTCCGGCTCTGCTTGCTATTTTAAAAATTGCTTCGGTCGTGTTAGCAACCTAAATCTGATTTTTTTATTAAAACAGATCAGTCGAGTAACTTATAAAGTACGGAACGAACTCGACCTAATACAATGAATAAGTTGAGCTGATGACTTATATATAAATGAGTAAAACAGTAAATGTGCAGTAATTAAATAACACAATATATGTCATGGAAGTTCGAATGCTTAATCCTTCTACGTTTCTCATTCTTCCTTTCCAGGAAGGTATCCACTAGAAGACATACAAAAACACTTAAATCAATGTCATTTTTTATGATCTAAACTCATAGTACATTTTGATAGCTAATGTCACTTTTACAACTTGGATACACAACTCAGTTTTGACTTCTTAGTCACAAACTTTTACAAGCTACACTCTTCTAAACAATAACACACAATAATAAGATTGAGATTGAGACATGTGATTGTGCAATAAATTGTAGCGATTCCTGAAAAGCTTCTTGTATTAATTAAGAAAATATAGCTTGAACGTGTGTTGATGAGGCTTCTTCTTCCTTGGACCTTTTTCGAGTGTTTGCCTCTGGTATTGAATATTATCTCATCATGCTTTTTCGATAATCCTCGATGCTTCTTGTATCTTGGTCTTTTATACTTGAATAATTGCAGCAGTGAAATTTGTTTGTTCCCAGATTCCGTACTGATGATATAGAATAAAACTAAACTTTTTAATATTTCATCAATCTTCTTACAATACTTCCCGTTCACAGGTTGATTATTCTTGAAGACACATTGGTTCAACGTAAGGCAATAGATGTCCATCGGTTCTGCTTACTCTTCAACAATCGGTTTTGCTGATTTGGTAGATCAAAACCTGATTATCCAACAAAATTTACGACATAAAATTATCTTTATAATAACTAAATTATCATCGAAATAGAATAAAACTTACAGTTTATTTCTCTAAAACATTTTCTAAAACTATTTACGCAAGTCTTACTTCCTCAATAACTAAACACTTAATTCCTCGACGTGTATCCGACAAATTATCCCTTCGTACACGCATCTATTTGTTCCAATGTTGCTTCACGCATCATGGGTCGTGGAGGTACTAATACTGTCGGTATTCATTATTCAATATCATGATAAGTTATTTTGTAGGTGAAGATTAAAAACACATGTTGGAAAAAAATATGCTTAATGAATTGAAATTAAGTATAAAAAGTCGAAAAAATACAAAAAGAAGAAAAACGGGCAAAATCGTACTCTAAAACATTGCCTAGGAATAACCCGGGCAGTGTGGGCAAGCAGCGCCCCAACACTGCATGACTACATGTGAATTTTCCAGGCAGCGCCATAGCGCCGATTCTGCAGATTTTCCCACATGGTTTGTCCCTTCGCGTACGGTTGGGCTTTTTGTGAATTGATGCTTTCAAATGATGTCTCTTGGTCAAGTACAAATAGAACAACCCTTGAACGAATTAAACATATTTTTTGCAAGATCAAATTCAAGTTTGAAAGCAAAATCAGTGCATTCTTCGTCACTCGTAATTTGAAATGCTTCTATCACGAGTCATAGTCGTTGTATCTTGAAAAATGAATTGTCGTTGAACCGTATGCACCATAGCGCGACAATATCGTTTTAAGGACAGAGATTCAGTCTCGCCTCAACACATACAAAAACCATTTGTTGTCTTGCTCTTGTTTGTCCCAAAAGATGCACATCCAGAAATTTCTACCTACAATCTTAAAACGATATTTTGTAACAAATGGCTTCTTCGAGTGCAATAACGACCCCTATACGTCATGGTTAAAGGCTCGATAAATTCAATGGAAATGATTTCAAGCATTGGCAACAGAAAATGTTGTTATGCTTAACAACATTGGGATCAACAAGGTTCCTCAATGAGGTTGCTCCTACTATCACAAAAAGGAAACCGATACCCAAAAGAGGGTTGTGGTGGATGCACGGAATCAAACTATGCAAGAACTACATTCTCAACGGTCTTTACAATATATTATACAATGTGTATTACCTTGTGAAAACAACAAAATAATTGTGGGAATCTTTGAAGAAGAAATATAAATCCGATGATGTAGGTATGAAGAAAATCTTTGTTAGACGATTCCTGGACTTCAAGATGATTGATACTAATCTTGTGATGGCGCAAGTGCAAAAACTACAAGTAATCATGCATGATATTCATACGGAGGGAATAATTATACTCATTCCAAGTGACAGCTATAATTGAAAAATTGCCCATTTAATAGGAAGGGATTCAAGAAATATCAAACACAAAAGAAAGGGGATGACACTTGAGGACCTTGTGGTCCGGCTATGAATTGAGGAGGATAACAGGACTTCCAAAAGGAAGGCAGGTAAGCACAAAATGGAAGCAAGAGCTAACTTGGTTGAACAAAATACTGGAAAGAAATGAAAGTTTGATGGTCAAGTCTCCAAGAGTGGGAAGACGAAAAAGTTCAAAGGGAAGTGCTTCAAATGTGGAAAGCCCAACCTAGCCAAGGATTGTCGCAACAAAGATGAGTGAGCAAAGGCGAAGGAGCGAGTCAATGTGACTGAAGATGATAGAATCCCAAATGATTTGAATGATATAATGTTAACTGCTACAGTATTTGAAGCAAACTTGGTAGGCAACACCAAAGAATGGTTTGTTGATTTCGGTGCTACCTGGCATGTATGTTCTGACAAGGCCATGTTCTCCACATATACACCAATAAGTGTGTGCCAACTGTTTATGGGAAACTCTACAACATTCCTAGTCGCTGGATTGCGAAAGGTGGTTCTAAAGATGTCTTCGGGAAAGGAATCGACCCTCATTGATGTTCTACATGTTCCTGACATCGAAAAAACCTGATATCTTGATCGGCACTAGTCAATGCGGGTTTCTAGATTAGTATTCAAATCTAAAAAAATTATACTATCCAAAAATGCAGTTTTTTGTTGGAAACAGCTATATGAAAAAAGTCTTTTCAAGATGAATGTAATGACGGTAATCCGTCAGTTTGAAAGCATTCAGGTTTATCCTTCTACTTATTTGATTGAGTCTTGTGATTTATGGCATGATCGATCGAGACACGTAAATTATAATTCACTTAACAAATTATAAAGTTAAACTAATTACCTTCACTGAATGATAGCTTAAAACATAAGCGCGAGACTTGTGTGGATGCTAAGTTAACGAAACAGTCATTTCATTCAATAGAAAGAAACATGGCACCTCTTGAATTAATTCATATGGATCTATATGATCTAGGTTTGTGCAAGCTAGAGGTGAGAAAATGTACTTCAAAACTTTTATAGATAATTGTACTAGATATTATTATGTCTAGTTGCTACGTAGCAAAGACGAGGCATTGGTAGTGTTTAAACACTACAAGAATGTGTTGAAAATCAACTAAGCAAAAGAATAAATAATGTTTGAAGTGATAGATGTGGAGAATGTGGAGCACCGTTTAATGAACTTTGCTCCGAAAATGGCATTATTCACAAAACTACTGCCACTATTCACCACAATCATATGTTATCACCGAACGTAAAAATCGTATTCTAAAGGAGATGGTGAATGCTATGTTGATAAGTTTTGGATTACCCCAAACCTTGTGGGGGGTGCAATCCTATTACCTAACCACATTCTAAACAAAATACCACACAAGAATAAGGACAAACTCCTTACAAATTGTGGAAGAGTCACAAAAATTCCTACAAATATTTGAAAGTGTTGGGGGTGCTTGACTAAGGTAGAAGTACTAAAGTCAAAGCAAGTAAAAGTTGGGTCTAAAACAATAGATTGAGGATTTATTGGATATGCAAACAATAGTAGTGAATATCGGTTTTTGCAAACAAGAAAATAAGTCCTAAGAAAATGATGTATGAAGTGGCTAATCGGGACTCAAATGAAATTGAAGAGCTACGACGTAGTAAGAGGACCAAAGTGGCTAAGACTTATGGTCCTGACTTCATAATATATGTGTTAGAAAATGAACCAAGATCGGTTAGTGACACCTTATCTAGCCCCGAGGCTCCTATGTGGAAAGATGCTATCACTGGCGAGATTGAATCCATAATGCAAAACCATAAATGTGTATATATGAAAAACACACATAAACCATATGTAATAGTATGCATGTATGTTGATAATATGCTCATAATGGGAAGGAATTTAGAAATCATCAATGTAACAAAGAAAATGTTGACAAAACATTTTGAAATGATAGATATGGGTGAAGTATATGCCATACTTGGAATTAAAGTTTCAAAGACATCAGAAGGATGAGTGTTAACATAGTCTCATTATGTTGAGAAAATGCTCGAGAAATTTCTCGCCAATGACACACCGTCTTTGAAAACAAAATATGATCATAATCTACAGTTAATTAAAAATAATGATGATCTGTCATGTAAATAGAATACTCAAGGATAATTGACAGTCTTATATATCTCATGAACTGCACACGTCCATACATTGCATATGCAGTTGGAAAACTAAGTAGATTCACAAACAATCAAAATGATGTCCATTAGAAGGCATTGCCAATAGTACTTAAATATTTAAGATACACATTGAACTATGGATTGCATATTCGAGATATCCTGTTGTATTAGAATGATACATTGACACGAATTGGATATCGGACATGAAAGATTCAAAGTTCACAAGTGGTTGTGTGTTTACCACTGGAGGGGCTGTCGTGTCTTGTAAATCTTCGAAGCAAACATGTATTGCTTGATCCACCATGTAATCATAATTCATAGATTTGGATAAAGTGAAAGAAGAATCTGAATGTCTTAGAAGATTCTTGGAAGAAATTCCTCGTTGGGAAAAACTTGTGCGTGCAATTAAGATATTTTGCGATGGCCAATCTGCTATCGGAATGGCACATAGTAGCATGTATAATTGTAAGTCTAGACAAATACGGCATAGACATAATGTCATTAAATGGTTGGTCTCTAATGACAATATATCCATTGACAACATGAAGTTAAAATAAAATATTGCGGATCCGTTTACAAAAAACTGCCTAGAGATCAAGTATACAGTTTATTGAGAGGAATGATATTAAAACCTCATAATCAAAATCTTGTAATTGATACACAACACAGTTGACTAGAGATCCCAAAATCTATGTTCAAAGGGGACAACCAACTTATGAAATTGGAGAACATATTGGAGACTAATCTCCAACATATTCCTATGATAAGATGTGTAACTCGCAGAAGGGGTACGAGGATAGACGAATGCCTTTAATGATTCTTAAGACATATAAATAAATATGTAGGAGTATAGCGGGATACTCATATAGGAGATCACCTACGTAAGTACGAAGTGTGATCGCTTCAAAGATTGAAAGTATTTATGGAAACAAACGTGGTCCAATGCCGAAATGACACAAACGTGAGAAACTAATACGAATGCTAGAATTATTATGTTGTGGGTTCAATTGTCTTGGTTTACATCAACGATTAATAGTTTAAGACTATAAGTTCACTATTAAGTCAAGTAAATCCGACTGAATACCACTACGGAAGGTTTAAAGTCGCAAGTTATCTCTCCAGATACTATAACAGTTCGTTAAAGGCACTCATCCGACATCATATGCATTCAAGCATTACTTTAATTCATTTGAGGGATTGTTGGAAAAATGCTCAATTAATTGAAATTAAGCATGACAAAGTCAAAAAATTCAAATGGAAGAAAAATGGGCGAAATTGGACTCTAAAACACTGCACGGGAAAAACACGGGCAGTGTGGGCAACTCCCCAGCTCTGTGTGACTGCCTGGAAATTTTCCCAGGCAATAAGTGCAGTGCTAGGACGTTGCCAAAGCAACGACCTAGCGTCAATTCTGCAGATTTTCCCACAGGGTGTAACGATTGAACGAATTAAACATACTTTTACAGGATTAAATTAAAGTTTTGAGAGAAAAAAATCTGTGCATTCTTCAACATTTCTTCATTGTTTAAAAAGTTGAGTATCTTTAAACATTTTGTGGTTTAAGGATTCGTGATTTGAAGTGCTTCTATCACGAGTCATAGTCGCTATATCTTGGGACACAAATTAACGTTGAACCTTAAGCACCATAACGAGACAATAACGTTTTGAGGACATAAATTCAATCTCGTCTCAACACATACAAAAACATTTGTTACCTTGCTCTTGTTTGTCCCAAAAGATACACATTCAGAAATTCCTACCTACAAAAGATTTTTATAAACAGTTCTAGTTTTTAAAATCCATGATTCTTATTTTAATGGATGGTAAAATAAAAAAAAAACAAGCTGCTTGGATCAGTTCAATTTCAATTACCGATAATCACGGGTTGTGAATTGGTATTTTTGCTGAAATTTATTCTTTTACATTTTAATGGTCAAGAGAAAATAACCGTGCGACTCGCGAAATAATTAAGCTATTTGAATTGATCAATTTAAAATATTATGCATATTTAATTTTTTATTAAAATGTATTAATTGTTACTGTATAATCCATAACTTAAAACTTTTTGACATTTCCATAGGGTTATGATTTGGTCAAGCAGAGACCGATACATGATTTCTGGAAAGAAAACAAAAATATAAACATGAAAATAGAGATCAAAAATTTTTTAGGGATCAAAATATAATTTAATCGAGGCAAAAATTAATTTTTGAAGGATAAAATATAATTTTTAGAGGTTAAAACTACAACTCTTTTTTTAAAAAAATGTTTTTTATCGGGTAATATAAAATTTTTTTTGGGCAAGAAGGCACTACCTGCACTTAGCTCCGCCCTTGTTCTCAGTTCCAATGTCTTATTTCTAGGAAACAAGATAAAACCATGAGTTCTTGACTCTGATTCCGATTTTGGAATTGAAACTTCAATTCGTATTTGAATGATAAACCATAATCGGATATCATCCTTGAACATTTTCTATTCCTTTCTTTTTTTAGATCATGTGTGGTAACTAAGAAACTTGTTATCATACTTGGTGGAGGATGAGAATTTCGGACATTCTAGTTCATGTTGAAGTGTCATGTCTACTTTTTTGCCAAAAAGTGCCTTGTGTACCTAATCCTTCTGTTCCTTTAACCATTTTCTATTTCATTTCTTATTTTCTATCTAATCCGTAAGATAATTAGTTCGATTCTTCTTACCAACACTTTCTCGATCTGAGCATATACACAACGAGTTCGCTAAGTGATGTTTACCTGATTGACGTGATTTGCATGCTACTGCATCAAAGATACACACAATAATGATTGCTGGTTCTCTCGTCATAAAAAAAATTATCTACTTGAATATAAACAATCTCCAAATTATATTTTTTTCACATAATCACCATATACCCAAAAATATCATAATTCTAATCCAAAGTCTTCCAATCACAACGAAAATGTACAGCAGCAGCCATAGTTCGTAATTTCGTATATTTCAAGAGCTGTTTTCAGAAGGGCCAAATCCTATCTAATTTGTCGTCACATTTTTATACACCCGATCTTACAAACATCAACACACATATAAACATATATTGATATACATATACATTTTTGTATCTTGTTCTTTACGAACATCCGGTTCAATTTCCCCGATTTGTCACTCAACCATACAAATTAATTCGTTACAAAAACTGGAAAAGTAATGGAAAACTGAATCATGACATCCTCAAGTTAATGAGAGACAGCCAACACTAACATGTCCAATAAAAAATTTTAATTGGTGACAGGTCATGGAGTCAAACCAGCAGTGTTCATCAATTCATTGTCCCACAAATGAGATGCTTCGGTGACGGGATTCGAAGACAGCTCAATCCACCTCCGGGAATCGCTGAACAATCTGGCTCAGGCCTCTGCAGTTGTTTCCCAGGGATACAGTTCAAAGAGAAATCAAATCCCACGTTTCGAAACAACAATTTATCACAATCTTGGCTAAACCCAGAAAAGAAATTTTCTGAGAGTGTTAGATTCAAAAGGGTTCTTAAAGAACAGACTAAATCTGGTAAAGTCCCGGAGAACTTGTTGTTTCCAAAGTTGAGGACCTCAATTTCACTCAGACAAGATAAAGAATCGGGCAAATGTCCCGTTAATGAATTGAAACTCATATCTAAAACTTGCAAATCATTCCACATGCCAACTCCTTCTGGTATGCAACCTGTGAGTTGATTATTTAGGAACAAGATTTCCTTTATCCCCATGTAGCTCAAACTGAAAGGGATTGTCCCTGTAAACCTGTTGTTTGCTAAGTTTACCACAGAAGCTGGAGAGTTGCCTAAATTTTCCGGGATTTGGCCATCAAATTGGTTGTTGTTCAGGAAAATTGCATCAAGTTTGGTGATGAATAGATCCTCAGGAATGGAGCCTGAGAATGAGTTGAATCTGAGGTCCAAATAGAGGAGATTTGGAATGTAAAGAGCAGTAGTGGGAAAAGGCCCTGAGAATTTGTTGTTACTGAGGTCTAATTCTGTCAAAGATTCGAACTCCCTGAAAGATGAAGGCACAGTTCCAGTGAACCTGTTGCTGTTGAGATGGAGAAGAGACAAATCTGTAAGAAAAGACAGTTCTTTAACAAGAACACCTTGAAGATTAGCATGGTTAAGATCAATGGCTGCCACCACTTTCCCCGTAGGATTCCCAATGAAATCTCGAGTCTCCGAACAGAAAACCCCTTTATAAGAGCAAACATTTGAGCCAACCCAAGAACTCAGTATCCCTTTCGGATCATCTGTGATCGCAGATTTCCACGTCTGAAGTGCAGTGTAAGCTCTGCTGAGCTTTGTCACTGAAGGATTGTTAGTTGTGGGGTTGATTCCTCCCCCAATCCACACACCTCCGCGGCCTATACCACCACGCATGCCGCCACCAACACCAGTGCCAACTCCTCCACCAGAAATAAGTGCAAGTGCAGCTTCTGTAACAATAATTGGGAGGATAAGTGCAAGAAGCCAGCTAGTCCCCATATGCTGTATGGTGCAAGGTAAATGGTTTGGCTATTTGATGCGATTTGCTGTGTGGCTATAGGGCGAAATCTATGCATCCGGTTTGTGCCTTGGAGAGTTGGAGGGCACATAGATAAAAAGAAGGAAATGTCCACACATGAACTAGAACGAGTAATTTCACATTTAATACTTTATTAAATTGGTGAGTTTTTGTGGGTTTTTTTTATATCTTCATTATATAAATTATATTTGATCAAAATTGTTTATATACAAAAAGAATTCTTCGTGAAAGGAAGAAGAAAGAAAATACTGGTATAAGCATCATAAACACGAAACTTAATTTTGAAGAATATCTCATTTACATTAGCCATCGTCTCTTCAAATATCAAGTTGTTGTGAGCTTTCCATAAGATATATATAGTACTTGACAGTTTTGTTAATGCGAGAAAAACTTTTGATATACACGTTTAAACCATTTAAGAGGAGTTTTGATTCTAAGCAACAAGAAATATATCCACAACCAAGCTGTAACTTTATAACCAAAGTTAGAAAGCTAAGGTGCACCTGAGATTTTGTCACTGAACTGTATGTCATATTGAATATAATATATTCCGTATGATATATATATATTATAAGTTATGAATTTTATATATAAAGTGGATAATTTAATTATTATTTATGTTTCATAGTCAACTTGATTTGTGGATACGACGTTAACAGGTAGATTTAATACCACGTAGCAACATAACATTAGTCATTGCTCATTACTTGTGAGTATTAAAATATCCTTTTGATATGTTTAGATTTCATTTTGGACTTTTGGGAACAACATTATTTAAAAAATATTTCTGTGGTTAAACGATAAAATATAAAATATAACTGTTTTTAAGTTGATGGAAGTATTAATATACAAGGCCAAATATGTTGGATTAATAATAGAGGATATCATATATTATTTAGTTTTTTCTATTGATTTTTTTTTTAAAGTTTTTATGTTGACGTTTTCCCTAATTGTAATCCATACAAATTTTCTTGTCTCATTATCAGATGAAAAAGCAAAATTTAATTCTTCTTATATATATATATATATATATATATATATATATATATATATATATATATATATATATATGTATATATATGAGGGAATCGACAACCGTTACTCTTTTGGTACACATTGAATAAACTCCGGGCTGATGTTGTAGTTTATAAACCACGTCAATCAGGTAAATCGCGTTTGACAAGCCAGTGCGACAGACCCAGATCAAGATTGTTGTTATGAGGAATCAAACTCATGATCTTAAGATCTCAAGCTCACCATACTCCACCAACTCAGACACCCCATTAAAAAAGACTAGTATGTGCATATGTATATGTCGGTTTCCATTCTCAAGAAAACAATCAAAATCAAAATTATATAATACTATAAATATAAAATTATCAATAAGTAGTCCAACAAAACCAATAATATTGAAAATGCATTGAGGATGTCAATACGACATCCATATTCCCCATCCAAAAATGAAAACTTTACTATGTTTTAATCCAACTCGAAATCACCTCATAATTATCATCGTAAGCTTGGACACTAAATCTAATTATGTTCTTTGCATAAAATCCAACCATTTTAAATTTAACTAACCTAAACGAGTGTGTCGGGACATAGTTGAACAATTTGAATAAGTGTTGTTCGGTGAACTCATCCTTTTTTTATCGATACATGTGCAGATGTCTACACATCAGTGCTAATGCACACATATTGATCTCCTACAAAACTTGGTGAATCTCCCTATTTCAAACAGTTCATCAACTAGAAATATAAGTTTATATAACAGTCACTATGTAAGGACCATTGTTCATTGACATGGCCGTGTAGGATGTCACAAATGTTGTTTTTTCAGTTCCAATGACATTCTCCCGGTGTGTGGCCATGCATGTCATTCACTCTCTCTCCATCTCGTGCAGGGGCGAATCTATGTATATGTGGGGGCAAAGGATTTGGTATCCCATATTTTTAGGATTAGTGGTGAATTACCCTTTGCGATTTTGTAAATATGTAGATTACATCATATAGTTTGAAAATAAGTAATTTACCTGACGTGATTTTGAAAATGGACATTTTACCCCCTCTTGGTTTGTGAATAGATGCAAAATACCTTCCCCGTGGATGCCTTTTTTTGCAAACCTTAAGGAGGTACATTGTCTATTTTGAAAACCATAAGAGTCAAATGCCTAATTTCAAACAACATGGGGATAATCTGCATATTTGCAAAATCATGGGGTGTAAAATGTTAACAGAAGAGTAATATCTTTATTTTCAAAATCAATAATGGGATAATCGACCAATAGCTCCATCCAATAGCTCCATATTTTTACTACAGCTTTGCTAAACGTGGCCCTTGGTCTAGGCGTAAGTATTGTCCGTTGAATCCCATGACCCAGGTTCAAAACTGGTGGGGTACTTTTACCCTTTTATTTTCTTATCTCACCAAGTCCTGACACAATTTCACTATAATTGGACTTTCCAACAATTACAATTCTACACACAAAAATATCTTATTAAGATATTGCATGTTTACAAAAACATGAAGTATGTCATCCTCACATTTTATTTATTTATTTATTTATTTTGAAATCCTTCTATCACATTATATTGTAACGCGAAAATATAATTTGACATTTAATAATTGACCAAAAAGTACTGTTTTGCCACCTCTGCAATCTTATAACTCTTTCCATAAATGTGTCTCTTATAATTGTCTCTCATAAATTGGTTTATACCTATAGTATATAAATAATGATGTTTATCATGAACATTTGGTTTATGTTTTATGTAATAAATTTCTGTTTCCTTCGATAAATTTCTTAGATTCACCCATGTTCTCGTGTTAAGCAAAGCATGTCTATGTACTAAAAATAATCGGCTGGATAAAAGCTCAAATCTGGAATTTTTTTTATTATAATATGTATTTAAAGCAGTAGTAAAGGGCAATTGATTATCGTACTAAACGAAGATTACCTTAAAGATCTTAACAAGGGCGGAACCAGGAATAGTATCGAGGGATAACGGATGCAGATAACTGACAAACATATTGGAAAAATTACAAATAAAAATTTACTGATGATTGTTTTGAATAATCATGAACAGAAGATGACTAATATGTTATTCCTAGCTTATTTGTGTAACTTTAATTTGATGATGAAGAATTTGACAAAGATATTGAATTTTGAAATATGACGACGTCTGCAATGTCTAAATGAAACATGAGGAAATTAAATGAAATATAGTGGTAATTCTTGGGGTGGAGTTTCCTGATCCAAAGCAGAAATAACTCAATTATTTGCACCATATATGACATAACAAACCCGACCTATTGGCATTCACATGGTGTAACCATCATATCCACATGGCATTCACATGGTGTAAAAACCCGGATTTTCAGTTAGGGATAATTAAATCATGATTAAAAAGAGTTTAAAATTTCCTAAACTCTAGACTAGAGTTTCAATGCAACCAAGGAGTCCTAAACAAATCAAACTCCCTCTTTATTCATCTCGAATTCAACTTTGAAATTCAAGTTTGGAATCAAACCAAAACTCATCCTATTAAACTCCTCCAAATTTTATCAGCTTGGTTCGACTTTATCTACCCAACACCATCCTTTAAGATCGACAACAAATCGGTGCAGATTTCTTTAATTCCCGATTTCCAGCACCTGGATTCGCTTGGCTTCGGATCAATGCCTAGCTGATGTGTTCCCTAGAAATCGAGAGATCCAAGCCATAGTAAAACACTCCAATTATTCAACCAGAATCCAGCCCCACCTCTCCTCAATCTGTATAGATTTATACTCACCCAAGTCTTAGAAAGACTCCACCCGAAACACAGCTAGCAAGATCGAAACAGAATCAGTAATCCACCTCAGAAAATAAAGATTTCGGAGTCCTTATTCTCAAGTTTAAATCATATTCAAACTCTTAACTTAGCCTCCACTTTTATCTATAAATATGGACCAAACCAGAAGTTATTATTCACTCCAAGCCATCCCCTATTTCAGTCACTAAAGCCGAGAAACCACGGTTTCTGTCCAATAAAAAGAGTAGCTAAATTCCTTCGAAAATCACAACCAAAGCCGTGACTTGTTCCCAGAAGCTGTTCAAACGTTGCTTAGCATTCTGTTGTCAATCCTTTCGACCTTCAGCAATCTAAACCAAGTGAGATCAAGCTGTGACTTGTAGTCTGTGTTTCCAGAAGCTTTAAGCATCACTCTTCGATATTTATTCACCATTGAAGACGAGAGTTTCCGCATCAATCTGTCCAAATCCCTTCCCTTTTTACAGCAAGATTTCGAGAACCATAACCAAGGAATCGAGCCATAATTCCGTCCAAGCTTTTACAGAAACGCCTCAACATCTATGCCATCGAATTATCAGCAAGTTCGAACTAAGAATCGAGAGATTCTTGGCCAAATTTCCAGCAACTAAAGCATTGAGTTGTTCCAGAATTTGGTTCAAGCTTTGGACGTCCTTCTCGTGTTGTTCAAAAGCCAAGGAGATAAGAATTCAAGTGTGTCATACCTTTGATCAATCAAGCACGATACCAAGCACTGTAAGTGGGCTTTTGTTATATATATTCGTTTCGTTTTCAAAAATACTATGTATGCTTTTAAATTCCCAATCGATATATATTATGTTGAAAGTATGAAAGTATATTTTGTAAGCACGTTAAACTCGAAATCTAATTGGATTTGGATCCCCATGACCCTGATGCGGTGGGGTGTAACCGCTAAAAGAACCTTATACGGTGGTAATCCGTTGTTTCTGGATTATCCAGACCCTTTATTCGTGGGTTAGCCGATGTTATGACCTCATCTCTAGGAGGGATAAGTCTAGAGACTGATATCAGTACCAAGAAGAGAGTAGAATGCTTTACTGTGCTTAAGTATATGAAAATTATGAAACGATATGTTATGTCATGGCTCGTAAGGGCAAATCAAGTATGTTAAGATACATTCATATCGGTTTATGCAAGTTTTATGATCCAAGTTTATGAAAATTATGTATATGTATGATATCGATTGTCCCCCACTTGCTGAGTGTTTTCCAAAGCACTCAACCCCTTACTCTACATCCCCGGAGAAAGCCGAAGAAGAATTAGAGCAAGAAGAAGAGCACCAATTTTGGGGTTGGTGAAATCAAGTCTGCTGCATAGATCTAGATCTTTTATGTTTTCAAGTTTTCCAGTTTTAAGACAATTTTAATTATTTAGTTGTTAAGTTTTTAATTCCGTATTTCTTTATTCATTGTAAAGACAATGGTTTTTATTTTTATGGAAAAAGACTGGCTTTTCACTTGTTATGATATTACGAGGCTTATTGGTTTCCTAGTTGTAGTGGGAATCAATGCAGGTGTTATTGACCCCGGTCTCTGGGCGTGACATTTTAGTGGTATCAGAGCTAGCCAGGTTCCATAATCCCGCTGGAAAAAGTATTCTAGTTAAGGAAATAACTAGAAGAAAATTTCGGTTGAAATAGACCAACTGGAGAAATAAATACAGTTGGGTGAAAATTGTCGTTTCATGATAATTACGATAATCAGGAGTCCAATCTGATTAATCACATGAATACGAAAATTTTCGAATTTTTAAAAATCGTCAGTTTCTTTTTTTAAAATTTTATTTTCAAAAAAAAAAATTGATTTTTAATAATTATTTTCGGATTTTTTCGATTTTCGTACAGTAAACCCTAAGCTCCAAGTCGTCGCCGACGCCTGCCGCCACGATAGCCGTCGACGAGTATACCAATCAAACCGCCTCTTCCAGTCGACCCTACTGTCCAAATTTCATGTCGATCGGATTTGATTTGCCCGGTCAATTTCGCATTTGAAATCTAAGAACCCTAATCCCCAAATTATCTCGTTTCCCGATTTTCAGATCGTATCTTAATCGTTTTTGAAATTAAAATTTTTTGTGAGATCTTCCAAGCAATTCGATCATTAACCCTCTGTCAATTTCAGATTTCAAGCTTCGATTAGGGATTAATTCGAAACCCTATTATTTGAATTAAGAACCCTAATTTTCGATTTTTTTAAAAAAAAAAAAAATTTCCAGAATTCGAAATTTCGATTCTTACTGTTACTTGAGTTTTATGATTTTGTCAAGTATTTCATTTGACTTAATTAGTTCCGTATTTGGGTTTAGGTGATGATAACCCGAGCTCAGACAGTCCAGATCCTTAGCCTGGAACAAGAAGTTGAAAAGCTCAAGGAAGCTAATTCTGAACTACTTGAGGTAGTAGACCACCTGCATGACGATGTTCATAGACTCGGCTACTATCACCATCAAGCTGACGAGCAAAGTAAGGAAGCTAACAAAGAAGTTGCTCGATTAGATGAACTCCATCGGACTGCTGCCGAGAAATGCGTAGTGCAAAGGCAACAGCTGGAACAAATGGCGGAGCGAGTTCTCTCACTACAAGCTATGAACCATCGCTTGGCAATAAGAAGCAATGGATACTGGAATATCATCACTCACCTTCAGAACGTCAATAGTGATCTACGGGAAGCCAATGATCACATGCGAGACATCCTGGACGTGGTAGATTCAGATGACGACTCGGATGAAGACCCAAATGAAGAACCAATGGAGGAAGATATCGTAGAGGAGTTAGGAAGTGGAGATGTTATAGATCCGTAGTTTCCTAGAAAGCTTTGTTTAGGAGTTTTGTTTTTAAGAATTATTTTTGATGTTCAGCATTTCCTTTCCGTTTTGTTTTGATAAACATTTTCAATGATTAATAAAATCGTCATTTCTGTTTATCATGTCTTCTTTATCTTTCCGCTATCGTTATATCTTCTGCGCTAAGATTTTAGATCTTTATGTAGGAAATGGCCGGACGTCCTACTCGCAGCAATCGTAATCCCAACTATGCTATTCCTCCCAACTCTAATGAGGAGAGAACGGATGGAAATCAGAATCCTCCACCTGCACCGCCACAACCCCCGAGGGTGGGAGTGAGTCGTGAGGACTTGGCAGCAATAGCCACCATTGTGGCCACAACACTTCAAGGTTTGAATAATCCTGCTGCTAATCAGCCACAGCCGCAGCCAGCGCCACACCCGCAGGGAGTAAAATATCATTACGAATCACTGCGAAAGAACCGAGTTCCAACCTTCGATGGCAACTCAGACCCAGAAATGGCACAAAACTGGCTCAAACAAGTGGAAAACCACCACAGATTACTTGAAGTGCCTGAAAACATTAAGGTGGAAGTCACAACATCGTTTCTCGTTGATCAAGCTGGAAAGTGGTGGGAAAACGTGTCGTCATTAATGCAAGAAACGGGACCAGTTACATGGCAAAGGTTCCGGAGCACATTTCTGAAGCAGTACTTTCCAACTGCGGTCCAGAACCAGAAGCTGCGAGAGTTTGAAAACCTGACACAGACTACAGATATGACAGTGGTGGATTATACCGCAAGGTTTAACTCGCTGGGAACGTATGCACCGAGTATCATGGCAGACGAGTCCCTTAAGCTACATCGCTTCAGGATTGGACTGAACAGTCGAATCCAATCCGCCCTGGCAATTTTCGAGACAACCAATTTCGGAGATTTAATGGGAGCCGCCATCAGGGCTGAAGCAGATATCAAGCGTCGCGAAGAAGAGTTTAAGCGCAAGCGACCCTCCACCAGTCAGCATACCTCTAGTAATCAAAACTTCAAGAGGCCTAGTCCGTCCAGCAACCAGCAAAGGGGACCCACAGTAGGCCCAACTCAACAGAGGTACCCTAAGTGTTCGAACTGTGGATTCAACCATCTAGGAGAATGTCTCAGAGGAAAAGGTGCATGTTTCCGATGTGGAAAGACAGGCCACCGAATTGCTGAGTGTCCCGAACCTGATATGAGGGGGACGACTGTAAGGAATAACGGCCCTCCTAGTAAACCAAAGGAGACTAAGCCGAACGCCAGAGTGTTTGCTATAACGCGAGAAGAGGCCGAGGACGCAAACGACGTTGTGGCAGGTACCATTTATTTAAACGAATTACCTGCGTATACATTGTTTGATTGTGGTGCCACACACTCGTTTATATCTAAGAGGTTTACTAAGAAACTAGCCCTTAAGCCTGAACTGCTTAGTGAACCATATAACGTAGCAACACCAGCCAATAAGACCTTTATAGCACATAGTATTCACCGAAATTATAATCTTAGTATTAATGAAATCAAGTTTAATGCTGAGCTAATTCAACTCAACATGGTGGATTTTGATATTATATTGGGAATGGATTGGTTATCCAAACATCATGGAGTAGTAGACTGTCGTAACAATAATGTTAAACTACGGACTCCAGACGAGAAGGAGATCGTATACCATGGCAAAGCTAAGGAAAGAAAATTCCTACTGACGGCAGCCCAAACCTGGAAAGCCGTAAAGAACGGTGAAGAAGTTTACCTAGCTACAATAAGCGAAGTAAAAGAGGAAGATGAACCCAGGCTAGAAGACATACCCATTGTACAAGAATTTCCGGATGTCTTTCCTGAAGAGCTGCCCGGTTCTGTTCCAAACCGAGAATTGGAATTTGATATTAATTTGGTGCCAGGCGCTACACCAATTTCTAAGGCACCATACCGAATGGCTCCAGCCGAACTGAAGGAACTTAAGGAACAACTGCAGGAGTTATTGGACAAGAAACAAATCAGACCAAGTGTATCCCCATGGGGAGCTCCAGTGTTGTTTGTAAAGAAGAAAGACGGGAGCATGAGATTGTGCATCGACTACAGAGAACTGAATAAGATCACAATCAAGAACAAGTACCCTCTTCCGAGGATAGATGACCTATTCGATCAACTCAAAGGCGCTAAAGTGTTTTCCAAGCTCGATTTAAGGACAGGCTATCACCAACTAAAGATTAAAGCAGAGGACGTGCCGAAAACCGCATTTAGAACACGGTATGGGCATTACGAATTCACGGTGATGCCTTTTGGCTTGACAAACGCGCCAGCAGTATTCATGGTCTTGATGAATCGAGTATTCAAGCCATTCTTGGATGACTTTGTTGTGGTGTTCATCGACGACATCCTCATTTATTCGTCGAGCAATGAGGATCATGAACAACACTTCGCCTCACTCTACAGACATTGAGAGAGAAGGAGCTCTATGCCAAATTTAATAAATGTGAATTCTGGCTAGAAAGCGTATCTTTCTTAGGACACATCATATCAAAAGAAGGCGTGTCAGTGGACCCTAAAAAGGTAGAGGCAGTTTTGGATTGGCATAGGCCAACAACAGTGACCGAAATCCGAAGCTTCTTGGGACTAGCTGGTTACTACCGGAAGTTTGTTGAAGGATTTTCGTCAATAGCAGTACCCCTAACAAAGCTCACACAAAAGAACGCAAAATTTATCTGGAGTGAAGAATGTGAGAAAAGTTTTGAGACTTTGAAGAAAAAGCTCTCATCTGCACCGGTATTGGTACTACCGACTGAAGGCATGAGTTTCACTATTTATAGTGATGCATCTAAGGAAGGACTGTGATGTGTACTCATGCAAGAAGGAAGAGTAATTGCGTATGCTTCAAGACAGCTCAAGCCTCAATAGCAAAACTACCCTACGCATGACCTCGAATTAGCCGCAGTGGTGTTCGCCTTAAAAATCTGGAGACACTATCTGTATGGCGCCAAGTGTGAAGTGTTCACAGACCATCAAAGCCTTAAGTACTTGTTCACTCAAAAAGAACTAAACATGAGGCAGAGACGATGGATCGAACTCTTAAAAGACTACGACCTCACCATTAGTTACCATCCCGGCAAGGCAAACAAAGTAGCTGACGCTTTGAGCCGGAAAGGCAAAGGAAAAATGATCTTAGCTTCGGTCTCAGATCAACCTTGTCTTCGAGAGACCATCAAACTAAGCCAAGATCAAGATCTGAGCCTAACAAAGTTAAAAGAACAAGTCAAAGAGAAGAAAATTACTGACTTTGAGATCGACAGTAATGGAATTCTGTGGATGAAAGGACGATTGTGCGGCCCAAATGTAGACAACATACGACAAAAGGTGATGTCTGAAGCGCACAAATCAAAATTTTCAGTCCACCCTGGAAGTACAAAGATGTACAAAGATTTGAAGGAAAGTTTCTGGTGGAATGCCATGAAGAAAGACGTAGCTGAATTCGTCGCCCGATGCTTGGTATGTCAACAAGTTAAAGTTGAGCATCAAAGACCCGGAGGACTTCTTCAACCTCTGAAATTCCTGAATGGAAATAGGAACACATTTCCATGGATTTCGTCGTGGGTCTACCGAAATCAAAACAGAGCCATGACGGAATATGGGTAATCGTTGATAGACTAACTAAGTCAGCACATTTCCTACATGTCCGTATGAACTACAACTTGGACAAATTGGCAACTCTACATATGGACAATATAGTGAGATTGCATGGAGTCCCAGTGAGCATCCTATCCGACAGAGATCCTAGATTCGTGTCGCGTTTCTGGAAAAGCTTTCAGCAAGCTATGGGAAGTAAAGTGACTCTTAGCACGGCCTATCACCCGCAAACCGATGGCCAGACAGAGAGGACTATCCAAACCCTCGAAGATATGCTAAGAGCTTGTGTATTGGATTTTACTGCAAATTGGAGCGAACTATTACATCTAGTCGAGTTCGCTTACAATAACAGCTATCATAGTAGCATTGGGATGGCGCCATACGAAGCACTCTATGGGCGCAAATGCCGATCACCATTGTATTGGGATGAAGTGGGAGAAAGAGCTATCACAGGACCGGAGTTAGTACAAGCTACTACCGACAAGATAGCAATCAGCAGAGATAGGCTTAAGACAGCCCAGGACCGACAGAAAAGTTGGGCTGATTTGAAAAGGAGACAAGTGGATATTGAGATTGGTGAAAAGGTCTACGTAAAGATTTCACCAATGAAAGGGGTAATTAGATTCGACAAAAGGGGAAAGTTGAATCCAAGATACGTGGGACCATTTGAAGTTCTAGAAAAGGTGGGAACGCTAGCCTATAAAATAGCCCTACCGCCAAATCTGTCGAGAATTCACAATGTCTTCTACGTATCACAACTAAGGAAATACATTGCTGACCCAAGCCATGTACTGGAAGCAGAACCTCTAGTCTCAAGGGAACTTGGACGAAACGTTGAAATACGAAGAAATCCCAATCCGTATTCTGGATACCAAGGACCAAGTTCTGAGAAGAAGGACCATTCCTTACGTCAAGGTCCAATGGTCAAACCATACGGAAAGAGAAGCTACTTGGGAAATGGAAGAATCAATGCGGGAGAAATACCCCTACCTTTTCCAAGATCAAGTCGACTCGAGTTTCGAGGACGAAACTTCCAATAAGGAGGGAGAGATGTAAAAACCCGGATTTTCAGTTAGGGGTAATTAAATCATGATTAAAAAGAGTTTGAAATTTCCTAAACTCTAGACTAGAGTTTCAATGCAACCAAGGAGTCCTAAACAAATCAAACTCCCTCTTTATTCATCTCGAATTCAACTTTGAAATTCAAGTTTGGAATCAAACCAAAACTCATCCTATTAAACTCCTCCAAATTTTATCAGCTTGGTTCGATTTTATCTACCCAACACCATCATTTAAGATCGACAACAAATCGGTGCAGATTTCTTTAATTCTCGATTTCCAGCACCTGGATTCGCTTGGCTTCGGATCAATGCCTAGCTGATGTGTTCCCTAGAAATCGAGAGATCCAAGCCATAGTAAAACACTCCAATTATTCAACCAGAATCTAGCCCCACCTCTCCTCAATCTGTATAGATTTATACTCACCCAAGTCTTAGAAAGACTCCACCCGAAACACAGCTAGCAAGATCGAAACAGAATCAGTAATCCACCTCAGAAAATAAAGATTTCGGAGTCCTTATTCTCAAGTTTAAATCATATTCAAACTCTTAGACTTAGCCTCCACTTTTATCTATAAATATGGACCAAACCAGAAGTTATTATTCACTCCAAGCCATCCCCTATTTCAGTCACTAAAGCCGAGAAACCACGGTTTCTGTCCAATAAAAAGAGTAGCTAAATTCCTTCGAAAATCACAACCAAAGCCGTGACTTGTTCCCAGAAGCTGTTCAAACGTTGCTTAGCATTCTGTTGTCAATCCTTTCGACCTTCAGCAATCTAAACCAAGTGAGATCAAGCTGTGACTTGTAGTCTGTGTTTCCAGAAGCTTTAAGCATCACTCTTCTATATTTATTCACCATTGAAGCCGAGAGTTTCCGCATCAATCTGTCCAAATCCCTTCCCTTTTTACAGCAAGATTTCGAGAACTAACCAAGGAATCGAGCCATAATTCCGTCCAAGCTTTTACAGAAACGCCTCAACATCTAAGCCATCGAATTATCAGCAAGTTCGAACTAAGAATCGAGAGATTCTTGGCCAAATTTCCAGCAACTAAAGCATTGAGTTGTTCCAGAATTTGGTTCAAGCTTTGGACGTCCTTCTCGTGTTGTTCAAAAGCCAAGGAGATAAGAATTCAAGTGTGTCATACCTTTGATCAATCAAGCACGATACCAAGCACTGTAAGTGGGCTTTTGTTATATATATTCGTTTCGTTTTCAAAAATACTATGTATGCTTTTAAATTCCCAATCGATTTGTATTATGTTGAAAGTATGAAAGTATATTTTGTAAGCACGTTAAACTCGAAATCTAATTGGATTTGGATCCCCATGACCCTGATGCGGTGGGGTGTAACCGCTAAAAGAACCTTATACGGTGGTAATCCGTTGTTTCTGGATTATCCAGACCCTTTATTCGTGGGTTAGCCGATGTTATGACCTCATCTCTAGGAGGGATAAGTCTAGAGACTGATATCAGTACCAAGAAGAGAGTAGAATGCTTTACTGTGCTTAAGTATATGAAAATTATGAAACGATATGTTATGTCATGGCTCGTAAGGGCAAATCAAGTATGTTAAGATACATTCATATCGGTTTATGCAAGTTTTATGATCCAAGTTTATGAAAATTATGTATATGTATGATATCGATTGTCCCCCACTTGCTGAGTGTTTTCCAAAGCACTCAACCCCTTACTCTACATCCCCGGATAAAGCCGAAGAAGAATTAGAGCAAGAAGAAGAGCACCAATTTTGGGGTTGGTGAAATCAAGTCCGCTGCGTAGATCTAGATCTTTTATGTTTTCAAGTTTTCCAGTTTTAAGACAATTTTAATTATTTAGTTGTTAAGTTTTTAATTCCGTATTTCTTTATTCATTGTAAAGACAATGGTTTTTATTTTTATGGAAAAAGACTGGCTTTTCAGTTGTTATGATATTACGAGGCTTATTGGTTTCCTAGTTGAAGTGGGAATCAATGCCGGTGTTATTGACCCCGGTCTCGGGGCGTGACAATTCACATGGTGTAACCCTCATATCCACATGTCGCTTAGTTCGAGATTTTGCGCTCCTATTGTATAAGGAAATAAAGTAGCGCTTCTACTAACAACTATAATTTTTGGCCTAGTAGTAAGTTTGATCATAACAAGTGGTATCATAACGAAGTCATATCGAATCCAAGAAGCAATTTGTTGGGATTCTTCTTCAAAAGAGAGAGTGTTGGAAAAATCAGAGCAAGACCCCCCAACAATTATTTTGTGCGCTCGTAAATGCACTCAACAAATGCTAGTTTACTTTGAATATAGACTTGATAAAAATTATTAAACGTCAGAATCAATTCTATGAATCCCGACTTTTCAATTTCAGATCCCATTTTCAACACATACACAGGAATTGTGCTATGATAAAAACTCCCTTTTAGTACTAGTCTACCAGAATAACTCATATTTCTTTTGAACCGGAAAAAAACAAACATATGTCTATATAATTAATCAAAACTTGACATTGGCTATCAAAAAAGTTTGCAATAAAGAAATTAATTAATTATGATAAGAGTACTCAAGATTTCAAATACAATGGGAAAGCATTTTTTGTAAAAACCCGAGAATTTGATGTCATCAAATTACTTAAGGTACCTTATTCAAGATAAAACTCTAATTATTAATTAGATAATTAAGTGTTTTAGTATGATTAAAACTCTAAATAATAGATAGATAATTAAGTACTTTAGAAGGAAAAACTCTAAAGATGAGTAAGAATTTTAGTAGGGATAAAAGTGTATAATGTTATCATTATCTTGATTAACCTACACTTATTGTTGAGCCTTAAACGCATGGTTGCGTTTAATGTGGATCAATCTTTGAGTTTTGATTATCAACAAAACTTGTGTTTGTTATACTAATGCATCTACTTAGTGTGCAGATTAAGTGATGAAAAGTAGATTGGAATGAAGGATTTCAAGTGTGCACATTCTGGGGAAGATCGCCCCAGGCGATGGTGATCATCGCCCCAGGCGATGGGTGCCAGAAGGGGCATCGCCACGCACATCGACAGAGGCGATGGCCAGGCGAGCATGCGAGGAAGATCGCCCCAGGCGATGGTGATCAACGCCTGAGACGATGGCAGCCATTTGGCACTTCGCCCCGCACATCGACTGAAGCGACGCCGAGGCTTGGCGCGGGCATGCGCGCGGGGGATCGCCCGAGGCGATGGCACGAACGCCCGAGGCGATGGGCTGGAACGCCTGAGGCGATGTGGAGATCGTTTGAGGCGATGCATGATTTCAGGCTGCTGAAGCTACGGCATTGGGATTTGACTTGGATCGCCTGAGGAGATCCAGCGATCGCCTGAGGCGATCCGTGATTTTTGCTGACCGTTGGGGCGCGGCGATGGTGATCGCCCGAGGCGATGTCCGAGGCGATCTTGGAGTGATTCAAGCCTTATTTGAAGCAACGGCTAGTAGGAGCCTAGGGGGCCTTCTACACTATAAATATGGATGCTTTGGAGCATTTTGAAGCTAAGAAACAAGTCTACAAACTTCTACAAAGCCTTGATCAACTCAAATTTATATTGCATTGCAATCTCCATACATTGTTGTTGTATTGGAGCTTGTAATTCTTTTCTTTGTTAGAGTCTTGTGTTTCTTCGTGTGAGTACACCGTGAAGGTGTTTGTTGGTTAATTTATTGTAAAGGTCCTCCAACACCAAAGCAAGTTGGAAAATTGTAAAGTCATCAACTAGTCTAGTTGGTACAAGTGTGTGGCTATCCTTGGAGCCCTTAAAGCCAAGAAGACTCGTGAAGAGTGTTGGTAGCTCGGGAAGAGCTTTGTATACTCGGGAAGAGTATTGTGCTCGGGAAGAGCTTGTGTACTCGGGAAGAGTAGTGTGCTCGGGAAGAGCGTTGTAACTCGGGAAGAGTTTTTGTGTGGCTAACTTGGAGCCCTCAAGGCCAAGACAAATTGTTCTAGTGGAACCTCGGTTGGAGGTTATCTAACCGGGAAGAGGAGACGTAGGCGATTCATCGCCGAACTTCTATAACAAATCCTTTTGTTATTTATTGCTTTATTTTTCATTACGCATTTATTTATTTATTCTTTTTATTTATCGATTGACTAAAGGCTTCCGCAAAGCGCAAAATATTTTTATTTTACAAACTCATTTTAAAAAGCTAAAGTAGCCAAGGAATCTCATTCACCCCCCCTCTTCGATTCCAACACTTATTAAATACCAAATCACTCACATCTTTTCAGCACATTAGAGCCGAGAACTTTAGATACAAAGCAATACAGATTTCGAAAATTCTATTATTATTATCCAAGAGTTTAGCCAACAAAAAATCTGAATATTTGGCACCTACAATTTCGAAAATCTCCATCTCTTTATTTTCGAAAATCCAAGTCTTTCGCCAACTTTGAATACCAAAATCTGCACCCTATTTAAATTAAAAAGCTTGAGTCATTATCATCAAAAAAATAAAACCCCAGACTTGAAGCCTTCAAAATTCCAGCAAGCAAAGTTCAATAAACTCCAGCTCAATCTCTCAACCAATAAGCTTACAAAATCCCTTGAGAAACTCCAGCTCAATCCCTCGACATTCAAGCAGAAAACTTTCGATTTTTCCAGCTTTGATATTCGAAAGAAATTCAGTCAAATACTTTGAAAAATCTTCAAACAGTAATACATAATTTCACACACAGTGCACACACACTGAAGGTGTTCGAACACTGTTCATATTAGGAGGAAAAAATCCGTCGTTGTCGTACCCTAAATCGTTCAAACACGTTTACAATCGCTGTAAATGGGTTTTTGTTATTATTCGTTTCGTTTTTGAGAAAAATCATATGTATGTTTTAAATTCTCAATCGATATGAATTATGTTGAAAATATGCAAGTATTAATTTGTAAGCACTTTAAGTTTTCGAAATCTAATTGGAAAATGACTTCCTTCATGGCCCTGATGCGGTGGGATTATAACCGTTTACACGACCTTATACGGTGGTTAACCGTTGTTTCTGGAGTTTCCAGACCCTTTATTCGTGGGTAAGCCGATGTCATGACCTCATCTCTAGGAGGGATAAGTCTAGAGACTGATATCAGTACCAAGAGGAAACTAGATGATTTATTGTGCTTAACATATATGAAAATTATGAATGATATGATATGTTATGTTATGGCTCGATGGAGCAATTATGTTAAGGTGCATTCATATCAAGTTCATGTTTGAATACGAAATATGTTTTGGAAAAATTATGAAAACTATTATATTATCATATCGATTGGCCCCCGCTTGCTGAGTGTTTTCCAAAACACTCACCCCTTACTCTACATCCCCAGATAAAGCTGAGGAAGAAATTGAAGCCGAAGAAGAACACCAATTTTGGGGTTGGTGATCCGCTGCGAACTAAAGACTTTAGAATTTTCCATTAAGTATGATTTTATTAAGTTATTCAGTTTTAAGACTTCTAGTGTTTGATTATGAAATTTAAATTCGATTGTAAAGACGATTATTTATTTTTATGGAATATAGACTGGTTTTTCGTTGAATACGATATTACGAGGCTTATTGATTTCAAGTTGTTATTGGGAATCAATGCCGATGTTATTGACCCCGGTCTCGGGGCGTGACAATTTTCTTGCACACTGAATTCAAGTAAGTGGAACAGGTCCAAATTATTTTTCTTCTAACAATCCTAATTATGGGGTTGGGGAGACTCAAACATATCAAATTATTATTATTTTTAATAATCATAACTATAGGGTGGGGGAACTCGAATAGATCCAAATCTAAGACAATGTGAAACGATATACGCATCATCATTTTATAACATGTAATTTCATACAAGCTAGGGAGAATTTACATTGGGGAAAAGGGACACCCGCAAAAAAAAAACTTTATTATCTAAAAAATTTGTATTTTGCTCTCCAAAAATTTTAACAGCTCTTCAAAAATTACAGTTTGCCCCCGTAAAATTTTTTTGCTCTATTTTTTTTATTTTAATATTTTTTGCCTCCCTTATCAAATTTCACTCGTCTACCCCCATGTACAAAGTGTTAAATGTTAATTTCTGTTGAAGGAAGCCAATTCTCGTCCCTAAAATGTATTCTGATTTCACTCGATTTATTGTCACTCGCAATAATATAAATAAATAAAGCTTTAATGCGCTTCAATATTTGTATTGATTTTTGTAAACAAAGAAAAAACAAAACAAATTATACAAAAATACCTATAAAGAACAAATAATATAAGAATTAACACATAAAGATGAGCAATCATCACGGTGATAACTTTGATGCAGGCGATCTCTTTTCTTTGAGGCTGATCTCGAATACCTTCTTGTATCTGATATAATACCGCAGCCTTCCTTCGCTTTCACTTCTTTTCCCGTTTTCCTCTTTCTTTTTCTCTTTCCAATGCTTTTTCTAACATGGGTCTTGTTGAACAGTTATTTCAGTTTGAGCCATCTGAGCTTCAGACATGAATCAGCCAAGAACTCGCAGAAAAAGTGTGGGATATGCTCACTATTCGCTTGAATGAACAGAACTTAAGGGTTTCAAATAGCAATGATTAAGGCAATTGTTTTCTTTCTCTCTTGTCCTAGAAGAAAACAATTATCCATGATGATGATGATCAGGGTTATCGGGATCAGGCCAGAAGGTGGAGTACTTCAACCATTCTGCTTCCTGAGAGTTTGCCATGGATGATTCCTGCTGAAATATGGACAGAAATATTAATTAAACCATATGAAATAATGGTTCATTTAGGCATTCTTTCGTCTGAAACCGTACAGGCTACTAGTTTATTCGGGGTGAAATTGGTATAAAGCACTTAAATTTTCATTGAAGTTACAATGACAAGTTAATTCTAATGTAAAGAACCATGTAGATTCTAATGTAAAGAACCATGTAGATTCATAAACACCTAGTATTAACTTTGTATATATGCTCAGAAATACCAAAAAGATTAATAATATATATTAATAAAATTGCATTTCGAGACAAGAACAAATGCAGCAATACTTAACCATAACTATAATAACTGTATTTTGATATTTTTACGCAATGGAATTTTCAAGCCATTTCAGCTGCATGCATGTGTGAATGCTTTCTTCCTAGGATGCCATATGAAAAAAGTTTTTGGGTCATTGTCCTTGTTATCTTTTACACCAATGCTTCCTCATATATTTGAATAATAAAATATGGATTTAGTTAAACTGTTCTATTCTAAAGTAGATCAAAGGATTTAGCTGTCATTTTCAATCTTTATATAGAATCAAGCGTTTGTCGTTTTACCAAAAGTATAGCCGGCGGTAAATGTGCAACTCTAATTTTTAAACTGTATAGCAGCTCAAGTGTCACGCTTCGATCAGTCTCCAAGCCGGGACAATTATTGTACACTAACAATCACCCACCCAATAATTGCACTATCTTGCAACTCATGGGAATCGAAAACGTGACATTAACCCTGATACCAATTGTATGATCAAGCACTTGCCCTTTTACCAAAAGCTATAGTTGGTGGTAACGTCTAAATCACATAATCCTTCTACCCTCATCTACACAATGGCGCTCCGCTCTTGCATGCGGCGCTTTAAGACGAACAAATTTTTTCTAAGTAGCGAAAGGTCGGGACTTATTGTAAATCATTCTTAATTCTCTGAAAGAAAAAGAAAGGGAAAAGAAAAGAAAAAGATTGAGAATTAGAATTAGAATTAGATAAGAAAACTCCAATTAAAGATTTTATTTGATATTACTGTTATATAAATTATCCATTTGTTAAATTTTATTTTGGAAAATGACTTTTTGAATGATAATATTTTGTTAAGAACTTCATATTGTAAATAATATAAGAATGATATAAGTTCTGTAAAATATGATGTATATTAGGTATATTTAATTTTATTTCATGAATATATATAAGTTTTTTTTAATAGGTGCACCCACACTCAATTTTTTTTAAAATTGACGTACTCGCGCATGCGCATCCCCATCTGCCCCGCATCGGACTTATGTGACTTAAAGTAACGCTGCAACTCTCATATTTAAACTGTATAGCAGCTCAAGCATCATGCTTCGATCGATCACCAAATTGGGACAATTATTGCACTTCAATACTGTTGAGTTGTTGGCCCATTACCTATACTTGTCCAAATGGGCTTCGGCCCATCTCCCTTTAACCTCATAACCGAGCCCCCATTCTGCAGCCTCCTTCCCCCTTTGCAGCCCTCACCCCTCTCGGTGCCCTAGCCTCCAGAATCTTCCAGCCTTGCGCCTCTTCAGCTGGGTTTGTCTCTTCGGCTGGACTCCTTGGTATTTGCAGCCACCCTCTTCATCTCCTTCTTGCCTTTATGTAAGGTATGGTTTATGATGAGTAAACAACACCTGAAACCAGAAAATTCTTTGTGGATTTTCGCCTACTCCTTTCCCCTTCGTTTTCTGTTTCCGGCGGTGGCTTTGTGCTCCGGCCGCAAGGTGGTTTCCGTTGCTGGCCGTGAGAAAGCTTGGTGCTTTGGTGCTTGGGCAGTGGCTGTGCTTGGCTCTGTGTGTGGGCAGCTCTCGGGCAGTAGTGCTCGGCCGTGTATCTCGGGCAGCGGTCACGGGCAGTGTGTGTCTCCATCTGTTGGATCCGATACCTTGGTTCCCCGGTGACGACGTGGATTGGATACCCAGCTCGACCTGAGCCCTAATCCTTAATCTTGTTTGCATTCCAGTTTATTTTATATATATATTGGAATTGTATACTTTGATTTGGTTTTGTTTCTTGATTGCAGGTTGTAGATCGAGATTTAAAGCGGGACGTAAACATTACAGTGGTATCAGAGCGTTCCGTGCCTGGTGGAGTGTTCGGGTGACCTCGGGCAGCGCTGTTTCGGGCAGTGCTCTTTTGTACTCGGGCAGTGTTCGGGCAGACGTTGGGCAGCGGCAGAAGTCTTCGGGCAGCGGCAGAGGACTTCGGGCAGCGGCAGAGGACGTCGGGCAGGAGCTGTAGGCTTCGGGCAGACCTCGGGCAACGACTGGAGTGCTCGGTGGTTTCGGGCAGAGCTTGGCAGGGCCTCGGGCAGCAGCAGCAGACCTCGGGCAGCAGCTGTTTGGCTTCGGGCAGCGGGCAGGAGTGCTCGGGCAGCTTCTGGAATCTCGGGCAGATTCGGGCAGGCGCTTCGGTGCTTCGGGCAGCGTGGTTTTCGTCACCCCAGAGCTTTGTCTCTGGGTTGTAAGTGATTTTTCAACCCTTAATCATTTTACTATCGTGTTTCTAGGTGTAATTGTGTCCCTTTACCCGTAGGAAAAATCCTATCTGAAGCCCCATGCTCGTACACCGTTGAGTGTATTGTGATCTTGTGGGTGATAGTGATTTTTTCCTTCCCATAGCTTGTTTAATTCTTTCATTGTGTTTTGTGTGCCTTTGTGGTCCTTGCTTCTGCTGTTTGGTTGTTGAAATTGTGTGTGCCTACTTGCTTATGTGTGATGGCTTCAATTTCTGGATATAACCTTGAACCATTTAATGGAAAATCTGATTTTTCTATTTGGCAACAAAAGATGAAAGGAATTTTAATACAACAAAAGGTATTTAAAGCTATTGATGGTAACTGGGCTGAGAATATTACTACTGTTAAGAAACTTGAAGATGACGAATATGCTTATTCTTCTATTATCTTGAACTTGTCTGACTCTGTGCTCAGGAAGTGTGGTAAACTTTCATCTGCTAAAGAACTTTGGGAAAAATTAGAAGAGATGTTTACTGAGAAATCTTTGCCTAGTAAACTTTTCTTGTTGGAAAAATTTTTCAGATTCAAGCTAGACTTGAACAAAGATGTAGATGAGAACTTAGATGTGTTTACTAAGTTAATTCAAGATATTAAGTTGACAGGAGATAAGAATATAGACGACTATTCACCTATTGTCCTTCTAATTCCTGAAAATTATAGTGATGTAAAATCCGCCATTAAGTACGGTAGAGATTCTATTACATTGGATACTGTAATGAACGGCTTGAAAAGCAAGGAATTAGATTTAAAAGTTAACAAAGATAATAGGCATTCCTCTGGTGAAGTTATGCACGTTCGTGGTAGATCACAACATAGGCATAATAACAATAACCAATATCAAAAGGGTGATAAAAGAGGAAAGAGTAAGGCTAGATCGAAATCTAGGTCTAGTAAGAGAAAATGCTACAATTGTGGGGATCCTAACCATTTCATAAAAGATTGCCCTAAAAAGAAGAACCAGAATAAAATTGGAAATCAGACTGGTGAACAAGCGAACATTGCTTCTACCTCTGGGGAAAACATGGGGGATATTTTTATGGTGACTGAATTATGTGATTCTGTGAACTCTGTGCTTTCATTACCTGTGTGTGAAAATGAATGGCTTGTAGATTCAGGTTGCACTTATCACATGACACCACTTAAAAATTTGTTTTCTAGCTACAGAGAAATTGAGCATGCTTCTGTTTCTATGGCCAATGAGAAATTGTGTAAAGTTTCTGGTATTGGTGATGTCTGTCTAAAATTTGAATCTGGTTATTCTGTGACTTTGAAAGATGTTAGGCATGTTCCTGCTTTGTGCAATAACTTGATGTCCTGTGCAGCTTTAGAGTCTGATGGTTATGAGGGTAAATGGGGAAATGGTTGCATGAAAATTATGCGGGGGTCTTTGGTAGCATTTAAGGCTGAGAATAGGAGGAATTTATATGTTTGCAAAACTGTCTGTGATAAAATCTATGCTAATTCTGTGTCAGATGATTTAACTGATTTATGGCATAAAAGGTTAGGTCACATGAGTGCTAAAGGATTAGAGATTTTACACAAGGATGGTTGTTTTGGTAAGGATAAATTGTCTTGTATGACTTTTTGTGATTCCTGTGTGTTAGGCAAACAACAAAGAGTTAAATTCCCTATCTCCCCTTCCCCTAATGTGACTAAGTGTTCTGATATACTTGAATACCTGCATGCTGATGTTTGGGGACCTTCACCTGTCCCAACTCAAGGTGGTAATAGGTATTTTTTGTCTATCATTGATGACTACTCTAGAAAAGTGTGGATTTTTCTAATGAAAAATAAATCTGATGTTTTTGATAAGTTTAAAAACTGGAAGATTTTAATTGAAAACCAAACTGGAAAAAAGATTAAACGACTTAGGACTGATAATGGAATGGAATTTTGCAATATCTTGCTTGATGACTTGTGCTGTGAATCTGGGATTCTGAGACACAAGACTGTGCCCTATACTCCCCAGCAAAATGGTGTTGCTGAGAGAATGAATAGAACTTTACTCGAGAGAGTTAGAAGTATGCTTGCATCTTCTGGACTCTCAAAGAAGTTCTGGGGCGAAGCTGTCGTTACAGCTTCTTATTTGATAAATAGATCCCCTTCCGTGCCTTTGAATGGTAAGTGTCCTGAAAGTGTTTTTTCTGGTAAGCAATTAGATTTTTCAAATCTGAAAGTGTTTGGTTGTTCTGCATTTGTGCATAGGAAAGGAGACAAACTTGAACCTAGGTCAGTTAAGTGCGTCTTTCTTGGTTATCCTGAGGGTGTAAAAGGATATAGGCTGTGGTTAAGATGTGAACCTGGTTTTAAAACTATTATAAGTAGGGATGTCATTTTTAATGAGTCTGAAATGCCTTGCTTGCTTCCATCTTTGCCTGAACCTGACTGTGTGTCTGAGTCTACACCGAGCAAGGTGGAGTCTTTGCCTATTGTTACCCCTGTTATTGAAAACGATGTGCTCCCTAATATGAATCATGAGAACTTGCCTGTTAATGAACCTGATTTGCATGAAAATGTTGACGAACATGTGCATAATGAATTGGTTGCTGATGAACATGAAGATCTGCATGATTATATGTTGACTAGGGATAGAGTTAGGAGAAATGTGAAACAACCTGCTAGGTTTAATGATTTTCACCTCACATCACATGTCTTCAATATGTTTGAGTCTATAGATAATTGTGAGCCTAAGACCTATAATGAAGCTTTGAAATCTAAAAATGCTGTGCATTGGCTTAGTGCCATGAAAGATGAAATGCATTCTTTAGTTGTGAATCATACGTGGACTCTTGTACCTAAACCTGTTAATTGCTCTTTGGTAGATTGCAAATGGTTATTTAAGGTAAAGAATGAAGTTGATTCTGTTAGATATAAAGCTAGGCTAGTTGCAAAAGGTTTTACTCAAAGAGAGGGTATTGACTATACCGAAATCTTTGCTCCTGTTGTTAAGTTTACTACTGTGAGAATTTTATTATCACTTGTTGCTCACTTTAATTGGGAACTTAAACAGATGGATGTTAAAACCGCCTTTTTGCATGGTGACTTAGATGAAAAGATTTTTATGAAACAACCTGATGGTTTTGTTGACTCAAAGAACCCTAATCATGTTTGTTTGCTTAATAAATCTTTGTATGGCCTAAAGCAGTCACCTAGGCAATGGAATAAGAAGTTCGATGAATGCATGCTTACCTTAAAATTTAAAAGAAGCTCTTTTGATCATTGCTTGTATTTTAAGGATAAAATGCCAGTGCCTGTTTTCTTGTTGATTTATGTGGATGACATGTTGATTGCTAGTCCTTGTCTGAAATCCATAGAGCATATTAAGAACTGTCTAAGTGATAAATTTGATATGAAGTTCTTAGGAGATGCTAGTAGAATCCTAGGCATGGACATTGTTAGAGATAGGAAGGTTTCTACTCTCTGGTTGAAGCAAACTTCTTATGTAGAGAAAATTTTAAAGAAATTTTCCATGTTTGATGCAAAACCTGTTAACGTGCCCTTAGCTGCTCATTTTGTGCTAAGTAAAGATCAAAGTCCCAAAACTGATGCTGACTTTGATGTCATGAAAAATGTACCGTATTCAAATGCTATTGGATCTATAATGTATTTGATGGTTAGCACTAGACCTGACATTGCTTATGCTGTTAGTTGCTTAAGTAGATACATGTCTAATCCTGGTGTGGTACATTGGAATGCTGTTAAGTGGTTGTTGCGTTATTTGAAAAACTCTATGCATTATGGCTTGTGTTTTTCTAAATATGCTGATGGTGTTAAGCTGAATGGTTATGTGGATTCTAATTATGCGAATGATAAAGACAATAGAAAATCTACAACTTCTTATGTGTTTACTTTGTGTGGATCATGTATAAGTTGGAAATCGCAGCTACAACATATCGTTGCCTTGTCGACAACGGAGTCTGAGTATGTTGCTGTGACAGAAGCTTTGAAGGAAGCTGTCTGGCTGAAAGGTTTGATTTCCGAACTTAACTTGCTTGAAGGTAAGGTAGAGGTATTTTCTGACTCTCAATCTGGTATTCAATTATGTAAGAATCCTGTTTTTCATGACCTCACTAAGCATATTGATGTTAGATTTCATTACATTAGGGATGTAGTGGCTAAAGGATTAGTTAATCTTGGAAAGATTCCTTCTGAATATAATCCTGCTGATATGGGAACTAAGTGTTTACCTGTTTCTAAGTTACAATCATGTCTTAAAATTTTAAATTTTGATACAGGTGATTGATTGCTTGGTGTTAACTATTTTTGATTAGTATAACTGCTGTGTGCGTGTTATATGATTGTTACCCCGGTTATTGACTTTAACCTCTTTGTGTTGGTTATTGTCTGTGTTCTCTGTATGTGCTGTGTGCTATGACAAGAACTTGGTCCACACAATGCTTTGTGTATTGTGGGGACCCTTTGGGCGATGATGAGTCATCTATTGGGTTATCCTTACGTCGAGGTGGAGCCGGTATTGTGCCAAGGTGGAGATTTGTTGAGTTGTTGGCCCATTACCTATACTTGTCCAAATGGGCTTCGGCCCATCTCCCTTTAACCTCATAACCGAGCCCCCATTCTGCAGCCTCCTTCCCCCTTTGCAGCCCTCACCCCTCTCGGTGCCCTAGCCTCCAGAATCTTCCAGCCTTGCGCCTCTTCAGCTGGGTTTGTCTCTTCGGCTGGACTCCTTGGTATTTGCAGCCACCCTCTTCATCTCCTTCTTGCCTTTATGTAAGGTATGGTTTATGATGAGTAAACAACACCTGAAACCAGAAAATTCTTTGTGGATTTTCGCCTACTCCTTTCCCCTTCGTTTTCTGTTTCCGGCGGTGGCTTTGTGCTCCGGCCGCAAGGTGGTTTCCGTTGCTGGCCGTGAGAAAGCTTGGTGCTTTGGTGCTTGGGCAGTGGCTGTGCTTGGCTCTGTGCGTGGGCAGCTCTCGGGCAGTAGTGCTCGGCCGTGTATCTCGGGCAGCGGTCACGGGCAGTGTGTGTCTCCATCTGTTGGATACGATACCTTGGTTCCTCGGTGACGACGTGGATTGGATACCCAGCTCGACCTGAGCCCTAATCCTTAATCTTGTTTGCATTCCAGTTTATTTTATATATATATTGGAATTGTATACTTTGATTTGGTTTTGTTTCTTGATTGCAGGTTGTAGATCGAGATTTAAAGCGGGACGTAAACATTACAAATACTTTATAATATTTTTTTATATATTCTTTGTGTAAGTAACAAAGTAGTTCGGATTAAAACTAACCTTACAACTAAGTTTCATTGTCTCACTTTTATTTATTTGTTCAAAGAACACAGGAAAGGAGGATTCTTGCACCAACTTCCACAATTGACGGCTTATAGTTTTACGATGTTCTATTTACGGTTGCATGGATATAGGGGGTTCTTGACTAACATGCATGTGATAAGACACGATCAAATAAAGTATTCATCAAAAGAATTAAAAACAAAAAGGGTTCAAGGAGAAGATAAAGTAAATGAGAGATCAATGAGTGAAGTTAGGGGAAATACCTTAAAACATCCATGTAGTTTGACGGTTAAGTTCCTAAATTTTTCAGTGACCTGATTTAGTCACTAAAGTTCTACAAAATTTCTCAATTTAGTCTCCGACGTTAAGTCGGTTTTAAGAAGCAAACATAAAGGGACTGAGTCGAGAATATGTTTAAAACTTTAGGGATCCCAACCAGTCCCTAAAGTTTAAAAATATTCCTGAATCATTCCTTCTCCTTTTGCTTCTGTCGGTCGATTTAACACCGGGGACACAACCATGAAAATGTCTAAAACTTTAATGACCAAACTGGTCATTGAATACTTTAGGAACTGAAGCGTGAATGGATCCAAACTGTAGGGACGTTGTAATGTATTATCCCGAGAAGTTACAAATATAAAACGTGATATTATTATTAAATGAAACATATAGAATAGCTAGGAAAAATTTAAAAAAAAAACACATGTCCATGATAATTGGAAATTACTTAATTAATCGATAGCTTTTTTATTGGTCGTTCGATAATTATCAATGATAATATATCAGCTAGCTTCGTATCTTTATAAGATCTTACAACTTGGCACCATCAAAATGAGCAATATGTTGGGATTCTAATTTAAAACTAAATGTCAAGATTCAAGAAACTTAATAAGCTTTTAGTATTCATATTTAAAGTAAGAATTAAAAGGACATTTAATGTTCTAAACTCTTCAATTTAATTTAGTTTAATATGATAAAATATAGATTATCAAATCATTTATACTTCAATCAGACTTGGTAAAAAATGTTAAGTCAAAATAAAATATGAGAACTAGTGAAAGTATGATGGTAAAATATTAAGCATCGTATACAAAAAAATTGAGTTGGTTAAAAACTCCAACATCGTCAGATATAATTACCTACGAATTTGTAGTATGTTTGGTGGAACCAATAATCTAGAGCTAATTTATCACATGGTAAATTTAAAAAAATGGTATGAACTTTTCCATTATTAAGTTCAAACTGTGACTAATCAAATATAGTCTCATATAAATTATTTTTAATCAAATAGAAAAGAAATAGATAAAGTACAAATCTAGAAAAAAAGGAGATACAAGAAAACAAGGAAAGAGACATATAAATCCTCTAATTTAGTTTAGCCATGTTGAGACCTTTCTCCTTATCATAAAATAATACTCCCTCTATCCCAAAAATCATTATAGTTTACAGTATTATTAAATCTAATGATATAATATTTTCATGTGCATTTTTTTTTAATATTGATGCAATTTATTTGACGTTATTATTCACATCTTTACTTTCCCCAATGCAAGTGATTACTTTTTTTGTGTTTCATGATTTAACCTCAAGTATTTGTTATTTAGACATATATATAAGAGCATTCATTTGAGGTTTTTTTTTTTTTTTGGTATGGACCGGGTGTTGTAAATACGAAAATACAGACCTATACATATATATGAATACATATTCATTCATGTGTGTTTGAATATGGCAGGATTGAGTGGATAGAAGAATTTTGGGTCAAAAAGTTAAAGATTTTAATACTTACTTCTTTGATGTCAGTTGAGGTGCATCCCATAATGAGTTCCTCTAATCCAGATGCAGACCTTCCTCCAAGTTTATGATGCTGTTGTTCTTCCTGCTGCTGCTGCTTACAAAAAATAACTAATAAGTTTTAGTTATGACAAAAGTAAGAACATAATCATGCATATAATCATGTATTGTCTGCAAAAATAGGGTTTTTAAGTCAAAAATATAATTATTTATTTGTTAGCAATATAGCTGGCATTCAAATTTCTCACTTCCAGTTGAGTACAAACAAAATTTATAAGACAGCAGATTCAATACTTATGACAAACAATCTGTCTTATTAAACATTAGTTTAGCTCAAGAATTTTCAATTTTCGAAGAAAATCAACCTAAAAAATTCTTCAGTTAATCGGTCATTTAGAGTTGATAGAAGTGCTTATATATAAGTTTCAAGAAAATGCTGCTTACTTTCTTGATTCGTTATTTTACTCATCTTATAGTATTGAATTTTTTTAAAAAAAGATATATAATAAGGCTGGATTTTCTTGATTTATATACTTATGTGTGTGTGTGTGTAAATTTATATTGGTATACCTGGAAATTGTCGTTGGGGGGCATGACTGTTGGAACGTGAAAGGAGTGATCTTGATCAAGAATATTGGAAGTGTGATGCATTACTGGTGGAGGTGATACAATGACAGAAATGGAATGTGAAGGCCTGCTGATGTGGTATGCTGTAGAGATTTGATGATGCTCATTGCTCATGTGAATCATGTCACGAGCTTCGCACGTGCCGCCCGGTGTCTCCCTTCCTGTTGAAGCCTCTCCAATATTTCCAGCCTGAAATATTAATCATCTATAATCTATTTATTTTAATAATTATCATTACAGGTCTGAGACCTCTCAGTCATGCTTTATTTGTTTGTCACATTATGGACAGACAAAAGAAACATGATCAGCATGTCATGATATATATAGAAGTAAATTGGATTTTTTATTTGTAGATTAAGCATAAATATTTTGTAGTATCCATAGATTAATTAAGAGATATAAAATTACTCAGGAATTATGAGAAATTTTATGGGGAGAATTAAAATACTCCATCTAAAAATGCTTGTGAATTGAATCATGAATGCAAAAGAATATACACCACAGGATGTATAATTTCATTGAAGATGTACTTTTTGTAAGTAAATATTTTCTAAAATAATAGCTTAATATACTAATAAAAATTTTAACCTACGTACCTGATCATCAAAGGGTTTTCTATAAGGAAGAAAGCTAAAATGACCGGCTTTCAATTGCTGGATATGATCTATAGCACTATAACCTGAAATAAGTGAACCAACATTTACAACAGCAGCTGAAAAATCATCTCTTTGAGGGATTATTTCCCTATTAGAACTGCTTTTCTCCGAAGACCAGTTGCATTGTCTCGGTTGAGTTTGATAGAAAATCTTGGAAACCACAAGTTCCCCTTCCTTCTCTTCTTCATGTTGGCCTAAATGGTATTGATGCATCACCCAATTCGTTTTCTCAGGCTTTCGGTTTTTCCCAAAGTTTGTGTACAAGACCAAGATTTTCTTGTACCCTTTTTGCTTGCCATTCACCATGACTGGCCTGGTTTTGCCTGTCTTATGCCACCTAGTTTCGCCACCTTGCAAGTCGCATTCCGTCTGAATTTTTCTTCTTTTTCTTGTACCAGTTGTGTAAGCTTTGGAAGGTCTATGGAAGAAATGTATGCTTAGTCCATCTCTTGTTACTCCTACAAAAAAAAGAAACGAAATCAAAGTTAGGTTTACTTGGGTGTAACGGATAATCTTGAAATTTAGTTCATAAAAGAGAGAATTGGAGAGTATAAATAAAAATAAAATAAAACGAACCCTAGTCAGAAAATTGTTGTATCTACCAAGAAAATATCATAATAAAACCTATCTACTTGAGATGGTCGATTAAGCTACCATGTATCCAATACATACACACACACTGAAATAAAATGAAAAATAATAAATAAAGAAAATAAATTATATGGTGAGAGCAGGTTAGAAATCTAAGGTTTAGGGAGAAATGTTCTGACCTGGAAGCTTTTCAGGGTGTGTATAACAAATCCCATCTTCACCTTCTATAGTAGGAATAAATTCATCAATTAAAGGATGGGATTTTGATTCTTTTCCTTCAACTTTTGCTTCAAGATGTTCTATCAATTCTTGATCTGTCGGATCAAACTTCACTCCGGCAGGTAGGCCTACCCAATCCTGCAACAAAATTCAGATATTTCAATCACCAGAACCGAATGTAACATGAAAAGAGGAATCTGAAAGAATTAAAAGCAAAAAGAAATATAATTCTCATATCTTTTTTTTAATTTAATATGTTTTTCGAAATCTTCCTAATAAAGACAAGAATATATTTAAAATTTAGAGAAATTTGTGTACCGGCTTTCCTTCTAGCTTGTGTCCACAACCAGGGCAGTGTTTGCATCCACATAATTGATGCTCCTCAAGCTTTGCGTCTATGAGATCAGAGCTGCTCACAGATCCCAACTGAGTACCCTTATTCATGGCTCAAGCAAACACCTCTTCTTTCTTTATAAACTATATATGTATATAATCCTATATTTATATATTAACCTACTCCATAAATTAAGAACCTCAATCCAGCTTCTTGTTCTGTCCCAATACAAACTCTCTATCTCCTCAGTAAACTTTTAAATATCAAGAAAATACAAGTCACTTGATCATTCATGATCATTAGATATATCATACATGAAAATATCATTTTTTTCCAAGAAAAAATCAGCACCTAGAGAAATTATTTGGCATGAAATAAAGAAAAAATGGCTTTCTTCAACAAAATTGATTTCAATCTATAAAATTAAAAAGAGATTACTAAATCAAGCTTCATAAGGGAATTAAATACTATAAAGAAATGTATTTTCAAGGTTAGGACAAAATCAAACAGAAAGGAAAAAGAAAGAAAATAAGGGGCTTTTATCACAGAATAAACGTCAGAATTCTGCTAACTTTAACTGAAGCAAGTAATGAGATAAAGGAAAAGCAAGCTGCCCTATATCGTATATACCTTTAACTTCTTGCTAAATTTGTAGACTGTTTTAGTGTGTGTTTTAGGCGTTTGTGTGTGAGAGAGGGAAGAAGAGAGATTTTGGTTGGATTTTAATTCACACTCCTTTGTATGTATGTTCGAGTCTTCTTGACTGGTAAAGCAAAAGCAAGAAATTAGAAGACCTTATTATTTACAATCAAAAGCAAGAAATTAGAAGACCTTATTATTTACATAAAGAACACTCAAAAGCACAGCAATCCAACTGTTTTTTTTTTTTTTACTTAAGCTGCCCAACCCTATTAATTTAATTAATTATACATACATGTTAGTCTACATTTATTTAGGATATAATTCCATATTCAAATATTGGAATTAATTTTTAAAAAGACTCTGCAGATGATTGCAAATAAAACAAATATTTAATATCTTAACTATTTTATTAATGGTCTAATTTTTAAAAGTACCAAGAATATGTAGGTATCTTGTCCCGATATGTATCTTTGGTATACAAGCAAGTAAAGTAATAATGGCTCAACATGATGAATGTTGATACGAGATTTCTAAATTCCTTCCTTAAGACGATATTGCCCCACAATGGTGCTTACGGTTCTATGACAATTCGTTTTCCCAGATTCAATGACTATGACTCGTGATAGAAGCACATCAAATCACGAATCATTAAACCACAAATGTTTAAAGATACTCAAGTTTGAACAAGGGATGATGATGAACAAAATGCACAAAAATTTGCACTTTACTCTTGTGTTTGATCTTGCAAAAGTGTGTTTTAATTCAAAGGGCGTTGTTCCATTTATACTAAACCAAAAGACATCATCAAAAGACATCTTTTGAAAGTGTTTTTCCATGAAAAATCGCAACCATACGCGAAAGAGTACACAACCCTTCAGAAAAACTGCTCACTTTTCGTTTGGACAGGAACGAGGCACTAAGCGGCCCCTGGGCATTGCCTAGGTAGGGCTGCTCACCGTTTTTCTTGGGCAGCGTTTCCTTGTCCTTTTACATCTGTTTTTCTTCCATTCGTATTTTTAGATTTTTTCATGCTTAATTTCAATTTATTAAACATATTTTTCAACAATCCCCACATGAATTAAATTAATGTGTAAATGCAAATGAGTGTCTTTAGCAAATTGTTATAACATTTGAAGAGGTAGCTTACAACTTTGAACCTTCCGTAATAGTATTCAATCTGATTTATTACACTTAATAGTGAACTTATAGTCTTGAACTATTTATTCGTTTGTGTAAACCGAGACAACTGAACTCACACCATAACAATGCTAAACTTCGTGTTGGTTTCTTATGGTTGTATCCATACTGGTCTTGGACCATACTTGGTTTCATAAGTGCTTTCCAACTTTGATACGGTAACACTTCACACTTACGGTAGATGATTTCCTAAAAGAGTATACCTCTATACTCAAATATATTTATTTATATATCTTAGAAATTATTAAAGGTCTTCGCCTATCATCATACCCCCTTTTGCAACTTACACTGCTTATCATAGGAATGAGTTAGAGATTGTCTCCGAGGTGTTTCTCCAATCACGTAATTTGGTTGTCCATTTTGAACCTAGATCTAAGATCTCTAGTCAACAATGTTGTCTATCCACTACAAGATTTTAGTTTTTGGGTTTTAATCAAATTCCCCTTGATAGGCAATTTTCTTGATCTCTTGGTAACCTCTTTCATTAATGTGTCTGTGGATTTCTCATACCTAGATATCACATGCCATGTGTTGTTATGTCTACGACTTATATGTCGAGACTTAACATTATATACTACATTGTGCACTTTCTAGAGCATAATGGTTATCACAATGTATAATTGCAGGCATATGTTTTTTCTAACATGGAATTTCTTCTAAGAAAGCTTGAAGTCATTCGGCTTCTCCGGTTTTATCCAATGCAATGAACTTGATTTCATTGTGGATCGAGATATATATGTTTGCTTAGAAGATTTCAACAACAGGGAGTCATTTCCAATAATAAACACATTACCATTTAAAGATTTTGAGTCCTTCGTGTGAGATATTCAATTTGCATCACTGTTTCCTTCTAATACAGCCTGGCATCTCAAGTTTTGAATTCTAAGCGTTGCAGACTTAAAATATCCAAATTTGTAAATTTGGAACTAATCCTTATTTCTTATAAATTCGAAACTAGAAGAAATTCTCAACTTTAGTTCACAATTCAAATTTTAATGCCTATATTATAAAAAAATTGCAAGTTCAAGATTCTATTTCTTGCCAATTTTAAATTTAAGCGCAAAAGTTCAAAAATTTTGAAACTAGAATCAAATATGAGATTTCATCATTCAAATATCTTGGAAACTAAATTCCAAGTATTACATTTGTTGCACATATATCCTTCATGTCAAAATGTTTTGTCAACATTTTGTTTGATACATTGATGATTTCTATATTACTTCCCACAATGAATATATCATCAATATACAAAATATTATTACATATGCTTCGCGTGTGTCATATTTGTTACACTTCTTTAAATCTCTTTTTGACAACAAAGTTTTGTCAACTTTTCCATAATATTCTTTAGCACTTGTTATGACTTACTTCACTCAGGCACTCCCACACTTTCAATATTTGTAGGAAACTTTTGTCATTAACTCCTCCTTGATTTTCGTCATTTCCTAAGTATGGTACCTAGAATATGGTTGACCAATAGAATTGCTTCCTCCACAATTTTGGGTAATCTCGAACTTATCAAGATTTCATTGGCGTTCAACTTTCAAGTTTCCAATTGTAAGTGTTATAAATTTATAAATCAAAATCAAAGATTTTATTTCTTTTAAATTTTTTATTTAAGGGGCGCTTGCTTACAAAATTTGAAACATTGACAATATTCTCGAATTTAAGATTTTTATGTCTTGCAAATTCGAGCTTTAAGCGTATAATGCTTATAAAATTCATATAAAATCAAATTTAAGAGAGAACAATGCCTAGTAAAACAATTGCAGTGTTCGATTCACCATTTGTATTTTAAGCGTAAAAATATTAGAAAACTTGAATTCTTTAAGATCTTGCAAATTCAAGTTTTAAGCGTAAAATGCTTAGACAACATAAATAGAATCAACCTACAATTCTTCATTGCTAAACTCATTTGCTATATTGGTCTGCAACGTTATTCTTGTAGTGTTTTTTAAACACTTACATCGCCTCATATTTGCTTTATAGCAAAAATAAAAGTCATAATAATACATTGGGCAATAATCGATAAAGTAACACAATACTTTTTACATACCTCTAGTTTGCACAAACGTTCGATCACAAGCATCATTGTTAATCACTTCTAGAGATGTTACGTTTCATTCATAAAATAGAATGACAGTTTGTTAACTTATCTTTCACACAAGTCCGCACTAATACTTTTAAGTTTAAATTCACATAATGCAATAAATTTTGTTTTACAAATTTGCGTAGTAAATTACAATTTACAAGACCTAATTAGATGTCACAAAATGTCCCAAAATTGTCCCAAATCACAAGACTCTATTAAATAAGTGGAATGCAAATTTTATTTCTTTCAACTCTAACCGTTATTACATTTATTTTGAAAATTTGATATGCTCTCTACATAACATTTTTCCCACAAACACTACGTTTGGATAATACAAATCTTGTCGGAATCAATAGACTAGTCAAGCGATAAGCATTAGATCAGATAAATCGTTCGATAATCTGTCATCTTCGGTTACTTTGATTTCATCATTTGCTTTCCCTCGATCATCTTAATTCCAACAGTCTGTTGCTAAATGGTTTGGCTTTCCATATTCGAAGCACTTTCCTTTGAACTTTTTAGCATTCCCACTCTTGAAGGTTTTACTATCAAACTTTCTTTTGTTCCGATATTTTGTTCAACCAAGTTAGCCCTTGCTTCCATATGATGTTTTGCCGCATTCTTTTCGGAATTCCTATTGTCCTCCTCAATTCGTAGACGAACCACAAGGTCTTCAAGATTCATCTCTTTTCGTTTATGTTTAAGATAGTTTTTAAAGTCCTTCCATATAAGAGGTAGTTTTTCAATCATTGCGGCCACTTGGAATGAATCACTAAGAATCATCACCTCTGCAGGTATGTCGTGCATGATGACTTGTAGTTCTTGGACCTACATCATTACTAGCTTGGAATCAATCATCTTGAAATCCATGAATCGTCCAATAATGAATTTCTTCATGTCGACATCCTCGGATCTATATTTCTTTTCCAAAGAATCCCACAATTCTTTAGCATTTTTCACAATGCAATACACATTGTATAATCTATTCTCAAGACCGTTTGAGAATATAGTTCTTGCATAGAAAATCACTTTGATTTCATGCATCCACCGCATCCCTATTTTAGGTGTCAGTTCCCTTTTTGGCTATAGTAGGAGCATCCTTATTGAGGAACTTTGTCAATCCCAAGGTTGTCAAGTAGAACAAAATTTTCTGTTGTCAACCCTTGAAATTATTTCAATTGAACTTCTCGGATCTTTCACAATGATGTATGTGGGTCGTTGTTGCACTTGAAGAAGTCATTTGTTACAATTATCATTTTAAGATAGTAGGTATCTAATATGGATGTGCATCTTTGGGATATAAGCAAGCAAAGTAACGATGACTCAATAGGATGAATGTCAATGCGAGATTTCTAATTTTCGCCCTTAAAACGATATTACTCAGTAATGGTGCTTACGGTTCAACAAAAAATTGTTTCCCAAGATACAACGACTATGACTCGTGATACAAGCACTTCAAATCACGAATCCTTAAACCACAAAAGGTTTAAATGCACTCAAGTTTGAACAAGGGAAGATGACTAACAAAATGCACAGAATTGTGCACTTTAATCTTATGTTTGATCTTGCAAAAGTGTGTTTTAATTCAAAGGGTGTTGTTCTATTTATACTAAACCAATAGACATCATCAAAAGACATCAATTTTCTTTTGCCCGGACAGTGTTTGTTTTCCCGGACAGTGTTTGTTTTCCTTTTACGCCCATTTTCCTCCATTCTTATTCTCGATTTTTACATGCTTAATATCAATTCATTAAGTATATTTTTCCAACAGAATAACCCTCTCAAATTACAAAGTTAATCCATTTTTTTATATTTTAGTGAATTTATAAATACCATATCTAATCAACTTTCCAAAAAATCTAAAATTATTAAGATATTTCTTTATATCTATTTAGACTTTTTAGTTTTAAAATTATCATGTAACTCCTACATTAAAAAAATATTATAAAAGCTAAAAAATTATTTAACAGCAAAAAACTTTAATAAATATGCATCTGTCGTATATGCACCCCAAAAAAGGAAACTCAACCTAGAAATTTATACTGATCCAATTGACCACATTAAACCATATATGCTTAATCACAAAAATAAAAAAGGTTATGGCAAATTAAATCTCTATAGAGTGGGTAAAAATTCGACTTATTTTGAGTACTTGTAAAGAGGTTAGTGTATTAAGTATAATCAGGGGTGGAGGACTGGAGGGAGGGGGTGCGGGTGGTGGCTGCACCCTAGTGTTTTATAAATTTTTTCTTTTGAAAAAAATATGTTTTAATCTTAATTGTTTAAAAAAAATTACATCTCTAGATTATAATCGTGGCTCTGTTTCTGAGTATAATGTTTTCTATTAAGATTATTATATTCGTCCTCACATGGAAATTCTTCAAATACTACCTAGGATGTATGGACACTGATACGATAGGACACTGACACGATGATATAGATTTTCCAAATTTTCAGGATACGAAGTGACACGATATATACTATATATGTAGTATATTACAAAATATTAAAATTCACATTTTTTAAATTTTAAAACCATGTGAAAGCAACAAAAATATTCTTATCAAATTCAAGAAGCGTATAAATAAATGCAAGTAACTTGAATCATCATAGTATCGCCCATAGTATGCATATTACTGCAATTAACATAAAGTTTAATATTCTTACTAGATTCAAGAAGCGTATAAATAAATGATCATAGTATCACACATACTAAAACCGAATGTATATTACTTCAATTAACATAAAGCGTTTGATCCTAAGAGTTGATCTTAACATTGATCCAAAATGTACAAATATATAGTATAGACAAAGATAATTCAAAATTATTTTGCAAAGCAATGGGAGATTTTATATCAATGTTTAAACTTTGATATATTCTTACGCTAGAAATCAAGTTGTATGATTTTGATAAAATATAATAAAAGAAGCCTTGCTCTAACTTTTTCTCGTGCACCGACTTTGATAGGAAAGTCACATGGGTTTTGAGTTGTGGAGTGTTCATCATGATTCTTTTCCATGAATGTTTATGGAATGTGTAGGACAGAGATGGACAATGTACTCCAATTTTCTGTTTAATTAAATGATATTTCAATTATATATATATGCTCAAGTACAAATGGCTTTTACAGAAAAAAAATATATAAGAACGCTGCTTACACTAGTTTGATCATGTACAACGTAGGCCAGCAATACACTTGTGCATCGAGTGAAGTTTATGAATTTTGGTCCTATCAAGAGAGCGAAGAGACTATCGAATAAGACATTGTTCGAAGTTATATACAAGGATATGTAGTTTAAAAAGATTAATGAAGATATTATGACTAAAAGAGGCTCTTGAAAAAGACTGGCGTATATGTCCGATGGAAATTAATTCTTTATTGTTATATGTATATATAACTGAATATGTGAGCAAGCCTGGAGATATGAGAGACAACTCAGACAAGAGAGCAGTGGAACAACGTTGCTTGATATTCAAGGCAAAGTGATGAGCAGTATTGTATATTTGATGGACCACCACCACACCCTGTCTAATATTTAATTCCATCCATTTTTCTAATAATATTTTATAAATTGAACAAAACTGTAAATATAGAAAAAAGCACTTCCTTAATTTATTTCGTCTAGAGGAAAATTCGACCAATTGAACACGTTTATGTATTTGGATCGATTGATTTGAAGCTCATAATTTTAAATTTATAATAATAAATTCGTTCAATTTGTTTGGATAATTTTATTTTATAATGGATTCCAAATCCGTAACTAACTGTTCTTTGAATAATTGCAGTGGATTTTAAATTCATCTAAACATGGTGTCATTTCATATCCTTGTTCAAATCTGAATACTCCAATCCAAATGCAACCATAACGAGATCGTTTTATAAAATTTGTATTTAAAGCCGAAGGGCTTATAATACTCAATGATATCACCAAAAAGTGTGATCTTCTATAAATGTCGTGCTATCATGAAACACACGATTTATCTTCAATTAAACCGAATTGATCTGCTCCAAAAGTATCTCTGTGTATCAAAGAGAAAGGGTAAGATGACTCCGCCCGTAGGCGAAGACACTCCGACGCTCAAGTCAGTATATGTTTCAATAGAAAACGTATTGAAATTGTAGGAATAGCGTGTAAGTATTGCGTAATTGAACGTACCTGAATGAGGGGTATGTGCCCTCTATTTATAGATGTAGAGATAGAGTCTCAATCAATATAGAATAAGAGTTCTAGTCAATCTCTAATTGTAGAGTTCTAGTCAATCTGGGATAAGAGTTATAATCAATATGAAATAGTATTGTGTATGGCAACTAGATCCATGTTTATCCCGACAATATAGATATCTTCCAAAACCCTACAACTCCTTGCTAAATTAGATTGGGTCGGTTAAAACCCGTTAGGTAGATCGATCCTCCATAGAGGGGTATCACAAGTCCCCCCTCCTAGTCGGACTGACGTCGAAGACCAGAAGTTCGTTAAATGTTTAACCGACCTGTTCCTAGTGCCCCTGCTGTTTACTTCTACGGGAATATGAGATATAGTCGAGCTCCGTGATGAATAAACATGCGGTGCTAATAACATTGTCTTTATGAATATTAAGCGTCCCAAGCTCCATAATTAATAGAAATCTCAAGCCCCAGCGATGAAAAATATACGATGCCAATGAAACTTGTTTGATTTCCAGCATCAGTAGAATCCTGAGCTGAGCAGATAAGCCCGATCGGGCACCAGAGGTAATACGGAGCAAATAAAGCTCATCTGAGCTGATTTGAGCTATATCGGATAAATATATGCAAATGATGCTCGACTAAACTAAGCTCCAAAGGTAATAGGTATGTGGAGCAAATGATGTTCGCCTGATCCAAACTAAGCTCCAGATATAATAAATGGGTGAGGTGTGCTCACCTGATATGAACCGAGCTCCAGAGATAACAAATAGAAGCGAAGAATGCTCGCCTGATTTGAGCTCCAGAGATAATAAAGAGGGGCGAAGTGTGCTCGCCTGAGCTCCAGAGATAGGAGCGAAGAATGCTCGCCTGAACCGAGCTCCAAAGATAATAAATAGGGGCAAAGTCTGCTCGCTTGCTCTGAACTGAGCTCCAGAGATAATAAATATGAGCGAAGAATGCTCGCCTGAACCGTGCTCCAGAGATAATAAATAGGAGCAAAAATGTGCTCGTCTGATCTGAACTGAGCTCCAGAGATAACAAATAGGAGCGAAGAATGCTCGTCTGAACCGAACTCCAAAGATAGGTTGCACACCCATGCTCCTGGCGTAACCAGGGCTGAGCTCGTGCTCCTGAGGCAGGTCGCATGCCCATGCTCCTGGCGTGACCAGGGCTCAGCTCTTGCTCCTGAGGTAGGTCGCACACCCATGCTCCTGGCGTGACCAGGGCTGAGCTCGTGCTCCTGAGGCAGGTCGCATGCCCATGCTCCTGGCGTGACCAGGGCTGAGCTCTTGCTCCTGAGGTAGGTCGCACACCCATGCTCCTGGCGTGACCAGGGCTGAGCTCGTGCTCCTGAGGCAGGTCGCATACCCATGCTCCTGGCGTGACCAGGGCTGAGCTCTTGCTCCTGAGGCAGGTCGCATCCCCATGCTCCTGGCGTGACCAGGGCTGAGCTCTTGCTCCTGAGGCAGGTCGCATGCCCATGCTCCTGGCGTGACCAGGGCTGAGCTCTTGCTCCTGAGGCAGGTCGCATGCCCATGCTCCTGGCGTGACCAGGGCTGAGCTCTTACTCCTGAGGCAGGTCGCATGCCCATGCTCCTGGCGTGACCAGGGCTGAGCTCTTGCTGAGCTCGTCGTAAACGTGCTCCTGATGTGCGAAGGGCTTATTGACAACGCATTGGACTTCTAAATAGGGCCTTACTTCCAGATGGCACGCCCGAACTGTCATAATATGGCCTTACTGCTAGATTGCATGCCCGAGCTGATAAATAGGGGCTTACTACGAGATTGCATGCCTGAGCTGATAAATAGGGGCTTACTGCGAGATTGCATGCCCGAGCTGATAAATAGGGGCTTACTGCGAGATTGCATGCCCTGACTGATAAATAGGGGCTTACTGCGAGATTGCATGCCCGAGCGACGGGTGTCCTGAAATAATGCAACACAAAATGCTTATATAGGAATTTAAAGTAATAGTTGGGAAGAAATAACCGTAAACCGGCCATGTATTTCGAGCAGCGAAGTCAAGGTCAACTGCTAGGTTGAATTTGTCCTGAGCTCGGCAACGATGAGCTAGAGGCCGAGGAGCCTGATGTTTTGAGCTATGCGTGCCTAGGCAACATGGGTCGAGCATCAGCAAGGTGCCCCTGACCAACTTCTAACACGTCCCGAGCAACTGCAGAAAGCCACTCGGTAAGGATTTCCATGGTAATATAGTCAGGTTTGCATGCATGTTCAGTCATATAATCCATAAGCTCCAAAGCTTTTTCAAGCCAATTCCTCTTCTGAAGGCCTTTGAAGATGGCATTATATGTTGTGGTCACTGAATATATGTGTCGGGGCAAAGGTGATGATGTGCTTCGTGATCGGGTGACTGGTGACTCATCACAGAGATGGAAACTAATGATTCCTTGAAAGCCCAAGAAACACAGTAGCTGAAGAGACTTGAACTCTAAAGTCAGCAACATCAATATCGTGCCCACCTTGAACCATACCCTATTATCAACCTGCAAATCTTCCTCCAGCCGAATCAATTCCATGTCAGTGATCAATGTGCTCGACTCTACTGGTCTTTTTGTTCTTGTCCTATGTGCCTCCTGAGATGACACGATTGGGGATGTCAGTCGACAACTTCATTCACCGATGCAAACCGTGATTTCCGAAGGAAAACTCTTGGGACGTCCGGCCTTGGTGAGTCAACTTATCTTCCTGAGACTGTGCTACGAATTCCACCAAATCCATGTGTGGGCCACAACAAGAGAAGATGCCAAAGCTGTCATGTTCAGTGTTATTGATGAGCTTCTTGAGAAGAAGTCTATCCTAGACGGAAGGACATCGGAATTTTGATTGTGAACTGTACTCTCTTTAATCCCACGCCTCTGTCCTCTACGATCGTTAACCTCAGAGGAAACATAGTAAGCTACGCTTGTGGAGTTGCACTGTCCAATGTTTTGATGGCAGTGGCTGCTGATGCCTTGAAAACAAAAATAATGACTTTGAGCCCTCTTGTGTTCACCATCTCGGAACAGTTGCTTTTCTTTGTCACCATGGTGGGGAAAAAAGCATTGAAGATGAAGGGTGGTACTGGATGAACTTGAGAAGAACCTTCAGCTATCAAAGTGGCACATGGAACCATCAAGGATGGCTCTGTACCGGTTCGTAACACCTCTAGCAGCCCTCTGAATTAATTATACAGAAGCGCGGAAGGAGGATTAGGAGGGGAGACAGGACTTGGCAGATGCTTGAATTATTACGTTTTTGCCTTTACCATAGGTGAGCATGCATGGACTCATCATGATGAAGAGCTACCGCAAAGTCACACAAATTAGTCCATCACATGCGCAAATCTCTTCCAGTATAAGCATATAGACGTGGACAAAATGCCGGTGGTATCTCCGTAGGCATAAATCGAAACTGGCCCGCAGTAATTCATCTTCGCAAGCGCGAGCTTATGTTCTGTGCGATCATGTTCTCTATGTCCCACCACACCGAGATTTTCGTCTTAACATACTGCTCCTTCGCCGTCACCGCCTCGCCGCCTCCCATGACCCCAGTAAAATTCAACTAATCCGGCAATTAAATCGTTGATTAGCAGATAATTGTCAGGCTTAAAGGTGCGAGGAGAGAATTCAATGGTTGCCGGGAAAGGTGCACGCCAGCATGGGAAAACGGAGCTTTGGATTTCGATTTGGTAGAGGGTAGTCGATTTGGTAGAGGGTAGTCAAAGGATTGCGTGCGACTGACTCGGTGACTCCTTTTTTCTTTTTTTTTAATTCTCACGTCTTAGATCAAGTTTCCCACAGACGGCGCCAATTGATATCACCAAAAAGTGTGATCTTCTATAAATGTCGTGCTATCATGAAACACACGATTTATCTTCAATTAAACCGAATTGATCTGCTCCAAAAGTATCTCTGTGTATCAAAGAGAAAGGGTAAGATGACTCCGCCCGTAGGCGAAGACACTCCGACGCTCAAGTCAGTATATGTTTCAATAGAAAACGTATTGAAATTGTAGGAATAGCGTGTAAGTATTGCGTAATTGAACGTACCTGAATGAGGGGTATGTGCCCTCTATTTATAGATGTAGAGATAGAGTCTCAATCAATATAGAATAAGAGTTCTAGTCAATCTCTAATTGTAGAGTTCTAGTCAATCTGGGATAAGAGTTATAATCAATATGAAATAGTATTGTGTATGGCAACTAGATCCATGTTTATCCCGACAATATAGATGTCTTCCAAAACCCTACAACTCCTTGCTAAATTAGATTGGGTCGGTTAAAACCCGTTAGGTAGATCGATCCTCCATAGAGGGGTATCACTCAAAATGATATATTAAAACAAATTATGAAAAATAGGCAGAAAACTAGATTTTATTTATTTTTCCAATTAATGGCCTCTGGTTTTCGGATTTAATCTCCATCACTCATAATAAGCAAATCTAAAAAAACTTTAGATCATGGTCAATAATAAATGATGAAGCCTTCAGAGAACTCACTGAAATGATTAAAAGGAGCAAGGAATTATTTAGCACTAAGAAAATATAGTCCTACATTTGTTTTTTTTAAAAAATTTGTCAAAATAAGACTGTTCCGTCAATAAAGCAAACAGAACGGACATGTGTCAATATGTGGTGCTTTTTGCTTGAACAGATATATTCACGACTCATGTTCGTTCTTTTAAAAAAAAAACACACACACATAAAAGTGGTCCTGGGACATTTAAAAAAATAATAATTTATGTGAGATTATTTTTGTTACAACAATTTATGTAGGATCATTTTTGTTAACAATTAATTTATGTGAGATTATATTTATTTAGTGCTAAAAGTTTGGAACAACTATTGCAAATGACAATATTTAGTGTGACCATTTTGTAATTTAATATATATAAATAAATCTTTTAACACTTTCTTATTTCTTTCGAGGTAAAGGGTCTCGTTGAATAGTGTACATAGAATATGAGTGTAAATGAATCGAATCGAGCTGAATATGGAGAAAATTTTAAGGTTAGAATTCTACTCGAAATAGTTATATTCGAGCTCGAGTTAGATTCGAGGTTCGAATAGTTTTAAAAATTTGGCTCGAATTCGGCTCGAATCAAAGTTCGAGTTCGGCTCGAAAAGATTCGAACATGTTCGCTAGCTATTTGAATTATTGCTCGAAAATAAATACCAGCAATGTTATAAATATATTTACTTAATATATAATTATATTATTTTAATAAAATATTAAAGTTTGCCAGCGGCTCGCGAATTATCGAACAAAGTAATTTGGGCTCGAGTTCGGCTCGAAAAAAGTTTGAACATGTTCGAGTTCGGCTCGAATTCGATAATTTCGAATTCGAATCAAATATTTTTCGAGCAGACTCAAAAAATTCATGAACATATTCGATTCGTTTACATCCCTAAGCTAATATTTCCTACTCTTGACATTTTAAATTACACCTCATTTAGTACTATATTTTAAATTCGTTAAAGTGTTGAACAATATTCTTTAATTGGAATAAGTACTCGCCAATTTAAGGCTATAATTAAAAAGGGAATATAGTTGAGGAATAGAGTTGAAAGTTGACTAATGGAGTGAAAGCAGCGGTTGCTGTAGTCTATTTTCCAAATTATCCTTGACTACCCATTGTCCAGATTTATCGATATATTAGATCCTACAAAAAAGTAGGAGATTTTACGAAAAAAGTAGGACATTGTTAAATTTAAGTCATTAATCCTTCATTTGGGATAGTGCGCCAGGTGGCCCAAAAATATTTTTATTTTACTACCACGTGGATAACCAAGAAATACTTCTATTTTTCAATAATAAATCAACTTGGCATTTTGTGGATTATTAAATAGTGGTGTACCAACCAAACACATGTAGTTGACAACTACTTTACTTTTCAACACATTTTAATATATAATATTCTCTTCACATCGTACTCAACATCTCAATGGCGAACGAAGGAAGTTTTTTAAATTATTTTTGCAAAAATAATTTATTTACTTTTCAATAAAAAAAAAATATTTTGAATCTTTGATTTTCTTATTTTTATTATTGTTTTTCTAAAAAAAACAAGTAAATGTAGAAGTAAAGAATAACATGAAATGTTTTTGATTGCTTTAAGTTGAGCTGTGTGAATTTTTTAACAAATTGAAGTTCATGAAGTTGTTTTTATTTTAATATCAAATACTAAATATTTTTGCTTGAAGTAAATTTTTTTTTAATTTTAAGCAAAATAAATTAATTGAACGATGGTTTGTGCAAATAATAAAACTTATTTTATTTTGAATTAAAACACTAAAAGGAGTAATGAGATAATTATGTTTGTGGGATAGTATATGTTTCCAGATGTAATTGAGTTTAGGTTCATTTCTCCGTTTCCCCACTCATATTTTCATCGGCTCAAACCCATCCTTCTCCTCTCCCATTTTCGATCACTCATCTTCTCCCACAAGACACAATCGATCCAGGGAAATCTTTGGGAAATTGCAATGAGGTTTGCACTAGTAAACTTTCCTTAATCCTTGCTTGTTTTTTTCCATGAAAATCGTGATGCTTGATCGAAATTATGCCATGGATTTTGTGGATTTTTACGCCATTTTTCTTGGCAAGTGTTTGGTCGAATTTTGGTTCTTGTGTCATCGATTCTACCTCATGGATTATGCTTTAGCTTTGTTAAATCATGGATTTAGTGGTTGCATAAACCCCCATTAGCATTTCGAGATCTTCCTTGTTTTCTGATAGAAAATTATGCTCCTTTGAATTGAAATCTTTGATGTTCTCTTTGGCTCATATCCTTGCTGTTTATTACTGAATTGGGTTCGAAATGTTGCTATTTTGGGTTTCATTTCACCTTATTCACCCTTGCTGCTAAGGAAACCAAAATACTTGTTGAATGTCTATGAGTGTGCTTTCGGAGTGTAAAGGTGTGTGTGGGTGTTGTAACATAGAAAGGAAGAGAATGCATAATTATGCTTGAGTCCAACTGGTTCGATTACCTTCTCCCCTGCACCTAATGTTAGAGCTGCTGACTCAATCCTAGTGACTGCTACAATGTGCCTGTATGGGTGTGTACATGTAAGCTGCTGGATGTTTATGTTTATGTGTGTATTTCAGAGTATAAGTGCGGATTGATACGTCCTTACTATGGTAGTAAGGCTGGATCGATTTGCGTAGGTCCTTGCTGTGAGTATGAAATAATAATTCCAAGTAGCAAATGGAATTTTTTAACTAGATGGTGAGAACATCGGATAATAGTACAAACGATATGTATTATGACCTGAGAAAGTAGTTTGTGTTTTATTGATTTAAAGTGATAGAATCTCCTCACTGAATGTTGGGTTTTGGAAACCCGAATAATCTATGTTTTGATGTTAACAAAACTTGTTATTGTGTTGCTAATATATTTAATCAAGTGTGTAGTGAATAGATCATGATTAGAAGCTTGATGATTAACAAAGAAATTGGTTGAAGTAAACTGGACCAGTAGACACAAGCAAATGTCTACTGGACCAGTATACACAACCAGTAGACTATGAGCGCTGCTGACTAAATAGATCATATCTTATAGCTCGTATATCAAAATGACCTGATTCCAAAGGAGTTGGATAGCCAACTCAATTTACTACAAGTAGTATCTCAGGCCAGCAGACCTGATTCTAAGGTTTATATGACAAAAACATGTCTGCAAGAGCTTGCTGGTGCAAAGCTGAAACATCAGCGGACAGATTGGAGCAGCTGTGGTATATTGGCCATAACTCTCAGCTCGATTATTGAAATGGAACGATTCTGTATGGGTTGAAAAGATAAGACAAAGATCTACAAATCATCTTTAGAAATTGAAGACTGAATTGGACGTTAAGATGGCCAAAAAGCTTCTGCAAGTCAGGCCAAGTGCAGACAAAATCAGCAAACTTACAGTAGGAGCATCACCTTATATTTTGAGCATAACCCTTTCATACGAACTTGAAATCAAACATGGAAATCTAAGAGAAATGGCTACAACTTTCATGTTGATAACTTTGCCCAGAAATCAACGAATCAATAGCTATAACCAAGAGAATAGAACATCAGACTTTGGACAGCAAGGTTGGCAGCAGACCTTGAGCAAGCGGACTTCGAGCAGTAGAGTTCGATCAACGAGTAGACATCGACTATTAGACCTTGACCAGTAGACTCAACCAGTAAACGTCGACCAACGGACTCGACAAGTAGACCTGCTCTACTGGAACAAATCAACATACTTGCAGAAACAGCCCAGAAGCAGAATATGATCGTTGCAATGTTTGAAAGCTTACCAAAACTGTCCCAATGGCTATATTCTTGTATCTAACGTATATATTATTACTTGGGGGCTATATATACATGATTTGGAAGCTCAATAACAGCTGGTTGAAGATCAATCCAAGCCTTCCAAAGCAAAGCCACTTGGGATTCAATTGAGGAACTTCAAAGAACAAATCTGTTAAATGAAGAGCAACTCCCCAAACCTTTTGTCACCTCTTTCAAGCTTATATCAGATCTGCTACGAGATCATGTGTGCCTTTGTAGCCACTCTATTCATTGTATTTATGAGTTAAAATAGAAGATTGAATACCATTGTAACAGTTGGTGATTTATCACAACTGGGTGAGGTCTTTGCATGTGAGACATTAAAGAACATGCTCTTTGCTGACTGTGTGAGCTAGGAGTTTAGGCTATCTTTGTGGTATTAACCTAAGTGAGTTGTACAACGAGATTGTATTACTCAAAGTCTTCTAGTGTATCCTTCCATAAGATGGGAGAAGGGGAGAGGTAGAAGGATTACACCACCTTCGAACTTTTATAAACAAATGCTTGCGTATTTACTTTACTGTATTTATTTACCCTACTGTTTTTACATATTTTTCTTGCATATCTTTAAAATACATTTCAAATGGTTAATCGTCTATAAAGCGGGTTATGCCGAGTGTCTTCCTCGCGGTTTTGAAATCGAACTCGATATAATCTCTCGTTGCAATTATTTCAAGAACACGAGCTATTGAAGCTCAAGTTGGTTGAACTCGGGTGTGGATTGGCAACCCACCCGCAAAAACATCCTAACACTAAAAAAATGACTATTTAAATGACAAGTGTATGAACTAATTGTATAGTCGCTCAGAGTAGTATCAATTGCCTTAATTATGTAATAAGGTTATTTATTGAGTTGTCAAATTACAATATTGAATTTGGAGTTGAGAAGTACATAATGATTTAAATTTTATTGTTAATGAGTTAATCTTGAATTGATATCCGATATTGATGCTCCATGAGCCTCCGGAAGTCAAGGGTAGCTTGTTCATGTTGTCGACTTTAAGGTACGAGCAGGTATGTTATGAAGTAATCATATATTTATGCATACAAGTGAGTTTAGTATGATGGGCAAATATAAGTTATTTGATATGTGAGGTGGGTTTAATGCTTATGATACGATGAATATGAAAATATAAGCAACTGGAAATGCAAATTGAGTTTGATGTCTATGGTAGGATGGACATGGGAAATGGTTGAGAATGATCGAGGTTGATAGGCATACCGGCCATTGATATGTTACTAAACATAAATGAACGAGAAGTGACGTATTGTGATCATAATGGATCATTATATGAGTGTAATTATAATTATCATTGTGGATTATGTAATTGTGAATTTATGAAACAGAGATAGTCGAGAGATCTATTTCAATATTGGTTATTATGTAGTTTATAATTATGGGGTCTTGAGACAGGAGCAAGTCGGGTGATCTATTACTATTTCAGCAATAACCAGGAAGTATCTATTTATGATACCGTATTTGTTTATTTTGGTGAATTGAAGTGTGTATTATATATATGTGATTATTTTCTTGGTGTATGCCCACTTGTGTGGTGGCTGTTTCAACAAAAACAGGTAAAACACGTACCACGTTGGCTGGGGAAAGTAAGCTCGAGCTTCACTGGATAATAATGTTCTCAGAAGCATTGTACCAAGTATTGGTAGATTGAAGATGTGATTTATGCAAGTAGAATTATATTTATTTATTCATTGCTCGTCTGTCAGCATCCAGATGACTCTATATAGTCTGTATAGAAGTGTTGTAGTCCCTCTTTTCATTTGGTTGACTTATTTGCATTTTATTTTCTGAGGAAAATGTGCACCGTGATTTGAGTATTAGCTAGATCCATTTAATTTGGTGATTATAGGTGATGAGTTATTATGTTTATTGTCAGATGAGTTAAATATAGTATATATATGATTTGGATTTTTTTGTAGTCCAATTTCTGTCTAAATTTTTTTAAAAGTCACACTGCAAATGTAAAGTATGTAGTTGAAGTTTTAAAGAATGAATTTTTACATACACATATGACGTCATAAATGCATTATTGTCATGATAAGACATTGAAGCCTCACATCGTTCCAACCAATCTCTGTACTTCGTTCAGGGTCCAAGGATGGCTCATCTCCTGGATTGCTTTAATATTTTCGGGATTGGCTTCAACACCCCGCTCAGTGACCATATAGCCTAAGAACTTCCTACTATGTATCCCAAACGTGCACTTTGCGGGATTTTACTTCACTTCGAACCTGCAATATGCCGAACACTTCCTCCATAACTTCGATCAGATCCGCTACCTTTTTACTTTTGATGAGGACATCGTCCACATATACTTCAACATTTGCCATATCTGGTCCTTGAAGATTTTGTCCATCAACCATTGATATGTGGCTCCAATATTTTTTAGCCCGAAGGTATTTACCACATGGCAAAAATTCCTCCTGCAGTGAAAAAAACTTAACTTCGGCTAATCTTCTCGTGCCAAAGCGATCTAATGATACCCTGATAAGCGTCCATAAGGCAGAGCATTTCATGTCCGGCTTTGGAGTCCATTAATTGATCAATCATTGGCAATGGATAACAGTCCTTTGGGCAAGCTTGTTCACATAATGAAAATCCACGCACATCCGTCACTTGTCTCCCTACTTCAACACCAGAACTACATTTGTGAGTCAGGTATGGAAACTGATTTCCAGAATGTGTCCAGCTTTCAACAACTCTCCAACTTGCTAAGAATGATTGCAACCCTGTTAGATCAGCACTGATCCAAGTGAAAACATCAATGTTTCTGTTCAGACACTCAATTATTTTCTTCTTCAGCTCGGGATCTAACTAGGTACCCGCCTTAGTAGTTTTAGTAGGGTGACCCAACTCGATCGTGAAGAATTCCTCGTTGGGGGCTATCCATTCCTCCGACCCTCCAATTCCTTCCTCTATCCTCCTCTTTCCCACTACTTCTTGGTTGGCCACATCGGTCTTTCATTGCTTCTCCTGCTTTAGCTTTTGTACACAACATATCCTTGAGGAACTTTGGTTTTCTCGGGCTTGCCCAAAGGGAACTTCATCCTCAAATGATAAGTTGATGCTACCACTTGAAACGCTGTAAGGGTTGCTGGGCCCAAAATTATGTTATACGAGGAGGGGACATCCACTACCAGGAAATTAACCATCTTTATCTTTGTCCTTGGCTCTTTGCCCAAGGTGACTGGAAAAGAGACCTGGCCCACAGGGCTCACGATGTCCTGGCGAACCCATGGAGTGAAGTGTTGACCCTCTTCATTGGCATGCTTCATACGTCCATCTGGGCTAGGGTATTTAGGAAGAGTACATCAGCCGAGATTTTCGTGTCCACGAAGACCCTCTATACATTATAATTAGTCATAGTAGCAGGGATGGCAAAGGAACATCGTGCGGAAAGTGCACCTCTTTCAGGTCTTTGAGTCTGAATGCAATAGATGGTCCAGCCTGCATGCTCTCGGTTGCGATTGACATTATCTGTGATTTCTTAGCATAAACTTTTCTTGCTCGATTAGGCTGTACTTCAGATAACCCTTCCGAGATCATGTGGATGGTTCCTCATTTGGGAAGATTATTGGGGCCAGCTCTTCCACAAGCTAAGCATGGTTCCCTTTCGGTCTTTCTCCCCTGATTGCCCATGGTACTTGTTTTGGTATTCCTCTTTCTATATTTTTGTATTATTCCGAGGGGGAATATTCTGATGAGCTTGTTCGGCACTCGGTTCCTGCCTACCCCATGGCTTGTTTGTTGGGGGTCCTCTGAGTTTTACTTCCTGCCCTTTCTCTTACGAGATGCTCTTTCACTTAAACATTTTAACTCGATCTTCCCACAGAGAACGCCAATGATGTGATCCTATATTTAAAGCAAGTGCAGTAGAAAATAAGTAAGACACCACGATTTTTTACGTGAAAAACCTTCAACGCAAAGTGAAAACCACGAGGCATTGTCTAATATAAATTTTCATTATAAACGAAAATGATTTACAATGTTCCAGTACAATATTTGAGCAATTGAACAAAAATGGAATAATCAGGATGTTTGATGTCCTTGATCGAGTGAGTATGCCAAACAGAACGAGCTTTATATTTTTATTGAAGCTTTTGGGCAAAGTATCTGAATCCTTTTCTATGTGACCCAAAGCTCGTATTTATATGGCTACCTTCAGCGATTAAGGCACGCCAAATTCGGAATGTAGTCTGCCCTTGATCGTGGCATTGTTGGCTCATGACGTGTCCGAGAAAGTCGTACACCATCAATGCACGTTCATTCGTCCTCGTTGATTGGGAGTTATGTTCGAGTCTCCCGTTGTTGTTTGACCACATGGGCCGAGCAAGCACCTCCTCTACTCGGATATTTCTTGTTTGGCACTGACATGAGATTTTACCCGAGGAAACGCATTCTTCCTATGGCGTCAAGTTTTATTTTCAAACATCTTAAAATTTGTTTACAAGATTTTATAGGTTTTCTCAAACACAGAAAAGTTGCAATTTGTTATTTTTTTAATTTATTAAAAAATTGTATTTATGAGCTCGTGCGCTTAGTCCACATGGTTCGAGCTCATCTCCCCCTTTGAGAGCGACTCGAGTTTGAATTCCGCCGAGCGCGGAAAAAAATATTTGCCCTTCCCAACTCAAAAAAATATTTTTGTATTTATTATTCAAATCAGTAACACTGTGTTTGGTTGAATAAAAGAGGAGATTTGGAATTGATTTGGAATTCCAAAAAAAAATAAAATAGTATTTAAGAATTGAATTTGATACTAAAAATAATATTATTTGATATTAAAAAAATTTCATATTACTTATTCTTTAAATGCATTATTTATTAATAGCATTTATGAAAATATTCATATATTGTTTAAGATATAGAATAAAAAATATTTTTAAAGAGGAAGAAAACCTATATTTTTAATAAAAATAGTTTTTTGTTTTATTTATAAATGAAGTAACAAAGTTCGTCAATAGAATTTTTTTAAAAAAACAATGGCTAAATATTGATAAACGCTGTCGGAACCCTCCTATTATTTGTCAACATTGGGCCTCAACAAACCCGAGCACAGGTCCGCAAAGAGTTCCTTAAAGCCCGCATCAGGAAACTTCTCGACGATCGAACCCTGTACACGTAACCGACTTACATTTAACAGTTAATTAATTTTAATTTAAAAGTATCGACTTCTTACGCGTAGATCAACGATTCATACGTTGTAAACCTTTACGGAGAAAAATGTCGGGAACACATTTTGATATAAGGATGTTAGTTGTTATAAGGTATGTTGGTTCAATTTCTGGTGTGTGAAGTTGGCGACTTGAAATCTTTTGTGTTGTTCCAGCTTTATTTCTTTGTTTTGCATTTCTTTCGACTTAGTTATCGTGTTTCTGGGATCCAGGGTTTAGCTTAGCTAGCATTTTCAAGTTCTTAAACACCTGTCCCAGCTTTTCATTGTTTGATTTTTATTTTTTGGCTGGTGTAGGGGTAGTACCGTAGTAGTTTATGGATTTTATGCATGTTAAATGCAGAAAAAAATGTGGGTTGTGGTAACTGTTGTGCTGCAGTAATTATCTAGTAAAACTTCTATTTTTTAACGGTCGTTTATAAATTTCAATGCTTTTTTGTTTGCCCAACTCGCCCCCTTGGTTCGTCCCCTGCTTGTTCATATGAGGATTTCCCTCTTCAAAATTGCTTTTTTATGTCAAAAATGAGCATTCTTCTGATAGAGATTTCATCCAACGGAGTGGCTATGTAAGTTGGACAGACTTGGTCTCAGCTTCAACTTAATTAGAGGTGATTGTTCACATTGCCAACAATTGAGTTGCTTTTGTTAGATATGTGATATTATGATGTGTTGCTATGGATTTCCATGTTCCTTATCTCAGATATTGGGTTCTGAAACTTCATCTACTCCTTAAGACTTCGATGCCTTCCCATTGAGTGATGATAATGATACTTTACCTGTAACTTGAGTTGTTTAGCATTTAGCAGTGAACCTCTCCATAGCCTTATTGACTTACATCAATTTTGCTACTTTTTGGTGAAATATCTAGAATTCCCTAGTAGGTGGACTTGTATAATGGGGTGAAGAATTGGTTTAATTTGTGCACTAGGTATTTTTTTTGATTGAACAGAAAACAATTATCTGTTTGGTTTGGTCATATATGATGCATTCGCCATGTTTTGGTTGTGATTGGATTCAAAAGCAGTGATTTTATCATATTTGTTTACAGGACTAGGTATTATCACCTGCTCTATTAATTTGGCTATTTTGTGGTGTCTGTCACATGGACTTCTTCTCTGTCACTTGATGCAAGGTTATTACAAGAATATTGAGCGCTCGGGCATTAGATTTTCCCTTATTGTTTCTGGTTATTCTGTTTGATTGGATTACTAAATCTATTCATTATGCAGAAATGATTTTTCATTCGATAAGCCATCCTGCATCAAAGAACAGAGTTCAATGCTTCCTTGTTTTAGACAACAACCGCCGCCGCCGCCGCCACCACCACGCCTGCAAACAGAAAATAATCATATTTCATCTCCATCTTCTCAAGGTGAAGTTCAGATTTTAATAAAAATAATATAAAAGCAATACGATAGAAATCAAGTCCTGCATGAAATATCAGTAAATGAAGCACTTGAATTAGAAGGAAGTTACTCCATCTTCAATTGGGATTCTCTATGCCAGCTCATTATTCCATGCTGTTTCTTTTCGTGTGTTGCACTTCTTTAAATTGTATACTATATATTTAACTCTGAATTTGTATCCAGGTTGTTCTGCGGATAATACACCAACATCAAGTGTCCAGCTATCGCCCACTGTTGACCTTAGTCGAGAATACACACTTGCTATTAAAACGTTTTCTTATAAAGAGATTCTAAGAGTATTTGATCGCAGTAGTTCTTTTGATCGATATTTTGACATAGAACATGTACAGTACTTCAAGGAACCTCCTGTTTTGGAACATATTCTTCGACCTAGCCATGAGCATGTTGTAGAGGCACTTGCATTGGTTCGGCCCAACCCCCTAATTGAACTCATCACCGCCTACTTTGAACACAGTGAGGATGCGTCTCGTTCATGCCTCCTTCTCTATCGGAGTGTACGCCAAGCTCGACTCCTTTATGCCCCTATTCATAACTTCCTTCACGACCTTCCTCTCGAGTTTAATTCCGATTCATTTTCCCTCTCCCATTCCCAATGCAACTTGGGGTTTAACATCTTTCTCGAGTTTTACAGCATCGAAAACCCCTTTTCTCCCGATCCCCACAACTTCGGAAATATCCGTCAAGGTTTCACCGAGCTCAGAGATCAGCTCAATCAACACCTCAAAAAGTCACGAACGAGGGTCCATCTTTTCCGTAACTGCTCAACTGGATCCGCCTTGTGTATGGTTGCAGCAGGTGTTGGAGTGGCCATATCGGCTATAGCCATAGCTAGCCATGCCCTTGTTGCACTTGTTGCGATCCCGATATGCCCTGCCATTCTTCCATCCTATATTATTAAGACCGAAATGGTCCACCTAGCTCAACTGGATGCTGCAGCAAAGGGTGCTTATTTCCTTCGCAATGATCTAGACACTATAGTTCACCTTGTGGATCGTTTATATACTGTTCTTGAGAACGACAAGCTAATGGTTCACATGGCTCTGGAGAGAGGTGTGGACCGTTATCCGGTTCAAGAGGTGTCGAAACAGTTTTGGATAGACCGCTCAAATATTCTGCGGCAGCTGGCAGATCTTGAGGAGCATTTGTTCCTTTGTTTTGCTGCTATTAATCGGGCCAGGTCCCTTCTTCTCCACGAGATACTTCCATGCCAAAATAATCAGCCTGGCTGATTTTTCGCCAAGTAAGCTAATTTTAAGCTGATTCCTGTTTTGAGCATTGAAACTTTCATAGGATCATATCTGTACACCGACTCATGCTTCCGCATGTATTACAAGAAAACTGACATTGCTTCAAATGAAACAAATCAAGCTGAATAACCCTCTTATTTTCATATTCGAGCTTGAGCTTGAACTTTTTTGCCAATTTGTAGATCGGTTGAAACTAGAAAACATTATCATTTTAAGCTCAAATGCAGCTTGATTGAGATTTCTGTGTTGAGCTTGATTCATTTGTTTGAATTTGGTTGTCGATCTCTATTATATTGTACCATCAATTTGGCTCATGTAATTATAACATGTATGTACCAAATACTAATGTTAAATCTCGTAAGAAGCTCGGTTGCTATTCAATCAAATACTTTAGGCTTAGTATCTGGCTCCAGATATATTAAAATAAATTCTGAGTTCAAATTTGATTCGAGTACATTTATATTAGAACAGGTTTTTGCTTGGTCAGCTCGATTCATTTGCATCCTATGCTAACAGATGGATTTGCCAACACTCCACAGCCCATACATTTGCAAGGACCATGGTTCGCCGTCGTGGGACCGGTGCCCAGAATGGAGGTGATTGTTCCAGTTTCAATGAAATTTATCGGAACGGTCACGCCGCGGATTTTTAAAAATAATATTAAAAAATTCAAAAAGATTGAATATTTTGAAAAAAAAATATTTTTCGTCCAACAACAATTAATCATTTAATCTCAATAAATTGAGATAGACTATTTTAATCTTCTTAATTAATAAATAATATTTATTAATAAATTTATTCTCGATATACACTTTATTAAAATATAAATTTATCCTCGATATATACCTAATTTTCCCAATCATAACAAAACTATTATATCTTCAAATCATAATATTAATAAAAAATAAAATTAATTAGTTAATTTGTAAAATCACTAACTCTTATACAATTTACTAAAACATGAATTTATCACTAATATCTCATAATATTTTTTATCATTTTATTTAAAAACAATCGAATTATTTCATAAATCATTTAATTATAAAATTATTAAAATACACATAACAATTTATCTAAATAATTAACCACCATTAGTATATATCTAACAACTTTTATATTTCCAAATTATTAATATCTTTTCAGATTAATAAACGTTCTTTTTAAAAAATTTAAATCCATTAAACTTCTTTTAAGTAAATACAAACAAGAAAACTATAATTTTATACCCAAAATATAATTACTTCATCTCACTCCATCCTTCATTTCGTTCATCACCACTCTCTCCTTCGTTCCATTGAAAAATTCATGTCTAAATCTTATATACACTTTATTAAAAGATCAATTTATTCTCAATATATACTAAATTTTCACAATCATGTCCAAATTATTTTATATTCAAATCATAATATTAATTAAAAATAAATTAACTAAATATAATATTTTCATTTAATTTCTAGTTAATTAAATTTTTAAATAATTTGTAAAATTAATCTTATATACACTTTATTAAAACATAAATATATCATCATATCTCTGAATATTTTTAAAAACTGAAATATTTCACAAATAATTCTTAAAATTTATTATTTGAAAACATAATATAATTTATGCACATTTCGTACTTTATTTTTTGAAAAAAAGTTATTTATATCAATACATTTTTAAAAAAAAATTTTGAACAAAAAATTAAATAACAAACGCGCAAACTTTACACGTTTCTTAAAGTAGGTTAATAACATTTTTTTTACCATTTTTTTAATTTTTATAATTAAACCATCTCTCTCCTTTCCATCTTCTCCAACACGCTTCAACACACGGCACACTCGTTTTTTTTTCACGGAAACGAATCGGCCGTTCCACCTCCGCAAAACCGCCGTTCCACCTCCGCAAAACTGATTTATCAGCGATTTCTTGTCTTAGAACGCCGTTACAGTGCAACCCCGTTCACAATCTGGAACTTTGCCGGTTTCGGAACGGCCGGAACCGATACCGATTTTGCAAACCATGGCAAGGACACTTTCATAGACCTACTCTAATTCCTTACTTGTCCAGAACGGCCGTTCCGATACCGACTTTGCAAACCATGGCAAGGACACTTTCATAGACCTACTCTAATTCCTTACTTGTCCAGGTTGGAAGGTTTTGGCCCGATGGAAACGTCGAGGAGGGAACAAAATCCATTGATATTGACGCTCACATCCTGTTGCAAGAAGCTGTGTGGCCTGAAACCTTGTATTACTCTCTGTTGTAATGAGACGGAAGGAGCAGCATTTTTGAGTATTTTCTGACCAATATTGGATCAGAGATTTGTTACCTGGAAATTTCTCTGTGAATCTATTATGGTTCAGATTAATGTCGGTTTTTGGAATTTCCTTTTCCAAGAAAAGGACTGAATGATCATCTGACTGCCTTGTTAATCTAATTCGTTACGACGTGTTGTCGATTTTTCAATGGAACAGATATGTGACGGAACATTCTCTTTTATCTTTTATTCTTCAGTTTTGGGTTTCAGAAGTATGTGTCTTCAGAATGTAGGCAATAATACTTGGTCCTCATTTGCACGCATTGTGTGCAAATACATTTTTTTTTTTTTAAACTATTATGATAATTGTAAATTTATTTTTTAATGGCCTTTGAGATATAATAATTTTTTTTCAAATTGATTATGTAATTTAATAATTCCTCCGACATATTTTTTTTGATATTATTGTGGTGATCTTAATTAGCAGTGGTCCTGCGGTCATTTATCATATTGAACATCTTTGTTATTTGACTAGTCATGCGAAGTATTATGTTAAGTTCGCATTAGATCATATATTCGGACACCCTCAATATATTATATATAGATATAGATACTTCATGAAGAATTTTGATTTTTGTTTTCCCACTCCATTGGGTTCCCGGGAAACAACATATCACCACTCTGGCTCTAGAAGTAATTTGTAAAATGGTTATTTTGAATTTTTTTGATTTGGTTCAATTTATGTTCTCTCTATGAGATATAGTGAAAAAAATGAACTAGAAAGGGATGATCGAGTGTTAAATTTGTAAAAATCATGTTTCCATCTTGGAAACAATCATCGGTTCTAACAATTGATGAAAAAATAATTGTATCGACTTACAATTAATAGAAATTGAACATGTGATATTAACTTTGTTATCAATCGTAGAATCGGATATTTGTCTGTTTATCAAAAGAAAAATTGATATAAAAATATGACTCAAATATGTACCAGTGCAGCAATCCAAACTTATAGTTCAATCTTCTAATGGCAAGTTTGTCCCCCATAAAAATAATAGTTAAAGCTTATGACGATGTAAAGCAAAAATTTAATAAATCAATGAGCGTGATCTGACTAAACATAAACGATATTCATCAACTTTCAGAAATATGAAGTCTAACTTCAAATTTTATATTCGCACTCGCACGGTTTGTTTGATGATGCCCTTAAGGGTAGTGTCCTTAGGGCATCATCACCATTCATTTAGAATCTTTTTTTAAAAAAGAAAAAAAAGATTCCATATGGATGATAGATGATGCCCCTGGGAACAGTGCCCTTAAGGGCAGCAACAATGAACCCACTCTCACAGATGAGAGTTAGATAAATCCAACAAAGTTGAACAATAACTGACACTCATTTTTGGACACGTATTTACTTTAGTTAATAATTAATAAATAATCTCCCTTCATCCCAATTCATCCTCCTTCTCCATATCCAATAACCCATCAGGCCATCATTCATCCCCACATTCTCCTCCTTTTTAATCACTGCGATATTCAATTGGTTGTACAGATTTATAACTCCATTTTTTAAAAAAAAAAAAACACAATTCTAGCTGTAAAGATTATGAGCCAACCCACTTTGTACCCACTAAAGAAATTATGCTAACCGGCCATATTTAACTCTATCTCACTCTCTCTCTGTCCTTTTCTTGTATTAGCAGATCAGAAAGAGGTAACAATCAGACAGCATAGTCACGATGCTGATGGAACTGTAACGCCGAGGTTTTTCCATGAGCAAGATTTGTAAGATCCAAAATCTCTCTCCTCTCTCTCTCTCTCTCTCTCTCTGTAGGTTATTTGGTTGTATTCTGATTTTTGCCGCAGGTCAGCGACATGCCTAAAGTGAATCTTGGTACAGATAATGTTGTTTAAAATTCATTAGTATCTTAGGAAAGTAGCAAGCAAAAACAACAAATGGCTTTGTATTAGAAATGTCGAGGCGAGATTTATAATCTCTGTCCTTAAGACAATATTGCCCCGCTACGGTGCTAACGGTTTACTTTGGCAATTTGTCTCCCAAGATACAACGACTATGATTTGTGATAGGAGCACTCCAAATCACAAATCCTTTAAACCACAAAGGTCTAAAAATGCTCAACCATAACAATCATGAAGACTCACAAAATTTCTCAAATTTTGATATTCAAATATGATGTGAATTTCCAAAATTGTCCATTAATGTTGGGGTGCATTGTTTCATGATTAGATGCTTCCAAATTAAATGGTGTGTCCATTCATGTTGGGGTGCAATGTTTCATGATTAGATGCTTCCAAATTAAATGGTGTGTCCATTCATGTTGGGGTGCAATGTTTCATGATTAGATGCTTCCAAATTAAATGGTGTGTCCATTCATGTTGGGGTGCAATTTTTCATGATGGATGCTTCCAAATTGTGTCTCTTGATGACACCACTTGGTATACTATATATGAAACAACCTTTGAATGAATTAAACATGGAATTTGAGTAATTCACATCATATTTGAAGATGGAATTTGAGTAATTCACATCACGTTTGAAGATGAAATTTTGGAAATTCACATCATATTTGAAGATCAAAATTTGAGTAATTTTGTGAGTCTTCATGATTGTTATGGTTGAACGTTTTTAGACCTTTGTGGTTTAAAGGATTTGTGATTTGGAGTGCTCCTATCACAAATCATAGTCGTTGTATCTTGGGAGACAAATTGCCAAAGTAAACCGTTAGCACCGTAGCGGGGCAATATTGTCTTAAGATTGTTGTTTAAAATTCATTGGTGTGTATCTTAGGAAAGTAGCAAGCAAAAACAACAAATGGCTTTGTATTAGAAATGTCGAGGCGAGATTTATAATCTCTGTCCTTAAGACAATATTGCCCCGCTACGGTGAACGGTTTACTTTGGCAATTTGTCTCCCAAGATACAACGACTATGATTTGTGATAGGAGCACTCCAAATCACAAATCCTTTTAAACCACAAAGGTCTAAAAATGCTCAACCATAACAATCATGAAGACTCACAAAATTACTCAAATTTTGATATTCAAATATGATGTGAATTTCCAAAATTCCATCTTCAAATATGATGTGAATTACTCAAATTCCATCTTCAAATATGATGTGAATTACTCAAATTCCATTTCTAATTCATTCAAATGTTGTTTCTTATAGTATACCAAGTGGTGTCATCAAGAGACACAATTTGGAAGCATCCATCATGAAAAATTGCACCCCAACATGAATGGACACACCATTTAATTTGGAAGCATCTAATCATGAAACATTGCACCCCAACATGAATGGACACACCATTTAATTTGGAAGCATCTAATCATGAAACATTGCACCCCAACATGAATGGACACACCATTTAATTTGGAAGCATCTAATCATGAAACAAGGCACCCCAACATGAATGGACACACCATTTAATTTGATTCAAATTTCCAACAGATAATTCATAATTGTAGTTTTTAAGTTGAACAGTAAAAAATGCCAATGTTTTTCCCTGAGATTTTTTAATGTCTAAAATCATTTATTGTCTCTGTTTTTTTTTGTTTTTTGGTTGTAATTTTGATTTTGGTCTCTAATATCTTCGAATTTTGTGCTTATTACCTCAAAAGATTCAGTTTTTACTTGCAGCACAGTTGAGCGACATTCGATGCCGAAATACAAAATAATTGTAGTTTTAAGTTAAACAGTAGAATGCCGAGGAAAGGTCATAGAGGGGCGATAATGGAGGGTAAATTAGTACCCACCAAGATCCGGAAAAGGGGATGCTCATCCTCTTCATCTACATCTTCAAGAATTCACAATTACAGATTGAATAAGCGAGCCATTTTGGTGGGCAAGAATCGGGCCGGGCTTGGTATTCGGCATGGAGGATCCAGATCCACCACGTCAGTGCCTGTATGGAGAACTAGTCCTTTGAGGTGCGCCATTGAGTCTCCCAAGTATTCTCAGAGTGCAAAGTCCACCGGGCCGGTATCAGTGAGAAGGCTTGGAGCCACCCTGTGGGGAATGAATGATATGCCTTCGTCGAAAATGAGTGAGATCAATTTGGAGACGATGAAGCAGCAGCGGAAGATGGATGGAGTAAAGATGGTCTAAGAGGGAAAAATGCAGCCTGGATGGGGATTGCACTTGGGATCACGGCATTTTCCACCGCATTTGTCGGATCCCCTTCGCACAGCCCGAGTCTTTCGGAGGTGGGATGCTGGTATTTTGCTTTCGTTGCCTTAAATGTGTGTTGAGTTATTTGGATGTTCGTTTCTTCAAGGTTTTTATCAGTAGAAACTCTTTCTGCTTCCCTTCTTTCCTCTTACCAGCGTTCGGTACAGAAGGTGTTATTTTTGTTATGATGGCTTTAGGTCCCTGCTCACTTCCTATTATGTTCTGGATCAGTTTTAATTTCATTAATGTTGCTTTATTTTGAAAAAAAAATAAAGACCTGTTTTCATTTTCTATAGGTTTGATTTTTGTTTTAGTCTAAGAAAGAAGAAAGTACTTCTTTGCGAATGGCTTGCCATAGCTCTGAGATGACTCCCGTATTAAACAAGGTCTGAGGGTGCTCCTCTTAATCAAAGTTAAAAGGTTGTCTATGTGAAGTTCTCATTGGTGTAGAGAAGAAAGATTGTCTTCGTGCGAATTGTTAATAACATTAGTTAGTGGATTGCTCAAATCACACAATTCCTGGTAAATTTGCTTGATGCAGATTCAATGAGTTGTTATATGGTAAGTTTTCGACTGATTTTCACATTGGGTTCAAAAATAAATTGTTGAGGAAACTATTAGCTGGATGTTCGCTTGATGACACAACCTGATCATAAGATTTATTGAAAAGCAATACTTACTCCTGCTATCTCGTGTAATTGTTTATGTGGCACATCAATCGAAATATAGTGTTTGGCTACATGACGATTTCAAAGATCTGAGCTGCATGATTACCTTTTGTAGCTTTTGGTATATCGACAAACAATTTGGTGTTAAAATCTCAACTTGATTGGGTTCCCATGTTTCCGTGCGTCAAATGACCTTACACCTATTTCTCGTGCGCCAAGGAAGAAATAATACTTGTTTACCTTAAGTTTATATCCATCAGAGGATACAACAAATCCAAATTCAAACAGATTTTACTTTACTTTCAATCCCCTGTCCTTGTTTTGTTGTAGTATGCTCTCCGAGTTCCAATTTTAAACTGAAATGAATTTCTTTCTTATTTTCTTCTTCTTCTTTTTTATTAGTAATTTTTGTCTTTTGTAGAAAATGGATCGATCTAGAACAGGTAGTCAACAGAGAAGAACTCCTTCAATTTCTCAAAGGCTTCGGTATGCAGACCAAAGTGTTGGAGCTCTTCATTCTATTAGCAATGCGAGTTTCATGGAGGTAAAATGATTTTTCCTACCTGATAATCGATATTTATTAATTTCAAAAATTTGTGCATCTCCAGTTATACTTTTCTGGTCCCTTTTTCTACTATTTATATGGAGTCCACGAGATGGCCTTTGGAAATTCGCCAGGAACATTCACATGTAAGTATGAATTTCAGATAGAGACAGGATCCCGAACCCCAACCTCAAGTGGATCAGTTAGTGGTAATAGGAACCGTTTAGAGGATGCAAGTAACGCTCTGACTACTTCTAAAGAGCTCTTAAAAATCATCAACCGAATCTGGGCTCAGGCTGATCCACCTTCATCTGGCATGTCTCTTATCTCAGCACTTCATGCCGAGCTAGAGAGAGCTCGTCTTCAAGTTAATCAATTTATCCAAGAATTTCGGTCTGATAAAAGAGAGATAAACAATCTCATTAAGCGTTTTGCTGAAGAAAAGGGATCACGGAAAAGTAAAGAGCAGCAAGCTGTGGAAGCTGCGGTTGAGTCTATTGCTGGTGAACTCGAGATAGAGAGAAAGTTAAGGTGGCGACTTGAGAGTTTGAATAAAAAACTTGGGAAAGAATTAGCAGACTTTAAGGCTTCGTTCTTGAAGGCAGCTAAAGAGTTGGAAAGCGAGAAACGAGCTAGGGAAATTACCAAACAAGTGTGTGATGAATTAGCTAGGAATATTGACGAGGAGAGGGCCGAAGTTGAAATGCAAAAATCTGATTCTGTTAGACCATTTGAGTCTAAGAATCAATTTGAGGATAAAAATTCTTCCATTAAGAAGCTAAGGAAACAACTGGAAGGTTTCCTCCGAATAAAACGAGACAAAGAAGTTGATGGGACGTATTTAAGTAAGTCTAAAGCTGGTTCTCATCAGAATGAGCAAGAAGAAGGAAGTGGAATAGTAGTAGATCCCACAGAGAGTAAAGAAGACTCCGGAGAAAGTGTTCTTCATTCTATTGACTTGAACGCGAATAATAATAACAATAATAAAGGGTACAAGTGGGCTCGTGCCTCTGCTGTTGATCGTGAGTCTATGAAATTGGTGGTTAACAATGAAATCATAATTCGAAACTCTGTCTCTGGGCATGTTTCTTGGAGGAACGGTTCTATCCAAAGAAGTGTAACGGATTGTGTTGAATCTGGCATCCAAGATGTGCGTAGTCCATACTTGGGAGAAGGTATAGACAGGGCAAGATTTCTGCTCGAGAACCAATCTCAAAACCGAAGCCATCTTGACGATAATTATAAACACAAATCTGTCAAGGATCTCAAAGATCACATGCTATCAAGTTCTAAGTTGCCATTGGCCAGAGACTGTCACAGTCCATCAGAACACAATGAACAACTATGGTCTTCGCAGGATCCTTACTCTGTGATTCAGGAAAAATCACGTGTCATTCAAATGACCAGTTCAAAATCAAAGATGGCAGATGCCAGAGGGGAAATCCAGAGTGCTAGGAGATCCAAATGGTGAGTTTTCTGCTGTATTACAATTGCTTTCCAGAAATGCAAGATAATTCAAGACTTTGAAACAATTCTAATATTCTCGAAGTGGTACATTATTGTACCCCTAAACTTGATCAACAAATCCAAGAAGTTGACATCTTGTTAAGTCACTCTCCTCGTGTACCCAATCTATCTCTAAAGTATTTGTATTACCGCTAAGCATTTGGGGGGAAAAGCGGTTTTATAGGAAGTTATGCTAATTTAAATGTGAAAAATGGTTGTACAGCAGCATATATTGAAACAAGTTGAGCAGTTTTAATAGTTTTCTGTCATCACTTGTGTGATGCTTTCTAACTGAATACACTCTCTTACTTCCTCGTGCTGTCGGAAGCTTCAATGCTAGCATCGATAGACTTTTGATCAGGCGAATCGATGGTAGCAGATGGGTACTACCCACCTGTTTACATCGAACTAGTCCATGTGGTCAAGTCATGTTTATTTCTAACTTAGAGCAGCTGTTCAATGAATGAAACTAAGATGTGGCCTCCTGTCAAGACAGAATGTGTTTCTTGTTATCTATACTATATATATAAAGCAAGAGGCCGGTGAAATCTCCCAGAATAATTTTTTTATTTTTTTTATTTCAAATCCTAATTTAAAGGAGAAAATATCAGTAATATATTTCGAATTATTTAAAACAATCTATTAATTTTTTTGACTTTTGTTTTATTTTTTTTTAATATTTTCTTTCTAATAACTTTGAACGGCATATAAATTTATGCCTTATATTCTATTTTGCAGAGAATTACCAAACTCTATTATGTAACCAGTTAAATGAGATATTATCAAAGAGTTGAAGCAAGTGAGGATCATTTAGTCCTCATCGGTTGGCTTGAGTCATCGAGGTCTTAGAAGAGGTGTCAATGTCCTTTTAAAATCAAAATTTAAAAAAAAAATTACAAAACAAAACAAAAACAAATTTTATGAAATTTGAGAATTAATTAAAATTGTCCTTAAAATGATAGATACTTTTTTTTTCCTCTTATTATTTGGCTCTAAAATTATGTTAGCCTTATGCTTTCTTGAGTATATATAAAGTTTTTTTCAAAATTGGGTACTTATCCTGGATTCTCTCTTAATGAATGAGAAGTCTCACATCTCGACATTCCATCTGTGGCTACTAATTCAATTGAAAAAGTTTATTTGATGATATACCGTGCACCAACATTGGCCGGCGGCTGGATTTTTTTAATGTTATTTCGATTTTGTATCCAACTAGGTTTAGTACTAAGTTTGAGCGAGTGTCAATCTGTAGAGACATAATTTGTTAGTATTGAATAAATTTCTACTTTTTTTCTCGCCACAACACCCATTCTGGGACGAGTAGGAACAGGAATTCCTAATTCTTACATGAATAATGAAATTCAAAAAAGAAAAAAACAAGGAAATTAGTGCGAAAAATGAGAATGAATATGGTAATTACAATAATTTTTTTATATTTTTTAATATCAAAACCGTTTTAGTCCCTATTATTGTGGCCCAAAACCATGTGAGTTTTTCAATTTCTAACAATGACTTAACCTAAGATCAAGATCAAGAGTGTTTAAGATTTATAAGTTAAGCGATCTTTTATCCACGTTGCAAAATGAGATGGACAAAAATGCTTTTGTTCATAAAGATCCGTTCAAAAAAGGCGTAAATTAACCCAATAATAGCTATAGATAATTTCGTATTTCAATATATATACTATAATATCTCACTTAAATCAGGATTAGTGGAGATTAAAGTGAAAATTGTGTAATTTAGTACAAGATAACATCGATTTGGGTTGAGAAGACAATCCAACTCAGTGCACTACGACCTTCGAAATTTCTAATTATTTGGTTGGTTGGAAGAAAACAATGTTAGCTTGAAATATGGACGTTACATGATGTCCTTATACAATTAATTTCCATTAATTATACACTACTAATTTTCTTCTCAGCATTGATAAGCTCAAATCATATAGATTTAAGGATTTTTTTTTGTCTTATTTGTATTTATTTGGCATTTTTATCACTATTTTATGTTTGTTTCGTCTTATATTTTGTTAATCATATGTTTTACCAATTTGTGGAGAAAAACTTAAATATGAAAAGAAAGTAAAACAATTCAAGTCACATAGGAAGGATCACAAAAAAATAAATAAATAAATAAAAGCTCACGGATCATAAAATAATATATCAGCGCCCCAAAGCCAACAAAATCTATGAACTTGGTCAAATCTCGAAAATCGAAGAGATGGAGATCTTATCTTATCTTTCAATGTGAAGAAACTATTTATAAAAAGGAAATAAGATAGGGGAATGATTTTCACCAAAATTTTGATAAACTTTAGAGGATCATTGAAAAATTGTTGAAAATGAAAGATCATGCAATCTTGGAAACTTTGGGTACTTGCTCTATTTAAGGGGAGATATAGCCTATGACTTGGGATATTAGTCCCTTGACTTTTGCATAGATTTTTGGATACAATACTTGTACTATAGAGAGAAGATAGAAGGGACTTCTTGCATTTTGTTTTTTTGTTTTGAAAAGAATACTTTTGCATCAACTTGGAGGACACACGGCAACAAGATTGAAGGCCTGGAGGAGAATTCAACTGTATCAAAACACACCAATTCACTAAGATTCTTTAATCCCGGGGAGGTTTCTATCTAAACGATTGGTTAGGGTGGGTGGCCAGTTCACAACCAACTTCAGCTAACTTGAGCTACAGTAACTCTGATTCTTGAAATGATTGCACCGAGAGATTACAACGAGTTTGTTTAAGAAACCAAGAGTAAGACGCTCGAACTAACATGTTCTGAAACTGACTAAACAAGTTAAAATCATTTATCAAAATATGCAAGTAAAACAGTACAGAAAGCAAATGCACATATATTTTTTTATGGAAGTTCGAATGTGGTGTAGCCCTTTCTTCCATTTCTTCCATTTCTCGAAGGATTCATTAGAAGACTTTGATTTGTACAGTCACTCTTGTACAAACTTATTATACCAAGATCACTCTATGATCTAAACTCCTAGCTTCACCAGCTGAGGTCACATTTATAGCTGGGAACACAACATATTATTTATTATCTACATGCATAGACCCTATTAAAACAACGCGTCTAATAGTTACAGACTTCAGTCATCTATTAAGCCCATCATTCTGGTACGCAGCGCCTAAATCTGGTATGTGCTATCATCTAGCGGATATGTCTTTTGAAGCTCCTCATTGTTGAATCTCTTCGAATTTTTTATATTCTTCATTGCTTGTTGTAAATCTCTAAAGGATTCTCTCTCTTCGGTGTGCATTTATAGTTTTCAACTTGATTTGTCCGTTAGATACATAAATATACCCGTTGGAAAGTATATGTGCATTTCTCACTTTCGCAACGATCATATTTACTTGTCAGCTATTGTATGCAACTCAGTTGTTCAGTATCTGTCATGCTAGGTCTTCGTCTATTAAGATGTATTGTTGTAGAACCGATCTTCATCTATTCTGCTCTGTTGGTGACCTTGATGGTATGCATCGGTTCAGCTCTACCTGTTGCAATAGCCTGGTTGAGTACTCACTTGGTTATCCAGCTGGACTAGTTACATCCGCTTTATCGGGTCGGTTCAACTCCGTTAGTCTGTTATTTTGCTCAAGCCCTATTGATCGTCAGTTGGTTTGGATTGAGAAATACTGCTGATCAATCAACTTGTCCAGATCCAGTTGGCCTAGTTTCCACTAACTTAGTTGACTAGTTTTGCAGGTCACTCCAACTATCATGACTGCTCTGGTTGTTTTATCCTTCCAACTACACTGGTTTGCTCTAGGCGATCATCAACCATACTACGCAGTTGATAAATATATCAGCAACACAATAACAGAGTTTGTTAACATTAAAACCACGTTTAATCGGGTTCACAAAACCCAACACTATCTATATATGACACAATGAAATTCAATAGAGTGACCACCGGATTGGTTGAATTATTCATAAACGAGAATTCCCACCGACTAAGATGGATAAGCTGTGTAATAACATCACTTCATTCAAGCAGAAGGACAATGAGACAATGTATGATGCTTGGGCGAGATTCAAGAAAATGTTGAGGATGTGTCCTCAACACAATATACCGGGTTGGCAACAAGTTCAGACTTTTATAATGGTGTGGAGCCTTCAATACATTCTTTGTTGGATGTCATAGTTGGAGGATCAGTTGTCAATGATCAATTTACTCAAGGGATAGTTATAGAGGAGCAGCAAATGTTCAATGATGACGAAGTGAACTTTTTTGAGAATCATGTGCAACAGCAATACAATCCTTATGGTTCCATGTACAATAAGGATGGAAGGATCATCCTAACTTTTCTTATCAGAATACTGAGAACATGCTGAACCCGCCGAAATTTCCCATGCAACAAAAAATATCACAATAGCCTACACCACAACAAGCTAGACCTAAACAAGGAGCAATGATACTTTCAATACCTCCAGAATTCAAGTCAGTGGAACAGAGGTAGAGTTTAGAAGATGTGATGCGACATACATAACGGGGATTGAAGCAAGGCTACATAATCAAGATGCGATAATGCGCAGGTTGGACTCTTGTCTTGTTTATGGTTTATGGAGTGTTTCTCTTTTCCTCCTCCAATTAAGGACGTTCTTCCATCAATTGAATAAAAGAAGAAAGATTGGCCAGCTTCGCCGGATCGATAGCAGTGTGAGGGTGGTCGTAGATCAGAGCTCAGAAGATGATCGAGGCATTCGATCGAATAGCTGAACTCAAGCTAGGAACCTAAGGAAAAACCCATGTGGAATCTCGCCATATGTACACTGAGTCGACAGGGTCGGTTTTTTGTGGGGAATAAGCTTGTGAAGAAGCAAGTAGCCAACAAATTAGCTTCATGAGCCCATGAGGATTGCCAAGTGATAGTGAAAAATGTCAAAATGTGTTGATGCAGTGAGCATTTGAATAAGATGGAGGATGAGGCACTGAAGGGGTTGAAAGTCATCAGAAATCATAAACAAGAAGGAAGGTGAGGATAAGGCTTACTGAAAAGCTCGGAGCCAGGGATGCAATATTCTTAGGTACCCCTGTAAACTGGTCTACGGTTCTTTACACAAATCATTGGATATGGTGACAATGGCCAAACAATCCTTTGGATTGGCTGTTCCGATCAGTCGATTGAATGCCTGCACGTTCATCTCTGCAAGGCAATACACTTGAACACCTTCAAAATCATAAATGAAAAGGGTATTGCACTGTTAAAGTCCAAATGCCCTCCTCCGACACCTGTTGAGCTGATGACAGTAAAGAAAGAGCATGGGGATGAGGCAGCTAAAAAAAACAGACCGGACTGACCAAAACCACAAAAGCGAAACCTGAAAGGAGAGTTGTAGTCATTCAGACTGATTCTTATGACACCCCGTCTGAATCCGATCCCTTACCCAAAACAAAAGTACCGCCACCCAAAATGGCCAGAACACAACTCTCCAAGCCAGCCACCAAACTTCTAGCCCCCAAACCGATCTCCACCGTCTCTCCATACAGAGGCAACTCTATTCTTTCTCATTGTCGAGTAGAGGATTTACTGTACTTAAACAAAATGAAATACGTTTATGATATCATGCTTCAGTTTCGGTATCAATTTTAGTTCTTGAATATTTATGTTTCAAAAAATATGTATGTATATATGTTTTTGTCATGTTTGATTGACACATCTTTTTGCTGTGTGTTTTCCTTTCACAGATAAAATGAGACAAATTTTGAAGAAGAAGAGCATAATCAATTTTGGGGATGATGCCGGTGAAGGGTGTAGGGGTGCCCACGCTTGACTCTTCATCCACGACGACTGAGGAGGAGCGAACAGAAATAGCTTCAAAAGCATGAGGCTAAGACGGGGGGCGAATTGAATTTGTTCAGCAGGGGACGAATGTTTACCCTCTCAAAAGCATCTATGAGGGGCTGAATCAAGATTTATAGGCGGAGTTGATAGATTTCTATTAACTTTTTATAGAATCTCACATAGTTGTAAAAATATTTTCATGGACTCTTATTGAATTTTTCACTCAATTTTGTGGAATTTTTTACAAGATTTTTAACATAGAAAATTTGATGCATTTTTAGTGGATTTTCGTGAAACAAATATCTAATGTTAGTTGTTGACAATATGTTCAACATCAATCCAGATTTTTCGGGTGTAACAAATATTCATGGGTTGCTGCTTAAGCATGGGCCGAAGAAGTCGAAGTGTTTGATAGATTGCGTGAGAAAGATGATATTGTGCTTTGGAATCCTACGGTTAATGGATATGTGCATATTGGGGATATTATGCTTTGAAATCCTAATAAATTAACGGGGAAATTACATGGAAGTTCACTTTGGTGACACAAAATCTACTTAAGTATTGAGAAAAAATCTTAGTGCATAAAAAGCCAAATTGGAAACAATTGTGTTGAAATAAGTCCACTTTTCAAATTTTCAAATCAATTGGGTGTTTTATGATGACTCTTTTACCCCTCAATAGTTTGATATATTGCATTCTATCCTTTAGGCTTTTGTTTAAATTACAAAGAAGTCTATATATAATATTTAATTATCTTTTATATCCTTATATTTATAAAAAGCAACATTTAACATCGTCTTTTTACAAGTCCCCGTGTTTTGCGATCCTTTGCACAAAAATGGTATCAGAGCCTAGGTTTATTCTGGAAATACTAAGATAATATCTTGAATATTAATTTGTAACCTATACGGAGGAGACGATTCAAGAAAAATATGGACCCGAACGTTTGTTCGAAGTGTCATTCTTACAGGTGGTATTTCCAGAGATTGGAAAAACTAAATCAAAAGCATATGGCAGAAGCTCAACGCTTCAACCATAAGTGGAAACAATTACGAGGAACCGGTTTATGCACTCCAAGCATAAATCATTACAAGAAATTGGAAAGGATGGCAAAGAGGCTTCATCAAGTGAACCTCAAACTTTAGTTCCAGTTAGCCGAACTTCAGGAGGACAATCATCCTGAACACGAGGACGTTGTACCAGACCCCAATGATCCAACAGGGTCCGGACCGGAAGAATAAGATGGGTGAGCCAACCTTTCGAGAAATCGAGCCCGATTCTTCTAAGATTTCCCAAGATCTTAGAGAGATCCAAAAGACAGTGCAGCGCTATGGATATCTTCAATACCATATCCCTACACAAATCCATCAGATCCAGAGTCAGATGGAGACCATGATTAAACATCAGAAGGAGATTCTTGAAAACCTTCAAGATGTTCAATCCCGAGTAAAGGAATTGGAGTCAAGGCCCAGTCCTACAGGAAGAAGAAAAGGAGGATGGTTGCCACCATCTTACGGAACAAAACCCATTTTACACCAAAAGGGGAAAGCAGAGGAGGTCCGAAGGCCGTTAACTGAGTCTGAAAAAATGATTGCAGTCCTACGAGGAGAACCCATACTTCCCACAAAGTAATGGAAAGAATCAACCTGGAAGATCTAAGGGATCTTGCTGATTCATTTGCGGGATTAAATCTCGTAGAAATCAAGACAGGAGAGCTTGTACAAAGACCTCCACCACAAGAGAGTTTCGGGTCACACAATCCACCCGAAGGAGACCAAAGTATGCCACACATGGATGATTTCACCTCAGCAACTTTGGATCCCCCAGTAGGAACAAGGAACCGTTCCCGAAGGCCAGATATTCATCAGACGCCATTGGGAAGTCACAGCTAGATCCAATCCATCCATATGGACTTATGCTCAACATGGATAATTTGGATTTCAAAAACAAAGAACTTCTTATTGATGAATGGGCTTCAGCAATGAGAATAGCAGCAGGAACACTTGACTTAGGCAAAGAAGGATTCATTTTACTTCTAAAAATGAGTCTGGAAGGATCAGTCAAGATTGCCTGGGATCTTGGAGACCCAGGAACCAAGGAAGAATTTCTAGCCGGAGAGTCCCTGAAAGAGATCTTGGACAAGATGGCGAGATTCTTCAAAATCTGTTTCATCGGAATAAGCTACTTCGAGGGAATGGAGGAAGAAAAGGCTAAGAAATACAGACAAGCTCTAATTAGCCTAGAACTACATGACATCTGCTATGTAGATGAGTACATCAAACTCTTTACAGAGTATCGATGGAAGTCGAAGATAGCGGAGAACGATGCAGCAGAGCTGTTTTTTGTCAAAATTCCAAGCCCATGGAGAGAAATGCTTATCCAGGAGTATACACCGCATACAATCGAGACGGTGTCCAGGAGAATGTCATTTCTCAAAGTAAAGCTGGCAGAGTGGTGCTACCAAGCAAAGCTCCAGAAAAATTTCAAGAAGCTCAGAGGAATCAACAAAATGGCTCCTCTTTGTTGTACGGGAAATGATATCCCTACAATCATTGGGAACTACCCACAAAGGCGCAAGTTGAAGAAGCACAGAAGTCAACCGTATGCCCGAGGAGGTGGTTCAAGAAGAAGTAGGTCTTCATGGAGACCTAGAAAGTTCTGGTCAAAGCAGAAAGCCCGAAGCTATAGATCGGGGCAAAGGTCAGGACCAACAAGGAGTAGAATCTCATCGACAGGTTCTAATCAAGCAAGTTCTAGCAGGGCACCAACGAAGAGAACTTTCAGACGCACACCTACCCGTGCAAATGAGAGTTTCAGAGATTGTAACTGCTGGACATGCGAAGCAAGAGGACATATCTCTACAGATTGTCCAGAAAACCAAAGCCGAGGAGTCAGACAGTTCGAGCACACCAAGGAATTTGAGGATGCTGTCTATTTTCAGGATTTGGTACAGGTGTATCAATTTGAGGATATTCCCTCAGATGAAAGTATCTACGAAGAAGAGATCTATTCTGAGGATGGAGGTGAATCTAGCTCAGAATCAGAGTGAAGGAGAGTTCCTTCAGCACGTGATTAGAGAAGAGCCGTCGGGGTTTTTCTCGCATACCACTGTTTCTCATAAAACCCTTATGAGGATCATGAAAGAAGAGCCAAAGCTTCAAATGTATGATGGATTTACAATTGGAGCAATGGAAAAAGCCATGGATATGATTGGTCTTCGTAGCCGGAAACATCATATTATCCATAGGGTAACAACAGGTGAATTTGCGATCCCAATGGAATTCACGGGAAACCAGATTGAGATGCAGTTAATCCCCTACAGGGAAATCCAGGAGATTAAGAACAAGGTCAAAAGAGAAGTTGCTAACACGCTCTCATGGATTCATATTGGAGCCATTCGAGTAATCATCAAGGCAACTTTCAAAGAAGGAATTGATTCGCCCCTCAACCTGGCAATCTTTGACAAGAGAATCCCGAACCTCAAAGATTCTTGTTTAGGAGCAGTGGCAGGAAATCTGTATGCAGGAAAGATGGCCTTCAACATCTATCCGAGGATTGCATACAATTTAGGAGATCGAGACTTCAACAAAGTTCTCACTCTTCATCAAGATTTTAAAAGAGAAGATTTGATGAAAGAAGGGAACAGGCCTTACTCGATCACTTACAAAGTGTCATACGCACTCTCGAATACTCATCATTCTGAGGTATTCTTGAGAAAGGAATTCATCGAAGTCCCCAGAATCTTCGAAGACTTCGCCAAAGCAGTATTGCCGGACATCATTGATACTCCGACAATAGGAGAGATCGACATGAGGATACAAGATCAACCTGTTCTGAACAGAAGCAGGAGCCTCATGATCGAGTCAAGAAGGATGTCTTTCCAACAGGATAGGTTAATCAGCAACTATCCAGGGGAAAAATAGAAGGCAGCCTCAAGCAGAATTCAGAAAGTTCCTGATGTATTCCAAACAATAGGGAAGCTGAAATGCCCAGAAGGCTGGAGAGAAGTGCAGATAATTTTTGACATCACCGAGAAGCACAATATCTTCCCCTGCGATGTCCTATATTATTTGCAACAACCTACAGTTGGCAAATTTCAAGGAAACCTTCAAATTGGTGAAATTAATCTCACAATTGAAGGAATTGCCGGACGAATCCCCGAACAGCTTATTCTAGGGATTGAATTTCTCGAGGAACATAAACCTTGGGAAAGATTGCAAGATGGAATGGAGTTCACGGTGGAAGGAAAAAGATATCGAATCAGATGACCACCAGTCCATTCTCCATATACATCTCCATTGGGATGTTATACGAGAATTACAGGGCATAATATTTTGCAGCATACATTGACTCAGGAGCGGGAATATGCACTGCCAAGCGAGAAATCTTCCCCAAAGACGTTGGTGAGAAATTACCAGCCATTGCCGGAAGAGACTTTTCCAAACGGATCCTTATTCTTAATGAAGGCGTCCAAGGAGCGGAAATAATTATCGACGGAGCAGGCGGTACCCCATGGTACAAAGTCAAAACTCCACCTATATATTTCCATGATACCGGTGCAGATATGCTGTTAGGAAACAATTTCCTACAGACGTTCAAGAGATTCACTCAAGAGAATGAAACGAGAAGACTTATTTTCACAACTCTATGTGATCATAAGATTATGGTACAACGATTACGGGAGGCGTTTCACAGAAAATTCCCTATTCGTTTTCGCAACAAGCGTGGTGATGAAGGAAAACTTCGACACCCAAAGATGAAAGATCAGCGGAAATTTGGAGAGGCAATTCTTCAGTTCCGACAACAAGGTCCTAGTGAAAGGGAGTCACAAACTTTTGACTGGGTTAATATCATGTCTTTCAAAGAACATGATGAGGAAAGAGTAACTCCAGAAACCCTGTTGCTACTAAAAAATGCTTTACGAGAAGAAGTTACACAACCTGAATCTACCCTCGAAGAGCGAATCACTCTAGAGGATGTAAAAAGGAAGATTCGTAGGAACTACAACGAGGATCCACTGGCATGGTGGAACAAAAATGAGCTCAGAGCTACTTTGAAGGTGAAGACTGGAAAAGAAAATGAGTTTGTTAGGTACAGGCCGATCCCCATGAACCAGGAAGATCGGAAGGATATGCAGATCATACTTAAGGAACATCTTGACCTTAAGTTAATCTCAGCAGGTATTTCTCCATACAGCAGCCCAGGATTTCTGGTAAGGAATCATGGAGAAATTAAACGAGGAAAGCCGAGATTGGTGATCAACTATAAAGGGATCAACGAAATCTTGGAGTTCGACGGATATTTTATCCCAAGCAGAGAACATTTGGTAAATAGTATCAAGAATGCCAAAGTGTTTTCTAAATTCGATTGCAAGTCTGGGTTCTACCACATTAAAATGGAGGAAGCAAGCAGAAAATTCACGGCATTCTCCACACCACAAGGACATTATATCTGGAATGTCATGCCAATGGGATTAGCAAATGCTCCCCAGATATATCAGAGGAAGATGGATAATGTTTTCAAGGATTACTTTAGCTTCATGTTCGTGTACATTGACGACATCCTCATAGCGTCAAAAAACATGAAAGAACATCTTAAACATCTGGAAATCTTTTCAGACGTTTGTTACAAGGAAGGATTGGTGCTTTCCGAAAAGAAAGCAGTAATTGCTACAAGACAGATCGAGTTCCTTGGAATTGAGATCGATGAATCTGGAATCATCCTGCAAAATCATATTGTTGAAAAAGTACAAGGATATCCGGATGACCTCAAGGATTTAAAACAACTTCAGAGCTTTTTAGGAGTTGTTAATTTCGCTGGGATGTTTATCAACAATCTAGCAAACCACGGGAAGGTGTTCAGTCCGCTACTCAAAAAGGATGTTAAATTTGAGTGCAATGACGATCATAGACAAGCTGTCAGACAGCTGAAGGAGGTTTGCAGGCAGCTACCAAAGCTTGCAATACCAAACGACGAGGATGAACTGGTATTATACACAGATGCCAGTGATCAGTGGTGGGCGGCAGTTCTCATGAAAATTACACCAGAAGGAGAAGTGCCATGCAGATATTGCAGTGGGCTATTTGATAACAACGAAGTTATCAGATGGCATATCAATGAGAAGGAGTTCTTCGCTGTTCGAAAGGCTTTTAAGAAATGGCCACTTTTCCTACTTGCTAAGAAATTTATCTTAAAAATAGATAATACGAGTGTCAAAGCCTTTTTAAAAAATAAAATTGAATCAAAACCAGAAAAGGCTAGACTTTTAAGATGGCAAGCTGAATGCCAATATTATGATTATGATATTGTCATTGTGAAATCTGATAAAAATATTCTTGCAGATTTCTTAACACGAGATGGAGGGACACATTGCTAGCGATACCCTCAAGCGAGTTAGGAATCTCAGGGAAAACCTGGAGATCCTGGAACGAGATTTTGGGACTCTTTGTCTCAATGCAGAGGTCGCGGGACGACTTCAACGAGCAGATCAGGAACTTGTTACTGATCATATACGAGCATGCTTTCGGGACAACGAACGTTTGTTTGAAGTCTTGAAAGGGCCTATACTTCAGGCAGCACCTTCAACAGTGCAAAAAGAAGTGTTTAGAGAACGGGGCTCATCTAACCCGGAGGCAAGGGATTCAAGTACCCCTGTCACGAGTGCTTCAGATGATGCATTCCTTGAGGATGTAAAAGCTGAAGCGAATGTTGAAGGTCAGGTGTCATCACAATCTGAACCTTCAAGTCAACCCAGTACATCTGGGGTAAAAGAGGGAGAGTTGAATCTTAGGGCAATGACTGGCAAGTCTAAGGTTCAAACTAATGACGATTTAGTTTCTTCACCTATGCAGGATTACCAGCGCACTTGGGAGAAACTAATTACCAGGCGAGGTATCAACCCAGAAAAATCAATAGTTGATATCTCCAGAAAATATCCGAGAGTTTGGATGAAACCAGGCAGCCATCCAAATGATGTTCAGGAATGGTATAATTTCGAAGCTCTGGCTTCGGTTTATACTGTGGCACCAGCCTTCTCTGAAATTTCAAAATTAGCAAAATGGATCAGAGAAGCTGTATACGAGACTTGGGCCAATAATCCACATTTGGCCAGAGGTGATATCTTGGAGTTGTATTTTTTCAGTGCTGCTCCAGAACCAGCAAAGAAAGGCTTCATTGAAGCTTTTCATTTTATCAAGCTGAGAAGACCAGATGGAAACGCCCTGAAAAATATAAAAATGGCGCTACCAGAAGGAATTCCAATTTTAGCGGGAACTATCACAGATGATGAAGTTTCAACGAGACGAGCATGGGGTCTTTGGGTTTGTCTAACCGAAATGGACAAAGTCAAATACACATTCAAGTTCTTTCAGAATTCAGCCAATGGAACTTTCTTGCTGAATTCCATGACAGGAACCTCCACGAGATTTGCCGAAGAACTCTTTGAAACCAAGAGAAGAATTCTTTGGGAGAACAAGATTCCGGCAGGAAAGGAGACTTACCGGAAATTCTGCAACATGGCACACATTGGCCGATGGATTGATCATATCTTCCTAGCATGCCCGGAGCAGAAAGAACCAGAGTTCGGGAAAGGATTCCGATCCAAACCCGACAGATCAGAGGCAGGAAAAGACAAAAGACCTGCTGACAAGAGAGCCCGTTTTCCTAAAGCTCGGGGACCACAAAAACCACTAATGTAAAGATTCCCCGACAAAGGAAAAGAGGTGGACCATTAGAAATTAGTGCGGATACTGTTCAAACGCACTCAGACAAAACATAATGGACCACTCACGAGAAAAGTTGGCACAACCGGACAAGATGCCAGACCACGTGAAAGTTAAGGCGCACTCACAGGCGCACTCAACAATTATCAAGATTTGGAATCCGCATTTGAAGTCCGGATTCATGCCTATATAAGGGCACTCATTCAGGAAGCTAAGGACATCGAAAATTCTCCATAGTTTTCTGAGAAATAAATTTAGAGTCTCCAAGCTTTGTAATATTTCAACTTTCGTAGCTTGGTAATCTTTATTTCTTTTATTTCTTTTGTAATCATTTGTAATATTGTTCTGTTGGTTTTAAGTTTATGTCTTTTGCGTCAAGCCTCATCTATATGAGAGGCTAAACAAGTCCGTCTCCTCCCAAAAGGAGACGTTTTAATGTAATAGTGTTATAAGTATTCCAGAATAAAAATAAGGTTGTTGCCCAGTTATCTCCCAGATTTCTTTAAATCTTTTTTATATCTTGAATATACCTTACGCCCTAAGGTAGGAAACGAATTAGGGCTGTGCTGTGCGGTTTCTGAAGGAGTCGGATAACTGGCAGACTAACCTCGCCCGTGTGCTGAGGTTGGATGGTGATGAGCCATTCGTAAAACGGTCTGGAGGCAGTAAGTTTTCGACTGGTGGAAGTTGCGACCCACCTCACCCGGTGCCGTTATGGTCAAAATGGTATTTTTCAGTTTGCTAAAATTTTATTGTAATACGGAAGCATGTTGGGCCTTTTATTTATTTTTAACATGATCTTCAAATCAGGTTGAATTATAATTAGACGAACGTTATATAAACCGTGAGTCCTTTGCAAAAGTATGCTCTTGGGATTCATCTCGAGATGACAGAAACTGAAGGATCTCATGTTCATATAATGTTTCTGTTTGATAAATATTAGGATAAAAACGATGATGAATAGTATATTGTGGCATATTTTGTTCTTTGAACATTTTCTAGGGCTAAGAATGCAATTTCATTAAAGATTGGTTGGACCGCGTGGACCGCTTGGACCACATGGACCACATGGGGTTATTATGGTCATTTCAACCTAGAATGGACTTATGTCAACTAATGTTTTTTCGCTGGACTAGGATAGATTATGTTTCACCAAAGTGTACCGGCCCGTAATTTTCCCTAAATTAATCGTTACTGACGTATTACCGGCTTTGGCATTGGTTGGCTAGGTCTATAATGGCAAGGTGCAAAGAAAGTGAGTCCAAATCTCTCTGGGATGAATTGAAGAGAAATTTTTATTTATTTTTATAGTTATGCATATTTCAAGGTTTGTATTTAAATAACTCTTATACCTGACTTTCTAAAATTCTACAAAAACCTATCTTGAATATCAGTATATTTCTATAAAATCTCGACTGAATATCACTAGACTTCTATAAGGTATATATAAATTTAAATTGAATACCTCTAAACTTCTAAACTCTACAGTAATCATTAAAGTTTAGATTGAATAGACACCTAAATCTCCAATATTGGGATTAACAAATTCGACTCACTTATTTTATTTTTTGTTCCATAATTTCTTAAAGTTTGTTTTATTGTAACCTTTCCCGAAAATCGATGACTATTCATTGCTATTACCTTGGCACCAAATAATAGTTCGACCACTTTTACTCTCACCGTAATGTTAATGTGTCATTGGATATTGAAGATACATCCAACGTCACACCAATACTTTTAGGCTCCGTTTGGAGTACATGATATCATTAGTAATCTTTGTATTACTTTTCCTATCCCATGTTCTTTTTCGATTTTTAACACAAATTATCCCACCATATTTATCACACTCTAATCCCACTTTATAACAAAATGACATAAATACCCCTTCCCGCCTTTTCACTATCTCAAAATTTGAAATTCCCGCCAAAAAATAATTATATATTATTATTATTATTATAACTATTATATATATATACACATGCACACACGTTTATATATATATATATATATAATTATAATAATAATGTATATAAATTATATATATTATTATTATTATTATATATGCATAAATATATATATATTATTATGTAATAATAATAATTATTATTATAATATGTTATTAATATAATAATTTATATATATACTATTCTTATTATTCTTATTATTATTATTATTATTATTATGTATATATACACATGCACGTATGTATATATATATATATATATATATATATATATATAAACATATTTATTATTATATATTATGATTATATATATATATATTATAATAATTATATAATTATATATATATTACTATTATTATTATATATGTATAATAATATATATTATAATTATGTTATTATATATATATATTATGATTATTATTATTCTATATTATGATTATTGTTATTATTATTTATTTATTTTATTAATATAATAATATATTTTTTATTATTATATTATAATGTAATAATAATATATATTATTGCATATTATATATACTATTATTATTATATATATACATACATACGTATATATATATTATAATTAATGTTATATTTTATTATTATAATAATGAGGGTATTTTTGTCATTGTATCAAATAATAATCCTTATCAACAATCTTATCCTCCAATCAAACAGCATATAATTTATCACATACTATTTTTACAATCATTTCACAACTTTTTAATCATTACATTACTTATCATATCCATCACTTCAAACGGTACCTTAGTAGACCAACTTATTATACTAAAATCAAATTTTGATAATTACATAACCAAAAGTTAGAAAATAGCAATATATAGAATGATATTTACAATTTTGCCCACAAGTCACGAAATATCGGAATTGTGGCTAATGTTGTTTCTGTTATCCCTTCTTTCATTCTATGTAATCAACTCGGCCTAACTGTCTATCTACCTTCTCCAACTGTCACTGCTGACAGGAAGACATGGAGCTCTCTCTCCTCCACCACCCACTCAAGCCCGCCACCTTCTCCCACCACACTTTCTCCGCCGCAGGTACCATCTGCGTCCCTGCGTTTTGACTTTCGCAAATCGCAATCGAGATTGGATTACTAATATCTTTGTGATTTTGACTCCACAGGACACGGACCCTCCCGTAGAAATGCATCATTCATGAAATTCCGCTGCTTGCTGTCATGCACGGAGGGTGCTTCTGAAAATGTTACTTTGCAGTGCGAGGGAAGGAGGGCGTTGATGGGCTGTCTCCTTGTAGCAGGTGAACGCATCGCATGAGGTTTTTTTATCTTTTATTTTATTTTACCGTGGTTTGTGAAAAAATTATACTTTTGGGGTGAAAATAGGCGTAAAATTTTTAAGTTCTCTGTTCTTCATGATTTAAGCTTTTCTATAGGATTTTTTTACTCTTTAGTCGCTTTTCATAATGCTAGCACATCTGCTAGCCTATCGAAATTAAAGATCTAATTTTCATAGATTATGTAAGTAAGTAAAGTAACTATAGAAGCTCATTTAATTATTCTATTAATGGATATCTTCTAAACTTTTATTATTATTGCAGTAGAAAACAATTAGGGTTAATTTTTTATAGGATAAAAAGGTGGTGCATTTGGTCAAAAAATGATGAAGAGACTCAAAAATAAGCATTAGGTACGTTATCAGAGGATAAGTGGTTTTAGGCTATACAAGTTTTGTGTGTTAATTTTCTTGATGATTGGCCACAAATTCTTAATTGTGAATATTCTGAAGTGAAAAACTGGATTTTGGTTTACATCTTCTCCCATCCTGATCATGTCCTCCCATTTAATCGAGTTTTCAATGCTTAGAAACTTTAGCATATATCGAATTTGAGAAAAGGTTTCAAGATTTAACCTTTTAATAAAGCCGATGTCTATTTGAGGTAAGAGGTGTTACCCTGACTTATATGTCGAACTGCTGTTTTTCATTGCTTGTTTGATGGCATCGAATTAAGGCATCATAATTTGGCTTACAAGAACAACTAGGACTTTAATCTCAATGTATTTGGGGTATGCTACATGAATTATAAAACGAATCAAATCGGGTCACGCATATGCGTCAGTCTTCTCCAAGAGATTCTTTCGAAGAAAATATCCTCATTAATCCTTTTGGGCTCCATATATATGTCTATAAATTCAAACCATGTCTCTTTCGGTCGTCCTCTTGCTCTTTTGAAATTACCGAAATCCATGAACTTCACTTGACGCACATATGCATCGCCAAGCCTACGTCGTATGTGAACAAACCAACGTAAGCGACAAATATACAAGTCATAATTACTTCAGCTTGAATGTCTTCGTTTCATATTTTATCCCTTCTCGTCTTACCACGCATCCAATTGTCTTACCACGCATCCAATTGAGTATACACATCTCTGCCATGCTGATCTTTTGGACGTGATCCCTCAACATCCCGTCCCATACAACATTGCAAGTCTGATGATATTTCTATAACACTTTCTCTTCAATCTCAACGGGAGATTAAGATCGCATAAACTCCAGTGACATTTCTCCATTTCAACCAACCCGTCTGTATTTTGTGGTTAACGTCACTATCAATCCTTGCATCCTTTTGTATAATAGAACCTAGGTATTGAAACTTGCTACTCAACGATATCTCTTGGCCATCGATTTTACAACACCGGGACCACTAAATTTACGCTTCATATATTCAGTTGTGCACCTACATCTAAACCCTTGAATTTCAAGGTCTCTTTCCATAATTCCAATTTAGCACTTACCCATGTCTTGATCTAGTTGATTAACATAACATCGTCTACGAAAAGCATAGTCCAAGGCATTTCAGTCTGTTTCATAATCTCTTAGTGATTGATGAGATAATAAAATACATAATTTGGCTTACGGTAAAGAAAATTTCAAATATATTTTCACACATCTAATTTTGATTTAACCAAATTTATCTTTATTTCCATGCCCATTTTCAGTTTGCCTTGGCCCGGCACAACTCGTGGCCCATTGATCTACGGGTCATGCTCGGCTGGCCCACAAGCTGCCATGGCCGTTTTTATTTTGATTTTTTTAATTTTAATATATTATTTTTTTAGAATTAATTAGTTAATGTTAATAGATTTAAAATTTGGAATATTCATTGACACGATATATTATAAATGTGGAAAATTCAAATTTATTTAATACGAAATTACGAATAAATAAAAGTACAATCATCAATCAAGATTATAAACTTACAAATTAACAATAAAAAGTAACACTATGATATTAAGAATGGGTAGCTTGTGTTCCATAATTGGGTTCTCTTTTATCCTTAGTCATATGTTTAAGTAAATGACCCGTCTCACCCGAAGAATTAATGTATAATCTTTTTTTTCATTTTTTACAAATTGCTCAATTTCTCCTAACTTCAACTACATACTCAAGTGGTTTATTGTCTACGGTTACACTCATTTCGTTGCGGTTCTTATCCTTACCTGTACATCAGAGTTTATAAGCCCAAGACGCAATGGTTTTGGCTTTCTCACCTACCAATTTGGTCTCTGCACACATAGAATACTAATATTTCTCCTACTAATAGTCTACTAACCATGTTATCTACTACATTCCAAGTGGCTAAATGATTACTATGGTCCTGATTTTGAGCTAGCTTCTCTACCCTCACTTACTCGAGGTAAAGGAACCCTTGCTCATTTGTCACCTCACCTGGTCGTCGATGTGACGTGTCGCTTCCGGGCGACGACTTAGCAATCCTTGTCCACTTACCACTAAACCTGGGTCTGGTGCAGCGCGTCGCTGAGTAGAGAATGCTCCAACAAAATTCAACTTATGGTTCATGACATGAGATGTGACTAAGTTTTCCACTGGCTGTTACAAACCTACCGCAAACCTTCACCTTTCTTCTATCTTGGACGGGCGGCGATACATGTCACTGGTGGTACATATGACTGGCGGAGTTCTCGAGTTGACTGTATTATTACGAAATTACTCTTTAGTTTTTTTCTAAAAAAGTTGTTAAATAAGTGGTTTATGATAAAATTAAAAATGAATAGTAATTTAAATCATTCTTCGGTTTTGTAATTAATAATGAAATAGTTATTGCTCAAGGTCGAATATCAAATGAGTTCTCGAACCTAATATACTGAAGCTCGAGCTCAACTCGAGAAGGTGCTTGAGCTTTACTTGAGCTTTGTAAATCCAAAGTCAACTAAAGCTTTGACCAAGCCACTTTCAAGTGACTTGCGAGTGACTCAACTCGTTTGCAACTGTATTATTTGTTTTATGTTTGACATGAAAATGTGATCATCCCCTGGCACGAGTAATATAATTTGAAGCGGCCTTTTCGCATCTGCCATATGTTATGGGTTGTCAAAATCGATCATGATCCACTAACAAGTTCTTGCATTTTTACAATTGATTAGCTGCTGGAGTTTCTGTCTGTGAAGCAGCTGGCGCAGTGAGCACGAGCAAAAGGGCGGTAAGATTTCCTCGGGAACACTTATCTTGATGAGTTTATTGTGTAGAATCTGAACTTACAGTATCTGGATTTTATTTTCTTGATGCAGCTGAGGGGGGCCAAAATCCCTGAAAGCGACTATACAACCCTTCAAAATGGTCTAAAGTTAGCATCTAATCATAAGTGTCACGATCTCTTCTTTACTTAAATTTCTTGTTTTCTTTGTTTTGGCTACTTTAAAAATCTGAAATTTAGTTCATCTCGAGTCTCCAGATTTTTATACTTTGATTCAACGGTGTATTACTTCTGATATTACCCTATTTGATCTTTTCTTTACTTTACTGTGCGTGAGATTGTACTGTTTTCATGGCTGATTGCTGGAACCTTGTCTGATCTGTGGTGCATGCCTTTCATCCGAACCAGGCTACATCGCTGGATACTGATGGCATACTTGTTGAAGTGATATGTATTGCAGTTATTATTTAGCTGGAATGGCGTATGGTTGCTTAAATTTTTGATATATAGATATTATATTTTAGGTACTATGACTTGAAGATCGGAGAAGGACTAAAAGCTGTGAAGGGCTCTCGGGTTGCAGTATGGCTGTGGCACAGTTGTAAAATTATTATCTAATTACATTGCTTTAATAATTCTATAACGTATCACCCACATAAATTCATTGGATTTGCAAAATTAAGATTCCTCTTCCACTAATTTGATTGCAGCATGCTCTAGTCTTGTAACTATGGCATGACTACTGATGACCTGAGACTCAAATGCTAGTCATCTACCTCTGGAAAATGGGTTCATAGACACCTTCTGACATGATTCCATCGATTTTAGACTATCATGTTCGCACTAGAAATCAAAAATAGTAAAAAAATTAGCATTCTTTTTAGAAAGCTTAATGTTGTTTAGTGGGATTATGCCTCAATTATCTATACATGATACATCTTAGTAGCATAGGATCTGGTAAAGAAGTTGTTGGTGATTGGTGCTCTTTTCTTTTTTCGTATCTTTTTTGCCAAATTATTTCTGTCAGCTGCTGTACTTGATATTTGGATAAACTATTTCGCAACTGAATGCATTTTTTAGGTCCACTATGTTGCTAAGTGGAAAGGCATCACATTTATGACGAGTAGACAAGGTCTCGGTGTTGGTGGTGGAACAGTAAGATTGAAGTGGTTTTGTAAATTTGTGTTTGTGTGTGTGTGTGACTCGCTTATGCTGTGAAATAAGTTGATGATTTATTAAAAAGAAATTGAAGGGTTATTTCCGTATTATTCCTTGATGTTGGTTTCGGACTCGTCTTTTTAATGAATCCAAATCTTGTTCTTTTATGTAATCATGGAATATCTAGTTTCTGTGCAAAGAAAGATAAATGCATAACTAATTTGTATTTTCTTTTATGGTGTGGATATAGCCTTATGGATTCGATGTTGGCCAATCTGAGAGGGGAACAGTTCTGAAAGGATTAGATTTAGGAGTTGAAGGCATGCGCGTGGGAGGCCAGGTACATATTCCTTTAGACCACTTACTGAAGAAAACAAATAAATCTGAATTTTCATATTTTGCATTAAGTGCGAGTTGAAACTGTATTCAATGCTAAGCACATATCTAGGCACAATGTTATTACATGTAAATTCCATCAGATTCTTTGCACTTGGAGCTTTAAAAATCTTGAACAAGAAGTGTTTTTGCAGCGATTACTGATAGTACCTCCTGAGTTAGCTTATGGGAGCAAAGGGGTACAAGAAATCCCCCCCAATGCAACAATTGAGGTAAGAAGACAGTATTTTTCATCTGATATCTAGACAGCATTTGTAAAATCACACTTCCTAAATTTACTCGAAAATCTTGATCTTTGACGTGCAGCTTGATGTTGAACTATTATCCATAAAGCAAAGTCCATTCGGGTATGTAATCGACCCCGAGGGTGTTCTTCGTTTGCTTTCATCATTATAATTATTATGCAACTCCAAATTTGTGTTATTTAAGCAGCAACTAATTTATTTATTTATTTATTTTTCTGTGCAGGTCTCCAGTTAAAATTGTTGAAGGATAATTGAAACAGGTTTCTTTGTAAGTGAATATGGTTTCGTCGGCGTAAAAGACTTTAAGTTACAGCTATACCTAGCAACATTGTGATATTGCTTTGAATTTTTTTTAGCAGAGAGGAGAAGATATATCCGTACGAGGATGCCACTTGTTTTTTTCACTAAAATAAATCAATCTAAAACCTTGTATTATAATATAGTTGATTTATTTCACTGGTCATAAACTTTGACCAGTCGATTCGTATGCTACTGTGTCCAATCACCAATGTTCTTCCATGGATAGCTAAAATTTCTTCAACTTATGTCAAATATATAAATATATATATATATATATATATATATATATATATATATATATATATAATGAATTTCATTCAAAACACGTGATATGTTATAAGCTTATTGAAAGAAAAAAAATGTGATGAATGAGATGAAATAAACAAGAAAAGAAAAAGAAATGCCTCTTGAAGCGTACAACTGATTTTTTATCTACTAGATATCTTTCACAAGTAATATTTCACTGAAATGCAAATGGCTAATGCACAAAAGAAAAAAAGTTTATATAGCTTTGTGAATCAAAAGGAATAAGAGTCAACATATATAAGGTCAACATAAGAAGAATAGAAGCTCAATATGGGCTAAACAATTTTATATGTTATATTATCTCATTTGCGATATCCCAATCTTTTCTTTGTAGCTGATGTTGGAATATGCGTTAAAGACCATTAATTAGATTATTGATGTTGGCATACATTTTATTCTGATATTTCATCTATGGCAGTTCATTATTATATTTTATTTCATTGTTTACGTAATATGAATTTATATATAATAACGTCCTTAGAATTATAATATATTATTCTTAAATAGTCGCTAGTCAAGTATTATCATGAACTAGGATAATGATAATATATGGAGATTAGTATATGTTGATTGATTACTTTAGTCATGAATATGAGATATCAAATCAACATATATGTACATGTTAGAGAACTATGTATTGGATCGATCCATCATGAGAATTCTACATGGATTGTTATATGAAAGTCATAAGCAATTATCATAGTGATAATGATGTATATAACCCTTACAACTTGAGATCACCAGGGATCCCAACACGAGGAGTTGTATATTTTGATATTGTCAAACGTTACCTGTAATAGAGTGATCTATAAAGACAATCATTGGATATACTACGAATTATGTAGATGGATGTTGAGTGATCAATATATGATTTGTCCCTTCCATATAACATGAATGGTGTTTAGGGCCCTTGATCGAGTGAGACTAAATATGCATGGGCATGCTTGAATGAGTCGATATGTGATATCGAGATCATTTGTTAAATCTAGTCTATTCGGGAATCAAGAAATAAAATATTGAATTATATGAGTGTGACACATTCAATGACTCGTGTTCAATCTAAACACCTAGAACAAATGGATTAAATTACATAGTAAATATATCACATGCCATAGGTTATTCGAGTCAATGACATTCTTGTAACTTGTGTAGCTTTGATGTGTTGCTAGATTCCACTCATTGTTTGTAACATAAAATGAGATTTTATGTCACTACAAACGTTATGAGATCCTAACGAGTAGCACAAAAGATTAAAGCGATAAGAAGAGATTAAATTCATTTGATTATATAAATAGATTAGGAAGAGTCCTAATAAAAGTAATGTAGCTATATATATGGGCCAGCATATAACTGCTACATATATATTAATAGGCCGATATATATATATATAATATGGGCCTAGGAGTTCGAACTGGTTTAGATAGCAGCCGTCACGAACCCTAGGAGTTAAGTTGTCATATACATCTATGTATATCATATTTGGCGTGTAGGTTTGATTATTGAAATATTCGGCCACATAAGCCCTAGCCGCCACAAAACATAGGCACCCGAAATTGTTCTTGTGCTTATGGACCTTTCAAGGCTAGCAATTTGAAAGTTCCGAACCCTTTAGACAATTTGACCGTGTTGATACCGTAAAGGCAGAACGTGGACATTTTGTTCGTAACTCGTGGACGTATCGCACCCGGCAGTCTGCTTCAACATGCTCCAAATGTATAAACTATTAGCACCGATTGGTTTCCTTTCGTATAGATCATTGGTGGAATCCGAAAATGTTTTATATTTTGTTGCAGCTTGTATCGGATTCATAACAGTGGTGTCAGAGCCGTGTACGAAACCACATATCGAATTATGTGATAAAACGTATTATCTGTTTGAGTTTGATATACATGTTGTATGTGATATACAAAAATCATGTTGATTAAAACAGATCTAAACATATGAGATATGTTTTAGATGATTAATAGACGACATGTTAGATATGCATGTGGGATACGGTTTCATAAATATATATGATAAATGCAGTTGTTTCAAAAATACGTATTGAGATACATATTTTGTGGCAAGTGGTGAATCTGTACATGTGTTTTGCAAGGCCAGAAGCAATATTATTTGTTTTACAGTTCTGAAATTTCATGATTCTCGAATAACACAATCCATCAATCGTTGATGTTATTGCTTGTGATTTTGCAATATTGACTTTACAGAATCGAAGGTAAATATTGTTTACCTTTCGGGGGCTCCACCCCCGATCTCCAGCAAGGGGGCTGCCGCCGCCCCTTGACACCGCCATCGTTGCGTACATAATTCGCTCCCATCATTTAAGCCTATTTGTTTTAATCGCTATTAATCAACGAACAATAATAATTTAAATGTTAAAATTATGCATTGTTAACATGTTTTATGTGTTGTTTGAGCATGGTGCATGCCAAATGACCAATTATATTGAAATTTTGTGAATGGTTGTAAATTTAATACGACATGATTGTCGTGCCTTCTCTATTTTCTGATTGTATTCCCTCTCATCTATGCACCACTCGAATGTAACTCGAGGATTCTGCTATATCATGTAATTGTTATGTAGTATAATTTTAGCAATAGTCGATGGAGATCTATGGAGATGGACCATGTGGACAAGGCAAGGTGGCCATGCATGGGAGACAGACATGGTGATTGTAGAAGTTATCATTAGGTTGACCACTTGATTTTCTCATTTGCTTGATTTCAAAAGGTTTTTTTAACAGTCCATGCATATCACTCACTTCAAACACTCCCTAAATTGATAAGTTACTTTTGAATTTTACAGTAAAACACTATATATTGTTGGGATTTTAGGAAATCCTAATAATTTTGATGTTGACAAAACTTGTGTTTGTGTTGCTGTTATTTTGAATCAAGTGTGAAACATGGTTGATTTGCTTCTGATAGTTTGGTCGCGTCTATCAAAGAAGAAACACATTAAAGCCACTGATTATATGCTCAATAGAACAAATCAGCTGAGTTAGTAGCAGAATAGAACTGACAGTTTGGTTGGGTGAACAACTAGCTGAACAGAGAAATCAAGAGAATCGAAAGAACATACCAGCTGGACAATTGACAAAGTTGAGCAGAAGCAAGTTAGTTATGTGACCAATAGAGCTTTACAAGATCAGGCCAGGCATCTACAAATGGAGCTAAACCTACCCGATCAAGCTGATGTAAATAGTCCAGTTGGATACCAAAACTAGCTGAGAATTCACCAAATTCATGCAACCAACATATTGAACAGAGAAATCAGTTGAGTATTTAACTGAACTGATACAGACGAATGCCATCTGAGTCACCCTCGTTGAACAAATCAGACCAGTTGAGTGTTCAACTCAACTGAACATAATCAAACCAGCAGAGTCGTCAACAACTAGGTTGCAGATAACTTAAAAAGTCAGTATGACTGTTGGAAAGTCAGTGAAAGTACAACAAAACTAGAATCCATACAGGAACTTTCCATGAACATATTCTTGTATCCAACGGATATCCATGTCAAAGGCTAAATATACACGTGAAGATTCAAAAGAGAAGACGAACAATCTCAAACATTCATCAGAAGTATAATTCATATAGATCGATACACGAGGAGCTTATCAAAATATCAGGTAATTTGATAGCACACCCAAGACATACACTGTTGAGCCTTAAACGCATGGTTGCGTTTAATGCGTTAAATTATCCCCGGTCAATCTTTGAGTTTTGATGATCAACAAAACTTGTGTATGTTATACTAATGCATCTACTTAGTGTGCAGATTAAGTGATGAAAAGTGGTTTGGATTGAAGAAATTCAAGTGTGCATATTCTGGCCTGGATCGCCCCAGGCGATGGTGATCATCGCCCCAGGCGATGGGTGTCAGGCCAGGTATCGCCACGCACATCGACAGAGGCGATGGCTAAGCAAGCATGCGAGGAGGATCGCCTGAGGCGATGGTGAACAACGCCTGAGGCGATGGCAACCATGTGGCACTTCGCCCCACACATCGACAGAAGCGACGCCGAGGCATGGCGCGGGCATGCGTGCAGGGAGATCGCCCGAGGCGACGGGCTGAACGCCCGAGGCGATGGCACGAACGCGTGAGGCGATCTGGAGTTCGTTTGAGGCGATGCAAGATTTGAAGGAGCTGAGGCTACGGCCTTGATTTTGGCTTTGGATCGCCTGAGGCGATGCGTGATTTTTGGTGACCGTTGGGGCGCGGCGATGGTGATCGCCTGAGGCGATGTCCGAGGCGATCTTGGAGTGATTTCAGCCTTATGAGTAGCAACGGCTAGTAGGAGCCTTGGAGGCCTTCTACACTATAAATATGGATGCTTTGGAGCATTTTGAAGCTAAGGAACAAGCCTACAACTTATACAAAAGTCTTGATCATTATTATTTGTAATTGCATTACATTGTTGTTGTATTGGAGCTTGTAATTCTTTACTTTGTTGAGTCTTGCTTTCTTCGTGTGAGTACACCGTGAAGGTGCTTTTGGTTTGATATCTTGTAAAGGTCCTCCAACACCAAAGCAAGTTGGAATATTGTAAAGTCATCAACAAGTCTAGTTGGTGCAAGTGTGTGGCTATCCTTGGAGCCCTTAAGGCCAAGAAGACTCGTGAAGAGTGTTGGTAGCTCGGGAAGAGCTTTGTATACTCGTGAAGGGTATTGTGCTCGGGAAGAGCGTTGTGTGCTCGGGAAGAGCGTTGTGTGCTCGGGAAGAGTAGTGTGCTCGGGAAGAGCGTTGTAAACTCGGGAAGAGTTGTTGTGTGGCTAACTTGGAGCCAAGATCTATTGTTCTAGTGGAACCTCGGTTGGAGGTTATCTAACCGGGAAGAGGAGACGTAGGCGATTCATCGCCGAACTTCTATAACAAATATCCTTCTCTTTTATTGCTTTATTTTTCATTACGCATTTATTTATTTATCGATTGACTAAAGGCTTCCGCAAAGCGCAAAACTATTTTATTTTTCAAACTCATTTTAAAAAGCTAAAGTAGCCAAGGAATCTCATTCACCCCCCCCCCCCTCCCCCCCCCCCCCCCCCCCTCTTTGATTCCAACATACACCTATTATCTTGTTATATCAGATTTGTTAAGAGATCAGTGATACCATCACAATACACTCTATTGATTGTATCAATGAGCTTAATTTCAAAGAGCACTTGTTGTACTATGAGACATATTGTCTACATAGGGTCTTCGCATATAAACATTAAATAATATGTTAGTTGAGATGTTATTCTAGTTGTATGAGGAATGCCCAGCTGGAGTGGGTCTGTACAAAGAGAGTTGTATAGATCAAAATGTTATAGTGACATTCTTCCATTCGGTGGAAGAAGGGGAGACATAGAAGGGTCACATCACATTCGAACTTCCAGAAACAAATATATATGCATTTACTTTATCTTGATGTTTATTTTAAATGTTTTTACTCTATATAGCATGTTAGTTTGAGTATTTTTCACTTGGTTTTTTAAACAAATATGTTCTAATCTCTTGGTGCAAACATTTAAGAACTATTACAACTCACTTGCCTGAACTAGCTTGGTAGACCGGGCACCCCTCTTGAATCGAACCTAACAAGTGGTTTCAGAGCAGTAGACTTGACTTAGTTATTCATATATATATATATATATATATATATATATATATATATATATATATATATATATTGTCCTCAATTGGTTAGAACTATAATAAAAAGATAATTTTGGTTCTTAATCCAATTGATTTTCATGATGTTTGAGTTATGCATTATTATTTTGATATATTTAATAGTTTATTGTCGAGCTTTAGTAATCTAAAGAATATATCAGTATTAATTAGGTTCTATATATATGTGTTGGGGTTCAACAATTGCTTCTGCTTTGTGATCGGTCGAACACGTGACTCTTATGACAGTGTATCGTTGAAAGATTGATGTTGCGTCATTATCCTTAACTATAGTTATTGGTAAAGCAGTAAGCGCTCGATCCTACAATTGGTATCAGAGCTAATGTCACGTGTTCGATTCCCATGAGTTGCAGAGAGTGCAATTATTGGGGGAGGGATTGTTGGGGTTCAACAATTGCCTCTGCTTTGTGATCGGTCGAACACGTGGCGCTTATGTCAACGTATGGTTGAAAGATTGATGTTGCGCCATTATCCTTAACTATAGTTATTGGTAAAGCGGTAAGCGTTCGATCCTACAGTATGAGATTTTCGCGTTACACTCTCTTCGTGGGGCCCTCGTATTATGTGCTCTATTTCGAAAATTTCATGTTATCCCAAGGGAAGTGCCCCTTGGGTACATCCACAGTTGATTTTCAATATTTAGAATATTTCACATCAAGAGTGATGATATTTAGTTATATCATCAAACTAACCAAAAGCTTACTTGATGTTACAATGCAGTTTACCCTAAAAAAAATATAGCGATATCATCAAACTAACCAAAAGCTTACTTGATGTGACAAGGCAGTTTACCCTAAAAAAAATTTCTTTTTTGTTACATCCAAGAGTATTGAGGTCGGAGCATGTATTGAAGACTTGCAAGCTACGATGCACGGATACTGATACGTCGACACTAACATGATACAACACGTATACGGTGAAATAGATTTTCAAAATTTTCAGGATACGATATAAATGTCACACGTCTGTATTTATATATGTATTATACATGTAATATATTACAAATTTCTAGATAGATTTTTTAAATTCTAAAACCATGTAAAATCAACAAAAATATTTTTACCGAATTCAACAAGAATATTAATAAATGCATGTCACTAGAATCATCATATTATCATTCATACTAACACCAATTACATATTACTTCAATTAACTTAAAGTTTAACAAACACGTCTAAAATAAAATATAACACCATAAATTACTTACCAAATTCAAAAAGCATATAAATAAATGCATGTCACTAAAATAATCATAATATCACTCATTCTAACACCAACTGTATATTTATTTCAATTAACATAAAATTTAACTAACACGTCTAAATTTCATTTTAGCTAACAACTTTTAAATTGTACAGTTCACCTCCAAAAATGCCCTTCCTATGTTGGACACATTCATATGACATGACCGACACGCATGTCAGATTTTGATGAGAGTGTTCGACACTGGTGTCCGATTTTATTTTTTTTAAATTAAGGACACGCCATGTGGCATGCCCGACACGTGTCCGAGGAGTTTCGGTATCCTAGAAATGTACGATACTGAACCGAGTGATTTTTTGGAATATCCGTGTCCTGTATCCCCAAAAAATAAAATTAATGCAAATTATTTTTTTTTTTGAAAAAAATAATTTTACGCAATTTTTTTTTTTAAGTCTGAGCTGCATCAGTTTATGCCAACTCGTGACCCTCAGAGGATTTATGGATCACTAGAATTTGGGATCTTAGACACTGAGCGCGGGACAATTCTCTACAAAAAAATCGTAAGATATTGTCTCCACTTTACCAAATATATATGACATCACAAAAAAATGTGATCTTTAATAAATATCGTGCGATGATGCAACAAACTATTTATCTTTTATAAACTGAATTAAACCGTCCCCCAATGTATCTGTGTATCAAAGAAAAAGGGTGAGATGACTCCGCCCGTAGGCGAAGCCACTCCGACGCTCAAGTCAGTATATGCTTCAATAGAAATAAGTATTGAAATTGTAGGCTTTGCATAATATGAAAGGCGTATTATGAAAGACGTACCTGAATGAGAGTTATGTGCCCTCTATTTATAGATGTAGAGATAGAGTCCCAATCAATATAGAATAAGAGTTCTAGTCAATCTATGATTGTAGAGTTCTAGTCAATCTGGGAGAAGAGTTCTAATCAACATGAAATTGGATTGTATATGGCAACTTGATCCATGTCTATCCCGAGAATATTGAGATATAAACCCTACAACTCATTGCTTAATCAGATTGGGTCGGTTAAAACACATTAGGTAGGTCGATCCCCCATCGAGGGGTATCACAAGTCCCCGTCCCCCCTCCTAGTCGAACTGACGTCGAAGACCAGAAGTTCGTTAAATGTTTAACCGACCTGTTACTAGTGCCCCTGCTTCATAGTATACTTCCACTGAGCCAAACAACAAAGGTGATAAGGACCCGAACTGATAGAGATGACGAGCTGACCGAGGTAGTAAATAAACATCCCGAGCTAAAAGAAACACCTGGGCATTAATAATCATACCGGGCTGATGAGATATAGTCAAGCTCCGTGATGAATAAACATGCGATGCAAATAACACTGGCTTTATGAATATTAAGCGTCCCGAGCTCCATAATTAATAGAAATCTCAAGCCCCGGTGATGAAAAATATACGATGCCAATACAACTTGTTTGGTTTCCAGCATCAATAGAATCCTGAGCTGAGCAGATAAGCCCGATCGGGCACCAGAGGTAATACGGAGCAAATAAAGCTCATCTGAGGTGATTTGAGCTATATCGGATAATATGTGCAAATGACGCTCGACTAAACTAAGCTCCAGAGGTAATAGGTATGCGGAGCAAATGATCTTCGCCTGATCTGAACTGAGCTCCATATATAATAAATAGGTGTGCTCACCTGATATGAACTGAGCTCCAGAGATAACAAATAGGAGCGAAGAATGCTCGCCTGAGCCGAGCTCCAGAGATAATAAATATAAGTGAATAAAATTCGACCGATCATCTGCTGAGCGTATTCTTAGCTTTGAGTGAAAACTCCTGATGGCACTTGGCATAGCCAAGGCAAAGAGCTCGTATTAACCGAGGCGAGGTGAGCCGTCGTAAACGTGCTCCTGAGGTCGGGTGAAAACCCATAAAGCCTGGCGTAACCAAGGCGAGGTGAGCCGTCGTAAACGTGCTCCTGATGTGCCAAGGGCTTATTGACAACGCCTTGGACTTTTGAATAGGGCCTTACTACTAGATTGCACGATCGTACAATAACTTAGATCGGCCTAAAAGTAATGCAATAATACACAAAAGACGAGACAAAAACGATCCAGAATAATAATATCTTGCAAGGAATTTAAAACATTCAAATTCCAACGATTTTTAAGTCTTGAGCATGTAAAGCTTGTAGTAATATATATGATATATATATTTTTTGATAAGATCTCCCAATATTTGATGTATGCGCCTATGAGTGGTGCCATGTGATGGGCTTTAGGGGCGCGATGCCTGATGTGCTGCATAGTAGGCTTATGGGACATGCTGCATGGTGGGCCTTAGGGATGTGATGCCATAACAGTCACATTGTAGCGGGCATACAAGCCGCGTGGTGGGCTAATGATCAGAGGTGCCGCGTGATGGGCTGACGATCAGAGATGCCGCGTAGTGGACTTTAGGACACATGATGCCAAAGAGGCCACACAATGAGCTTATCGAATGTGCCGCATAACAAACTTCAGGAATGCGAAGCCCAAGGTAAAAAGTTTTATATTTTTCACCTCGATCACGTAGTTGAAAATGGTCGATTATAAACAAAAATTCTTTTTGATCAAAGAAAATTTTTGGGGTCCGTTGGAAAACCCAAATAAGTGATTTTAAAGGTTGGAAGTTTCGTAAACTAAAAAATCATTTTAAAAGAACCTTAACATGTTTAACAAATTAAATTTAATTCATGCCGAAAGAAAGATAAGGAGACTTATCTTTGACTTTGGATTTACTGCACTCTGTTTAATTGTTGTTGAACCGGCGTTGTGGATGCAAAGTCTGTTTTTCGGCCAGACACCACATATGAGATATAATGACCAGGTGCTGAATCTTCTCTGGCCTAGACAATGTGAAGCATTCCCTAGACAATGTGAAGCATTCCCTGCATGTGTGAATTCTTGCTACCTCATGACAAAATAATTTCTCTTCATTTGGAATAACTTGGGATTTGATGGGTTTCTTATGATAAATCTTCGCAACTCATCTAATAAATGTATGAAGTATTTTATTTGTCATTCCCCTTGAATGTCCTCTACATGCAGCACACGTGCACAATGCACTACTTAATGCCTCTAGTTCCAAGCAATTTTCGACCGAAGCTTTACGTAAATGTCTCTGATTTTCAGATTCTCGCTTTTGGCTGCTTCATTTAATTACTTTTGATCCAGATAGCAATAAATTTTTTAAATAAAAATGGTCCTGCTTGCGCCGATAAACTTACGCCTGAACGTTGAAGATTCCTTTTTTTTTTCTTTCTAATTCAACCAGTAGATCTAATCATGGGATTCAATTTTGTTCCCACAGACGGCGCCAATTGATATCACAAAAAGTATGATCTTTAATAAATATCGTGTGATGATGCAACAAACTATTTATCTTCTATAAACTGAATTGAACCGTCCCCCAAATGTATCTGTGTATCAAAGAAAAAGGGTGAGATGACTCCGCCCGTAGGCGAAGCCACTCCGACGCTCAAGTCAGTATATGCTTCAATAGAAAAAGTATTGAAATTGTAGGCTTTGCATAATATGAAAGTCGTATTATGAAAGACGTACCTGAATGAGGGTTATGTGCCCTCTATTTATAGATGTAGAGATAGAGTCTCAATCAATATAGAATTAGAGTTCTAGTCAATCTTTAATTGTAGAGTTCTAGTCAATCTGGGAGAAGAGTTCTAATCAACATGAAATTGTATTGTATATGGCAACTTGATCCATGTCTATCCCGAGAATATTGAGATATATCTTCCAAAACCCTACAACTCATTGCTTAATCAGAATGGATCGGTTAAAACCCATTAGGTAGGTCGATCCCCCATCGACGGGTATCAATATATATTCTTCCCAATTTATTTTCGTATATATATATATTTTTTTGCATCCATTTTATTTCTAACAAATTTACATATCTTAATGCAAAAAAACATATATGTGCCAACACACACACATGGCTGAAAGCCTGAAAACGTAAAATTCGGACCGAAAAAGGTGAAGTAGCATCCCCTAACATTAAATAAAAAAATTAGTTGCGACTAACAAAAAACTTGGACATATCTTTAAACAAATCCAGCTTGAATATATATTATATTATATAGTGTTAATTAATTCCCCTTTGTTTATGCAGAATTATGGGATAAGAAACTTATTTCAAGTACTGTAGTTCACGTGTAATCAATCATACATATGACCCAATCCTGGAATAAAGGTCTTTTTGTAAAGACTTTGATTCCATTTCTATATTTTTTTAAGGGGAAGAGGCCACTGGCAAGAAAATGAACAAAAATTCAAATCACCTCGAAAATATTTTGGGAAATAACAACCGCTGAACCTCGTATTAAGCGACAAGTAAACATGAGAGATTGTATCATATGTGTATCAATGGATCAGATTTGTTAAGCCATAGATTATGTGAAACACTTCGTCTACAAGCGCAGAAAATATGTCGTATAATTTCTAACACGAAATTTATGATTTGGGGTATTAGTATATTCTATATTTTGATACAGATTTTGACAATTACAGTACTATCTTACATAAACATCAATAAAATAAATCCGTTATTTACAGAGTGGCCAGCCAAATACATTGTGAATTTAGTGGAAGCAATTACGAAAAATCTCATAATGATTTTTTTATAGAAAAAAGTATGAATAAAAAAATTTAAAATATATTATTTGATTATATTGCACTTTTTAAATCAAGATTTAATTGGTTCCATTGACCCACATATACTGTATGTATTGATCTCTGTTATATAAAGATTAAATACTTCTCACAAATTATATATAGTTAGAGCGCTCGATCCTTTGATATCAGAGTCAATGTCACGTGTTCGATTCTCATGAGTTGCAGATAATATAATTATTGGGGGAGAGGTTGTTTGAGTTCAACAATTGCCTCTGCTTTGTGATCGGTCGAACACGTGACGCTTGTGCCAGTGAATGGTTGAAAAGGTTGATGTTGCGTCATTACCCTTAACTATAATTATTGGTAAAAGTGGTAAGCGCTCGATGCTACATATGTGAAAAATAATTATATTCTAACTGAAATACTATCTTGATCTCTTGGTAGATGTTTATTTTTCAAATGAAAATCCTAAGTCTATCCATCTAAATAAAATAAATTTTAACTTACTGCACTATCCCTATCCCACAAAACAAAGTACAAATACAATTGATGTAATTGTAAACAATTTTAAAAGTTTGCACATTATCTATAAAAAAAAGTATAATTTTAAAATAATTGCATCATTATTTTTTTAGAAACAAACATGTATTACCCGAACAATAATGATAAACTACAAAAATAATTATAAATATTTTCAATATAACTGTTCATTGTTTTATATAAAAATTAACTTAATTAAAACATAATTATCCACAAAAAGCTAAATGTACGATCACATAACGCTTGCACAAATGCACTGGTTATAAACTAATTTTAGAAACTCCCCAACTTTTTTTTTTTTTTAAATGTCACAACCTAGTTGCTCTTGTTAACATGAACTGTGTTGAAAATACAAGTACTACGAGGACCAATCATAATCATGTGATTAATGATCACACAATGATAATTATAACGCAAGTAGGGAAAGATTTGTTTAATATTTATTAATATGTGACCCTAAAAATTTCGGCATGACATCATCGCATGAGAAAATACCATCAAAACCAATAGACATATACTGAAAATATATAGATACTATCAGTTTTATATCATCAACATAAACCAGCATATACAAACCAAACTATTAAACAAATATTCATATTGAGCTTTTCTCACCCCCATAGATGACACTTTCGATGGAAGCCACACTTGAGAGGTTGATATTATCAGTGATGTATCCCTTAAATGTGAGTAGTTTATGTATATTTAGTTTATTAATGGAAATTATTTATCACTTTTTGTTTGCTTCTTTTGGATAAACAGTAGGTCTGATGATGTAAATAATGATAAAAAAATTCCTAATCATATTTTAAAAATTGTGAGGATATCAAATTAAATAGTTAAAATAAAAAAAATAAAAAATAAAGTATAGTATATTGAGTGATCATTAAAAGTCTTACCAAATCTTTTTAAAAAATATCCCAATCAAACCACAGTAGGTATGATTTCTAAAACAACAACATAAAAATAAAAACTCAAAGCAACAGATAGAACAAGTTTTATTAAAAAAATATCAAAAAAATTAGATAAAATAAACAAATTATATAAATTATTCTAATAAAAGTATAAATAGACCCAATGTGTTTCTAATATACTGATATCTAATATGACCCAAATTATTATTTTTATATTAAAGGGAACAAAATATATAATTACATTAAAATTATTAACAAAATTTAGTTTTTTTTTAAAATTTATATAAAGCAATTGGTTATACATATGAATTTGCCCGAACAGTTAAAAAAAACAAGCGTGTAAACTTCTACTCGAGTAATTCCCAAAAATGGTCCGTACATGATAAATAAGTCATTAAGACATTTGAATAAAATAAAATATTATATATTTGGTATGATAGTATAAAAGGGGCCATGATACTGAAAGGAAATGTAAATATATATTTTTGGATCTATTTTGTGATTCGTGGAGTTGTAGAAGAGAGGATGCTTGCTGCATGAATTCAAATGAACACAAATAATTGCATGATTTTGTTTCAATTACCCTTGATTAGTATACGTGTATAGGTTGAAAATAGGAATTCAGCAGTTTCTTTTATACGAAAGTGGGAGTTTGGGGTGCCGGCGATGTCTGGTGGGATATTGATAGTGTTGTCGGTCGTTCTTTTGGTGTTTGCTGCGGCGGTGAGCGGCAGAGGAGGAATTCATAGGTTGCTGACTCTAGAGAGGGCGTTTCCTGTGCAGGAGAGGGTGGAGTTGGAGGTGATTAAAGCTCGGGACAGTTCGAGGCACTCGAAAATGTTTGAGAGTTACTCCGGTGGAATAGTAGATTTTCCAGTTGTTGGTACCTCCGATCCCTACGTTGTTGGGTAACTGTAGCGCACTCTCGGTGTTTTGTGTTTATTCAAATTGTTTATGATATTCTGGCAGTGAACACCGCCTAATGGATTGATATGTAAATTCAGTAAATCCTTGTATTGGTTAATGTAGGTGTGTTAGTAGAAATTATGTTTTCCGAATTTAAATTGCTTATTAACAAGAAAAAATCTGATATTAATAGGTTGCTTCTTGTCTTTGCTTGTTTATGATCCTTAGCTTCAGGACCACTGGATCTATGACTCAGGACAATGCTTCCAGAACTTTTGTCGATCTAATATAAATTTTGACTCAGAAAAATGTTAGCAAGTTGGACTTTGCTGTTACTGGTTTTATTAGTCAATCAGGATCCTCAAATATTGTGATAATGAGGTTTTTAGCTTATTGTGCTGTTTTTGGTCTCAAGTGACAGGGAGATATTGATGGATAATTCCTATAATATATGACTGACTAGATTCTTCAACTTTGATGTTGCTCCTTTTGTCTTTATTTCGATTCATTATTACTTGTTACAATCATGTCTGATCATATGATGGTTATTTGTCGATTTATGTTCTCCTTGAATGATAAGTTACTATGGTTGTCCAATAATACAGTCTTTATTTTACCAAAGTGAGGTTGGGATCTCCACCACTAGAATTCAACGTGCAAATTGATACTGGGAGCGACATCTTATGGGTAACTTGCAGTTCCTGTACTGATTGTCCCCAAAATAGTGGACTGGGGGTATACCTTTTTTAATCTTTGCATCAAACTATCAATTAGCTTAATAAAATATTTCATTTGAGTAATCCAAATTTCAATCTGTATTGATACTAAGCTGCAATTGCAGATTGCTCTCAATTTCTTTGATCCTGCTAGCTCGTCAACTGTTTCCTCTATATCCTGCTCGGATGCTATGTGTGATTCCATCGTGCAAACTGCGTCAGCTGAATGCTCTGCCGAAAGTAATCAGTGTGGTTATACGTTCCAATATGGAGATGGAAGTGGCACTGCTGGTTTTTATGTAAATGATCTGCTTTATTTTGACACAATTTTGGGTACCTCACTGATAGCCAATTCTTCTGCTCCTATTGCTTTTGGGTAAGATGCATGTATTGAGTTTAATGTGCATGCTTATGTGTGGTTTTATATGTGTCTTGGATTCGGAATTATTTGGTAATTTGTTTATGAGTTACCTGTCCTATCGACCCTGATTCAATACATGTGCATGACGGACTATATGTGATTTCGTTTCGGATGTATCAATTATGAGTCATTTAGTTTTTTTTTTCCTGCTGTAATTATGACTTGTATTTATGCGCATGCCAGTATGTGCATAAAAAATGGCAAACCCGATCCACGAAGCTCCTGCTAAGCGCGGGGTCCGGGAGGGGGTCGGACCACTTTGGGCCAAATGTACGCATCATTCTCTTGCATTGCAAGAGGATGTTTTCTTGACTCATACCCGTCTCCAGGTCACATGGCAGCAACATTGATATTGTGCATGCCATTACCTGCATGTGACTTTGAAATAATGTTGTCGCTTGAATTTTTTGTTAAAAGTTGGTGGTCTACAAATCCAATTATTTTGTTCCTTGTATTTATGACCCTACTGACTGCATGTTTACGTTGTATGTGACTGTATATGCAAATGTGGACTTGTATTTATTTTGCACAATCTTGGATACCTCAGTGATGTCCAATTCTGCTGCTTCTATTGTTTGTTACGGGGATCTGCTACTATGACTCTTATTCATTGCATCTTTATTCAAAATGTGGTTGTATGTGTACTGCTCCTATTAAGACTCTCATTCATTGCACGTGTATACTGAAACATGGTTGTATGTTTGTAGTTCTCTTACGAGACTAAGCGGATCCTTTACAGTGCATCCATAAAAAAACAACTTTAAGATCTTGAACAAAAATAATGTGAGGATTTTTCTGCAAAACTGGATGTTCACTATATGATTGAATCTTTGGACTTGACGTGCATTTAGATCATGTATGTTTTCAGTACCTTAATTCTATTTCCTTGTTCATTCTTAGCTTATGAAATTTATTGATAGAAAAAAGAGCTTAAAGTTGTATTGTTACAGGTGCAGCACCTCTCTTTTTGGTGACTTGACAAAGTCAGATAGAGCAGTTGATGGTATACTTGGGTTTGGCCAGCAGGGACTTTCAGTAATTTCACAATTGTCATCACGTGGGATCACACCTAAAATATTTTCCCATTGCTTGAAAGGAGAAGGCAGTGGCGGAGGTATCCTAGTTCTTGGTGAGATATTGGATCCAAGAATTGTTTATACTCCCCTCGTTCCATCACAGTACGTATTTCTTAACAATTTGGAAAGTGCTATTATTCTTATTGTTATTGATTCTTGGCTGTACAATCAGGCAAAAGATTGTGCATTGTCCCCCCCCCCCCCCCCCTCTCTATCTAATATTAGAACTGCGATGTATAAATAATATATTACTGATTGTGTGAAAGTTTTCATGCCATCCTTATGTATTCAAAAGCTTATACATCGATTTTCTGTTTTAATTGTTCGTGCAGTTTTTGGTCTGAATATTTGTTCGTAAAAGATATGATTTTTTTAGTAAAATTGTCTACGGATTTTCTGCTGGTCACTTGGCATCAGACAGGGAAACAAAATAGTAATTCATCATTCAGCTGGTTTCTCTACTTTTCACCTAATCTGGCTCAAATTCTCTTATGTTTTGCTGGATAGTAATTCTGGTCCTTTGCGCACTATAGTTATCATTTAGCTGATGTCTTTCTGATCTATCAAGATGGCAATCATTCAATATGCTTTGTGGAGTGTTAAAATGTGAGAGTTTTAACTAGACTTTATCATGCTACATCACTCTACCTTTTATTACTATTTCTACTAACTTCTTAAATCGAATTCATTTTTATATCAGCACATCATCAATTCTTTCGCACTGCTTTACAGAAGCGAATTATGGTACAATATTCCTTTTGATATTGTTTTTAATCAAAGTGGTTGGTTGTTCAAAATGATGATTCTGCTTTTTTATGTCGATGAGTATGATGAATCTTGATCTCTAACCTTCAGGCCTCATTATAATTTATATCTGCATAGCATTGCTGTCAATGGACAGTTATTACCTATTGATCCAGCAGTGTTTATCACATCAGGCAACCAAGGAACCATAGTTGATTCTGGAACAACTTTGGCATACCTTGTCGAAGCAGCTTATGAGCCTTTTGTCACTGCTGTAAGTATATCTCCATCGACCCCATCCTACCTTTTCTCTCTTTTAGCAGTTTTAGTCTGCAGATACCTTGTCAGCGGTACCCAGGTCATCATCGCTATTTTTATAAGTGTGAATGATCTTCATTATCTCCTTTTAGGATGACAAAAACCTTGTGTGCTATACATCACATTGATCAGTGATGGTTGATAGTTAAAAAAACATATTTGGTGCTAATTGAATTGAAACGTGTGATAACTTTAGAAATTGAACATCCATGAGCCTGACCTAGAATATCTTTTCTTTTTAGCCCACTAGCGCTGAAGCAGATTATCTGTTCTGGTAAAAAAATTACAGTTTATTGTCAAAGCTTAACGATAAATGGCTTACTAGCTTCTCCAACTCTAAGAAATGTTACATGAATAGAAAGTACAAATTAAAGTTTGTGAATGAAGAAGAAATACGAAAATTATATGTTGTTTGTCAACCTTTTAACATCTAATTAAAGGTTAAAATGAAATGGAGTAACAGTAGAAGGGCTATAGGTATGATTAATGAATGAAAACTTTTAATTAAATACTAGTAAAAACAAGGAATGATTAATAACTTCACTCTTTGACAGGAACACAAGTACGGAAAAGTAAACAAAAAATATCAACTTCGTTTTACTTTTACGAATAAATGTATCTAATCATTTTACATGCACAACAAAGAACAGCTTCCTACTTCATTAAACACTGTTTAGAAGCTATGCCACTAGAACTTAGACGAAAATTTTATTTCTGAAATGTCACAATGTATTATGATATTTGACAATCAAACAATTTTCCGACTGCCGAAGTATTGTTTGTTGTTTGTCCAATTGGTGGGCAGCATAAAATACAAGACAGTCTCCTCTGAATCTTTTGAAGAATGATGGCACATGAAAACTTATTTATCACCTTTAATGATCATAAGCTTTGATGCTACTCTATTGCTGAGGTTCTACTGACTTATTGCAGGTTACTGCAGCTCTTTCTCCATCCGTGACACCAGTTATTTCCAAAGGAAACCAATGCTATCTAGTCTCCACTAGGTTCATTTCATCCCTCAATATCCAATTGTTGTCTGAGCAAGATTTTGTTTCGAGATATTTCGGGCATTTATGAGATCACTTTCTATCTTAAAACAGCATAGTTGAGATGTTCCCTTCTGTTTCTTTCAATTTTGCTGGAGGCGCATCCTTGATTTTAAGGCCAGTTGACTATCTTTTAGACATGGGATTTGTTGTGAGTGTTTTACTTCTCTACAGTTTTGCAAAGATTTTTCGATGTTGCAGTGCTTTGTTAGAAGTAGCTTATATGAACTCTTTTAAATGCTATTATTTTTTCCAGGATGGTGCTTCGATGTGGTGCATGGGCTTCATTAAAGTTCAGAATCAAGGCACTACAATTTTAGGAGGTTGATACCTTACAAATTCTTTTTTTTTCTTTTCCAAATGATAATATGGTTTCCACGAAATTTGTGTTTTTAGCATGTTGAAACTCCTGCTACCCTCAAATCAAAACTTTAGCAGTTTTAGTAACTGATTGCGCTACCCATCTGTACATAAAAGTTGTCAAGCTTGACTTTTTTTGTTTTTTCTTGGAGTTTTTATTTCTTGATAAACGATGAAGGTTGATAAAAGTTCGAGTTTATGGATGTAAAATTCAAATGATTTAGATGCTTCTTTTTTAAATTGTCAAAATTGCCAAAAGTCCTCAAGCTTGAGTTACGCAGTACATAACTCAAAGGGAAATAAAAAACTATATGATAAAAGAAACTTACCATGAACCATCTAGCCAGTTCGCATGCAATCCTTTCTACAAAGCTGTACAGGTGCGTCCAACTAGAAGTTTCTGGAGTGTGGCATTGCTCATGGGATCAAGTACAGTCTTATTGCTTGAGCTATAATAATTAGTAGCTTGTTAGTTTTTCTTTCCTCTGTTTACCTAGCGGCAAAGATCTTTTTCTCCTAAAACAAATACCTAATTGTGCAGATCTTGACCTCTTAACTTTTGTTCTTTTCTTTCTAGTGACACAGTGTTTCTCGACCAAGTTCACCTACCAAATATGAGACAACTTATCTGATGTTTTCTTTTTTTCCAGATATTGTTCTTAAAGATAAAATCTTTGTTTATGATTTGGCGCGTCAAAGAATCGGATGGGCAGACTATGATTGTAAGTTAATTTTTTCATATAACTTTTTGTTATCATTTAACAGTACCGAAACACTTGGATAGCCCATCCTATATGCCATCTGCAATTGTTTTCTTCAGGCTCGTCGTCCGTGAATGTCTCTATTACTTCTGGTAAAGATGAATTTGTGGATGCTGGACAATTAATTGTAAGTAGCAGCTCGTCCACTGATATTGTCTTCAAAATTATGCATCGGAATATTAACGCTCTCTTGCTGAGTATATTGGTGACCACTGGGCGTCTGTTTCTGTAAAATAATTTCCACGCATGCCCATTTTTTATTTTATTTGTTATTTGTTATTGTCTTGGCCAATTCATATTCTATATGGTAATCGCTAAACAATTTTAGTTTCAAAGAAATGAAGAACAAATGTTCTGAGCTTATATTTCTCAGGAGTTTTTTTTTCCTTCATGTTTATTATTTTTCCCTCTTTGGGTCATGAATCCCAATTGTCAAATAGAAAGGACTAGATCTGACCACGGTTTAGAACCGTCGGTTCGACTGTTCAAACAACATCGACCATTAACCTTAACCTTCCTTTGAATGTGTTTTTATCCATGTATTAAACATAAAATAACGTGAAGTAAATTCAATATAAGATAACCAAAATGTGTAAAATATATTTGTTTGGTTAATATATATAAATTATAACACTATATTTAAATCAACAAAACTCTTATAGTTGAAACTAAGTTTGACGCCATGAGCTCAAATCTGCACCATTACATAAATTTTAAATTTAAAAATGTAACAAAAATTAAAATAAACCCTTGAACCGCCGGTTAACCGACGGTTCACGGGTTAGCAAAATTATGATCCTTAACCGGTCCTTCTATAGATGTGCCGATTAAAGGTCCGACCCTTCGAACTGTTGACCTGATTAACCGGCCTGTTGACTATGGTTCGGTTCAAGGTCGATGATGACCCTTGATCGGGTCTAGAGAGGACACATGTTAAATAGCTTGTCTACATTAGGTTGAACTCAAGCTTGATTGTTATTGAGTTTGAGATTCTGTATGATCGTTCCACAGCTTATTTTGTATGATCGTCTCAAAATTCAGTATTTTTTTGTTGTTGTTCTTGTTACTATTATTTATTGAAATATATTATATTATTAATTAAAAATTATTCTAATTAAAAATTAAACATATATAAATCTCAAATTTAATCAAATACGAGATTAATGTGTTTAAAGCTTAATTTAATAATTTCGTTTTGATCATAAATGTGAGGGTTCACTCATAATCATGTGTTTAATGTTCAAAAATGATTATTTATAATATTGGAAGATTAACACTAAAATCTACCGACACATGGTCCTAAACTTTTTGACATGATCTTGTCGCACGAATATACAATCGGCTTTACATATAACAATATTTTCAATATGACATACATAACTTATCCCGTACCGAATCAAGTATCAAATCGTAATTCTAAATTAAACATAATACTCAAAACATAGCTATACAGGGCATACCCCGACAAACTAAAACAAATTAAATAAAAAAGCTATAACACAATAATGGGACGCTCCCAACGACACAATACCATAGATTTCAAAGATCAACATGTTGTGTCCAGTGGTGTTGCTGTGACTCATTGATTCTTTATCTGTTAACAAACTATCATGTACGTCTCCCAAAATTAAGCACCCACAACATAATATTCTCTCGTTCTTGTAACTACGTTCCTCTTGTATCATAACTGACGAGTCCACTGGTTTAAGGTGTGTAAACGAAGTAGATCGCAACCAGGATCTGGGATAATTCTTCCACTGCAAACAACTATAACCATGTATATCAATAATTCATCTTCGATATTTGATTTACTGTAAGATTTTCCAACAGTGGTATTAGAGCTACATAGATTGACTTTGGTCAAAATGCATTATTGGATAATAAATTGACAAAATAAATAATTTATTAGTTGATAAACTGCATACCAATATTTCTTAAGCCTGTAAAATTTAATTGAATTAAAAAATTATGGATTAAGAACAATGGATACTTTTTTGTTTCTCAAATCAATAGAATTATTATTGATTATTGTGATTCATGAATTTATAGGATTTGATTTTGGCAATAGAATCATTATATCATGTATGATTCGAAAGTTAATGGACTATATTATTTCAAGATTGATAATTTTATTATGATCTTTAGTTTGGATGTAGATGATTATTTGTTAAATGTGAATTTTTCGATGCCAATGAATTAATTAAAATAATAAAATTACTTGGATCTAAAATAAAATATTTGTGAAATAGTACCTTGTTTGATTGTGCAAACAGTGATGGAAGTCCAAACAGCTTTTCTGAACTTCATGGTAGTGGCAAACTTGATTGCTAGAATTATGCAATGTGGCATAGAAAGATTCATTTTCTACTCCACAAAGGAAAAAAATACGATTCTCACCGATATTTTGCCTGAACCAACTGAGTCGAAAAATGGACCCACTGCCCAATTTCGTTGCGATATTGATGCGTACAATAAATGGATAGATTAGGATATGAGTGTGTGATTTACTATGCTAAGATGCATGCACGATAATCTGATTAGGGAATTCGAGAAGTATCACACTGCTAAAGAGATATGAGAAGTTCTGAGGTCACATACAGTAGTACTTTGTCTACCAGATTGAGGGTACTTACCCTCAAATTTAACCAGTATGTGCTTGACCCAAAGCACTCGATGATCAAACATCTTGATATGATGAATGATATGATTTGAGAGCTTCAGAATGCTGGAAGTGACTCACATATGAACAACAGGTCGGTCACAACCTGAGAAGACGTTGGGACATGTTAAACTTGTTTTGTCCCATAATGAGCAGATTAAAATGTTCAACAGTGTCACAAGGTCATTTGAGACTTGAGGCTGGCCGAAGAGAATTTGAACGGGCACACACGACTGCTCTTATCGCACATGTTACTCAAAGGTTGACCGCAAACTAGTGCTGACGGGGTAATAACAAAAATCAAGCCCTAGTCCCAAAGAATGCCAAGACCAAACTGTGTTGCTGAGGCAAGAGGGTGGAAAGAAAAACATAAACAAGTGAAGTGTTGTAACTGCAACAAGATGGGTCACTTTGCTCATGACTGCATCGAGCCGAAGAATGTAAGACCCACTCCTAGCTCTCATAATTCTTTTGTGAGTACAAATATTTTTGTCGCTTATTCTCTCATTAGTTGTATTGTAGACACAAGAGCAACAAAAATATATGACGAGTGATCGAGCAGGATTCGTAGATTATCATCGGGTGCCAGCATGCAGCCAATACATTACTACGGGAAATAGCGCACAAGAGGAGGTTCATGGAGTTGGTTCATACAGTAACAAGCTCAGCACTGGCGTGAGCTACTCCTTAATGATGTGCTATATGCACATAGTATTCGATCTAATCTACTTTCAGTTACTTTTAGGGCATGGTTTTTCATTTTTGTTTGATCAAACTAGTTTATTTGTTTTCCTAGGTAAAGAACAAAAGATCTATATGGCGTTGGTTTTTTTGAATAATGTATTATTTATGTTTGAATTATCCAATGATGTTTTTATACGTTTCATCTTCTGTCGATATTATTTCCGATTCTGTTAAATGGCATGCAAGATTGGGACACTTCGCTCAAGAGAAAATGACTAGGTTATCTCGAGTAGGCCTTTTAGGCAACGCAAGTAAATCTCCCAGTGTGCGAACAGTGTTTGGCTTGAAATGTCAGTCGAAAACCTTTTGAAAAGGTGGAAAGACCACTCAGCCTTTAGAGATAGTCCACTCAGACATCTGCGGATCCATGAATATGAGGGCACGTAACGATACATTATATTTCTCTTTTATTGATGATTATTCGTGCTATGGATCGGTGTATCTATTATCTCGTCGGTAGAAGTGCTTAAATATTTCAAGATTCTTGACAGAGGTTGAGAATCAAAAAGATAATAAACTTAAAAATTTACGCACCAATAGAGGGCGAGAATACTTGTCTATTCAGTTTAGACAATTATGTGAAGAAAAAGGAATTATAAGAAAATTAACGATTCCATACACTACGCAACAAAATGGTGTTGTAGAGAGACGAAATTGAACACTTCTGGATATGACCAGATCAATGATGGCGCAAACAAATCTTCCAATATCTTTTTGGGGAGATCAAATACGACTGTTGCTTACATTTTGAATCTTGTTCCCTCTAAATTAGTCCTTGCAATTCCCTATGAATTATGGCATGCCAGAAAACCTAATTTAGAGGCTCTGCGCACTTGGGGATCGGCGTGATTGGTTCATAGTGCCTCTCACAAACATGAAAAGTTCGGACCGAGAGCTTCAAAATGTGTTTTTTAGAAATTATTCAGATTGTTCAAAAGGCTATGTGATGTACATTGAACATCCTAATGGCGGAATGACTGAAATCGAGTCTCGAGATGTTAATTTTACTGAAAATGATTTTCCCACGAAAATGAAGTCAAAGTGAACATTCAGATATACGAGTTGAATGAACCACAAGATAATATATCAGTATCTAGCAATGATGAGGTTTCGGGACCTTATCCAACAACTAATAGAGAAGGTAAGAACAACAACGGATAGAGTGGGAGTGTTCCGTTGGGAGAAAACTCTCAAAATACACCTACATGGAAAAACAATGTGGAATTGTTCCCCGGTGACGTTTTGATGTTGAAGGGGAATCTTTTGCTGCTTTTATGGATATTAATAAGCCAGCTAATTATCAAGAAGATGTGACTTTACAAAATGCAAATGAGTGGAAACCTGCTATGAAAGATGAGATATACTCCATGGCTAAAAACCATATACGAGAGTTGGTTGATCTTTCGCTTTGGGCGTAAGACCATAGGGAATAAATGGGTTCTGAAGGTCAAACATAAGCCAGACAGTTCGATTGATAAGTATAAGACTCGCTTAAAGGGTACACCCAAAAGGAGGGTGTTGATATGAACAAACATTCTCCCATGTGGTGAGGTTTGCCTCAATCCCCCTCGTTTTAGCCATACCATCTTGATCTGGAACTGTTCCAGATGGATGTCAAGACAACATTTCTCAATGGAGAACTAGACGAAGAGATTTACATGGATCAACCCAGACAAGAGCGCAAAGTTTATCGTCTCAAACGTTCCATTTAGGCCTGAAACAATCATCTAGACAAGGGTATCATTGATTTCATCGAGCTATCTATACAATAGGATTTACGATGGTTGAGAAGGATCATTGTTTATATATCAAGAGAAGTGGAAAGAAATTTTTAATTCTCTCACTTTATGTTGACGATATTTTTTGGCTGGAAATGACATGGAGATGATTGTCACCACTCAGATGTGGTTGTCCTCAATCTTTGAAATGAAGGACATGGGAGAAGCTGAATACATAATTGGTGTTAAGATACACCTTGACCGCTCTAAGAGGCTATTATGCTTGTCTCAAGAGGCTTACATAAAAAAGATGTTAGAACGGTTTCGCATGAATAATGATAATCATGTTGACACTACCATGGAGAAAAGTAGTGTCCTTGGCAGGGAATCATGCCCTAAAACAGAACAAGAAAAAACACGTATGACTAAATTCCATATTCCAGCGTAGCAAGGAGTCTGATGTATGCAATGATATGTGCTCGACCGGACAAGTGCTATGTTGTTGGGATGGTGAGTAGATATCATAGTAATTCTGTACTTGCTCATTGGATGGCAGTCAAGAGGATACTTATATATCTAAAAGGAACAAGTAATTTCTCCTTGTGCTATTATGAGGGATAGTTTGAAACTTGTTGGATACAGTAATGTTGATGGTTCAACAGGTAGAGATGACAGCAAATCCACATCAGGATATGCATTCATGTTGGGAGGGGCAACTATCACATGGTGTAGTACAAAATAGCCTTGTCTCTCTGTATCTACTATGGAAGCAAAGTATATTGCCTACACATCAACAGTGCAAGAGACAATTTGGTTAAGAAAATTTCTACAAAGTTTGCGATTTTCTGCCATTGTAGATGAAGTTGTCATAACACAATGGCTTTGGCATATACGAAAGATCCCAAATATCATGGGAGAACAAAGCATATTGACACCAGATATATCTTTATTAGAGTTAATTGCACAAGGTCATGTGGTTAAGATATATTCCTAATAGTGATATCATTGCTAATCCATTCACCAAGCCTTTTCGTAGAGATTTGTTTCTACGACATGTTAATGCTATGGGGATCGTAGGATTTGGATAACTTATTATTTTGCATGTAAGAACAATTTATTTATTAATAAGATTTGTTATTCTTATTAATTGTTGAGGTACTATGTTCACATGTGAATGTCACCAGACTTTGATTGGCCCACTCACATGGAGAATCACCATGTTGCTTTGATAGCAAGCAGGATGAGACTTGAAGATCATATATGACATGATGCCTAAGTGCTTGGTAGGACAAGGAAGGTTGTGATAATAATATAATAGTTGCCTTAGCATAGAGACTAAGATGAGATCTGACAAGATCGATAACAAGAATGTTCAATCTTCATAAAAAGTTTGTTTATAGCCGAATGTGCGTCGCAATACACATGTCATTAGCTTTTTTGTAGCCATTGGACAAAGATTTGTATGATGTTTAGAGCGTGGCGTGGCATGCCCAAATTGAGTGTGACCTATATCATAGCATGTATGCATATTACATGCGCTCAGTAAGTACGACCACTGAAGTTGAGTGACAGAATGGATTCCTGCTTCGTCACTATCTGAGCGCTTTATTTTTTTTTGTACCCTTTGAGACTCTGGACCATGTCATGAGGTGTAAGCTTGATGATGCTACTTTAGCATGTATCCAATGACCATGATTGATGCGGTCTGTCTGAGCATGCCTAGGAAAACTATCAAGACCAAGCTAATTGGCATGAGTGGCCAAGGAAGAACTAAGGTGGTAACACATCCTTTTGTTCTATGGCTCATATGCCAGCTGACTAAGTTGAAATTTGTTTTTGGCATAGTCATGAGCATAGATACATAAATGTGTAGTCAAGCATGCTCTATTATATAATATGAGGAATCAGAGATACTTGGTTAGATGCAACAATTAGTTTGGGGTATATACAAGTTATTGAGGTTAAATGATTATGTTAGTTTAGTGATGACTGATTATAATTCTCCTCGACATTCATTCGCGCTTGGTCGCACACTTTATTCTCACGCTTTATTCTCTGTACGAAAGAGGAGACGTGAAACAATAGACAATGGAGAAATTATGTGAATACTGATTTAAACATGCATGAGTGGGAGATGTAAGTAAGTTTTCTTACTATGCATGCATGTTTTAGTTGATAAACGTGTTTGCATATGCAACAAGTTGGGCGATGGTTTTCTACCTGTAACTTTGATGGCTTGGACGATGGACGGCGGCTTGGACATGGTCAAGGGGACGATGTGGCTGAATATGACACCAAATGAAATGTATCTGGTATTTATAAATGGTGTGTCTTGTCTCCCAAAATTAAGCACCCACAACATAATATTCTCTCATTGTTGTAACTTTGTTCCTCTAGGATCATCACCTACGAGTCCAAATGTTTAAGGTGTATAAATGAAGTAGAACATCCTGGTGGTAATCTACTAACCAACGAGAATAAACTCAAAGACTGATGCTTGTAGACGAGCACAAAGATCTCGAAATAATTCTTCAGCTACAAACAGTTATAATCAAGTATATTGATATTCCATCTTCAATATTTGATTTATTGTAAGATTTCCCAACAGATATATGTTCATATACTTTAGCTAAATTTTCAGTCATCGATGCTTTACATTTTCGGTTTTAGTTCCAACTAAGACTGACAATCCAATTTTGAATCCTAAAAATAGAAAAACCGAAACCAAAACCAAAATCATAATCATAATTGTGTAAACCTCAACTAAAGTTCTTTATTTCAATCTCAGCTTATATATTTAAATTAAAATATCCATACTATTTTGTACCATAGCCAATAAAAAAGTAATTTTAATTTAAAGTTTTTAAAAAAGTATACTTCAGTTCTTAAATTGGTTCATGCCATACTGAAACCTACCGGAACCAAAACTGTACCTAAGCAATTTTGGTTCTGGTACCATCTTTCATCGAAACCTGAACCTTAGATTCCAGAGCAAAACCAGCAATTTTGGAACCAAGTTCAGACCTATGTTTGCAAACATTTTTAGTCAATAACTTCATAAAAATCTCTTAACGCATGTAATATGAGATTGGTTCCCAATTTATGACAACATATACTGTTCGTGGTCGTTCTAATTGGCGAATACAATTAAAATTCAATAATCCTGATAAATTGCAGAAACATACGTAGACTTCTGTAGCAATAATCTATAAGATGCTACGAGGAAAAAAGACTTGAAAGCTAGCAGTGTGCCTAGTTTTTGTAGCTTCAAAAAAATCCTCGTTTTGATTTTACATCTCGAGTAGCAAGATTTGTTTAGCCATCAAAAAGAATGAAACCAACCCGAGGAAGGGCGCCGTAAAGTGGCTCGTCACAACTAGGAGAAATCACTTATAGAAGGCAACAATGATCCTGTCACGAATACGAAATATCACAACATAAATATCGAATTGCTAATGTGTCTTGAATCACCTCCACTTCTCCTGAAGCTCTTTCTTCTCTGACAAAATCCATACGACAAGAATTGCCACAAGAAGGGCAACTATTGTGATGAGAAGCAAAGCATAGCTGAAATCTTCGGTAAGAGAATCGTATGTTTTGGAAGGTGCAAGCCGGGTGAAAAACAGATCCACCCCATATGAAAAAACAAGGGTCGTTGACTCCAACTTCGCTGGAAATGTTGCTATGCCTCGGAGACCTTCCACCTTAAGATTATGTGTAACATATGACTGCAAATGGAAGGAAACCCAGTATGCCGGTTACAGAGAAGGAAACGGTCTTCAACATTCAGAATTCGATCAAGTTTCCGCAGTGGTTTTAAGCTACCAAAACAATCTCAAAAAAAATATATTCACCTGAGGATTAATTGGTAATGAATCAGTAAGTGGTAAGATTCCTTCCTCTTTCTCAGCTTGAGTGGGGTTAACTGTCCTTCGTGGATCTAAAAACCGCTTATCGAGAGCCAAAACCTGTAGATGAACAAGCACAAAGAATAGCAAGCATCTCTATGAAACAAAGGCAAGCATCTTAAAAAAGGAGAAAGATATGCCACAAACATGGGGAAAGAAAGGGAACCTGATCACCAATTGTGCCCAGAAGAATCTGCTTAGAAGTTACGCCTTTTGCTGTTGATGTCACTGCCATCATTTTCACAGAATGTGCGAAAAAGTAAGATTGCGACTTTGTGATGATTTCGGGACGAGAGTAAGCTGTGATAGGTGAAGTCAGATTATGTGTCCCAACAACAAGCTTCAACACATCTTGGTTGTCCTACATATATTAATAATTTGAGTCTACGGATGGGATGTAACCAAGGGTGTTTAAGAAAAGTAGAAGATAAAGTAAAGGAAGAACCGCGCGAGATTGGTCATAAATTTCAATGACAGACATCTCAAATCGATGTGCCCGTAAGTTGAAGTAGTGGTAGATCACCCAATTCTCACTGAAAACCTTCAGAGAAATAAAAGGTAGTGAATAATTCAGTCTCCAACACTCAAAGGGAGAGAGAGAAATTGCTCCTTGAAAAATCGAAAGGGTTAACATAACTTCTAGTCCCCTTACGTTAAAATTTCTGGAGATGCATATAGGCTAAGGAAAACTTACTGTCCGTACAGGACCCTGTGAACCTTGATGAGTCATACGATGCAAAATACGACCAGTAACTGTATCAATTATATAAACAACCAGAGATGACTCTTCTGGGCTAGCTGAGCCAATTGGACCAACAGCTTTTGGTGAAACAGTAGCCAAAAAGAGCAGATTCTTTGATACATATTTGTACATCACTTCCTGATCTACAGTCACCTTTGCTTGAGTATGAACTATCTGACATAAGAGAAGGGAGAATAGTGTAATAAGAGCAGCATCTGCAGCTGATAGACTGCAAACTTCACAAAAACATGTTACGAACTGAATATGAGGATGATGTTTTACCCAGACATACACGAAACTGTCTTTTTTTATTTTATTTTGAGGATTCATAATAACTGATAACACTAGAGGCAATTATCACATCTTCAGCACCATAGGTCATCACACCAGGAGCAATAAGAAATAGAAAGTAGAAACAAAGGAAACACAGAACTCAGCAATGCATCCAAATGAGGGAAAACTGCTTCAAGAGACTGTCTCAAAAGAAGCAGAGAAAGAAAGTTGGTCTTTAAACACTTGTGGACAATGCTGTAACATATCTTCCCATAAATTTGCACCTTAAATGATAAAGCATTTGAAAGTTACAGCAAACTATTAAAGTAACTAACTAACCTAGCCTTTTAATTGATGAAGGTGGTAACAGAGAACGAAGGGTTATAAGAAAGCGGGGAAGATAATGCTGTTTTTTTAACTCAATGTCTCATCAGGAACTGAGTTAAGAGACAAAATATCAAAGTTTGAGACCAAGAATCTCTCCCGCTTCAGCAAACAAACAATCAGTCTCCTCATATCTGAGTGGCCAATGATCATTGTCCATGACTCAAGTTCTATGAATGAACACTGACACACAATTAACATCTTGCAGTGAACAAGTTCTATGAATGAGCACTGACACACAATTAACATCTTGCAGTGAAACTGGTACTGTATCAAATACAAGAACTTAGGTTTGTCCTTTGTGTGCAAATGAAGTGGACAAATTGAATAGATCACTATAACTTTAACACACCACTGTAAGTTCACAAATCAAAGATGTAAGTAGAAAATTGAAATACTAAACCATAACCACAAAAGAAATGCTTGAATGCTTGAAAATTAGAATGCAATCACAGAGATACAATCTTAGGAATAAAACTCACTCACGGCGCTTGAATAGATTCGCACACAATTTCTGAAAATTGAATTATATTGCTGATATGAAATGAAAAGACATTACAGTAAGGAAACACTACTGCCACTCAATGTTACTCAAGGAGGAAATCCTCCTTGCCCAAGCCAAGTCTTGCAAACACTCGACAATCTAAATTCTGGTATGATCTCACTACCTTCCCCCATTCTTTTATTCCCTCTCTTCCTAACAAACTAACCGCTCCCTCCCAATGTTCATGTGTTAGCTTCTTGGGCCTTCAATATTAGCATGTTTCTAACTTTTTCCCATAACAATACCGTCCAACTTGAGAACAGCCTGGCCCTCAAGGCTGGAGTTAAGCGTCCTAATTTCCTCCCCTTGATCATACCCAATACAATTAATACTCTCTTCCTCTATCGCAAGTCCTAGTTGCATCTCGTACATCCCAAATAAGTACTGGAGCAGCCCTTTGTTCAATGAAAACAGATAACAGAGCCAACACAAGAACAAACACAGCAGCAACTTTGTCACCTCGAATTCTCTCCATCCAACTCACATCTTGACTAGCTACAATCTCTAGAGAGCAAAAGGAAGTAGTCGTTCAATTTTGTAAAGAAATTTTAAAACCATTCTTGGATCCCGTCAATTGTTAGGCCTCTCAACTTCGGTAACAATCCAGGGTTTTCACCAAATAGCCTGCGGAACTCCTGTAAACATTCATACTGCGCTGGATCACTATAGTTTCCTTTATTGGGCTTGTAATATTGGCCCACGTAACAACACCAGCAACTACTTGATCAAACCCAATTTGGATATTAACTTGTCTACTAACACAACAAACTTTGTGTTTTTTGGATTCCTTAAGAACACCATGAATTCCTTCAACACCCATTATTTGCCATTTTACATCTCTTGTAAGCCAATACGCAGGTATCTATCCATCAATCGCAGTCTTCAAAGGGAGCGGCACATCAACAGAAGCTTTCCAGTACCATGATTGGTAACCCACTGCCCTGCGACTTCCTTCTATTGGGGATTATGGACTGTAAGTAATTACACGTACCAACGTCCTACCGTTGGCATCCCACCGTCCGTCCTCGTCGAGTGTAGTCCAGTTCCCCAATGTCTGCTGTGAAAAAGCTTCTTCTCTCCGGTGGCATGAAGTTCACGACATAGAATTTTAGCTCTGAAATTTGCATTTGGGCCTTTGGCTCTGACGACTTTGAAATATTTTCTTTGGCCTCCAAACATAATAGCCCATATTGTTTTTATTTTTTTAATACAGCCCATTCTCATGTCTCTTCCTCCATTCTTTTATCGCGAAACTTGTTAATGAGGATTCAACTCCCCAATTCTAGCTCATATTACTCGACATTTTCATACTTAGCTAGACTAAATTAGTCAATACAAATGCATATATGGTAGAAGCATAGTTTAGGGCAATGAATGTACTTTTTGTTGTAAGATTTCTTATTATATATAGAACGAAACTCTCAATTAAGAGATATCCAGTCAAAGTCCATTGTATTTGACATGGTATCAGAGCCATATACAAAAATCTTGTAGGCTTTTCAAGCTGTGATCAAGCTCCTGGCCCCATCCCACGTCGCCTTCTTCGCAGGTGTCAGCAGCGGCGCTAGGAGCAGGCGACTTTCCACTTTTGCTTCGATTTATTTTCCTGGGCTGGTTTATTTTTTTTTCTGGTTTCGCAATTTTGTTCCGCTCTCGTTCCGATCTAGATTTGTGAATACTAGGGTTTCACGCACGTTCTGCGCGTGATCTGGGCTTTGCGTTCTAAGGCTTCGTGAACGTTCCGGGCTTCGCAGATTTGGGATCTTCGCGATCTGCTGCGTGTTTTGAGGGCGGCGTGCGCTAGGGTTTCGCGATTTGGGGGCTGCACAAACTAGGGTTTCAAGATTTGGGGGCTGCGCGACCTTGGTTCGCGATCTGGGCTGTACCCAAAAAAAAAAAATTATCTGGATTGCTTGATTGGAGCTTCTGAGTGCCGCTTTTGCTGTTTTGTGGCAATTTTTTTGTGATTTATGCAAGATTGTTTGCGTGATTTAGGGTACTGCGTGTTGTTTTGCACAGATCTACGATTTATGGGTGTTTGCTGCGATTTTGTGCAGCGATCTAAGGTTTCTAAATTTGGGATTTTGGGATCTGTTCTCCATTTCGGGTTCTGCGCGATCTGGAGCTTGAAAATACTATGAGTTGGAGAGTATCCACTCATAGGTTTCTTGCTCGTCTGTTTCGAATTCTGCCAGTTTCCTTTTGGGTTCTTGGTTCATCACATCTCGTCTGTTTCTCATTTGTGTGGTGATTGGTTGAGTTTGTGGTGTCCCTGCATGGTTGTGCGCGTTTTGAGCCTTGCGTGGTTGTTTTGCGTTGTCATGGTGTAGACGAATTTTGCACAAGTGTTTGCGACAACTTTGCTCTATTGGGACGCTATTATTTCGATTCGCAAATTGATGTTTTTCGTTCGACCAGCATCAATTTGAGGGGAGATATTAATGAGGATTCAACTCCCCAATTCTAACTCAGATTACTCGACATTTCCATACTTAGCTAGACTAAATTAGTCAACACAAATGCATATATGGTAGAAGTACATTTTAGGGCAATGATTGTACTTTCCTTAGTTAGAATTGCAACTGTTGTAAGATTACTATCATATATAAGATTACTATCATATATAGAACGAGACTCTCAATTGAGAGGTATCCAGTCAAAGTTCATTGTATTTGACAAAACTCACCCCACCTCCAAGCCTGCTACACCGGCGCCATCCACTGGTCATGGGGATGAGACGCCTTGAGACCAGCATATCGTTTGATTAAGTTTTCTGCCATCAAATCCCACTCCTGTAAGGAATCTTCTCCCCTATTCCATGTATCCACGCTTCTGTTCTCCCAGTGTAAACACAACCCATAGATCGCATCTACTTTAGTACAATTCATCGAACCCCAGGAAATAGCTATGGCCCATATATGTTTCACCCTAATTGATTCACCTATCACTTGTTCTTCTCGTTTATCACTTGAATCTATCACTTCCTCATCTTTTGCGATTTTTTCTTCATGTGCTCTGTCTACACATAGGATCTACGACTTTTCACCCTTGGTGGTTGTATCGTCATCACCAGCAGTGCGGAAAAATACATTGCGTTTTCCTGTTGTCTCGGTGGGCTTTTTCCGTCTTGTCTCCAGCCTCCGCAAAGATTGTTGCACGAACTCCATGGTCTCTTCGAAGGTCAATAGTTTAATTTGAGTAATTTGATCATCTTTTTCCCTATGCAGCACCATCATCTCCCTTACTGGCTCACACTGAGAGATTCCAATCTGACATGGGAACGATTCACCAAGGAAACCAAGAGTAAGCTTGCCAGATTGTCCTTCCACGTGCATGAAAGCGAACTGTGAACGATCCTGCCATGGTGTGGAATTGGGCTCAAAATATTGCTCAGCCTTCAGAATCCATCGCATAGGATCAATGCCATTGAACCTTGGAATGTCAAGTCTCATCCTTAGAGTCGAACCGCAGTTCGGACCAATTGTTGGGAATAAAACTCACTCACGCCGCTTGAATAGATTCACACATTTGAGTAATTTGATCATCTTTTTCCCTATGCAGCACCATCATCTCCCTTACTGGCTTACACTGAGAGATTCCAATCTGACATGGGCACGATTCACCCAGGAAACCAAGAGTAAGCTTGCCAACTTGTCCTTCCACGTGCATGAAGCGAAATGCGAACGATCCAGCCATGGTGTGGAATTGAGCTCAAAATATCGCTCGGCCTTCAGAATCCATCGCATGGGATCAACGCCATTGAACCTTGGTATGTCAAGTCTCATCCTTAGAGTCGAACCGCAGTTCGGACCAATTGTTAGGAATAAAACTCACTGACGCCGCTTGAATAGATTCACACACACAATTTCTGAAAATTGAATTATATTGCTGATATGACATGAAAAGGCATTACAATAAGGAAACACTACTGCCGCTCAATGTTAATCAAGGAGGATATCCTCCTTGCCCAAGCCAAGGCTTGCAAACACTCAACAATCTGGCCTTCAATGTTAGTAGCATGTTTCTAACTTTTTCCCATAACATACAACATAAATTTCTTGGGAAGAAATGACAGTCCCATCAGCCCAAAGTTTCAATGTTTAGATATAATAAGAGAGAAAATAAGAGAAGAAAAACCTCAGTTAAACTTCTGGTTTCAGTAGCAGAAATCGTTTCCGATTCTGAGGGAAACACAATTGACCATAGATCTCTAGATTCGAAACAGAAGTCATCTGCCACAGGAAGAAAGCATTTTTTCTGCACTGCATGACCCCTAAGGATACCTGAGTCGGTTTCAGCAGAATACCAATATATGTTTCCAAACTCACGCTTGAAAATGCCAAGAGCCTCGGCAGTTCTGGGGTATAAATGAGCATGCGAATTTGCATCCAGAATCAAATGCAAACGCTGTTCCAAGGAATCGGTGAAAGGCAATGGAATAATGTTTGAAATGGAGTGAACAAGCCTCATATGATTGCGCTCCTCCCCTTTGTAAGTGTCAACGATAGAAAGAACTCCAGCAGAATCTGACCCAGGACCACATCTTCCAACAACAAGAACTGATGGATTCTCATCCAAAGCATGATGATGAGGATCCTGCCACTGATGTAAACTAAGCCCACTAGGATCCTCACAAGATTCTGATTTACGAAGAGCTTTCAGTAAAAGAGACCATACAATTCTTCCATCTCCTGTATGCAGTGCAAAAATTTTTCCTCCTCGAGTAAGTACTATGAGTAACTTCCTGAAACCATTATGGTCACGGGTCATTTTGCTTTTTTCAGAGCTCTGAAGCCTCATTTTCTGTATAACTGCCACATCATCAGGGGATGCAATCATTAGAGTTCCTTTAAGCTTCAGCAAATGTCCCTTTCAAAAGAAGAATAACAGGAAAAAGAAACAATCAAAGACTGCCCCTCCACTTCAATAAGGGACACCAGATAAGAGTTATATACATATTCAACATGGCATCCAAATTGCATTCCTTTTAAATAAATAAACAATTATTTTCTTGAACCAAATGCAAACATTGTGTGACAAACTCAGCAAGAAAAATAGCACAAAGAGTCTGTAAGTGTTCAACGTTTTTCTTTTCTTTTACCTTTTCCACAGCAGAACAAGATTAAACCCTACTGGAAAAATAAAGCAGTACAGTGTGTGATGAATCAACATCTCCGTTTAATGTTCTCAATGCTAACACTAGGAGTAGGACATATACATGAGTGCAAGCGCAATACCATAAAACTACAAAGAGACCATCTGCAAAGAGAACATAGACCATACCTCAAGCCATTCAAATAGGTTGTGCTCAACTTTCGCCACTGACACACCATCTTTTTCAACAGGTAACTCTGACACAGTTACATCCACGATGGAAGCCAAGCCATCTTCCCTACTCCAGACAATTTCACCTTGCTGTAACAACAACAATGAATGGTCTTCCATGACAATTAGAACCCTGAATCCACTTGAGCTGTCCATCCGGACATAGTTATTGAGAAAGACCTTATTGACAAGACCCCTATGATGATCCATCTTAATCTTTTCTTCCAGTATATCCGTTGCCCAATCATTACAAAGTTTCACAGTCAGAAAAATTTCACCATCACCATGCTGAACCAGTGCAAAAGCTTGTTGACCTTCCGAAACAGAGATGGAATCACTGAAAGCAACTGAATGAGCTAGCTTGTCCACAGCCATCAAATTGCCTCCATTTGTCACCTTAATAAATACCACAGACCCACTTACTTTCAAAGCAAATGTCCCAGTAACATCAGAGGGTAATATAACTGCTGCTCCTGAAAAATCCTGGATGAGTTCAGATACAGGAGTCTGGTGGTAGCTAATTTCTCCACCTCGGAAACGTATAGAAACCAATACTGTTCCAGTGAAATCCATTGCCACTGCTGTATCTTCTGTCACAAATGACAAATCCCCAGAGAAACCAGCAGGAAACAACATGCTGCCATGTTTCAACAGCTCACCGCTCTTAATGTTGATTTGGCAAACATCAAACTTAGATAAACCAACTAAACCTGCTGTGTATAATATATCACTTCCATCCGGATAATTTAACTGCTGGACATCAATTCTGCAAAAAAAGTAAGAGGTATTCAATCAAGGTCAGAAAGGCAGAATTTAATTAACAAATAAAAGTAAAAAAGTAATCAAACCCTTCAGACGCTAACTCCTTTTTCCAGATGACCTCTCCGTCAATGCTCGCAACAGCGTGAATAAAACCATTACCATAAACAAATATCACATTGTCCTTGTCAACCTTTAAATTTTCCTGTATCAAACAACAGTGTATTATGTCACTTAATTTTAGGCCAACTGTTGTGATGAATTCCACGCTACATACAATACAAATACAGCATTCTTCCATAAGTTGATAACAAAGCTTAAAAAGGTAAAACTCCGAAAAACAGTGGCTTGTGATACAAATATGGGTTTCCTTTGTCAACATTAAATCACCCACTGAGAAGTGGATAACGGTAATAATAACACATTCATAACCTAGTTATGCCATACCAACTGTCACGCTTATGGTATAACTTTTCACTTACCGGAACTAATAACAATGGCTTCGAACCATTTGATCCTGGTAGTGTTGACTCCCACACCATGTGACCATCAGGAAGGTTCCAAGCTCTTAAGACACTTCCTCCCGATGAAAGAACAATAACATCTGTGAAAATGTAAAACATATACGTAAGTACCACATAACCACGTATAACATAGTTATAGAATACGTGTCTCTAAATCAAATGGCTTAAACAGTGTCTTTGCACTTTGATCTTGAATAAGTAAAACCTCTGATGCATGTTTGAAGCAACAATACCGAGTTCCTCAACTATCTAGTGCTTTTTATTGGGAGGTAGGAAATTAGTGAAAGTCCCAAGGACTCGGAAATCCATTCAATCCCACAGAATGCAGCGAACTAAAAAGAAAAACAAACATGCTCCATAACAACTAAATTCAAGTTTGATACATGTGGAGATAATAATCAAACACAATTCAACACATGCAAAAACTAACACACCAACTAAGAAACTAGGAATATTTCTCTACACAATAAGTTGGTAACAGCTACTTGGGATAAAGAAGAGAGTGATTACATTTCCCGAGAGCAATCTTTATTTCATCGATAGCGTCATTGGGCCCCAAAACATGCCTCCAAACTGCACCAAAATAAAAAAAAATTACATTGTATCGAATTCGATTAACAAAAGCACGCCAAGTAAAAGATCACGTCCACGCAAATAACTAAACTCACAAAAATCTCCGCGACGAAGATCAAGCGAAGCAATGACGTTCTCCTCGGTCGAGACAACGACGCGCTTCCTCGCCGCCTTTTGAGTGTGAAACACTGCCTGCTTCACTTTACCTATGTACTGTTGATGCCTGCATAATAAAAAACAATTCAATCATCAATTTCATCAAAAGTAACGAATTGCGTATTCACATATTATAGATATCTAAGCAGAAACGGTGTTCAAGCGAGAACAGACCAATCCATGAGTCCAACTTGATCTAGATAGATAGAGAAAGTGGTGCAGGTTAAAGAGAAGAAGATGAGAAGCAGCAGAGAAATCCTAGATTTCGTCTCCATGGAGAGAGCTCGTCTAATTCTGTCTCTTATGGACGAGGAAAGGGAGAAAGTCGACCTAGGAGCCGGCGATGCTTGTGAATAAGACCAAGTCTCGGTGCAGTAGAACTGGAGTAGTAAATAATTCAGAAGGGTTGGATTAGTCATTTTATTCCAAGTTTAACGGGGCTCGAAGCTTAAGCCAAATAAAATGTATTTGCGAGATGATGTGAAAGTTGTGAACAATGACGATGTTTTGAAAATCGGATTGGACATAAAATTGGTATCTTTACTATTTATAGGTTAGATCGATTGAATCACTGGTTCAATCGGTGATGACGTCCGTATTATATAATATTTATTTTAATTTTTGTAAAATATATATATAATGTATTTGTTATAGTTTCAAGTTGTTCACAATAAAAAAATATCATTACACCAACATTATATGTCAAATTTCAAAAATCAAATCAAACCAAATGTTAAACATTAAAAAAAACAATAAAACATCTCATAAACCATAAACAATACCCAAAAAGAACAATATTCCAAAATTATAAGAAAAAATTTAAAAAATTATGAAATGATTCACATATTTTATAATTTACCAGAAACTAAACATATTTATATATAATATAATATACAAGACACCTTTATGAAATTTTATGAATTTTTTGATACATACATAAAATATTATTTCGTAATTATTTCAATAACAATAAATTATATATAATATATTCTTGTTCTTAAAATTTGATTTATAATTTTAACAAAAAAAAATTAAATTTTAAAAAAAGAAAGAAAAATGAAGAAACATTGGTTCAACCGATAGACCTCTTCACTGATTGAACCGGTTTTTGATTCCCACCAATTTTTTAGCATGGTGGTTTTATAGGATCAATCGGACCGGATCAAGCACAAATTACCGGTTGAACCGATCGGTCCAGTCCAATTTTCAAAACACTGAATAAGGGTACTGATCAGGGGTGAGCAAAATTTCGGTTAAACCGAGTTAACTGAACGAACTGAACTAATTCGGAAATTCAGTTAGGTTATTTTAAAAAATTGATTTTAATTTTTTTTAAATCAGTTTATTCGGTTATTCGTTCGGTTTCTATCTTCATTTTAAAAATATCGGTTAATCGAATTGACCGAATAAATCGAATTTTTAAATTTTTAAATATCTTTTTTTTTTTAAATCAAATCTTTTATTTTTTTTTTAAATCATTTTATATCATTCTTTTATTTAAATTTTATTTTTAAAATTTTTAAAATCAAATTATCTATTTTTTAATTTTTTAAAAAAATATCGGTTAGTTCGGCTAACGACCAAAATAACCGATTTTTTATCGGTTCGGTTGGTTTTTGATAGTAAAAATCGATCGATTTAGTTGGACGAAATAAAATTCGGCAGATTTGGTTTTTTTAAATTTTGGTTCGGTAGGTTCGGTTATAACCGATTGCACATAGGGATGGCAACGGGGCGGGTCTGGACGGGTTTGGCCAAACCCGAGACTCGCCCCATCCTATTCCGCCCAGCTATAAAAAATGTTGTCCAACCCCGCCCCGCTTGTATTTTTTATTTTTATTTTTGTAAAAAAAAATTGTTTATTAGCTAGAAATCAATTTTGAAGCACGAAAATTGAATTTTGTGATTGAATTTCATATTTTTCTCTAGTAAATATTTATACTAAGCATTGTAAAACTATCTTTAAGCTAGCCAAATTTGATCTCATTCTGTTAGGATTGGTCCGGAGTGTTTAGAGGGGGGTGAATGAACACTCCTATTCAAAATTAATCCCTTGTGATTTCTTTCGGATTAGTGAAAGAAATCTGTTTCTTAATCAACTCTTTTGCAGAACAGACCACTGAATATTTTAGTGCGGAACGGTCTGTTCTTAAATTAGTAAGAACGGCTCGATGGCTTGAATAATAGAACGAGTGCATAATGATAAAACACAGAATATATTTCTAGAAGTTCGAAGGTGGTGTAATCCTTCTACGTCTCCCCTTCTTCCAATTAAGGAATGATTCCACTAGAAGACTTTGATTTATACAATCCTGTTGTACAAACTCGATTCAGCTGGATTTACCTCACTACCAGACTGAAACTCCTAGTCTCTCGATCTGTTCAGACACACTCTGTCTGACAATTACAATTGTTTCTCACTTTGTTTCAATACAGAATACACAAGATAGACTTTAGTTTATGCACACAATGATCCTAAATGATCAAATATTACAATATACTTGTGCTTATGAAGATTTTCAGCTCGAGAATGTCTGAGCTTGTAAACTTGTGCTTGTTTTGCTTTCTTGTGCGTTTTTCAATTGATCAGACTCTTTCTTGAGCTCTTCTGTTGCATCCTTTTATAGTTGCATGTACCAACGACATTATTTCATTTAATGTGCAACTCTTGACTCTGCTTAAACTCTGAGTAAGCTACAGTCTTCTTCTTTAGGGTACTTGCCGTTCTGGTTCATGCTTTCGGCGACTGTCAGGTAAGCTCTTCTTTTTCTTCTTACCTTTTATGGTAATCTTCAGTCTTTGGTATTTTTCAACATTAATTGCGACATTAAATGCTTCAATAAATAGCCGTTAATGATTCGGACTGAAGAATCAATCTTTATTCAGCCTTGACTGCTCTGATCTGATAGAAGTTGAGATCGATCTGAAGCTTCGATCTGGTCAGGCTGATTTCCATCGATCCGTTCTGTTTTGCGATATACCATATCAGCTTAATCTATTTTGAGCGATCGATCTGGTCAGTCTGATTTCTCTCGATCCGGTCTGATATATTTTGTCATCTTTAAAATCCGGAACTAACAAATTCCCCCTTTTTGATGATGATAAAACCTAGCTTCTAAATCTTTTTATCCAGTCTTTTAAGAACTCTGAAGCGTATACTTTCGGATCGATTACTTCTTCTTGTTCAAAATAAATGAACATTATTAAGTTAGAGTTCGGATCGATTAAGCCGTTTTTAGTTCAAAATAAATGAACAAGGACTTAACAAAGAAGGATTTTTATTGATCACAAAAATCTTAAATACAGACAGTCTGATTTAAGCAACGAAACTTCTACTTTCTTGAAGACTGAGACTGATGCGGCTTGAAGTCTTTTCTCTTTCCCCCCTTTTTGTCAGAGCAATCTCTTGAAGAAAATCGACAACTTGTGCTAGCTGAGCGCTGATAGTGTCAAGACGAGTGTCTTGAGCACGAAGGGAATTCGCTACGGATGCTCTGACTTCAGTGGCCAGCTCGATCTGCTCTTTTCTCAGGCTGTTTTTATAAGAAGCTTGCTGAGAGAACAGATCATTCAGTCCTCGCTGAAGGCTGCTAATGCTAGCTGTCATCTTCTCTTTAAATGAATCAAAATCCAAGACTGTGGTCCGCTGACTTTGATGAACCTCTATGACTCGTTGAGAGAGAGATAGACAGTTATCAGATAAGTGCTGAAGGGTCCTAGCCAAGGATGGAGGTGCGTCAGATAGACGGCTTGGAGAGTGATCAGATGACGACTGGGTGTGATCAGCTTCTTCAGTAATTGGTATAAGTGAAGATAAGGCAGCTTGGCGTGTTTCGGACTGGATCAGGGTGACCAAGTCCAAAGAAAAATCTTCTAAGAACGCCATATCTTCAGCAGATTATTCTGGAGGAGTGTTAGGTCTCGAAGGCTCCTCAACCTGTAAAGCTGCAACAACGTTGGACACCACCAGATCCGGATCGACGAACTCTGGTGAGACAACTGTTGTAAGTGCGGCGGTTGGACTGAGTTGAACATGGGAGACTGATGATCCCATAGGAATAGACGTTGTTGGGGAGTCCAACAAAACTTTCAAGGGTTCATCTTCTGTAGCAGACGGAGCATTAGTCATTGGCTGCTCCGCTGTCTGATCCGCTATTCGATCTGCTGTCTGGTCCGCTGTTCGATCTGCTGTCTGGTTCGCTGCTCCAGATGGAATAGTCTCTATGAAAGGTTCTGCCAGAGTCTTGCTTGCAGATGGATGATCCGGGCTACGTACTGGAGTGGATATGCTGAGCTTCTGTCGTTGAAATCGGACAGCTAAGTGAAGAGCATGAATGTCCATTTCCAGTTGAGCAATAACAGCACCATCATCTTTGGCAGTTGGAGTGCTTGGATCGAAATTTGCTTTCTTAGCGGCCAAGAGCAAATTCGCCAGTCTGAATCTCTGGTTGGCCTGAAAGAGATCTTTGCGAAGCACCGCGACTCTCACATCATCCTTCTCTGTCCCCTTAAGGACTTCTTCTTCCATTTTCTGCAGTCTTCTCAGCTTGCCGAAGAACATATCAATGTGGTTGATCGTTCTGTACTCGACATATTCATCAAAGACCACAATGAGAGCCTAGAACTTTTCTTCAACATCCTCCATAGCGATGTTGATGGCTGTCTGCGCGGCAGATTTGGGTTTGGATGAGAGGGGTTCAGTGAGAATGGCCTTGCCCTTGCCGGTGGAAGATGTGGATTTGATCCCTGATTGGGTGTAGTCTCTCAATTCAGTGATAACAATCCATTTGACCACGTGAATGGCAGAGGGGACTCGGATGGTTACTTTGGGTGCAGTGGTTGAAGCTGTTGAAGGTTGGGTTGTAGGTTGGGGTGCATGGGTGGCTTTTGTGGGAGGCAATATGGGTAGGGTTTTGAGAGGTAAGGTTTTGTGTGGCTTGGTGAGTTGGGTTCTTGGCTTTTTGGGAAGGGGCTTGGCTGGTGATGAAGGAGCAGACTGAGTTTCCTCGGAGTCAGTCTGAATGGTTAATTTGCGCTTGACTCGAGGTCTTCGAGCAGCAGCCTGTTCTTCTCCTTTCTCAATCTTGACGGCCACCAGATCAGTAGGGGTGGGTGGAGCACTCTTGGACTTTAGGAGAGCTAGTCCCTTGGAGTTGAGAATTTTAAACGGACTGAGAGCAGACGGCTTCCCCAGCTCGATGTCCAGCGTCTCCAGTAGTTTGCTTAAGGGCACAGCAAAACAGACAGCCTGTTTGGAGGCGATGACTGTCTCAAGTAGAACTCCAAATAATATAGCAAACCAGTTCATCTTCTGGCCTGAGTGAATAGCAGCCATGGCCCGGAACTTCTCAGCAGTAACAGCATCATAGCTTCCGGCTTTGCCCAATAATGGCTTGCCAACGATCTCGCATAACACCTGGAAATGAAAGAACATTTCCTTCTTCTTGAATGAAGGCTGCAGGCGGTGGCCAAATATGGATACCTTCCCCTGAAGATTCGTGAGGGAAGATTGAGGAATCTGGCCAAACTCAGTCAGTCCGGAGTTGGGAAGACCAAAGGTCTCTGCCAGCGTCATCGGAGAGATTTCAAAAGATTTGCCCTTTACGGAGGTGGAGGTGGAGATGGATGTCTTCGGTGATACAGCATTGGCGAACAGTTCGCGAATCTCCGACTCGTAAACCACCGTGCCACACTCCAGAAAATTCCTTAATCCAGATGATTCCAAGATTTTGAAAATAGAGACCATTTCTGGATCTTCAGCCCTGTAGATATCATCGAACTCAACGGAGAGAGAGTTGTGAGTGATAGTAGCCATTGGAGTGTAATGGAAAAATACGAAGAGTTTGAAAAATAATATGAGAGAGTTAGAGAGCAGACAGCGGTAAATTGTAAAAAGTGAATGAAAATGAAATGTTCAGCCCGCTAAATAAGAAAGAGAAGACACGTGTCTTTATCTCGAAGACTGATAATTAAATAATTCAAAATAAACGGTCAGGATAAAAGAGAGATAAGGCGGTTAAAATTTGCGATCAGTCCGGGCTGTTTTAAACAATTATTTTATTTAAAGATTTGTTGACCAGACAGATCATGGGATAACATCAGATTTTACATAGACCGGTCTGAAATTTCGGACCGGTCTGTGTCGTTCTGATAATTGTATTATCGATCTGTGCCAGCATACAATCTTTAAAAGATAACTAAAAGAAAGATACTTCTAAAACATCAAGATAAGTCTATTAAACCAAGAATTTGACGAAAGTAATTAAACTTAGCATCAGGAAGTGGTTTGGTGAAGATATCTGCTGCTTGTTGTTCTGTTGAAATATGCTCGATCTGAATTTCCTTTTTGCCAACATGATCTCGAATAAAATGATGTCTTATATCAATGTGCTTTGTTCGAGAGTGCAAAACTGGATTATACGTTATAGCGATTGCACTTGTGTTGTCACAAAATATCGGAGATTCAACAGCTTGAATGCCATAGTCTTTGAGCTGGTATTGAATCCAGAGCATTTGAGCGCAACAGCTTCCAGCGGCAAGATATTCTGCTTCAACTGTAGATGTGGCAATAGATGTTTGCTTCTTGCTAAATCAAGAGATCAATCTTTCACCTAAGAATTGACATGTTCCACTGGTGCTTTTGCGATCAATCTTACAGCCAGCATAGTCAGCGTCTGAATATCCGATTAAGCTGAAATTTGAGTCTTTGGAATACCAAAGACCAACGTTCTGAGATCCTTTCAAGTATTTCAGAATACGCTTAGCAGCAATAAAGTGTGATTGCTTTGGTTCTGACTGAAATCTAGCGCACATACAGACTGAGAACATAATATCAGGCCGGCTCGCTGTAAGATACAAGAGCGATCCGATCAGTCCGCTATACATAGATACTTCAACTGCTGTTCCCCCTTCGTCTTTATCTAACTTGATTGTAGGACTCATTGGAGTTGATGCAGTTGAACATGTTTCCATTCCGAATCTCTTGAGTAGCTATTTGGTATACTTGGTTTGATTTATGAAAATGTCATTGCTGAGCTGTTTGACTTGGAGACCCAGAAAGAATGAAATTTCTCCCATCATACTCATCTCAAACTGTCCCTGCATTAACTTAGAGAATTTCTCGCATAATTTGGGGTTAGTTGACCCAAAAATGATATCGTCAACATAAATTTGAACTAACAAAGTATGTTCCCCCTTAATAAATTTAAATAGAGTTTTATCTACTGAGCCGATCTGAAAATCATGGTTCAGCAGAAATTGAGACAGAGTATCATACCAGGCTCTTGGGGCTTGTTTCAGACCATATGCTGCTTTATTCAGTAGATATACATGATTTGGAAATGAGTGGTTCTGAAATCCAGGAGGTTGCTCAATGTACACTTCCTCCTGAAGCTTACCATTAAGAAAGACACTCTTAACGTCCATTTGATATACCTTGAAGTCTTTAAAAGCAGCATAAGCAAGAAATATTCGGATTGCTTCAAGTCTGGCGACTGGTGCAAAAGATTCATCAAAGTCAATTCCTTCTTCTTGTCGGAATCCTTGTGCCACCAGTCTGGCTTTGTTTCTAACCACAACTCCATCTGCTTCTAGCTTGTTTCTGAACACCCATCTGGTTCCAATAACAGGCAGATCGCTTGGCCTGGGGGTTAGACTCCAAACTTGATTTTGTTCAAATTGATTAAGCTCTTCTTGCATGGCTTTAATCCAGTTGAAGTCAGTCAAAGCTTCATCAATCCTTTTAGGTTCCAGATTTGATATGAAAGCAACATGAGTGAATTCATCCATCGTCTGTCCTCTAGTTCTAATCGGTGCAGAAGGACTTCCAATAACTAGATCAGGTGGATGCCTCTTTGTCCATCGATAACTCGATTATGGATTGTCTGGTCCAGACGGATGAGTAGTAGCGGCGTTATCAGCATCTGATTTAACATTAGAGTGAGGAACATCCGGATCGGCTCGATCTGAAGGAGCTTCATTGCCGTGATCCGGTCTGTCTGGTACTTCAGGTTCCGGTGGATTGTCTCTTGACCTGTTATCTACAATCTCATCATCACTGTTAGCTTCGAGATGGATATTTTCCATCTGATTTTGAATTGATTCCTTGCTACCCTCAATACATAAAGATTCATCAAAAACTACATGAACAGATTCTTCTACAGTTAAAGTGCGATTATTGAAAACTCTAAAAGCTTTGCTATTTGATGAATATCCTAAGAATATCACATTATCTGATTTAGCTTCAAATGCTGTAAGATGATTCTTACCATTGTTGTGAACGAAGCATTTGCAACCAAATACATGAAGGTGTGAGATAGACGGTCTGTTACCAGTCCATATCTCATATGGGGTGAGATTCAACTTCTTGTTAATCATAGACCGATTTTGAGTGTAGCACGCAGTATTTACAGCTTCTGCCCAGAACTTTTGCGAAATGCCAGAATCAGCAAGCATTGTCCTTGCTGCCTCTTTAAGCGTTCTGTTCCTTCGTTCTGCAACTCCATTTTGTTGGGGAGTTCGGGCGGCTGAAAATTCATGCTTAATTTCTTGATCTTCTAGAAAGGATTCAAGATTCTGATTAGAAAACTCAGTGCCTTTGTCACTACGAATCCTGTCTATGCTTGATGATTTCTCATTCTGAGTGCGTTTCAGCAGCTTGATCAATTTCGGACCGGTCTGATCTTTACTGCTCAAAAATATAGTCCAAGTAAAACGTGAGTAATCATCAATAACAACAAGAGTATACCGCATTCCCCCTAAACTTGTTATTGGTATAGGACCAAACAAGTCCATATGTAATAATTCTAAGCAACGTGAGGAGGATTTGACATTCTTGTTTTTGAAGGATGATCTGATCTGTTTGCCCATTTGGCACGCTTCACAGATCTTATCCTTAGCAAAGTCGATCTTGGGCAGACCGACAACTAAATCATGTTTACACAGGCTAGAAATAGTCTTAAAATTGAGATGATTCAAGCGTTTATGCCATAGCCAGTGTTTATTATCATTATTAGCGATGAAGCAAGTAGGATTATCAGGTTGATCAAAGTTCCAGTTAATCTTATATGTATTTCCATTTCTGATTCCTACAAGCATGGTCATACCGACTGACGATTTAACAGTGCAAGTGTGTTTGTGAAATTCTACAGCATAACCATTATCACATAGTTGACTTATACTAATCAGATTATAGCATAGATTTTCAACTAACAGCACATCATTGATAATAATATTACCATGGACAATCTTACCCTTGCCCACGGTCTTACCCTTTGAGTTATCTCCAAAGATGATCTTGGGTCCAGTACATTCTGTGACTTCAGACAGCAGCTCGATGTTTCCAGTCATGTGACGAGAACACCCACTGTCTAAGTACCAGTCCGATGCAAGTTTATTCGGTACCTGTCATCAAACATAATTATTGTTGGTATCCAATCCTACTTGGGTCCAGAACGGATTAGCCCTTTGGGAACCCACACTTGTATCAACTTTAATGGCTTGTGTGTGTCTGGTGTGCTGTGAGCTGATCTGTTTCGATGTTGTGTGTGATAATGTGTGTGATATGGAAACCTTTGATTCTTATAGGGTAGTCTATATCTTCGTTGAACTGGTTTTGAATTATAGTAATTGTATTGTCTTCATTGCCTTAGAGCTTGCACCTTTAGATTTAGTCTGAAAGACGCAAAGCTTGCTGGTGCCTTTTCTTTGGCTTGGTTAACATATCCAATCTCTTTTCTCAAACCTTGATTCTCGAAAGAGACTCCCGTTTGAATTATAGGTGCTTCAGTCTCATATACTGTGCTGGATTTAACAAATGTCATTTGTTTGATTTTGTTCTTTACCAGCAACAGTTCAGATTCATCTCTGGTGCAGTCTTTGATATCAAAACCTATGCCGGTAACATCACCGACATTTCTTTGTACCTCTTGCAATTCTTCCAATGATGTTCTGGATTTTGTCCATGTTTTGAAGATATGAGAAAGCTTAGCATTTTGTGTGCTAATTCTCTTATTTTCTTCATGGAACTGATCATAAGAGATTTTTAGCTTATTCAGCTCGATCTGTAGATTGTTGCACTCACCCAGCTCAGAGCAGCTTGGTTTGATGTGCTCATCCATTTGATCATTGGCTTTAGCTTTGGTTTTCTCAAATGATTCAGCTAAGATTCTATAATCATTAGCCATGTCTTGCAGTGCGGACATAAGCTCTTCACGTGTAAATTCATTTGAGTCAAGATCGAATACCTCGTCTGTTTGACTCATATCTTCGTCTGCCATTAGACATTGAATATCATCTTCGCTTTCGCTGGAAGAATATTCGGAGCTTTCTGAATCTGAATCAGTCTGAGCCCACTTGCTGTTTCCTTCTTCTGCTACTAAGACCTTTTGGACTTCCCATGATGACTTTTACGATCTTTGTAGTGCTTCTTTTTCTTGTCATCACGATTGTTGGGTTTTGGAAACCCGAATAATCTTGGTTTTGATGTTAACAAAACTTGTTATTGTGTTGCTAACATATTTCATCAAGTGTGCAGTTCATAGATCATATTTAAGAGCTTGATGAATTACAAAGAAGTAGCTTGAAAATATCAAGCTGGACCAAGACTGGAATTCTGGCATAGCGGTTTGTTTCGATCATATCTAATAGCTCGGATATCGAAATGGCGTGCTTCCAAAGAGATTGAACAGCCAACATAAAATACTAAAAGTCATATTTCACAACAGATCGGCTAGTTCAAATGTTATCAAGGAGAAAAGACGCCTGCAAGATCGAGCTGAACCACGAAGAAACAGCAAGCTGTTTCAGCAAGCAACTGTCAGTCTGGTGGGCATAACTCTTAGATCGCTTATCGGAACGGAACGATTCAGTATGGGTTGGAAAGCTAAGACAAAGATCTACAAGTCATCTTTGTAAGTGAAATACTGAATCGGACGTTACAATGGCCAAAAAGCTTCTGCAAGTCACGCCATGTGACGCCTGTAATATCGAGCTGTTACAGCAAAGTCCCTATCAGTCTGGTGGGCATAACTCTTAGCTCGCTTATCGGAACGGAACGACTCAGTATGGGTTGGAAAGCTAAGACAAAGATCTACAAGTCATCTTTGGAAGTGAAAGACTGAATCGGACGTTAAGATGGCCAAAACGCTTCTGCAAGTCACGCCATGTGCTGCTGCATCCAGCAAACAGACAGCAAAAGCATTGCCTCGTATTTCGAGCATAACTCTCTCATACGAACTCGAAATCGAGCGATTCTTAATTCCGTGGAAAGCTAAGAGAAAGGGCTAAAACTTTCATATAGATCACTTTGCCCAGAAATCAAAGAATGAAGAGTTACAAGCAACAGATCGAAGAGCAAGCTATCAATCTGTTTTTGTATCAAGCTTGTCTTGCATCAGACTGATTTGTCCAGATCAGACCAGCAGACCAGACTGAACCAAACCAGCAGACCAGACTGAAACAGAACAGCAGACCAGACCAGCAGATCAGACTGAACCAGACCAGCAGACCAGACCAGTCCGGTCCGAAATACAAACAGCCCAGAAACCAGAATATGATCGTTGCAAGCTCGGGAATAGTGCAGAACCTTTTCCAACGGGCATATTCTTGTGTCTAACGTATATATCATTACTTGGGGCTATATATACATGATTTGGAAGCTCAATAACAGCTGATTGAAGATCAATCCAAGCCTTCCAAAGCAAACCCACTTGGGATTCAATTGGGGAACTTCAAAGACAAAAGTTGCTAAATGAAGAGCACTCCCCAAACCTTTGGCACCACTTACCTTGCTATATCAGATCTAGTTAGAGATCATTTGTGCCATATATATTCACTCTATTCATTGTATATGAGAGCTTAATAGAAGAGTGAATATCATTGTAACGGTTGATGATTTATCACAACCGATGAGAGGTCTTTGTATGTGAGACATTAAAGAACATACATAGTTGAGTTGCTAGGAGTTCTAGTTGGATGGGGCATTCCCAACTGGATCGGGTTTGTACAACGGGATTGTATAAATCAAAGTCTTCTAGTAGAATCCTTCCATGAGGTGGAAGAAGGGGAGACGTAGAAGGATTACACCACCTTCGAACTTCCATAAACAAATGCTTGTTTATTTATTTTAATTGCATATCTTTAAAATGCCTTTCAAATGTTTAATCGGTTTTAGAGCGGGTTATGTCGAGTGTCTTCCGCTCGATTTTGTAATCGAACTCGATATAATCTCTCGGTGCATTAATTCAAGAACACGAGCTATTGAAGCTCAAGTTGGTTGAACTCGGGTGTGGAATGGCAACCCACCCCCGGAATCGATCCTGACAAGTGGTATCAGAGCTGGTTGTTCTTGGAAAGCATTTGAACCGATTTTTGTAGCGGATATCCTTTAAAATCATTTTCAAAAATTTCTCATGAGCATGAAATATTTTCATAGCATATTTTTTCAAAATTTGGTGTATGAAATTTTTTAGCATAAAATCAATTTCATTGCATTCATTTTGCACGAAAATAATTTAAAAATCTATTTTAAATGTTTAAATTTTCGTTCAATATGTTCTAAACTCATTTTAAGTTTAAAATTTTTATTTCGTGATTTTAACTAACAATTTTCGAAGCATTTTTAGTTTTCTGGCAGCTTGCAGCGACTTTGGGAAAATTGGCATAACTTCTTGCTCGGATGTCCAAATGACGAACCGTTTTTTGCGTTGCAAACTAGACTCATAGAGGATCGCAACGGTATAGGTCTTGCAGCCTAATTCTTCACGAGAAGATACAGTTTATTCTACAAAGTTGGACTAAGTGTGCTGCCACCGTTGAAAGATGAAATGGACATTGTTGAGTTTTGTCAAGAAATTCAAATTTGTTGCCAAGTATGCTACATGCATCATCAAAAGAGGTTATTGTTATTCTAAAAGTAATGTGCATTGCATTTTTTTTAATTTGTTTTAGCTACCCCATTTGCCCCTCACTTGCTCAAATTTTCAAACATTTTAAAATTAAGGGGGAGAGTTTAATCTCAATCCTTGAGGGGGAGTAAATTTTATTTGTCTTCCTTTTTGATTCACACAAAAAGGGGGAGAAATATATTGTTTAAAAAATATGATTTTTCTTGTTATGCAACATTGTGCTTTAATGTTCATATTTTTATTCAAGTTTTGTGATCATCAAAAAGGGGGAGATTGTTGGGTTTTGGAAACCCGAATAATCTTGGTTTTGATGTTAACAAAACTTGTTATTGTGTTGCTAACATATTTCATCAAGTGTGCAGTTCATAGATCATATTTAAGAGCTTGATGAATTACAAAGAAGTAGCTTGAAAATATCAAGCTGGACCAAGACTGGAATTCTGGCATAGCGGTTTGTTTCGATCATATCTAATAGCTCGGATATCGAAATGGCGTGCTTCCAAAGAGATTGAACAGCCAACATAAAATACTAAAAGTCATATTTCACAACAGATCGGCTAGTTCAAATGTTATCAAGGAGAAAAGACGCCTGCAAGATCGAGCTGAACCACGAAGAAACAGCAAGCTGTTTCAGCAAGCAACTGTCAGTCTGGTGGGCATAACTCTTAGATCGCTTATCGGAACGGAACAATTCAGTATGGGTTGGAAAGCTAAGACAAAGATCTACAAGTCATCTTTGTAAGTGAAATACTGAATCGGACGTTACAATGGCCAAAAAGCTTCTGCAAGTCACGCCATGTGACGCCTGTAATATCGAGCTGTTACAGCAAAGTCCCTATCAGTCTGGTGGGCATAACTCTTAGCTCGCTTATCGGAACGGAACGATTCAGTATGGGTTAGAAAGCTAAGACAAAGATCTACAAGTCATCTTTGGAAGTGAAAGACTGAATCGGACGTTAAGATGGCCAAAACGCTTCTGCAAGTCACGCCATGTGCTGCTGCATCCAGCAAACAGACAGCAGAAGCATTGCCTCGTATTTCAAGCATAACTCTCTCATACGAACTCGAAATCGAGCGATTCTTAATTCCGTGGAAAGCTAAGAGAAAGGGCTACAACTTTCATATAGATCACTTTGCCCAGAAATCAAAGAATGAAGAGTTACAAGCAACAGATCGAAGAGCAAGTTTATCAATCTGTTTTTGTATCAAGCTTGTCTTGCATCAGACTGATTTGTCCAGATCAGACCAGCAGACCAGACTGAACCAAACCAGCAGACCAGACTGAAACAGAACAGCAGACCAGACCAGCAGACCAGACTGAACCAGACCAGCAGACCAGACCAGTCCGGTCCGAAATACAAACAGCCCAGAAACCAGAATATGACCGTTGCAAGCTCGGGAATAGTGCAGAACCTTTTCCAACGGGCATATTCTTGTGTCTAACGTATATATCATTACTTGGGGCTATATATACATGATTTGGAAGCTCAATAACAGCTGATTGAAGATCAATCCAAGCCTTCCAAAGCAAACCCACTTGGGATTCAATTGGGGAACTTCAAAGACAAAAGTTGTTAAATGAAGAGCACTCCCCAAACCTTTGGCACCACTTACCTTGCTATATCAGATCTAGTTAGAGATCATTTGTGCCATATATATTCACTCTATTCATTGTATATGAGAGCTTAATAGAAGAGTGAATATCATTGTAACGGTTGATGATTTATCACAACCGATGAGAGGTCTTTGTATGTGAGACATTAAAGAACATACATAGTTGAGTTGCTAGGAGTTCTAGTTGGATGGGGCATTCCCAACTGGATCGGGTTTGTACAACGGGATTGTATAAATCAAAGTCTTCTAGTGGAATCCTTCCATGAGGTGGAGGAAGGGGAGACGTAGAAGGATTACACCACCTTCGAACTTCCATAAACAAATGCTTGTTTATTTATTTTAATTGCATATCTTTAAAATGCCTTTCAAATGTTTAATCGGTTTTAGAGCGGGTTATGTCGAGTGTCTTCCGCTCGATTTTGTAATCGAACTCGATATAATCTCTCGGTGCATTAATTCAAGAACACGAGCTATTGAAGCTCAAGTTGGTTGAACTCGGGTGTGGAATGGCAACCCACCCCCGGAATCGATCCTGACAACGATGCTTTTCTTTACGCTCTTCTTTCTTCGGTCTGGTGCAATCTGCAATAAAATGTCCGGTCTTACCACAATTGTAGCAAGCCTGATCATTAACAGCATCGTCCTTTCTTGATTTTTAATGATGAGAGGGTTTAAAATTCCTTTTATTTTTAGACATGAATTTACCAAATTTCTTGATAAATAATGACATAGCATCATTACTTATCTGTTCGATAGATCGATCTGTTGTGGGGGCGGTCTGGTCTGGAATGACTGCCAGTGCTTTGTTTGGTTGAGAGATGAATGGCTCTGCTTCACCTCTGCTGATCAGTTCGAACTCATATGCTTTAAGATCTGCGAACAGATCATGAAGTTCAACCTTGTTCAGATCTTTGGACTCCCTCATTGCAATGGTCTTAACATCCCATTCTTTTGGCAGGGCTCTCATAACTTTCAGAGCGATCTCTCTGTTTGAGTATTCCTTGCCCAGACCATTTAGTTCATTGATGATACCAGTGACTCTTTCATCAAACTCATTTAGAGTTTCTCCAATCTTCATTTTTATGCTCTCAAATCTTTGAAGAGCAACAGTCAGCTTGTTTTCCTTGGTCTGGTCGTTCCCTTCACATAGTTGTGCTATCTTCTCCCAAATTTCTTTGGCAGTTGAGCACATTTTGATTTTACTGAATATGTTCTTGTCCAATGTCTTGAACAAGATGTCTTTGGCAACGTTGTCGAGGTTTGCTTTCTTTCTTTCTTCATTCGTCCAGAGGGATCTATCATTCTCGACCATTTGGGGTGCACCACCAGTAATGGAGGCTGCTGTATTGACTTTCAGAATCTTCATTGGTCCATTAGTGATGACGAACCACGTATCGTCATCATGTGCTGCCAGATGAGCTTGCATTCTGATTCTCCAATCATCATAGTCTTCTTTTGAGAACATAAGAATTTTGTTGAATGATGCCATCAGCTCAAGTGTCTTTGTGCTGATTAAGACGACCTGCTCTGATACCACTTGTTAGGATCGGTCCGGAGTGTTTAGAGGGGGGTGAATGAACACTTCTATTAAAAATTAATCCCTTGTGATTTCTTTCGGATTAGTGAAAGAAATATGTTTCTTAATCAACTCTTTTGCAGAACAGACCACTGAATATTTTAGTGCGGAACGGTCTGTTCTTAAATTAGTAAGAATGGCTCGATGGCTTGAATAATAGAACGAGTGCAGAATGATAAAACACAGAATATGTTTCTGGAAGTTCGAAGGTGGTGTAATCCTTCTACGTCTCCCCTTCATCCAATTAAGGAAGGATTCCACTAGAAGACTTTGATTTATACAATCCTGTTGTACAAACCCGATTCAGCTGGATTTACCTCACTACCAGACTGAAACTCCTAGTCTCTCGATCTGTTCATACACAATATGTCTGATAGTTACAATTGTTTCTCACTTCTATATTTCAATACAGAATACACAAGATAGACTTTAGTCTATGCACACAATGATCCTAAATGATCAAATATTACAATATACTTGTGCTTATGAAGATTTTCAGCTCGAGAATGTCTGAGCTTGTAAACTTGTGCTTGTTTTACTTTCTTGTGCGTTTTTCAATTGATCAGACTCTGTCTTGAGCTCTTCTGTTGCATCCTTTTATAGTTGCATGTACCAACGACATTATTTCCTTTAATGTGCAACTCTTGACTCTGCTTAAACTCTGAGTAAGCTACAGTCTTCTTCTTTAGGGTACTTGCCGTTCTGGTTCATGCTTTCGGCGACTGTCAGGTAAGCTCTTCTTTTTCTTCTTACATTTTATGGTAATCTTCAGTCTTTGGTATTTTTCAACATTAATTGCGACATTAAATGCTTCAATAAATAGCCGTTAATGATTCGGACTGAAGAACCAATCTTTATTCAGCCTTGACTGCTCTGATCTGATAGAAGTTGAGATCGATCTGAAGCTTCGATCTGGTCAGGCTGATTTCCATCGATCCGTTCTGTTTTGCGATATACCATATCAGCTTGATCTGTTTTGAGCGATCAATCTGGTCAGTCTGATTTCTCTCAATCCGATCTGATATATTTTGTCATCTTTAAAATCCAGAACTAACGCATTCCATTCAAAATGTCTAACTTCTTTTAATATGAAAACATATGTTTTGATATAAATTAAATAATGATACTTTATTATTCAACCAAAGAAATGAAATATATATTTATTATTAAATTTTTGGAAAAAAATTTTTATATGTATACATGGTTGAAGCAGGTCCAGACCCGTCCCATTACCATCCCTAACTGCACACCCCTAGTAACGATGACGCTTTAATAAGCCTATTAATATATATATAATATTTTTAACAAACAATTATTATATTATTTATAAATTTACAATATGACATTCTTAACAAATTTGACGTTTGTAACTTTAATATTCTTAAAAAGTATTAAATTAGATGCTATGTGTAAGACCTAATGTTTGCAGTTTTGTAAAAAGTTATAGCCACTGATAACAATGAAATTCAATTATTTTACTCGACCGCTCGCTTAGTAGGGACATTTTTCATTCTCTGATAAATATATTTTAGAGAATGAAAGACGAAAACGAAATATTAATATTTGGTTTTATTTTAAGACATAAGAATGAATTCGAAAAATGGAAACTAACATTACTGATATGCTTCAACATGTTTGGTAATCGTATGAAGTTATTAACAATGATTATGTTATTCCGGAGAATTATATTATTACATTGGAATGATTAATGTAAAAAAATAAATAAATTAAATAAAATATAAAGTTCATTCTATTGATTTTCATACCCAAAACACATGATATCCAAAATTACTATTATTTTATACCTTAAAAATGTTACAAAACACAAATTTTTTCATACTTTCTTTTATCAATTATATTAATTTTTCATATGTTATTATGTATTTTCATAAAGTCATTACAGAATGATGTGCATTATGTATCTAGTTACATTATAATAGAAATTGCATACCAGGCGAGTGATCGCTATTATTTTAAACAGTATTTTTCAGTGTAGCAATTATCTACCGCAAGTGCACGGTGTCAAGTTTTAGTATAATGATAATATAAGTATGAGTGTCGAACCCACGAGTACTAAGAAATAAGTACCAAACTCCACTAGTTTAACTATATTTAGCCTACGAAAATGGTTGTGGTTAATTAACTAAAGTGACAAATTAACTCAATATGTAACCCAAACAATCAATGGTGAATAAGATTAATAATCAAAAGAAACAATTATCAAGACTTTTGGTTCACCTATGTAATCCCCCATAATTCACCTATTAGTCAATAATCGAATTCAAACAATCTAAGGTGACGAGTTTTCCAAATTTATCTAATATACTCTATCGAGTTATATTAAACCTAATATCAAATTGTAGTAAGTCACTCTCGTGTACTTATTTAACAACACAATATTGTATTAAGATCCGTGAAACCTTCTAGCTTTCGATTACTAGATATCTATAGCTATCACACGTGTATTTGACTTCATCTCTCTATATCAGTCTGAAATCCATAGCATAAACACTATATCGAATCACAATTTTATCTCTCGATCTCAATTGTAATTTACTATCATTCAAGGATGACCAAACCCTTAAAAGCATGAAGAACAATGATCTATGCACTTAAATATATAAGAATCAATCAAAACATTCCATTTAAATATGGGTTCACACAAAGGATCCCCTAAGTCTTGATAACAAACCTAGCCAACAATCTCCATCAAATAACAATGCATAAACATGTTTTGCAACATTCTAAACATTAAAATCTAATGAAAATATAGAACTATAGTTAGAAATACAGAAATAACGAGAGGCGTTGACTTCTTGCGTTGCTCCGTCGTCCCGTCTCTTCCGATGCGTCTTCTCTTCAATTGTTATGGTGTATGGATGGTTGGAGATGAAGATGAGTGATGGAGGCTGTGTATTGTAGGTCAATTATGAGCCAAAAAAAGTCCCAAAAACGTCCATGATAATCCATATTTATTGTAGGAGGAGTTTCACCAAGTTTGGACACCAAATAACCAAGATGGAAACAAAATCCCGAATATTTCGAGTCCTGGCGATTGATCGGCAGTAATTGGCGATCGATCGCCATAACATTCTGCCTTGAGGCGATCGATCGCCTCATTTGAAGCGATCGATCGCTTCCTCTGATTTTCAGCAAATTACGATTTTGTCCCTCCTTTTCCATGTTTGCTCAGTTTGGCCCTTTTTCATTATTTTAAGCATATTTCCTACACTTTTATGCATTTGGACCTGGATTCCTGAAATATACAAATATATACAAAAAAAGAGTAATATTTTTCAAGAATCACTACAAAAACGTCCCTAATCTTATATCAAATTAAATGTAAAAATCACACTTATCAGCGATGAACCATGAAAATTTATCCGAGCCTAAAAAGTGGGAAAATTAAAAAAGTTTAACAATAGTGCGCCGTCTTATGAAACTTAGTGCATTAAACGTCGCACACGCACTCAGTGCGTCAGACCGTGATTGGAGCTCCAGTGCATGAATGAGTGTTAGAGGATTGTGAGGGCATGTTCCTAATAATTTGGTTAATAATCACACAATGATAATATAGTGTAAACAAAGGATAATTAGTTTAACATTTATTAACATGTTGTCCTAAAAATTTCGGCATAACCTCATTGTACGAGAACATACCACATATACTAATAGACATATACTGAAAAATATGTGTACCACCAATTCATATCCATCAACATAAATCAGCACACACGAAGGAAACTAGTAACATATAACCATACTGGACTGAAATCAACTAAATATACATAAAATCTTCACACCCTAGGGACACACCCCTGGCATACATATACATATGCTACTGGGATAAAACAGAATCCTCTCAAGTGTGGCTCCCACCAGACGTGCACTACCTGTCATTGTCCACACACAAAGACAACAACAGCCTCCCTTGGGGTTGAGCAAAAGCCCATATGGAACGATCAAACTAAATACAATATATATATATATATATATATATATATATATATATATATATATATATATATATCATATCGTACACCCTACCGGGTATATCTGAGTCAATAAACAAAGTCTAAACGTATCAGAATAGCTCGAGGCTGTCAAGCCTATAGGGCACCGGAGGATGACGTTGGCAAAGTGCCACCAACACCAGATCCTGACATCATAATCATATAGGGATATCCAGACTGGTGACATCAGCAAGATGCCACCAATCCACGTCTCAACAAATCATATCAATCAAAGGGACCATGATTCCCTATGCCTATTAGGCCATGTAATGGCAACATAGTATCGTCGTACCAATCCCCAATGATCGATATCAGAATCCAAGAAATATCAGGTATCGAAGAATCGTATCTCAACATGTATGTCATGCATCAATGTACGTATAAAAATGATGTGTGTTAACAAAACATTATTTTCATACACCGATGTACCAAATCGTAAATGATTTGAATGCCACATAATTTAAATAAAATCACGTAGCCACGTAATCTCAAGTACCTAACATAATTCAACAGATTATATATCAAATTATACATATATATGTCGTATCTCACTCGATCGCAACATACATTTACTTATCGATATATTAGGATCGATTTGAGCTTGTATGGTTTATGTATTTCACTGTACACCAATATAAATTCATAATTCAGTAAACCAATCACTAAAAAATAAAAATTGGTTCTCAATTTTAGACATCGTTTAACAAATTTATGATAATTAAATTGATGTGATTACACCATAATTTAATTTGTAAATTATTTTCTGCCAACTTAAATTATTATCCAACAATTATAGTCCCAATTAACTAGTAAATATCAAAGGAAAGTTAGAAAAACGAACATCATCGAATTTATATCCAAGTCATTAGAGATGTCAAAAAGGGTCAACCCGACCCAAACGGGCTGACCCGCCTAACCCGTGGCCAAACGGGCCCAACCTATTTGGGCCCGCCTTTAGGAGGGTTGGAAAATCCCCAACTCAACCTAAGGCGGGCCACGGGCTGGGGCGGGTCAACCCGTCGAAAAAAAATTAAAATAATATCGGGACACGGCAAGGGTGTCAAGGGTTTGAAAAGGGTGGAGCAAAGCGTCACCCGAAGGTGTTGCGCGACAACATTCAGGGCATCACAAAGCCCGCAATCCGCCGCCTGGCTCGCTGGGGCGTTGTCAGCGCATCACTGGCCTTATCTACGAAGAGACTCGTGGTGTCCTCAAGATCTTTCTGGAGAAGGTCATCTGGGATGTTGTTACTTACACAGCATGCTCACCGTAAGTCACCGCCATGAATGTGGAGTATGCGCTCAAAAGACAAGACCGCACGCTTTACAAATTTGGTGGTTAGGGTTGTCACAAACGGGTTGGGGTACAAAGTAAGATGTGTAAAGGGTGTGTGTAAGGTCTAATCCAAGTTAGGAATGTGAATGTTTTTTTTAATTTTGAATTAATGTACTGGAATCTCTATCGGATCAACAATTATTTTCTTCTTTGGATAAAAGAAAAAAAAAGAAGGAAAATGATGACATTTTAAAAAATATATCAACCCACGGGCCAACCTGCCAAAACTCGCAGCCCTAACGGGTTGGCCCGTATATGCCAGCCTTCTTGCGGGCCTAAAAAATCATGGCTCAACTTGCCTATTTGGCGGGTCGGGGGGTCGGGTTGGCAAACCCGTCGGGCCTGACCCAAATTGACACCTCTACAAGTCACACACAGTTCACGTGCGATTTTCCCAAATTTTCGGCGAACTACAGCGACTACAGGGGAAGTGGCCATTGTCAAAAGATCGGCCATGGTTTGGGGAAGTGAATCGATGTCTAGGCTTCATCCAAATTCTGGTTGAATCAACGAAATCGAACCAAAGTCGATGAAATCCTAGTGCACACGATCTTCTTCATTCCAAGCTGAAATTGAACAACTTTTCGATGCTTAAATCCTGATTACTTGGTGTAGAAATGTGCGTCGGTGAGTTGTGAAGACGATGGTGGGTCGGGCTCGGTGAAAGGAACGATTTTGTGCGCGGTGGTTGGTGGTCACACGAGCAGTGTGTGTTTTTTGCACATTTTAGTGAGTGTTTTGCGATTTTGGGCGTGTCTCACATTTTACTCTGTGTTTTATGTCTTATGATATATATTGATTCCCAATCAATTATGAATTTCGGGGTGTCACTGTTGTACTGGCAAATTAAATATATGGTCCACACCTGGCTTCATGTTCCTATTTCAGTCACTAAAATTAAATCGATCGATTTAATACAAATTTTATATTTAATAAATAATTTTAAAATAACTTTGGAGTTAATTCGAATATTGAAAAAAATATTTATCTATTCAACATGTTCTGATCCGAGTATATTATCAATTTATTTTTACTTCTCATTAATTATTTACTAATTTACAAACTATACTTAATTAATGTTAATCACATTCCGGGGTATCACAAGATTTATGTGGTTTGGATTCGAAGGTATTTTGTTTATATTATCAAAGGATAGATGTTTTATGGGTACAGTTTAATTTTTTGGTGTTATGGTTCTTTTAAATAATTATTGAAGTAGTATAAGTTTTTATTATTTTTAAAATTTATGATTTTTTATAATGTTTTTTTTATATTTTTATTAAGCATGATATTATCATTTTCCAAAATATATCATGATGTGGAGGTAATCAGATCCATATGTTATAATATAATTGAGTGACAAAGCACACATGTTTTGTATGCTTATATAACATATAAATAATAAATATTTTAGTTTCATTTTATAGAAAAATAGTGGGAAACTGATGTATCAAGAAATAGACATGTTTCATGGATTTAATTGTTAACAATTATGTGTGCTTTAATAGTTAATTTGATGCATATATTACATAATCATACATTTGCTTGAATTTAGGTGGAAATGGAGAAAACGAGCTAAAGATGATGGATAAAGGTCAAGAAATTACTTAGAGATGAAGAGGAATCGAAGATGAACGAGAAAAGTCGAAGAAAAGAGAAGAAAATGGACCAAAAAGGCGTGTTCGATCTCAAGGAGATGGCCCATCGATCGGCCAAGTACGGACTTTGAAAAACGGCCAAATACGGAGTTTGAAAAATAAAAATCCACAACTCTCGATCGATTGCGAGAATATGGAGGATCGATTGGGAAAGACGAAGGTTGGGCAACAAAAAATTGAACCAGTGATCAATCGTGAAGAGACAAGGCGATCGATCTCCAAAAGACGAAACTTGAAAAATAAAAATTGTGAGCTTGCGATCGACCGTCGAGAAGTGTCGATTGATCGCTTGAGGAATCTTAAAAATTATTGAAACTAGATTTCTTTCCATCTTTAAGGGATTCTTGACCTATTTCCAGCAACCAACATCATAATTTAAGAGATCATCAGATTTTGGATATATTATTTCATACTTTAAAGAAGGCTACACTTAGGAACAATGATTGATACACCGAAATCGTGTCTATCGCTAGTATTTCTTTACTTTATCATAACACCCATGATACTATATTCACTTTATTTAGGAATTATTATAAAATAAGATCTAAAACAATTAACACTTTGTACAAAATCATTTATTCATAGATGTTATACAACATCAGAGATGGTGTTATACCAAATTCAAGTGTTGCTTTTATTAAATGTTATTTTACAATGGTACCTAATCATATAGATAATAGTATCACATTTGTGAGGACCCGTTCTTAATCAAGTGTTTAATTATCACACAATGATTATTTATTTGTAAACATCGCAAAAAATGAAAACACAACAATTATATCTCAGTGCAACAAGTAAATACATAATACTATCAGTAGTAAAAGAACACCGACTAAACACCGTTATTCAAGACTCAACTGAATAAACTTACTTTACATAGTTAAACTATCCAGGACACATCCTGGTATACTTAACTATCATACGATTGGGAAAAAGACAAAAGATACAACCTCGGGTAAGACTTCAATGAGTATTCCCTCTTTGGGATCCTGGTTACCTGTAGTACCTGACAAGATAACAACAACCCCCCTAGGGGTGAGTCAAAGCCCAATATGAAACTGTCAAGTAAATATAAAATACATCTATAAAATATGATATATGATGTAATGCAGTGCAATGTAATGCAATGCAATGCATGTAATGTACACGAATCGAAATCTCAAGATACCAAAATATCGGAGTCCAAAGAAAGGTATCGTCAATCAATATCGAGCAAAGGGTGACAACACACGCACGTTGCGCTAGGAGAATCATCATGTGCTGTGCTCGTCATCCCTCGTGTCTAGGTAGCAACGCGTGTGACTACAGTCGCTACCTAAACTGCCTGTCATCGTCGTGCCCGTCGTACCCGACACTCAGAGTAAATCAACTCAATCATCATCAAGGATATCAAAGAAGTGGATAGATCGATGTATATTTATCAAAATGATGTGTGTTTACAAAACATTTACTTCATACATCGAATGCTAAATCATGATGAATGCTCCATACTTCAATTTAACTCACATAGCCAAGTAATTTCAAGTAATTCACTTAAATTCAGCAAATCATATATCAAATAATACAGATATCCGTCGTATGTTACCGATCGCAACATACCTATTATTCCTTGTTCTAGAAGCTGAATATTGTCTTCTTAGTTCGTGAAATTCACATGCCGTGTTTTAATCTATCAAATTCATACAACACCATTTCATTACTTCTTTATCACTAAAGTTACCTCAACATGAATATAATCTATTCTTTAACTTGAGAAGATTATGTGGAATAGAAATATTCTGATTATCCTAAAACAGTAGCAGATGTGAATCGACGTAGCAACAATGGAAAAAACGCACATGCTGTTAATAAATGATGATGATTCCAACAAATGACCTACTTAGCTCAGACTCAAAGCCATAAGGCCATACTTGACCAAACTGGAAACTAAACTCCTTGGACAGCATACAAAGTCGATGACAAACAACAATTAAGCACTTTCACCTCCTAAGCCCTCAAAACTCGATTGTTTTCCCTCTTTCTAAAAATCGAATCAATTTACAAAATGGGAAAGAAAACTCATGAAATCCTTCCAACCTGATTAATCATGCTAGAACATGGTTTAAGTGGGTTAAAATCACCCAATATAGGATTTAAACACTTCCACTCCAAAATCATAAAAATAAATCAACTTTCTCCCAATCATGCAAGAAATTTTGATCGACTTATTTCAAATCCCCAATTACAGGTAAGCAAAATTGGAAATTAACTCAAATTTTATCAAAGGAACATGAATGACACAAAGTAGATTACCTATCAACATTAGCATGAAATTAGTGCCCAAAAACATCTAGAAAACGCCTAAATGCACCAACACTATAGCCTAATCAACAAGAATTCAAACTCAATCCCAAAAATTCCATTAGAAATACATGCAATCCTCTCAAACATGATTTAAATGGGTTGAAAGTTGATTAAGAACAGGATTTAAACACTTCACCCTGACATGCATGAAAATCGATCGCCCATTTTCCTTACCAGTAGCACAAATCGTACTAAACATTCAAGGAAATTGAAATGCAAGGAATTAGTTAACTAAGGCAGCTAAAGCATCATACCTACACAAAGATTATCGAAGAAATCATACTCAAAATCGAATGTACCCAAGTTGCACCAGTTTTCGGGCATCATCGCTTTCTGGGACAAAATCCGATTAAAAAATGGAGGATGTTTGATCTGAGAGGTGCGCCGGTGAGTGGAGAAGGTGGTGGTGGGTCGGACTCGCCGAGGTGGTGGCTGACGGCGACCGGCGCAAGCGGTTTCCGATCGAAGAAGGAGAACGCGAGGAAGCGCGGGGTGGAGGAAAAATCGGGTTGCATTTATGAATCGAAAAGTGTGTGAGTTAACATGTTTAGTGTGTGTAGCGCTAGTTATAAATCCAACAGACCAAATTTTATTTCAGTCCAGTTATGTAGATCGAAGTGTCGTCGATGTATTAATATAAAATTTTACAGTCGATACTTGAAATTTATACCCACTATTATAACACAAACTTAAACTCTTCATTTTACTAATTTATTTCTAAAATATAATCGGAGTTTATTTTACCATTTCAAAATTATTTCATGTTCTAATTAAATTGTCAATTGACATTCACATTGTCAATTTCACTTCTAATTAATTAATTTTAAATTAATTAATTATTAATTCCTAAATTATATTTAATTTAAGATTAATCAAGTCTTGGGGCTTTACAAAATTCATGTGAAAATATGACATCTTTTTATATAGTACCACGATAGAGGTTAAAAAGGACCACGAGAGAATACAATTAGTACAATGTTATACATATATTATTTGATATAGTTAATACCAATTGCTAACACAATTGTTTTTTGAAAATAAAATCACATAATAGAGGATGTTATACAAAATCCAGACATTGATTATATTACATGTTATTTTACAATAATATCTAATCATAGAAAATATAGTATCACATTAATGTGTAAATAGTATCACATCTTTTCTTAAATGGTACCACACTTTTTTAGATGGTATCACAATTATATGTTATGGGTACAATGAGGTAATACAATTAATATATATATATATATATATATATATATATATATATATATATATATATATATATCACAATTTGATATAGTTAGCACTAATTACTAACACACCATTTATGTGAAATAAAACCATATCATATATGATGTTATACTAAATTCAAGCTATGCTGCACGGCCACGGATACGGGGATACGGGTAAGATACGACAAGGACACGGGGACACGAATTTTAAAAAATTACCGGACACAACACTTCTAGGATACGACAATAATTTTTTTATTTTTTTATATATATTCTACATATCCATTATGTTCTACTAAAAATCAAGAAAAACTTTAATTACCAAATATTTGAATAATAAAATTTAAAATGATGTCAAGTTGTAGACACTTCATTCACTAATTAAAATATACAAAAAAAGTTATAATTTTTTTAACATTTTTGTAAAAAAAAAAGTATACTTTTTTTTAAACAATTAATTTAAAAAAAAATCATTAAAAAATCATTTTCCCGTGTCCTGCCGTGTCCATGTCTTATCCGAAATGCATCGGAATTTTTTTTTTTTGAAAAAGATCCAGACACGCCACGTGGCGTGTCCGACAACGTGTTGCACCCATGTCCTGCCGTGTCCGTGTCCATGTCCGCGGAGTGTTCGACACTGTATGTGGTGATTTTTTGGAGTGTCGGTGCAACATAAAATTCAAGTATTCATTCAATTTTATTTTTTTTGAACAACTTCAATTATTCAATCTTTTACTTGTTATTTTACAATAGTATACAATTATAGAAAATATAGTAGCATATTCATGTGTAAATGATAACATATTTTCTTAAATGATACAACATTTATATGTTAAGAGTATCACGAGAAAATACAATTATTACCACATTATATATATATACACCATTTAATATAGTTATCATCAATTGCTAACACAATTTATGTGGAAATAAAACACATCATAGAAGATGTTATATTAAGTCCATATGTTGATTATATTAAATGTTATTTTACAATTGTACCTCATCAATAATCATAGATAATATAGTACCACGTTCATGTATAAATGATACAATGTGTTTTTTAGATGATACCACAATTATATGCTAATGATACAACGAGATAATAGAATTAATACCACAAGTAAATGGTGCCACAATTATATATCCACCAATTACTAACCCAATTTATGTGAAATTAAACCACATCGTAAAGGATGTTATATCAAATTCAAGTGTTGATTCTATTTTTTATTTATTTTACAATAATAGATAATCATAGATAATATAGTAATAAGTTTATGTGTAAATTATACTACATCTTTTCTTAAATTGTACCGTAATTCTATGATAAGGATATCACAATATGATACAATTAGTACCATATTTTATATATATATATATATATAATTATTATCAATTATAGCACAATTTATGTAAGACACCAACTCCTAATTTTGTCATTAGTGTATTTATGACGTCATATATTTGTATGAAAAAGTTTAATCTTTATTAAACTCTTGTTACATGCTTCTCATTTACATTATGACATTTCTAAAATTTTGACAGTTTCCCAACATTTCTAGATTCCAGGGAAAACACATTTCACATATATCCAATTCATTAAGCCACTTGTCTCCCAAAATAAAGTGCACTCAACACTAAAATACAAGGGAGATTCAAGAGCATTTACACAAACCATATACATGTATTAGACTACTTACACATGGGCTATAAATGAATGAATATAAATCTGGGTGCATAAATAACAATTGTTATCGTTAATACTTATCCCACACTTCCGAAAGCCGTGCAATTTCAAGAAACTCGAGATTCCTTCCTGAAATAGCGTTCTACCTACTTTTGTTGTTTCTATTGAAACATGTAAGTATTAACGATAACAATTATTAATTGGTGAGCATATTCCAACACAATTATCATAATTGGTATAATATACAGAACTTATTAACATTAATCAAATCAATGTGCAAACTCGTAATGTCACAGAATAAAGTTATTGGAAATCTATAAAGAGCACTTCCTATATCCTCTGAACCAATAAAAGCTTCTCCACACAATTATTGGAAATCATGAGATAATACAATTAGTAACACATTATATATAGTTAATATTAGATGTAATTACCACCAATTATTAACACAATTTTGTGGAAATAACAACATTATATGGAGATTTGAAACTTTATAATAATCTATGAAATATGCATAAATTCAGTGGAATTATAATTCTAATAAGAAAACATAATATGCATCATTTGAAAATTCAAAATAGAATGTATTATTGTAATAAGAAAAATGCATCAGTTCTCCAAATGAATTTACGGGTCTTCTTTAAAATTAAGATACTCTGCACACAAACTTTTTTGCTCATACTTAATAAATTAGTAAATTACTCATCTATGTGCCAATTATTATTGCTGCTTTCATCTCAAATGAATTATTTTTACAGTTCAGGAAAATCAATAGAGCATAAAGTTTTGGAGAAAGATTGAAGTAGAATACATGTATTCATAGAGTAAAAGATGGTTTTGGAGGGATTTTTTGATGCTATCCCCGAGGGGCAGTTCCCTGAGGACTCTATCAACCCTAACCCCTCATGTATGGTAAGATGTACCATTAATAACAGTGCTCTTAATGGTAGCATCAAATAAACCATTTTGGAGAGATGAAGTGCACCTATAGGGGAGTGACAAACGTCTTGGTGGAAAACCAAAACCCTAAATTTTGGATTTGAAGGAAGTGATGATGAAGGATGAATGAGGAAATAAAGTTCGGAAATGTGACTTTTTATGGGGCACATTAGATAATTCACTTTGCTAAGAAGATTAAAATAAGTGTTTTTTTTTAAATAGGGAGCGAAGATATTAAAAGTATTTGCTACGAAGTGAACATTAAACCAATTATATTTTACATAAAAAATTATTTTAAATAAAACATGCTTTATATTAAAATCTAATATTTAAAAAACGTACATGTTCTCGGTAGGCCCGACCAAGGGTCGTCATCGACACGGAACCGGCCCGTGGTCAACGGGCCGGTTAACTGGGTCAACGGGTCGAATGGTCGGACATTTAACCGGCCTATCTATTGAATGGTCGATTAAGGGTCATAATTTTGCTAATCCGTGAGCCGTCGATTAACCGGCAATTCAATGGTTTATTTTAATTTTTTTTACTTTAAAATTTAAAATATATGTTATGGTGTAGATTTGAACTCAGGACCTTCAACTTGAATAATTAGCTTCAACCACTAAGCTATAAGAGCCTTGTTGATCTAAATATAGTGTTATAAATATATCTTACACATTTGATTATATGAGCTTGAATTTTTTTCACGTTACTTTATATTTAATCCATGGATGAAAACACATTAAAACACTTTTTGAATTTTATTTCAAATTTTAATAATATTTTTAATTTTTTTTTAAAAACAAGGGTCAAATTGTAACCGTTGGTTAACCGTAACCGGCGGTTCATGAATCGTAGCAGGAACCGTCAAGAAAAGTTAAGGTTAAGGGTCGATATTTTTTGAACCATATAACCGGCGGTTCTGAACCGTGGTCAGGTCTAATTCTCGGTAAATTAAATCGAGAAAGTGAAACGACGCGCCTCTGTGAAGCGTAGCCAAATCCCCGTCTAACGCACACAATTTCTGGTATTCGGTTCGCGAAACGCCACAAAACTCCCGCGTTCATGCAATATCCATCCCTCACACACTCTCACACATTTTCTCTCGAATTTTCCTTTTTTATTTTCCCCTAAAAATTTCCATCCTAATCAATCTATTCTCCAATACATTTCATTTCCACATTTGGAAACAAATTTCTTCAATAATCTCATTTGCTTTCCATAACGCCTTGTACTCTTTTCTCTCTCTCTAGGCTTTCAGTTTTCATTGTATTTGTGAGCATTAATGGCGGTTGCACCGGCTCTATCGGCGACGCCGGTTTCGCTGTACGTGGGGGATTTGCATCCAGATGTAACCGACGGAATGCTGTTCGATGCCTTCTCGGAGTTCAAGAGCCTCGCATCTGTTCGTGTCTGCAGGGACTCATCAACCGGTCGCTCCCTCTGTTACGGTTACATCAATTTCATCGCTCCTCAAGATGGTAGAGTTTTCCGATCTACGTGCATTTTACGTATCTGTTGTAGTTTTGATTGGGGAAGTGGATCGGAATGTGCGTTGTTCTGATTTGTGTTTGTGATTGAAGCTAGCTTCGATTCTGTTAGTGCTGTGATTGATTTTGACTGCTGTCATGGGATTGAACTTTTTAAATTCGTTTTATGTTGTTATGAGTTATGATGATCGTTGCATGATCATTGTGCCGATCTGATGGCAAGTATTGTAATTTGTGCCGTAAGCTGATAAATTTGAACGAATTCTTTTGTGCTTTGTTAGCAAATCGTGCTGTTCAGGAGAAAAATCATTCCACGTTGAATGGTAAGGTGGTAAGAGTTATGTGGTCTCACCGTGACCCAGATGCAAGAAGAAGTGGGATTGGAAATGTCTTTGTCAAGGTAAATCTGATTTTTTTGTTTTCGATAAATGTTGTTAGTCTACCGATTTCTATCTTTATCTTGTTAACTCTGATTTTGATCATTTGAAATACTGCTGGCTAAATGAAATATCTCAATCTTGTTTCATGATTCACTGGTCAGCGCAGCAATCTAAGTTTGTGCTTTTACTGCAGAATTTGAGTGAATCAATAGATAGCATGAAGCTTAAAGAAATGTTTCAGAAGTTTGGTAATGTGTTGTCTAGTAAAGTTGTCACATCTGATGATGGAAAGAGCAAAGGATATGGATTTGTTCAGATGGAATCTGAAAATGCTGCTAATGCTGCCACTGAGATGCTCAATGACTCCATAATTGGTGGAAAACAGCTGTATGCATGATTCTGCAACATTTTGCTCTCCTTATCTTTTGATTGTCTATATGATAATTTTGCTGGCATAAAATTTTTCTTTCATAATGAGAAGCATTTTGCTTTCATAGGTATGTAGGTAAGTTTGTTAAGAAGGTTGACAGAGTTATCCCTAGTCATGAAGCCAAGTATACAAATTTGTATATGAAGAATTTGGATACAGAGGTCCCAGAAGATGTCATCAAGGAAAAGTTCTCTGAATATGGAAAAATTGTAAGCTTTCTTATTTCAAAAGATGAGAGTGGGGCATCAAAAGGCTTTGGATTTGCCAACTTTGAGAATCCGGATGATGCTAAATGTGCAGAGGAAGCTTTAAATGGATCACAACTTGGTAAAATCCTGAACTAACTGCCAAAAGATACAGATGATAATGCCCATTTTGTTTTTTTAACTTTCGTAAGCTTTGTGTATTGTGTAGGATCAAAAGTGATATTTGTTGCCCGGGCACAAAAAAAATCAGAACGTGAGGAAATGTTACGCCGTCAGTTCGAGGAGAAACGGAAGGAGAAAATCCTGAAATACCAGGTTCTATTGAAATCATTTGCGCAAGTGAAGGCTTATTATTTTTTTTTTTTGTGAATTTCCTTTAACCCTCAGATATCAGGCTTCGAACGTGTTTGTGAAGAATATTGATGATGACGTCAGTGATGATGAACTGAGGGAACATTTTAGTCGCTGTGGTACAATAACTTCATCTAAGCTTATGCAAGATGATAAAGGGGTGAGCAAGGGATTTGGATTTGTTTGCTTCTCCACATCAGAGGAGGCTTATAGAGCAGTGAACTCGTTGCATGGTTAGTAAGACTGTGCAGCTTATATTGTAGTGTGGTGAATCTTGTTCTAAGTAAGGATACTAACTGCTTCACAATATATGAAACTACAAGTGTTTTTAATTTCTTTTTCTTATTAGAACTATCATTTATCTTCCAGCCACTGATATACAGTTTATCATCATGAAGGAAATACAAGGTGGTTTTGTGTCGAGGTTTACTAAACCAAAAATGTGAGATTCACAGCATAGAATATTTTATACCAATAAATCTTCTTGTTAGAACCAAACTACCCAAGCGTTGGTCTTCTTGTCCATCTCTCTTTCTAATGTTCAGTGTTTTTGTGATACTTTGGTATGTAAAATATTTATTTCAATATCACAGTTGTCTAGCCCGCTATCACGTGGCATAAGTTTTATTTTCTGTCATTGTGCCAGTGTTGAGGATATTAAGACATCCGTAGTAATTTGCTGTACGCTGCAAATGTGCACGGTATCCTTATGTTATTTTATTTTTTTATTCACATTAATCAATTTTAAATATCTCAAATTTGTTTTGGCAATTCCAGGACTTATGACTCTGTCTTCTACATTTTTTTGATAGAACCTTGATTTTGCAGAATTAAGTTCATGTTCCTTTTCCATTGTAAGAATTCTGAAACATATCTTTTCTCTGAAGCACATGGTTATGTATGATTTTCAGGATGTATGTTGCATCGGAAGCCGTTATATGTCGCACTTGCTCAGAGAAAAGAGGAAAGACGAGCACAGTTACAGCTACAATATGCCCAACGTATGGCAGGGTTAGCAGGACCGTCTGCTGTTATTCCAGGAGGATATTCCCCCTTTTACTATCCATCTCCTGGTGTTGTTTCACAAATTTCAGCAGGTTCTGGTCTCATGTATCAGCCTCTGGGTATTGGTCCAGGGTGGAGAGCTAACAGCCGATCAAATCCTTCTAGACCTCTCGTTCCACCATCTACGGTTCCCATGGTCAGTTTTATTGCATCTGGCTTTAAGATTTAGTTACAAATGGTTTTGCTATCAATTGCTATGAGCTTGGTTAATCTGCTGCTTTCTGCATGCGGTGGAGAACAGATAATTATCCTTTAAATTCAGATATCATCTCATCTCTGTCTCTTTCTTCAATTTTCATATATTACAGGTTCCTAATAATCCAAGATATCTCACACAGAACAGAGGGAGAATGAACGGGCATATTATGCCACAAGTTGGTGGTCAAACATTTGCAGCTCATTATGTGACTTCACCAAAAGATTCAAGCAATCAGCAGGTATATTGTACTTGTGATCTGTTGCTACAGGATTACAGATATTAAATAAGGCCACCTCCTATATCTTTTAACCTTATTTTACTGGTTTTGTGCTAACTGAATTCCCATACCATTTCCTTCTTTTCAGAAGAAACTGGTGAATATCGTTTTCTTATATTGAGAAATACACCCTAACAAATTGGTCTATATGAGACATCCCTGTATTCGTGCCATAGACCACATACATGATGGCTTAAGTCAAGTGTCTAATTTAAAGAAGAGTTTTCCATGTTTTTCTTTTCAACAAGACCTCGGGCAAGAAAAATATGTATGATTTTCAGGATGTATGTTGCAGCGTAACACCCTGTTCGGAAGCCGTTATATGTCGCTGAAAGATCGAGCAGAGATATATTCTGTTAACTAAAATAAAGCATCTTTCTAAACAAGAAGTGCAGGTTGATTTAATTTATTCGTACTTTCCATAGAAAGATCAGCGGAGGAGGATATCAGTCAGGAAAAATAATCCAAAGCAATATATCTGCAAGTTTTTATTTTGGGTTTTGTTTACATTAAGCTGTTGGATTGTCTCACAATCTATGGCCACTATAATGCTGTAACTAAAAAATTAGAAGAAAAATAATTTCCTTAGCTGTACTGATATTCTTCTATACAGCGTACTCCAAATGGAATTTCACGTGAGACGAACAAGGGTCCACCTCCTGTTCAGCCTCTTCTAATTGCTACTGGACCGGATATGGAGGGGTCGGATATGCTAAGCAGTTTGCTTGCTGCAGCTCCTCCTGAACAACAAAAGCAGATGCTTGGAGAACGCCTTTATCCACTTGTTGGTCAGCACAAGGTGAATATTTTATCCATATTTTTAGTCCGTTATTTGTGCTTGCTGTTCCTGTCAAATTCTGTTTTTTTTTCTATCTCCATATCCCTATTTGGTTTCTATATAGGACAAGTTAGTGGTAGTAGAACTTCAAAGCTAATCTGCATTTTCTTGCAGCCTGCATTAGCTGCAAAAATAACTGGAATGCTTTTGGAGATGGACAACTCAGAATTACTGCTTTTATTGGAATCACCAGAATCGCTGGCGGCTAAGGTGGAGGAGGCAGTCGACGTGCTTAAACTCTCAAAGACCAAAATGGAAAATCAAGATGCATTGCACCCAAATTATCTTGCTACTGAAGTTGCAGTAAACTGAAAATGATAACGATACTGAATTTAATTTTGGCTTAAGATGAAAGCCGTTATTCTTGAACCTGAGCTCTGCATGAGCGAGACTTTTGATAGTTGAGGATAAAGAAACTTCTGTAGGAACACAAAGCTAAGGATAGATTGTTTGCTAGTCTGAGTGGTATAGTACTATTAGGTAAAACTGAACATTCCATACAATTTTACATGTCAGTATTTTTAGCATAAAATTTGGAATAATTGTAGGCTCGAAAGGCTCAAAAGTATCAAAAATTGCCTAGATCATCTCCAAATTAAGTTTGTAATTGTGCCTCAGTGCCCTCAAATAGGTTCTAAAGTAACTCGCAAATGCTCAAGATAAATCATTAAATTCACATAAATCGTCACTACTCCACGTTCAATCACAAGATCATGACATCAATGTGATCAAGTTATCACTTGTGAACTATGTGGTGGAAATCATTCGAGCACAGAATGTCAAGCATGTAACCCTTTTTTCAATCAAATGATAATGTTAATTTTGTAGGAAACAGGGCACAACATAACAATCCATATTCAAACACATACAATTCTGGGCGGAAGAGTCATCCAAATTTCTCTTGGTCCAATCAACAAAATGCCATGAAACCACCATCACCCCTGGTTTTGCTCAGCAAGAAAGAAAGCCGACTATGGTGGACTTGATGACCAAATTCATGCATCGATCGAAACTATAATGCAAATTCAGGATGTGTCGATTAAGAATTTGGAGATATAAGTGGGGCAATTAGCAAACATGATAGACGGGCGGACTCAAGGTACTCTGCCTAGTGATACTGAAAAGACCCAAAGGACCAAGCCAAGACGATATCACTGAGGAGCGGAAATGAGTTTGGTCCGCTGACAGCAAACAGGATGCTAACGAAAGTGAGGAGCAAGCACGATACAAGGGTAAGTCTACTATCACTACACCAATCACACGACCCACGCAGGCACAAATCCCTCCCCCATTTCTGTTGCATTGAAAAGAGCTAAAGTGGATGCTAGGTATGGTAAATTCCCGTCAATTTCTATCATGATTTATACTAGTTTATAAGCCAAAACCTTAAGTGTCTACTACTCCCCACTCTCAAGTGTCGAATTGAATTTTATTATTCAAGTCTCGATTTTGATATCCTTATCAAAAGTCAAATATCAAATAATACGAGAAAATCTGTCGTTCTTTTGTAATGACTTCAAATGAGTTGTAGGCCTTGTGAACTCTACAAACTTCCTACGTTATGTTCTCCCATGATCCTATTCAAAATCTCATCTCTCGTTGGCTAGATTTCAAATAAATATAAAAATTCAATTAGTGGTCAGTTAATTGAATGCAATCAAATCAGGAAAACACAAATAAACTATATTAATAAATCTGAAATAATGAAATAATATTCAAGACATGAAATCCAGTCAAGTTAGGTCATTCCCCTAGAAATATAAATCTAGTTCATGATAAATAATCATAAACACATAGACTTGTCTTTAATTCTCATCATAAATCATGGCTAATAATTTAGAACACAAAAAGAAAACTCCACTCTATCCCGGATGAAAGTGTCGTCGTCTTCATGTTCAAATCATCCCTTGTAATAAGCCCATCCATATCAATCACGTTCATAATCCGTTCTTGAAGTCTCCTCGATGAAAGAAGGTGGTTATGAATATATGTGGTTGATGTATCTAAGAAGCTTCCTTCAAACCTAATGAAAATCCTTAAAAATGAGTTAGCTTTGTTTTAAAACCCTGACCGCCTAAAAGTTCTTGTCCCACACTCAAACAGGCGTTGGTGCGCCTAAAATGGTGCCTCAGCACTGAGTTTTTTTTTCCTTTGGTTCCTTGGCTTTCACAGTTTCATATTTGAACCTCTTTTCATCTTTAAATCACATTCCAAACTCTTTTAATTCCTAAAAACTCTTCTTTAGCTTAATTCCTGCCGAAGACACAAACAAATACTAAGTATACAACTGCTCGAAAACTAACATAAATTTAAACTAAAAGTATAAAAATATAAGTGCAAAATCGCGGTTATAAAGTATGAAGGATCAAATGTTGAGACAAATGCTATTTCATATGTCAAAGTTCAATGGTCCAGTCATACGAAAAGAGAACAACGAGAACAACTTGGGAATTAAAAGAAAAAATGTGGAAGAAATATACATATCTTTTTCAAGATCAAACTTGCTCAAATATTGAGGACGAAACTTCCTAGGGATGGCAACGGGGCGGGTTTGGGACGGGTTTGGCCAATCCCAGGACCCGCCCCGCTACACATAAAACCCATACCCGCCCCGCCCCGCTTAGACCCCCCGGGTTCGCGGGTTTACCCGCCCCGCCCCGCAAACATTTTTTTTTTTTTTATAAAAAAAAAAAATTTGGTAGAAATTAATTTTGAAACACAAAAATTGAGTTTTGAGATTGAATTTAATGTTTTCCTCTAGTAAATATTTATAATAAGCATCGTAAAACTATCTTTAAACTATCAAATATTTATTATTTAGTTTTTATTCCATTCAAAATGTTCAACTTCTTTACCATAAACACATGAATTTTGATATGAAATTAAACAATAACACATTATTGTACAATCAAAGAAGTGAAATGTATATTCAATATTAATTTTTTTTTTTTAAAAAATTAAAAATGCATAGCGGGGCGGGTGCGGGGCTGGTTCGGCCAATCCCAGGACCCGCCCCGCCCCGCTTCCAAACCCGGTTGAAGCGGATTTGGACCAGCCCCGGCGGGTCGGGTTCAATACGGGTTCGAGTTTGGACCCGCCCCATTGCCATCCCTAAAATTTCCAATAAGGAAGAAGAGATGTGAAAACTCTATAAGTCAATTACCTAAGTAGAGGTAACATTGAAAGATAAGAAATAATGTTAAAATATATTATTGTATTCTGAAAGATATAAAATGATATGAATAGATGACTAAATCGGGAGATATCACAGAATTCTATAAATATAGGAGTCTTCTACACTATACATAACTTGGCAATCTCTGTCCAACAGCACTAAAAAAAGACATGCACAATTACCATAGACCAAGGGCGGATGTATGTTAGGGCTCACCTGGGCTACAGCCCGGGTAAGAAATTTTTTTTACCTAGTATGGCCTATGTTCAGCCCCCTGAACTTCTGCTTCACCGGAAGGAAAGCAAACGCCTCAAAGCCAGCTGAGTGGATATTATCATGGAGGAAGTGAAGACGTAGAGCTTCACAACGCCGTATGCATACAAACTTTTCTCCGAGAATCCCTCCATGGATTAGCCAACTTTGGAAGGTCGTAAGTAATTTTGGGATTATTTTTTAATGATGGATGTGATCTTATTTTATTTATAGCGTCAATTTTATTATCAGTTTTTCTATGTTTTGTTTGTGGGTGAAGTCAATTTTGATTAATATTCTGTGATAAGAATTGATTGGTTATTACATTCTGCATTGTTGCATGGGTGAATTTAGGGGAAAATGGTAATGGACTTAAGTTGTTTGATTAAATGACTATGAGAGGTTGTTACTGTGAGATCTGCTTCCTTTAATTTTTGATTGGTCTTTTTTGACGGATGAAGAATCATAGTTAATGTTAACCGACTTGAAGCTTAGCTCTGCTTAATTGATGTAAAAGAGTATATTTTGTCTACATTTGCCAACAATATAAGCTATAATCATGGATTTAAAATTTTTTGTGATGCATTTATTTGTATAACAGTCTTTATGTTTCTTCTTTACTTAAATATTCTATTTTGTTGGTTTGAACTTCTATGCTTCGTTTCCATTTTTTGCTTAAGATTCGTGTTATGATATTCATTTTGTTTCTATTATTTTATTTTGCGATATTATTATTATTATCATTGTCCATGATTCAGCCCATTTTTCTTGTATGATCAATCTCTTGAGACATGATTGGTCTGTCAGATTTCATATATTAATGAGCTTCGAGCTGTAGTTGAACCGTAGTGTAAGAGTTATTTGATGTTTTTCCTTATGCTTCTTAATGATTATTGTTACTCAACCACATGAAGTTTATTGGTATATGTACTATATGCAAAAGAGATAACAAAGAAGCCAAGCTCTAAAGGCTTGCATGTTATACATCAAGTTGGGGAATATTGGCCAATGTTAGGTGTACTGTTGCACTTGGGACATGGCCGTCCTAGTTGTTATTGGACTAATATTGGATGATATTTATAAACTAATGCGTTTGTATCAACAAAGAGATGACATCCAATTAAGTATCATTATCGCTTTGATATATTTTATGATACAATAAATTTATTGTCATATATACATGTGTTTACTTTACTTTGCCAGCCCAGGGTGGATTCCAATCCTGGATCCGCCCTTGCCATAGACGACGATTACCATCCCTGCAGCAAATAGTGGCGAAACTATGGGTGGTTAAGCCCAGCCAGCCTAGTCCTTACCCCCTTTGCATCGTCTCTATCACCTGAGATCATGACCTTGAATATTGAGGCCACCAACTAATGCAAGGATATTGCAGCGGAAGAGCATCTCACGGAAGGGGTAACAGTTGTAAATTCGAAAGCGTCCATCGATTCCTGTGGCGAAGCAACCGTAATTCCATTGAAGGATACAAGCAGAAGACTAGAGTTCGGGTTTGGTGTGGTGGAATTACCAGTAAAAAACGAAGTTTTCCAGAATAATAATCATCGGGATCGTGGGAAAGTCCATCATGGCTACTGTTGTTCAAGGTATGGATGGAGCATGGAGGACACGTAACGAGACACAAGTGAGAGGCGAAGTTGGAGAGAGTAGCCTTGGAGAAAGGAATAAGGGGAATTATGAGAAAACGTAAAGGAGTTGAGGAATTGACCGACGAACTCTCTTACCATTTCTATACTTTAATAGGCTCTTTTACTAAAATTTATTGACATCGTTATATTGTTTTGGTTAAAGATTTTAGGTTGTTTTTAATATTTATAATTAAAATTGAAAAGGGTCGATAGTTTTTTTATTAGAAAACATTGTCGGATATAGTTAAAGTTCTAATAAAGCTCTAGGTAAAAAAAATATGAGGAAGACGATCATTGAAATTAAATATTATGCCTTTTAGCATAGCACACCCAACCACAAATTATCAGTTTCGCCCTTGGCTGCAAAAACACCTTCGATTAATTAGAAAGAATGATTGTAACAAGGATCGGGAGATGGTGAGGAGAGCAATTTTGTGTTTCATGCACTATACTATGAGGGCACAATCCCGACTGAATGAGTACATATACTCCGGCCAGATCCTTGGATCAGTAGTTTTATAGCAGACCCGCGTTTGCTAAGGCGGTTTCAAATTCCTTGTCGCTGTTCCATGGACTCACCTGAATATAAGAACCCTCAGAAAACTCGTTAGAAAAATTAATTGCTGAAGATACTAGAAATGCTTGCTATTGCATAAAGAATTTACCTCAGTTATCCGACTGTTGAAGTAATTCTCAATCTTGGCCATAATCATGTCATCACTATCATTGAGAAGTAAGTTGAATACATCACCTGGTGAATTATCAGAAACAAATGCGTCTTATGATATAATAAAAAATTTTACCGTCGAGGAAACAAGAAAAGAATTGGGCATATAGTTAACTGGATCTCATCCCAAGAAACTCTACTTGCAGCAAAAACTTCACTGGCAATCAACAGAAAACAATTCAAGCAAATAAAGAGAACAAAGGGAAGAGAGTATCAAATTTGCTTTAATCCTTGTTCCCTGTCTTTTTTTTTTTTGTTTGAAAGTGAAGGCTTTATTCATCATGAAGAGTCTCATATATGATTGAATTCATCAGTAAAAACCAAATGAGGCACAAGAAAACGAACAGAAGAGGTGACTATATAAATAGAAAATTCCATGAATTTGTCAGCAGCCATATAGAACATATAAAAAACTCGTTAAAAAAGCATCTACAACAGATGGAAATACCGATCGATTGAGAAAATATACATGTACGAAATATACCAAATAGAGCATTAAACTTAATCTCAAGGTACTATACATACATGTAATAGAAAAGCCAACATAAACCATGATGCTCTACACACATGAGGTTCAATTACCTCACAAAAAAACATGGAGTTGGCCAATTCATATAAAAGATACGGCACAATAATATCCCTAGATGCAGAATGAAATTCGGCAAGCGCTATACTGAAAACAAATTTTGTTGCTAGGTAATCAAAATGATTTTGAAAAATGTAATCTTTGTGTTTGTGAATTAGCGTAGCAGCCATAATGAACAATACACGAAGGAGAAGAGAACAATTATTTTATTCCTTATGTCAATTGATGCATTTGTACATATTTAAATAGGAAAAATACAATATCACAATCCCACTAAATTAGGCTAACTATCTTATCCTTCCTAATTTATTCAAATCAAATATTATCAAGGATATCAATTAAATATTTTCCATTCTAGGCTGATTTATCGACACTCTCCGTCATGTTGGCGCGTAGATATCTATCATGCCCAACTTGTCAGCTTGAGCTTCAAAGATTTTTCTTGTAAGGCCATTGGTTAGTATATCAGCAACTTGCAACGTAGTAGGAACAAATGGAGTACAAGTTATTCCTTCTCCCAATTTCTCTTTTATGAAGTGTTAATTAATTTCAATGTGTTTTGTTCTGTTATGTAGTACTGAATTATGCACAATGCTGATGACTGCTTTGTTATCACAATATAATTCATTGTCCCTTTTAGTTCACCTAGAACTCTGTTCAACCAAAGAATCCCACATACTCCTTGAGCCATTAATCCAAACTCTTACCAAGTTGCCCCATACATAAGTACAAAATCTCGAGATGGATCTTCGATCATTAACAGAGCCTGCCCAGTCGGCATCTATATATACTTCGACATCTCTGCTCTCACTTTTCCTGAAGATGAATCCTTTTTCCATGTGTCCCTTTGAGGTGTATGGGAATTCGGTTCACAGCTTCAAGGTGTTCTTCATATGGAGAATGCATGATGAATTGACTGACTAGGCTTACTGCAAATGTGATATCTGGTCGGGTGTGGGATAGATAGATCAGTTTCCCAACAAGTCTTTGATATCTACCTAAGTTCACTGGCTTCCCATCTCTTATATCTCCCAACTTAGCCTCCATTTCAACTGGAGTGTCTAATGCCCTACATCAACTCATTCCAGCTTCCTTTAAAATGTCAAGAATATACTTCTGTTGTGACACCATAATCCTTTTCCTAGATAATGCTACTTTCATTCCAAGAAAATACTTCAACTGGCCCAAGTTTTAATTTCAAATTCCTCTGCTAAATTTTCCTTCAATTTGCTCCTCTCTCCTATATCATTTACGGTGAGAACTATGTCATCAACATTGACAATTAGGGCAGAAATCTTATCTCCCTTGGATGGTTTTTGTGAATAGAGTGTGATCTGACTGCCCTTGATTGTAACCTTGACCCTTGACAAATTTTATGAACCTCTCAAACCATGCTCTTGGTGAGTACTTCAGTCCATATAGAGATTTCTTCAACTTACATACTTTTGATTCAAACTGATTAGAGAAACCTGGAGGTGCGTCCATGTAGACTTCTTCTTCAAGCTCGCCATTTAGCAACACATTTTCATATCTAGTTGATTAAGAGTCGAGATTTGCAGCAATAGATAGCAAGAATCGAACTATGTTTAATTTAGTCAAGGAGAGAAGGTTTCAGAATAGTCCAAATAATAAGTTTGGTAAACACTTTAGCAACCAATCAAGCCTTATATCTTTCCAGAAACCATTTGAGTTTATGTCGAAGACCCACTTACATCCAAGTGTAGACTCCCATGAGGTAGTCAACCTTCTCCCAAATAGAATTTTTCTCGTGAGCCCTCATTTCCTCAAGAATCGACTTTTTCCTCTCAGGATTCATTAGAGCATCATGTACATTGTTAGGAATGCTAATATTATCAAGTTGTGAAACAAAGCTAGAGTAGGAAGAAGACAAATTTTCATAAGATACAAAGTTTGAAAATGGGTGTTGTGTGGATGACCGGGTTCCTTTTGTCAAGGCAATAGAAAGGTCCAATTGGCTAGAGGAATTTAAATCTGGCATACCTTGGGTGACATTATCATGAGCCACGTGATTTTGCCTTTGATCAGATTCTTGGTTTTGCCGAGAGACATCATCTACTTTCTCACGTGCCAGATCTCTTTTTCTGTAAACAAGACATTTGAACCGATTGCAACTCCTCTTAGTTACAACACATTATTTTGATCATTTTGAGATGACACGTGTTCCGACGGGAGTTCATTATCAATATATGATGGTAAAAACAAGTCTGAGCCACTAAAGTATTCATCTTCCTTACTACGCTTCCCCTGAGTGTGAGAGTAAGGTTGACCCTCGATAAGCGTTACATCCATGGAGACAAAATACTATTGAGGGATATGATCAAAACATTTATACCCTCTCTGAGTTGCTGGGTACCCAACGAAGAGGCATTTTAAAGATCGTGGACAAAATTTAGAACGCCGTGGGTTATGCTTATGATCAAAGGTAATACTCCCAAATATTTTAAGAGGAACATCTGTAATTAGCCGAGAGTGTGGGCAACAATTTTGAAAAAAAATTGATAGGGGTCTGAAAATTCAAAATGCGGGTATGTGATCTGTTTATTAAATATGTAACAGTTAAAACTGCATCTCCCCAAAGAAACTTTGGAACCTTCGTATGAATACTAATGGTCCGTGCAACTTCGAGGAGGTGTTTATTTTTAGTTCAACTGTCATTTTTGTCAAGGATATTACCTTAGATATGACATTAATTTATGCGTTGTAAATTTTTATTGTTTTAAGTAGATATCAATATCACTTAGGAAGATTTTATGCTGTAAATTAGGAAGATATTTAGACTGTAAATTAGGAAACTTTGTAAACTGTTTTATGTATATATTGGAATCAAACCATGATTGAAAGAGCACTGAATTAAAAATCTAACATGGTATCAGCCATTTGATTATAATTTTTGAGTCGATCCTTGGGCAATCTTTTCCGCCTATTCTTTGCTGCGCTTCGTGGGTTTTTTGCATGCCAACTTTTGTGTGTCACTGTTGGGCAGCGTCCTAGGGTTTTCCGGCTACCGTAGCAATTACGACAACTGTAGCGATTTTCTAGGGTTTTCCGGCTACTGTAGCGATTTTCGCTCAGCTTTTAGCCTACTATAACAATTTCGCTACTGTAGCGATTTTCGGGGTTTTTCGGCTACTGTTGAGTTTTAGGGTTTACATGCCATTATCTGGCAGCTAGGGTTTTCTTCTTCCATCATGTCAATCAAAATACTATTATTCGCTTTACTGGCAAAAACTATTCCACCTGGGCTTTTCAGTTTAAGATGTTTCTGAAAGGCAATGAGTTATCTCACCATCTTGATAAATCTGCTCCCGTACCGACCGACGCGAAAGAGCACGCTCTATGGGAGACTAAAGATGCTAAGGTTATCTCTCAGCTTTTGGGCATGATTGATCCTCATCTTGTGTCCAATCTCCGGTGCTTCACTACGATGCTCACTATGTGGGATTATTTGCAGCGCATCTATCATCAAGATCATAATGCTCGCAAATTCCAATTGGAATTGGAACTTCATCAGTTTATGCAAGGAACTCTACCTATTGCAGAATTCTATTCGGGTTTTAATAATCTTTGGAACGAATACTCTGCTATTGTTCATGCTAAGGTTCCTGCTACGGCTCTTGAGGCTCTTCAAGCTATTCACTCTAAGAGTCAACGCGATCATTTTTTGATGAAACTCTGACCCGAGTTTGAACATGTTTGAGCGGATTATTAAATCGTAATCATGTTCCTTCTTTGGATTTGTGTCTTGGTGACTTACTCCGTGAGTAACACCTCCTATCCACTCAGTCCAGTTTCTCTCCTGAATCTGCTCCTCTGAACGTGGCCTATGCTGCTCATGGCAAAGGGAAAGAGGCAGTCGAGTGTTTTCGTTGCAAAGAATTCGGTCATTTTGTTCGCAATCTAAGAAGGTTTGCAATTACTGCAAAAAGGAGGGTCACTTTCTGAAGGATTGTCCGGTGCGGTCTCCAAAACATTCTCCTCAGGCTTTTCAAGCTGCAGTTTTGTCCTCCACCTCCGGCTGTATCCTATGACTCGCCAGTTCTTACTCCTGCCATGGTCTAACAAATGATTGTGTCCGCTTTTACGGCTTTAGGCCTGCAAGGTACTGATTATGCTCCTACTACTTCTTGGATTATTGATTCAGGAGCCTCTAATCATATGACCAATAGCACACTCGGCCTCCATGATGTTTGGAAATATGGGGCGTCAATCCATTCAGATTGCTGATGGTAGTTCGCTACCGATTACTGCTGTTGGTAACTTGGGGTCTTCATTCAGTGATATATTTGTTTCCCTTGAATTAACTACCGATTTAATACCTGTTGGACAATTGGTTGATAATAACTGTGATGTTCATTTTTCTCGTGGTGGTTGTCTTGTGCAGGATCGGGTGACCGGGACAGTGATCGCGAAGAGACTTAAAGTGGGACGTCTTTTTCCTTTACAGTTTTCTATTCTTAATGTTATTTCTTTTGCTTGTAACCGTTAATCTCACCCTGAAGAAAAGTCAAAATCGAAGTTCCATGGCTCCTCACTTAGAGAGCACCCTCGCCCAATTCGTTCATTCGTTGCTACGCCTAGCCCCGGGACCAATTCGTTAACATACCGTCGAGCCATCTTGGCTTGGTTTTCCACTCTATGTTGATTAAAGAACAAAACATCTGAAAGTAAGGTCCGTGGGCTACGGCTACGGCCAATAAAACTGAAGTCTAGCATAAGAAATTAGGGCATCCTAACTCTCGTGTATTGATTCACCTATTGAATAATGGTTTTTTGGGCAATAAATAATTATTTCCTTCTTCTCATTCCTTTGATTGTGCTACATGTCGCCTTAGTAAGAGTAAAACTTTACCTTTTCCTACGCATGGTAGTCGTGCTTCTTAGTGTTTTGAACTTATCCATTCGGATGTCTGGGTGTTAATCCGGTCGTCTCTCATGCTCAATATCAGTACTTTGTTACGTTTATTGACGATTTTAGTAGATATACTTGGATATATTTTCTACGTTCGAAATCTGAGGTGTTTTCTGTCTTTCAAACATTTATTGCACTTATTGATACTCAATTACATACTCGTATCTGAGGTGTTAGTCTTCAACGATGTTGCAGCTGCGGTTCTTGAAGAGGAAAGTCGGCGCAAGAACAAGGAAGACAGGTTGGCAAGTTCGAACCATGCAGAGGCTTTACCGATGATGAGAGGAAGATCGACGGAGCGTGACTCCAGTGGGAGCCACAAGTATGGTAGATCCAAATCCAGAAGTAAGAAGAAGATTTTTTTACTGCTATAATGTGCCGGTAAAGGGCACTTCAAGAACGACAGTACAAGTAAGAAGAGTGTCTAGAAAGATTCTCAAGAAAATGTTGACAGTACCTCAGACGGTGGTGAAATATTGTTCAGCGAAGCAGCGCCCGTTGCAGAAGGCCGACAAATATTTTATGACACATGGATAATGGACTCAGGAGCGACGTGGCACATGACGTCTAGGAGTGGATGGTTCGACCAGTATGAACCAGTTTCAGAACGATCTGTATTCATGGGAAATGATCATGTTTTGGAAATCGCTGGGGTTGGAACCATCAAAATTAATATGTTTTATGGTAGTATTCGCACCATATAGGAGGTACGCCATGTGAAGGGGCTGACAAAAAATCTTTTGTCTTTGTGACAATTGGACGATATCGGGTGCAAGACCAGTATCAAAATAAGATCATGAAGATTGTTAAAGGCACGCTTGTGGTAATTGAAGGCGTAAAAAGCTGCAAATAATATGTATGTGCTTTTGGGGGACACACATAAAGAGACAGAACTAGTTGTTGCATCGACGAGTTTGCCAGAAGAATTAACAGTGTTATGGCATATGAAGCTTGGACATATGTCAGAACTGAAGTGACTCTACCCTTTTGTGAGCATTAGGTTCCCAGTAAACAGCACAGACTAAAGTTTGGCACATCTACTGCCAAGAGCAGTGGTATATTGGAGCTGATTTATTTTGATGTTTGGCAAGCACCGATTGTATCACTAGGAGGAGCGAGTACTTTATCTCGTTCATTGATGATTTCTCTATAAGATGTTGGGTATATCCAATCAAGAGGAAATCTGATATTTTTCCAGTCTTCAAGGTGTTCAAAGCGCGGGTTAAACTTGACTATGAAAAGAAGATCAAGTGTTTGAGGATTGACAATGTAGGAGAATATACAAGTGATGAATTTGATGCATTCTGTCAACAATAGAGCATCATAAGATAATTCACAACGGTTTGCACGCCTCAGCAGAATGGAATAGCGGAACGGATGAATAGAACTCTGTAGGACAGAACAAGAGTTATGTGGAGAACTGCGGGACTAGCTAAGTCATTTTGGGCAGAAGCAGTCAAGAACGCCAGTTATATTATCAATCGCTCTCCATCAGTGGCGATTGATCTGAATACTCTGCTGGAGGTGTGGACTGGAAAACCGGTGGATTATTCTCAGCTACATACATTTGGAAGTCTGGTATACGTTTTGTACAATAAACAAGAACGGTCGAAGTTGGATTCTAAATCCAGAAAGTGCATCTTCTTGGGATATGCTGATGGTGGAGCTTACAAAAGTGACTCTACCCTTTTGTGAGCATTATGTTACCAGTAAACAGCACATACTAAAGTTTGGCACATCTACTGCCAAGAGCAGCGGTATATTGGAGCTGATTCATTTTGATATTTGGCAAGCACCGATTGTAACATTAGGAGGAGCGAGATACTTTGTCTCGTTCATTGATGGTTTCTCTAGAAGATGTTGGGTATATCCAATCAAGAAAAAATCTGATGTTTTTCCAGTCTTCAATGTGTTCAAAGCGCGGGTGAACTTGACTTTGAAAAGAAGATTAAGTGTTTGAGGACTGACAATGGAGGAGAATGTACAAGTGATGAATTTGATGCATTCTGTCAACAATAGAGCATCAAAAGACAATTCACAACTACTTGCACGCCTCAGCAGAATGGAGTAGCGAAGCGGATGAATAAAACTTTGTTGGACATAATAAGATCTATGTGGAGAACTGCGGGACTAGCCAAGTCATTTTGGGCAGAAGCAGTCAAGAACGCCAGTTATATTATTAATCGCTCTCCAACAGTGATGATTGATCTGAAGACTCCGATGGAGGTGTGGACTGGAAAGCCGGCGGATTTTTTTCGGCTACATACATTTGGAAGTCTGGTGTATGTTTTGTACAATGAACAGGAAATATCGAAGTTGGATTCTAAATCCATAAAGTGCATCTTCTTGGGATATGCTGATGGTGTTAAGGGGTATCGTTTGTGGGATCCCACTGCCCACGAACTTATTATCAGCAGGGATGTTATTTTCGAGGAAGATAAAGTGAAAGGAGACAAAGGCACACTGAATTCATATACTACTACAATTCAGGTGGAAAATAAGAGAAGGAGATCAAGTTTCTTATGAGGTATTACCAGAGCGAGGAACAAGAACCAGTTGGGTCAGAAGTTTCTAAAGTTCAACAATCTACTCGAGAGAGGAGACCATCGGGTTGGCTTTCATATTATGTTACTGAGAACAATATTGCACACTGCTTACTAACAGATGATGGAGAGCCACTGAGTTTCCAGGTGGCTACTCGAAGTTCAGATGTATCTCTGTGGATACAAGCTATGCAGGAAGAATTGGAAGCCTTGGACAAGAACAAAACTTGGGATCTTGTTACACTACCACGAGCATGTAAAGCCACTGGTAACAGATGGGTCTATAAGATCAAGCGTTATGACAATAACCAAGTGGAATTTTATCATGCAAGATTGGTGGTGAAAGGATATGCTCAGAAAGAAGGTATCGACTTCAATGAGATATTTTCTCTGTGGTCCGGCTTACAACAGTCATAGTAGTATTGACTGTGTGTGTGGTGGTTGACCTACATTTAGAGCACCTAGATGTGAAAAAGGCATTTTTTCATGGAAATCTTGAAGAATAAATTTATATGTTCCAGCCAGAAGGTTTTGGTTTGCAGGTTGAACAAATCTTTGTACGACCTCAAACAGACGCCAAGGTGTTCCAAGAGATTTGATTCCTCTACCACGAGCTTTGGGTACAACAGACTCAATGCAGATCCTTGTGCATATTTCAAGAGATCAGGGAATGATGATTACATTATTTTGTTATGGTACGTGGACGACATGTTGGTCGCAGGCCCCAACAACGACCGAGTCCAAGAATTGAAGGCACGGTTGGCTAGGGAATTTGATATGAAGGACTTGGGATCACAAACAAGATTCTAGGGATGCAAGTTCACCGGGACAGAAGTAGCAAAAAGATTTGGCTTTCCCAGAGAAATTATTTGAAGAAAATTTTGCAACGCTTCAACATGCAAGATTGTAAGCCAATTTCTACCCCTCTCTCTGTTAACTTAAAGTTATCCTCTGAGATTCGTCCTAGCAGTGAAGCAGAGAGGATGAAAATGTCTCGAGTACCATATGCATCAATTGTGGGAAGTTTAATGTTCGTTATGATCTGTAAGAGACCAGACATTGCACAAGCAGTGGGAGCAGTCAGTCGGTACATGGCGAATCCTGGACGAGAGCATTGGAGTACAGTCAAGAGGATCCTTAGATACATTAAGGGTCCCTCGAATACTTCATTATGTTATGGAGGATCAGATTTTACACTCAAGGGCTATGTTGATTCAGATTATGCAGGTGATCCGGATAAAAGAAAATCTACTACTGGTTATGTGTTTACACTTGCAGGAGGATCAGTAAGTTGGGTTTCAAACTGCAAACAGTTGTAGCTTTATCTACAACGGAGGTGGAATATATGGCAGCTACTCAAGCTTGCAAGGAGATGATATGGATTCAAAGGTTATTGAAGGAACTCAGATACAAACAAGAGAAAGTTTCTATGTTTTGTGATAGTCAGAGTTCCTTGCAAATTGCAAGGAATCCAACATTTCATTCTAGGACAAAACATATTGGAGTACAGTTTCACTTTGTGCGGGAAGTATTAGAAAACAAGTGTGGATATGCTGAAAATTCATATGAAGGAGAACATAGCTGATTTTCTGACAAAGCCGGTTAATGCTGATAAGTTTGAGTTGTGCAGATCCTCAAGTGGCATAGCAAAAACGTAAGCAGCGGGGTAAGACAATATTGAAGGGTATGGAGATGTGCTTGATTATCAATCAAATCCCCAAATTGGAGAAATGTTGACTGTATGTCCTCATTAATGATGGCAGCTGGTGGTTGGAGAATGGGAGGGTGGTAGTTGGAAGATGTTCATTTAATGCACATTTTCAATCCTATAAATAGAGCTATTCTGTTTTCATTTCATTCATCCTATTCCAGAGTGTTATCTCATATCTCTACATTTGAGTGTGTATTTCTATAATATTTGTGAGGTAGTTTTCCCCAATATTGAGAGTGTTGTTCTCTTTGAAAGATAGCGAGAGGTTGTAACCCACAAAATATTATAGTGGAATATTTTCATCTTACCCGTTGTTTTTGCCCTAATAATTTTTAGAGGGTTTCCACGTAAATTGTGGTGTCCATTTTTATTCTTCATTTTCGTTATTTTCTATCTCATATTGCTATACCTGGGGCCAATTTAATCCTCTGAAAGTGATGAACAATCGTGAGAAAATGGGTGGAAGGTTTTTTCGACGTGTCTCCTCCAACGTTCAAGTCAGACACGATGATAGAAAATAGATGTTGTAAAGTGAGCAAATTATATTGTGAATGTAGAAAAGTGACAGGCAAACCTGGTATTTATAGGCAAAGATTTACATTGTGGCTACGAGTCTTTCTATGTTTATCTGAATCTAACCGAGGTATGATAATATCTTCCCATATATGATAATATCCTCTAAATCTTTTAAGATCGGGTTAATCTTTAGGGATCTTGCTTGGGATGAATTCCACAGATCAAGGGATTACCTAGAAGGCCTTGCCCGACCAGATCACGGAGCTCGGGAGCTCATGCTGCCATTGCCATGGATATCAGAAAGTAGACGTGAGAGATAAGGTCGGGAGCTTGGCTCTTCCTACGACTGTGGCAAGTAGCGGACCGGTTTGGAATGTTTCTGAGCTATCACCTCAGCTCGGGGTCAAGACAAGATTACATGAGGTGCTCTTTCGTATACGGGGTATCACGAGTCCCCTGCTGATTGTACTCTCCTAAAAATTAGATCACCCACCTTAACCACGCTGCTTTACTCGCTTATTGTAAGCTCGCACCACTCTTAAAAATATGAAATTTAGCTTTATACCCTGGTAGATCGGCCTCATGCCTCGAATGTCGTGTCCCATATTTCTAACCATCATATAATTATTACCCTTTCAAATCGGCATTATCATCACATCAAACTCCAATTTTTACGCCACTGCATATCCATTACACTGCTGGCATGTCTGTCATGTCAATGCCTATTTCTAAAACAATCTTGAACTTTCACAGCACTCAAACTCTAGATCACGACCCATACCTATAACATTGTTCAACGTTTTGCGCATGGAACAACATAGGTTGGGAGGATTAAAAACTCTGGTAGGTGCCCCATATTGTTTTTGATGGGATAATCATTAGTTCCTCGCAGTGCAGTCCATCGTCCGAGAGATTAGCAGGTCGAGAGGTTAGGCTGAAGGTAACAGAGGTCTCTTCACGATTTCATACCACATCACTCAGACCGGGTAGCAACTATTTTGGCCTCATCCTCACCTCAGCCTTCTAAGTTCATCTGTCCTCGGCAAAGGAGTCTGTACCGGGGCAATTAGCTCGGGCTGCGGGTTTAAATCCGGACCCATATTGAACCCAACTCGTCGGGACCGGTCTGGACCCGCTTCAACTGGGTTTTGAAGTGGGGCAGTGCGGGACAGGTGCCGGGTTTGGCCAAATTGCCCCGGTATATATATATTAACCAATATAATAAGTGTCAAAACCTGTGAATAGTGATCTGGGTCTGATTTGATAAAGTTATGAACAGTGTCTTGTTTTGTTTATTAATTCTTTTATTTGTTAATTCTTTTATTTCCTCCTTATCAACATTTATTTATTGGTGTTGGGCTTGTGGGAAATGTCTTGGGCCTGAGGGAGTTAAAGTCTGCGAGGCCCTAAGGCCCTATTTGTTAATTCTTTTATTTCCCCAATGCTCAGGCCCTTTTCGTTTTCAGGAAGCTTCCTCGATCCTCGTTCACGCTTCAAAGCACACAACAACACAGTGGTTAAAACTAGAGCAGAGCTCACTATGAAACCCTAGCTAACATTAACAACATCATCAGGAAACGATGGACAGGTTTCAAGCTATGAGCATTTCAGAGAAGAAAGAATCAAAGAAAACCTAGAGAGAATGCAGAAGTCCCTCAACAAGTCCATTAAAAATCGACCCATCGATCTGAAAATCCCTCAGAGATCCTCTGCCCCAGTCCGCCGCTCTTCTGGGTGTTATTATGTACTTGTTTTCTATTTCGGTGTTCGATTATGCTACTAATAAGTTGGCAAGGCTATTACAGGTATTTCATATTGTAGGAGCATTTCTGTAGCTCCATAGTATCAATAGCTAAAGTGTCTGAAGGAAAGTCACACATCCCTTGTTTCTCTTGACCCTGATCAGGCAGAAGATTACACGGTGGCGGAACCACACTACTTGTTAGCCCCTCCACGTCAACACAAGTCCATGGATACTTCTTAGCCTTCAATGCCATCCCTATAGTCACATTAGAAATGCAAATCCCAGTGAATGGATCACCAGAAATTCCCTCCAGTCTTGCCGCCATCGATACATTTTCAGCCACAACATCCCGGTAGTGGATCCCAGTTATCTTCGGTAGTGCTTTTGGATCATAATTGTTGTCAGCATGAGAGCCGTAGTTTCCGGTCATCCAGAATACCCATTTCATGGTATGTAAATTCATGCCCTTTACATATATGTCTTTTACATAGCCACCTCTGCCTACTGCTGTCTTGATTCTGATACCTGACTCTGTGTGAATGGCTGTTATGTCTTGAGCTCTCACATCTTCAATCCCACCTGACATTTCACTCCCTAAGGCTATGGCTGCGCTGTAAGGTGAAACACAAGTGAGGCGTCTAATTATTAGTTGTTTCGTAGGCATCCCATAGCTTATACCGTATTCATCCCACCCACTTTTTACTGCAATACAATCATCCCCGGAGACAATGTAGTTGTCTTCAATTCTTGTGTTTGTGCAAGAATCTGTACATGTATGAAAAACTTTAGAGTCTAAGAAAAGTTGCACTCTCTTTGACAACCTTTAGATCTTCAAATGTGTAAATGTTGACGCTTTAGGATAGTTGTTCAAAGGCTTCAGAAACCAACAGACCTGGATTTATCCCATCAGTGTTTGGTGATGTTATTGGAGCTAGTATATATATATTTTCTTTCAAAAATTTAATAGTGAATACACTTCTTTGGTTGAATAATAAAGTCGTTATTCAATTATATCAAAGCATGTGTTCATATTAAAGAAGTTGAACATTTTGAAGGGAATGAAAGTAAAATTTGGTAGCTTAAAAATAGTTTTACAATGCTTATTATAAATATTTATTATAGAAAAACAAAAAATACAATCACAAAACTCAACTTTTGTTCTTCAAAACTGATTTCTAACTAATAAATAATTTTTTTAAAAAAAAATTAAAAAAATCAAGTGGGGCATGGAGGGTCTGGGACAACGTTTTTGTTGGTGGGCCGGGTCTCGGGTTTGGTCAAACCCTTCCCATACCGTCATGTTGCCATCCCTAGTTGGAATCCCGCTAGAATATGCTATCTCTTGCCGGGTATAAAAGGATAGTTTATTTTATATTTTTAGTCATTTTTCATCAAATTACAGATATAGCGTCAGATATATCTAGTATTAATCAGCAGTATCATGTGCAATATCAGCATCCCCTGGAAAAAAAAAAGACTATTCTTGCAAAACAAATCAAATTATTATATTAATAAGAGAATATAATATCTAGACCGACGTCCGACTTGCAAGATTATTTTTGGAATTTTTCCGAATATTTTTCATATAAATATTGGTGATCCTTTGAAGTAAAAAATATATATTTTATATATATTTTCTAAAATTTAGATTTCAGCTATTTTGTATTTATATGTAGTGAAGTAAATGAAAAAAAAAATTATATTTATATACGTACATAATTAAAAGATATGCTCTAAAATGAACCGGAAAAACTCAATTGATGGAGAGATTTTAAATTAGGTAGCAAATCATAGAAAAATGATAGTTCCCATTGCAAGTATATTAAATTATTAAACTAATAATTAAAGGTGTTGTTCTTTACGTGAACGGCCCATGTGAGTTGGTGGGCCCATGAAAACTATTTAAACGGACTTCACAAAGACTTGGCCTTAATTTATGTACAACTTGCACCATTCGATAACAATTTTTAATTAATTATTGCTCTCTTTACAAATGACTTGGTTTCATTAACTCTTGGCCTCGGAGCTTGATTGGATTATATGGACCCTCGTGAAATTTCACCTAATCAAAAGTCCTCAAATTACCATTTTTGATAGGGGTCACTAAATATTAACTTTGATGAATAATTATTTGAAAATATGAATTTTATCCCATCCATTCTTTCTATAAGATTTAGTTCTTGAGTTGTGCGAAAGCGTTAAGAATGGTCGTTAGTCGTTAAAATTCATGAATGGACCACTAACAATAGTCACTAAATTTATTGGTCTTGATTATATGTCGCTTATTTCAATATCTTACGTGTGACATTAAGTAAATATGTAATGTGACAAATCAAGACTAAAGTTTCTAGTAAATGTTATTTATATCCCAAATGAATTGTTATTCACATGTACATTTTATTGTTTATTTTTTTGGGGTAAGGGTAACCCTATCAATAATGAGTTGTATAATTTACTATTTATATCAAATGATTAATTTAAAGAAATAATTAGGACCTAAAAGGAGCCCTATGAGGAATACCCTTTCTTCTTCTTGCACTAGAAAGAATAGGTGGAGGTGAGATTGGGTATGTTTCTTGTTGTGATCCTTCACGCAATTCTTGATCTTCTTCTTCTTTCATTCTTCTTGAAATACCTTCTCCTCTTTGCATTGCTACCGTATTCTTTTCATATAATGTAAAGCTTGCATCCCCATTACTCTTTATTCCCACAAGCTAATTTCATTTTTTTAACAAAAATGAAAAAATAGTGACAAATAATTATTATTATTCATTAGAGAAAATAAAGAAATTGGACTACCCAAGATAATGATTAATGATGATATGCTAATCCAACAATTTTATTTTACAAAAAAATGAAAACTAAGGACAAAAAAACATTCTTCATTCAAGAAAATAAAGAATTGCAAAACATTTCATAGTAAAAGTAAATATAACCCAATATAATGATTATTGATTATATGTGAACTCAACATGTTTTTGTTACCAAAAAATGAAAATATGGGGACAAAAATATCATTCTCCATTGAAGAAAATAAAGAAATTGCACATTTGAACTAATTTTAATTTTGGGGGGCGGAATTATTTTTAATATAGCCCCAAATAATGACGGATACATTCCGTGCCAAAAGGATGATAATGATGCCAAATGGTTATGAGAAGGTGACGAGGGCTTTTAGAATATTGTGGTCATTTCTTGATCTGTCATTCTTTATCAATCTATCATAGGGTGTGACCATTTAACAATTCCATGGTAGGATTCCAATTTTTTTTTTTTAAAAAAAATTATTATTATCATTTTCTTGACAATGATGATGATGGAGATTGTTTATGAATTTGTGTCATTATACTGATGCATTTGGATTCAGATTCATGGAGAGAATTTGAAAGAAAAAAAGTTAAATGACTTCATATTGGATAAATTTGTTAAAAAGTTAAAATCCTTTATAACATGATTTATTCATATAAACTCAATGGATTTGTTGTTATTGATTAAAATCCTTAGTTTATATATATATATATATATATATATATATATATATATATATATATATATATATATATATATATATATGTTGGATAAGTTTTAATCTCAAATTATTTAAAATTAAATAACTATGGCTCTTTCTATATCCTACTTTAATTCAAATTAATCCTCAAATAACTTAAATCACAATTTAAATGTAATTTTAATCACTTATGACAAGAATAAAAATACCAATTAATTTGATGAAAACAAGAAAAATGTGGATCAAGAAAACACAAAATTTATATAAATTAAACAGATAGAAATTAGATAAACTAACCTTACACCCCAAAGAACAAAACCGAAAAGTATCCAAAAGGCTCCTTCCACAATTTTCACACACATGGGAGACTGTCTTCCCACCTTTAGGTTGAGGCCTCTCATTCAGAAACAAAACCCTCGCACTGTTTATTACATATGTCTGAACATCATTTATTTCCAAAACCTTCTGAATCTCTGAAACCCTCACCACATCGTGATAAGAAGATCTCCGTATCTGTGTTCATATAATTCAAGAAAATGTTGAATGTGTGTGTGTGTGTGTGTGTAACTGATATGCATATTTACTGTGAGTAACGTATTATCGGGGTCAAACTGCAAGAGCACAAACCCTCTATACAAAATCAATAATCTTTTGATCATATTTCACTTATTTAAGTGACGTTTGAATTTGCATTAGAGGATTCGTGCTCTTTAACTTTTCATAATCGTCGATGTTTTCAAAAAGGTTAAAACTTTAACAAAAATTAGAGATGACCTGAATTACTTGGTGATCTTTGTGTTTCGATGACCTGCAGTAGAAGCAAAATCCATCGCTCTTGCAATCTAAGCAAAACATATTGCATTCGTTCCTGGCCGAGTCCCCATGCGTCCGGCACACGTTGAAGAAGGCTGTGTTTAGCAATCTCTCGAGCCATGGCGGCACCAGCATTGTCTCCTGGAAATATTCAGTGTCAAACATAGATCAAGGATGAAAAAATCATGGTGAACTGATAAAAAAATATAAAAGGTAATTCAGTACCATTATCGAATTCGGATTAAATCCCTCCAATGGTGGAGGACAGATCTTGGAGAGAGAGAGAGAGAGAGAGGGGAAGGTGGAGAGGCCTAACCTAAAGAACCAGCAACATAGAATTCAAGAAAGAGAGGACACCTAGGATTAAAGGGTGACAAGTGCCTAAATTTGTGGAAAAAAATGAGAAATCTAGGGTTGAGATGAAAAGGGGTGGCTAAACATTCTTGTGAGCCGTTGGATCTGAGGAGCTGGGGAAGGGTTTGGCGCTTACGTTAACTAATTTTTGGATCTTCTTTGCGTCTATGGTGTGTGTAGGCATTAAGGCTCGGCCACTAAGCTACGCCTATTTGCCTAATGGAAGTCAAGTTCCTCGATACGGCGTCGTATGCAAGGCAATGGAGATTTTTTTTAATGGTAATTTTAATTGTATTTTTTGTCATATACATAATATGAGGCTTTTGGGGGATTGATAATGTAATAAATGAAATGAATTGTATTTTTATTGGGGAGATTTGTGTCAAAGACGTCACTGATCGTTAAGAGTATATGTTGTTTCAATTCATAATTAATTGGTTGTAAGTGGAGCAGTCCACATATCTTTATAAAGAGCTCACAAAGCTTGTACATTCTCAATGTTCAACATTGGTCAGATTGAAATATAAAAAATGACCTCTTTTTGTCAAAATAAATATAACCCAGAGCTTGGTATCTGGTATTTTTAGTCAAAAGAATATTATTTTTTAAATCAATATTTGACCAAAATTTTGAAGAATTTATATTTATATATTTATGCTAGTTTGAGTTGATTGAATTATTTTTTTACCAATATATCTAAATACCAAAATTTTGAAGAATAATAAAAAATAAAATGAAAATGTGGAATATAAATATGTATTTAAATTTATATTGTATTATTATTGAGTGATTTAGGGATTTCTAGGTTCGGATAGTCGCATGACTCAATCCTAGCCCCCACCTGTTTGGGGTGGATTCAGGTAAGTTAAATGGATATCTGGTGAATAAAAAGCGTTTATTTTTTTGTCTGGATGGAAGTCGACTGGGGAATGTATTTTATAAGATCTGACCTGAACCCAACTAGTTTAACAAATACATTAATAAATATATTAAATATTGAATTAAAAAACTATACGATATATTCTAGAGAATTTACTTATTCTACCCTATCTCAAAGCACTATTTTTAAAAATAGTCATTTCCATTCAATATTACAATATAACATTTTATTATTTAACTATCCTAAAATACACTTTATATACACTTCCACATCTCAATCAGTTACTAATACTTAATAAAATAAAGATTCGTGTTTTAAAATGATTGAAATAAGTTTATTTTATTATGCAAATTTATTTTCTTAACATTAGAAGGCTTCTACTCACTACAAACATTTTTCGGGTATTGCTTTCAAGTCAAATACCTCTCTTTTACAACTTTTGGGTCTTAAATAGCCCTCCTATGCTGCTAAAACATATGGAGATTTTGTGGGCTTGATGATTTTCGGTGCCAATGTAATGAGTATAAACATTGATCTTGGAAATGAGACCACCACCATGATATGCAAATTCGTGGTTCGAGCTTCAGATGCATCTATCACAAAGGAGATTGGTTCAGATCTACAGGAGTGGGTGTATTACCTCACTGATGGTAGCGTTGAATACATACCCGAAAATGAAGTCAAATCAGCTGCTACTAAGAGGCTAAGGATCTCAATGGAACATATTGCATTGCTAAAAGCATCACGACTCCATCCAAAATCTCCCAAATCTGATGATGATGATAAAGAGAAGGAAGTGGAGCAAGACAACGAAAGGAAAAATATAGGGAAAAAAGAAAACAAGGGGGAAGATGGTAAAGCAAAGGGGTCTTCAACGTTGTTTCAATTACCTGCAACGGAAGTTGAACTTCGTGCTCCTCAAACCGTGGTGCTACAGAAGTGGCATATGATGGTAAAGACAAAGGCACGATGGGTTACTGAGAACCCAATATCACGATCTGAGGATTGTACACAGTTGGCTTGGTAGATTGTTTATTTTTACTTTATTTTTTTCCAAAAAAAAAAAATATAACATCTATCTTAAATTAAAAACTATTTTTATAAAAAATAATTTAACTCACCAATCTGTTTTAACTTTATTTAAAAAAAACATCTACCTTAAATTAAAGGCTTTTTTTAAAAAAAATTAACTTAAAAATATATTTGAAACTTAACATAAGTAAAGTCTATTTTTAAAAGTTAACTTAAGTTAAGACCAAATTTGATTATCACAATTTGTAGAAGGCCATTTAAAAAGTACCTCTAAATTCTATGATAATATATTACTCTATATCATTTTTAAAAAATTACATAATTATGTTTATAGGTAATTAAGGAAGTAGGTGTAATTTACAACTTGTCTTACTATATTTGATGAGGGAGATGAACTTTATGAAAAATATCTTAATTAAATAATAATTATTCACTTTGTAATTTGATTATGTTGGTTTTGTTATAGAAAAATGTAATAAAATTTTTAATCTATTTTTTATTTAGAATATAAGTTAAAAGTTAGTGATGTCAAAAATAGTATGAATATAATTAGCTGACAAGTTTGATGGTGTAATGAGTCAAACTCGTTAATTTCCGATATGACTCGAGGTGAGTCTGGGTTTTGGTTTAAATGGGTCGGATCTTAGATCTACCAAACCCGACCTATTTTCATTCGCTATGTAAGAAGGCAAATAAATACCTTCGTGAAACAAAAAATCATGGGATAATATAAAATGTGTATGCAAATTGGTAATGATATTATGATTGCGAACTTGATTGTATTACCGATGTATGATTATGATCGTATTACACCTCCAAGTGGAACTTATATGGCTGAGGATCACTTGCTAATTATCGTTAGTATCGGCTATGGAAATATTTCTATTAAGAACGAAGTAGTGCTTAGAAGGGGTTGAATAAATACAGACTAAAATCGAATTTTCTCGGTTTACAGCAGAATTGTTAAGTGGTGTGGTAGGGCCTCAATCAAATACAATGAAGTATGAAACTATGGTTAGTAGTGCATAAGGTGTCTACCGGGCTTGAGAATAAAAAAAATGAAGGCAAAATAAAGGCAATAAGGAAAATGCGGAAAGTAAATGACACGAAGTTGTTTCTAGAAGTTCGAAGCTCAACCGCTTCTACGTCTCTCATTCTTCATTTGCAGGAAATGAATCACTAGAAGATTTGGTTTACACTCAAAAGTATACAATTCACTTAGACTAATACCACACAGATAGCATAAACTCATAGCTCACACTGATTCACAAATTTCACTAAGATTCAGAACAAAGTCTGAATGTCACAATTCCTAAACACTCTGTATCTTAAAAGATATAAAATAGCTCGGTGTTTGAGTGTTTTTCTCTGAGCAATAGACTTTTACTATGATCTTCAAGATCACGTGGAGGCTTTTTTACTGCTCTTTTAACGACTCTGAATCTTGTAATAAAGTGTTTGAATGAATAAGAATGTTTTTCACTTGAAAAGTTCGGACGTCAAGGATCTTCATTCTGTCCTTGACGTATTTACAGCCTTGAAAGTCCAACGACAATACGGAAGGATATACGATGAATCAGCTTCCAAAATAGCGTCCAATATTCCTTTTTGTCTTCTTTCCAAATCCGTTAACAAAGTCTAGTTTTCTGACTAGTTTAGTGGCACAAATAGAGTAGTACAATCTGTAGCGTACTATATGTCAGATTATCTCAGCTGGATTTATGTTGACTGATATCTACTGACTTCTAAAAGTGACACAGTCTACTGAACTCGATAGCGGAAGTCTGCTGAGGTAGAGATAGTTACTTAGCCAAGTCTACTGACTTCTTCCGGTAGACTTTACTGACGATAACTTTTCAATAACGAGCGGTAGACTCTGCTTGGTTAAACAATAGACTCTGAGTCTCCTGATTCTTGTCTTCAAAGTCTCTTATCTTATGAGTTTGTCTTTTAATTTCTTATTTTCCCCATTTTTGTCAACACTCGCCAAAACACGTAATGAAACATAGACTTCTACTAAAGTAGAAGATTGTTTTTAAAATAGAGTAGTAACAATAAAGATATACACGGAAAAAAACTTCAACGGAGATGAAAAATAAAACATCAAAAGAATCAAGGGAAAAAAAACAGCAAAGAAGAAAAGACAAGAAAAAGGAAAAGTAGCCATAGTCGTGCTTGAAAATCTTTGCCACGGCTCAGCTTCACGGATATCATAGATATCCAATTGACCCACAACGAAGAAGATCTAAGAGTGTTGAGGTATATCAGAAATCAAAAATCCAAATTCCCCAAGAACTTACACATTTTCAAGTGAGAAAAGTTTACTATCATTTGAAAGAATTGTTGAAAAAATGAAGATGTTCAGTTCACTAAGGTCGGATATAAAGCCGGGGTTAAGGGATATGACTAGTCATCCGGGTAGATGAAAGGTCATCTGCTGTTGATGAAATGAGACAATGATAGGTATCACTCGCCCCAAAAAAATAAAGATAAGCATGCATCGCGAACAGAGATTTAACTAAACATAAATTGCATTTGAAGTCCGATAAATAAAATAATAATGATAATAAAGTAAGGTACCACCATTGTTTAGTCTTATCAAAAGATCTTGACGATGCAGTAGAGGTGGATGGAGAAGGTCTTGGATGTTGCGATCTCTGTTGGCCTTCTGATCTATGTGGTTGTAATGGTCCTCTACTGGCTGAGGATCTACTTGAGGATGCTGGTTATCTACTGAGTTCTCCTTGAGTTGGTAGGCCTTTCTTGCGCTTTGCAAGATGATGTGAAATAATTAGAATATTTTTATTGATATAATCGAGTGTGAGTAATAGAAAGTAGAGAGTAAATAACATTAGTATACATGATAGATAATTTTTCTCCGCATACTAAATTGGATTTCTCATGTAGTAGCTTAGTTATGTAAGATCTTGTTAGTGTTTTTTTCACATAGAAAATATTTTTGTTAATAATGAATTTTTTGGAAATTGAATGATCATGTTGTCCACTCAATGAGTTGCTCGATATTATAAAATTGTGCTGTAAGACAAAAGTTTGGAATTTTTTTTTGGTGGGTGCAAAATTTTGGAATTTAACCATGCCAAAAATTGGTGTATTTCTTACTAACTTCGATTATTTATTCAAATAGGATATTATACAAATCCTAACGAATTTCAATTATATGATAATTGAAATTTTGTTACGGATAGTTTAATTTAATAGATTAAATTTGTCCAAAAATTTAAATAACCAAGCGTGACAATTGTAGGGGAAATATTGAATTTGGAACGAATCAAATGATATAAATATAAATTTGGAAAAGAAAAAATAATCAACAACTAGAAAAGGGCATCACTTAGCGTATAATTTGTCGACCGACTATTTCCTTTAAAATATAATTATATTTGTCTTCTATGGCATGAGATAGTCATGGATCGGGTAAGCGAGGAGAGTCGTAAATAATCAGCGAGCACAAAACATTGACAAATTCTTATGTATGGACTGCGAAGATTCATATATCCGACCCACTCACTAAAATATTTATCGATTGATATTCATTATAAGTGTATCACTCGTGTATATAAAGAACCATGGACGCATTATAATTATATATTATACATACACCCATGCAAGATCGTATATATAAAGCTCAAGAACACGGTGTATCAACAGGTAGAGGGATGCGTTGCCATCCTGAAGAGTGTTGGAGAAAATGTTTGAGATCTTCCGTGGGAGGTTCAGCAGTCCATGTCTGGTAGTACTCGCAGGGATGGAACACGCATGCCTCGGTCGGAAGGGGCGTCAAGCCAGTTTTACTTCCACTAACAAACAAGTCGCCCTCGGATTTTATGCACCCACTGCATTCCTCGGTCTTGTCTGTTGCCTGTGAGATGGTCGGAGAGAGGGCGTGTTTTATTCGAATTCGACAAGCCATAAGTTATAATTTCAATATATTTTAATTCAATTTTTTACAAGTAATAATACTCATTCTTTTGAGTAAGATCAAGCATGCATCACATTTCCTGATAAACCACTTAAAAAAGAACCATACCTTCTCCATGAGATATTTAAAGGCCACCTTCTTTTGTCCAGCTTCATATATGTTGCATTGGGAGTATATCTAAAACCAACAAGAATGTAAAGAATCAAACTAACAAACAAGCCGGATATCCGAATCGGAGAGACATGAGTTCAATTCCATGTTAAACCCATCTTAATCAAATTATCTTCGTATAAAACAAGAAAAATACTTCGACTTAAAAACGAATTCGAGCGTAAAAAAAAAAAAAAGACATAATAATCACCTGTGAATCAACACTTGCACAAACAGCATAAATTCCCCAACCTCTAGTATAATTATTGTACAAGTGTACTCTCCCGAATCGAACCCTTGGGTGCCTCTGCCGAGTCCCATCGAAGAAACAATGGTGAATAGTAACCCTCATACATCTGTCACAAGTGTTGGAAGGATCCGCCCCGATAAGTACTGTTTTATCGTGATTCGAAAAGTGGCATCTGAATTCACAAGTTAAAACTTCAAGAACTCAATAAAGGAAAAGTAAGAATCAAATTTCAATGCATATGAGTAGTGGTGCCAACCGAGAAACAGTAATGTCGGTGCTTTCGAGTGTGATATCTATCAGTCCATCAGAGTAATCGCTTAGGCTGCAACGATCTATCCATATGTGTTTCGATTTTGGCTTGATCTGAATCGCATCCACATCGTGTCCTCTGCCACCGTCGAGGATTATATTGCATATTATCACATTTTCACACTCCTTCAATCTTAGGCCCTTTTCGGTCAGTTTAATCTTTTGGCCACGCCCATCGATGGTTTTGTAGGATGATACACTTAGAGTTGAGGAGAGTTTGATGGTTCCCGAAATTTCAAAGATGATCCACAAAGGTTCTTTTTGGCGGCATCCATCACGTAATGAACCTGGTCCATCATCTGAAAATCCACACAAAAGGGTTCACAAATCTGTTACGCCATATGCTAAAAGTACCGAAAGGGCTTCATAATTTCTCATGAAACTAATATAGGATGGTAAAAAGAGTGCAAATAAGCTATGAATCATGATCAGACTTCTGATTCTGTCTGTAATTACGTGTCACACGAGATCAAGAAACTAGCTTAATTATCAATTTAGACCATATCTATGAGAACTAGAAAACTCTGGCCGGATGCACAGAACATCACTCCTTCGGCAAACTTCCAAGAGCATACGAAACACGCATGTGAAATTAAATACCTCAGAATTAGCAGCCTCAAGAATCTGAACTACATTTTGATAAACATGTAACTGCAAAAGCAAATAATCTAAAGGAAGATTCTTCAATATGAATACTTCTAATTACAAGGAAAAAAAAATTGGCAATCCTGTTAAATCAAAGATCTAGTCAAACCAATGCTGGCATATTCGATCTCGATCGAGGGGATATTTATCCATCCAACACAAAAAAAAAACATCATCCAAAAAACAATATATTGGTATTTGGCATGAAATTAAGGTCATTTCAGTCCCACAAAAAATATCAGAGTTCGAAATTCTTTTTTGGGTCGAAAGTAATATATTTTCAAGAACATTTCGGACATGAATAACCGATCGATCGGGCTCCCACTTATAATAGGAAAATCTCACAAGCAGCTATACTCAAGAAAAGTTATTGCAAACGCAATCCTATGCACGTAAAAATCCAATCTTTTACTTCCTCAAACAAAACAAAATAACTTTTACCAAAAGAGACCGACGTAATTACATTTTACCTGCGAGGGTGATGACATGATAAACGGCACCGTGTAGCCCACCGACGGAGGAACGGCCGAATCCCTCGGCTTGTCCGGCCAAAGCCCGCAAGCTAGAGTCGATATGGCCATAAGGGAAACTTAACCCCATGTAGAGTTTCCAAATGGGGCGCCGATATACATATGTATGTATGTGTATATATTTATACTGAAATTGCCCATGTAAGTAACGGCCATTGGTTATTAATGATGGTTTTATTTAATTTAATGGTTTTAATGGGTGGAAGACATGAAACCGACCGACAACCTTTTACGAATGCAAGAGAGAAAGACCATTTTCGGCAAATGTATAAAAAAATTATTTTGGTATACAAAAGTTTCTGTACTTTCTCGTTTTATATATTTCGGAGCATTGATTTATATGTACACGTAATACGCAACAAGAACCTAGAATGTAGTATTCCCGAGTTTTTCTTGATTTAGGCATAAATTTTAACTAAACTCTATGCTATTATGTATAATCTAGTTCGTTCTTTGTTACATTTATATTATAATATAGGCATTGTTAAAACTGATTATTTCTTTTTGGATAATTTTATTTAGGCATCAATGTGTCCACCAATTTACGTTATGACATTTCCAATCTTACAAATTACCATCACATCTATCATACAATTTACTATATTACCTAAAAATTTATTAAATTCCAAAATAAAATTAAATATAAAAATACTCTATAATCTTTTCATAATTTAAATTAAAAAAAATAAAACCAAATAAAAAACATTTATCACATTATTTTACAAAAAAATATATATATACACGCAACGCATATAGAAATATACTAGTATATATATTATCTCTACTATTTTATAAAATGAAAACCCTTATAAAAACTGCTTTAGTCCGACATGTTTACACCAATGTAATTTTACATTTTTAACCTACTGATATGCATGAGCTACCTTGTTCTTATCAAATACCCTTCTCTTCCCATTGGTTCCTTCGGAAATTTTAGGGGATAAACAAATCGAATATGTTCACAAATTTTTCGAGCAAGTTCGAAAAATAATTGATTTGTATTAGAAATTCAAAATTATAGTCGAACTCGAACATTTTCGAACTTTTTTTCGAATCGAACTCGAGCCAAAATTACTTTGTTCGATAGTTCGCGAGCCGCTCGCGAACTTTAATATTTTATTAATATAGTGTAATTATATAATAATTAAATATATTTCGAACCTTTCGGGTATTTATTTTCGAGCAATTGTTCAAATAGCTCACGAACATGTTCGAATCTTTTCGAGCCGAAGTCGAAGTCGAACTTTGATTCGAGCCAAACTCGAGCCAAATTTTTATAACTATTCGAACTCCGAATCGAACTCGAGCTCGAATATAACTATTTCAAACCAAATAATTTTCTGCATATTTGGTTCATTTACATGGCTAGAAAATTTCCCACGCATTCTCATCACTAATTTTACATGTCTGGTCAATTGGTATTCAAATTTGAAAGATCACAACTAATCATAACCGGTTAAAGTTTCTTCTCTCAAGTTCTAATTTTCCCTTTTCACCCGTACATTTCTCTCTCAATTTTTCCAACTGTCATGTGTAAGGAAAAAAAACCTGAAAAAATAAAGCATAAAATATTATTTCCACTTAGTTTGCGGTTGAAGTTGGATTGTACACATCTCCTAACCCAAGTCTGTACAATATTTTCCAGGGAAATTCTAGCAAAGATTCTCGCCATCATTCTAATTAAAGCTTCAAAAATTGATGCTACTATCTTTTTATAGAATTTCATCTCACCGTTGTATTACATGTTATTGCATGCATATCAATAAAAAAATTAATTTGATAATCAAAAATATTTTTTAGTTATATATTGCATCATATACGGGCATTGCCATCTGAGATGACGACTCTTATATATATATTTTTTATATGACAACTTTCGTATGTATATATTTTTTATATAGGAGTTGCATTCTGAGATGACGACTTCCATATATATATATATATATATATATATATATATATATATATATATATATATATATATATATATTATATGAGAGTTAACATCTGAGATGACGACTTTCATATATGACAAAACCAATTTAATATATCAAGCTACATAATAGATTTAACATTATGATGTATAATATTTCAATAAAATGGGAAAAAAAAAGAATTCATAAAATAAGAAATATACAATACATCATATAGTTAATACTATACTTTACTCGAGAACTTCTTGTATAAAACATCTTTTTATTAATATGTCCATATTTTTAGCTTATTTAAGATACTTGTGTAAATTTTGTTACTTTTGAATATAATGACTTTTTTAACTTTTCGTAGATCATGTGTTTTTTGTGATTTAATAGAGAGATATTAGTTAAATTATTTTTAAAAGAACTATTTGATAATTATGTTGTCCTTATTTAGAGGGAGTGTGGTGCTTAAATTTTTAAAAATTATATGACTATTTAATGTAACACCCTAAAAATATCAATTATAAAATTAGACAAAATAAGTGAAGCTATCTAAAATAATCCTTAAAATATGCATAATATTAAAATAATAATAATAATAAATCCATAATAATGGTAAAATATTGAAAGAAAATTCATTAGGCATCAAAATACCATTTATCACACTAAATTCAAATATATATTTAAATCAATAAATAATAATAATAATAACAATAATAATAATAATAATTTATGAATTTATGTTTAATTATTTCATAATATTAGCTAAAAAAGAAAGATTTAATTAATATTAGGTATTGACACTTGTCAATACCTAACACATGCTAACTCTTTAAAGCCTCAATCTATGCAAAACCCCTATAAATACCCCCCCATTTCATTTCATTAGATTGAACTCACAAATTCAAGAGCAAGTTTGAGAGAGAGTGTGTAGGAAATAGGTAGAAAATAGAGTGGAAATAAGAAAGTTATGAGGAAAAATACCAAATATCTTCCAAAAAATCCGAAAATTTCACACAACATTCATTATACACCCAGAAAACATTTAGTATAGGAGGTGTTCAAAATTCAGTATCCAAATTCGTCCAGAAAATCAAAAAAACCGAAAAACTGTGAGCTGTCTAAAGCCCAGAAAACCCATTTCAAGGTATCGGTTTCAAGCTACGATTTCGTGCCTTTATCAAACGATTTTAAACTTGGAATCTAAATGAAAGTTGTTCAAAATATATTAAGGTTTATGGGTATGTCGGCCGACAGCCCAAAAGGCCGCCGTATACACGTATTTCCGGCGACCAAAACACCACGTCAATCATTTCGAAACATCAAATTCTGGGCAAAATCAGTTGGGAATTTCAAAATGGTTTCTGAATAGAAAGTGTAGATCGAAACGAGGCGAACCTACTGTAAACATTTCAGCCGCGCGTGGCGGCCGGAGCACGGACACGCGCCGTCACGGTGGCGTGTGTAACACACACGCCGACAACTTTGTCGAAATTCCGGACGGCGAACGTTGCTAGGCTGATTTAAGGCATTTCTGGAAAGTTTCGTGAAGTTTCGACTTAAACTTGATTTTTAATGAATTTTCAAATGTTAGATTGAAATTACTCGGACAAGTTTTGTACAAAAATGATTTGCAGAAGATTCAACAACATATCTTGGTTGCTAATCACCATAAATTACTTATATTATGTTGATAGGAATTTAATTGGCAACTGGGTTCAAAACCGAGTCAATCCAGTAAGACATCAAGTAGTAAGGTGATGTGTATTACCGATTTCTTTCTATATAGCCTCTTTGGCATTTGGCCTGGAATTTACAGTATCTTGTTATTCATTATTTCACCTTTTATATATTGTCATCATATTGTACATTATCTCGTTCCATTGGTCATCTTGATCGCATGTCTATTTATCTTGAATGTTATCGATTACTAATCGATCCTTTGATTGAACGAATCATTTGACTGAATGATTGGAGCCCTGGATATTTATCCACTGGACAACGCGGCTTCGGCCCGGAAAGTGAGTCCAATGAACAACGGATGACAGTCCGGGTATATGGTTCACCTGAACAACGCGCACCATTTTACGGTCCGGAGAATGGTTCACCATGGCTCGTAAATGACTGAATGTACAGATCCATCTGAATATGTGGGAAAAGTGCTACACCGAACTGTCCGGTGGGAGCCACCTCTTTAGCCCACGATATTCACTCTGAAATCCTAAATCAGCACTGTTCTTTATTGACAAATACTTGACTGCAAGATCTTTGTTACATGACATATCATATTGAGAAATTGCATTGTTTGATAATTACAGACATAAAGCCATTGTTATTCCCTCACTAAGTTCTCAAAGACTTATGTTGAGCCTTAAACGCATGGTTGTGTTTAATGCGTTAAATTATCCCCGGTCAATCTTTGAGTTTTGATGATCAACAAAACTTGTGTTTGTTATACTAATACATCTTCTTAGTGTGCAGATTAAGTGATGAAAAGTGGTTTGGAATGAAGAAAATCGAGTGTGCATATTCTGGCCTGGATCGCCAGGCGATGGTGATCATCGCCCCAGGCGATGGCAGCCAGGCGAGGCATCGCCACGCACATCGACAGAGGCGATGGCTAGGCAAGCATACCAGGAAGATCGCTCCAGGCGATGGCAACCATGCGGGACTTCGCCCCGCACATCGACAGAGGTGACGCCGAGGCATGCGCGGGCATGCACGCAGGGGAGATCTTTTGAGGCGATGGGCTGATCGCCCGAGGCGTTGCGATGAACGCCTGAGGCGATGTGGAGTTCGTTTGAGGCGATGACAGATTTGGACATGCTGAGGCTACGACCTTGATTTTTGCTATTGATCGCCTGAGGCGATGCGTGTATTTTGACGACCGTTGGGGCGCGGTGATGGTGATCGCCTGAGGCGATGTCCGAGGCGATCGAGGAGTGATTTCAGCCTTATGTGTAGCAACGGCTAGTAGGAGCCTTGTAGACCTTCTACACTATAAATATTGATGCTTTGGAGCATTTTGAAGCTAAGAACAAGTCTACAAACTTCTACAAAGCCTTGATCATTTTGAATTCATATTGCATTGCAATCTCCATACATTGTTGTTGTATTGGAGCTTGTAATTCTTTTCTTTGTTAGAGTCTTGTGTTTCTTCGTGTGAGTACATCGTGAAGGTGTTTGTTGGTTTTATTGTAAAGGTCCCACCAAAGCAAGTTGGAAAATTGTAAAGTCGCCAACAAGTGAAGTTGGTGCATGTGTTGTGGCTATCCTTGGAGCCCTTAAGGCCAAGAAGACTCGTGAAGAGTGTTGGTAGCTCGGGAAGAGCTTTGTGTACTCGGGAAGAGTATTGTGCTCGGGAAGAGCTTGTGTACTCGGGAAGAGTAGTGTGCTCGGGAAGAGCTTTGTAAACTCGGGAAGAGTTGTTGTGTGGCTAACTTGGAGCCCTCAAGGCCAAGACCAATTGTTCTAGTGGGACCTCGGTTGGAGGTTATCTAACCGGGAAGAGAAGACGTAGGCGATTCATCGCCGTACTTCTATAACAAATATCCTTGTTATTTTATTGTTTTATTTCCTTTACGCATTTATTTATTTTGTTCTTTTTATTTATCGATTGACTAAAGGCTTCCGCAAAGCGCAAAACTCTTTTATTTTTCAAACTCATTTTAAAACGCTAAAGTAGCCAAGGAATCTCATTTACCCCCCTCTTCGATTCCAACAAGTGGTATCAGAGCCATTTGATTTTTGTTTTTAAATCAAAAATTTTATATGGCTAATCTAGCAAATGAGTTTGTTCAAGGTCAATCGACAAATAGACCTCCGCTTTTCATGGGTGATAACTACGGTTATTGGAAGAATAGAATTTCTCTATACATCCAATCCGTAGATTATGATCTATGGAAAATCATTGTGAAAGGTCCACATACTCCTTTAAAGGATGTTGGGGGAATAAGTGTTCCCAAAGAAATGGACGACTTCTCAAAAGCGGATATGATGGTAATTTGTGAGGGCCCAATCCTAATAATGTGATTAATTATCACACAATGATAATTATAGCGTAAACAGCGGAAGATTTGTTTAACATTTATTAACATGTGGCCCTAAAAATTTGGGCATGACCTCATCGCACGAGGAGCATACCACCAACACAAATCAACATATACTGAAAATATATAAATACCACCAGTTTCATATCCATCAACATAAACCAGCATACGTATATCAAACTGGGCTAACATAACTTAAATATACATAGACTCATCACACTACAGGGATACATCCCTGGTACAAAGACTACTGGGATAAACAAGAGTAAAACCTCAAGTGTGACTCCCACCGGACGTGCCCTCTCTGGCGTCCTGGTCACCTGTATCACCTGCCATTGTCCACACACAAAGACAACAACAGCCCCCCTTGGGGGTGAGCAAAATCCCAATATGGAACGATCATGGAATATACAACATGTATCTATAAAATGTGATATATAATGCAATGCAATGCATGCCATGTCATGTCATGCCGGTATCAGGTCAATCACCCATCCACTGAGTGTATCAGAATCAATCAAATCGCTATCAAATCATCATAGCTCGAGCCTGCCAAGCATAAGGGATCATCAGTGATGCGTCGTCAAAGCGTCATCACATCCCAAGTCTCGACATAGTCAGGGACATACACAGGATGACATCAGCAAGGTGCCACCAATCCCTCGTCTCAACAAATCATGGTAATCAGAGGAGACCACGATTCCCTATACCTTTCGGGCCATTTAATGCCGGTCATAGTATCGCGGTACCAATCTCCAATGATTATCCCAGAATCCAGAAATAAACAGGGTATTTAAGGATCATAGCTCAACGTGCAATGTCATGCATCGATGTATGTATAAAACTGATGTGTGTTAACAAAACATTTAATTTCATACACCGATGTGCCAATTCATGAATGCTATGAATGCCACATAATTTCAATAAAATCACGTAGCCACTAATCTCACATAATTCACAGAAGTCAACAAATCATATATCAAATGATACAGATACCTGTCGTATGTTACCCGATCGCAACATACCTTTCTTTCTCGATCTACAAGGGTACTTGAGCTTGTAGGGTCGAAGTAGTCACTGTATATCAAAAGAAATTCACAATTCAATAAACCAATCATTCAAAATGGGTTATCAATTTTAGTCACAGCTTAACCAATTCAGGGTAATTAAATTGATGCGATTACATCATAATTTAATTTGCTAAATTATTTTTCACCAATTCAAATTATTATTCAACAATTATAGTCCAAATTAACTGGTAATAATCGAAGCAAAGTCGAAAAATCGAGCATCGAGTTTTACCCAATTTTCGCACACAGTACACGCACGCTTTTCAGCCGATTCCGGCGAGCTACGGCGGCGGTAGAGGCGGCGACCGGTATAGAAAGTTTCGTCCAGGTGAGGGGAAAAGATACAATGCCTTGGTGTCGTCCAATTCGTAGTAGATTCGAAGAAATCGAACCAAAAGTGCAGAAACCCTCACTGTCGCGACTTCGTTCGTTTCAGACCAAATCGAACCACTTTTCGAACACCATATTTCGATTATTTGGTATGGAAAGAAGCGCCTCTGAGTAAGAAACACGGTGGTATATCGTTCTCGTCTAGAGGTGGTCGGACGGCGGCGAACGGAGCGGATAAGTACAAGGTGGTCGGTGAATCGCACGAGCAGTGTGTGTTTTCGCACCTTTTAGTAGGTGTCCGCGATTCATTGTGTGTTTTTGCACATTTTGTTATGTGTTTTACACCCTACACCAATATATATTAATTCCCGACCAATTATGAACATCGGGGTGTCACCGGTGTACTGGTGCATGTATATCACATGTACAGTCCACACCTGACTTCGTGTCCTTCTTTGAATCACAAAAATGAAATCTTTCGATTTAATACAAATTTTATATTTATTAAATCATTTTAATAAAATTTCGGTGTTAATCCGAATATTCCAAAAATATATTTTTCATTCATCATGTTCTGACCCGACTGTCAATTGACATATACAAGATCAATTTCCATTCTCATTAATTAGATTATATTCTCATTACTTAATTTCTAACAAATTAATACAAATTGTACTTAATTCTCATTATCAAATATCGGGACATCACGTTTATAAAATGTTAAATATGATATCAAGTTATTATCAAAGCTAATATTCCTCATGTTTATTCTCAACCATATGATTAACATAAAATAAATCACATAATTGTTGAGAAGCTAAACCTGATTTCCGATAATACGGTACGAGGGCCTTACATTTCTCCCCCACTTACAAAGATTTCGTCCTCGAATCTCAAATGTGCATATCATAAATCATTAAATACTATAATCGGAAGAAGTCAAATTTATAAACTCAATTCATTTAGCATAAAGCTGAATAAAAAACAATGAATAATGCATTGAATCTCGATGGACGAGTATATTTTATTTATCTAACATAGTTATAAGAAACCATCTTTGCAATTTAGAACAAAAAAATTAATTATGCAGTGCAGAACGTTGAATAATTAAATTCAACATCATCAGATTGAAGAATACTTATCAAGCCATGTTCGTAATTCATCAATATTGAAGTACGAAACACATTGCACACAATATAAAATAATAATAATGTCAATTCTCGATTTGTTTGAAAATCTTACAACATTCAACATACATTTAACATGAGAGATTTTTGAAACTGATTAGATCACCATTGTTGCCATTTTCAGAAGTGTCCACGCTTATTCTTATAACTAGCTTACTGAGTCTGGCAGCTTTCCATCCTTTGAGCATCCACCGAATCTTATGGCAATGTCTTAAGGATTCGAATAATATATATACAGCATATAGTCAAACATATACTCAACTCAAATGTCTTCTGAAATGAATACCAGGATTTCAAAATAAAACCAAACTTTTACTCAGACATAATCGAGAAAATAAAATACTCTCGACAGTCTTCATTAAGTTAAATAGTATAATTAGTGTGATTGCCAGTCTACGAATAATATGTAGTCCTTGCAATCTAGAATATCCGTTTTGTATTCTACAATGTTGCCAAAGTTTGAAAATAAACTCTGGGTACTAAACAAATATAATCAAGACAAATGATTTCACCAATCTTGGTCCGTTAATGGATAAATGATACAGTTAAGTATACCTACATATACAGATATTACAATTCTAGAGTCTCACGGACAATCCATTGACCGTGTCATTTAAATAAAAGATAAAATCAGATATATATCCCAAAGATAATAATTCTTCGGATTCCATAATCAAAGTACTATGTCGTTGAACATTTGACATAAGAAATCAATTATACAATAAAATCATTGATAAGAATCAAATATCTAACCTGAGATACGAACATTTACGTGTACCATGGTGATTTGAACAACAGAAGATAAACCACTTAGGAGATCTATCCACATGTGTTGCGTCATATAGATAGTAGATTGAGAGAATAGATATTTCAAGCTCTTGTGGTCCGTATAAATAATGAATTTTTTCCCCGTATAAAGAATGGTGTCCAAATCTTTTAAGCAAAACAATTGCCGCCAATTCTAAATCACGTACAGGGTATCGAATCTCATAAAATTTAAGTTGGCGAGACACAACCTAAACCATTTAAAAACAAACACATCTGTGTGTAAATCACATATCCTCTGGCCAGAAGGAATAGTAAGTACAGATGCAATGGTCAGTCTCGTCTTCAATTTACGAAAATTTTCTTTACACTCACCTGACCAAATACAATTTTAAATTTTTCTGTGTCAGCTGAGTATTAGGTTTAGCAATTTTAAACAAACTTTTCGATAAAACAACTTTAAGAATCCCGCTAAACCCATGGACATCGGACCTCAAGAACATTAGTAGGTCTCAGCCAGTTTACCACTGCTTTAACCTTAGTTGGAGCAACAGGAATACCATGTCGAGCAATGACGTGGCACGAGAGTATCACTTTGTTCATCCAAAATTTTCGTTTGGATAGTTTGCCATATCTCATCACTTCTTTATAGGAAACTGAATGGTTAATTTCAGATATCCTACAAGTACTAATTCTTTTATCGCATGATTACAAGGTTACCATTCAGTGCAATCCAACTGCAGATTGGACAGCTGATTAGACACATTTCGTACATAGAATCTGAAATATTAACTTTCAGATATTCAACACATCATATTTTCATCTTGGAATAACCAAGAGATCATGAATAGAAACAATCACAATCAAATCAAGGATTTTTTTTTTTTTTTTTTAACACTTGACTCATCGAATCCATGAAAATATCAAAAATTAGAAGACTCGTATGGCTTAACCATATATCGAGCTTATAAGATAGTTATCGCCACATCTTGGCTTTGGATTGACACCTGATACTACTCAGAGTGCAGATCCATTAGCATACGTAAAGAATTGCAATTCATAGTCATACAAAATATTATAATAATTTCGACTCATTCAAGTCGAATCATTTTATACACATAAATTTTTTTGAAATAGTCATGATTCCCAAATCGATATTCTTATTCATCTCTCTGGAAATATATGCAGGAATCTTTCCCAAAAACCTTACCACAAATGCATGGAGTCTATGCCGAGGTAATATTCGGGTCCATGCAAATTCTATCCAAATCCACAGCAAAGAAAATCAACATTCCTGGAACACGAGATCCATACACATACGTGCATAGGTCCATGTCAGTTTCGAGTATAAAATAAATAAAATTTGCTAAAATATTGGGTCCATGCCACATCCGGGCATATCTATGTCAACAAAAATTTAATCAAGTATGTTACCATTGATTTAATTCTTTGCCCAGAGTCCAGATCACGTCGGTACAGATATACATTCGTTCTGTAATAAGTACGTGTCACACATCTGTGCTGCATCTGTATTACAACCAATTACTCATAATTTACCTTTTAGTAATCGAATTATGAAATCGCACAAACATAAAGGAATTTCAGCTTGGACAACCAGGCTATAAAATTCCACACACATATTAAGCGAAGAAAATCGAACTACATCATGAAAGTAATCATCAGTAGTTTCGATCATTCACCTGAAATCATATTATTATCCACACAACAATAACATGTCATAAGGATATGTAATATAATTTCCTTAAAAAACAATTAATACTGAACCAGATACCATGTGGGTGGATAAAATAAATTACTAAGACCAATTTTTGCCATTTTGATCTCCTTATGATATCTCCGTAGCTGATAGGGAAGCATTTGATAACTTGTGCATACCCAGCTCTAGACTTATCACGTATAGGAGACAAATCAAGACAAAACAATCAATGCACATTTTGCAACAGATAACTTGTTGCACTTCATTATTCACTTTCATTAGAAATACATGAAAAATTATTTGAATGATAAAATTCCCAAGAATATTTCCAAAATTCAAAATCTAAATCGCACATAGTCGTATCTTCAAAACATATAACGATGTTTTATACGACATGTTCATTACTTTACTATTTGTAACAATGTTAAACCCATCTGTCATCTTATCAAAGCAACGTCTCACCCTTTCCAGCATTCTCAGTGCCGAAAATGTAGGTGGCTCTATCAAATCCAAGGACATTACATCACAACAAATCTATCGTTCGACATTGCTACTTCCAATAGGTTTAGGAGCAATTACATTGCTCTAACCACATCCATTTACAGCCAAGTTATATAGAATGAATACCATAAGCGATACCCATATTATACATTAATTTAGTCAAACAAAGTCAAAAATCATTCAGCAGTTCATTAATAGTAGGTCTCAGAGTACACTCTTTCCCTACCTCATGCTGCCATATATAACAGTTTAGTCACAATCGTATAGTATTAATATCGTGAGCGATATCACTACTACACAAAATCAACATATTCACATATCAATCTCATGTAACATCATACCAAAGCAAGGAAAGCCAAGTAAAAGGAAATAAGTCAAATAATTCAAACACAAGCGCACACATTTATTTGTGCCTACTCAAGTGTACACAAGACTCAAAATTGAGCATTCCCAGTTATGCTCTGATACCATAATGTGAGGGCCAAATCCTAATAATGTGATTAATTATCACACAATGATAATTATAGCGTAAACAGCGGAAGATTTGTTTAACATTTATTAACATGTGGCCCTAAAAATTTCGGCATGACCTCATCGCACGAGGAGCATACCACCAACACAAATCAACATATACTGAAAATATATAAATACCACCAGTTTCATATCCATCAACATAAACCAGCATACGTAAATCAAACTGGGCTAACATAACTTAAATATACATAGACTCATCACACTACAGGGATACATCCCTGGTACAAAGACTACTGGGATAAACAAGAGTAAAACCTCAAGTGTGACTCCCACCGGACGTGCCCTCTCTGGCGTCCTGGTCACCTGTATCACCTGCCATTGTCCACACACAAAGACAACAACAGCCCCCCTTGGGGGTGAGCAAAATCCCAATATGGAACGATCATGGAATATACAACATGTATCTATAAAATGTGATATATAATGCAATGCAATGCATGCCATGTCATGTCATGCCGGTATCAGGTCAATCACCCATCCACTGAGTGTATCAGAATCAATCAAATCGCTATCAAATCATCATAGCTCGAGCCTGCCAAGCATAAGGGATCATCAGTGATGCGTCGTCAAAGCGTCATCACATCCCAAGTCTCGACATAGTCAGGGACATACACAGGATGACATCAGCAAGGTGCCACCAATCCCTCGTCTCAACAAATCATGGTAATCAGAGGAGACCACGATTCCCTATACCTTTCGGGCCATTTAATGCCGGTCATAGTATCGCGGTACCAATCTCCAATGATTATCCCAGAATCCAGAAATAAACAGGGTATTTAAGGATCATAGCTCAACGTGCAATGTCATGCATCGATGTATGTATAAAACTGATGTGTGTTAACAAAACATTTAATTTCATACACCGATGTGCCAATTCATGAATGCTATGAATGCCACATAATTTCAATAAAATCACGTAGCCACTAATCTCACATAATTCACAGAAGTCAACAAATCATATATCAAATGATACAGATACCTGTCGTATGTTACCCGATCGCAACATACCTTTCTTTCTCGATCTACAAGGGTACTTGAGCTTGTAGGGTCGAAGTAGTCACTGTATATCAAAAGAAATTCACAATTCAATAAACCAATCATTCAAAATGGGTTATCAATTTTAGTCACAGCTTAACCAATTCAGGGTAATTAAATTGATGCGATTACATCATAATTTAATTTGCTAAATTATTTTTCACCAATTCAAATTATTATTCAACAATTATAGTCCAAATTAACAGGTAATAATCGAAGCAAAGTCGAAAAATCGAGCATCGAGTTTTACCCAATTTTCGCACACAGTACACGCACGCTTTTCAGCCGATTCCGGCGAGCTACGGCGGCGGTAGAGGCGGCGACCGGTATAGAAAGTTTCGTCCAGGTGAGGGGAAAAGATACAATGCCTTGGTGTCGTCCAATTCGTAGTAGATTCGAAGAAATCGAACCAAAAGTGCAGAAACCCTCACTGTCGCGACTTCGTTCGTTTCAGACCAAATCGAACCACTTTTCGAACACCATATTTCGATTATTTGGTATGGAAAGAAGCGCCTCTGAGTAAGAAACACGGTGGTATATCGTTCTCGTCTAGAGGTGGTCGGACGGCGGCGAACGGAGCGGATAAGTACAAGGTGGTCGGTGAATCGCACGAGCAGTGTGTGTTTTCGCACCTTTTAGTAGGTGTCCGCGATTCATTGTGTGTTTTTGCACATTTTGTTATGTGTTTTACACCCTACACCAATATATATTAATTCCCGACCAATTATGAACATCGGGGTGTCACCGGTGTACTGGTGCATGTATATCACATGTACAGTCCACACCTGACTTCGTGTCCTTCTTTGAATCACAAAAATGAAATCTTTCGATTTAATACAAATTTTATATTTATTAAATCATTTTAATAAAATTTCGGTGTTAATCCGAATATTCCAAAAATATATTTTTCATTCATCATGTTCTGACCCGACTGTCAATTGACATATACAAGATCAATTTCCATTCTCATTAATTAGATTATATTCTCATTACTTAATTTCTAACAAATTAATACAAATTGTACTTAATTCTCATTATCAAATATCGGGACATCACGTTTATAAAATGTTAAATATGATATCAAGTTATTATCAAAGCTAATATTCCTCATGTTTATTCTCAACCATATGATTAACATAAAATAAATCACATAATTGTTGAGAAGCTAAACCTGATTTCCGATAATACGGTACGAGGGCCTTACATAATTTCTCAAAATGCTAAAGCTATTAATATTTTTGCATTGTGCTTTAGATATGAAGGAGTACGGATCTCAATGTGCTCAACCGCTAAGGAAATATGGGACAAATTGAAAATTTGTCATGAAGGAACAAATCAAGTGAAGGAGACCAAGATTGATCTTCTTCAACTCAAATATGAGACATTTGAGATGGAGTCCGGAGAAGATGTGGATTCAATGTTTAGGAGGCTCACCCAAATTATCAACGAGCTTGCTCAACTTGGAGAGAAGTACCTGTTGGGATATGCCCTAAGACAAGTCATTAGATGATTGTTTAAGACATACAATGTTTATGGATTTATGAATGGCAATTCATTATTATATATTATTCTTTTAACTGTGCATTGTGAATTAATATATATGTTAATGTCCTTAGAATAATATTGTATTATTCTTAAAGATGTTCCTAGTCAAGTATTATCATGAATGGGATAATGATAATACGTAGAGACTAGTATATGTTGATCGATGAATTGTTCATTGATATGAGATATCTAATCAGCATATGGGTACATGTTAGAGAACGATGTACTGAACAGACCCACCATGAGAATGCAACATGGATAGTTATATGATCGTCATATGCAATTCTCATAGTGATAATAATGTATGTAATCCTTACGACTTGTGATCATCAGAGATCCCAACATAAGGAGTTATGTATCTTGATATCGTCAAACGTTACCCGTAACAGGGTATACTATAAAGGCGACTATTGGATACACTACGAATTATGTAGAGGGATGTTGACTGATCGAGATAGGATTTGTCCCTCCTATATAACAGGAGATGTGTTTGGCCCTTGATCAAGTGAGAACTAAAATGCATGGCCATGCTCGAATGAGTCGATATGAGATATCGAGCTTATTCGTTTATTCTAGTTCTACTTGGGGATCAAGAAATAGAGATTGAATATACGAGTATGACTATTCCATGACTCGTGTTCAATCTAAACACAAAGGACAAAGGGATTAAGTTACATGATTAATATTATCACAAGTTCTAAAGGTTATGTCGAGTCATTGACATTCTCGTAATTTGGGTAGCATCGATGTGTTGCTAGATACCGCTCGATGCTTGCGACATAAAATGAGATTTTATGTCACTGCCAACATTACGAGATCCTATCGGGTCGCACAAATGATTAAATCGAGAAGGGAAATTAAATTCATGAGATGAATTAAATAATTAAGAGGAGTCTTAATTAATTATCATAAGGATTAATTAAATCATGGGCTTAAGCCCATGAAGCTTTGAGAAAGCCTTTAATTAATCATATTTAATATGATAGCAAGGTTTTTAATTGTAAGACAATATCAAAAACAAAAACCCTACACGTGAAGAAGCACAAGTCGGCCGCACCATCCAATTCCTCTCGGCCTTCACAAGTCGAAGGGGTTCTTGGTGGTTTCGTGCCATTTTTCGATTGTGAATCGATCTAGCTTCGTGTATAGGATTAATAACAAGTCTAGCAACTTGTTATTAAACCATCCCTTCACTCGATTTGATCGTGTGGATACCGTTGAGGCAAAACCAATCGAGTTTTGCTTAGTGACTCGGAGAAGGCGTAAGACGTGGTGCAGCTCCGTGGATTCGGCCTCAAACACGCTACAAGGGTAAGACACTTGTAATTCTCTAATCCGATATGAATCCCTATGTATAGATCGCTGGTTTGTAATCCCAAAATTTTATTCCGCTGCGCTGTATGCTCATGGGGTTACTAACAGTGGTATCAGAGCCAGGTTCAAGGCTCATATCGGATTTTATGTGGTTAAATAGTTTAATCATGTTAGAATTAATATTGCATGCTAATTAAACTGTTTAAATTCATATTTGATATGAAATTAATTTTAGTTTTTGATAATCATCGTAAAAATTGTATTTGATATAATTGGCGAATAATTGTATACGATACACGAAAGCGTAAAATCGAGGTGTTGGCTCAAGGTGGTTCGACCACCTCATGACTTGACCCTCGGGCCGCCGCAAGTGAGCTAGGGTTCGGACCCTTGGCTCATGCATGGGGCCACGCCACTTCCAAGAGGCTAGGGTTTGGAACCCTAATCACAATAGCTACTCGGCCGCCGCTTGGGCTAGGGTTTATCGAACCTTAGGCTCGAGATGGTTAAGCCGTCACCGTCATGGATCGTCCATGGTTGGACCGTGGCTTGTGGCTCATGGATTTCGGTGTTTCGAGCAAGTTGGCTCGATGAAAAACCAACATGGTGCAAGGCGGCTAGGGTTTGGAACCCTAGCGGCGCCGCACCCATGCCATCGGCTCGGACCATGTCGTGGGCTAGGGTTTCGAACCCTAGGCCCATAATTGGTCCAGCCGTGGTGCATGGTTGGTTCGAACCATGGTGGTTCGTAGCTAAGTCGCATTAAGTTCATGGCATGTGATGTCCCGAGCGTACGATAATTTTTCAAAAATTATTTTACAGTTTTAATTAGAATTAAATTTAAATTGTTTAGAATTTAATTAATTAAATGTTAATGCATGCTTTATGTGTTGTTTGAGCATGGTGCGTGGTTATAGCCCTTTGACCTATTAGATAGGATTTGTGAATGATTGTAATTTATAATACGACCTGCGTGTCGTGCCTTTCTCTATTTCATTCTAAATGTAATCCCTCCCCTATGTTCCCCTCGAATGTGAATCGAGGAATTCTATATCTTGTAAAATAGTGTAGTTTATTTTATTGATGGTGATCAATGAAGATGGAGCATCGTGCCGGGATGAGGAGGCCATTCACAAATTGGAGCCAAAGGAAGGTGCTTATGAAGTTACCTTAGGTTGACTCATAAGAGTTTCTCATTGGCTTGAGAAACTCATTAGTAGGGGCTATAACCATGTCACGTTTTAATTATGTATGTTGATGCATGATTTATCTTATGTTTTAGTTTGATAATAGTATTACACATATATGTAGATATGTATACAACTATATGTAGTGGACATATTTTAAATTATCAAATTAATCATGAGATCAATAAATCCCTCTAAAATATTAAGTTTTAGATGCCTTCCAAAATAAAAGTACTCGTCAATAACTTCGATTGTACATGTGTGGGTTTGCCAAAGCAAAGCACCGTGGCAATCTTAGTAAGGCGCGAAAGGATAAAAGTGATATCCGTTATACTTTAATTGGGTACGACTTAACTAGGTTATCTCAATAGGATTGGGAACCTAGAGGCATGGGTTGGATTATAATTCATTAGATGAATTGAACAAAGTGTTGTTCGTCCAACTATCCAAGAATTATATGTGATGTAATTGACAAAGTGTTGTCTACCTAAATAACCGAGTCTTGGGCGATTAGCCAAAGCTAACTCAAGATTAGGCGAAATATGGATCTTGGCCCACTAAAAGTTTCGAGGGTTGATATTTTTCAAATAAAATAGTGGGAGTATCATTTAATATAAGACCATGTTAAATGATTTAAATCATAAACTTATTTTGCATATTTATATTGTAGATATCCATGGCAACTACAAACGTTACTAGCACTTTATCACTGCGATCGGTCCTTGAGAAGGACAAATTAAATGGGACAAATTTCCTAGACTGGCATAGGAACTTGAGGATAGTCCTCAAACAAGAAAAGAAACAATATGTTCTAGAGGAACCCTTGCTCGCTGAGGAACCTCCCCTAACAGCTACAAGAGCTGAAAAAGATGCTTACAAGAAGCATCAGAGTGACGCACTTGATGTTGGGTGCCTCATGCTTGCCACTATGAACTCTGAGCTTCAGAAGCAACATGAGGAAATGGAGGCGTTCGATATGATCGAACACTTAAAGCAGTTGTACCAACAGCAAGCTAGACAAGAGAGGTATGACGTCTCTAAAGCGTTATTCCAGTGCAGGATGGTAGAGGGAAGCTTAGTTGGAACTCATGTGCTCAAGATGATTGGGTACATTGAGAATCTGGATAAGCTAGGTTTTCCATTGGACCAAGAGTTGGCCACCGATGTAATCTTGCAATCGTTGCCGGAGAGCTTCAGTCAATTTGTAGTAAATTACAATATGACTGATATGGAAAAGACTCTGCCCCAGTTGCTTGGTATGTTGAGAACATATGAAGCAAATACTAAGAAGACTAAGGCCACAAATGTCCTTATTGTGAATAAGGGCAAAGGAAGGGCCAAAGCCAAAGGCAACAAGAAAGCAAAGAAGGTCTTTGCTAAATCTAAGCCAAAGTCTTCTGCACTAAAGCCAAAGGGAGGGATAGCAAAGGAAGGGAACTGTTTCCATTGCGGTGAGACCGGCCATTGGAAAAGGAACTGCAAAGTATATCTGGAGGATCTAAAGAAAGGAAGTGTGACTTCCGCTTCAGGTATTTTTGTTATAGAAGTCAATTTATCTACTTCTTCATCATGGGTATTAGATACTGGATGTGGATCTCACATTTGTGTAAATGTGCAGGATCTCAAAAGGAGTAGGACATTGGCAAAAGGTGAAGTTGATCTCCGAGTTGGAAATGGAGCAAGAGTTGCTGCATTAGCTATAGGAGATTATCATTTAGCTTTACCTTCTGGTTTATCGTTGATTTTAAAAGACTGTTATTTTGTGCCTTCAATTACTAAAAACATTATATCTATTTCTTGTTTAGACAAGTATGGTTTTTCATTTATAATAAAGGACAATTGTTGTTCTATTTATTTAAATGATATGTTTTATGCTAATGCACAAATGGTGAATGGTCTTTATGTATTAAATCTTGATATACCTATCTATAACATAAATACTAAAAGGATTAAAAATAATGATTGTAATCCGACTTATCTCTGGCACTGTCGCTTGGGCCACATAAACGAGAACCGCATATCTAAACTTCATAAGGATGGAGTATTAGATTCATTTGATTTTGAATCATATGAAACATGCGAATCTTGTTTAATGGGCAAGATGACTAAAGCCCCTTTCAAGGGACATGTTGAAAGGGCAAATGTTTTATTGGGACTAATACATAGTGATGTATGTGGACCAATAAGTACACTAGCTAGAGGTGGTTTTCAATACTTCGTTACATTTACTGATGACCTCAGTAGATATGGGTATGTGTACCTAATGAAACATAAGCATGAAACCTTTGAAAAGTTCAAAGATTTCAAGAATGAAGTACAAAACCAACTTGGCAAAAGTATCAAAATCCTTCGATCAGATCGAGGAGGAGAATACTTAAGCCAAGAGTTTCATGACTATCTAAAGGAGTGTGGGATAGTCCCACAACTCACTCCTCCGTATACTCCACAATGGAATGGTGTATCCGAGAGGAGAAATCGAACCTTGTTAGACATGGTTAGATCAATGATGAGTCATGCAGATCTTCCGATATCATTTTGGGGACACGCTCTAGAAACAGCGATTTTCTTACTGAACCGTGTTCCATCTAAATCAGTGGAAAAGACACCATATGAGATATGGACTGGGAAGCGTCCTAGTATGTCTTTTATGAAGATTTGGGGTTGTGAGGCTTTCGTTAGACGTCACGCCACTAACAAACTTGGACCCAAATCTGATAAGTGTTTATTTGTGGGGTATCCTAAGGAAACGAAAGGATACTATTTCTATTATCCCACCGAGAACAAAATAGTTGTTGCTCGGACTGGTGTATTTCTTGAAAGAGAATTTATTTCTAGAAAAACCAGTGGGAGAAAAATAGAACTTAGTGAAGTTCAACCACAAGAAAACACTGAACCTGAAATAGAGATGGAAACAGAGCAGGCACCACAAACTGTTGTGGAAGAAGCACCTGCTCAAGAGACACAAGCCCAGCGTAGGTCTGTAAGAGAACACCGGGAGCCACAGAGATATGGATTTCTTGTGACTCAACAAGGTGACTTACTACTTATTGATGAGGATGAGCCGTCATCTTATCAACAAGCTATAATGGGTAATGATTCTGAGAAATGGCAAGAAGCCATGAAATCTGAGATGGAATCCATGTATGCAAACCAAGTATGGACTTTGGTTGATCCACCTGAAGGGGTACGACCCATAGGGTGCAAATGGATTTTCAAGAAAAAGACCGATATGGATGGTAACGTACAAACCTATAAAGGTCGGCTGGTTGCAAAAGGATTCAAACAAATTCATGGTATTGACTATGATGAAACCTTTTCACCAGTGGCCATGGTTAAATCCATAAGGATCTTACTTGCAATAGCTGCATTTCATGATTATGAAATCTGGCAGATGGATGTCAAAACAGCTTTCCTTAATGGAAATCTGCTCGAGGATGTGTACATGACACAGCCCGAGGGTTTTGTCGATCCAAAGGATGCTGGAAAGATATGCAAGCTACAACGATCCATTTATGGATTGAAGCAAGCTTCTCGGAGTTGGAATCTTCGTTTTGATGATGCAATCAAAGAGTTTGGTTTTATCAAAAATGAAGATGAACCTTGTGTCTACAAGAAGGTCAGTGGGAGCGTAATCATTTTCCTAGTGTTGTATGTAGATGACATACTTCTTATTGGAAATGATATCCCTGCCTTACAATCTGTAAAGATTTGGCTAGGGAATTGCTTTTCAATGAAAGACTTAGGAGAAGCTACCTATGTGTTAGGAATCAAGATCTATAGAGATAGATCGAGAAGGCTTCTTGGTCTAAGTCAAAGTACATACATAGACAAGGTGCTTAAAAGGTTTAGCATGCAAGAATCCAAGAAAGGATTCGTGCCTATGACACATGGTATTTATCTCTCGAAGGAACAGTGTCCTTCAACACCAGAGGAGAGACAACGCATGAGTAAGATTCCATACGCGTCAGCTATTGGATCTATCATGTATGCCATGATATGTACTCGTCCCGATGTATCGTATGCTTTGAGCATGACGAGCAGATATCAAGTTGATCCAGGTGAAGGTCACTGGATTGCTGTCAAGAACATCCTGAAGTACTTAAGAAGGACTAAGGATACATTCTTGATTTATGGAGGTGAGGAAGAGCTCAATGTAATGGGTTACACTGATGCAAGCTTCCAAACCGACAAAGATGATTTTCGATCGCAATCTGGATATGTGTATTGCCTGAATGGAGGTGCTGTGAGCTGGAAGAGTTCAAAGCAAGAAACAGTAGCCGATTCTACAACGGAAGCTGAGTATATTGCTGCCTCGGATGCAGCAAAGGAAGCTGTTTGGATGAGGAAGTTCATTTCTGAACTTGGAGTGGTGCCTAGCATTAAAGATCCGATAGAACTCTATTGTGACAACAATGGAGCGATCGCATTGGCTAAGGAACCAAGATCTCACCAAAGATCCAAGCACATACTTAGGCGTTTCCATTTCATTCGAGAAATCGTTGAAAGGGGAGATGTTAAAATATGCAAAGTACCGACAGATGATAATGTATCTGACCCATTGACGAAGCCGCTGTCACAGCAGAAGCATGATCGTCATACTAGATCTCTAGGCATTAGGTATATGTCTGAGTGGTCTTAGTGCAAGTGGGAGATTTGTTGGGATATGCCCTAAGACAAGTCATTAGATGATTGTTTAAGACATACAATGTTTATGGATTTATGAATGGCAATTCATTATTATATATTATTCTTTTAACTGTGCATTGTGAATTAATATATATGTTAATGTCCTTAGAATAATATTGTATTATTCTTAAAGATGTTCCTAGTCAAGTATTATCATGAATGGGATAATGATAATACGTAGAGACTAGTATATGTTGATCGATGAATTGTTCATTGATATGAGATATCTAATCAGCATATGGGTACATGTTAGAGAACGATGTACTGAACAGACCCACCATGAGAATGCAACATGGATAGTTATATGATCGTCATATGCAATTCTCATAGTGATAATAATGTATGTAATCCTTACGACTTGTGATCATCAGAGATCCCAACATAAGGAGTTATGTATCTTGATATCGTCAAACGTTACCCGTAACAGGGTATACTATAAAGGCGACTATTGGATACACTACGAATTATGTAGAGGGATGTTGACTGATCGAGATAGGATTTGTCCCTCCTATATAACAGGAGATGTGTTTGGCCCTTGATCAAGTGAGAACTAAAATGCATGGCCATGCTCGAATGAGTCGATATGAGATATCGAGCTTATTCGTTTATTCTAGTTCTACTTGGGGATCAAGAAATAGAGATTGAATATACGAGTATGACTATTCCATGACTCGTGTTCAATCTAAACACAAAGGACAAAGGGATTAAGTTACATGATTAATATTATCACAAGTTCTAAAGGTTATGTCGAGTCATTGACATTCTCGTAATTTGGGTAGCATCGATGTGTTGCTAGATACCGCTCGATGCTTGCGACATAAAATGAGATTTTATGTCACTGCCAACATTACGAGATCCTATCGGGTCGCACAAATGATTAAATCGAGAAGGGAAATTAAATTCATGAGATGAATTAAATAATTAAGAGGAGTCTTAATTAATTATCATAAGGATTAATTAAATCATGGGCTTAAGCCCATGAAGCTTTGAGAAAGCCTTTAATTAATCATATTTAATATGATAGCAAGGTTTTTAATTGTAAGACAATATCAAAAACAAAAACCCTACACGTGAAGAAGCACAAGTCGGCCGCACCATCCAATTCCTCTCGGCCTTCACAAGTCGAAGGGGTTCTTGGTGGTTTCGTGCCATTTTTCGATTGTGAATCGATCTAGCTTCGTGTATAGGATTAATAACAAGTCTAGCAACTTGTTATTAAACCATCCCTTCACTCGATTTGATCGTGTGGATACCGTTGAGGCAAAACCAATCGAGTTTTGCTTAGTGACTCGGAGAAGGCGTAAGACGTGGTGCAGCTCCGTGGATTCGGCCTCAAACACGCTACAAGGGTAAGACACTTGTAATTCTCTAATCCGATATGAATCCCTATGTATAGATCGCTGGTTTGTAATCCCAAAATTTTATTCCGCTGCGCTGTATGCTCATGGGGTTACTAACAGTACCCTCCAAAGCAAATATGGAGGAGAGCCCTAAGAGCATTGCCTAAGGAATGGGACGCAAAGAGAACGACTATCATCGAGTCAAACAAAGGAGAAAATGCTTCCTATGATCTTGATGAGCTCCATGGCACATTGGTGATCCATGAGCTTGAAGTGTCAACAAGGAGAGAAGTAAATGAGGATGATAGATCCAAAAGAAATGGGATCGCCTTGGTTGGAAGGAAAGATCATTCCGATGATGAAGAAGAGGATGATGATGAAGAGATGATCTTGTTCACAAAGAAGTTCAAGAAGCTCTTCAACAAACATAGCAAGTCAAAGACCTCTAATGCTACCAAACATGAATCCAAAAATGAGATAACTTATTATAATTGTCAAGAAATAGGCCATTATGCTAACAAATGTCCTAGGAAGAAGAATGAGGACAAATGGAAGAAGAAGGCATTTATAGCCACATGGAGTGATAGCGACTCCGATGAAGAAGAAGCCACAAATCTTTGTTTAATGGCGCTTGGAGATGAAGGAGATGAAAGAGACGATGAGGTACCTTCATTTAATGAATTATTACTTATTGATGCTCTTGGCAAAACCAAGATGAGTAACAAATTACTCAAACTTGAGATTGCTAAGAAAGATGAAGAAAATAATTCATTGATAAATGAATTAAATTCTTTAAAGATATCTTTTTGCAAATATAGTGAAAGTAGTCAAAAGATGAGTGAATTGCTTGGCTTACAACGTTGTAGCTTTGACAAAGCCGGGTTAGGCTACTCAAGCAAATCAAAAACTTTTTCTAGCTTGTTGGCCAAAGCAAAGCATGATCCTCCTACTTGTAACTATTGTTGTAAAATTGGCCACACTAAGAATAAGTATAGGTTTGCTAGAATCCAATACCAACCTAATAAGAGGTGGAAATGGATTCCAAAAGTGCCATTGAAAGTTAACCCTCAAGGACCCAAAAATTAAATGGGTACCAAAGATCCTCCTATTGTAAATTTATTTTGTAGAAACCACAATGGGATGGAGGATGAAGGGCCAAGCAACTCAAAGGAAGAGTTTATTCTATTCACCACCATAGAAGAGGCACGAGGCGTTGGATCAATGACAAGAACGAACTCTTGTCATCAAGGGTAAAATTAACTTTACACATGTTAAAAGAGCAATTCAAAATTAATTGGCACAAATTAATTGTGATCAATAAAAATATTGAAGCTCAATATTCATTGTAGTAAACTGGAATACCCCTTAGCATATGCACATATAAATTGTTCTATTGCATTATGTATGCTTATCTTTTTATAGTAAGTATCTTGATATGTCTTTGATTCAAATTTGAATATGTTATGTGGAATTGTGCAATTATGTGATTTAGCATGCTATAAGTGGTTAGATACTCTAATACTATCATGATCTTAATAAAATTATCAAATGTTGGTTTGAGAATTATAATTTTTTTTGGCATAGGTGCATGAACTCTTGGTAGAACATATGCACACTTTGCAATGTTTAGAATTCATGGTTGAGTGCCTTAAACGCATGTGTATTTCACTAATTGATTTGATCTAATAGCTATTACATGCTTGGTGAGGACCATGTGTAAAATTGTTAAAATATGGCTATGTGTCAACATATTTGAGCTATGTTTATTTAAATTTTATGCTTTTTGATTATCACAAAAAGGGGGAGAATTTTGTGATAAACTTGAACCTTAATACATGGATTGTTTAAGGGGGAGAGCTTGTGTATGCATGGTTTGAGGGGGAGAGTTATTTGTTTAATGCTTCACTTGTTTAACTTGTAGTGTATGCAATTGTTAATGGGGAGTCATTTGTACTCACATTTCATATATATTACTTATTCAAGTTTATCAAGTTTTGTGATCATAAAAAAGGGGGAGATTGTTGAGCCTTAAACGCATGGTTGCGTTTAATGCGTTAAATTATCCCCGGTCAATCTTTGAGTTTTGATGATCAACAAAACTTGTGTTTGTTATACTAATACATCTTCTTAGTGTGCAGATTAAGTGATGAAAAGTGGTTTCGAATGAAGAAAATCGAGTGTGCATATTCTGGCCTGGATCGCCCCAGGCGATGGTGATCATCGCCCCAGGCGATGGCAGCCAGGCGAGGCATCGCCACGCACATCGACAGAGGCGATGGCTAGGCGAGCATACCAGGAAGATCACTCCAGGCGATGATGACCATCGCCTGAGGCGATGGCAACCATGCGGGACTTCGCCCCGCACATCGACAGAGGCGACGCCGAGGCATGCGCGGGCATGCGCGCAGGGGATATCGTTTGAGGCGATGGGCTGATCGCCCGAGGCGATGTGGAATTCGTTTGAGGCGATGACAGATTTGGACATGCTGAGGCTACGACCTTGATTTTTGCTATTGATCGCCTAAGGCGATGCATGTATTTTGACGACCGTTGGGGCGCGGCGATGGTGAACGCCTGAGGCGATGTCCGAGGCGATCGAGGAGTGATTTCAGCCTTATGTGTAGCAACGGCTAGTAGGAGCCTTGGAGGCCTTCTACACCATAAATATTGATGCTTTGGAGCATTTTGAAGCTAAGAAACAAGTCTACAAACTTCTACAAAGCCTTGATCATTTTGAATTCATATTGCATTGCAATCTCCATACATTGTTGTTGTATTGGAGCTTGTAATTCTTTTCTTTGTTAGAGTCTTGTGTTTCTTCGTGTGAGTACACCGTGAAGGTGTTTGTTGGTTTTATTGTAAAGGTCCTCCAACACCAAAGCAAGTTGGAAAATTGTAAAGTCGCCAACAAGTGAAGTTGGTGCATGTGTTGTGGCTATCCTTGGAGCCTTAAGGCCAAGAAGACTCGTGAAGAGTGGTAGCTCGGGAAGAGCTTTGTGTACTCGGGAAGAGTATTGTGCTCGGGAAAAGCTTGTGTACTCGGGAAGAGTAGTGTGCTCGGGAAGAGCTTTGTAAACTCGGGAAGAGTTGTTGTGTGGCTAACTTGGAGCCCTCAAGGCCAAGACCAATTGTTCTAGTGGAACCTCGGTTGGAGGTTATCTAACCGGGAAGAGGAGACGTAGGCGATTCATCGCCGAACTTCTATAACAAATATCCTTGTTATTTTATTGTTTTATTTCCTTTACGCATTTATTTATTTTGTTCTTTTTATTTATCGATTGACTAAAGGCTTCCGCAAAGCGCAAAACTCTTTTATTTTTCAAACTCATTTTAAAACGCTAAAGTAGCCAAGGAATCTCATTCACCCCCCTCTTCGATTCCAACAACTTAACCTCTATTTTCTTTGTTATTTATTGTGAGTTCCAGATACAGGAGTACCAGAGCCAGAACCGGAGGAAAATTAGGAAAAATGAAAATGTTGGCTTACCGGGACTGTTATAGTATTTTCTCTTTTATTAAGTGTCGGACTATTATAAGGAGTTTGTACTGGGATGTATTTTGTTACTAATTAGACTGTATACACGCTGCCGCTACAAAAAAATGAATGTTTGACTAAACGCTTCCGCTATTTCCGAAAAGGTTTAAAACCCCCTGTTCGTAATGTTCTTAGAGAATGTGGTACTGGATAAGGGTTAAAGTAATATGTGCCCGAGTCGGGTCCCACATTTAATGTTTCAAAAATAGTTGGATCCAAATTTATGCCAAATGTATATAATTACTATATTATTTGTGGAAGATTAAATAAAATCTACTTTCATAAATTATCCAAATGCTTATGTCATATTATATAAACACACACTTATAGTAGAAACATATTTTTTAGCATTCTATAATTAATGTGTCATATATGAAAGTCTCAACTTCCACATATATATATATATATATATATATATATATATATATATATATATATATATATATATATATATATATAGTCATCTCAGATGACAAATTTCATATAAACATATTTATATATGAAAGCCGCCATCTAAGATGACGACTTCCTTATAAAAAGAAATTATATTGAAGTGGCGATTTCAGTTACTTTAATATAAATAAATAATTTTAGGTTATTTTGATAAATATATATTTTTTGGATCAAATAATTAAAAAAACCGAAATAAATATTACCAACGATCATACATGATTGATTAAGTATCGTATTTTGACCATTCTATGTACAAAAATAGTTATATTTTAAAGATTTACAAGGTTATTGATCAATTTCATATGTTATCGTTATAATTTAATTAAGTCCATACTTTACGATCATAATATGCCTAAATTGGTGACTTCAAGAAAATTTGACTACATTCATTCTGCTTTCTGAGAGCATCAATAAAATGCAGATAAAGCAGAGGAACATCGGCTATTTATTTAGACCAATATTATTTATTTATTTTTATTTTTTTTTTATTTACAAGGTATCCAGGCTTTCGCCTGACTAGTCCTTGGGTGACGGAGGACTAGTCGTAAGAGCATATACAAAATGAAGTACAATTAAAGGGCTCTCTGAATCGAAGTTTTATTGGTCTATGGTTACAGAAATGTATGTGTTTGTGTTGTTGACACAAAACAAGTGAGAGCTTCAATGTATTCTTACATGAATAGAAAGACTACGGGGGTGTGGCAAAAATGGAGCATACTCCGAATCATGTTTTACAACCGTATCTCATTTCGTATACTATATATTTAGATGAATGGCGTGTCTCATTCATCTACGTTTCACGTTCATCTCTAACAAATCTTCTACAAGTCATCAATTTCAGGCAAGGGCATTCTCCAGTAATTCCATGAATTATAATCTTCCTGCAAAATCAGGATAAGGGGCATCTCAGAAACGGAAAAAAAATTATGAAAAACACCCGATCATCCTCCCAGTGATCGAGAAAATACCTGCTCAACGAGCGAAGTTGGCGGAAACATGTCATTCACTAAAGTATGCAATGAAGTGTACGATTTAACATCAATACGATGATTAATGGCTACTTCACCCTGCAAGAACGTCAATAAAATTAACAGGGGCCGAGTTGGCGTATTAGTTCACAAAGAAATGGGACAGGTTGCTACCTTAGGGTTGATGATAAAAATCTTGCCCTTCGGAATACCTATTTTACGGTAACTAAGCTCATCTGTGTCTCTGTTTCCAAAACCCGCATAAAACGGGTTATAATCAGAAGGAAATAGAGCCTTAATATCCTGCGAAATAGGCAATCATACAATTACAAGGGAAGGCATATGCTAGTGAAGATACATCATAATTTACTAATGTTTACCTCTAAACAGGCAATCTTGAATTCATGCGGAGCTCTCCTTATGACTGCCATCAAGCAAAAAGTTGTCAAACACAAAGTAAAAAAGATAATTCTGTGTAATAGTGATCTTCCCTATTTGAATTGCATGAAAATTCTCTCTCGTGTTTGAGTTCTTCTCTATTGTTTTGTTTGTTTTTAACAAATCCCACTGATTCTATTATACTAGCAATAAAGAGAGTTGTGGAGCGAAAAATGGAACATGAGTTCATGGCCTTAATCTTAGTACTTGATACAGAGAAAACAAAACTAGTCCAGGCAGCAACAGTCGATGATAGCATGGTTCCCAAATATATGAAGCTAATTGCATCACAACAGGCTTCCAACCAAGAGATTAGGTTTAATTATCGTCTCACTTTTGTAATATGCAGTCAAAGGATTTTGGTGTAACAGAAGTACAGAACTAATAAGTGATACTGATGAAAAAAGATCCCACCTTCTCGGTACAGTGAAGGAAATAAGCCATCTGGGGAAATGACAACGGGCCCGTTTGGTAAGCTTTTGCCATCCTGCAAGCATTTGAATGAAACTGACTACGTTAAATCTCGTTGTAATGCTAATTAATCCATTGAAGTGCAAAAATAATAGCTAATGCAAAGTTAACGATAAATGATATACTCAGGGGTGGGCTATGGCCTTAAAATTACACCCAACTAAATGATATATGCAAACAAAATCAGGTTAAATCACACTTGAACAAAAACAAAAATCAAGTGGAGGGACGGGTGGTGGCCGGTGGGACTGCGGCGGTTTGGTATGGGCGGCAGGAGCGGCGACCCTTCGGAAGCTACCGCACGGGGTGATGAAGTTGGCGTGCTAGTTAAACTGTTGAACAGGGGTTGGTTTGGAAATTTATGGGGTACTAGCGGAGGTAGAAGTATTGGACGTATTGGGAACAAAGGGTATGAAATTTTGACCGAAGGTGTGAGAGAGAAAGATGCTGTCATTTTTCGAAAGAACTAAGCAGTTGATAGCAATCAATTTGGGCTGGAGGGTAGATTGTGTCTTCTAATTGATGATGACAGTATTCCGGATTTGCCCAAGAATCCACCCAATTCCGATGTGGTGATTTCCAGTTGGCCAAGCCTTTGGGTGGGGTTTGGAAAATTGTATTAAATATCGAAGCCGAAGGGACTAAAAGAGAATTCAGAATGGCAAGGTTGAGGAATCTGTCAAAGAAACTGGAATAGATGATCGTAGCGATATGGTAATCTGTGATGATATAGGAGATCAAGTTAACGTAAACTAAGCTGTTCGAGAAATTATTTTAAACATAAACGTTGGGGTGCAACGATTACATGTGACCGGGAAAGATGGAAAGGGTTCTTTCCCTATTAACATAATTGGTGAAGTATGCGATGCAACAAGAAACGAGAGAGGAAAAAAGTTACGTATTTGAGGGAGAAGTGACAGAGATACGACAGCAATTTCCGGATTTCAGCCTTGAGGACAAGGCTGAAATTGAGGGAGGATAGCACGTGGGAAAAGGGGAAAGTTGTTAAAGAGTTTTTTGGGGGAACTAACCAAATAAAAGGGGAGGGGGAAATGGGGGTAGAGGAGTATTGCATCTTGTTGAGTAGAGCTGGCTATGCTAGGGCAATGAGGTTTCCTTCTTGAGTGAGGAGAGTCTCATTTCCAGTATAATCTTCACATATCAAACATATTAAGTAACATACCATTTAGTTCTGAATTTGTAGCTACGTGATCTTTATCCCTTATTTTGCTTGATAAATTCTGTTGTGAATGATGTGGTTGTATCAATGTGATATTAAAAGATTTCCAACGACACTTATCTAAAGTTGTATTTGGATTGAAAGATTTGGATTTGAGAGAAGGATTTCCAGTGAGTCTATTTTGTAGGTACTTGAAATCCATTGTTAACCAACAAGTTAAAATTGCAAAGAGAGGCCTTTCAAATCAATGGGTTTCAAGAGTGCCTCTCATCCAAATAACCTGAAACAGCATTGGCCATGAAAGATTAATTTCAAATTCTCTTTTTTCTTGTAGCCAAAAACATATTTGATGGATTTTGATGAAGGATTTGAGATTTATGAAGCTCAAATATGTCAAACCGAATACATTCTATTTTCAATTGTGGTCAAAACTTATTTTTAGGACTTTTTTCATCCAAACCTGCTTAGCGGAAAAATGGTATACTATCTGCCATTTTTTTAAGTTATTCAAGTATTTAATAGTTAAACGAAAAGAGCATAAAACTTGAGGTATGATCAGTCTATACCTGCTTGAGATTGAATAAAAAGCTTTTCGTCAAGTATGCTTGAACGATTGCACGAGCACTCAGAAATAAGAGCTGGTATCCATTCTCCTGCAGCGATCGAATAAAACATTTATCATCTATCACTATCTATTAAAGGTTGCGATTGGTTGCTTTGATTAGACAGTGATATATGTTTTATCAAGCCTTATCAGTTGATAGAATCCATATAGAAACAAATTCTGGTCTACACAAAAATAGATATCCACAAATACCCCACCTTAATTAAATAAGCAAACAGAATACAAAGGGTTATGTTGTAATTTGCAAATTTCGTTTTGGTTTCACATTGTTATACGTGACTGCTATGATAAATTATGCAAAAGACATCCAATATTCCATTTGTTATGGATGACTATGTATCAAATGTGATAAAATCAAATTTTGAAATCTTGGTATTCATTTTCACATTTTGTCAAGAAACTTCATAATAAAATATTTTACCTAAAATCACTATAGATTATACACATGCATGGTATGTGGTTGGTTCCGCTATTAGTTTTACAATAAACAAGAGATTCAGATGAATATATACACCAAAGAAACTTTGAAATGAACATCCAGGTTGCATCAGATATAAATAAAGTTGCAACTTGTCGGAACTCGGGATTTGACTCATTATAATCATGAAAATCCAAATTGCCGACTTACACAAACTACAACCTGCTAATTTGGTTCAAAACCCATGAATGAATATTTACACATATTTACATAATAGCATATCTTTATTGCACTTCAGATGTTCAATATTTGAAGTCTATTCAGAGAGCAACTATGAGATTCATAGAGATGTTTTGGCATGGATTAAACACGAAACAGTATATGATTGCTTAATGGCTTGAACAAATACATTAGAAGATATTACCTTTATAGCTGAAAAAAGACGAGCTATTCCAGAATGAGTCCAGTCCTTTCCAACCAAAGGCATAAACTGACCAAGAACATCAGACCTATACACAAGGATACAAGACATAGTAGGTCATATTAGAAATCAAATAATATAATCTAAAATCAAATGTGATAATATTATGATCGATGATATAGCCCTGATATGATTTTATTGTGATATAATCATAGGACATATTTCCCATCATATCAATCTCGAGATATTTTCAGCAATATAAAGAGATAGCTATTATATTCTAAACAAAGAATATTAGGCCCCTAGGCATATATCTTGTGGATGTTAGCCTTCATGGCAGAGTCCGTCATGCATCTTATTTCACAATATTTCTACTATTTAAAATTGAATTGGTCAAATTGTCTATCGATCATTGCCTTCATAAATATCATCCATAATATTTAAGGCAGAACGAGAATCAGACGTTATATTCCCAATCCCACTACCTTAGTGGTACTTCTGAGCCATAACATAACTATAAACAATATAGAATTGAATTGGTGAACCATTTTCAAATTGTATTTTAGTAATGTCGCAAGAAAAATATTTCTTGGACATGGCACAAGTTAATTACAAGTTAAGAATGAATTACAGCGTACCTGGTAATTGTCCCATCAACATCAGAAATTACAATTCGTGTATTCCACTTCCACAGGTATATATGAGCTTCAACCTGTTCCAGAAAGCACAACTCAGTACGTGTAGAGCCTTTTCCCACTCCAAATAACTAGCCTATCTAAGCACAAATATCAGTTAGGTAAATAAATTATTAACCTTTTGAGATCCAAGAACTCTTGTCGAGAAAATGAAATTAACCATGTTCTGCCCCTCTTTGAGATTCAACGATGCTATTTGTTCAATAGTGGGGACATTGGTCCTTATAATTTGCTTTCGTGGAGACTTGGTGGCTGAATGGGCTGTTGAAGTTGGTTCTTCGGGTTGGCTCTGTGAGACTGATGCAGAATCAACAAATACTTCCTCATTTGATGAGTTACTACCAGTATGCTCAAGTGTTTTGACTCTCCTAAAGGGGATTGGCCAGAGTCTCCATCTTCTTGATGGAGTTGAAGTCATATCGGAATCATCTACCATCGATTCTGGTGTCTCCTTTTCCACATGTATTACATCTTGTGGGTCGATTGGAAGACTCAAACCAAAAGCGGCTATACCAAGAATGATATGTGCTGCTTTTTCCCATTTTAAGTACTTCCCTTGTATTCTTACGATTAAGTTTTCATTATTCAAAATCGAAGCGGCAGAAAGCTTAAATTCCTCAAGTGATATGCGGCTTGCATGAAAGGCATCTTCTGCTGAACTTGAACCCATTCCAGCATGAAGCAAGTTTCCACAAAGGGATATCTCCAGCCCTGTCGATAAATAAAAAACACGAGATAATGTGAGAAATAGTATTGATACTGTCAGAAATCAAATAATATATTTTAGCATCAGGTTTGATATCATTAATGTTCGGATAAATTTTTTTATATGATTTCATTCTGATTATTTTATAATAAAGATGCCATAACATATTTATCCCAATATATTTTCACTTACATAGAAAGGATGATTGTCATGCAATCTAAGAGAGCTTAATAGAGTTCTAGCCTTCTGGACATTGGATCATGATGTTGACATTCGTGGCCGAGCCATGTAAATCATGTGTCATGTTGCGTTTTCTCATCACTACATTTCTACTATTTCAAAATTCAACAAATAGCACATGAAATCCAGCTTTACTGTTACGACCACATAACATGCATTGAATATAAATCTGTTTTAATACCTTCAATAAAAGCGACATTCCGAGGTTCAAGGTGCTCATTTTTACTACATTCTTCATTAGAAGCAGGAGCTCCCTCGTCACTATGCAATCTTTCGGATTCTAGATCTACATCTGTTCGTATCTGCGATTCTTGATCATTGTTATCAGCCTGGACCACCAGGCTATGTGAGCCATCATAATCTATGTCATAATTTTTTCTTTCGTGGGATTCAGGTTCGACTTTCAACTCTGGTATTGAGGCACTGCTGGGAAATCCAGAATCTTGAGGGAATAGTCCATCATTGTTTCTTGATATTTCTTGGTTCCCTTCTTCAGATCCATCATTTACCAAAGGACTTTGACGAGACTTGTCAAGAACTTCTAATGAAGAATCCATATTCTCTTGATCCTCATTGGTGGACTGCATTGCCAATTCAGGAAGCTCCATACAGCTTTTAAAAACTTCATTCCTCCTAAATGGTTTCGATGCATTATCAGAACTGTCGTCAATAACATGTTCTCTGTCCAGATGAGAGGAGTCTGGAGTTCCTTGTACACTATATGAATGCTCTTGATCCACATCACAAGTTTCTAAATATGGTACGGAAGTCAAAGACAAAGTCCCATTATTCGCTTTGTCAATATTAACGGTGGTAACTTTATGATAGGCATCAATATCACTCAATAAATCAGCGGGCCAAGAAGCTTCAACTCCATTGTAATCTTCAGTCCCCTCACCTGGGCCAAGGTGAAACTGAGGCGTGCTTAGTTGCACATTTTCGGTATTCCTCTCGGATGATGATATAGGCGCTGTTAATATATGCCCATCAACACTCACCAAAATGACCTCTGAATTTGAATCCTGTGATTCTAACACATGTGCCATGTTCCCTAAATTGTCAAATCTACCAGAACCATATTCAGAAAACTCGACTGAATCCTCCAGAGAAGATTGATCATCTTGAAACTCGTAAAATATTCTCTCCACATCAGAATCAGCCCTCTCTAACCGGTCCATGCCAAGGGTGACACGTTCATCTCGCACCTCTACCTCACCATTATTGTACTCGTTATTCTCGGATCTATGAAATTCACTTCCTTTTACATCATCATCAACGTTAATGCTGGCTTCGAGTTTGTCTGAGTCCTTAAAACCCTCATTTTCATCCTTATCCGGATCAACTTCTCGAACAAAATAAGCTTCACCAGAGTTATCAAGAAACATATGGAAATTGGCTTCAACACCATTAACTTCTATTCGAACTACCTTCTCAGCCCCCTTGAGAACACCCTGAAACTTGCCGAATCTTACATACCAAGGTGTACTCCTAAAGGTTCCGTCATGCTGCTTAACAACAACGATGTCAACCGCCCCGCCAAATGGATGAAATGGGGTGGCAACAGAGTACATTCCTTGGGTAATAAAACTGCCAACTTTACCCACCACATTCATTTTTCCCTTTCCGAAAATATAAAAAGACCCAAAATCCGAACTATTACTTTGTTTATCTCGTTATCCAATCAACAAAGAACTTTAAAAGACCAACCCAAATCCTAGGACAATACACAGAAAAAAGAATTCTGATTTATTTTCACTTTAAGGCATATGCAGGAAGATATTCACCACGATAGATTAAATGGATCCCGCAAACTTTCTCCCTAATGCTTCGAATATAATCCCAATATCAAAGTAGGCCGACTAAAACCCCTAAAGGTCGTCTTTTACATCAAGAATTCATAAAATGAACCAAACCCAGATCAGAAATCAATTCAAAATTCAAGAATCAATTCAGACACAATTAAATGCAAGAAGCATCAAAATTTACATACCCAAAAAATTTCGAAGGGGGTGTCCCAGAAATATATTTGTGCTCCGAAGATTGAGAAATCAATTCAAACACGGTTTATAGCTAAAGAAACTGCACATAGTAGTCGTCCTTCAACCCAAGGAAGATTCCCAGAATATTAATTTTCTGGTGGTGTTTAATTTTCTCTCTCTTGAAGGTTGAAATAATACTTGATTTTTAGGAATTATATAGATGTCTGTCATTACTCATTAAAAGGTATTGTTTTTCATTTAATTTTTTGGTTGGAAAACTTTGAAAATTGGAGTGTTTGGATAATAACCAACAGGACAGCGTCATTCTCCACAAATAAATAGCCAACGCTTCATTGCCAGAAATTTTGGTTAGTTAAATGCGCCCCTCGTTTTTGGGAAAAAAGTATTTAATTACCCGATGAAAATTATAAGTGATAGATGTATAGTTAAAAATTATTATTCATCGTATAATTATCACAGTACTAAAAGGTGCCTAAATTAGTACCATTGTTCTTAAAGGACAATTTGTAGAACAAAAATCGAACCGCTTATTCAATTCCAATTGTGTTTCACCTTTTTGAACCACTTTGAATTGAAATTTGTTTTTCAGATTTTATATAATAGTACAACTCATGAGATAAAAATTATTTATTTGAACAAATTTTTAATTCAAACTAATAATAAAAAAAATCACGTATGAACTAACGTTTGATTTATTGTTTTATTGTCTTAAACTGGTTGGAAATTGATGATGATATTAAATTCAATATAAATTAGTGTTGGTGAGAATTATTTGATTATTGACTTTGTCTTTAATCTATACTATATATAATGCAAGAGCACCTTAGAGTAACTTCTTTGGTGAAGCCTTTTTCATAATTCCAATATTGCCCTTCATATTATGCTATGCCATTTTTTTATAATCCAAGAATACCCTCATAATACAAAAACAAAACCTATCAATTTAAAATTAAAAACACAAGCTTCCTTGATGCTTAAAAATATAAATAATTTAAATAAATAAAAAATCAAAAAAAAATTATTTTATAATTCTAATAAATAGAAGAAAAAAATTATTAAAAATAAGGTAACGTTTATAAATATTTATTGTAATAAAAAATATATTATATAAAATTAAACGATTATATATGCACGCAACGCGTGCAGGTATCACTAGTATAAATAATTGGCCTTCATTTGAGTATAATAATTAAAATTACTAATAATTAGGCATCTTAATAATGGTATATGAAATAAAATTTTGACAAAACAATAATTAATTTAGTTTATCGAGGAAAAAATAAATAACCAAGCAACAAAAACGTGGAGATGTTCGATAAAATAAAATAAGAACGTGGTGATGACCAAAAGACCCACCAAGGGGCCATGGGTGGACGGACGACTATACTGTTGTTTTTTTATCACTATATATTTTGGATCAAGTAAAATCAGTAGTTTTTTTTTAACTAATCTCTAGTAGTTTCTAATAATTTAATAGATTCCTCTAAGGCTGTGTTCTTCCCACTTGATAATGTCTTAATAGTTTAGTTATCACTCATCATCTCATGTTCTTCTCAAATATTAAAAGGCCCGATAAAATCATTCGGCCCGTGATAAATTGGAAAATGGTTGGTTGAAGCATCACACCTTCACCCTATGATGTCTAATCCACCAACCTATAGTAACATGGATGAAAATGCATTTTTACAAATATAGCCTTTTTAGTGCTGAAAACCACCCGCTATTTTGCTTCCCTCTTACAATGCAGCGACCTTGAAGGGAAGGGGACTTGAATGGAGCGACAATGGTCGGTCAATGTAGGGTTTCTCATCTAAGAAACATGCCCTATGTTTTCCTAAATGCACCTAGATTAGAAATCATGTTCTTTGAAACAATCACATTTACGGAAAGTGGCTTCAATTGCAGCAGTGCTCACCACAGTTTGCCACTCATCTCCCACCAAATACAAGTTCTCCGATGTGAAACCCAGAATCAACGATCTTCAAAAATTCCACCAACTTTATTTAAAAGTGGTGCGCTCTATTGGGATTGTGGCCCAACTAATTCATGAGCTCATTAGGGATTTTTAACCTGATATAACTCCCCCCCATCTTTTATGGTTTAAGTGTGATACAACCCTGAATGTGCGCCTCCTTGCTTATCTTCTTTGAACAAGCTCTACGCCTCCCTTTCCAGATTCCTTGCTCTTCGTCTTCCTTGTTTCTGGTGTCTTGGTGTTCTGTCCGATTGCTGTGTGCATCTTGTTCATGCTCCTTATCCAGTGGGTGTATGAGGTGGAGCTGTTGGTTCAATTGGGAGTTTTGTCCGAGGCGTGGGTTAGTGTTACTTGCATGTTTGCTTTGTGCTACGGCAGTTTGAGCGGGGTTTTCTCGTCGTCCGGTTGCTTTGTGCTCCAGTGGTTCGGCGGCGACTTTGAGTGGGGTCTTCTCCTTCCGGTCTTTACCGTTGTTTCCGGTGACGTATCTTTTTGGAGATTACTGTTATATTTGCATACTTGTGAATTTTGTGTTGGTCTTTATTTTGCAGGTACACATGGCGATGCCAAGGCGGATAGAAACCTTACAGTGGTATCAGAGCGGCTATACACGCCTGGTGGGTGGACGGCGGCGATCGGATTGCGGCTGTTTAGCGGTTCATATTATGCCCCGTTCAACTTTTCGGTGGAAAAACCTCAGAGCGTTGGCCTCTGGGTTGAAAGTGATTGGCTTGAATCCTAAAACTTTTACTGCTTTGTTGACCGTCGAGGTCATAGGTTCTGATGCTTGCTGTAGAAAACTAGGATTCTGTGTTTTCTATGATATTCAGTGTGGCTCACTGATATTTAAAATTTATCTAAAACTTTCAGTTTTTCATTATCTGTGCCTCTTTTGTGTGGCCATGCTTCTGTTGCTTACTTTGTGTAATTTGTTAGCCTGTGATTTAGCGTGCCTTATTTTGCCTGTGTGCTATGACTTCTATTTCTTGCTATAATATGGAACATTTTAATGAAAAATCGATTTATTTTTTAATTTGGCAACAGAAAATTAAAGGAACTTTAATTCAATAGAGAGTGTTTAAAGCTATAATTTGTAATTATGATGATGATATAAACCCTGCTAAGAAAGCTGAAGATGGTGAATTTGCTTACTTCTCTATAATCTTGAATCTATCTAACTCTGTGTTTAGAAAATTTGGTAAACTTACTTCTGCTAAACTTCTTTGGGAAAAATTAGAAGAGTTGTATACGGAAACCTCTTTGCCTAGTAAATTGCTTTTACTTGAAATTTTTTTCAGATTGAATCTTGACTTGAACAAATATGTTGATGAAAATCTTGATGTGTTTACCAAGTTGATTCAAGATATTAAGTTAATCGGAGATAGGAACATTGATGATTATACCCCTATTGTGCTTTCAATGTTATTCCTGAGACATGTAGTGATGTCAAATCTACTATTAAGTATGGTAGAGATTTCATTATGCTTGACCCTATGATTAATGGTCTTAAATGTAAAGAATTAGATTTAAAAGTGAACAAATGTAGTAAGCAAAATTCAAGTGAAGTTATACATGTTAGAGGTAGGTCTCAACATATGTATAACAATAATCATAAATCTGATAATAACCAAAATCAGAATAATTGTAAGAACAAGGGAAAAGCAAGACTAGGTCTAAGTCTAGGCCTAAAAACAGAAGGTGCTTTAACTGTGGTGATCCTAATCACTTTATTAAATAATGTCCTAAAAAGAAAAACCAGAAACAAAATGGCAGCAACCAATCTTATGAACAAGTGAATCATGCTTCTTCATCTGGTGAAAACTCAGGTGACTGATTTATGTGATTCTGTGAATTCTGTGCATTCGTCTACTGTGTGTGAAAATGAATGGCTAATTGATTCTGGTTACTCTTATCACATGTCACCACTAAGAATTTTTTTTTCTAATTATAAAGAAGTTGGACATGGTTATGTTTCTATGGCTAATGAGAAACTTTGTATTGCTGGCATTGGTGATGTTTACTTGAAATTTGATTCCGATTATTCTATGACTCTAAAATATGTAAGACATGTTCCTGCTTTGTGCAATAACTTGATGTCATGTGCTGTTTTAGAATCTGGTGGTCTTGAGGGTAAATGAGGAAGTGGAATAATGAAAATTTTAAAGGGTTCTTTGGTAGTTATCAAAGCTGAAAAGAAAAGAAATCTTTATGTTTGCAAAACTGAATTTGTGTATGATAAAATGTCTGTGAATTCTGTGACTGATGACTTGACTGATCTGTGGCATAGAAGATTATGTCATATGAGTGCTAAAGATCTAGAGATTTTGCATTAAAATAGATGTTTTGGTAAAGACAAGTTGTCTTGCATGCCTTTCTGTAATTCTTTTGATTATGGCAAACAACAAAGAGTGAAATTCCCGATTTCCCCTTCCCCTAATGTGACTAATAGTTATGTGATTCTTGAGTACTTGCATGCTGATGTGTGGGGACCTTCTAGTGTTCATACACAATGTGGTAATAGATACTTCTGATCTGTGATTTGATGACTTTTCCAGAAAAGTGTGGGTTTTTCTAATGAAAAATAAATCAGATGCTTTTGAAAATTTTAAAAATTGGAAGACTTTAATTGAGAACCAAACTGATAAAAAGAGTAAGAAACTTAGGACTAATAATGCCTTGGAGTTCTGTAATTCTTTGTTTGACAATTTGTGCAATAAATCTGGGATTCAAAGGGGCACAAGACTGTGACCTATACCCCTCAGCAAAATGGTATGGCTGAGAGAATGAATATGACTCTCCTTGAGAAAGTTAGAAGATGCTTGCATCTTCTGGCTTCTCAAAGAGATTTTGGGGTGAAGCTGTTGTGACAATTACTTACTTGATCACTAGATCTCCTTCTGTGCCTTAAAATGGTTTGTGTCCTGAGTCTTTTTTTTGTTGGTAAAGAACTTGATTTTTCTAATCTTAAAGTGTTTGGTTGCTCTGATTTTGTGCATAAGAATGATGATAAACTTGAACCTTGTCTTACCAGGCTATCCCGAGCGAGTTAAAGGATATAGACAATGGCTAAGAAGTGAACCTGGTTTTAAAAGCGTTAAAAGTAGGGATGTAATTTTCAATGAGTCTGAAATGCCTTGATTGCTTCCTTCTGTGCCTGTTGATGAGTCTGAGTCTAGTGCTACTCCTAGCAAGGTTGAGAGTTTGCTTGTTGTGCATCATGTTAATGATAACAATGTGCAATTTGCTGAAAATCATGTGAACTTGCCTGTTAATGAACTGAGATTCATAAAATGCCTGAAAATCATGATATTGTTGTTGAACATGACCCTGTTGTGCATGATGAATTTGTTGCTGATGAACAAGAAGATTTGCATGATTATCAGTTAACTAAAGATTGGGAGAAGCATAAGACAACCTGCTAAGCTAAGTGGCTTTCATCGTGCTTCTTATGTGTTCAATGTGTTTGAATCAATTGATAACCGTGAACCTAAAACCTACAATGAAGCTTTGAAATCTAAAAATACTAATGACTGACTGTGTGCTATGAAAGAAGAAATGCATTATTTGATTGTGAATCATACTTGGATTCTTGTCCCTAAACCTGTTAATTGCTCAGTTGTTGATTGCAAATGGTTGTTTAAGGTTAACAATGAAATTATTCTGTTAGGTTCAAAGCTAAAATTGTAGCTAAAAGTTTACTCAAAAAAAAGGTGTAGACTTCACTGGATTTTTTGCTCATGTTGTTAAATTCACTACTGTGAGAATTATGCTTTCTCTTGTTGCTAACTTTGATTGGGAGCTTATACAAACGGCTGTAAAAACTGACTTTTTGCATGGTGACCTTGATGAAAAGATTTATATGAAGCAACCTGGAGGTTTTATTGATTCTAAAAACCCTGAAAATGTGTGTTTGCTCAAGAGATCTTTGTATGATCTAAAACAATTCCCTAGGCGATGGAATAAAAAGTTTGATTTAACATTTAAAAGAAGCTCTTATGCTCATTGCTTATATTATAGTATAAAGTATCTTTGTCTATATTCCTGTTGATTTATGTGGATGCCATTTTAATTGTTAGTCCCTGTTTGAAATCAATTGAGCATGTTAAGAAATGTCTAAGTGAAAAATTTGACAGGAAATTATTAGGAGATGCTGGAAGAATTTAGGCATGGATATTGTGAGAGATAGGAAGATGTTGACTATCTACTTGAACCAAACTTCTTATGTTGAAAAGATTTTGAAGAAATTTTCTATTTTTGATGCTAAGCCTGTTAATATGCCATTAGCTGCTCATTTTGTGTTGAGTAAAGATCAATGCCCTAAATCTGATTTTGACTTTGAGTCTATGAAGAATGTGTCTTATTCAAATGCAATAGGATCTGTTATATATTTGATGTTTAGTACTAAGCATGATATAGCTTATGTTGTTAATTGCTTAAGTAAGTATTGTCTAACCCTCACATGATGCATTGGAATGCTATTAAATGGCTGCTAAGATACTTGAAACACTTTGTGCATTATGGCTTGAGTTTTTCTAAGTGTTCTGAAGGTGTTAAACTAAAAGGTTATGTGGATTCTAACTGTGCTAATGATAGGGATAATAGAAAATCTACTACATCTTATGTATTGACTTTGTGTGGTGCTTGCATTAGTTGGAAATCTCAGTTACAACATATAGTTGTTTTGTCTACAACTGAATCTGAATATGTTGTAGTAATTGATGCTTTAAAAGAAACTATTTGGTTAAAATGATTGATTTCTGAAATTGGCTTGCTTGAAGGTGATGTAGTTGGGTTTTATGATTCACAATCTGGAATACAGTTGTGTAAGAATCCAGTCTTTCATAATAGAACTAAACATATTAATGTTAGGTTTCATTACATTAGAGATGTTGTTGCCAAATGTTTAGTTTTTATTGAAAAGATTCCTTCTGAGTTTAATCCTGTTGATATAGGTATTAAGTGTTTGTCCCTTAGTAAGTTTCAATCATGTTTACAAATTTTAAAATTTGATACTGGTGATTGATGCATGGTTAGTTCCTTGGCTAGTGTTTTATAACCTGCTTTGTGCTCGTTTCAAAATTGTTACCCTAGTTACTTTCAACTTTAACTTGCTATTGTGTTATTATTGTTTTTTTCTTGTCTTTACTTTGTGTTTTGCCAGGAACGTGGTCCGCACAATTGCTTTATGTAACGTGGGGGCCATAAGACGATGATGTTATCTGCTTGTATGTTTTCCCTACATCTGAAGAGAAATCGGTATTGGGCCAAGATAAAGATTTGTTGGGATTGTGGCCTAGTATTTGTGGCCCAACTAATTCATGAGCCCATTAGGGATTTTAACCCTGATGTAATCCCCCCCCATCTTTTATGATTTAAGTGTGATTCAACCCTGAACATGCGCCTCCTTGCTTCTCTTCTTTGAACAAGCTCTGCGCCTCCTTCTCCAGAAAAAAACACTCTCGCTCGTTTTTTCTCCCTTACTCTTCGTCTTCCTTGTTTCTGGTGTCTTGGTGTTCTGTCCGATTGCTGTGTGCATCTTGGTCGTGCTCCTTGTCCAGTGGGTATGTGAGGCAGAGCTGTTGGTTCGATTGGGAGTTCTGTCCGAGCCGTGGGTTAGTGTTCCTTGACTGTGTGCTTTGTGCTACAGCAGTTTGAGCGGGGGGATTTTCTAGTCGTCCGGCTGCTTTGTGCTCCGGTGGTTCGGCGGTGTCTTCGAGTGGGGTCTTCTCCTTTCGGTCTTTATCGTGGTTTCCGGTGATGTAGATTGAGGTGAATAGCAGACCTGAGCCGACCCTATATCCTTTTGGAAATTACTGTTATATTTGCATACTTGTGTATTTTGTATTGGTCTTTATTTTGCATGTGCAAATGGAGATGACAAGGCGAATAGACACCTAACATGCCCTTTCCCACTTATCCACATTTACGACCGTCCCTATCAACAGGAATGGCAGACTTCACACTCACGTCTCACCAAATGTTGCTTCATCTTCTTCTGGTAAATAATTGTATTTTTTTGTGTTAATCATGAGATTCTGTTGAATATTTTGTTGAGATATTAATTTTATGTCATAATTTAACTAAAGAAAAATGTGTTTTTTTTATGTTGTTAACTTGTTTGGAATGCATACTTTGCTTTTCGAAGTTCTGACATTTCCCTTTTCCCTCCAAGAATTTATCCAAGTTGGTCTATTGTGGATTAGTGACTCAAAAAATCTTCTTTGATTGGTAGTGTATGAGTTAACCTTTGATGGGACTGTTATTCCGATGAAAACTGTAATGTTTTTCTAAAATCATTAATTTCATTCCCCTCACTGATTAAACTCGATCCTCTACTCATGTCATAATAAGTTTATGTGATGAGGAGTTGGTGTCTTTCGTCATGGTTTGAATGTTAAATATGGTTTAATTGACGTTTTCAAAAGCTAGTCAATAAAAAAGTTGGGAAGAATAAGATACCCGCTCATGGTTTGATAACATAGATATGTCAATCTCAAGTGGTAAATTAAGATCAGTAATGACTGTTGAAGTAGAGTAACTTGAGGTGAAGTTGTGAACCACTACGTGTTAGTCGAGGAATCTTGACTCGATGTTCAAACTTGCTAAGAAGAGAAGCATAGTAGATTAATATTCTTGCATTGAATGGAGCTTAATGAAAATTTTAGTATCAAACATTCAAACGTAATAGATTACTTATGCATTTCTACGAATGGATCATGCATATTGATGTCTTGACTTCATAGGTGGATCACAATATATAGAAGAATCTGGGACCAATGTGAAATTTCAATCATCACTCGGCCTTCATGGTTGCTCCTCTTCATTGTCCTTTCTAGGAGCTGGTTAGTTCCTTTGCCACCTGTTTCAAAATTTTATACATTGTTGCAGAAACTGTTCGAAATAAATATTATTTAAAGCTTCTTCAGATTTTCTGGTCCGGTTGCTACTGTCTTGACACGAATTATGTTGCTGTTGTTTTGTTTAAAGGTTCTTCAGATTTCCTGGTTTGGTTGCTGCTTGAAGTTTAATTGGCATGATAAGATTTACATGTTTGGTGCAGCTTTGGTGCTTCTTAGTTATTAATGCTTATTGTAATTTGTTGTAGTTGTAATAGGTGGTCGTTGGACTTTGTTTTATGTTGATTACCTCATGTATCATTTTCTATGAATTGTTGAAGTTAAACATGCGATTTGTACTTGGGAATATGGCGTAGATTTGCCTTCATTTTTTTTTCTACACATACTTTCAACAAATTGAAAATTAATTCACAAAATGGTTACATAATTATCCAAGATCTACTTGACAAAAATTAAAATTTATATTTACGTTTGAAATATATGAAATGATAACAAAGAGACAAAGGTGTTTGAATTACTGAATATAATTAATTCAGTGTTATTTTAGGTATTTTATATAATTCGTAAATATAATCTCTACCCAATCACTTACACGGAACAAAGTATATATTATATATACTTTTTAATCATACAAACCTAACATCGGATACATCATCACACTAAATTATTTATCTTTATTTATCATTTACTTATCACCCTTATTATTCATCTTTCATTTATACTATCCATGAACCAAGCGCACCCTAAGTCTTCTCCGTTGTGCTAGGAGGTGCGATTGCTTTGGTATCTTCGTCAACCACTTTCTTTAGAGGACAATCCTCTTTTTGATGCCCATCTATCTAATATATTCTGAATGGCTCCAATTGGACTTTATGGAATCTTACCCAAACATATGTGGTTGAAATGTCATCTTTCGATGGACCTAAACTAGGTCTCCACTTACTCACAATCAGATAATTCCCTAGTATAACTCACGCGGTCCCTTTTGAAGGACATTATATAGTCTTACCTGCAATACAATTTGGTCATATACTAATCATTGCCCAGAAGGAATATCAAAATTGACATTTGCATAATAAATTATATTGACACAAGAGAATCAAACCTACAGAATTTGGCTCGTATCGTAGTCTCAAATCTTTGCTTGAATTTTTTACAATTTTAGTTATTAAACTAAATTTGAATTTCTAAATAAAATCATGATTAATATGATTACAGTACTTAATGTAGAATTCGATATCAATCTCTATAAGATCGACACTGACTAAAACTTGATATTATATACACTTAGGGTGCGCTTGGTTGCTGTGATAGTATAAGTGCTTGATAGATTAAAAAGTGGATAATGGGTTGATAAATAAATTAATGGATAAACTATATTATGTTTGGTTCGTATGATTAGTAAATTATGATAAGTAATATTGTGTTTGGTGTAGTTGATAATATGTGGTAAAGATTAATTTTATTTGTAAAATGACAAAACTACCCTTGAATAGGTTTGCACTATTTTTATTAATTTATTTTAATTAAATTTTAGTTAATCAAATTAAATTTAATTATATAATTTAATTATTAATAAAATATTATAATGAATTAAATAGTATGTATAAAATATTGAAAATAGTATAATAAATAGTATAAAATTAATTTGAACTTTTAAATTAATCTCAAATTATAATGAATACATGTTAATCAAATTAAATTTATTTCGAACCAATTCAATCTGAAAATATACCCGAGCATCATCCAAATATGAAAAATATAAAAACATGTTATAACATTTTCTAAACAAATCTCACTGCAACATTAACATTGCAAAAATCGGTGATTGGTGATTATGAGTACATTGGATAATACTCATTAGATTACTACGAAATGATCAATTAATTAGTCTCTGTAAAATGGTATGACTTTGTCGTCCAAGGTTTTACTATCTAATTGATCGTAATTAACAAAACAAATTATGAACATAGTAAATACTACTAAGAACATCGGAAAGCATCACACTGTGTACAAAATAATAAAGTCCAAATACTTTTTCATATCATATAATTTACACATCCATAGTTACAGACACCTATTTCAGTAGGTAAGTCAAAACATTTCTAAAAAACATTGCAGATTTTTCAAGATCGGGCAACTAAAGCAGTAGCATTCGAAAGTTGTGAAAAAGTGAATAAACTAAAACCTTACATCATATTCAGATCTTGGTGGAGTTGACAGTGATACTGTGCGACTTCAACCTTTGCACATTACATAACTCTGTTACTTTATTATAGTTCTCTTCCCACCACCGTTGAGCTTGCAAATTGTTAAAGATCTCTCGTCTGGACAAATCATCATGGAGAAGAAATATATTATGGTCACCCCTTGAAATGGAATTTGAATATCGTATTGTGTTTGCTGATAGTATAGATTTATACTTATTCATAAAATGACAAAAATAAGCTTGAACATGTTTTCACTTATTTTTATTATTTTAAGACATCTATTTTTAACTAACAACATTGTTATCAATGAAGCACAAGAGATTTATTTTTAACAAATATTCTATTTATTTATGACAATTCTTATATTATATCAAGTATTTATTTATAAATTTATTAATATATTTACATTTTAAATAAATGTAATTGAAAGTATTTGGCTATAATTAGGACAATCGGAATACAGATTATCTTCACTAAATCCAGAAATGTTTTACAACCATTGCTTCAACTTTAATACTTGACATCTATTTCTCCATAGCATTTGCTTTACCAACTTCTCAGTCATAATACCCAACCGTCCAAATTCATCATTTAAATTTTAAATCAATTTTAAGGCAAAATATATTACTCAATGAAAATTTCACTTAATTAAAATATTAAGTCTCGATCATAATTACTCTACATTTTAATAATATCCCAAAGAATATAGAAGCGAGAAGCTGGAAGTGAAAAAGGATTTGAAGAAGTAGGATTTATTCTGTCAAACAGGGACAACATGGTAATTTTATTAGTTTATCAATGTTACTGTTAAAAATCAGATCCACAATCACATAGTAAATAAGGGATTTGTTTTCACATGTATACAGTGATTTTATTGTCTTTTCCCGGGCCTTGGAGATTAGCTAAGATTCCCAAAAACTGAACCAAACATGGGTTTATTTCACACCCAACAACATACACTAGTAAAATTCATTGCTATTATAGTAACTGTTATGGTATAACCCATCCTACCATTTTTTTGTAATCTTAGCATATTTGATATGTAGATTTCATTTTATGAACTCATTAGTAATTTCAGCTTCTCTAATCAATTTTTCACCTTTTTCACAACTAACTCATATGCATAGGTTTTCAATTTATTTATTCATCATATCAGGTATAGAAAATCATCACTAACCTTTTTTCACAACTGACTCGTGAATTTGGAAAAAAAAATTATATACATTGACAAAATAAAATATTCATATATTATATTATGCCTACATGTGTGTCCTAATACTGTTATATATAGAATTTAAGGGGAAGAAATGCCATTTTATAATATCTTATCTTTTTTTTTCTGATACTATATTCTCGTTTGCCTCACTCTCCCTATTGTCAATAAACTACACAGTATACATGCATAAGCAGTATTAACACTTCCAGATTTTTATTATGGTGTAGGGAAAGGAACATGAGCAGGAAAACTACAGTAATTGCCCAAACAAAGATCCCTACACAAGATTTTGCAATATGGAGACATCTGGTAATTGTAGCTAAGCCACTCATGTTCTCCCTTTTTTGGGAATGAAGCAGTGTCATCTTGAAGAACAAGTGTACGAATTGAATCCCATGGCTCGCTTCGTCCCAGTGACAGATTTTCTCTCATTGAGTTCCATAGTCTCTTCATCCCCATGGCTCCGTTCCTCATCCTCCTCATGGCCATTCGAGTCTTCATCTGAAAATGAAATAAGGAGTCAGAAGGTAAATTGAAAAATGTTTTTCTCATTCAATAGATTATTTTCATGTAGGAAGTTTGGTTATAAGGGAAAAGTGGTCTTGCGTGAGGCACTGGCTAGCGAAAATTCTGTGAGGCGTTTGACACAATCTTTGAGTGCTTGGAGCTCAGCTTGTTTCTGGTGGAGTTTAGAATGCGCTTGATGCAGCTCAGCCTCGTATTCCTTAATCTGGCTTCCCTGGCTCTCAATGACCAGATGGCACAATTTTTTATCTAGTTCAACTGGCGATACTCCATGATGTTGGAACGAGTTTGATTCATAGCAATCTTCTTGATGAACTTCATTGGATAAAACTTCATCCTATAAGAAAAGGCTCACAGTGAAGTGTTAAAAACCTCTTGCATAAGGAGACAGATGATTCAGATAATTTGAAAATGATTCACGTTAAAGTTTCTAAAATCATCGGACAGTATTAATATTTCTAACCCATTCGTAAGAATTCCAGAAGACTCCCTAAACAGAGAGAATTATTGAGATTCATTGGTTAACCACAAACTTAATACGAAAAAGGGATACCAGCAGGCAGCAAGTGATACAACAATTATAAAAAACTCACCTCAAAAATATTGGTTCTTGCTTCAGTATCGGAACCTTCTATTGCAAACCACGGAAGCTTCTGTAATTCGGACTCAAGCTCTGCTCCGAGCTGATCCATTTCGAGCACCTCAACCTGCTGATCTTCCGTAAGGACGCTACTTGCATATTCACCTTCCTCGGTCCAAGAGGGACAACACGATTTGATGCTATCTTTACTCCTGGTGCCTGGCTTAGTGAATGAAGGGGCATTGTAAATTCTTTGGATATGCTTATTATTTCTCTCAAATTCTATACCATTATGTGAGCTCCCTCTTCTTGAAATCTCAGCTTTTAGTTCTTGGACAGTTTTAGCAGTTTCATGCATTGCACAGTTCAACTTACTGATTTCCGCTTTTCCAGTAGACATCATATACATGATTCCAACACCAACACCCAACCCAAAGGAATTATCTGAAAACAAAGTCAAACTTTTAATTATTCAAGTATTCATGGATGCACACATAGACCACAATCTGGGAACTAGACACGGGAATAATAAATTTTATCGTGAATTCAAGAAGTGTGGAATTCTTTTACTTGGAACTCACAGATCCAGATGTATTACCTAAGATGATTTTTTTTCCAAAGCTAACAAGCATTTTTATTAGAATGGAGTAATAAGAATTCATGCTAACCAAAGCTAGATGATTTCCGGTCAGTCAATTAGACACAATGGTTCATTCAAACAAAACTATTTTCTGATTATTGAAGAAACATGATCACCACAGTGAAATGGGAAGAGATATATTAATCTGTTACACGGTTTTTGTGGAAATTCATAAGCTAAACTTAAAAATGCAATTCTCCGTGGTTAGAAAAACTACACATGGCATATGGTATACACTTTTGAGGCCGTAGAACAAAAATCCAAGAGGTACAGATTTCTGTGCCAAAGATTTTTTCATCAATTTTCCTAGAGCACTAACATGAAATTTATTAAATAAATATGATGCTCAAGGGTGCCAATAACACAAAACATTATCAAAAGCTATGTCACTAATGGAATCTATATGGTTCAGGCAATCAGAGTGATAATTGTCGATTTGGACAACGTTTTCTTCGAGTATATTGTGGATATAGCTGGTCCTATGTCAAATTTGAATGGTTTAAAGTAATTCACTTGTTCAAGCATTCTGGGAATTATTCGGAAGGACTGAATATCATCCCTCCGTACAAGTTACAAATGAACTTGTTGAAGTCGTAATTTTAAAACTTTCTATTATAAGATGCTGTTCCATTTTCAACCAATGTTCTTATATTTTACTGCTAGAATCATCACAACTGAATTAGAAAAGTTTCATAACATTGCATTTAATTTAGTTTTATTCTACAACCTAAAGATCACATTTTGAACCTCCTTATTACAGTCTGATAAATATTTAACATAGTGGACACACCCTCTCCACCAATTCAGCTGTGGGGATTTCGGAAGTGTTGCCACTACACTTTATGAGCAAGCTCTTACAAAATTCATAACATATTCATGTTATTACTCCTCAAACAAGTAACTTAAGTAACAGAATAATTCCTTACCAAAATACACAAAATGAAATGATTGGCAATAATTAAGAACCGAACCTTTAGAAACACAGGATTCACACCTCCCAGCAGCATGTTTTCCAGTTCTCCTCTTCTTTAAGCAAACAGAGATTCTTTTTCCACTCCCAATTACTCTCTGCTTTCCTAACCCTTTTTCACCACCTTCAACAAGCCAACATGTTTTCCCTTTTTTCCCACCACCATTTTTCTCAAGCCCTTTAACCCCACTTCCCTTTTTCTTCCTCAAGTCCTTAGCCCCTGTCTCAGTACTTGAGAACCTAAAGATTCTACCATCATTATTATTTGCTTCTCTAGTATTGTTTTCTCGAAAGGCTTCATCACAAGTAAATATTGGATCCTGGTAGTGAATATGTACGTTTTGATTACATTCTTGGAAATTTTGGCTGAAATCAGAAAGGGGGCTTCCAGTTTCGGTAGGGTTTATGAGTTTCTTGGCTAGGATCCCAGATCCTGCCGCTGCGGCTGCTGCTAATAGAACTTGCCACATCCTGGGGTCTGAATGCTAAAAATGCAGGTGAGAATACAAAATAACAAGGATTGGGATTTTAAGTGTGAAAAATAAGAAGCTCAAAAGTCTGCATTCATGGAGAAAAAAAGGGAGAGCTTTCAGAGTTTCATTGTTGACATTTACTCTCTTTGAACAGGTAGCCAAGTGTTGGGTCCATATCGGGCATTGGTGTGTTGAGTTGAGCGTGAGTAGTCACGTGCTTCCCGCTTTGGATATATTTTTTAAACTGGAGTATTTTGGTAAAAACATTGTTTAATTTCATTTATCCAAATAATAAGCCCGAAAATTTCATTAATCCATCACCCCGTCTTTAGTAGCTGTGATTAAAGAACCGTCGGTTGTACAATTTAGAATCGTTGGTTCGATGGTTCAAAAAATCTCGACCCTTCACATAAACCTTCTTTGATGGTTCCGATTACAATTTATGAACCGCCGATTAAAGTTACAGTTAACCAACGGTTATACGGTTTGACTATTATTTTTGTTTAAAAAAATAAAAATATTACTAAAATTTGAAAAAAATAAAAAATTATTTGAATGTGTTTTCCTTCATGAATTAATCATAAAATAATGTGAAATAAATTTAAGCTCAAATAATCAAAATGTATAAGATATATAAATTAATATATATAAATTATAACACTCTGTTTAGATCAACACGACTCTTATAGCTTAGTGGTTGAAGGTCATGTGTTCAAATCTATATAATAACATATGTTTTAAATTAAAAATGTAAAAAAAATTTAAAATAAACCTGTGACAATTAATTGACTCGCCTATAGACGAGCCGGTTATAGGTCTGACCAGGTTAACCAACCCGTTGATCACAGGCTGATTCAGGGTCATTTATGAACCTTTGGTCGAGTCTAGATGTGATGCTACCTTAAATTGTTTTATTCTTGTGAGAAAAAAAAAATATACAATAGAGTTCAAGTTCTTGATTAGGAAAGAGAGCTCACCTCAGTAGTCAGCAGAGGCTTTTCAGAGAATCAGATAGTGTGATACCCTGAATTTGATTAACGTTAATTATGTATAATTTGTACATTAATGTGAATTAATGAGAATAAAATATAATTAATGAGAATCAAAATTGACATTGTAAATATTGGATCAGAACATAATATATACTTTGGAAATAATCGAATAAACTCATATGATAATTTTTTAATAATAAGTTATGAAATATTTGACATTTTAAAATTAAAATTTATTTGATTTGATCGAAAGTGTTGCACATATCTGTCTCTCATTAAATTTTCTCATAGCAATTTTAGAAGTGAGAAAAACTAGAGATACTTAGCAAATAAGACTCGAGAGAATGACACACCTATCTCTTTTTAACGAATTCTTCTAAGTTACCCCACGGTTAGTGTTTCATAGGGGTAAATACATGATCCAAAATGATCAAACATATATCCCAATATCGGGTAAAAAATCTTACCATGGATTTACCGATACTAACATAGAAGTGACTTTCTTTATCCTTTATTGTATAATATATTTATTTATTATCTATATATATTGTGTCCTTTATGCTTTATCCTTATCATTTGTTTTGAGAAACGGGAACAGAGCTGACGAGAGGGAATGACGAGATGGAAGGACTTTATTTCTTCGATTTTATTCACAATCGAACCCAAATGGCACTACTATTTGGTGGTGACAATTTCTTAAATCAGGTGAGTGTTTGTCCCTTTTGGATTTTAGTTTACGGGAAAAAAATGTGTAGGATGAGGAGCAGGAAAATTTATTTATCAAATTCAGAAAGTTTTTCTTTCATCATCTTCTATTCATTATGTTTTGTCATGAGAAATAAATTAATTATGTACAATATGTGTTGAATTGCTTTAAATCGAAAATATGTTCACCAATGAGACTATATTTCAAAATTCCTAACCTGCATCGTTTCATATATGTAGTTTAATGACTAGAAAATAAGAAATATATATACATATAGTTGGATTAACTAATGATTATGATATGCTAATACTAGATGGAAGTACATGGGCAGAGACAAATTATGTTAAGAGTAGTCTTGCCTTAAGTATAATAAATAATTTTAGTTATGATTTATGTTTAAGGTGTTTTGCTAAATTAGATAATTTAGTTTTTTTTTTAAATGACATCTGGCCTTAAAAATTGACTACTGTATTTGCATGATTGTAGTTATTGGGATGAGATTTAATGAATCTCTTAGTTTTTATATTAAAAATAGTGCTAATTGGAGTGGTTTGATACCTCCTATATTAGTTTTAAGTGGTAATCCATTTGGATTGTGTAGATTAGTATTCTATATCGCTTGATCGAACGATAAGAAGTTTGAATTAGAAGAAATAAGGTATGTTGCGATTGGGTAACATACGACAGATATCAAAATTATTTGATATATGTAATGATGAACTATGTGAATTGCGTGGCTACGTGATTTTATTTAAATTATGTGTCATTCATTGGATTCATGATTTGGAACGTCGGTATATGAAAATAAATGTTTTGTAACACACACACCATGTTTTCTACATACATTGATACATGACATACATGTTGAGGTACGATTCATTTGTACCTATTATTTATTGGATTCTGTCGATTATTGGAGATTTTTACCGTGATACTGTGTTGGCATTACATTATCCGATAGGCATAGGGAATCATTGTCCCCTTTGGTTGATATATGATTTGTTGAGATGGGGATTGGTGGCACCATGTCATCCATATGGATATCCCAATATGATTATGTTGTCAGGACCTGTGATTGGTGGTGCTTTGCCGACGTCATCCCTTGGATATTCATATCCTATAGGCTTGACAGGCTCTAGCTATTCTAATCTGTTTGGACTTTCGTTTATTGACTTAGATATACCCAGTAGATAGGGGTGCTTAACGGGCCGGGTCAATTCGGACCCGGCCCAAGATCGGACCGATTAGTCCGGTCCGAAATCGGAACCGGACTAACCGGATCCGACCCGGTTTGATACCGGATCGGTTCTACAGTTCCGGATCCGGTTCTGGCTTGAACCGGAATCGGATCCGTTTATAAATTTTTTTCCCTGATAAAATCCTTCGTTTTTTACTTTAAAAAAAAAAAAAAACCGGTTCCGGGTTGGAAACGGTCCAACCCGGAACCGGTTGGATCGAAACCGGATCCAATCCGGTTCCTTAACGAATCGGACCGGTTTCGGGATTATCGAATCCAGAACTGGCCGATTTCGGACTGGACCTATCCGTTAAGCACCCCTGCCAGTAGATGAGTGTACGATATGATATCGACATGATATGCAGTGCATTACATTTCATATTCCATGTTATAGATACATGTATTTCTTTTGATCATTTCATGTTGAGCTTTTACTCACCCCAAGGGGGCTGTTGTGTTTGTGTGTGGACAATGACCAGGGGCGAATCTAGGTATCTTGTTGAGAGGGGGCAAAAGTTAATAACATAAAGGCTAAGCAAAAAATGTCATGATAAATATTCGAATTTAAAGACTGTAGGTAAAAATAAAAGATAGATAATTACAAAACAATTATAATTGTTCTCGACGAGAGCTCATAGTTTGATATCGTTGCATAATAGCTTCATTGTCGATCCCATCAAAAACTTCTTTTTCAATATATGTAACCAAGCAAGCATTAAGCCATTCATCTCCCATTCTGCTACGTAATCGATTTTTTACAATATTCATCGCAGAAAATGCTCTCTCTACGCTTGCAGTAGCAACAGGCAAGGTTAATGCCAAAGTAACAAGCATATAAACTAATGGGTAGATCGTGTGTCTTCTTGTTTCCACCATTTTCTTAGCAAGATCTGCAATTCCATTCATTGCTGAAAATTCACTGCTAGTACGCAAATCAATTATATAAGTCTCGAGTTGATTATCAAGTAACAAGAGATCATATGCAGAAAACTCCTTGGGATATAATCGAGCAAAACTAATGAGCTTTTCCTTGTTGAAAGCAGAGAATGAATCCCTAGGATTAAGACATCCCACGCAAAGAAGTAATTCAGTATTTGCCTCAGAAAATCGATTATTTAGCTCCATAAGTTGTTTATCCAAAACGGCACAAAACAACTCAATACGAAAATAAACCAAATTGGTCTTTTCTTGAGTTCTCCGTCTTGGACGCCCAGGAGCTACAAACTTTTCATCCATATCGGGAACTACAATTTCATGAGTAGAACAAAAAAATGAGACTTCATTAAATAGAGAATCCCATCCACTGTCTCTTAAAGATTGCAATCTATGCTTTGAGATATGCACTAATCTCATAGCATTCTCTATCTCCTGCTCATTTCTTTGCAATGCCAATGACAACTCATTAGTAATACCCAAAATATCCTTCATTAAATGCATAGTAAAAACAAGCTCAAATGATTGCAATGCTCCTAACAACATGCGCGCTTCAACTTTTTGCTCCATGCCTACCCCATCATCCAAAATAATTTCCAGTACTTCAATTACAGATGAGAACATCACAGTGAGCCTAACTAAACTAGCATAATGTGAGCCCCACCGAGTATCACCAGGTCGTTGCATGTTGATTTCTTGATTCAACCCACGCCCACTAACAATTTCTCCTTTCCTTAGTGCTTCCATAACTTTATCATGATGTTTGGCTTTAAGAATATATTGCCTCTTACAAGATGCTCCAACGACATTCATGACTTTTGATGTGATTTCAAAAAGATATTGAACTTGAAAATGGTACTTTGCAACTGCTACTAAACCCAATTGGAGTTGATGAGCAAAACAATGAACATAAAATGCATAAGGATTTTCTTGTAAAATAAGAGTTTTCAAACCTCTAAGTTCACCTTGCATATTGCTTGCTCCATCATAGCCTTGGCCACACAACCTTGATATACTTAGACCATGACAAGAAAATAACCTCTCAATAGAAGCTTTAAGTAAGCTGCAGTTGTACTACAAACGTGCTCAATACCAAGAAAACATTCAATTATCTTCCCCTCTTTATTCACGTATCTTAAAACAACTGTCATTTGCTCTTTCACGGATGCATCACGAGACTCATCTACCAAGATAGCAAAATATGCATCACCTATATCTTTGATAATGGCACAAGTAGTTTCAGCAGCAGCAGTAACACAAATATCCTTCTGAATATTAGATGAAATCAACTGTAAATTTTTTGGAGCATTTTGAAATGAAGCATTTTGTATATGCTCATTGTGATCAGCAAGCCAATGAAAAAGTTCTAGATAGTTGCCTCTATTACTTGATAAATCAGATTCATCATGACCCCGAAATGCTAATCCTTGTCTCAATAGAAAACGAACACAATCAATAGCTGCATTCAACCGAATTCGATACTCGGTTCTGTCTTTATCTTTTTTTCCAGAGAATAAAGCATAAACACTCCCTGTAAGATTCTGATCCATTAGGTCTTGGCATTTCTTTTTTCCTTGGTTATGAAGACTGTCAGGCTTTCCAATATGATGATCAAACTTCTCTTTCTTTCTCCAGTTTCTAAATCCTTCTCCAACAAATGTATCAGCTCCACCTTGGTTACTGGGAGTCCTAAAAAGATAACAATAAAGACAATATGCACTATCTTTGGCTATGCTATACTCCAACCAATCTGGATATTGTGTAAACCAATCAGCAACGAACCTTCTTCGTGTGTTTGCCATTTCTGTTTGTGGAAAGTCATGCACAATAGGCTGACAGGGTCCTTTTAACAAATATGTCCTTCGTACTCGATCCCTATGATTAGCATCATAATTTCATATCGGTGGTCGTTGTCCAGGGTCTGCTGGAAGATTTTCAAAATTTATTTCCACATTCTGATCAAGAGAACGGGAAGGCGCCGCCATTGTAGATTTTCTTTTGAGAAATTTTTCCATGCTCTAATCTAGTAATCTTCAACCAAACAACATATATAACACCATATAAAAAAATCGTGCAAGTGAAACACTAGCCAAACAAACAACAAATACAACATCATCGTCAATTATCATCAATAAATCTAAAATTAAATTTCCATAGCTCTAATATAGTAATCTTCAACCAAACAACAAATTTAACACCATGTAAAAAATTGTGCAAGTGAAACAGTAGCCAAGTAAATAATAAATATAACACCATGTCACCATCATCAAATTATCATCAATAAATCATAAATCTACAATTAATCCATAATGGTCCCGAGTTAAATTCAAAATCAGTGCAAACTAAAACACATAACTTAACTATCACGTTAACTTGTGTTTTAGAAAACAAAGAAATATGGATTGATTGATTTGTTACCCAATGTGCTGTCGTATGCAGCGACGGCAAAATCAAACGTCGGCGCCGCGGCCAAGCTTGCTGTTGAGAAGAACGGCTTCGCTATGCGCCTATGCCTTGCTAATCGATATTCTGAGATTGGGAAAGTTGCTTATGCTCTTCAAGGTATAATCGATAATCTTCAAACAATTTTAAAATTTTGGAATGGGGTTGGAACTTGGACGGACGGCTGAAGTGTTGAAGACCTAATAAAAGGGATTGGGTTGATTTTAAATTCAATAGAGAAGAGTCATATCTATTTTTTTTTTAACTTAAAAAAAAATTAAAAGTTTTTTTTTTTTTTGAGGGGGGGCAGCTGCCCCCCCTCACACAAGCTTCGGTTCGCCCCTGACAATGACATGTAGTATAGTTGTCCTGGAGCCCAGAGCGGATACATCCGGTGAGAGCCACACTTGAGAGGTTGATTTTCTTGTTTTGCCCAGTAGTATAGGTACATGTTTACCAGGGGTGGGTGTGTCTCTGGGATTTGAGGAGTTATGTATTTAGTTTATTTCAGTTCAGCATGAATATGTGTTTAATAGTTTGATTTATGTATGATGATTTATGTTGATTGGCATGAAACTGATGATATCTATATATATTTTAAGTGTATGTCTATTAATATTGGGTATATTTCTCGTACGATAATGTCATGTCGAAATTTTTAGGGCCACATGTTAATAAATATTAAACTAATCATTCGTTGTTTACTTTATAATTATCGTTATATGATAATTAATCACATAATTATCACACAGATAGTGACCCTTGAGTTTCAAAGGTAGATACCTTATCTGTATATATATTCTTCTGTGGTAAAACCCCATCAATACAATGGCGTCAAATGCAGAACTATGCGCACTGATTTTCTTTTTTGTTTGAAAATTTGACTACCTTGAGTGGAAAGATTGATTCTTTTCTTCTGTACTTTGTTGGATCATTATTTTTCTGCTGTGAGTGAATGCTTATGCCACCACACATTTTCGCTTGCACCTCGTCCCTTCTACACATTGGCCATGGTGTTCTTGCATCTACTTGTTCGGCTTTGTATATCTACCCGTGTATTTGATTCATAATTTTCTGGTCAATTGGGGTTTAATCTTGATTTCTTGCATAAAAATTGATATCGCCAATTTCTCAATTGCAGAATTTTTATATGAGTTCAGTCTCTGCCCTCGATTATTGATCATTATTCAAGCAATACGCGTTGTCCTTGACATGTTGACAATTTTCTCGACCCAACTGCAATTGGCTCCAAGAGTTCGGCGTTCACCTCCATATCCTAGCGCGTCCTGTTTATTTTGGTATTCCCCGCCTCAGGCAAGTACAAGATATCAAATTGATTTTAAGAGACCCGGTAAAAGATGTAGATGTAAGTGTGGCACTAGCTATTCGTCGGATCAGGATCGATTGGAAAAGGACGACAAAGAAAATTTTCAAGTGCTGGTGGCCTTTCAAAGTTTATACAACAATATTGTAATCCTCGACAGTCCTAGTTCAACGATTTTGCTTCTCGATGCCACTGGTATATATGTGAATTTTTGTGTATTTTTTCTCCCCATAAAAGCCCACAATTCAGTTAGCTAGCACGTAATGAATTCGCAGGTAATATGCATAGCATCCTTAACAAAGGAAGTAAATGGACTGGCTCATATTGGGTATGCGATTTCTCGATTCTCTCATGAAAATTCCTTCCTGTTGCATATGGCCAAAATGTAAGACACGCCAATTAATGGTATTTGTAGACTTCATTCTTCTAGCAAATCCTGGACTGATCTTGAGTTGTCCCTGATCTTTTTCAAGAATATCTTAGTTTAGGGTAATCAAAAATGTTTTTTTACAGGTTATTCTCTTCCATGTCACGTGGATGAGCTGTGTTTTAGGTTATGTTTTGATTAAAGCGTTTGATTTGGAAAAGTACTCTATATATGGATTTTAAACGACTGTTTGTGGATTTGGAGTCCATTATAATTATTGAGACAAGAGCTTAAATTGGGAGAAAGAGGTATGAAATATACATGATATGAATATATAGCATTGCAAATCCTTCCATCCAATCTCAAATTTTATTCAAACACAATACAAGTTTGCCTCCACTCTCCTATTTTCACAAGGTTGGTATTTAATTCCACTTATTCAGGATGAGTTTGCTACCTTACCACTCGTGGTTCCAAGGGGTCCAATTGCCATCTTTGGGCTGGTAAGTCATCTCTTCTTGTTTCAACTTTTGTGAAATATTATTTTCGTATTTGTAGTATGGCTTTCTTGAGGTAGAATTACTCATAAGGACGCTTACAATTTTAGGGTGGGGGAACAGTTGCTCATTTGATGCTGGAGCTATTGCCTTCGCTGCAGCTTGAGGGGTGGGAGATAGATGAAATTGTAAGAGTTCTAGATATTATTTCTATTTGGAAATCTTAGGATGCCACGTAGTACAATATAACTAACCTCTTCACCTACCTTGCACTGAAAATGCCTCAAGCCATTTTGATTAAATTGTTATTTTATGTTATGATTTTGACCCCCAGTTAGTAGATTTGTCAAGAGACTATCTTGGGCTTTCTGATCTCGAGAAGCACAATAGTGATGGCGGAATACTTAAAATTCACATTGGTGACGTGTTTTCTCCGTCAGTTGATATTACCAGGGGATACTCAGGTAAAAGTAGTCATCTTTCTTATTTACAATATTTTATGAACGATCCAAGAATTATCAGATTAATCAAGCTAATAAGATGAAAGAACAATCAGAAACAAAGAACAAAACAACACCAAGAATTATAGTGGTTCAGACAAACCGTCATGCATCCACTTGACCCTCCAAGAGATCAATCCACTATGAACAAGATTTTGTTTGCAAGAAGTTTTCCCTCACGATCAATCAGATCTCAAGAAGAACGCACACTTCCAGAGAATTTACACAAGTGATTTTCTCACTTTCTATGGTTCTCACAGTACAAATGAATAATGCATTCTTTGGGATCCCTTAATTCTTCACATCTTTATATATACACTAACAAGAAGAAATAACTCAACGGTTATTCTGTTGTAACAAACAATGAGAATTCCCGAGCTTGTTTTATCTCCAATTGACTCTTCTCAGTCTTGTTGCAACAAGTTCCAACTCAACTGACTTTATTAATGAATCAACTTCCAAAATCTCCACAATGGTCCATTAATGATCCCTCGGGTCCTATCTCTGTACTTGCAGAGGTATACTCCAGTTCCCCACATTCACCAAGCCCAAACAATGTTTAAGCTTGGCGCTAGGGACTGATTTCGTAAGCATATCTGCAGGATTATCAATCGACTTGTCTTAGCACCACCATATCTCTCATAAACTGCAACATTACATCAATATGCTTAGTTTTTCATGATGCATCGGATTCCTTGTAGGTGTAGTGCACTTTGACTACCGCTAAATACACCTATCTTATGTCAACTTGTCTCAGCACCACCATATCTCTAATAAAATGCAACATTACATCAATAGCTTAGTTCGTTCATGATGCATAGGATTCCTTCTTAGGTGTAGTGCACTTTGACTATCACTAGATACCGTGACAAGCTCGATGCATATGCTAGATTAGGTTTGGTAGATACCATAGCATGCATAAGACCCCTTGTCGCACTTTCTTATTGAACTTTATTCATATAATCTTCATCTTTTGTCTTAGCACTCTGATCTAAGAACAACTTAAAATGTGTAGTTAATGGACTCATGGCTGCCTTGGACTTGGTCATTCCAAATCTGTCAATAATCTTCCTAATATACTCTTTATGTGAGATGTGCATTAGCTTCTTATCTCTATATCTTCAGATCTGCATTCCCAATATACTTTGCGCAGGCTCTAAATCCTTCATTTCTAACTCTCTTTTAAATCGACCCTTTAGCTTCATAATTTCTTTCATATCCTTACATGTTACCAATATGTCATCCACATATAACAGGTATATTGTACAACCATTGTCGTACTTACTCCTTATGAATGAATTATGTATTATGGATGAAACTAACAAATCTCTTCTATCATTATCTAGGGGATTGTTTGAGACCGTAGAGAGACTTCTTAAGCAAGCATACCTTTCTTACTTCCAGGAATCACAGTCTTTTGGTTTCTTCAAGTTGGCCATGTAAAAATGTTGATTTGCATCCATTTGTTCCAATTCCAAGTCCTGATTTGCAGTGGGCTCTAATGGACATGTGTTTAACCACCGGGGAAAAGATTTCATTGAAATCGACACCTTCCCGTTGTGTGAAACCTTTTGCAACCAACCTAGCTTTTGTATCTTGCCTTTTCCACTCCAGGTATGCCTTCATTTTCTTAAATACCCACTTATATCCGACTGTCTGTTGTCCTTTAGGAAGCTCCACTAAGTCCCATGTGTCATTCTTGTATAAAGAATTTAACTCCTCATTCATAGCTGTTGTCCAAAGATCATTTTCGGTGCAACTCATTGCTTCTTGGTAAGGCTTAGGCTCATCTCCACTGATCATTTCAGCTGCATTCAATGCATAGGTTATTAGATAAACATAACAAAATTGTTAGGAGGTCTAATTCCCCTTTTCACCCGATCTCTGGCTAAAGCATAACCATGGAGATTATCATTCCTCGGATGAGTTTCATCTTCTTGAAACCATCAATAAACTTGTTTTCGTTGTCCAACCTAAGCACCATTATCCAATTGCTTTTGAGGTTCTTGAGCTGTAGGAAACTCTTCATTCAACATATCATCTTCATTAAAGGTAACATCTCAACTTATGACGCATTTACCAAGGCCTTGCTCTTGAATCCAAACTTTGTAACATTTTACCCCATCCACATACCCAATGAAGATTTCCTTTTTCGCTCTTGGTTCTAATTTACCCTCATGGACATTAATGTATGCCAACAACAACAACAACTAAGCCTTAAATCCCAATGGATTGGGGTAGGCTACATGAACCATAGAAGAAATAAAGTTGGGTCGCGCACATGCGTCAGTCTTCTCCAAGTAGTTCTTTAGATTAAAATATACTCGCTGATCCCTTTGGACTCCAAATATTCTACATAACGTCAAGCCACATCTTCTTCGATCGCCCCCTTGCTCTCGTGAAAGAGCCGAAATCCATGGACTCTGCTCAATGAAAAGATGCATTAATAAGCCTACGTCGTACGTGACCAAATCAGCGTAAACGACTTTCTTGCATCATATCTTCTATACAAGCCACAACTACTTCAGCTCGAATATCTTCATTCCTTATTTTATCTCTTCTGCTCTTACCACACATCCAATGGAGCATACGCATCTCTGCCACACTCATCTTTTGGACGTGATTCCTCATGGGTACCCAACATTCCGTCTTATACAACATTGCAGGTCTAATGACAGTTCTTAAATTTCCCCTTCAATCTCAGCGGGATATTACGATCGCATAGAACTCCTGTGGCGTTTCTTTATTTCAACCAGTCTGCCTGTATTCTGTGGTTAGCGTTGCTATCAATCTCCCCATCCCTTTGGATAATATAACATAGATATCGAAACTTGTTACTCATCGATACCTCTTGCACATAGAGTGTTACAACGCCAGGATTCCGAGATGTATGACCATTAAATTTACACTCTATATATTCTGTCTTAGACATAATTAATCTAAAAGCCATTGATTCCAAAGTCTCTCTCCATGACTCCAATTTAGCATTTACTCCTGCCCTGGTCTTGTCGATTAACACAACATCGTCAACGAAAAGCATGGTCCAAGGTAAATTCATTATGTATCTCTTTCGTGATCTCATCAATCACTAAGGCGAACAAGAAATGACTCAGCGCATACTCTTGGTGCAATCCAATAGTCATCGAGAACTCATTTGTCACTCCGCTGCACGTTCTTAAATTGGATGCTATTTCGTCGTCCATATCCTTTTTTTATATTGACATACTTGATGTAAACTATTTCCTTTATAAAAGCCCACCACAATATCTCCCTTGTCACTTTATCATAAGCCTTCTCCAAGTTGATAAAGACCAGATGCAGATATTTACTCCTCTCACAATATCGCTCTATAAGCATGAACCCGAATTGGTTCTCTGAGATTTTATTCTCCCTCCTTAACCGACCATCAATTACTCTCTCTCAGAGCTTCATTGTATGACATATGAGTTTTATATCACGATTGTTGGAGCAACTCTGAATGTCATCCTTGTTCTTATAGAGAGGGACAAGAGTACTCTTTCTCGATTTATTTGGGATTTTATTACTCCTCCAAATCTTGTTAAATAGACCTGTTAGTCATTTTATCCTCGCCGGCCCTAAGCATCTCTATACTTCAATAGGGATTCCATCGCGACCAACTGTTCGCCGTGCTTTCATATTGTTCAAAGTTTCTTTAACCGCAGATTCTCTAATTCTGTGAATAAGCTCATGGTCGACATTAATGTACGCCGTGCACCCAAATATCCTGAGTGGAATCGTAGGTTTTCTTGACCAAACTTCCATTGGTGTTTAGAATCCGGGAGCTGCTGATGAACAAGGTTGATAAGGTAACATGTCGTGCTTGTCGTTTCTCTCTAAAATGTTTTTGGAAGCTTAGCACTAAAAATCGTACTCCTAAGTGTCTCAAGCTAAGTTCTATTCATCCTTTACGGAAGTCCATTAAGTTGCGGTGTTCCTCTCACTGAATATTGTCTTGCTATTCCAGATGTTTTTTTTATCAGGCAAAAAGATAAATATAAATAATAAAGTACCAGAGGTACTAAAAAGTTTGTACATACGAATTATAAAGACCGAACAAGCCGCTAGTAAAAAAGTCTAGAGAGCCTTTAGGCATATTATAGGTTTACACAAATCTGTAAATTAATGGTCAAGATATTCCAGACCATCATCCATCCTCAACCGTTTGATTTTCGTTCCCTTTTGACAAGAAGAAATAACTCATCAACGGTTATTCTGTTGTAGCAGCCAATGAGAAGTACCGAACTTGTTCTATCTCCAAGTGACTCTTCTCAATTTATTCTTCAGCCTCATTGCAATAAGTTCCTACTCAACTGACTTTATTAGTGAACCATCGTCCACACGATGCATATGTATTGATCTTATCCTATCCAAAAGCACTAATTGTGTACGTTGATGAACAAGAGTTATAAATATGTCTTGTTACGAATGCAATCAATTGTTGCTCGACAAAATATATATAGAATCTATATTTCCCCTGTTTGATCACCTAAGTGATTGGTTATTCGTGCTCAATATATTTCAGGCATTATAGTCGATTTGTTCGCTAATGGAAAGGTTTTGCCGCAGTTAGAAGAGGTATTGATGATTAGAGGATATGAAAATTGCAAGCTTATCTCCTGAAGTTTATGAAAACAATAAATTATCTAGTTTTTGTGCTTCTGCGTAGTGTGTGTGCATGCGTGTAAATTTTGGGGGATAAATTTTTGATGTACAACTGCGAACCTAACGGAACCGGAAGATAAAAACACATGAATCCACCAATGACCACACTCATTTTTGTATTCTACAAAACCTTTCACTGGCGTAAGAAACATAATCTGTTATTGTTTTGTATATAATTTTGATTTTTTTGTATTTCTTAATTCATGGCTTATGGAGAATTGACATGTTTTGCTATCTTGAGTAGGCTTCAACTTGGTTGGAACTATATGGTAAATTGGCGCCCAATGGACGGCTTATGGTGAACTGTGGTGCTGGTGAAAATAAATTGACATCTATAGGACCAACTGTATCTCAAAATGATGGTTCATTCACGGATGGCGCTTGGGAACTGAATGCTACTATCAAGGCCTTGTGCAAAGCCTTTCCTGGACAAGTACGATGTTTCTTTTTCGAATTACGTTTTCTATTCTATGTTTATATAGAAAATAATTACTTTATTACAGAAAAAATTAGAACTTTGGAGACGGCCACCATTGTTAGTCACTCTTGTTGGCTGTTGCGTACTGGATGTGGCGCTTAAGATAATCTATGCTTATGAACTATGTGAAGTGCCAAGTTCACACATTCTAGTGCTTTGGAGAATTTTTGATGATTCATAATTTGAATGCCGATTAACCTATCATGTTACATATATACAAATGATATACAGTAGGCATTAGGTCTCACCATGGTTCCAAAATATTTAGTTTTGGTTGTGGAACCATAATTTTTGGTGACGAAAGATTCCTAACAGTTCCAATTTCAACTCAATGACAGCTCAAATTAATTTTAACTGAAATGTACTTTTAAAATTTAACGGTGAAAGAGAACATAAAGTTATTGCTAATGGAGTTATCAAGGTTTGTTTGATGTCGTCCCGGTCCCGATTGCGTGCCGCGACATGACGCTTTTCTTTTTCTTTTTATAAAACATGTCATGTGTCGCGTGCTGCAACCCCCAAGAGCAGCATCAAAAAAACAGTTATCAAGTCATATAAAGTTCAATAATTATATTATATATATATATATTATTTGTATATTAAAAAACAAAAACAAAAACAAAAATTTAATTTAATTTATATAAATTAAGTAATTTAACGATATTGAGTTCTAGATCTTAAAAATTTAATATGAGTTTCCAGTTACACATTGGTTTCAATTTCGTATTTCTCGTTCTAGAACTAGAACTGAGTTCCAAGTATTCCCATAACGGAAACTGTACAATAGTTTACGCTCTCGCACAGTTTGAATCTAGAGTAATCAAGTGTGAAGGCACGCTGATAGTAATGAATTTCCTTTACCATTATTGATATGATGATACATTATGTCATCGTGGTAAGCTTAAATCTAACCCTTTTTACGATCCCAGGTTAATTGGAAAAAAATGTCAAGAAAAGCTGGTGAAAACTATCTAGCTCTGACTGGGCCTTTGCCAGATTTGGGTGTTTGGTCAGCTGGTCTTCCTAGTGAATTGAGCTCAAGTGTCTATCAATGGAAGATCTGCAATAATTCTGGCATTTTAAATGCCTCTGATTAATGTTGAAGCAATACCACCTCACTTCTTGCATCAAAATGTCATCAACAGACATGGGCTTGAAAAGAGCAATCCGAACACAAATCTAATTTTGACTCAATTTCCATGGTAAGACAGGGGAAGTCCAAACTGCCGTGAAGTTGCTTTTCCAATTTCAGAGCATCGCGTAGAAGGACGAGTAATGCGAAGTAGAATCACCCGATCATCTGGCATGACCTACACTATTGGTTCTATTTTCTGGGACAGAACACAGGCACAACGAAATTCCATGGTGTAATGAAGATTAATTAAGACAGTGGTCGTGTGTTAAATATGGCACTTGCCTCCATGTTTTTGAGACACTAATATGCATACTTTTGTTAATTATCATTGAAACTTTTGTCACCCATGTATAAGCTTACCTAATGTTTTTTGTTGTCTGGTTTTGATCAATGAACCAATTGCTTTTTAGAAAAGAAAATCATGGGCAAGAGATGGTTACTAATTTCACGAGCTAGTTTCTGATAACAACGAGAGCCTTAAAAACTTTCATATTGAAGAAACACAACAATTCAGAATGCCTATTGATACAGAACCCTGCGGGCCGTTCGGTTAAAGTTCCGCCTCCACAAAACAATGTGAGTCTGATAAGTGCGATTTTGCAATTATATTTTTCTTTACTTTTAATTTAAACATTATGTTAGTTTTGAGTGAGTGATAGAATATCTACTTCAGGATATTGTTTATTTGTTTGGGAAAATTTGGTAATTTGGAAAAGTAAGAAGCAACCAATTGTTGCAAAGAGCGGTGCTGAAGCTGAACTGAGGTCGGTAGCTCATGATGTGTTTGAAGCATTATGGTTAAAGATGTTGCTTGAAGAGCTGAAATTGAATGTAGTTAAATTACAGTATAATAGCAAAGCAGCCACCGATATCTCTCATAATCCAGTCTATCATGATTGAATTAAATATGTAGAAGTGGACATTTTATTAAAGAAAAGATTGATGAAGGAGCGATCTGTATAGCTCATGCCCCGACATCAGAACAAGCTGTTGATATACTAACAAATGACTATTTACACCCATGTTTGAAAGATTTGTAGACAAGTTTGGAATTTACAACTTGTACACTCCGGCTTGAGGGGAGTACCGATAAGTATTTTAGAATTTTGAGTTTATCTCTTTTGTTTAAGATCTCCGCACTTGGCTACCAGCGTTTACCGTGGGCACGATAACTGGTACACCAGAGATGCGTCCTTCCCGGTCCTCTCGTACTAGGGAAAGATCCTCTTAATACTCTAACGCCCACACCGGATATGGACCGAACTGTCTCACGACGTTCTGAACCCAGCTCACGTACAGCTTTAATGGGCGAACAGCCCTAGAGATTAGGATTATTTAAATTATATATTAGCATAGAATTCTATTTTTTTAGGTATTAAACTCCACTGTAAAATAGAGGACTCTACAGTCTGTAATTTAATTCAGATTCAAGGCATTAATAAAAGAAAAAAGGTTTTATGCCTTGTATCGTTTTACTCCAGATTGTTAGCTTTTAATTGCTTGCAGAATGATTTGGTTCATGGATGGGATTGGACTTTGCATTAAGATGTGTGGAAGTCAGTATCTCTTTCCTTCTCACACGCCATGGGGGCATGCACAAGTGTCGGTGCCCCAAAAACATTCGAGGAGCGGATAAAGAAAAAGATGTCCTATTTCTCAAAATATATTGCTTATTTTTTACTTCTTGGAGACCCAGGGTGTCATTGGGGAACTTCTAAAGTTATAATCATCAGTGTTTGTTTGCTCCTGTAGCCTTCACATGAAAAAATTGTTGTTGATGCACAGTGGATTGTACACCGAACTATTCCATCACTAGGAAGCCAGGTTAGTAATCACTTACCGGATTTGCTGCATAACCAATTTTCTCGTAGTTTTCTGATTTCATGATTCCTAAAAGTTTAGCCATGCTCCATATTATTCATTTTATTGTGGACCATCTTTTAGTGGCGTGATCAAATGGGTTATTAGGTGTGAAATTCAAAAATATTGGATGAGGGAGTTTGCTTGATCCCTTGCTCGATTCACTCTTGATGCTAGGGGTCTGTTACTGTTTGATGGCCTTAGGATTTTTTACCATGTAATATGTTCAAGTGTTATTGTATTGGGGAGACAATATACTACAAGACTCATAAACCGTTAGATATACCGCGGTCCATCAAAAGGTACAACAATATCTCACATAAATGAATTTTATGCAGTTGTTGAACGAAATATATAATTCATTAGTATCTATCGCAACCAGTTTCTTTTAATAATCTATGCTAGACACATGTTCAGAGATTTTGCAAGAATACTGTTGGATTGTTTAAATTTTGGTTATTACGAAAGACCTTACTTCGGAAGACTCTATCATGTTATAAGTGGACTAAAGGCTATTGTGATGTGTTTAGAAATAAGCACGTTTAATTCGTTTAATTGTCAATGATTATGTATGTTCTGATTATTAATTTGATACATATGTTACCTAATCATATAATTGCTTGAATTTTTAAGTGAAAATGAAGAAATCGAGCTGAAGACGATGAATAAAGGCCTGAAAATGCTTTATAGATGATGAGTAATTGAAGTAGATCAAAAAAAGTGGACAAAACGAGTGCTGGAGACATCGATCGATCGGCCAAAAGAGCCCAATCGATCGTGCAAGACAGAAAATTGGGCAGCAAAATTTAACAATACGCGATCGATCGCCCATAGACCAACAATCGATCGCACCACGAAGAAATCTGAAAATAAAAAGCTGGATTGCGCGACCGATCGATTGGGACGGTGTCCTGAAAAATATGGAAACCCGATTTCTTTCCATCTTTAAAGGATTTTGACCGATTGTTCCAACCTAAACACCCCAAAATTGGGAGCAACCCTCATTATTCATCGGATAGCTTAGTTTAGAGACAGTTGTAGACTCGGTTTTATATGTTTTTTCTTTCAATAATTTGAACACGGCTAGAAAGAGTTCGGCACAAATGCGGGATTGACAACCTCGACTCGTGACAATCGATTAGTTTTTCTTCCTAAATTTAATTTAATACATTCTAGAATAATATTTAGTTGTTTTTATTTAATTATCATACTAAATCTTTTAATATCTTTTAATTCTTGGTTGAAGAAGACAATACCTTTGATTTATTAATTTTCATGATATTTACGTTATTAATTATTGATTTTATTTAGTATCAATGATTTTTCTGAATTTTTGTTGATATGATTGTTGTATTTGATTATTAGATTGATCACATATGATTTTGCATGCAATATATTGCTAACTAGACATCGAATGGAAATTGTTTGAGTAATCTAATTTATGAAGCAACTAAGACTGATAAGTTTCTGCTGTTGAATTTATTAAGTTCGTAGGAATACAATTGACTAAGTTAAATATAACGTGCTTATGTTGTTTAGCTTTATCATTCTCACTACTTTTGTAACGATATCGTTGATTTAATCTTAATCGCTTGTGTTTGGACTGACTGTCGATTCCCATGAGTTGCAAGGTAGTATAATTATTGAGAGGGATATTGTTGGAATGCAATAATTGTCATACTTGGAGATCGATCGAAGCGTGGGGCTTATGCTGCTATACGGTTTAAAGATTAGAGTTGCACCGTTACCACCAACTATAACTTTTGATAAAGCGGCAAACACTTGATCCAACAATAAAATATAGAGATTATCTCATAATTAAGAACTAAAGTATTTTTTTATAAGATTTTTAATATATTGATTAACTAGGATAACTTTGTTCCTTTTTCTTTCTTTTTTTCAGTTTATGGCTTTTTATGATATTTTCTTGATTTTTTATATTATTTGAGTTATATAAAATATACTTCATTCTACTGAATAAAATTATTATTTTTAATAAAGTGTGAATATTAAAAAAATGAAAATGAACAATTATATGTGGGGGAGAAAGGAGGGAAGAAAACAGTTGTTAGAAGCCCTTATAAAAAAGCAGACAACACTCCCTCCTCCTCACTCCAATTCTTTACTCTTCCCAATTACATCCTGTTTAAGTGCAATGGAGGTTCAAAAAGGTCTCCTTCCTCTAAATTGGACTTATTTCCACCAAGAAAAGGTCAGAAACTTCTCACTTGATTTTGTACACATTCTTCACAATCAAGAATCAAGTAAAATTTTGTTAAATTTGTCGAATTTACTTCTTTTCCAAGAATTTACAGGTTTGATCTAAGATGGTTTTTTTGTGCATTTGGTTCTTGAAACAGAGTATGGATGATTGGAGGCAATCTGTTCTGCTGAACATGGAGCTCGAGGAAGCACTCAGAATCAGAGATGAACAAATTACTCAACTCAAAGAAATGCTGCACAGAGCCATTCAAGATAGAGATGAAGCTCAAGAAAAGTGCCAAAATGTGTTCTTTGAGAAGATTTTGATTCAGCAGCAATTGAACCAATCTGCTCCAAATTCTGGGAATTCAAGCATCGAAGAAGATGATCCCCGAATAGGGATTGAACTCAGCAATGTCTTCTCCTCCTCGGATTGTGATGAGAGCATTGTTTCATCTCCACAACACCTGCCTCCGCCGGGGGCACCGCATCAGCATCCGCCGCCAGCAGGAGAGGCAGAAGCAGAGCTTCCTATCTTACTCGACAGGCCCTTGCCGGAAAAGGGGTATCTTCTGCAAGCAGTGATGAAAGCGGGGCCGCTTCTACAGACCCTCCTCCTCGCCGGCCCTCTCCCACGGTGGCGCCAGCCTCCACCGCCCCTTGACACCAACCAGATCCCACCGCCGCCGATGGTGATTCCGTCATCACCTACACCTCTTCCAACGCTAGTGTCCAGTCAATCCATCCACCAAGAATCATTACACAACAGCAATTTGAAGGTAAATAGGAAGAGGGGTCTGTCTGAAAACTCCGATACCTCCTCCTCCATCGAGTTTGTATACCAAAAAGAAATTCTCCAATCGCCATTAATGAGCTAAATTGTTTGCTTTTTAGTACTGTACCTTATGTTTTTCAACTTCTGCAATTTCTAGTTATTAGTTTAGCAGTTGTGAAGTAGTTTGGTTCACGTGAAGATCGGAGGTTTGGATAAAATCGAGGATTTTGTTGTCTGCTTTTTTTGACCTTTTTAATATTACATCTGTTTTTTTATTGTTTTTAAAGATTGTTATTTTAATTTGTTACTATCCAAATCATTTATTTCTACCTTCGTACAATTTATAAATTATGATTATTATGCACATTTTACAGATATACTTGAACCTTATTATTATACTTTTGATTAAATATTCGTTAACATAAATTTAAGCACTCTATTTATTAAACACTTTAATAATTACTTAATTAAATTGTAAAATAACTTGAATAAAAATTAAAAAAGACCTACTTAATTATGTAATTTTCCACTGTCTTCCCACATAACGACATGTTTTTTTATATTTCTAATCAAAGATATTTTTACCTCACAACGAAGCATCTTATTTATTTATTCTTCAGAAAAAATCTAAAAAATAAAAAACACCATTTTTGCAAATGAAAGACGTAAAATATACGAGCTAGCGACCTCTAAGACCACAACGTGTGAAAGTCACGTTTTGTCGGCTCGAGTAGGCTCCCACATATCAAATTTGGGATCCACCTCCATATTTATATGTTTTTAAGCAAATTTTTTTTTAAACATCAAATGTTTTAATTTAAAATTTACCTCCTTAAATTATTATATCTTCCAAAAGCTAGGCAACAAAGAATTATTTTGCACATTCTATAAGATGTGACTACCAATCACACAAGTTTTTTCGACAAGAGTACAAAGATGAAAGAGGCGATTGACATAAAATCGTAAGGATGGATCCAATGAGGCAAAATGATTATGGGTCTAACACACAACAATATATGTTGGAACCCATTACCCTAAATCTTTTTGGACCCTTGATGTTGACCGTAACGTCAATGAAGATTCCAAGTGTAATATTACACCTTAAAACATTTATTCACCCCTAAATTTGTGATAAATCTTATGATTTCTCCAAGAGCTTATTGTAACTTAAAAAGGCATCTTTTTTAATATGTGATTTTGTAGGTAAACGTTATGCGTATAAATAATATGTATAATATAAATAAATTGAGTTACAAACCTGATGGTACCATTATTGACGTGGGGTTTGATTATTAACACAATAGCGTATGGAAAAGAGAAAAATCAGTGTGAAGTGTGAACTGTTCCACTTGGCGCGAAAGGCGGTTGGAATTATAGGGAACCGAAACTCAATAAATCAATTCAAAGATTGGTCCACACGGCAAGATAAAGAAGAGAAAAAGAAAAAAAAGCCATTGAAATTCAATGCCCGGATCACATTTTCTAGACTCCAACATTCCTGTACACATAATTCAGAAACATTCATACTATACGCGGAGCAGCGAGGCATGTGAACAACAATCGTCCCATCTGAAACGAAAAGATTTAAAATTCTCTAAATTTATGCATTGTTTCTTTAAACTTTCAAATTCGATCATCCAACATTGGAATGGTTCGGTGGATTTACATGCTGATACGGAAAATATTCAAACTTGCCAACCCAACAAACAATCAACAGATAATAGCTAACAGCTATAGTCTACAGCAAGTTCTGTCTAATTTTCAGGATTGGACAAAAGGATGGATATACACAGGCAAGTGTACTCTGTATGCCATTCTCTTTTTCCGCGTGAAAGCCACCAACAAATACACCCAATTTTGGATTTTTAATCATGTTCATGAAAACTGGCAGTCAAGAATCTTGAAAATATACAATAGACATGAGAATATAAGAATGAGAGTCATAACTTAACTGACAACTACAAATCTCGAATCTCTAGAATGAGTTGCCGATCAATAAAATGGCTGCCATCCTGCAGATTAAACAAATCATGGACTTGCAGATTTACTCGCTCGATATGTTATTAAGTTCCGAATTTTGATACTTAAATTCGAAGAGGATCCAACTCACATATACACCTGTGTATATACATAAAACATGACAATCAATAGTCAAAACATTTATCCCACTAAATGAACCCGGCTATATGGATCCTTTTACGCCATTGTGCTCCATCCTCTTCTAAATCATCATCTATACTTAAATGAATTTTATTCCGTTTTATATTGTCAACCAAGTCTTCTTTGGTCTCCCTCTTCTTCGGTTAATGTGTGTAATTGTCATAGTCTCACATCCATTAAATGGGACATTTATTGATCGTCTAAGTACATGTTTATCCCATCTTATCCATCCTCGTATGTTTTCACATCCACCTTAACATCCTCATCTCCACGACTCTCACCTTGTGCTCGTGCACTCGGTTCATAACCCAACATTCAACTCCATACATAGCAGGTCTAACCGCCTTTTTGTATAATACAGAAAACATGAGTTTATAAAATAATTTAAGAGAGAGGTGGAGCAACAGTGCCTGCACACTCCTCCTGATTTGCTACTGAGGTTATTGTTGTTATGGTGGATAAATTTACTTCAAATAACTTCAACGAAGTATGCAACATGGGATGAACATCGATATGATAAGATATTTTTTAAAGTTTTGACAAGTGAAACACGTAACTTGACTTACAATAACTATATATCGCAAAAAGAAGCAGGCTTACATTCTTATGAATGAAGGAACCAGCTCCATTAAGGAAAGAGGCATTCTTTCCTCTATCTCAATCATCCTCATCGTTATCTTGATTATCTCTTTGATTGTGTTTCTGAGCATTGTACATATCAGCAACCTAATTACCAAAGAAATAGCTTAAAATTAAACACCTCGTCAGCGTCAAAAGAGAAAGAAGAAAAAAGTAAATACGAAGCAACAAAGCTTGACTGAAACCAATAAACTGTAAGATTCATTTACCATATCAGACGAAGATGCCTGCTCTGGATTCTTATCTTCTCGGACACGCAGCAACCGTGGAAATCGTAGTGAAATTCCCTTCACAAAATAATTTAAAGAGAATAAAATAGATGAATGATGCCATCCATACGGTTCATAGCACATATAAACATATGAAACCTAGATTTTGTGAATTTTATAGAACTACCTTCTCAGGATTCACAGTACCAATTGCAGCACGATGAACAGGGCTGATAGTTAGATCTGCAGCTTTCACCTCCCAAACCTAAATGAGAACACAACTGACATGATCTATCATTCATAGAAACATTTAAATTTTTGACACAGTGGGCTTACTTAATGAGAATAAATAATCTACATAAAGGTAGTAAAAATCAGAAGTCTTTTTCGACTTCCCCTGTCAGAGTTCTTGTTTTCAACAAAAACTTTATTATTAACAATGGGGACACTTGTCAGTTCTTTGCTTCTCTTAGCCAAAGACATAACTGTGCGTATAATTTATGAAAGACGGAAATGCGGTGAAGCAGAGAAAAGGTAAAATATTTGCATCGGTACCTCAGTTGGTTCAAACCACACATCTGGGCTTAATGAATCTGAATATCTGTAATATGACTGCAGATTGCATACATTTAAACACATAAAAAAATTAATACTAAAAACAAGACAACCATTCCAAGTAACAAATATTTGAATTAAACCAACCTTTGGCTTGGGAATAACTTTAGATCGAAGACTGGCAGAACGTTCATCAAGCATTGCTTCGGAAAAGCCAGTGCCTAGAGAGACAGCAAGTTTCCGTGTTGTTTAGACATGAAAGTATAACTTAGCTGATACTGGACATAAATTGACCCCAATATGTTAGCTGATAATAGTTATATTCAAGAAGCAAAATTTACCAATTTTGCAAATGCTTTGAAACTCCTCTTTGTCACTATCATAACAAGCAAGGAGAAAGGCGCCATACACACCTGAGGAAAAAAATAAAACAGTCGATAATTTTGAGGAGCAACTAAACTTGTAACCATTTTTTTTTTTTTTCAGAGAAAAGATAATAAAATATAATAAGTACCAGAGGTACTAGATAAAGTCATACAGATAACTTAAAAAACAAAACCACAAAGCCTATCCTTGAGCAGAACTACGCATAGCTAATAAACAAATTCGAGGCTCATGTCTCCAATCCCAAAACGAGGTCCCCAATGTATGAGTTCCTCTATTACTAATCCAAAACCATGATCTAAAGATGATTAATTCTAACAAATCTCCCTTGATGTCATCAGCTCCACGGAAGATTAGATTATTGCGCAGCAGCCAAATGGTCCAAATGATTGCTTCCCAGATAGTCATCCACGCCTTCTGTCCCTTGGTATGCTTCCACATTCCCATGTGTTGCAATAGCCTGTCCACTGGATCCGCCGAGAGAACTGTTGAAATTCCCAGCCATTTATAGCATTTCATCCACAACTTATGAGATTCCGGGCAAACGAACAGCACATGTGTTGTGGTCTCTTGATGATCATGGCAAAGAACACATTCTTCCGAAACCGAACCAGCAAAAATATTTCTTCGACGGAGATTCGTTATAGTCGGGATCCTGTCTCTGATCACCCTCCACACGAACGCCGCCACTTTTGTTGGTGCACACGTCCTCCAAATTGACTTGTAAGTCATGGCTTCATTTCCTTCTGCACCTACTTCTTGTTGAATGCGTGTATAAGCCGATCTCACCGTGTAAATTTTTGTCTCGTCCGCTGTCCAAGTCCAAAAGTCTTCTCCCTCCGATCGTGGCTGCAACCTGTCCAAACAAGATAAAAGATCAAGCAATAAAGTATCCTCCCAAGCAAATAGATCTCGTCGCCAATCCCATTTCCACACCCATGACCCCCCTATCCACTCACCCATATCCCCCACTAAGACATCCCTATCTCTAGCTATTAATGCCAATCTTGGGAATCTATTTTGTAAACTCTCATGACCTACCCAGACCTCCTTCCAAAATTTAGTCCCCCTACCATTCCCCAATTGTTTCCTCAACCCCCCAGTGAACCATCCCGACGTGTCCTGAACTGAGTATTTCAATACATCTCCCCACCATATCGAAGACCTTCGCCTACCCCGATTATCCCCAAGATTTAATAAGTTCTGACCAGTAACCCCATATTTAGACCTAACTACCCGACTCCACAGCGAATTCCCATTGTTCAGCATTTCCCAGCCCCATTTTCCCAATAACGCTTTGTTGAAAGATTCTAGGTTGCGAACCCCCAGCCCCCCATTCGATTTTGTTTTGCAGACGTCGTCCCATTTTACCCAAGCTACTTTCCGGCCACTCTCCCCACCCCCCCAAAGAAAATCAATTTGCATTGATCTCAATTTTGATAACACTGTTTTTGGAGCACGGTAATAGGAAAAAAAGTAGATTGGTAAGGAAGTCAACACGGCATTGAGCAAGATTAACCGACCCCCATTATTTCCAATCTAAAACAACTCAGATTTAGTAAGCAAGAGAATGCATTAAAATGGATACATGCATAGCATCTATACATATTTGATGTCCTCTACAACTGAAGAAAGTAGTTGAGACTTGCCAGTACGTTTTCCCCTCCCATGGAATGCAGCAATGGGAACCAAATCCAAAGAATCACCAATACTGCAAAGCATCACCGATAAACTGTGACTTGAAATGAGCTTAACACAGTATCTACAGCTAAAGACAAATTCAGAGATAAGCACTACCTCTCCATATAGTCCTTTTTCAATTTTAACCAGTTGTTAGAGCGTTTTGAAGGCTCATACGTCGCATCTTTCTTCAAGGTTTTGATAATCAACCCCTCAGAGCTGAAAAGAAGAATTTGTGAGTATTCTGAGAGGAAATATGTTAGCAGTTAAGGAATATTAAACTTTGAACAAAATATAAGGACGAACATTAATTTTGAGGAACACCAGAAAATTAGTGAATGTCTCAAAATACATTAGTGCATGTCTCAAATGCATCATGACATAAAACCATAAAAATTAGAATCACCTGGAACTAACAGCATCTTCAAGAAATTTTTGAATTTCCTCAAGATCATTTGATGTTAGCGCAGTAGCAAACTGGAAAAATCCGACTTCTTCCTGAAATGACTTGTAAAGATCCTGCGTATATATACACTTGAGTGAATAATAAAATTCTATACATCAGAAGAAAATTAAAAAAAAGCCTAATACAAACTAAATAAGATTTAAGGGTACAGATGTGAAGATTATAAACATCAGTAATAAAGTTGGGTAAAGCCACAATGTGACAGTAACAGAATTTGTATATCCATCATCAGATACTTAAAAAGATATGAAAAAAATCCTTAGAAGTTATTAAAGTAAATCATAGAAATGTAACTGCAAATCACCCAGTTGAAGATTCAGCATTTTACACAATAAGCAACACACGAAGTGGAGATTCTCAAGCCCAAGCTCATAAAGCAAAAACAAATACTTGGCTCTCAAAAATGTGTAAATTTGAAAGACAGGGGATGTTTGGTTGTGCTCTTGATCCAACTCAAGAGTTCAAACATTGTTTGGGCAAATGTAACTCAACCACCTTTATTATTTTGTTTTTAAAAAAATTACTCTTCGCATAAAATTCACAATTTTAATCAACTATTCAAATATAACTACTACACGATCCTTCATTTTTCTCTATGCTTTTTCTACAGGTTAATATATTATTTTACCTTTTAATATAATTTTTCATTTTACATATCACGTCAATTTTAAAATTTATATCCTAGCACTCTCTCAAAATCATTTTCAGACAGTATCACAACCATAATGACCACACGGACATGGACCAGTCGCTAAAAAGACAAAGTATTAAGCAAAGATACCAATGCTTCATCAACTATAACAAAAAAAAGAATGCAGTGGTTTGGAGACAAGCAGCACCATTTATCTCTAGTTGTTAACCCACAGTGGAAATCATACCTCTCTACGAACATTAAGTTGCTCTTGTAGAAGTTGTTGGCCGTTCAGATAGAGAATATCAAAAGCATATATGGATACATTGACTTTTATTTCACTAAGCACAACATTTTTCCGAGCCCGTGTACTGAGAATCTGCCAGACGTTTGATCAGAAACAATACGTACAATATATAAACATCTATATTGACTTATCGAACAAATGTTTGATAAACAACAACCATAGCTTAGTAAAAACAAACATAAAATTATTAGCATATGCAGGTGCTGCATGAAGAACTTAAAATTGGGGCATCAGAATGAGCAAGCATGAAGAACTTAAAATTGGGGCATCAAAATTATATATATATGCATAAAATTATTATGCATATATATGGTCACACACACAAGCATGGTGCAATACACCACACATACAATTAAAATAAACCATTAACCTTGTAACTATCGCTTCTTATCTTCTCCTCCATTTGGTTTCTGATTTTTCCTCAAAATATATCAAAAAACTTCCAAAATTCACATGCAATTAAAGATTGGGGAGAAACAACACCTTAGATTCGAATATCAGCAAGGTTTGAGGAAGTAAGAGGCAATAAATGAAGGCGTTGTGCATTTCAGCAAGAACATCAGATGGTTTTGGTTGATGTTAGGACTTCAAATCTCCACCACAAGAAGGTATAACATCATTCTTGAGTTTTAGAAGTTTGGATTTATGGTTAATGGTCGAATTATGGTGGAATTCCATGGGAATATAGATGATAACTTGCTGTCAAAATGAAATCCGTACACGAACACTCTGTTATTTCGAATTATGAGTATAGTTGTGCTTCGAATTTGACGTTGGTGTCTAAATGAAAGTTGTAGATAAATGAGTTAGCTTTGATTTAGCACCGAATTACATCATTGGAGTTAAGATGAAAAAGTTGTGGTGCTTTTAAGAAACTAGGTGCAAATTGAATCTGCATGTACATGCAGTAGGTTTTTCGAATTTCTGGGCAAAATGTGGTACGAGTTTAATGTTGGTCCCTTCATTAAAGTTGTGGATCTTTAAGTTATCTTCGATCTGACAGTACGTTCACTCAATTTGGAGTTGTTATGCATGAGTTATAATAATTTTACTATAAGATGTACAATATGGAAAATGTATGTAGGCGAGTTGAACATGAAGTGTGTTCATCGAAATTCTGGGTAAAATATGTTACGAATTAGGAGTTATGGCCCGAATAAAATTAATACATCGAGTTAGCTTTACTTGGCCACCAGAATCATTAAATTTGGAGTTCATATGAAAAAGTTATGGAAGTATTCCTAAAACGTGTACAATCTGGAAAACAGGGTAGGACAATTTTAGAAACCCTACTGTAATTGTTGTATAACTGCCTCAAGATGAATGAACTAGCTTAAACTCATAAAATATGAAATGTAGTATGTTGAGTTATCTTAAATTCCCTACTGGAATCGGTTGTTTTGGATATCATATGAATTATTTATGATTTTTTCTACTAAAATGGGTCTAGCTGGAAATTAGAGTTTTCCCCTATTTTGCATGAGTTCTGTTTCAACCCACTTTGTCTTAGGTAAATAAATGAATTTGGAACGCGTGAAACATATGAAATGTCATATTTTGAGTTTGCCTTCAAACTAAATTGGACACATGTATTCTGATTAAATGTCGGGAAAGTTATGAGCCGATTATTATGAGCATGTAAGCTGAAATTTTAGAAATCTGCTATGGTTCAAGGTTTTGATAATTAAACTGATAGATATAGACTGTTTGAATGATTTTATGACCAGGTTATTATACCCCGAGGACATGAGGAATACAGAAGTTCCCGGCATTTATTAGCTTGGTTTGAGGTACGTAGAGACCGGTTTTATAACGATGTCTGACAAAGATATGTGATGATCCCGGTGTATGATTTATTTGTTATTACCTGACTTATATGTATGTGATTACATGATACGTTGAGATGCATTTACCAGTTGGGTATCGATGTGCAAAATGAAATAACATGATATTTTGTTAACACACAAAGATTCAGTCAGTCACATCAATACTACTGGACATAACATATTGATCTTATCGGTTCTTTGATACCTATATGATTCTTTATTTGAATATATGGTATTGTGTCGTGTGGATGCAAGACACATCGTTTGGCTCAGTTTAGGTAACTGCAGCGCCGAGTGTGTCGCCATCGCTCAGACACGAGGATGCTTGGGCACACCGTTGGCTCAGTAGAGCATGTAGCGCTGAGTGTATCGCCATCGCCCACATGAAGGATGGTTGGGCACATCGCATGGTCCAACAGGGTGCCGAGTGTCGCCATCTCGCTCGAGCTATATTGTTGATGATCATTCCATCGACTCTTGAGATTCTTATATATGAGATTATTGCACCTGTACACGCATTGCATTCATGCACGGCATACATCAGATGATATTTTGTCTTATATCGTGATTTATATTGGTTTTACGTACTGGGTTTACTGACCCCCGTCGTGAGGGCGGTCATGTCTTTGTGTGTGGGCATGGCAGGTAATACAGGTGGACAGATTTCATATGCTTGTGAGGTAGTATCTAAGGGTACCAGAGCTCAGTGAGAGCGATCTCAGGTATTATGTTGTTGAGTTTGGAGTCCCATTTACCATACTAGAGAGTTTTTAAAACTATGTTCATTTTAAAGGGTATCCCCTGTGTAGCTATATTTTTAGTATGATATTACTGGGAGACTTTATATATATATATATATATATATATATATATATATATATATATATATATATATATATATTCAATTGAGTATATGAGTATATGTATAACAAGTTGTATGTTCCTCGTGCATCGAGGTCATACCGAAAATTTTAGGGCCACATTTTGGTGAACCTTAAACTAATCTTCCGTTGTTTAGATAAAAAATGTTTACACTAGAAAGCACAAGAAAATGCTCACATGGGAGGAGAGGAGGGAGAGAGAAGTTAGTTATCTTTTTGTCATTTCTCAAGTGAATTTACTAGCTGAGCTAGGGTGGTTATTTCTGCATGAGTTTAAAGAGTTCATCTGTGGGATATTACTCCACATTTTGATCATATAATATCAGCATTATATCTTCCTTGCAATTTGTGTTATGGTTATGTTTCTTCGGTGCTATATCTTTTCATTTGCAGCGTGTGATTTCGTGGAAAAAATTAGAACATCTAACAGATGGTCAGACTTGCCATGGTCACCACACGATTGAAATCAAGTTTGGATGCTGAGAAAAATCATTGGCCATCTTCCATAAAGAATTTTCTGCTGTGAAAATGGAATTTCACATTGACAAAAAATTGAATAACATCGTTGCTTTCATGGATGGAGGGGTTAATGGCCGAGAAAACTAAATCCCCCAACATTCCTCAGGGTGACCCCCACATCAACCATCATTCCACCAATTTTGATTAGCATTCCCACGAAATGGAGATTCTCAAGCACAAGCTAATAAAGTTGATGGTTTCATGGGAATGCGAATCAAGTGGAGATTCTCAAGCCTAAGGGGGTGAGTCTTGGTGCAACGGTAAAGTTGTTCATGTGACCTGGACGTCACGGGTTCGAGTCGTGGAAACAACCATTGCATGTCAGGCTCGTACTTTAGGCCCAGTGGGCCAGACCCCTCCCGGATCCCGCGCATCGCAGGAGCTTCGTGCACCGGATTTGCCCCTTTTATTCCCATGAAGCCAACACGATTCACGCCAATCCTTCCAATGAGCTTAAACATGTAGCGGAGATCATTGCTCTTCCTCCATTTCAAGGGAATGATCGTGTTGGATGGCTGGGCAACATAGAACAATATGTTCTTCATCGCACACCTCCTCACCTCCATACGAAGATTGCCCGTATATGTATGGATGGGTCATTAGTACACTGTTTCCGTTGGATAAACTTGAAGATTCCTCGCATGGGCTGGGATGTTTCACGGAGGAATTGATCGAACGCTACAGTTGCCGCAAAGCAATGAATCCATTTGAATTATTAGCAGCTTTTGTTAAGGATATTAATTTAGATAGGATTTGATTTGAATTGTAAATATGATTGCAAATTAGTAGATACATTTATGCTTTAATTAGATACCAAATAAGAATAAGTAGCAGATATTTAGGCTGCAAATTAGGGATTTTGTAATCTGTTGATTAGATATAGAACAAAGGGCATGCCTCAGCGGCTCAGCCTTAAATTTTTGCTTTTTTTCCAGTCCATCCTGTCATGTTCGTGCGTCCGCGCGGCATCTTCTTTTTGTGTTGTTTTTTTTTTGCCATGTTGGTGCGTCGGTTCGTTCCACAGTTTCTTGCTCGGCAAAATTGATTGTGCGGTGGTCTAGAGTTGCCTATAGCGCACAATTGATTGTGCGGTGGCCTAGAGTTGCCTATAGCATGTGTGTCGCAATTCTACGGTTTCGTGCTAAGCTCGGTGGTCTAGGGTTCTGTCCCTGTGTGTGTCGCGTTTCTAGGGTTCTGACTGGCAGTTGTCGTGTGCTAGGGTTTCCGTACAGCAGTTTGGTGTGTCGTATTTTTTGGGGTTTCTGTACAGCGGCTACTGTGGAGCAATCTAGGGTTCTCTCCATCATGACGATTGAAAATACTATTATTCGCTTCATTGGAAAAAAATCTTCCACCTGGGCTTTTCAGTTTAAGATGTTTCTAAAAGGTAGTGAGCTAACTCATCGTATTGATAATACTGCTCTCCATTCCGACGATGAGACGATACACGCTCAATGGGAAACTAAAGATGCTAAAGTTATCTCTTGGCTTCTAGGCCTATTGAACTTCATCTTGTCACCAATCTCCGGTGTTTCACTATAGCCCTTGCGATGCGTAATTACTTGTAGCACATCTATCAACATTCACAGTGCTCACAAATTCCAATTGTAGCACATCTATCAACATTTTCTTAGCAGAGGATGAGGGAGAAATTCTGAGCGAGGAGCTCCCTATGGCCACTGAAATTCCATATCCAGGACATATACATCTCCTGGGGCCAAAATACAGTACCCTGGAACTATCCCTATATTCAATGGGTGGCATTATTATGATAGATAGTGGCACACAAGCTACAACTTTATTTCCAAAAAGTTAGTCGACAAGTTGGGCCTTGTAGTGGATGAGCGTTTGAGATTTGGAGTCTTACTTGGTGATGGGCGTAGTGTCTCTTGTCAAGGGGCATGTCCTTCTCTTCATATTGATTTGGACGTTTGGCAACTCAATGTTGTGGGATATCTGTTCGAGTTGGGGGGAGTAGATCTTATTTTGGGAGTTGATTGGTTACGGACTTTAGGGGATGCGATTGTCAACCGGAACAAAATGCAAATGAGGTTTACACTTGAGGATCGTGAAATACAGCTTCAAGGTGATCCTGCATTGATGAGATCAGTTGTATCCTTACAGTCACTTAACAAAACATCTCTGAGATATTACTTCATATTTTGATTATATAATACAGCATTATATCTTCCTTGCAATTTGTGTTCTGGTTAGGTTTCTCCGGTGCTACAGCATGTGATTTGGTGGAAAGAATCAGCATATCTAACACATTGAGACTTGAGAGGAGCACTCGAAAGAATTCATAAAGTAAAAAGGTGAACTAGAATGTTACTGACCTTCTTTGCTTATCAATTGAGAGAAGATATTTTAAATTATTCTAAATATTCTTTATTCCACATTCAGCTCCAGATTCCAGCTGTTGGATGAACCAGCCCATTTATATAATATAGCTAACTTCAGTGTAGAACTTCAACTTTCGAATTGGTTTCAAACTTTTAGATGAACAAATCCATTGAACTAAAGCTAAATTGAGAACAGAAGTTGAAATTTCAAAACCATATCCATTCTCAAATAATTTAGTTAAAAACGTGCCTACTATCAAAAGAGAACTTAACGTACAAGCTAAATTGAGAACAGAAGTTGAAATTTCAAAACCATATCCATTCTCAAATAATTTAGTTAAAAACTTGTCTACTATCAAAAGAGAACTTAATGTATAATGTACACAATATAACACTGTTATAAAAACGTTCAAGATTTGAGCAGTTATTTTCTAAAAAAGTTATTAGATATGGGGCCAAAACAGGATCTGGTACGTAGAAAAGTTGTACAGCATCAATTATGTTTTCAACCAAATATCTCGGTAACACTTCATGTTTCCTTGGTGAGAAGAAATTTTCGAGGATATTCAACAAGAATCTTTAATAGTTAGAAAATTAATTCTCACAAATTAAATCCAAAACTGTTCACCTGGAACGGCTGGATTTTCTGCTTCTCTCGGTCGTATGCAACTAGTTCACAATCAAGTACAAATGATGTCACATACGGCTTTTTTAATCTGCACTAAGACAGTTAACGTTAATAACCAGTCACTATAGCATAAAATCTCAAACTACACAGAACAAAAATATCTACAAAGTATATAATTCCACAAGTTAACGTAGTTCACTATTTGCAAAATAAAAAATGAAGAATAAACCAACATTATCAGCATAAAATAATTTAAAAAGAATCTCCAGGTCAAGAACATGCAGCATCAAAATTTCCACCATCTAAAAAACGAGAGTTAAATATGATCACCACATCAGCATAAAATTCAACAAGACCACCAGAGCAGAAAGAGGGGATGGGGATTTTTGAAGTTGTGAAAACATACACATACATTTCAGTGAATCACATGCTCCTCTCATGACATCACATTTCTTAATTTACTATGTTTCATATTCAACTCACCCGAACAAGGACCACAAACTATAATTACTCACAAACCAAGACAACCTAATTTCAAGACTCGAGTAATTGTCAGTTTTATTTCAATCAAATCAACTGTAATATACAACTAAAAAAGATTGACAAAATCATGTGTTATTGAAAATTATTTCATTTTTTGGAGCAAGACAGTTGTTCTATAAATAACAGAAGCCAGACATCTCGCACTTCAACTCAATCGAGAGGCCAAAAAAAGTTGTATGCTGCACTGTCAAGGAAATCCGCACAAACAACGTGAAACTGGATGATGTCAAGAAGGATTTTACGTTCACAAATCTAGTGGTCGATAGATATTTAACAAGCAGGCATCACATTTCAATTTCTAGGCAGAGGAAACATCATGCATATTTTTATGAAATATAGACCACCTAGTGATAGCAGCAACAACATCCGGAAACTTTCCAGTATTTCTTTCAGCATTTCTACTGTATATCTCAACTGAACCATCCTCCATGTAATGTATCTACATGGAATATAGACAATTGCAGCATAAATACCTCTTCTTCAAAGCCTCAACTCAAAGGTATAAACATGCTCATTTAACTAGGTATCACTACCTGTGCACGTTCTCCGTCATACTTGTACTCACAGGTAAACTCCATATCTTGAAACTTTTCCACAATTTCAGATACTCCTCTTGTTGGTTTAGCTAACATGGGTCCAACTGGAATACCAGGAGAAAAGCTACATGCCTTTGTGAGATTCCATACTCCAGCAGAAAGAAGAGCTGGGACTATTTTATCATACACTGGAACTACAGAATAAACTTGTTTGACAATTTTTGCAGCCTGCCATAAAGATTATATGGGAAAAATAAAAGATCAATTCAAAAAATAAAAGAAATCATAAATATGATAAATTGAATATATTTAAATTTGCTACAAGGAAATAACATAAGTAAGATGAAGGTAAATTTTAAAGGCGCAAAAGTACAGAGACAAAATGTCATTTTAATTAATGGAGCTCTTTTACCATATTAATGAAGCATCAAAATTGAAAAGCACACGCTACATATTTGTAAGTCATGTAAGGTAGAAAATCTTGTCCTACCACCGACTAAAAGGGTTTAAGTAAGGTGTGAGCTGCTAAACCATGATTATGATGTCACTTAATAGTACCTGAAGCAGAGGCCTTTCCCCTTGAAATGTGGCCTCATTAAGCACATAACCTTACGATTGTTTGCGGCTCAAACCATGCATGGTCAAAAATTCATTTTTCTCTTTGTTAATTATAGAACTTAGTAAATATGATGTAAGAAATGTACATCCTTTCAAGACTCATTACTTCAAGTTTCTTCAGGGAGGGTACTCTTCGGACTTGACTATTATTATGGGCTCTAAAATATTGTGCCTGATTTGAGTCTTGGAAGAATCTAGATATGGAGGAATAGCAAATAAAATTTGAGGGAGGGGAGAGATTAGGATTCATTCTGTTAATTTGTTTCTTGAGTGAGTTTGCTAGCTTAGGCCAGGGTAAAGTGAGTGGTCTGTTTATCCAGAGGATTATCTTTGGGAAATGACCTTCCTTTTTCAGTTTATTTCAAACAATATAAATTCATACTTTCAGCTTCATTATCAGGGTTTGATCGTGTTTTATTTTGTTATATCTCTATATTTTTTGTGGCCAAGGAACCAGCAAACTATCAGGCAGACTTCTATCATTTGTTTTTACTTTTTACTTATTTATTTGGAGGGGAGGGAGCAGGTTGCCCTGGAAATATCGACATCATGCTGCTTCGAGTCAGAACAAGCCTGGAAAGCCCTTGATTCCAGTTTCTAATTCCTAAAAGCCCGAGAATCAATATTTGAACAATTTGTACCCAGACTACAAGGTTCAATCTGAGCATATTAGAATCATGTAATGGAGAGGGAGAGAAAACTCAGCAATGGGCACACGACCAGCTAACAAGTAATGTTATTATGCACATAATTAACACATTGTGTCCTCTAAAGACGTTACCTAAGAAGCAAAAGTGAATTTGTCTCGTAGAACATAGATTCATTCCTTAAACAGTGGCAAATAACTGATAATGTAGATTCTTAAAACAATCCTGCAAGCTCATGATAGTATCAATTCAAAGAACAGAATAGAAGAGTACCATACAAAAAATCAATTGCAACCCATTCCGAAGAACCAAGTGAGTGAAGCAGTTTTCACGGTGAAATCAAGAATCAGATCATCCTTCTCAATTATTTTCCAAGTTTTCTCTTATTTCTCAAGATGCATTTCACTAATTGAAACCTAAAAGATGGAAATTATCTTGAAATGCTATCGAGTTTAATGAGTAAAACATTTATAAAAAAATCATTGGGAAAAAGCTAAAAAATCTAGCTATGGAGAAAATTTATTACTCGACCGAGAAGTAAAATAACTCCAGATTAATTACGGCAAAATCATTCTCCTGGCAGCAAAAACCAGTCATAGAACATCTCTGGCTACATATGCACAGGCCGTAAACTTGCCTTATTTTCCATTGTGTTCTCAAACATCGCAAACTGCAAAAGATAGTAGCCTACTCATTTAGAGCATTACAACATACCTCTTCTAGAGGATTCTCAACCTTTGCAGGAGGTGATGAGTGCTTCAGAGAATAGACTGAAGCATGCCCAAGTGCTGTCAAAAGAGTTTGTTCCGCTAGACCAATACGCAGCTTTGTCTGTATATATCACGAAAATCTATTTTACACCACACAACAAGAACCAGAGGGACTACGAACAATGCAATCAATTGACCTGGAGTAAACGAATCAAATACTGAGGTTCACAATCAGTGGCTGCGACTAGTAGCGCTTTTATGTGGTTCTTTTTCTTATCTTGACTGTCTTTACCAGATTCCTGCCAATAATCACGATTTATGAAAAAAACAAACTTTAATTTCAGAACGCAGAGGCCATCACTCACTGCACCATGAAAATAACAATGAATACAGCCTAAAAGCTCAGAACAAGCAACAAAAAGCAATGTGCACCTGCATATAAACATCTACATACATCAAGTCTGTCAGTTCGAAAAGCATGAGCCTTTCTGCGTAGTATGTGACGAACAGATTGTACCCTTCTTCAACCAAAAGTACAAAGTTCAATTACAGGTGTCACAAAGAGCGGGTATAAACTATGAAAAACAAACATCAATGTCCATTTACAGGTCACATGTGCCAGATATTAATTATTGACAATGCCTTTTTGAATAGAATGACCATCTACAGGTCACATCTGACCGATATAGATTATTGACAATGACTTTTTGAATAGAACGACGTTTCATCAACCCCAATACAATATTTAATGAACTGTGTAAGAGGCTGGAGTCAATAGACGGGCAAGGCATCTTTCACCGGGAACAAAACATCGGTTTCTTGAATTTATTTCATGTTCAAGACTAGAAAACTGTTAGGCTACTGGTAATGGCTACTAATTTGAAGATCAAGCAACAAGAAATTGTCGAACAATCACAAAGCAACACACCGAAAATAGAGGAAAATGAAGTCTGAAATTTAATTGGAATGAAAGAACAATGATAAAATCCCAGAGGTTGAATTCTGTTACGGCAATGAAAATTATCCTCGAGAATAATTATCTGTCCCAGCAACCAAAAGATGTCTCTAGCTTAATGCTAGTCTCATGCACAAGCATGCAAAACAACTCAATTGGTAACTCCCTCTAAACCTCTCTCTCCTTCACTATTTATCCTCATATCATGCACATCTAGATTCTTCTATAAATTAGGCCCATTAAGCCCTTAATGACCTGGGCTTGTAACAAAAACAGAAAGGACAGATGAAAGTGGAAGAAGGTCAACTATAATCTATCAAGCCGGTTTATAAGCACATGTAATGTAATTACTATTTCGATTGGAAATACCTATCATTACATTAATCTTTTATCTAACTCCTTTGGAACTCGAAGACTTATGGACCAACAATAATTGGAGCTCCCATTTTTAACCTATTAGCAATAAGAATAATTTTTTTTAAAAAAGGGGGCCAAATCCATAGCATGGGTATAATTCTTTCAATGGTGGGACGCTTTAAGCAGATAACCATTGACATTGAGTTGAGTAGAGAAAGCACACCAGTCCTCAATATAAACTCTCTCTCTTGCCCCACACCTGCCGCATCTCTTCCCCCCTCCCTCTCCCTTTTACACACACCCAAAATTGTATTAGTTCCTACATGAGCAAAAAACCCTAAATATTAGGATTTATACTCTTCCATCTACTTTAACCGTTATATATAAATAAATCTCATTGAATGCATCGAGAATGTTCCTGAAGGTTTCGAAATAAAATAGAAAAATATCTTAAGAGGCTATTAATTTATCAATTTTAAATGGTTTAACTTTATGCTAACATATCAATAATCGAGAGCCGCATATCTTCAACAAGCAAGGCCCGGGACTCTAGCTCTAGATAAAATTCGTAACTCCAAAGATCAATACATAACAAAGTATGTTGCAGCCGACAAATCTTCAAACCCCAAACAAGCAATAACAGAAAATCAAACAACAACAACGCACTGATGGGGGTTGATAGAGAGAATGAGAGGTGAGGCATTCAAAATTTCTCCCGCACAACCCTTTCGCCGCCAACAAAGCTTTCCGGCGCGGCGGTATCTAGCGGAGCACCGACTACCCAGCCTTCATCCCACCCATTCCGAGTGTGAGAGAACCTACCCTAGCCTCGCGATCGGTAAGGATGGTCACCACGGCTCGAACAAGGTTCACGGTTCACCATTGGCGACGACAATTGGGCACAGAAGCAAACCAGAGTTCGTGCGTCGCCTGGAAGGAAACTCCACTGCCTTCTTCTTCACTAACTTCCCGGAAACTTGGTTCCCGTCGGAAATGTGGCGTCTTTTTCAGAAAATAGGCGCCGTATGTGACCTTTTTATTCCGCAGAAACGTGATAAATATGGCAAAAAGTTTGGATTTGTCCGGTTCAAGGGGCGTTTGAATATTCCACAGGTGGAAGCGGACCTCAATAATATCAGGTTGGGGGCGTTCAAACTCAGGGCTAACTTGTCCAGGTTTGCGCGACACTTTAAGGCCACTTCCGGGGTGCGTTCTCATCTCATCCCTGATCGGCGGACCATTCCTGGGAAATCTTATGCCCAGGCTGCATCTTCAGAGTACAGACCGAAGATGGAGAAGGAGATGGCGGATGCTAAGGTCCATAACACGTTGGGCGACGACAGAAACAATTTGGGAGGCGTTGGACTGACTTTCAAAACTAAGAAAGAGGAGCTTCAATGGCTGGAGGAATGTGTAGTTGGGATTCTTCATGAATCTCAGCATTTGGTCGAGGCCCAACAAGCACTTAGCCTTCATGGCTTTGTCAATTCAAGGATCATTCCCATGGGAGGACAGTCTGTGTTGATATATGATGAGAACAGACCCAAGTTGCAAGAGTTATTCAACGACGACAAGGAGTGGATGGGACAATGGTTCAGTGAGATCAATTATTGGAACAAAGACTGCTATGCTTCGAAAAGAGAAGTTTGGATTGATTGTTTAGGCATCCCCATTCAAGCGTGGAATGAGAGGTTTTTCCATTTGCTGGCAATCAGATTGGGCAGCTTAATAAAAATTGATGAGGAAACCTTGAGTCGCCGGCGGCTAGATTGTGGTCGCTTTCTTATTGCCACTACCACTAAGACGTTCATTAATTTGGTGACACATGTCGACATCGATGGCACGATTTACTCAATCAGAATGATGGAGGAGGTGCCTAATATAACGGAGCTGAAATCTCACAATTCCGTTCGTTTGGACTCGCCGCCGGCTTCACCATTCTCGGACTCTAACTACTCCGATGACTCAGTACCACAGACAATATTGGAGGAAGTCAGGGTTCAACAGGAGGATTACCAAGTCAACCTCATCAAATTAGGGGGTTCGGATCAGGCAACCAAGGAGGTTGTTCACTTTGTCGGGAATGAGGAAACAAATGAGGAAACTCATCATACTCCGACCACGGAGAAACAGTTCCTCCGAACCTATCAGCGAAGAAGGAGATTTGAAGGCAAAAGGAATGTGATTCACGAAGTTAGCAAAAATTTGCATCACATTAGACCCACGGAGGAGGATTGCTATGCCAAAGCAATTGAGCTTTGGACGAGTGGACAAATTTGGGGATTATGGGGCATGGAAATGATGAAGAGATAATTCAATATCTTATGAACATGGAAAGACAAAACGAGATGGCAATCCAAAAGAAGAGGATTGCTAATGAGGATTTAGGGGACGTCAATGTGAATCAATGATTATTGTAAGTTTCAATATCAGAGGTATAGGGGGAAGGGTGAAAAAAAGAGAACTGCGGGAGTTGGTGCATAAAGAAAAGGTGGATTTCTTATGCTTACAAGAGACTAAAAAGGAATTCATCCATAAGGACTTATGCAAAACAATTTGGGGGGGGGGGGGGATAATTTCGATTGGGCATACAAAGGCGCACTGGGGAACGCAGGAGGACTACTCAGCTTGTGGAATACAGACGTTTTTTGCATGGACAATTGTTGGGGAGAGGATGGTATTCTGGGAGTAGAAGGATATTGGGGGACAAAAAGAATCAAGTGCAACATCATCAATGTGTATTCGACAGGAGACTTGGGCTCGAAAAGAGAGCTGTGGAATACACTCTCAGCAAGACTGGAACAGAATCAGAATGGATATTGGTGTATATGTGGTGATTTTAATGCGGTTCGACTTCCTCACGAGATGAGGGGTCGATCTTCTGATCAGTACATTAATGAAATGCGAGGTTTCGATTCATTCATAAGGAACTCGAAATTGTTTGACTTACCACTGGTAGGGAGGAAATATACGTGGTATAGACCAGATGGGTCATGTGTCAGTCGATTGGACAGGTTTCTCCTATTTGCTACTTGGATGCACGAATGGCAGAATCTGACGCAATGGGGATTAACAAGAACTGTATCTGATCACTGTGCAATCATCTTGAAGAATCATCAACCGGACTGGGGACCTAAACCTTTCAGATGTTTAGATCCATGGCTACAACACAGAGAATTCAGAGATTTTGTGGAGAATGAATGGAATAGCTGTAACATTTCAGGCTGGGGGAGCTTTGTTTTAAAGGAAAAATTCAAATGCCTAAAGAATAGCCTCAAAAGATGGAATAAGGAGGTCTTTGGCAGGATTGAAGCAAATATTGGAACATCCAAGGACTTGATGCATGAATGGGATAGACTGGCAGAGTCTAGAGAGCTGTCTGAGGATGAGAACCGAGCAAGGCAACTCGAGGCGGTCAATTTGCAGAATCAATTGGGGATGAAAGACACATTGTTATACCAAAAATCGAGACTTAAATGGATAAGAGAGGGTGATGTGAATTCAAGCTTCTTTCATAAGGTGATCAATCAAAAGAGGAAAAATTCGGAAATCGTGGGTTTGTATTTTGATGGATTATGGATTGATGATGTTCAGGGAATCAAGGACGGGGCCCATCGTTATTTTTCTAATCAGTTTCAACAAGATGATTGGATGAGGCCAACGTTGCAAGGTATACAATTCGATCAGCTGACAGAATTAGAAAATGAATCATTGATAGCACGTTTTTCCGAGGCAGAGATTCGTCAAGCGGTTTGGGATTGTGAGAGTTCAAAGAGTCCGGGACCTGATGGATTTAATTTCAGGTTTATCAAGCATTTTTGGGAACAATTAAAACAGGACTTAATTAGATTCTTTGAGGAGTTTCACAGGAATGGAAGAATCATCAAAGGAGGCAATCCATCTTTTATTGTTCTTATCCCTAAGAAGAACAATCCGATTAGAATTGAAGAGTTCCGACCGATTGCACTAATTGGGTGTATTTACAACGCACTGATGGGTAAATGGAAACTGTATATATTGATATGAAATTTGTAGAAATGAAAGAACCGCGATGAAATCACTCAAGCTCACTTTCACTCAGGGAAAAAATATTCTCCGCCCAAGCCTCAACTCGCATACACTCAACAAACTAATATCTGGTACAAAATTCTACCATGTTATCCCCTCTTTTATTCTGAATTTTCCCACCCTAAACTCTAACCAACTGCCATGCTTCCAACGTGATATCTTGCTCCTGGGCCTTTCTTCTTGGTCTCTAATAATGGGTATGCTTCTGCTAGTTCCCGTAACAATACCTTCATCTTGAAAAACAATCTTGTCCTCAATGATGAGATTTGAACCTAGCTCACAAATAAAATGATCCTACCTCCACCCAACATCAAACGATTATCTCAAACCCAAGGATGAAGAGAACATTACCAAAATACCAAATATCCAAAGTATAATCTCCAGCACATGCAAATAAAACTGTCACACCAACTTCCTCGGCTTGCTTGATCCACTTTCCTAGTTAACAACTCTTCATTAAATCATCAGACAACTCAAAACCTTGAAATCCCTATTTTTTTTAATCTCCGAGCCATTTCCCTACATGCTCGATGTATAGGTCCAAGTCCTTATCCAATGAAATCTCCAACTCCCAGCCCTTCGACCCCGACCAAATCCCCTTTTTTCCTGCCTACTCCAGTTTATAAAAGTCCGTTGATTATTTGGCCAAACCTGACATACCAAATTTCAAGCTGGATCGTGAAGGGTTCAACCGAGCCCAAGCCGTACAATTCCACTTGACCCAACACATAAAACCCAAAGTGACGCGACAATTTCGCACATTTCTCACCACAATCACTCAAGCTCACTTTCACTAAGGGAAAAAAATATTCTCTGCCCAAGCCTCAGCTCGAAAAACACTCAACAAACTAATTTCTGGTATGAAATTATACCCCATTATCCCCCTCTTTTATTCTGAATTTTCCCACCCAAAACTTTAACCAACTGCCCTGCTTCCCACATGATATTTCGCTCCTGGGCCTTTCTTCTTGGTCTCCAATAATGGGCCTGCTTGGCTTGTTCCCGTAACAATACCGTCCTCTTGAAATTCAATCTTGTCCTCAAGGCTGATATTTGAACCTAGCTCACCTGTAAAATGATCCTCCCTCTATCCAACATCAAAGACGATTAACCCAACCCCAAGGCCGAAGAGCATATTACCAAAATACCAAATATCAAAACGATAATCTCCAGCACATGCAAATAAAAAGTGTCAGCACCAATTTCCTCGGCTAGCTTGATCCACTTTCCCAGTGAACAACTCTTCGGTAAATCATCAGATAACTCAAAACCTTGAAATCCCCATTTTTTTAACTCCGAGTCCTTCCCCACATACTCGATGTATAGGTCAAGGTCCTTATCCAATGAAATCTCTAACTCCCAGCCCTTTGAACGCATCCAAATCCCCTTATTCCTGTCATATTCCAGTTTATAGAAGACACCACTGATTCTTTGGGCCAACCCGGCATACCAAATTTCAGGCCGGCTTGTGAAGAGATCAACCGAGCCCAAGCCGTACAATTCCACTTGATCCAACACATAAAACCCCAGTTGACACGACAATTTCAACCCTTTCTCACCACAATCCACAATTTCAGCCATTTTGACCCATTATTCTATTGTCGGTATCAGTTGCTACCCAAGCTCTCTGCCAATCACAATCCCACCGCTGCACGCCGGCGACAATCCCGCCTCCTGCCGTCTGATGATCTCCCTACCCATTGTCCCCTAATATCTCTGTCCTCCCAATTTCTAGCAGTTATCACATGATGCATTAGGATCTAATTTGGGCATTGAATTGTTAAGTCTATATTAATAAAGCATATTCCCAACTTTTTTCTCTGGGCCTCCATTCAATAGCCCAAGTTATTTTTTTCTATTATCGGCCATACCCATGCCCCCCCACCACCCAAATTGTGTTGTCGTGAACCTCGCCCCACTTGTTGTAACGGCAAAAGCTCCATGCTTACGGAGGAACTTAGCCATCTTCCGACCACCATATCTTCTTATTAATTCCTCTGCCATCATTTCCCATCTTTGATTGGAACCTTTCTTTAATTTTCTGGTTCCAAAGTTTTGTCGGACTCTTATAACCCATTGATTGGGCCTTGAATCGATCATCCGCCGCACTGCCCTTAGATTGTCCTACCTTATTTTCCGCATCCCCAATACTCCTTTCGGACTTTTCCTCCGATATCCGGCAAAATACCCAAGCTACAAGTATGTCCTTTCACCTCATCGAGGCTCTGAATTTTCCGCATGTTCACTGCGTACTGGGATCCTCCGTATTTCCTTTGGAAGTTTACTCTTCAGCATGTTTTTCTTTATCGTTTTCTACTTCAACACTGGTGATCTCGTGTCTAACATTATTTGGAGACTTATCTTCATTGATGGACTGGAAAAACTTCGTTGAAGCCTCATGTCACTGTCTCGGTTGGCTTTTACCATCTTGTCTCCAGCCTCCGCAAACTTTGTTGTGCGCGTTCCAGTGTCTCTTCATCTGTTAGTGGCTTATTTTGGGAGTTCTGAGTCGTCTCCACAAATCGTTGCATCAGTTCCTGGGTTAGTTGCCCCCATGTTAGATTGGGATATAGCAGTGTTAGCCAATAAAACCACGAGTCAGCAACTCTCTCCATAGACATGAATGCGAGTTGTACATGGTCCTGCCATGGTGTAGAGTGGATCGCAAAATGGTGCTCCAATGACAGAATCAAGCGTCTTGGATCAAGTACATCGTTGAACCTCAGCATGTTTCGGCCTCATCAATGCAAACTTGGAGTCAGATTGCGTCATAGACATTTTGTTTATCCCTTAGGGTCGAGCGGAAGATCGGACCAATTGTTACGGCTTACAAATCTTCAAAACCCAAACTAGCAGTAACAAAAAATTAAGCAACAACAACGCACTGATTGGTAAATGGAAACTGTATATATTGATGTGAAATTTGCAGAAATAAAAAAACTACTATGAAATCACTCAAGCTCACTTTCACCAGGGGAATAAAACATTGGTTGTCCAAGCCTCAGCTCGCATACACTCAACAAACTAATTTCCGATACGAAATTCTACCCCATTACTCCCTTCTTTTATTCTGAATTTTCACTCAAAACTAACCAACTGCCCTGCTTCTAACATGATATCTTGCTCCTGGGCTTTTCATCTTGGTCTTTAATAATGGACCTGCTTCTGCTTGTTCTCGTAACAAAGTAACTAAGATAAAAGTTGTATCTTTATGAAGCCAATTGCTTGACTTCATGTCTCAAAATTACTGGTAAATTGCGGGTTCATATTTCTTGTGGCAAGTTTCTATAATTTCTGGTGAAGACGATAAAAAAAAAATTCCACAACATTTCATTAACACTTGTGTATAAGTGCTACAGAATCCAAACAAAAGGAATAATAAAAGCAACACTGATTAAGCATATCAAATTTCTTCTCGTATCTAAACGACTAAACCTGTGGAGTGAGGGCCCTATTCTTGGATGGTGCATGTTAAGTCAGCATTGACAAAATAAGATGTTCCAAATAAAGCAAAGGAAAATATAACATCTGAACAACATAAGACATATCTAAATCAGACAAATCACAACAGGAACATCTTCTTCGACCTCAAAACTTATAAAAAGGATAACCAAAATGAACCCAAGTACCTTGGCAATAAGCCGAAAAGTATCAAAAACTTTGGTGACAGTTAATGCTTCTGGTTTACGCATCAAAGGTTGTGATGAGCGACTGGCTTTAGCCACAAGACCCAGATCTCCAAGCTCCTATCATCATTTAAAATTTAATGAGGAATTCAATAAACTCCTTGATAGGAGAAATCAGAAACATTTGACAAAGATAAAAAGAGGTCCATCACAGTTGCTCATAGCAAAACATATAAAAGCTAGAACAAACCAAAAGTTAACTGGGAGCACAAATGACCACCACTCAAACAGCATAAAGACGTCACCTGCCCTAGCATGAACTATAGACAAACCACCACAATCACATTCTTCACTTATGAACTATTTTTTCGTTGCAGAGATGTTGCAGAGATGTCGGCCATCGTGTAGATAATTTTATCCAAAAACTCAAACGGTTTACTTGTTTCAAAGTGTTAACGCCAAGGAAATTAGAAGTGTTGTTGGCAGACAGGTGCCTCTGAAATTTGAGGAATATAGAACATTTTCAGAACTTTTGTCGATGTTACAGAAAGCATTTCTTGGAATAAAAAATTAAAAAAACTTTCCTCTTAGTTATATGCTGCGTCTGCGTGAATTTTCACTATAAAGAACATGTTTTACTACAAATTCATGCTTCCCAATAACGTGGAAAAACTTATAATATTCCACGTGATTTTTATACAATTTAACAAATAGAAGTTTCGAAACCTTCAAACTCCAACAATCATGTAGAACAAACTCATCACCTTGTATTGCTTCTTAACATGTGCCTCTTTAGTCCCACAAGCCTCTGCAAGGGCCTTGATAATTGAGGTGTCCCCAATTCCTAGCTCCAACCCCTCATGCGCAGATGCAATCCTATTTGCCAAAAGGTACACGACAGCCACTAAATCATCCGGTGTGGTCTCAATCACAGTCCTAAGCACATTGCACACGATCTCAGTAATAGCAATTCTCCCGGATTCCTTAGATATAGCATCAAATGCTTTAACTACGAACATAAAAGGCACCCTCTCTCCCAATGCCCAATATGCTGCCATATGTACATTGAAGGTCGGAGCTTTTTTCTTCAACTCAACTAAACTCTCGTCGGGACTAATAGACAACCTGGGCTTCTTCACTACCACCGAATCTTTATCCGAATCAGCAGTGCTTAACCCGCCCTGTTTGAATTTCGATTCTTTACGTTCAATCTTATCCTGTTTCGTGCTCCCCAACACACCGGTATCTTCAGCTGGGATTTGACTCACGGTAACTTGTTCGCCATTTTTTGATAACGTAGCAACAAGGGCATTTCCAATTTGGTCCGAATGTGAGTTCTTGGGGCTCAATTGGCCATTCTCCGCGGCATTTTCAATTGCGTTAGAAACGGGACTACCAGAATGACTACCATTAGTGTTCAAACCAGAAGTTTGTGAAATGTCAGCGGGGCTTTTACGCTTTCGGGGAGAGGATTTCTGGGGCTTCAGTTGCTGTGACTGCTTTTTCTTCGAAGCATTGGACATGAGGACATCGAACGCAGAGGGGCGAGAGGTGGACATAGTCTTGAATCTAGGGTTTGACCTCGAAAAGAGGGACGAAGTTTTTGAAGAGAAAGGAATGAACAGTTTGATAGGGAGTAATTTCGTGGAGAGATTGAGATATAGATTGAGCAGCAGAGGCATGAACGGGGTGAAAACATCAACCGGCGGTGGTGGGCAGCGCAGACTGATGGAATTGCGGGAAAATTTCCACGAGGTTTGATTACTACACCGTGATAAACCGAGTTTCTGATTAATTCAATATGGTTTTGGTTTAATTAGTGTGGCCTCTATCTACCAATAAATTCAATTAACTGATCTAATGAGTGTACGTATTTTTTAGTTAGAACATTTTTTTTTCAATATCTATATCTATACTACTCGTAATATATGAAATATTAAATCGACAAAATGGTCCGATCTACTAACACCAAAGTCCAATTACACTAATACTCTTATAAAATTGTTATTTGTTCTTAGTCCTAAAATAATACAACACATGTTACATTTTTGGTCTCTAGGGATGACAATAGAACGAGTCCAGATCCGGACCCACATTAAACCCGCTTGGCCCGGGATTGGTCGAACCCGCCCCACTATCCTTTTTAAATTTAATATTGAATATACATTTCACTTCTTTGATTGAACAATAAAGTGACATTATTTAATTTTATATCAAAACTCATGTATTCATGTTAAAGAAGTTGGACATTTTGAAATGAATGAGAGCAAACTAATAAATATTTGGTAGCTTAAAGATAGTTTTACAAGGCTTATTATAAATATTTACTAGAGAAAAACATGAATTTCAATCACAAAACTCATTTTTTGTGTTTCAAAAATTGATTTATAGCTTAACTTTAAAAACATGGACCCGAGGCGGGGGGAGGGGGGTGTTGTATAGCATGTCGGGTCCTGAGATTGGCTAAACTCGTCCCAAACCACCCTCGTTACCATCCCTAGTGGTCTCTCGACACATAGTGTCCATACATTCCATCTAAAAACTTCTTCAGTTAATTAATTGTCGTGTGAGAGCCGATATTGACGAATATTAATTTTCATATTTATTTACTCATTTTCATGAGAGAATACTCAAATTTTTTACACATCATAATCCAATTTCCAAAAGAATTATTAAATCATAAAAAAAAAAGGATTTTACTCTTATCATCTCATTTTATAAAGAAAAATATTGTATATATATATGAAACGCGTGCGGGCACGATCAGTATAAATAATGTACAACTTGGGTGTCTACATATATTCTCACGTACTTGTTATGAAATTCTCTTGACTTGGTACAATTTTGTTTCACTTGTACAAAGTTGGAAACTTTTGATTGGTTCTCTCATTTTGGCTAGCTTCAAATAATTTTATAGATTAAAGTATAACTATTGCGATCAAAGATAATTTTATGTTATGTTATTTTATGTATTTAATTTGAGTTACATTTTATTGGTAACATTTTATTGGTGAGAGAGCACTGTAACTCAAATCAAAATTGTTGTTTTAAAATAATTATTTTAGTATTTTGTGTTTAAATTATTCTTTAGGAAGATGAATTTATAATAAATATGTGCATAAAAATATTGTTGTTAAAATTAAAAAAAAAATTGCTTTTAAATAATATTTATCTGATTGATAGATTTTATGTAGAGCTAATTTCCAAAATTACTTTCGTGTTATTGCTTTCAAACAAAATTTTCGTTGGAAAACTACATATTTAGAGACTCTAATAACATAGATATAGATAGTATAAGACCCCTGAAACTCACCAAGCATTATCATAATAAATATGCATATAGCCCATAATTATAATGTAGGTTTTTTGTAAAAAATTAACATAATATCCCATAAATCGAACTTCCGAACAAAACACATTTCACATATCTAATAATAACACAATTACCAATCATCAACCACCAATGTAATCAATCATCAAAATAAACAAGTCTAGCAATTACTCAAACCTCAAAATGAAAATAGTTTCACAATCCTGAATAAAATATTACAATCCCAAATTGACAATAATAATAATTCAAGATCATTTTCGCTAAAATCGTCTAGCCTAAAATGACTAATGCGACTCCTCTAGACGATCTGTTATGATCGGAGTAATGTTTAGAAGGGAGGAGTTGAATAAACACTAGACTCAATTTCTCGATTCTTCGACATACATCAGACTGTTAAGTACTGCAGTAAGATCTCAATTGATAGCAAGTCAGTAGACAACTAAAAAGTAGTGCGGAAGGTGTCTACTGGACTTGTGAGTTTAGAACTGATCGGTAGATGTTTAAGAAACTGAATGATAAGGTACTGAAAGTAAATGACACAGAATATGTTTTTGAAAGTTCGAAGCACAACGTTTCTACGTCTCCCCTTCTTCATTTACAGGAAGGTTACACTAGAAGACTTTGGTTTACACTTTACAGCATACAAGCTTCTTAGGCACCCATACAGATTTGCCTAAACTCCTAGCAACACAATAATCACACAGATTACAATTTGATTTCCTCTCACAAAATTAAGACTATGCTCTTCCGTAGAGTGCCTTTGAGCAGTAGACTTTAATAGGCTTTGATCTACAAGATCTCAATGACTTTTGAATACTGCTCTGCAAAACTTCTGATATTTCAATAAGCGTTTTGAAAATTTTTCTTGGTTTTGAATGAAGATGGTTTAAGATTTCTGAGAGTTGAGAGCTTGGAACTTTCTTCATTCTTCTCTTTCGACGTATTTATAGACTTGAGAGTCTAACGACAACTATTCTTAAAATGGAAAGAACCACGTAAAATCAGCTTCCTGATTTTCATCCGATATTTTTTTTTATCTTCTTTCCATTATTGTTAATCAACGGCTAATTAATTCTGATGGGATTGGTGGCGCTGATATGGTAGTGCGGTGCTCTGTTGTACTTTTGTCAGAGTGAATCTGTTCGTGTTTTGTCCTTTTGCCTTGTACGTATGGTGACTTCTCCTTGAATGATTGTCTGCTGGATAAAAGACAACTGATGTCTTTTTCCATCATCTGCTGGTTATTCATTAGTTACTTAGTCAGCTGGACTAATGTCAATTAATGTCTTCTTCATCGTCTGCTTCTCTCAAGGATTTGCACAATGGACTGAGATACTCTTGTTCCAGTAGACGTTTATTTTCTGCATCTGGTAGATGATGAATTCTACTCTGTGTTTCCGGTAGACAATTCCTTCCAGTCTCTGTATCCAGTAGATGATATCTCTCAGTCTTGGACCCGGTATATATTATCTTCTAGTCTTGGACCCGATAGACCTTTGTAGAGTCAAACAACGATCTTTTCACCAGTAAGCTTCTTAGATGCAGTAGATACTTCAAGCATTAGACTTTTGTTATCACCAAAACCTAGAAATATTTTCCCAACACTTTTTCCGTTTTTGGTGATGACAAAACTTAGCATTAGAAGCTCTAGTTTGAACGTCGATCAGCAGATATCTGTTAAGACTTAAAAAAATAGCAGTGGAGAGCAGCAATTTATGTGTTAGATAAATAAGCAGATTACGAGTTGTAATCAAACTTGAACATAAAAAAGAAAATCATTTTTATATAAAATGATATCTGATTACAATTCTCACAATCGGCACCTCCTCGTTGTGTTGTTCACGTCCACCGTTTCCTCCTTGATTATTCTCAGCCATCGCTCGAGCTTTTCTCCGAAGTCTACGGCAAGTTCGTTCAATCTCAAGGTCAAGTGGATCTAGTATAGGGTTGTCAATTCGTAGCATGCACTCCGAGGATAACTACCTGCAAAAATCAAAACAATGAAGAAACAGCAGTAGTGAAATAGTATACAGTAATAAAAGTAACAATAAAAAGAAAATATGGCTAAATTATAGTCAACTAATCTCCTATGATATTACTTAAACTAGTCCCTGGCAACGGCGCCAAAAACTTGATCGCTATTATTTTAAACAGAATTTTTGAGTGTAGTGATTGCGTACCGCAAGTGCACGGTGTCAAGTTTTAGTATAGATTATAAAAAGTACGAGTGTTGAACCCACGAGGACTAGTCGCAATTACCTGAATTAATTAGTCTATCTATATTTAGCCTACGAATATTGAGAGAAAGTTAATTATTGCAAACCCAGAAATTTCGCCAATCCACACAAACAAGCAATGAAAGATACTGAAATCAATAGAGACGAATATCAAGACTTAGGTTCACCCATGTAATCTCCCACAATTCTCCTTTTAGTTATGACTTTAAGTTCTACGTTCTAAGGTGACTAGTTTTCCAAGTTTATCCAATATATTATGGTCAAGTTATATTGAACCTAATATTGAATTGTAACAAGTCAATGGTCATGTACTCATTTAACATTCAACATTGCATATGCTCTATGAAAACTTCTAGCTTTCGATCTTGGTAGATCTATGGCTATCACAGTGTGCTAGATTTCACGTGATCAGTTTCAATCTAAAGCTCACGGTATGAATTATCGTGTCAAATTATAATATCGTATGGTCAAGTCAATTATAATTACTAACATCAATTCAAAGGTAGCTAATCCTTGAAAAACAATAAAAGCATAATCATACTCAAATAATTGTAGAAAAATCAATTAAAAACTCAAACTTAAATCATGTGTTCATACAAAGGATCCCCTAGTCTTGATAGAGAACTTAGACAACTACCATCATCAAATAATAATGCAAAAATATGTCTCTCAACAATATCAACATCAAAACATGAAATTCAAAAGTAAATAAGTTCAGAAATACTAATAAACGTGGGTGTCACTCCGTGCGTCGCTCCGTAATTCCGTCTCTTGTGTTGTTCTAGCTTCTTGAATGAATTGTGGTATTTTTGGTGTGAATGGGAGATGAGAGAGCCGCTCTTAGGTCTGATAAAAGAGGTGCCAAGGTCCCCTTTTTTCATGCATTAGGTCTTCTATATATAAGGAAGAAAGAAGGTGTATGGAGGAGTCCATCTGAAACTAAACTTTAAAAGTAATTTTTTTTTAGAAAACTCCTATCCGCGATCGATCTTCATTAACTCCCGATCAATCGCTGAACCATACTGGACGCTAGCCACCAAAATCCACATATCCGCGATCAATCGTGGTTAGTTACCGATTGATCGTGAATTATTTCTGGACGCTGGCGATCGATCGCGGCTAGTTACCGATCGATCGCCAATATAATCTGCTAGGTTCCTCGATTTACAGCTTCGCGATCGATCGTGATGTTTATGCCGATCGATCGCGCGAGCTGTATAACTTCAATCTTTGAGATTCCGATCCATCTTTCAATGTCTTCGCTCGGTTTGGTCATTTTTCAATATTTTTAGCTCGTTTTCTCCACTTTTATTCCCTTGGACCTAGATTCCTGAAATACACAAATATATACCAGAAAGAATAAAATCGTCCAGGAATCAACATGAAAATCCAGATAAAATCATAGCAAAATAAGTGTAAAATTCACACTTATCAAAGCCAACTAGAGAAACATCGCCAGTAGAGAATGATCTGAAACTGGCGAGTTTCAGGGGTAATTACAAGGGGGAGAAAAAGTATAGTACGGAGAATGCGAATAAAGAAAACCTAAGAAAAATCCTAAGTTATCTTCAAAGTAATCCTCTGCTCGATATAGCTTGTCTACCCCTTTTTGTCATAAACACCCCGTTCATCTGATTATGAGATTCCAGACTGGTGGGACGCAGTACACCAAAACCTCAATTTTGTAAGGCTAGGCAGAGGTGTTAGATAAGTAATCAATTCATGTAGGGTTGAATTAGATAAGTAACAAACCCATGAAGCAGGAATGCAGAAAAGTGTAGGAACTTAAACTTAACTCTGTATTTAGGCATGTTGTAGTATGAATATTTTGAAGCAGTGAAAGAGTTATTTATAGCCAAAGTGAGGCAGTGTTAGCTACTATGGATTGATATGACACATGGACTCGTGTCACTCAATCCTGAATTAGAATGCAGAAGATAAGATAGAACAGCGAACATAATTATTTTATTTAATGAAAATTTAAAGCTAACAGTTCAAGACAAAAAAATACTGTATTATGGACACCCAAACCAAGATCTGGAGCGGTCAAAGTCTTGAGAGGTGTCAGGAGGCGGTTATCTTGAACTTTTTGTCCTCTGCTAGGGTGAAGTCTTCCGCTGACTTGGTTGTCCTCGTCCAGTAGACCTTTGCCGTTCTGGACCTTGATCTCTGCTGGGAGGCTCTTGTTGTCTGCTGGATGCTGGGAGCGCCATTCGTTTGACAGTTGGCAAACTGCGACTCAAATCTTCTAACTGAGAAGAGAAGGCTGCTTGAATATTGATAACTGGTCAAAACTTCTGATGGATGTCCTCAATCTTTCCTCCAAGCTCCAACGTTGTAGCAGCATGAAGTGATTCATTCTGCTGGCTGAGTTCAAACCTGGTTTGACCAAGTCGGGAGAAGGAGTCTGAGAAGGTATTGACCACAAATTATTGAAATCTTGTGACCTTATCAGAAAGATGTCGGACATCTCTGGTGATATCCTGAACCTGAGCATCAGTGTGTCGCCGTAAATTGCTAATAGCATGATCGGCGTCTCATTTTTCATGCTTCAGTTTCTGAACTTCACCAGCAAGATCAGAGATAATCTTTGTCAGATTATGCAACTGATTACTCACGGAGGGAGGCATATCTTCATCTTCAAAAACTGGAAATTCAAATAAGTCCTCCGGTTGATCACTGGCAATAGTCGGAGCAGTAGTAGAAGACCAGCTCTACCAGCTTTAGCAGTAGCAGAGACTGGTATTTCAGACGCAGGGGCAGCAGACACTTCAGCAGGAGCAGTAACATACACATCCATATCAGTAGATTCAACAGGCTCAACAAGAGCAACAATGTTGACAGCATTAGTAGCAGCAGATTGATCAATGGTAACTGCCACAGTCATACTAGCAGATATAGTAGGTTCAACATCATCAAGAGCTGGTACAAAATTTGTGGCCAACGCCTCAGCAGAGATCTCCAGGCTTTCAGGTTGTGGGAGGTGACGAGTTGGTAGGGAAATATTTGGGAAGTTAAAATAAAATTGATTTAAGGGTTCTATCAGTGGTGCTAAAAATAATGGGGCAATAGTGGGTTCAATGGTGTTAGATTGTGTTTGTTCGGGTTGAGGAGGAGGAGATGGAGTGAGGTCTAAGGCATGTGTGGGAACAATCATGTAGTCACTGGGGTCATCCTCTGTTCAAGAGATATTGACGTGATGAACCACTGACTCAATGATCGTGTCTATGGTTAAAAGATCAACATCCAGTAGAGATGTTTGACTGGTCACAACAGGGGGTTCGGAAGAGATAAGGGGTTGGTCTGTAGCAGATGATTTTTTTACTGAGACAGCAGGAGAAAGGCTTACCAATGAGACCTCTGCTGGAGCCACAACAACCATCCGTCGATCTGTATCCTTCACCGGAGCAACACCCAACTGGTGAGAGCAAGAGTGTAAGCCCAAGGTAACCTTGAGATCATGCAAAGTTTTCTCAGCCAGAGTGAGGCGAGCTTGTAAGGAGTGGAGAACTGCAATGTCATTGGTAGCAGTACTGGAGACTGGATCAAATTCCTTTTCCCTTGACTTGACAAGAATCTCTAGTCCACTGATGAACTTCATAAGTTGGTAGATTTCTCTCTGACGCAGACCCTCTTCAACGTCCTGGGTCTGTAAAAATTCAAGGATGAGGTTTTCATTCTTCCTTGACTGCTTTTGGATCCGATTAAAATCATTGAGACGGATCTTTTGGCGAGTCTTTACCCATCCATCAAACAACTCCATTTGTTCTTGAACTTGTGTTTCCACTTCTTCAAGAACCAGGGAGATTTTTGTCGCCGCTGGAGTGGATACTGGTTCCACAAGTGATTTTCCTCTTCCCTCAGGAGTGTGAGGAGGAATGCAGATAGAGCAGCTGATATTTGGTGGTTTCAGACTTATGGCAAATGATTTGGCCCCTCTTTGTGAGCTAAGTGATGCGTGTAAAATGTACCGCAAATGTACGGTTGTCAAGTTTTAGTATAAAAGATATCGAACCCACAGAGATTGATTATAAAGTGATATCTAAGTACTGAATTAAAAATAATCTTCGCTTTATCTAGAGAATCGAATGGTTGAGTTGTTTTTTGCAAATAATAAAAATCAATTAAACTACCAATGATCAAATCTTGAGTTGGAAAAAATCAATTAGAGACGAATCTAGGAGTTCGATTTCACTTGTTCATCCACTACACTTATCATTCATAGATCTCAATATTATGGATTTTCTTAGTTTACTAGCCGAGAAGTCTTATTTATTTTCTACTTCCTCTCTCGAGAGTTAAGCAGAAGTAATCATCTAACATCAATCTTGATATCTCTATCTAAGATCAAATATCAAACAATTGAAATTGCACAGTAATTCCTTTAACGACTTCTATGGAGTTATAGGTCTCTCGAACACTATAAACTTCCATGATATGAATCCCTTCTTTCCTATTCACAACCCCCTCTTTTGAGTGACAGATCACAAATATAACATCATTCAATCTATGGCCAGTAGATCAAAAGCATTAAGAATAGGGAAACACAAATAAACCATATGGAAATCCAAATACTTCAATCAATTCATAATAAGTGTAGTTTCAAAACAAGCTACATCGTTCTCCTAGAAAAAATAGAGTTAGTTCATGCTAGAATGAATTAAACACATAGACATGTTTAGACAATCCATAAAACCAAATAAAAGTTAGAAATACAAAATGATTTAGAAGATATTCTTGGTTCTCAGATGAACGCCTCCGTCTCGTGATGAAATCTCTACTTTTTGCTCCGAGCCCTCGTCTTCTCTTTTTCTCCTCGCGTGACTGGCGTATTGACGCCATGGGCTTGGCATAATTACGCCTCAAAGTGGAGTAGTTACGCCTGATACAATTTTTCAGAAAATGCAAATGTCGTAGCCTTGGTGTACTTCGATTGGTTGATCAGAATTCCCTCAACAGACTACTTGACTTGCAACCCTAGAAAAAATGATAACTCTCCCATCATGCTCATCTCAAACTGATCCTGCATGATTTTGGAAAATCTCTCGCAAAGTTTTGGTTAGTACTACCAAAGATAATATCATCAACATAAATTTGAACCAGTAGAGTATGGTCACCCTTTGTGAATTTAAAAAGGGTCTTGTCCACCGTGCCAATGGTGAAGTTGTGCTCAGTCAAATACTTTGATAGAGTTTCATACCATGCTTGCGGAGCTTGTTTCAAACCATAAAAAGCTTTGTCTAATTTATAAACAAAGGAGGGTTGCTGATTGTTTTCAAACCCAGGAGGCTGTTCAATATAAACCTCTTCCTGGAGTTTGCCATTGAGAAAAGCACTCTTAACGTCCATCTGATAAACTTTAAAGTCTTTGAATGCAGCAAATGCGAGAAATATGTGAATGGCTTCTAATCGGGCTACATGGGCAAAGGTTTCATCGAAATCGATGCCTTCTTCTCATCTGTATCCTTTTGCAACTAATCTTGCTTTATTTCTGATTACTGTACCATTCTCGTCCAATTTATTTCTAAATACCCATTTGGTACCTATAACAGTGAGATGCAGTGAATGTGGTACTAAGTGCCATACTTTATTCCTCTCAAATTGAATGTTCTTCTTGCATAGCTTCTACCCAACTTGATCTAAAATAGCATCATCTATTTTCTTAGGTTCTATATGAGAGATGAATGCATAATGAAGAAATTCATTAATCATCTATCTGGTAGATCTTATTGTGCAGATGTACTGGTTGAATTCTACTGAATATCCATTATCACATAGTTGACTAATGCTAATCAAGTTATAGCATAAATTTTCAACTAATAGTACGTCTTTAATAATAATGTTACCATGGATAATCTTACCCTTACCCACGGTTCTACCTTTCGCATTATCACCAAACGTTATTCTTGGTCCGATGGATTCTACTAGCTCGGACAGTAGACACGCAATTCCTGTCATATGTCTAGAACGTCCACTGTCCAGAAACCACTCTGAGCTCCGAACTTGCTGGATTCTAGATCTCTGCAATTAAAGCGATGAAATCATTGGTATCCAATCCTACTTGGGTCCAGACAGGATTAGTCCTTTCGGGGTCCACACTTGGATAACCCTGAACCTCTAGGGTCCGTGTGTGTTCTGAAATATGTGTGCAGTAGATGGTGATGGTGTTCTAGGGTGCTGCATGTGATAATGAGTGTATGTATGTTGTTTTGGTTTTTGGTTCCTATTTGGAAGCATATATCTCTTCTGGACATGCATACAATTATAATACCAATTAGGTTTAGTCTCTCGAGTTGCCTGACCAGTAGACTTATGTCCATTGTTGGACTTCTGTACTGGTCTAATCTTCTCTACTGGCTTGACATAACCAATACATTTATGTGATGCATGTTCCTTACGGAGTATTGGCTTGACAGGTTCCATAACCAACTCACTTGGTTCATATACCGTGTTGGATCTAACAAAGTTCATTGTATGAGACTTGTTTTTTCTCAAGACATAGTTGAGATCATGTGCTAGAAGCTTTACTATCATGGTTGTTATAGCCCACACCAGCAAGCCTAATGACTCTAGTATTTCATATTTTCTAGTGGTTGATGTGTTCCATGTGCGAACCAAATTTATGAGTTTCTGGTGTGCACATTTAACTTCGTCCTTTTCTTTTTTGAGTAGACTTACTTTTTCCCTTAAATATTCCAGTTCCCTTGATTGTTCACAATCAGGGTTACTATCCTGCTGTTCGATTGGGCTAGTATATTCGGTCTTGTAGTTCTCGAAGGACTTATACAACAATTGATACTCATTTATCATGTCCTGCAATGCATTTGTGAGTTCAATATGTGTAAATTCAGCAAGATTAGTATCAGTTACCTCACTGTCATCATTTGTCATGAGACAGTGGACTCCTTCATCTTCACTTTCACTTGAAGAGCTTGAAGATTCTTCGGATTCTGATTCTGAGTCAGCCCATTTGCTCTTGTTTTCCCCAGCAACAAGTACTTTTTGCTCTCTATTTCTTCAGGATGATCTTCTCTTTTCCTTCGACTTCTTGTAGTCTTTGGAAGTTCTCCTTTGACCATCCTTCTTTGGTTTTGTACAGTCAGCGATGAAATGTCCCGATTTTTTACAGTTGAAGTAGACACGATCATCTTCTTCAAATTTGTTTTTGAAATTCCGCTTCCATGGGTAAGACTGATATGTCTTCTGGCTTTTCTTCATGAACCTACCAAATTTCTTGACAACATCGCAATTGCATCATTATACATATGTTCAGGAGTCATCTCTGTTGCAGTGGATAGGGACTCTGATGCAGCAAGGGCTTTGGTTGGTTTACTACTACTTGGTTCATCGTCAACTGAAATACCTAATTCGAACTCATATGCTTTTATGTCAGCAAACAGATCGTGCACATCGATCTTGTTTAGATATTTGGATTCTCTCATGGCTATGGTCTTCACATCCCATTCTCTTGGAATACCCCTCATGACTTTTAGGGTAACGTCTATGTTCGACAGATCCTTACCCATGCTGTTGAGTTCATTGATAATTCATGTTATTCTCTCATCATATTCATTGAGAGTTTCTCCAGACATCATCTTCATGTTCTCAAATTTTTGTAGAGCAACAATAAGCTTATTCTCTTTCATCTGATCATTTCATTCACACAGCTGTGCAATCTTTTCCCAAATGTCTTTTGCAGTAGGACACATTTTGATTTTATTGAACATGTTCTTGTCCAATGTCTTAAATAGAATATCCTTAGCCACGTTGTCCAAGTTTGCCCTTTTCTTTTCCTCATTGGTCCAGGACGCTCTTATCATTTTCAACCATCTGAGGTTCACCACTAGTAATAGCCACTGCTGTGTTGACTTTCATGGTAGTCATTGGTCCGTCAGTGATTACATAACACATGTCATCATCTTGAACACTTAGATGTGCTTCCATCCGAATTCTCCATTAATCATATTCATCCATTTTTAACATCGGAATCTTGTTGAATGAGGCCATCAGTTCTTAGTATTCTGAGAAGACCTTGCTCTGATACCACTTGTTAGGATTGGAGTAGTGTTTAGAAGGGGGGTTGAATAAAGACTAGACTCAATTTCTCGATTCATTGCTATACAACATACTGTTAAGTACTGCGGTAAGATCTCAATTGATAGCAAGTCAGTAGACAACTAAAATGTAGTGCGGAAGGTGTCTACTGGACTTGTGAGTTTAGAACTGATCGGTAGATGTTTAAGAAACTGAATGATAAGGTACTGAAAGTAAATGATACAGAATATGTTTCTGGAAGTTCGAAGCACAACGCTTCTACGTCTCCCATTCTTCCTTTGCAGGAAGGTTACACTAGAAGACTTTGGTTCACACTTTACATCATACAACCTTCTTAGGCACCCACAAAGATTTGCCTAAATTCCTAGCAACACAATAATCACACAGATTACAATTTGATTTTCTTTACAACACTATCACAAAATTAAGACTATGTTCTTCCATAGAGTGCATTGAGCAGTAGACTTTAATAGGCTTTGATCTATAAGATCTCAATGACTCTTGAATACTGCTATGCAAAACTTCTGATATTTCAATAAGCGTTTTGATATTTTTGTTTGTTTTTGAATGAATATGGTTTAAGATTTCTGAGAGTTGAGAGCTTGGAACTTTCTTCATTCTTCTCTTCGATATATTTATAGACTTGAGAGTCTAACGGCAACTATTCTTCAAATGGAAAGAACCGCGTAAAATCAGCTTCCTGATTTTCATCCGAATTCTTTTTGTCTTCTTTTCATTCTTGTTAATCAACAGATAGTTCATTCTGACGGGATTGGTGGCGTTGATATGGTAGTGCGGCTATCTGTTGTACTTTTGTCTATGTGAATATGTTCGTGTTTTGTCCTTTTGCCTTGTACGTCTGCTGACTTCTCCTTGAATGATTGTCTGCTGGATAAAAGACAATCGATGTCTTTTCCCATCATCTGTTGGTTATTATTAGTTACTTAGTCTGCTGGACTAATGTCAACTGATGTCTTCTTCATCGTCTGCTGGTATCTCTCAAGGATGAGCAGAATGGACCGAGATACCCTTGTTCAGTAGACTTTTATTTTGTGCATCCGGTAGATGATGACTTCTATTGTGTTCCCGGTAGACGATTCCTTTTAGTATTTGTATCCGGTAAATGATATCTCTTCGTCTTGGACCCGGTAGATATTATCTTCTAGTCCTGGACCCGGTAGACCTTTGTAGAGTCAAACAATGGTCTTTTCATCAGTAAGCTTCTTCGATGCAGTATATACTTCAAACAGTAGACTTTTGTTATCACCAAAACTTAGAAATATTTTTCCAACACGATCGACCATATCTCCAATGCATTCCAAAAGCTATACATGCACCTGATTCTACAGAAACGAATCTCGTATATGGTGAGCATACCAACCAATCGCATTTATAACAAATATATAAATCACAATTCACAAAAAATGTTATTGTATTATAACGAGATATTGTATGCGTACGTTGGAAACAATATTAGATCTCTTGAATTACTCATGTTATTCACAATCACACAATTATAAACTCCATAAAGATAATTACAATATTATATCATCACCACAATAATTCACTACATTCACAATACGTCACTCCTTTACGGCTGCAACCCACATATCATAACAATACATCGTTCCCCTCCATCTACGGTCCACATAACATAATCACTCGTCTCTCATCTCCATCTACGACCCATACAAAATAACATGTCGTTCCCCTCCATCCACGACCACATATCATAACATCAACTTATCCACATAAGCACAATATATTTTTACATAAGCTCGTACATCACTACATACCTTTGCATACACACTTCAAGTAAAGCTACTGTCAGGAGGCTCATAGCGTATCTACATTAATTCAACCATACTCAATAACTCAATGAAGTGATTTTATTAATTAGATCAACAATCGATACTATTTCATTGTGCTGCTATAACTCTAATGATAGCGTTTATTGCATACACCCAAATTAACCTTCTCAGTTAATAACAATGATAAGAATGTAGTAGTGTGAATATGGATCGATCATACAAGGAATGATGTATTTTGTGTTTACGTATGCACAACGAGTAAAAATGGGGGATGAAGTTGATTAAATTACTACTATGAATTTAAAATCTAGAAACAATGAATTAAACTACTAAGAATGATTAAAAGTAAGAAAAATTAAATTATGATAGAAAAAACGATTCTTGGCATTCGGTCGACTTTACATTTGAGGTTATTACCTTAATCATCAATTTCCACAAAAGATTCAATTTGTATATAAATATCCATCTTGGAAACCTAATTTATATCTCACCTTAATTTAGTTAGATAGCTCATGCGTTCTATTCTAACATTTATCAATCAATCAATAAAAATATACGCGATTAAGATCAAACGGTGATAGCTTTACAAACTAGTGAGAAAGACGAAGTTAGACAATATAATCCACACATCTATTTAATCTAGTTGAATGTTTCCCCTAAGAGTACGCGCAAAATTAATAATCTTAGTTGCTTCACAGATCAAGCATTAGTTTGTATGCAAAACTACTAGGTAATCAATCCAATAATTAAACACAACAATAATGACAATAAAATATAGAAAACAATCAATACTCAAGCAAGATTGATAAACAAGAACATGAATTCCATAAGAATAATAAATCCCAATTGTATTGTCTTCCTCAACCAAGAATCAAAAAGGTTTAGCTACTCATAATCAACGGAATTGTGCTTAGAATGTTCTAGCTTGTTTGTAATTTTATTAGTTTATTCATGGGATCGGGATGCTTGGTCCATGTTTAAGCCTAAAATTACCTAAGTGATTGTGTTTGAATGTTCGAGCTTGTTCGGAATTTTATTAGCTTATTCATGGGATATTGATGTTTGATCAATGTTTAAACCTAAAATTACCAAAGTGATAGTGCTCGGGATGTTCGAGCATGTTCGGAATTTTATTAATTTATTTATGGGATCGGGATGTTTGATCCATGTTCAAACCTAAAATTACCTAAGTGAGTGTGCTCAGGATGTTCGAGTTTGTATTGAATTTTATTAGTTTATTCATGAGATCGGGATGCTTGGTCCATGTTTAAACCTAAAATTAACTATGTGATTGTGCTCGGGATGCTCGGGATCGGAATTTCTCGGATATTGAGTGTACCATGTCGATCTTCTCTTTATGATTCCTTACTTGAGGTTTTGTTATCTTTTTTGCTTCATATATAGTGTTGCCAAATTTTATGGCTCCTCTCTCCCATGGGGATTTTTTCTTTCTTTTCATTTGCTTCGTTGAATCTTAAATTAAAATTGATTTGGCAATTTCCTCGGGTAATATTTGCATGCAGCTGTGTAAATGTGTCAAATTGTTGATTAAAAGTGTATTAAAATTGTAGTATCTTCATTTCCCTTCAGTTTGGATAGAGATGAAGGTTGTAGCTGCTAACAAGAATCTGCTGATCTGTTTAGCTCTTGCGTTTGATGTGAGAAGGTAAGCATCCAATGTTAGTAACTTAAACGATTGCTAAAAATCGAGGCTTGTTTTCAAAATTGTGTAGATTGTTATCAACAGCATTTGCTATCAAATTTTGCTTTTTTGTTGTTGAAAAAAAATGTCGCAATAATTAAAATGGAAATTATTCAAGCTTCAAAGATCAGTTTGTTTTTTTGCTTCTACCGGTGCAAGCTTTATCGTTTCTGATCGATCGTGCACACACACACACGCACATTATAGGAATTATCATGACCGGTGCACACAGGGTACTTGCACCGGTGCACACGAGCCTTTACAAACTCATCCTCTCCAAAATCAGGCCATGGTGAATTTGAAAAATATAGTTCAGTCTAACAGGGATATTCGATAAATTTCAGTGCAGGATTGGGCTGAAATGCTTCTCAGGATGTATGTAAGGTGGGAAGAGAAGCAGCGTTACAAGACTTAAAAGATTATCAAATTGTGAGAAATGAGCCCACCGCATCGTCAGTGGATGTAGATTAGTTTCTCTAGACGGGGACGACGGTCGCCGCTCCCGTGAACTCCCCTATCGCCGCCACATCCATGGCAGCCGAATCCATGGCCGAAGCCGCTGCAAGAGGTTCGGGAGATCGCAGAAAGAGATTCGCGAGAATTATATGAATTTAAGGCAAAACAAAGAAAGAACCATGTCTATTTTGACCATTTTGATCGAAAATGGGCTTACATAAATTGAAGTTTTTTGGTAGATCGGATAACAAAATGTATTATCAAGTGGTACTGGTTTGAAGTTATTTTAAGATAAGGAAAACTAGAATGTTCTATCCTATAATATCAAACAAACTATAATCTGATCCTCGATAGAGATCGAACTAGTACTACTAAGACATTTAATGTCTTTATTTGTGGAATCTGAATCTTCAAAATAATAGAAACGATATATTAATTTAGCACTGTCGTCTCCCCGAGCTCTATTCTTGGAAAATACAGTAAGATTCAAAGAAGATGACATGACAGTTAGAATATTTAGATAATTTGCTAATTGATAAAAGGTCACAAGCAAGTTTAGGGACATGAAGCACATATTTAAGAGAGAGTTTTAGAGTCCCCAAGGGCATATCGGAGTTGGCAAATGGAAGGGACCAAAGACACTTTCTACACCAGCGTGGGTTCGAATCCTAGGGATGATACTTTGCCATCTTCTAGGTTAGAACCTTGGTGGACGTCGGTAGTTAAGGTTTTAAACCCTGGCTAGTTTCGATATATCCCGCGGTTTACCTGATAGTAGCACTGAGGGATCGGGATTGCTATCTCCAGGCATAATCAGGTGTAAGCCTGGAAACTAGGTTATAAAAAAAAAGAAAAAAAAGAGAGTTTTAGATAAGTTCAAGGGTGTCGGCATGATTGTCTAAAGGAGCTAGAATAAATAATATAGCCCAAAAAAAGATGCTTTCAAATGCAATAATCCATAAAAAAAGTTGCAAAAATAAGCGTAAAGCGTAATAATAATTTTTACAAAAATATTTGTCACTATTATTTTCTGCTTATCTTGCTTTGATCTATCACCAGATTTTGATGATAGTGTTCTATTTTTCCTAGCAAATGTGAAGATCCCACAGCAGAACATTAGAGCAACCATCGGCTGGAATCCCCTTTAAATTGGTTTCCTCTTCAAGAACCTCTTTTTCAACAAATACCAGTGAATCCTGCAATAAAATAATTAGAGTTTAGACACAAAAAGTTAAATTATATGGGTCCCAAATAAAATATTCCAAGGAACCACCATCAGCTAATAAATTATTATACCATAATATATAAGTGGGGAAGAGGTTACTGTTCATTGCCCTTCCCCTTTTTCCCTTTTTTTTTTTTTGTTATTTATTATTAATTCAATAGGTTATTGCCCTTCCATTTTTTCCCTTTTTTTTGTTATTTTTACTTTTTCTTTGTTATTTATTATTTGTTCAATAGGTTATTGTTCCTGTGATATTCGGTCGTCTTACCTTTGTTCAAATATTCCCTTAATGTATAAGGAGATTATATCAAAACCCTTGACCCAATAGTGCATCCCTCTTATCTCAATTTTTAAAATTTAAAATGTTTTCTTTTTTTTATTTAGAAAAAGTCTTGTTGATTTTGTCAAGTATGAATTAAAAAAAAAAACAGATAGTTTAAAATAGATTTTTATCGTGGCAAACTTTAATAATACTTTTTTATGTGAACGTATTTAAAAAAAAAGAGTTAAAAATAAGTTTTCGTTGTGGCAAACTTTAATAATAATTTTTTATAAAATATTCGGCATAATGATTTTTGGTAGATTATAGGTCGTCAGTTTTGCTTGTTTGTATACATTTTGAATTTTGGCTTACCTACGACAAGTTGCTAATATGTGATTGTTCTCGGTTACCTTTGTTATGATGTTTGACATCAAAATTTCCCTTAATGTACAAGGAGATTATATCAAAAAAATTAGAAAATATTAAATTATGATGATTATATATTACTTGTTTGATAATAATTTGGGACGACACATTTACATTCATTTTGTCAGAAAGTATATAAATACTATTATTAATTCAATAGGTTATTGCCCTTCCATTTTTTCCCTTTTTTTTGTTATTTTTACTTTTTTTTTGTTATTTATTATTTGTTCAATGGGTTATTGTTCCTGTGATATTCGGTCGTCTTACCTTTGTTCAAATATTCCCTTAATGTATAAGGAGATTATATCAAAACCCTTGACCCAATAGTGCATCCCTCTTATCTCAATTTTTAAAATTTAAAATGTTTTCTTTTTTTTTTATTTAGAAAAAGCCTTGTTGATTTTGTCAAGTATGAATTAAAAAAAAACAGATAGTTTAAAATAGATTTTTGTCGTGGCAAACTTTAATAATACTTTTTATGTGAACGTATTTAAAAAAAAAAGAGTTAAAAATAAGTTTCCGTTGTGGCAAACTTTAATAATAATTTTTTATAAAATATTCGGCATAATGAATTTTTTGTAGATTACAGGTCGTCAGTTTTGCTTGTTTGTATACATTTTGAGTTTTGGCTTACCTACGACCCGTTGCTAATATGTGATTGTTCTCGGTTACCTTTGTTATGATGTTTGACATCAAAATTTCCCTTAATGTACAAGGAGATTATATCAAAAAAATTAGAAAATATTAATATGATGATTATATATTACTTGTTTGATAATAATTTGGGACGTCACATTTACATTCATTTTGTCAGAAAGTAGATAAATAATTATAAAAGTAAGATGATTAATTAATCATGAGGCCATAGCAAATAATATAAGAGCAATATCCTAAACAATGCAACTACAACAATGAATATAAACTATAATTCCTCTTATGAGATGCTCGCTACTGCTATGAGAAACCGAACACATATCTGCATTATGAAATGAACCATCGTCATTTTGAAAACTCTTGCGAACAACTTTTGATTATTTTTTTGGAGTTCATTGAGATTTACTTTTATTGTGATATCTGATGTCATCTAATACTGTTTCGTAGATGACTTTTGTTTAGAGAGTCTATTGGGCCTTACAAAGATATCATATGACAACTATTGCTATGGTGTGCTGTTGGGGAAGACTTTTGTTTACTCCAACCTATTTGATTTTATACACGTACGATTTTGTATGTTCAATGCTTATGAACCATCTTTTTATTCTCTAGAACTGTTTGTTGAACTTGTGTCGACGCTTTATTGGACATATATACCAAATTATAAGCTCACTGGCACCACGCCTTGCGTGGTGCCAAATTAACTAGTTTAACATTATGTGGTAAGCTTGGTTAATTTCATTCGATATACATAGTTTGTCCGAAAAAATGTTATATTGGATAAAAATATCCATTATATATAAAGCCCGTAAAGACCCAATCTGGTGCACGAAGCTGCCTTTATAAGCTGGGTTCGAGAAGAAGTTGGTCCACATTAGGCCTAATATACATATATTCTTTAAAAATTAAATATTGTATATTTCATATATGTGTAACGTACCAGTGATACATCTTGAACAGATGACATGCGACCCCATCTCTCAGGATCCCAAAGAATAGAACTATTGAATGCAAAGCTTGAGATATGAATTGGGGGTGGTCGTGTGTCCGTCAAATTGCTCATTTTATTAAAATGCCAACCCATAACTTCTGAAGAATCGCAAATTGGCCCCTCAATTATCACCCTCTTCCTGTTTGCAGATAGTTTTGCTATTGGCCAGGTCCCAAATGCCCTGAAAATCAATTTCATCTCCAATTATGAGTCATTTCTATTATATTGCCATACATTCTTTTGAGATCATACCGATAAGGGTTTTGTCCATTTTACTAAAAAATTGAAATTCTAGCTAATGATAATCATCCGACACAATCCACACGATATATTTCCAACTTTGCACCATATAAAAGCACCAACAAATCGGCAGAAATGATTATTATTGTTTTCTAGCATTGTGTGTGTGTGTGTGGGGGTGGTTGGGGGGAGGGGGGTTTGAGTATCCTAAATTTAGGATTTAAAAAAACTTTTTAAAGTACTTTTCGATACTGATATCACCAAAAAGTGTGATCCTTAATAGATGTCGTGCGATGATGCAACAAACGATTTATCTTCTATAAACTGAATTGAACCGCTCCCAATATATCTCTGTATATCAAAGAAAAAGGATAAGATGACTCCGCCCGTAGGCGAAGACACTCCGACGCTCAAGTCAGTATATGCTTCAATAGAAAAAGTATTGAAACTGTAGGCTTTGCATAATATGAAAGGCGTATTATGAAAGACGTAAGCAATAGCGTGTAAGTATTGCTTAATTGAACGTACCTGAATGAGGGGTATGTGCCCTCTATTTATAGATGTAGAGATAGAGTCTCAATCTCTAATTGTAGAGTTATAGTCAATCTCTAATTATAGAGTTCTAGTCAATCTGGGATAAGAGTTATAATCAATATGAAATAGCATTGTGTATGGCAACTAGATCCATGTTTATCCCGACAATATAGATGTCTTCCAAAACCCTACAACTCCTTGCTAAATTAGATTGGGTCGGTTAAAACCCGTTAGGTAGATCGATCCTCCATAGAGGGGTATCACAAGTCCCCCCTCATAGTCGGACTGACGTCGAAGACCAGAAGTTCGTTAAATGTTTAACCGACCTGTTCCTAGTGCCCCTGCTGTTTACTTCTACGGGAATATGAGATATAGTCGAGCTCCGTGATGAATAAACATGCGGTGCTAACAACATTGGCTTTATGAATATTAAGCGTCCCAAGCTCCATAATTAATAGAAATCTCAAGCCCCAGCGATGAAAAATATACGATGACAATGAAACTTGTTTGATTTCCAACATCAGTAGAATCCTGAGCTGAGCAGATAAGCCCGATCGGGCACCAAAGGTAATACGGAGCAAATAAAGCTCATCTGAGCTGATTTGAGCTATATCGGATAAATATATGCAAATGATGCTCGACTAAACTAAGCTCCAGAGGTAATAGGTATGTGGAGCAAATGATGTTCGCCTGATCCAAACTAAGCTCCAGATATAATAAATGGGTGAGGTGTGCTCACCTGATATGAACCGAGCTCCAGAGATAACAAATAGGAGCGAAGAATGCTCGCCTGATTTGAGCTCCAGAGATAATAAAGAGGGGCGAAGTGTGCTCGCCTGAGCTCCAGAGATAACAAATATGAGCGAAGAATGCTCGCCTAAACTGAGCTCCAAAGATAATAAATAGGGGCAAAGTCTGCTCGCTTGCTCTGAACTGAGCTCCAGAGATAATAAATATGAGCGAAGAATGCTCGCCTGAACCGTGCTCCAGAGATAATAAATAGGAGAAAAATATGCTCGTCTGATCTGAACTGAGCTCCAGAGATAATAAATAGGAGCAAAAATGTGCTCGTCTGATCTGAACTGAGCTCCAAAGATAACAAATATGAGCGAAGAATGCTCGCCTGAACCGAGCTCCAAAGATAGGTTGCACACCCATGCTCCTGGCGTAACCAGGGCTGAGCTCGTGCTCCTGAGGCAGGTTGCACACCCATGCTCCTGGCGTGACCAGGGCTGAGCTCGTGCTCCTGATGTGCCAAGGGCTTATTGACAACGCCTTGGGCTTCTAAATAGGTTGCACACCCATGCTCCTGGCGTGACCAGGGCTGAGCTCGTGCTCCTGAGGCAGGTTGCACACCCATGCTCCTGGCGTGACCAGGGCTGAGCTCGTGCTCCTGATGTGCCAAGGGCTTATTGACAACGCCTTGGGCTTCTGAATAGGTTGCACACCCATGCTCCTGGCGTGACCAGGGCTGAGCTCGTGCTCCTGAGGCAGGTTGCACACCCATGCTCCTGGCGTGACCAGGGCTGAGCTCGTGCTCCTGATGTGCCAAGGGCTTATTGACAACGCCTTGGGCTTCTGAATAGGTTGCACACCCATGCTCCTGGCGTGACCAGGGCTGAGCTCGTGCTCCTGATGTGCCAAGGGCTTATTGACAACGCCTTGGGCTTCTGAATAGGGTCTTACTGCAAGATTGCACGCCCGATATCGAAGTAATAAGGCCTTACTGCTAGATTGCATGCCCGAGCTCAATGTAACAAGGCATTACTGCAAGATTGCACGCCCGAACTGATAAATAGGGGCTTACTGCGAGATTGCACGCCCAAGCTTGATGTAATAAGGCCTCACTGCCAGATGGCACGCCCGAGCTGTCATAATATGGCCTTACTGCTAGATTGCATGCCCGAGCTGTTGATCATGTCCTCAACGAAGTTGGATTTGGCATGGGTCAAGCATATAGAGAAGATGCATATAGCCAAATATAGCACGTCATGAGCTCGTTGTGAGTACTGCGATAATACAAAAAATACGAGACAGAGACAATCCAAAATAACAATATCTGGCAGTTGATGTATGATAAGGAATTTAAAGCATTCAGATTCCCAAGATGATAAGCCCTGATTAAGTGAACCACCATCGTAGAAAACCATCCGGCTCAATTTCTTCGGTTTAGTGTATATAATTTAGTGCAGTATGATTAGCACCAGGGGTTGAACTATTATAGAAAATAATGCATCGCTCGAAAGAATTGATGCCTCATCATCTGCTGTTAAACCCAAGGGAATTATTCCACTTCCAAGATATAAAGTAAATATAATTTAGTTTAATCTATGCCTCAGAGAAGGAGGGTGGAGCTTAAAGAATTCCTAACCAGCTCATCGCAATTCTCTGTGTATCAAAACTCTTCTAATTTGTGAATTCCCGCATGGCTGTTAATCTTCCATGACCCCCCTCCGGACAATTATCAGCCGTAACAAAGACAGAAAACTTGGACGCTTGGTCGATGAGGGCAATATTGGAAGAATAATTGGGGATGGAGTTTCCGGCTTGTAATCTGGCACTTCGTTCGGGGAGAACGATCAGTCATGCTTTCCTTCGAGATAATTCATCGAACAGATGGTATGCATTGGACTGCACAAGCGATGATATATGGAACCAGCGAAGAGTTGAGCCCAACAAATATTCAAAAACCAGCACCAAAGAAAATATATACACCAGCGATCAATTGAATCGAGCAAAAACACAAATAAAGAGCAGCACTTCTCGTATATATGTATAAGCTGTAGACGATGATCTCAAATACAAACCGAAACCGCAAAAATGAACCGAATTCCAGTTTCTTGGGCTTAATTCAACCTTCAATAAAAATTGAGTAAAAATCCAAAAATCCTAGCAAGATCTCAGTCCGTAAATTTAATATTTTGAAGCACATCTTAAGCGGGGGATGATTTCGACCAAAGTGTACTGATTTTCCACGTTGGCACTCAGGAAGCTTTGGATTTAATTTTAAAAAATTTCACCATGTTTGAGATTTCTCTCCCAATTACTGAAGCAGAAAAGGTCGTTGATTGTCATGTGAATAATGCCATCGGTAGTTTCGAAAATTTGGCCTTGAGGATTGAAACTAACATGGTAAATATTACATTCGGGTATTGATGGTATTGAGGTGGCGAGTCATATGAGACGGGACATTGGTGTTCTGCGGCTGCATCATCGTAAGATAAAATACGGATCTGCGGATGAAGAGAGATAAGGCCCAGGATCTTTACTACGCTGGTATATAAAATTGATACAATGCCTCAGTCTCAAAGAAAGCACTTTGTCCAGTGATACTTCGGGTTTTGTTTTATTAATTGAATGGACCACATATTTGCACCATTCATGTGTGAATATTGTTATCACAGGTGTCTTCCCTTGAAGATATACGTAAGGGTATTATGTATTAAAGTTACTATAAAACGTTGGATGTGAAATTTATTTCAGTGTTTTTTTCTGATTCACACATCCATATGATCCATGCCATTGTTTTCGAGTACTTTATGATAACCATGACTTGTACTTCTGCTTTGAAATACGAAGGAGACTCAGGGTTTAGAATTGTCTGTCGCTTGACTTGTTTGGTGAAAATTCAAGAAGCAAAGTTTCCATCTTTTCTCAGGATCCCGCTTACTATAATCTTATAGAAGATGAAACTCCGTGCATCTTTGGCCCAATCGAGAAGCAGAGATGGTCATATGCATGTGCCAAGCAGTTGATTGAGAGGCTGATCTATGGTACTGTAAACGATCCATATTCATCCCTATTCTGTTTTGATGTTCAAGATGTCTGACATTTGTCTCATCTTCCTCTGTTTTACAGCCGAGGGGTCTGAGAATGGTCTCGCATTCTCAATAGCAAGGCCGTTCAATTGGATTGGTCCTAGAATGGATTTCATACCTGGGATCGATGGTCCAAGCGAGGGTGTTCCCAAGGTTTTGTTTTCTCAACGCCTCTAACTCAGAGTTTCCCACAGACGGCGCCAATTGATATCACCAAAAAGTGTGATCTTTAATAAATGTCGAGCTACGATGCATCAAACGATTTTCACCCATAAACCGAATGGAACCGCTCCCCAAAATATATCTGTGTATCAAAGAGAAAGGGTAAGATGACTCCGCCCGTAGGCGAAGCCACTCCGACGCTCAAGTCAGTATATGCTTCAATAGAAAAAGTATTGAAATTGTAGGCTTTGCATAATATGAAAGGCGTATTATGAAAGACGTAAGCAATAACGTGTAAGTATTGCGTAAGTGAACGTACCTGAATAAGGGGTATGTGCCCTCTATTTATAGATGTAGAGATAGAGTCTCAATCAATATAGAATAAGAGTTCTAGTCAATCTCTAATTGTAGAGTTCTAGTCAATCTGGGATAAGAGTTATAATCAATATGAAATAGTATTGTGTATGGCAACTAGATCCATGTTTATCCCGACAATATAGATGTCTTCCAAAACCCTACAACTCCTTGCTAAATTAGATTGGGTCGGTTAAAACCCGTTAGGTACATCGATCCTCCATAGAGGGGTATCAGATACCTTGAATTAGGGGTGTTTAACGGATCGGACCGGTCAGGTCCGATCCAGAACTGGTCGGTTTCGAATTTGGTTCGATCCGTTAAGGAACCGGATCGGATCCAGTTTTGGATCGATCCGGTCCGGTTCGTTGCTTAAATTTTTTTTTTTGTTAAAAAAAATACCAGTTCCGGTTCAGGAACCGGTCCGGTAGCACCGAAACCGGTGGTGCTACCGGTTCCAAACCACCGAACCGCTCCGGACCGTTTTTTACCGGTTCCGGAGCGGGTTGGAACCGGTTAGCCCGGTTTCGAATCCGAACCGGGCTAACCGGTTCGGTTTCGGCCGGGTCCGGATTAACTCGACCCGATAATCACCCCTACCTTGAATGCTCCTAGGTAATACCATTACCCTCATATTAATATCTTATTACGAGCTCTTGAATGTTCCGAGGTAATGTCTTTCCCACACAATATAAATATATATACTATATTAAAATTAGATTATATAAAATTATTCAAAAATTGGCAGAATAACTTACTGAATCGCTCTAATCTCTTCAAAGAAACTGAGATCGTAAACATTCGAAAGCCCCGCAAAAAGGACAATTCCACTCAATCTATGATGCTCGATGTGATTAAGAGCAATATTTCTCTGATAATCCATTTCAGAATTGAAATCTGTGAAGTTTTGTTTGAACACAACGTGTCTGTACATGATTCCTGTTTTCCTCAGCATCTCCGAAACCTTAGATTCATCCCACTTCTGTTCAACAACAATCCATAACAATGGCCGCGCCACCAATTTCAATGTGTTGGCAAGTCTTGAAAGCAACACCTCACGAAGCTTATTTCTCCTATTTGTTGGAGTAACAATAATCACCAATCTTCCCGAATCTGTTTCTTGAATCTTCTCCTCCTCCTCCTCCTCTTCTTCTTCTTCTGGTGTTACCTCGTTTTTTCAAGTTTTGAATGTGTGCTTTTAGTTCTTGCCTATCATCCAACAAACTTCTGTTGCAATTCTGTGTTTTCGACTGATGAAAAACTTCTACAGTTTTGGGAACACGGCCCGAAAAGATCGAGGGTTTGCTGGCTGGGGCAAATCCGGTGAAAAATCCCATCACAAAACATAGTATAAAATGGACTATGGCTTTCTTCCATAAGTGCATCTTCTTCTTTGATCTTTCCAGTGATGCCATAGTCCACGAATTGAGAAAAAAAGGCTTAATTACTCACAGTATCCGGTGGAAATCATTAGGGAAGAGAATTATGAAGGATTTGGGGAAAGGAGAGGTTTAAAATGACATGGGATTTGTGGATCAAATTCAAGAATCTTAAAAAGAGGTAATGCAAATAATAATAATTAAGCTTCTAAAAATGGCGGGATACAAAATATAATAATTAAGAATTGAATGTAGATGAATTGAATCATATAGTTGTTAGTGATTGGAGTTGGTTAGTCTTTGTTTGACAGATTCATGCCTTGAAAAACAAGAAATAAAAAAAGAAAAGAAAAAAGAATTGCTCTCTTTCACCAAATAGTTGTTGAGATGTAAATTCATCCACCTAAATCTTTTTTCTATATGATGATTACTATGAGCAGAAAAAAACTTAAACCCTTATACAATGTTTGAGTAGGGACAAACCTATAATTTTGAAAGGAAAATTACATATACTTCATAGTTCAAGATTTCAATAATAATTCATGTCCTCCATGATTAACATCGACTAAGGATGAACAAATACATTGTATTTGTGCATATACTTTTGAAAGGAATGAAATCTTTTTTTTTTTTTTGCCTTTGATCGACATCTAAAGCAATCCAAAACAAGTATTAATCATTGAAAAAACATTCATTAACTAATGCACGTTTGACATGCGATTTAGAATGTTGGTTCATATGAGAATGTGCGATTTTTTTAACAAGAAGTATATATATACGAAATGATACCAAAGAAATTAGAAGATACATAAATAGAAACTTGAATCATGTATTAATTCAAGCCATAGTTATTAAAGTCGCATAAAGTGCAAATGTGTCATAGGACTATAGTGCATAGCACGACGCGAAGTCTGAGTGTTCCTAAAGGAAAACAAACTAACTTATATATTCTTTAAAATATCCGTTAATTTAACAGTTATAAATAAATCTAAAGATAAATTTTCACAATACTATCAAAATTCATATGTGACATTGGAATTTGTTCGATGTATAATAAATTAAAATCTTGAAAAATTTTTAAAAATCAGAAAATTATTATTTTTTTGAAAAAAAAATAAAGATATTTGAGATGCACTCGTGTTAGAGTTCTGTTAAAAACATTTGTACCTCCCAAAAACTCCAAAAAAAAAATGTTGGGCCCAAAGATTTCTCTCTCATTGCATCCATTAATAACCCCATTGCATTGATTAATAATTTGTAGGATCAAGCGCTTGCGCTTTACCAAAAGTTCTATCTGATAGTAATGGTGTAACTCAAATCTTTTAGCCTAAATGAAAAATGTTTATCATCACCCTAAGGGAATCTAATGAATCTCATTCCATACACGTGAATGTTATATGTTGATGAGCTTATAGAAAAAAATGATGAACGAGAAAGAGAAAACGAGAAGGAAAAAAAAAAGAGCCTTGTGGAAAAAAAATTAAGACCCAGTGTCTAAGGCTAGAAAATTGAAGATAATATCAATATATGCTAACACATGAACTTTATATGTTAGAATCTCTTCTTGTCGTTATCCTATATTTCTTTGTAACTGACGCCTTGGCCTAACATTATAAGCTTTAAAGATTTTTATGTAATACAATTCTCTCACATTGGTTGTGGATGAAAATTTAAAGTGGTTTATACAGGCTTACAATGGAATACTATAGCAACCTGGATTAACCATTTTCGTAGAGCGATGATGGATACAAAATAGTTGTTATAGGAGCCCATTGTGCAGTCGCGCTTGCGCGGGATTGGGCCCGGGGCGTGACAGAATGGTATTAGAGCCGATCATCGGCTGGAAACTCCGCAATATAAGTGCTATGCGGGGTAAAGTGCTACGTGCGTGGGAGCCACTTCTTGAGTATAAGGGGCAAAGTGCTATATGACGAGGGCACCTCTAGAACCTGCGTGGCAAAGTACTACATGACGGGAGCCACCTCTTGAACCTGTAGAAGCCACCTCTACATTCCCGGTGCTGGTGGATTGATGAGTTAGGTTGCGATGAGGATGTCATGTTCTAAAGGAGGAGTGATTGTAATACCATTGTCCCACATTGGTTGTGGATGAACGTTTAAAGTAGTTTATAAAGGCTTACAATGGACTATTATAGCAACTTGGGTTAACTATTTTCGTAGAGTAAGGACAGATACAAAATAGTTGCTATAGGAGCCCATTGTGCAGTCGCGCTAGCGCGGGCCTGGGCGGGACTTGACATTTTATATCTAAGTTTTGTAAGTAACTGCATTATTGAAGAAGTGTTTAAAAAACAAGTCTATGGGGTGTTCAACGATAATCTTAGCTATCATTAATTAGCATTGTTTGAAATATATATAATATTTGAGATTGACAATAGCACACACGCAATTGTGCGATAGGTTGCTTGACTTAGAAGAAAACACGCCTTGTTCAACCTTTTGATTAACTCTCGTCTGTATGTAAGTGAAAAGTCTGAGATACTTAGTAGTTGTGAACTAATCATTTGAAGTATCGATATTGAACTCAACTGTTTTGATTTTATTGCGTGCTTGCTTGAGGACGATCAAGTTTAAGTTTAGGGGGGTTGATAAGCGTCATTTTTAAACTTATTTTACTCTGTTTTTTCTAGTGGCTTTGATAGTGATTCTGAAACAATATTATACTTTTGGTATTATTTTTGTATGCTTCAGGAATCCAGGTCGAAGCACGATGAAATGAAGAAAATGAGTTAAATAATGATGAAAAAGGACTCAAACGAGATAACATGTCAAAGGAACAACTAAAATCTAAACTTGTGAAAATCTGCAGAGCCCGATCGATCGTTCATCATATCCAGATTGATCGTACGACCCAAAAAAATTAAACAACAATCTTTGAAGCACGATCGATCGGGAACTTCAGCGCGATCGATCACTCCTATCAAATTTTCGGGATTTTTGTTTTCCTTTTTAAGAGTTTGAGTTCAAGAAGGAAGCTTATTCATCCTCCACTAGAAAATGAACATATTGGATGACCTAAGAAGACATTTGCTCAGACTTTTAACCCTAAAAACATCATAGCCACTGCCTACATCATCTCCAATACCAAGAAAACCATTGAAGAGCAAGGAACGACGCAAGAGACGAAATGATGCAGCAATGCACGTAGTCAACACCTAGAGGTTCTTTGTATTTCTTAAGTCTAGTTTGTTTATTTTCAAGATTTTGATGTTTAGATTGTTGCAAGAATTATTTATGCATTGTTATTTCGTTATGATTCTAGGCTAATTTTATTTTATCAGGATTAATGGATCCTATTTTTGAACCCATGATTTAATTACTAGTTTTTGATTGAATTCCTAATAGTTCTTTGAGTATGAAATATGTTCTTAATGCTTTCAAAGCCTATCTACATTTGAATTGATATTAGTTATTATAATTGAGATCAACAGAAGATTTATAAAACGAAATAATAATCATACCATGGATTTCAGATTGAGATCGAAAGATGGGATCAAATACACGTGTGACTGCAAAATTGACCAGAATCGAAGGCTTAAAGTTTTCATAGAACTCAATGCAATATTACTGTTAAATAAGTGCACGGCAGTGACTTACTGCAATTTAATGTTAGGTTTATTATAGCTCGACAGAGTATATTAGATAAAACCGTAGAACTAATCACCTTAGAACGTAGGGTTTTCAATAATCACTAATAAGAGAATTGGGGGGATTACATAGATGAACCGAAGTCTTGATAATCATATCTATCAAATTTCCTTGCAACTCAATGTCTTTTCTTAGTTTAATTATTATAATCATTACTAAATCTTTGTAGGCTAAATATAGTTAATTAATCATAGTTGGTATTATTGATAGTCCATATGGGAGCGACAACCTATTCTCTATCATCTATACTAAAACTTGACTTCGTACACTTGCGGTTAAAATCGTGCTATTTGTGTTAAGCGTGCAACGCTGGAATTTTATTTTTAAAGTAGCAGCGATCAGTCCCAACAAAGCTCGAGTATAAGAATTGAAAGCATAACTTGCTATGGAATTTGATATGAAGGACTTGTGACCAGTATATTTAGGGATGCATGTTCACCGAGCCGAAGTAATATGAAAATTTGGTTTTCCCAGAAAAATTATTTGAAGAAAGTCTTGCAACACTTCAACGTGCAAGATTGTAAGCCAATTTCGACCCCTTTTCTTGTTATCTTCAAGTTGTCCTCCAAGATGTGTTCTAACAATGAACATAGAGAATAAAAATGTCTCAAGTAACGCATGTATTAACAGTGGGAACTTTAATGTTCGTTATGTATATACAAGATCAGACATTGCACATGCAAGTGGGAGTAGTAAATCGGTACGTGAATCCTGGATGTGACCATTGGAATTAAGAGATCCTTAGATATATTAAGGGTGCATCGAATACTGTATAATTTTTGGAGGATTAGATTTTAAACTCAGTGGCTATAAAGATTCATATTATATAGATGATTATTGGTTATGTTTTTACACTTGTAGTAACAGTAAGCTGTGTTTCAAAACTGTAAATAGTTGTGGTCGTATTTACAACGAAGAAGACAGAATATACGGCAACTACACAAGCTTCCAAAGAGGTCACAGAAATAAAAAAACTCGTCCTTTACTTCTGAAACCAAAAGACTTTGTGGTCGAATTTACAATGAAGATAGAATATACGGCAACTACGCAAGCTTCCAAAGAGATAATATAGATTCAAAAGCTATTGTAGGAGCTCGAGCACTAACAAAAGAAGATTATTTTTTTTCAGTAAGACTGCCATACACATTGCAAGGAATCAAACATCCCATCCCGAGACTAAACTATTGGTGTACAATTTAACTTTGTTCGAGAAGTGGTAGAAGAAAGAAGTATAAGAAGGAAATGTGATATGCAGAAGATCCATACTAGAGATAAATTAGTCGATATTGATCAAATCAATCAATACTAAGAAATTTGAGTGGTGTAGATCATCAAGTGACCTAACAGAAACATATGTATCAGAGAATGACAATATTGAATGGATATGTGGAAGATGTGTTTGATTATCAATCAAATCTCCAAGTGAGACAGATATCGATTAAGTTCTTATGTTCATTTATGATGATTGGTGGCAAATTAAATGAAAACATTGACAATTCAAATGGAAACATGTTGATTGATGGCATGAAAAAAAATTGGAGGCTGCAGGATTGAGGAAAACTTATCCTTCGTTTCACACCAGCGGGGAGCTCTACCTCTCTCATTTGCAATCATCCAATTCTCGTGTTCTCTATTTCTTTTGTGAGGTGGTTTTTGCATGTAGTAATAGTTATGGTCTCTTTGTAATAACGAGAGGTTGTATACACATGCTGTGTTCTTATAACTGAACGATTGGATAATTAATAAGGTCAATCCTATGTTTCTCTGTGTCATATGTGCAATTTTAGCACCAACACATGAAATATGTTAGACATTACAATGCTAAAAAATATAAGTAAAAAAAGGAGCTTTAATTAATTGTTTTTTTCCCAGCAAACTGATCGATGAAATTACTTTTAATTGGCTTTCAAAACTATTATTTAAAAACTTATCGAGTTTTTCAAAATACTGCCTGAATGTTTTACATAACACAATATAGCATTATATAATGTCAAAATTATGTCTCAACTCAACATCTCGTTCAAGGACAAAAAAAGTGTAACCTTAAAGATAGTTTGGAATTACTTGAGACCTAAGCAAAATCGCCATTTGTTTGAGAATAAGATTCCAAAAGTTCCATAAAAAAAAAAAAAAAAGACTTGCTCAATCTCTACAAGACAAGAATATTTAAATATAAACCAAGCTCCTTTTCCCTCACATTGACTCATCAATCTCTTGTATTTGAGTTACTAAATTTGAAAAATGGATTCTTGGAATGAAATCCAGATAACTTCATTTTGTTAATATTTGAAATCCATCATATTGATTCATAAATAAGCTAAAAACACAGTAGATAGTGTACCATGAAGCCACCGCCGGTAATGCAGTTCGCCCAAGTGAAGTGCATCGCCATCGTCACTCTACTCTCCGTTATCTTCATCTGTCTAGTAGCCACCATCATTTGGCTATCATTTCTACCTCAAAAAATGAAATACTCGATCGAGCACAGCTCCATCGATGGCTACACCTTCGCAAACAACACGCTCAACGCCAACTTCCATTTCCTGTTCCTAGCAAACAATCCCAACAGCGGATTCTCAATATATTACGACGGAGTGAGAGCTACGGTGTCGTACGAGGGCATTATGCTGTCCGATAACAGCACTTTTCCTCCATTTCACCAGCCGAGCAGAAACGTGATACATGTGGGTTTGGATTTGGTGGCTAAAGATGTGGGAATTAACGGGTCCGTGGCTCGGGATTTGAAGACGGAGTGGGACTCGGGAGATGTTGAATTGGATTTGAGATTTAGGGCGAAGATCATGTTGAAGATCGGGGGTTTCAAGATTCATCGCGGGCTTAAGGTTCTTTGTAAGGGTTTGAAGGTGCCATTTTCTTCGTCCAAAGGGTTTGAGCAGGTTTCTTGTCACAAACATGTATATGACTAAGTGTATGTTACAAATCATTGTTCTATTTTAATTTATTTACATTTTCGGTTATATTGTTTGTGCTCTAATCTATAAATGATATTTTCTCTTCTGGTACTTAGAAATATATATTGTGAAAGCTGTATTTTATTTTCTCTTCATTAGTTTTGTTATGCTTAAAAAATTATTAGCTTTTGTTTATATGAACCATGTGGTAGTTTAGTCTAATTTTGGTTGCACCTAAATACAAGCATATTTTATTTCATTTGTTTCAAACATGGAAAATTTTGAAATTTTTGACAGGAACTCCCATAAATTGGTTTCCCAATTTATAATATGATTAACCACATCAAAGTTTGGAATTCCTCCAACTAAAAACTTCAAGCACTTGCACAAACTATCAAGTCATTACATATTTCAAAAGAGTGTTTCATGTAATTAATACTAGTATAAGACGAATTCATAATACATCTTTGTACAATACACAAAACACACCAAGACATGACCAAATATTCATTATATCCATAGTCATGACTATCAACTCAAAATGTCTTCTGATACTCTTATAGTCATATCAACTCTTTCTTCCCATGTTCTCCAAAAGTCTAACTATGCCACATGATCTATAGGTCAATTTTTACACAGGGTGAGCACATCAATAATATTCATAATCATAATGAATAAATTACAATCTTAAAAAAGTAAGATGTAAACACTCTTACGCATTGGATCGACACATGATCCTTTGCATTCTCTGTTTTCATAATTCCATATTCCTCATAATATAATATAATATATATGTATATAAAATATATGTGATGGCCGGATCCTTATAACAGCGATCCATAATAAGTATAACTCATTATAACAACAGTACATAATATCTGTGATGGCCGGATCCTTATCCTGCGTTTAATTATCACAGAATGATGAACATCAGAAGATTAGTTAAAATTTACCAAAATGTGGCACTAAAAATTCCGGCTTGACCTCGGCGCACGAGGAATATACCACTTGTTTTACATATAAATATATACTCATTAGTCAATATTGAAAATATAAGTAATACCAGTTTCTCATCCATACATGTAATTCAAAAGTCAAGTACTAAATCAGATATAAGTCTCTTAGTTATGCTAATACTTAAAATACAGCTACATGGGACATACTCCGGTGAAATGAGCATAGCTTTAGAAACTGTCTAGTAGTGTTATTAGGACTCCAAACTCAACAACATAATACATGAGCTCGCTTTCACTGAGCTATTTTACTCCTAAATGCTTCCTCACGAGCATATGAAATCTGACCACCTGTTACCTGCAATGCCAACACACAAAGACATGACAGCCCCCACAAAAGGAGTCAGTAACCCTAGTACGCAAAACCAATATAAATCACAACATAAGATAAAATACCATGTGATCCATGTCGTGCATGAATAAAATGCGTGTACTGGTACAATAATCTCGGATATAAAATCTTAAGAGTCCAATGAATGATCAACAATATAGCTCGACTGAGATGGCGACACTCAGTGCCTCGTCGAGCCATGTGATGTGCCCAACCATCCTTCATATGGGCGATGACGACATACTCGCCGCTACAAGTTCTACTTAGCCAAGCAGTGTGCCCAAGCATCCCCGTGTCTGAACGATGACGATACACTTGGCGTTACAGTTAGCTAAACTGTGCCAAGCGATGTGTCCATGCATCCCAACAACACAATACCATGGAGAATCATATAGGTATCAAAGAAACGATAGTATCAACGTATAGGGGTGAGCATCCGGTTAACTCGGTTATCGTCCGAACCGAATATCCGAAACCGAAAAAATAGGGTTTTTTTTTACAAAACCAAATCGACCGAATTTTTTTTACGAAACCGAACAAACCAAACCAATAAAATATCGGTTAATTCGGTTTGAACAATTTAAAAAATAGATTAAAACGATTTTAAAAATATAAAAAAATTTAGAAAGATAAAAAAAAATCGATTAAATCGATTAAGTCAGTTAACCGATATTTATCAGATCAAAACCAATAATTTAAAAAATTAAAACAAACTTCCGAATTGACCGAACCGAATATCTGAATTTATTCGGTTTGGTCGGTTAATTCGGTTAAACCGAACTTTTGCTCACCCCTGTCAACATGCTATGTCAAGTGGTATTGATGTGACTAACTGAATCTTTGTGTATTAACAAAATATCATGTTATTTCATTTTGCACATCGATACCCAACTGGTAAATGCATCTCAATGTATCATGTAATAACATATAAGTTGGGTAATAACAAATAAATCATACACTGAGATCATTACATGTCTTTGTCAGACATTGTGATAGCACATGTCTCTACGTACCTCAACTGAGCTAACAAATACCAAGGACTTCTATATCCTTAAAATTGACCTCGGGATTTAATAACATGACCATAAAATCATTCAAATAGTCTATATCTATCATATTAATTATAAAAACCGTGACATATTAATTATCAAAACCGTGACATGTAGCATATTTCTAAAATTTCAGCTTACATGTTCATAGTAATCAGCTCATAACATTTCCGAAACTTGACCAAAATACATTAGTCTAACTTAGTTTGAAAAAAACAACTCAAAATATGACATTTCATATGTTAAACACTTCCCCAAATTCGTTCATTTATCTAAGTCAAAATGGGTTGAAAGTTGAAACATGACTAGAGCAAAACAAGGGAAAACTCTAATTTCCAGCTTGACCCATTTCTGTAAAAAAATCATACTTAATTCGTATGATATCCAAAACACCTGCTTTTAGTGGCGATTCAAGATAACGCAACATACTACATTTAATCTTTTATTACTAAGCTAATTCATTCATTTGGAGGCATTTATGCAACAATTATCGTAGAATTTCTAAAATTGTCGTACCTTGTTTTCCAGATTGTACACGTTTCAGGAGATGAACTCCAAATTTAATGATTCTGGTGGCCGAGTAAAGCTAACTCGATGTATTACAACTGTTATTCAGGACATAACTCCTAATTCATAACATATCTTGCCAATAATTTCGATGAACACGCTGCATGTGCAACTGGCCTACATGCATTTTGCAAATTGTACACCTTATGGTAAAATTAGCATGACTCATGAATAACAACTCCAAATTGAGTGAATTTAATGTCAAATCGAAGATAACTTAAAGACATACAAGTTTCATGAAGGGTAACATCAAATTCGTAACACCCAGAAAGTCGAAGAACCTACTGCATGTGCGTTTGCATGTACATGCAGATTCAATTTGCAAATAGTTTAGTAAAATCATGATAAAGTTTTCATATAAACTCCAAATGAGGTAATTTTGGTGCCAAATCAAGGGGTGTACACCAGTTCGGTTAACCAGCCGAATCGGATTCGGTTCGATTTTTGATTTTTTTTTAAAAAAAATTTGGTTTTCGGTTCGATTTTCGGCTACAGGGTTCGGTTAACCAAACAAAACCGAAAACCGGACTTTTAAAAAAATTAATTTTTTTTTAATTTCTTTAAAAATTAAATGGTTTATATATATTTTTTAATTGTTTCTTTTGGATCGCATGAATAAAAACTCGTAATTTAACTACTGTTTTCAAGTATAATATAATTTATTTTGTTCTCTCCTTTAAACTCGACTTTTTGGTATAAATAACTTCAAAATAATATTAAAACTTTTGAATTAAAATGTTAAAAATCATTTTGAGTCAAATGTATGATGTATTAGTATTATATTTATGTTTAATTTCCTTTCGACTGACCATCCAATTTCAAATTTTAAAAAAAATGTAAAAAATTGTTTAAAATAAAAAGGTTTTAACCGAAACCGAACCGAAAATTTTTGGTTAAAATCGAAACGAACAATTTCGGTTCGGTTTTCTGTTTTCCGAAATTTCGGTTCGGTTGAACACCCATAGCCAAATCAAAGCTAACTCATTTACCTACAACTTTTCATTTAGACACCAACATCAAATTCAAAACACAAATATATATAAAACTTGAAACAACATACTGCATCAACATCAATTTAGCATAATCATTTGACAACACTTTTTACGCTACAATTCTCATGTCATTGCATCAAAATTCGACTCTTCAACATAATTTTAATGTTGTAAACCTCAAGGATGATGTTTTATACCTCACTATAGCTTGAAGAATAGAAGCTTAAACAAAAAATAGAAGCCTAAACATTACTGGAAAATCGACTGAAGCTCATACCCGTCGAACTCAAGCTATTCAGCACCACCCTTCACTCGTTGCTCTACAATTTTGAATCCTTGTGCTTAGCTCTACCTAAATCTTTGCTTGCATGAAATATCTGATGGGTTCTTGAAGGTGTTATAGTGGAATCAGCCAAGGATAGGAAGGGGAAGAAGAAAGAAAGATGAAAATGGGAGAGAGAACCAAAAGGGGCGATGGTTTCTATGCGTTTTGTAGGTGTTTTAGTGTGTGTGAGGGTAGACATGACCACGGTTCGTGAACCGCCGGTTGACGGTTCGGAACCGCCGGTTCGACGGTTCAAAAGAGCTCGACCCTTAACCTTAACCTTCGTAGACGGTTCCGGTTACGGTTCGTGAACCGCCGGTTACGGTTACGGTTACGGTTACGGTTAACCGCCGGTTACGGTTACGGTTCGACCCTTATATTTTTAAATTAAAAAAAATTAAAATTTTATTTAAAATAATTTAAAAATTACTATAAAAAAAAAACAAAGGAAATGTAAGGGGAGGGAGGGCTTGAACTTTTTAAGTTGCCTACGTATCCTCTTAGGGTATAGAGGAATCAAAGCCCACGTAGTTCTCTTACCTTTTAACCCTTCTTACCTTTGGAAGTGGCGTAGCTCAATCACTTCCGTTACCTGTCCCCGTCGTAGTAGTTCCTTCGGTATCAAATTCATCTTGGTCCGAGCTTGATTCCATTCCTTGTTTTCGTTTTGCCGCCCTCGCCCAATCGTCCATTAGTGCTTGTGCCTCTAAAGAATCTGGACTCATTTTTGATCGTCTTACATCCAAAATATTTCCCCCTGCGCTAAAAGCTTGTTCCACAGCAACAGTTGACACGGGGCAAGCTAAGATTTCCTTTGCTATGATTGATAAAATCGGGAAAATTTGTGTCTTTTGTGACCACCACCGCAATATATCAAATTGTTGCTCGCTATCTGCTTCACTAAAATCAAAAGAAGTCGTGAAATAATTATCAAGTTCCTGACTGGAACTTGATGATCCCCTGGGGCGTTTAGTGCGTTCTTTTAACAGAAGTTGTGCTTTGGTGAGTTTAATACCACTAGAATGACTTTGAGCACTAACTTGTAGTTGTGATTCATTTTCTTGTACACCATATTTTAAACTATATTCTCTATAAATCTCATGCAAATAATTTCTAACACGATTTACTACCATAGAAGAATCAATTGGGGAAATATCATCCGGGGGGGATAATGCCTCGTAATACATCACTAACATTTCATGCAAAACATCCAATTTAAGTCGAGGATCTAAAGCAAAAGCAACTAGAAACAGTTCAGGAATATTATAAAAATATTTTTCCCATTTAACCTTCATTGCTACCACAGAAGAGGTTAACAGATAATTAGAAAAATTTTCATTTAAGGTAAGTGCCACATTACAACAGTTCATCAAAACTAAATGAGATGTAGGATAATAAACTCCAGATAATTGTTCAGTTGCATCATAAAATACCTTCAACATTTCACAGATACTTTTACATACATTCCATTGGTGCGAAAAAACATAAATATTAGAGTTTCCACCATGTTGTGCAAAAAATGAACACAATAACTCTCTATATTCATATGACTCATTTAGCAATTTATATGTTGAGTTCCAACGTGTGGGTATATCTCGTGGAAATTTTCTAGGTCGCATGCCATTAACCTTACAAAACTTACCCCATTGTTTCATCAAACTCGGATGGGACCACAAATAAGATAATGCCATTTTAATTGGTTGAATCTGATTATCTAACGATCTTAATCCATCTTGCACACATAAGTTCAAAATATGGCAAATACATCGAATATGAAAAAATAAACCACCAATAGCAGGTTGACAAACACGTTTAAGATCTTCAATACTCAATGTGTTCGAACTAGCATTATCAAATGACACAGAAAAAACTTTGGAAGTTAAACCATATTCTTCTAAAATTACACAAATCAGTTGAGAAATATTTTGTGCGGTGTGTGATTCATTGAACACTCGATATGCAAGCAACCTTTTTTGAATTGACCATGAATTATCTACCCAATGACAAGTAATACCCATGTACGAATTAGTTTGCCAATGATCACTCCAAATATCAGAGCATATAGAAACTTTATTTGTCAAATTACTAAATAATGTAACTAATTCTTTCTTTTGTTGACGAACTAATTTTTTAAGTGTTCGTGTGACTGTGGTCCTAGGAACACGTTTAGCAGCAGGTTGTAGAGATTCATGACACAGATCTTCAAAACCAAATCTAGATGCAATACTAAAAGAAAGATGTTCTACAGAGATAAATTTTGCCACAGATTCTCTTAACTGTGCATCAGTGTATTTGAAAAGTGGAGAGTCGGTACCTTCACTCGAGGAATGAAATCTAGATAGTTGAGTTTGAGAAGAATCATTACCAAACTCCACTGGATGCTTTGTTTCGATATGACGCTTCAAAGATCCATAGCCACCACCACTTTGAAACTTATATGTAGTGGTACAATATTTGCATTTGGCACGCATCTCTCCGGATGGAAGAGTCACCTTTTCAAAATGTTTAGTAAAAATCGATGATTTAAGTGGAGGTATAGATCTTACATTTGGATGCGCACTTTCTTGGGTATCATGTGTAGCAAAAGGATCATCGTCGGTGAATTCAATATCATCAATATCAATATCAACATCGGGTTCGGCCCTTTCGAGATATGTCACCTTGCCTTTGCCTTTGCCTTTGCCTCTACGTGGATCACTAGGACCTTCCATTGAGTAATTCGAAAATAATACAAGTAAATGATGTATCGAAAACTTAGAGTTGTGTTAAGATTGATGAAAAATGAAATGGGTATGGAGGATATTTATAAGCATAAAAAATAACGGTCACTTAATCCTAGCCGTCGATCTATAACGGTCAAATAATCCTAGCCATCGAATTTAAAAAAAAAAAAAAAAAAAAAATTCTTATCGATGAACCGCCGGTTAACCGCCGGTTCGTAACCGGCGGTTCATCCTATTGCAACGGTCAGGAGATCCTGACCGTTGATATACAACGGTCAGAAGATCCTGGCCGTTCAATTTTAAAAAAAAAAAAAAAAAAAAAAATTTATGGGATTAACCGGCGGTTAACCGCCGGTTCACCTATTGCAACGGACAGGAGATCTTGACCGTTGATATACAACGGACATATGATCTTGGCCGTTCAAAACTTTTTTAAAAAAAAAAAAAAAAAAAAAATTAATAAGGGTTGGAACCGCCGGTTAACCGGCGGTTGGAACCGCCGGTTCAAACCGGCGGTTGGAACCGCCGGTTCAAACCGGCGGTTGGAACCGCCGGTTCAAACCGGCGGTTCAACGGTTAATTCGGCCCATGAACCGTAACCGGCCCGTACAGTGACGGGCCGGTTACGGTTCGGAACCGTGAACCGGGTCAACGGTTAACCGGCCCGTTGACCCGGTTACGGTTCCGGGCCGGGCCACGGTTTTTGAAAAACCGTGGGCATGTCTATGTGAGGGTCATGTATTATATATACCAGCTGCCGACGTACATGCGTTGCTTGTGTAATGAAATTTTAAATTTTATATATTGTATATGTATACTAAATTTTTATATTTGAAATATCTGATTTGAATATGATATTTTTTTGGGAACGAGAAAAAACTACCGCATATATTTTCGGAAGGAAAAAAACTGGTGAAAATTGGGAACTAAGTTGGGAAGTTAATAGGTGATCTTCATCATATATCTCACGGTCTGATGGCTATAACTAAAGCATATAGAGGATATTTTTGGAATTTCACAATGGCCATACAAAAATGCTTACTCTAAGGTGCTTACACATTATTATTACTAGTATTATCTTGCACGCGTTGCGTGCATGTACGGTCAATATTTTTTATAAAGGATGTGGTAATCGTAAAGTCATTTTCTATTTTGGGATTTAATATATTTGTTAAATTGTTTTTTGAGTTTAGTTGTTTATTTGTCTTTTTTAACAACTATTTGTTGGACTTTAATATTTTTATTTGATTTTGTTATGTGGAATGGTAATATTGTAAATAATAAGATTGTTAGGGGCATTTTAGTAAATTTGGTGGCATACCAAGAGGCCAAATGTAGGTTTATGTACCTCTTACTTTATATATAGGTATAGATTATTATTATATGTGTGTGTGTGTGTGTGTGTTATAAAATCGCATCTATATACTATAATGTGTTGTTGTCCGAAACACATTAATCAGTAGTCTATACTTTTAGTTATCCGGGTTCTCTCAAAATTTTGCTAGCTGTTTATTTCAATCAGTTCAAATTTTACTAGTTGTTGATTAATTTAAATTGACTTTTTCGTTGCAATTTAATTATTCTCCTAAATTCTCAACTAATTAATATTTTTTTTTGCTTAATTCTTCTTGATCTATATTAGTTTGTAACTGGGCGTTACAATATCCATCACTTGTTATAACATCATCACATATACCCCTCCTTGGTTGTAACAGCGGTACGTAATACTCATCGCATGTCGTAATAGCGGTACATATCAATTACTCATCGCTTACATCATCATCATTATAATTTAGCTTACTCATTTAAGTATAAACACAATATTATACTAATACTCGTACGTTACTACGTACCTTATGGTCCAATATTACTTTTCAAGTTGCCCTCCTCTTTGTCTAGATATTTGAGCAGGCTCAACATTAATTCAACAATTCAATTGAAATTCATCATCAAAGCATATAAACATAAAACTTTACTTCTTTAGCATAAACACTAATGCTCAATAATACAATCTTATATCCAAGAAATAAATGTCGAAGGACCAATAGATTCCTCGAACAATTGATAAAAAAAGAAGATTATATATTTTTTAATTATATCATTACCGATCGAATCGATAAAACTTAGAAAATTCATCTTCCATCACCTACTTTACTTACCGATTGATCGATCAGTAAATCACATTTTTTGTTTTCTTACCCACATCTTTTACCGATCGATCGGTACCAATGCTAACAATCAATCAGTAGACTCTGTTTTCGAAAAATCACCATTCCAACTCTTCGAAACTCCACTATACACGACCATGCACAATATCAAAACCTCCAAATCAACGCCATACAGAAACATGTAAACAATTTTTCCAGATTACAATTTATGAGAGAATACTCCCCGAAATTATATTCAACATTTGTTAAATCACATTCAGTATAAAAAAGCACATAAGATTTGAACCAATATTACCTCCAGGTGATTAATCTAGGATGAGGACTCATGATACAATCACTTTGAGTAACTGGGGAACCACAATTAATATATAATTTCTATTCTATAGTGTCTTCTCAGTCAGTTCCTTTCAGACTCTGATTTATTTTTGGCAAATGTGTATATTTTCAGAACTTTTGCTTGACTACACCCTTGGCCCTGAAACATGTCAGAAGAGCAGGTCCAGTTCGAGAGCTCAGGTGGGTTAGAGCTCGGGAATTCACCAGTTGAATTAGAGGAGTCGAGAGTTTTGTTTTATTTTCGTTGATTGAGTTTCATTTTCCACAAATTCAGATTTATGCTCCGCTTATCCTTTTCTAATCCATGTTATAATACATACATTAGTCTCTGTCATTTGTCCGGCAAAGGAAGAGGTGGGTGCTTGGGCTTATTTATTTTTTCAGTTCCATTTAAATTAATAATGCAACTTACTTAGTCAACTCATGGGGGTTTAATTCGTAACTTGAAATACCATTTTTAGATTTCGTCCCTTGTACATAAGCATAGTCATCACTAGATTGGCCGCGGTGGATGGATAGTCCGTCATCATGCAGTGCACCACAAGCATATTATTAATCACAGATAAGCAAAATCAAAACAAAATCGAACGTGAAATCAGTATAATTTATTGCTCAAGCTTTCTTCAAAAAAAGAAAGAAAAAAAACAAACAAACACCAAATTAATCTAGAAATACAAGAAAGAACACGAGTCCGGCCAATATTAAAATCCAGCAAACTGAAGTGTCATCCGTAAAGCCATTTCCAGATATATAATTATAAATTCAGAAGAAATTTTGAAAAGCGGGCCACCTCGAAATGTTCCTGCCCTGAGCATCAACTCCTGGGGTAATCATATCGGGACGCGGGTACATGTTGTAGAGTAACAACGTTGGGCTTATGCTAGGTTTCGTGTGCAGACGTGACTTGAGCAGCGGTCTCCGTGCCTGCAAGCTCCGATTTTGAAGTAAAAAGAGCAGTTCACCGTGTCTATCTCCGTCCCGAACATCGACGCCAAGTCTTCCGCCATTAGCGCTAGATTCGAACAAATCTAATGATAATAAATCAGGAAGCTTTGATTTAGGGTTTTTGTGAGTGGTGATTTGGGATTAAAACTGGAGTTTGAGGAAGATTACCGGTGCTTTAAGAGATGCTTCTGATTGATCGATAAAAATACGACTCGTTTTTGGGTTATTACTATGTATATATAAATCCAAAAGGTTTGGGTTTGGTAAACATCGGTGGTTTGCCCGAGAGGTTAAGGGGGAAGACTTAAGATCTTCTGCACATAAGTGCGCGTGGGTTCGAACCCCACAGCCACCATTTTTCCTTTTTTCTTTCACTAATTCTTCCATATATTTGTTTTATTTGTTCTACATAAAGTAAACTTTTGAAACATAATACAAAATGTGTGTTAGCTTTTTTAACGTTAAGAAGCTTTTAGATAAAAATCAAATTAATTGGATGAAGTTGAACAATGATTTATAAAAGAAAAAAAATCAAAATTATGATTTTAGATATTTTAGAAAAACAAAATAAAAAAGTGAGTCTATTTTCATAATTCAAATTATGTGTTAAGGGTATTTTGATAATTCTATAGTTCACAAAAGAAAGATCATTTTTTTCTATGTTGCTCTTGTATGTAATTGTTACTAGCGATCATTGTACGTGTTGCGTGCACATACAATCTATTATTTTATAGAATATATTTTTTATTATAATAAATATTTATAAAAAGTACATTATTTTACATTTTGTTGTCTTTATTTATTTGAATTATAAAATATAATACTTTTTTTATTTTTTATTTATTTAAATTATTTATATGTTTAATTTATCAATGAAGCTTGTGTACTTTTAATTTAAATTGATAGGTTTTGTTTTTGGAGTATTCTTGGAATACAAATATTTGCATAACATAACATGAGGGGCAATATTGAAATTATGAAGAAGGTCCACCAAGGTAGTTACTCTACCATACTCACACTTTATAATTTACTAGCGGCCGACGAACACGGCTTGCGTGTGTAATGAAATTTAAATTTTATATATTGTATATGTACACTAAATTTTTATATTTGAAATATCTGATTTAAATATGATATTTTATGGGGAAGAGAAAAAACTGCCGCACATATTTTCGGAAGGAAAAAATCTGATGAAAACTTAGGAACTTAGTTGGGAAGTTAATAGGTGATCTTTCAACATTATTCCTTGTCCCATGGTCTTATGTCTATTACTAAATCAAGCAGATGATATTTTTGAAATTTCACAATGGTCATATCATAGTGGTTACTCTAAGGTGCTCTCATATTATATAAACTAGCGGACCACGCACACGCGTTGCGTGTGTAACATAATAAATATATCCATTGGTAGGGGTATATAAGTAATTAGGCATTTGAATTTTCTCCAAAAAAAAAATTTAATTAAGTAAAAATAACAAATATATATAATTAATCAACTAAAAGTAACAAATAGTTAATTATCATTACCGAAAGAAAGAAATATAGTATAGATGAATTGGTAGGGGTATATAAGTAATTTGACATTGGTCTATTTTGGACGGACCAAGGTAGTTATTATATGGGGTTTAGACTTTATAATATAGTATAGATGTATATATTTTTAACGAAAAAATTTAATGAGAAATTGGAATGCTACTTTGGCAGGTTTATAATTAGACACCAAAATAAAACAAATCTTTTGCCAAGTGCTTGTAACAATAAAAATAAATGAGAATATTACGATTGTTGATATCCTCATAACGAGTGCTCAGATTTTAGATATGCTTGGTCACCACGCTAATCATAGATTTTGTGATGCTTGGAAGTAATTACGTTTTAATTACTTGATTTATCTGTGATAATTATGAGATGATTACGGAGTTTAATTTTTAAATCGTAGTTGGAACCGTGGTTGAAACATTATTGATGTGAATTGATTAGTATATGTGCACTTAGTCTTGCAACTTGCAAGACTAAGTTGATGGGGTTTTAGTTTGCTTTGTTTTAATTTTTTAGAAAAACCATAGATAAATAGGTAAAAAGTGAGATGGGGAAAAACACATACCACTCTCTCTACACACACTAAGAAATTGACTTCTTTGGTGCTCTTCTCCACTCCATTTCTATCTTCTCACTTCTAAGAGAAGATCTCTCCATTTTCAAGTTTTAATTGGTTAAGGTGTGCTTGGTTAAGCTTAATTTACACCTTAGTAGTAGTTTTATTTGATTGTTGAGTTGAGTTGTGAATTTTCTTGAAGCTATGAATTTTAAGACTTTGTGTTTGATGCGTGTAAACTTTTATGATTATTGTTGAGTATAAATGATGCTAGTTGAGTTGCAAGTGTGGTATGAAGTATGCCTTGAAATGGTTGAGGTTTATTGTGTTTTAGAAATGAGATTTTCGAACAACAGAAGTTACCGATTTATTGTGTTTTAGAAATGAGATTTTCTAACAACAGAAATTACCGATCGATCGGTAGCCATAGCCTCGATCGATTGATAAAATACATAAAGGAAGTTGAAAATTTTGAGATTTACTGATCGATCGGTGGTATTGCCATCGATCGATCAGTAAAGTGCGTAACATGTTGGTCAAAATATTGAGAATTACCAATCGATCGGTTAACGATAAAAAAAATCTAATATTTTCTCTCCAATTCTTTGAGTAATTCTATTGGTAACTGGTTGTTTATTACCTAGATTAATATCATATTATTGAGCATAAGTGTCTAAGCTGGAAAAGGGGAGTCTTTATTGTGTATAAGTATTGTAATGAATTAATATTGAAACGTTGAATTCATGTAGAGCCTTCGCAAGCTACATGACCAAGAGGATGTTGACTTATCAGTAACCCGGATGATAAGGTACGTATTGACGTACGAGCATGTATGATGACATGAAATCTAGTTTGATTAATTTAGTTAATAATGAGCATCGTCACATGCCGCTGTTATAACATAACGATGAATACGTGAATATGCAGCTGTTATAAAGTAGCGATGAATGCTATGAAATGCCGCAGTTAAAATGTAGTGAGGAATACCAATAAATGCCGCAGTTATAATGTAGCGATGAAATTGTTAAATGCCATTGCTATAACGTAGCGAAGAACTATTAAATGCCACTTTATAAGTAGCGATGAATACTATGAAATGTCGTTGTAATAACGTAGCGAGGAATACTATGCTTAGAGGAGTATTAAGAGGATATTTTGTTCTAGACAGTTGTGTCTAGAATAAAATTAATATATATTATCAAGTTTTGTGAAACTGTAATGTTACGTTGACAAGTCCTTTCTGATTTTGAGTATTAGTCATATGAAACTAGTTTTTGATGTATATAATCAAATTATATGTTAATAAAGAACTATTTGGGGGAATTCATTTCAATTTTTTTAACTAACTCGCTTCATTATGCAATAATTAAGTGGTGACTTGATTGAGGTCTTACAATAATGATATCAGATCAGTGGTTAGTTGTCCGGACTATTCAGATGTCTAGCACGAGTTAAGAGAGTTCATTAGTGTAGTTTGTGCACATGTGAATGGATTGTTGAGTATACCATAATGTTTTGATACGATCAAATGATCATAATTGCGTAGGTTGCAATGTAAATAAAGTGATTGAACTATGCCAATTGGAGTTATTAAATGTTATGGTTAACCATAAGATTGAAGCATGGCAGATAGGGAATCAGATTGTCGACAGGAAGATGTATGTGATGCAGTTAGCATCAATGCTAGTATTGGAAAAACAAACTCTTTACTACAATAGCTTTGGGGGCAAGACTAGTCGAACATCAACTTTTACCCGAGGAGTTGATTTTGACTCAGTTTATGGGCTTTCATCCACCACTTTTTGAGGGAACTGAATCAGGAGAATAGACTGAGGAATGGTTGGAAAGGATCGAACAGATATTTGTATCCACCATGCATCAAATCTGCTTGGTTAAGGTTAACAGAATTCCAACTTACCAAAAATGCATCTATGTGGTGGAAGACAATTTTGATGAAAGTCAGAGCCCAATGACACATATTGATGTGACTTATTCCAAGCGCAATTCCTAAATAGATACTTCTCAGCTTTTGCTACACAAATAAAAGAATATGAGCTCGCCTGAAAGCGAACCTATATGGACCAACTCATTTGGGCTGCGAGATAAGACATGTTAGCTCGCTGGCTTAATTAACCTAAGCAGCTATGGCGCACACTGCCTTCTGTTTCTTTAGGCAATCATTTTCAAGTACATATCATATAACCCAATTTCACTCGAAGAAACAGAATCTGAAAAGTTCCAATACTGATTCCAAGTGGGAAACTATAGTGAAATTTTCATTCTTACGACAATACCATATCCAATATTCAGAGGTAACCTCTTGCTATCTTCTGAACATTTTTCCTCTGAAGTATTTGTTGAATTTTACCTTATGGTTTCTATTTATTTTGTTCTTGAATCTTGAATAGAAATTATGCAAAATGCTTCTAACCGTTGAAACAATTCATAGAAAAGAAGAAATCTCTCCAGGTCCTCATCGACATATACAGGTGCAAGATTTTTCCAGCACTAATAATTTTACATACCATTAATTTTGCCATATTATGGAGTTTTCACATAGAGAAACCCAATTCTAGGAATGCATAATGGCTTTAAAATCCTTCTTTGTAAGATTTCTGAAGCCTGCTTGATATGAGGATGTATATAGAATATAGATAGACATAAGAAATATGATGCATTTCAACGTTGTAAACTAACATACGCTACATATTATTGTGTTTCTAGCTAGATTTGCTCTGAGCCTGTACTGTTCCACTACTGTGAAATCTTGTGAAATTTTTCTTTGCTAAATTCAGCGACAAAAAACTTGAACACAATAAGTCAGATTGTCAACAATGATTTTGTAAAGTAGGATATCTGTGAAGTAGTTGGTGAATACATCGATGCTGACCTAATTTTATGTCACTCTCCGTACTTCTTCCTCACTCGCTCTTGCATTTTTAGATAAAACTTTTTATTTTTGACGGGTTGGTCCTCCCAATCAGTGGCTTGATTGGATTGGCGTTTACCAAACTCACCTAGAGGCCAGCCCATTTGGCCTTGAGTTAGGTTGGTCGGTCTATTTGGATCCGGTCTTTTCTTTTTGACGAACAAAACCCAATTATTTTTTAATTATTGATTATAATAAAAAAATAGGATTACAATGGAAACAAACACTCACTTGTTAGGGAACAGCACTCGAGATTATCTTATTCCTCCTCTGAAACAGAACAGATCAAAGCTCTCAGCTAATGGCGAAAATACAGAAATCTCAGCCGCCGGCGTTGGTGGGCTCGGTGTACTCTTCGGTAATTACCTTACTCATCGTAGTGATGACGTGTGTGGAGCTATGTGACGCCGTCACGGTGGTCGACGTTTACCGCCTCGTGCAGTACGATCTCGGGGGAGTGCCGTTTGGATCCCGCCTCGCCGCCCTCAACCACCATGCCGGCTCCTCCCTGTTCTCCTCATCTGAAGTCGCCGATCTCTCCCGCACGGTCCTTATTCTTCCCGTCCGTGAATTGAATCTCACTCTCATTAGAGGTCTTTTAAATTACTTCGTTTAGTTGATTTTTCTACTTTTCTTAATCAGATAGCAGGTTTACGCTGCATGAACCTTTTTTTGTGTGTGTATGTTTGATTATTCTTTGAGAAGTTTAGTGCTTTGGTTGTCGTTCGTTTAGGATTTCTTGCAATTTTGTTTTCTCCATATTTGCAGTGGTCTGGAAGGATGTGAGAGTCTGTTTGCCTTTCAAAGGCTTAATTGTATAATATATATATAGAGAGAAATTGTGAGGAATGTCTAGTGAACGTAGGAGGCTGACCCAAGCAATGCCGGTTATCAAGTTAATCACTGAGGCAAATTCGAAATTTGAACACTAGAAGTCTAGAACTATGTAGTCTAGAATTATTTTTGCTATAAATTTATTTATAGTTCTTGCCACATTAGTCTACTTTGGATACATTTCAATGGTTTCCTCATCGTTATCATAAGAGTGGGGCTGATAATTTATTGGAAATCTTGTGGCAGAATATATTGGACAAAGGAAGCCATTAGGTGGTCTATTGCTTTTACTTCCACAAGTTTTTAATCCTCAAAACTTAGACAGCAGGGGCGGTGCTGGTCATGATTCTGAAAAAGGCTTTGTGCAGGAAGTTCTTACTGAACTAGAACGCGTGCTTATTCATTCCAACATTCCTGTGAGTAAGAAAGAACTCTCTTTTGTTCATCAGAATTTCGTCTTCTTTTAGAAGAATTTAGGGTGTTTACCCTTTACTTCTTTGATTTGATTAAAAATCAAAATTCTTTATCCGCTTGCAATATTTCTGTTGGAGGAAACAGAAACAAAATTAGGTTCTTGCACTCTGATATTTTCTTCTGAGACTATGGGGACCAGTGCATTTCTGATGTCTAGATTTTGACTATGTTTCTACCTTATCGGTATTCGAACTGAAATTAATAAATTTGTACATTTCTAATCATTTACCTTGAACATCTTGATACTTGTCGTATATCTTCTTTTCTATCTGATGGTATTATCGTATGTTTCAGTATCCAGTATATTTTTGTTTTGAGGATGAGCATGTTAATGCTGTGCTAGCTGATGTGAAGAAGAATGATGCTACTGGTCAGTTGGCAACTGCCACGACAGGCGGGTTAGTTAAAATACTCAAATGTATTATTTTGAGAAATATCTAAACATAAAATCACTTTAGCCAACTATGCCACACGAACGTTATGATTATTAGGGAGGTAGAGTAGAATTCTTCTTTTACTTCAGACTTTTATTTTATAAATAACGCTCAAGGTTTTTCACCTGTCCTTGATTTTGTTATATTTGAATTTTTCTCTTATTCATGTCTTATATATCCTAATGGATTCCTTGTTTATATCAATCAGAATGATCCAAAGCAATTTTTAAGTGATCTGCAATTGTAAATTAAAGAATTGCCTGGCCTTTCCATGAACGTTTCTATTGAATATAAATATATGTAAAGCAGCTGGACAACTGCATCTGTAGTTTTCTTACAATGTTGGGAAAGCATTCCTCTGTAAATAATATGCATAAATACTAGAATTTCCAAGTTCCAAACAGCAATCTTCAATTTGGTACTTCTCCAGTCGTGCTTTGTAGCCTTAGGGTTCCATGGTGTGACAATGGTAAATCCGCAATCTCAGTTTCTACCTTCTATGTAAATTTTTGTAAAGCTACAAGGACTTCTATAATTCCATTCCCGGATAGCTACCATTCTGTGCCATCTCCTTATTAATTGGTAATCAAATTTTGACTCTGCCGCTGCTAGCTGCTGATTGTTTGAATAATATTGGGTTTTTTCCTTTTACTATCTAGCTGTGTCAATGTTATTTGTTTTTTTATACTTTGAATTATTTTGATGGCCATTACATCCTCTTTTGTGGTTTTTGGTGGCTTCATATGTTGGCATCACATTAAGGTAGTAATACTCCTGATCATGTTGAAGTTTTTGATGTATGTTACGGGAAGAAAAGTAGAAAAGCCCAAGATTTTAACACGTGAACATGAGGAGGGGAAACAGTTTGTTTGTTAGCATAAGAAAGAGGGAAAAATCAGAATAAATAGGGGAAAAGGGAGGAGAGATATGGAGATTTGATATTGAAAATTGAGTACAAGCTAATTCTTGGGACAAAGGAGAGTTCCTCCTTTGAGTGTGTGTGAGTTATGTGTTTCTTCTACACTGTAATATCTTTTCACTGTAATATCTTTTCATTTCAGTAATATAATATACATTTCCCGAAAATTTACCTTATCTTGCTCTTTGATTTCTGTTATTGTGTGTGCGAGAACTTTGGTTCTAACAATTGGTCCGACCTGTCGAAAGGAGATGCAACATGAATACCGACCGGTCAGAGACAGAAATTTTTTCTGGTGCTTTAGATACGAGGCGAGGCCAACGTTCAAAGACGACGATCACAGGCGTTGGCTTCTAATAGTGGAGCATTACTTCAAGACCAATTCGACGCATGGCAAAACTTATCCAAATCGCATTCATGAGCATGGAGGGAGTGACGACAACGTGGTTTTGTCGGAACAATCTCGATCTAACATGGGACCAATTGTGCACCGAATTATTGGGTTTTTTTAAAAAAACGTAGTTAAAAAAAATTAAATTCCAAAAATACCTCGATTTGAAGTAGTTGCTTTTAACAAGAAACGGGATAGAGGATGAGCATTACTAATTTCATCGAGGGTCAAACAACAACAAATTTCAGTGCTCAGCCTTGAGGACAAGGCTGAAATTGAGGGAACAGTATTGTTACGGGAATAAAAATGGAAAGAGGCCCAAGAAGAAAACCCAACCACTACGCGAACATGGGGAGGGGGAAACAATTAGTGTGTTAGCATAAGAAAGAGGGAATAAAAATAGAAAGAGGCCCAAGAAGAAAACCCAACCACTACGCTAACATGGGGAGGGGGAAACAATTAGTTTGTTAGCATAAGAAAGAGGGAAAAATCAGAATAAATAGGGGGAAAGGGAGGAGAGACATGGAAATTTGATATTGAGAACTGAGTACAAGCTAATTCTTGGGGAAAGGGAGAGTTCCTCCTTTGAACTTGTGTGAGTTGTGTGTTTCTTCTACACTGTAACACCTTTTCTTTCAGTAATATAATATACATTTCTAAAAAAACTACCTTATCTTGCTCATTGATTTCTGTTACTGTGTGTGAGAACTTTGGTCCTAACAATGTATCTTGTGTCTTAAAGTCATATGGGTTTTCGAGGTCAATAATGAAATAATCTTTTCATCATGGAAATCTGATTTAAATTTTCAGGTACAAACTTCTTGTTGCTGCAGCAGAACCCAAGAAAGTCACCTCTCCTACAATCACAAATATTCAGGTCTGTAGGCCTGTATCTTTTATGTTATACCCAGTGCCTGGGTCCGATGCAATTAAATTTGCTGTTTTCAAGTCCTCAATGTGGTGCCAATGACCTATTGGTCGTCTTGGCATCGCACCTCCTAAAAAGGGAGGGGTCAAGTGTTTGAGCCCTAAAACCTCCTATCCCCGTGTCAAAAGAAGTCCTTAATGTTGTCGATTTTCGCAGCATTAGTTCCATTGATATTTAATCTCTGTGTGAGCTCCTGTCATCCTGTTATTTATGATTATTAAATTATTTCAGTTTTCGGAATTTTGTGGTATATCAGGGGTGGCTACCAGGCTTGAGAGCTGACGGCGATTCAAATCAACTTCCAACTATTGCTGTAGTGGCATCATATGACACATTTGGAGCTGCTCCAGTTAGTTATTTCTCACTGAAGAATTACCTTTCTTTTCTTTCTTTGTTTTTTTTTTTGATAGTCTATGGTCTTATGCCATCTCAATGCTTACAGGCATTATCCATCGGAAGTGATAGCAATGGAAGTGGCGTTGTGGCACTTCTCGAAATAGCTAGGTTGTTTTCAGTGTTGTATTCAAATCCTAAGACAAGAGGAAGGTATAACTTACTCTTTGCGCTGACATCAGGAGGACCTTATAACTACAATGGAACTCAAAAGGTGCCTTTTCTTCTCAAAAGACTTACTATCCTTCTTTTCGCACTCGTGTGCTGGGTGTTGTGTCAGATTTTGATTTGATAACCTGTCTTTTATAGTGGCTTCGGAGTTTGGACCAAAGGTTGCGTGAGACTATTGACTATGCTATTTGCTTGAACAGCCTTGGTTCATCTAGCAATGAGTTATGGATTCATGTCTCCAAGCCTCCGGAAAATGCATATATAAAACAAATTTTCGAGGTAATCCTGAGTAGTTTTTTGTGATGTAGAGATACTGTGGTTGACAGGCAGCTATATATACACAACAGTGGTTCCATCTTATTTAGTGGAATTTTACAGGGTTTCTCCAGTATGTCTGCAGAATTGGGGCTTAAAGTTGGTCTGAAGCACAAGAAAATTAACATATCTAATCCCCGAGTAAGTATATTGTCAGTTTATCCGTAGCTGGGCCACAATGAAAATCTCTGGACTAATGGTGGTTTCTTCAGAAATAGGAGAAGTGCCTGTAGTGGGTTCTGGTTAACTTAATTGGTATTGTTGGGTTCCAGAAGTATTGTAATGCGTGAAGATATGTCTTGTTCTTAAAAACATTGTCTTGCTTGTTTTCTTTTATTAATTTCTATGTTTTCTTCATTTTTTCTGTCCAATTTCATATTTTATTCCTCAGGCCTAAGCTGTGAAAATTCCAGGTTGCATGGGAGCATGAGCAATTTTCAAGGCTGAGAGTCACAGCAGCTACAGTATCTGCTCTTGCTGTCGCATCTGATTTTCTGGAAAGTGCTGGAGGTTTGTCAGACAACAGGTTGTAATTGTAGGAGGTTTATATTGTTATTCACGTTCCTTTTTTTTTTCTCCATGTTGTTGAGTTTTTTCCACGAGTTGTCCTTTCCTTCACCTTGATCTGTATTGCAGACGGTTTGTTGATGAAGCTTCAATAAGCCGAAGTGTCAAATTGGTTGCTGAAATTCTTGCTGTAAGATTATCTTATGACTAGATATGATTAAAAATGAGTCGCAATTTCCTAATAGTGGTTTTCTTGCTTGTAAGCAGAGGCATATTTATGGCCAGGATGGGAAAAACACTGATATATTTACGGATGACAGCAGTTTATCTGTTAACCCTTATTATATCCGTTCTTGGTTAGAATTTTTGTCAACAACACCTCGAGTGGCCCCATTTCTTACAAAGAACGATCCTCTCATCATGGCTCTAAAAAAGGTTAGTTTTGCCAAACTATATGTGTGGGCTATTTATCCTTGGGACAGTATATTTACATTTGATCTTGTTTTGAATATTTATTCTCAGTTTTTGATATGGTTGACACAATTTCTAAATTTATAATTTGAAAATCCGAATCAAATCTGACTGAACTGGGATAACATATTTGACAACATAATGGCATATCAGGATTCATGTTTTATTGTGTATGGTGAACAGTAGGCAGTTTAAACATTTATTATAGTGGGAACTTTTTTAGTTGAATTTTGTTGCTATTGTTATCCTTCATGGATATGTAGAAATCAATTGTGATCCAAGACATTGCACTTCTTCTCATGCTGACTGTTGCAACTTTTGCTATTGTTAGGAATTAGAAGACCACACAGTCGAGGTGAATATACAACAGGAAGTACTTGATGGGATGCTGACCTTTTATGATTCAACATCTGGGAGGTTACACATCTATCAGGTAGCAATCAAACTAGATCTCTTTTGTCTACTTTTACCAATCAAGAAAATGTACACAAATGGCATACTTAACAACCATGACAAGTTGACAAGCACAATTGCAGCTTCTACATGAAGTTTACTCTTTCCTTCACTTAATATATGTGCTTTTGAAGATCCCTTATACCTAATTTAATCTTTTAACTGCGAATTAATTGAAGCTTCTTATTCTTTTGAGAGATCTTGGAACTCAGTAGCCTTGTGCCAGGACCACAAACTTATCATTACATGGTCATTGTTGGCAAAGAGTCTCACTATGCACTGTATATCACGGAAAGTCGTTCTCTCCATCTGTGAGCATGGCTCTGAATGGAATATTTAATAATGCAACGACAACACAATTTTATGAAGGTAGCAGTTTTAGAATAAGATGGATTGTCTCCAGTGAACTGTTCCTTACTGCAGGTTGCAAGCGTGACATTTGACTTGCTTTTGCTGCTGGTTCTTGGATCATATTTGATTACACTTTTCAGTTTTCTGGTCATCACAACTAGGGTATTTCTTTTTCTCCATTCCTCTGATCTATTCATTCTAATGTAAAACTGTCAGACATCCCTTGTAATTTTGGAATGAAAATAAAGTTTACCTTTCTGGAGACAGACTTGTAAACCATGGCATATATTTAATCTCTGGTTTTATCATTTTTTAACAGGGTCTTGACGATCTTATCAGTTTGTTTCGTCGTCCCACTTCCCGTAAAGTGAAAATTGCTTAACTATGAGGTGGCCGCATCCCTTTTCATCACATTTCAGTTAAATTTCTGCGCACTGCTTTTTGTAGCTTAAAATTAACTTAGATTTCGGATAAGATTTGCGTACATTCATTTTTTTCCCCGAGGCGCTCATGGATGACCTCTTTTCTTCACTTATTTGCTATTGTAAAAAGTTTTGTTTAGACTTAATTTTTGCCAGATGTTATTGCCTAGAAAATTGGAGTTTTTTATATGCTACAGTTGGGATATATTAAGTTACCATAGAATAAACTCAATATTTGTGCATGTTTTACAATGGATTGATTTCCAGATTATCAAATTATTCATGTTTTTATGCACGCTCAAACTTGTTTCTATCTGATATTTAGGTATGGCTTGGACTTAGAACTCATGTTTTTTTTTATCAACCTATCCATTCCATGGGGAGGGGGACACAAACTTGAGTCCACGTAGAACTCATGGTTTTACCTGACAACTAGACTGTATTTTGTGCAGCACCATTCACTTATTTGGACATAATAATGATACGTATTATGAAACGTGTAATAAGCATCAATGCGATGGATCCACGTCAGGTGCTAGCATTCCATTACTTTTGGGTTGTGTCAACGGATGAAATCCTCTGCTTCAATTGGTGTTTCATCGATATTCAGAAAATTCCATTGAAATTTGAAATTTATTTAGGACTGGCTGATGATACTAATAGTTTTAATATATATATATATATATATATATATATATATATATATATATAATCAATTTAAATCAAAAGTAAATATCCAAAATTTCATTCGAAATATTCGAAGAAATTTATATATTTACAACTTTATCTTCGTTGAAACAGAAGTTATATGCTCTCAGGATCATCCTCAATATTTGTAATTAAATTTTGTTCATGTACATTCATAGAGTTTACCAACCAAGCCCAATGTACCTTTATTTAAATTAATAATATTCGAAGTGCTACTTTGAGAAACACGTTTCTTTTAATGTTTTTCATATTTTTTCACTAGTATAAATACTGGACCAATTTGTATTTTGGCAGTTAACTTTCTTTTCAACGTCCAAGTGTAATGCTTCCTCTTCGATAATGAATCACAGATTCTTTCACATATTGTGCACATTTCTTCTCTATTATGATATCAAAGAGCTAGGTTTTGTGCACTCTCTGATCTTTGTCAATGGTGGAAGGACATTAGATAGGAAATCAAGCTCCAAACGAAAATTCGAATGCTTCCACTTCCAGTAGTCGAAATAGTTTTGATCTCGCATCCGTTGTCTGGAGTGAAATATTCTGCTTCGCGGTTTGAGCCCATATATCATCTCAAGAATCAAGAAAGCTCAAAGAACATATCCATATATTTAACGATTAAAGGAATTGATTATGTCCGATCACATGTCTAGATTCAGTGTATCATCAAGTGGTTGGTTGCAATTGAACAACATGTTAGTGGTACTGAATCTTACGGACTTGAAAGAAGCATTGTTTCAGGAGGCACACCGCAGCCATCATAGGATCCATCTTGGTAGTCGTAAGAAGTACAATACATTGAGATCACATTTTCTTGTGGGAAGGTATGAAGAAAGACATTTATGAGTTTCTGGAAAGAAGTTTGAAATGTCAGCATGTCAAGATAGAAAGAATGGGACCTGTTAGTATGCTTCAGAGTTTAGAAGTGCAACAATGGAATTGGAAACACGCTGCTATGAACTTCGTGACTCATTTGTCTAGGTCGAGCAGAGGGTATAATGCCATCTGTGATTGATAGACAATGTAAGCCAGCACACTTTATTTCGTATGATCATATTTATTCCTATAAGAATATGACATTGTTATATGTGGATAATGTGGTTCGTTTACAAGGAGTTCCAATTTCAATTATTTCCGACAAAGACTCTAGATTTGTATCCAAGTTTTGAAGCAGCTTTCACAATGTCATGAGTTCTAGGTTAGCAATGAGCACCGCCCACCATCCCCAAATTGATGGGCAGACTAAAACCCTGGAGGATCTATTACGATCAATGATGATGGCTTCTGATGGAAATTGGCAAGAATATTTATCATTGATGGATTTATCCTATAATAACACTTTTAGACGACTATCGGAATGAAACATTTGAGGCTCTGTCGGTGGGAGATGTCGATCACCGGTACATTGGGATGAGATTGGAGAAGAGCAGTTGTCACAACATGAATTTGTAGAGGAAATGCAAGGAAAGATAGAATTGATTTGGGAACGAACGAAATCATCTCAAAACAGGTAAGCCAGCTATAAAAACAAGAGAAAAAGGCCATTCGAGTTTCAAGTTGGTGATAGAGAATTTCTAAAATTATCTCCATTCCATGGGATAGTGCTTTTTGAGTCAAGGCAAGTTGACACCTCGATATGTTGGTCCTTATCAGATTTTGGAGAGGATTGGTACAGTGGTGTGATGCCCTGAATAATTTATAATTAATTATTCAATTGACTTAATTGTGGTATTTCAATAAGATTTCGAGATTTAAATTATTGGGAATCTTATTTGGACCCGGGTTGGATAAATAATTCTTGGTTGAGTTTATAGTATTAATTAAATTCAAAAAGATTCCCAAATTCTTGAGAATGTCATTTTAGTCCGAATTTTGAATAAATAAATTATAGGATGAGCTTGTGTCATAATTAAATTAAAAAAAGATTCCCAAATTCTTGAGAATGTCATTTTAGTCCGAATTTTGAATAAATAAATTATAGGATGAGCTTGTGTCATAATTAAATTAAATGAGTGTTTCACTATTAAATTAATGAGTTGAATAAGGATGATAATTAAGGGGTAATATGATAATTATTGGTAAGTTAAGGCTACTTTAATAGAAACACAAACACCCCACCACCAAGACACACTCAAAATCGCCCCCACCCCTCTCTTCAAACCATCGACTTCTTCACCCCTTTTCCCCAAACCGATTGTGCCTCCAACGCTTGACACCAAGGGGTGTTTTCTCTCCTCCCAAGCTCGATTCTGTGCAGATATGGTAAGATTATCCTTCCTCATGCACTAATTAACATTTCCTTGGTGTTTTTTAGGGACTTTTGGGTTGATGGTTTTCACCATTTTTGAATGGGTTGCTCTTGTGTTCGATTTTGTTGGCTTGGAATGAGTTTTGGTCGATTTATGTCCCTTAAATGGTGTTGGACGTGAGTATACTACAGGGTGTGTGATTTGGTGCGTATGTGCGCGTCCCAGTTGTGTGTGCGAGATTGTGTGTCCTGCGTGTGTGTGTATACAGCATGTATTAGTGTGTGTAGATGGTGTTTATGCAAGTAATTATGTATTCCTACATAATTGAAGTGTATATGTGTTAAGTATATACATGTATGTGGCTAGATGAAGTATTGTCAATGAAGAATGATAACTTGAATTGGTATAGCGGGTTAAGGCGGTTAGGTGATTATAATTCGAGTACAAATATTGTAATCGGGAATTGGAGAGCATGAGAAATTTTATTGATTGTTGGAAGCTAATTATGACTCACTTTGTTGAATGATTAAATGTTAGAAGGGAATTGTTGATTTGGGCATTGGCTAGTATCATTGTTGGTTAAAAATATGAAGACTAAAATCATGCATGGAAGGTGCTTGTTAATATGCTTAAATGTGACTCGAGCGTGGGTCTAAGCCTTGTTAGTGGGGGTGAAAATAACTAACTTCTATGCTTGTAGCCATTGTAATGTTTTAGTGGGTGTTGGGCTATGGTATGAGATGTGTTACCTTTGGAAGCATGTTTAGTGTGTAAAGAAATGGGTAAGGTACATGCTAGTATGTGTTAACATGGATTAGAGTTTATGGTGATGTATATGCTTGAATGGGTATCATGACATGTATTGTTGACTTATGTCACTTTATCGAATTACTGCTCTTAGTAGTGAGTTCTAAATCAAGAATTTTGGAAACCAATGCATCTTTAAGTTGTTTAAAGTTGAATTTAAACAAATAAGTGATTTTATGTTGGGATTAAGGGAATTTGATATAAATTGTGGAATCTCTTATAAACATGGATTCTTCGTTTCGTAGCTTGGTTTGAATCACTTCGATGTTGGTTCGGGTGTTTGAAGCATGCTAGTTGTTTAATTGAATTCTCGCATTGGGGAGTTGAATCATGTGATATTATGGCCATGACCTTATGATTTAATATGAGATTTTGTTCATCAAATATTGGTTATGAGTTAACCCTTAAAACCTTTGAGTTCATATAGAGCCTTCTTGAACTCTCGGACAATGAGGTTGGTGACTTGACGGTAAAAACACAGACTTTAAGGTATGTAGTGACGTACGAGCAAGTATGCCATGTAGAAATGCTAAAATAATGCATTTATGTAATGAACTTTAATGTGTAATTATGCGAAATTCGAGTATGTGAATGTTGTTTAGTACTTGTGGCACTACGGTTATGTAAGTGTACATAATCCGAATTGTGTGAGTTGAGTTTTGATGCCGAGGGCATGTTGATATGAGAAACAATTGAGAATTGTTATAGTAATGGGCATGAGTGCCTTTAAATTGTGTTGGTTATGATTGTGAAATAAGTGATGTATCATTAAAGAAACGATTTATCTTGATATTGAGTATCATCGTTTAAATAATGTTATCGATCTTGACGATTGTGGATTTGTGACATATTGAAACATGAACAGTATAAGAAGGCCTTAATTGGCCAGGATTATTCAGGGAGTATATTTTATAGCTTTTAATATTCTTATTTAGTTGCAATTTCAATTTTGTATATTGATATGAGTATGACTGTTGAGTTGGAGCGTGCTCATCCTGTGTGGGGGCTGTTTCTGTTGGAACAGGTAAAACATGTATGACATTGGTTCTGAAGTGAGTTCGAGCTATTGGAGTGGAATATTACCAGGGGCATGGTATCAGTATTGCTAAATGAGAGAATGTGATATATGTGAGTAAACTTATACTCATTTATTCATCGCTCATCTGTGAGCATTATAATGCATGTATATGGTCTGTATAAGAGTGTTGAATGTTGCAGAGCTCCACCTTTACTTAGTTGCCTTATGTGCATTCTATTCGGAGTAGATCATGCTTAATGAATTGAATACCTAGATAAGATGTGTATTGGCATGAGTATTACCTAGTTGCTTTATTTTGGTGGATGTTATTACTTGATTAGTATTGGATATTTGTGATGTTGTTGAGGGTGTTTATTATGATGTGTTCTTATTTTTTTGGGGAGTACAGTTTATGGGGGGACTCTGCCCCGAATTTTTATAAAATCCCACACAGTAGTTATGAAGCATATTGTGAGAGTTTTAAAAACTAAGCGCTTATACGTACGTGTGATGTCATAATTGCATTATTGACGTATTGGGAAGTTGGGGCCTTACAAGTGGCATATCAATTGACTTTGCCACAACAGTTGTTGATGATACATGATGTTCTAAATATATCTATGTTAAGAATATATGAACCATATACATCTCATATGTTACAGCCTGATGAGATTGTGATAAACAGTTCCTTATCCAATGTTGGAACAACCTGTCAGAATTTTGAACAGAAAGGAGAAGGTATTGAATACAACTAGTCCATCGGTCTTAGTACAATGGAGTTGTCATGGAATGGAGAAATCAACATGGGAGTTAGATGCCAAAATGAGACAAGAATGGCCACATCTTTTTTGAAAATGTTACTCTATATCACATGTATAATACTTTTGACTTTCCAATTCACATGTAAGAATCGAATGAAATAAAGATGGTTACTTAAATCATTATCTACTGTGATTTAGAGGACAAAATCTTGTAAGTGAGGAGAATTATAAGTGATAAGTGTCATTTTTGCACATATATTTCTATGATTTTTCATTATATCTTACTATAAACGATAAAAAGACTCAACCGAGCTAACATGTCAAAGGAATAATTAAAATATCGAGTTTGGAAGATGGTAGCGCTTATCGTGTACGCCCAAATTAACCCTCTTATTTAATAACAGTATAAGAATGTAGTATCGTGAGTAGGGATCGATTCCACAAGGAATGATGTATTTTGTGTTAATGTTTGCAAAACAAAGTAAAATGGGGTTTTTTTTTAAGTTGATGTGATTATTACTATGAATTTAAAATCTAAAAGCTATGAATTAAACTACTATGCAAGATTAAAACACGATGAATTAAATTATGAGAGAATTGTGATTCTTGGCTTTCAGTCGACTTTACAATTGGGGTTTATTATCTCGATCATCGATTTCACACAAGTTTCAACTTTCATATGAATATTTATCATTGGAAATTCAATTCCTAAATTCAATTTCTATATCACTTTATTTTTAGTTAAGTAGCCCAAGCATTCTAGTTTAACACTTACCAATCAATCAATCAAAATACAAACGATTATGATTTAAACCGATGATAGCATTAAAAACTAGTGAGAAAGATAAAGCTAAACAACATAATCTACGTGTCCATGTTTAATCTAGTCAAACGTTTTCCCTAAGAATTTAACAAACTCACAAACAGAAATCTATTAACCTTAGTTGCTTCGTAATTAGAGGGAAGAAACAATTCCGGATTTGACATCTAATTTAGCATTAGGTTGTATGAAAAAAATAGTTATGTGATCAATCTAATAATCAAACACAACAATCATGGCATGATAATCAGAAAAACTATTGATACTCAATGAAAATAGATAAATAAAAATATAATCTCACGCGAATCATGAACTCCAATATATTGTATTCCTTAACCAAGAATTAAAAAGAAGTTTAGTTGCTCATAATAAAGCAAAACAATCAAAATTTATCCTATAATGCATAAAAACAAACAAGACAAACTATGTGGTTAGTCACTTGTCGAGGTTATCATCCCGCCTTCGCTTCTGTGGGGTCCCCGTTACTTAATCCGTTATGTATCAATTCATTATACATATGTGAGTATGATTTAAGTAAAATCATACACTGATTTTGAGTTTTACTAGGTAGGTTTGTTGAGACTTTAACGCATTGTTGAGTTTAATGCTTAATTTTTCTCCGAATTATTTATGAGTTTTGATGATCAACAAAACTTGCATTGTTATACTAATGTGTCTACTTAGTGTACAGGTTTAAATGGTTGAAAACTGGACTGTTTGAAGGAAATCAAAATATGCAAAGACTGGGCGGATCGCCCCAGGCGATGGCAGCCAAGGGAGACATCGCCCCGCACATCGACTGAAGTAATGCCAAGGACCGCACCCATGGGGAGATCGCCTGAGGCGATGGCTAGATCGCGTGAGGCGGTGCATGGTTCGTTTGAGGCGATGGAGACTTCGTTTGAGGAGATGAAAAATTCTGATCAATGAAGGCTACGCCATTATTTTTGGTGAACGATCGCCTGAGGCGATCAGCACTTCGCCTGAGGCGATCTGTACAATTTCATGACTGTTGGAGCGCGGCGATGGTGATCGCCCGAGGCGATGTCCTAGGTGATCTTGGAGTGATTCAAGCCTTAAGTGTAGCAACGGCTAGTAGGAGTCTTGGGGGCCTTCTACACTATAAATATGGATGATTTGGAGCATTTTGAAGATAAGAAACAAGAGAGTACACTACAAGAAAGCTTTGCTCAATGAAAATCATTCTAGCATTGCAAACTTCATACATTTGTGTTGTATTGGAGTTTGTAATTTATTTCTTGTGTGAGAGCTTTTGATTCTTCGTGTTGTTACACCATGAATGTGTTATTTGATTTATTGTAAGGTCCTCCAACACCGACGCAAGTTGGAAATTGTATAAGACATCGGCAAGTAAAGTTCGTGCAAGGTTGTGGCTATCCTTGTAGCCCTTAAGGCCAATAAGACTCGTGAAGAGTGTGTTACCCGGGAAGAGTGTGTTGTGGCTAACTTGGAGCCCTTAAGGCCAAGATCAAAGTTGTTCTAGTGGAACCTCGGTTGGACGTTTTCTAGCCGGGAAGAGGAGATGTAGGTGATTCATCGTCGAACTTCTATAGCAAATATTTGTGTCGTTTATCGCTTTATTTACTTTACGCATTTATTTATTACTTCTTATTATTTATTGTTCGATTGACTTGAAGTCTTCCGCAACGCAAATTCAACTATTTGCAAATTCATTTTAAAACGCTAAAGTAGCCAAGGAACCTCATTCACCCCCCTCTTCGGTTCCAACAAGTGGTATCAGAGCCATTTGATTTTTGTTTTTTAAATCAAAATTTTCTATGGCTAATCTAGCAAATGAGTTTGCTCAATGTCAATCGACAAATCGTCCTTCGCTCTTCACGGGAGATAACTACGGATATTGGAAGAATAGAATTTCTCTATATATCCAATTCTTAGACTATGACCTATGGAAGATAATTGTAAACGGTCCACATATTCCTTTAAAGGAAGCTGAGGGAAGAAATGTTCCCAAAGAAATGGAGGACTTTACAAGGGTGGATATGATTTTAATTTCTCAAAATGCTAAAGCTATTAATATTTTGCATTGTGCTTTAGATATGAAGGAGTACAACCGGATTTTGATGTGCTCAACCGCCAAGGAGATTTGGGACAAACTTCAAATTTGTAATTAGGGAACCAATCAAGTAAAGGAGACAAAGATAGATCTTCTACAACTCAAGTATGAAACATTTGAGATGGAGTCCGGAGAGAATGTTGATTCAGTGTTTAGAAGGCCCACCCAAATCATCATTGAGCTTGCTCAACTTGGTGAGAAGTATCCTCCGAAACAAATATGGAGAAGATCCCTTAGAGCCTTACCACAAGAATGGGATGCCAAGAGGAAGGCTATCATCGAATCCAACAAAGGAGATAGTGCATCATATGATCTTGATGAACTTCATGGTACCTTGGTGACCCATGAGCTTAAAGTGTCAACCCGGAAGGGAATAAAGGAGGAGGATAAATCTATAAGAAAGGGGATAGCCTTGGTCGGAAGGAAAGCACAATCCGATGATGAAGATGATGAAGAGATGATCTTGTTCACAAGAAAGTTCAAGAAATTCTACAAGCAAATACAACAAGCCTAAGACCTTCGATCGATATAAAGGTCATTATGCTAATGAATGTCCTAGGAAGAAGAATGAGGATAAAGGGAAGAAGAAAGATCTAATGGCCACATGGAGTGATAGTGACTCCGATGAAGAAGAAGCAACAAACCTTTGTCTCATGGCCAAAGATGACGCAAATGACGAAGAAGATAAAAGCGACGATGAGGTACCATCCTTTGATGAATTATTAGATTCCTATAATGAACTTATTGATGTTCTTGGCAAAACTAAGATGAGTAACAAATTGCTCAAACTTGAGTTAGCCAAGAGAGATGAAGAAAATAATTCATTGAAAAATGAATTAAGCTCTTTGAAGAATTCTTTTTGCAAGTTTAGTGAAAGTAGTTTAAAATTGGAAGAATTACTTGGCTTGCAACGATATAGCGTCGATAAAGCCGGACTAGGCTTTTCAAGCAAATCTAAAACTTTTTCAAACTTATTGGCAAAAGCTAAGCACAATTCCCCTACTTGCACTTATTGTTGTAAGGTTGGTCATACAAAGAATAAATGTAGATTTGCTAAATACCAATACCAACCAAACAAGAGGTGGAAATAGATTCCAAAAGCACCGATGAAAGTTAACCCGCAAGGACCCAAAAATCAAATGGGTACCAAAGAACCTCCAATCAAAAATTTGTTTTGTAGGAACAACAATGGGAGAGAGGATGAAGGCACTAGCACCTCAAGAGAGGAAATCATCTTATGCACCACAATAGAGGAAGCACGAGATAAAGGACCGATAATATGAACTCATTCGTATCATCAAAGGTAAATTTATTTTGAGCATCATAGTAGTATAATTAACTCTTTTTGCTTGGTTAATATTCCTTGAATTGCATATTATAATTATGTGGTGAAATTCAATTACTTTGAATTTGATCTTTGGGAAATTGAATTTTAAGTACATTATTATGATATCATATTTAGGTAGGGGTGAGCAATCGGTGCAAACCGAACCGACCGAACCGAATTGTCGAAAAATCGAACAGACCAAATTTTTTTTGTCTAACCGAACCGACCGAATTTTATTCTCAAAACCGAACCGACCGAACCGATAAAAAATCAGTTATTTCGGTCGGTAACCGAATTAACCGATATTTTTTTTAAAAAAAAATAAATTTTAAAAATTAGGTAATGTGATTTTAAAAATTAAAATAATTATATCATTTGATTAAAATTTTAAAAAAGTAAAATTTAAATAAAGAATGATATTAATTGATTTTTAAAAAAAATAAAAAACAATTTATTTTTTAAAAAAATATTAAAAAATTAAATATTTCGGTTAACCGATATTTTTAAAATGAAAACCGAAACCGAACCGAATAAACCGATTTTTGAAAAAATCAAAACCAAATTTCCGAAATAACCGAACCGATTTTCCAAAATATTTTGGTTTTTTCGGTTTGTTCGGTTTAACCGAACTTTTGCTCACCCCTATATTTAGGGGGAGATAATTATAAAGAGCAATTTCAAAATTTCATTGGCATAAATTAATTGTGACAAATAAATAATGAAGTTCAATACTCATTGATAGTAAAATGCATTTCCCCTTAGCATATGCATATTTAAATTGTTTTAATGCATGATTTATGCTTATCTCATTATGGTAAATATCTTGATGTGCCATGTGTCCACTTCGAATATGAAATGTGCAACTTAATTAAATGTGATTAAGCATGCTTTAATTGTTTAGATGCTCAATCTTGGTTCATAGAAATATGGCTTAAGATTTTCATATAGCTTTATTGTTTCTTTGGCCTCAATGGTTTCTCTCTCATTAACTTATCAATTGTCTATACTGATGCATTGAGCAATTTAATGTTTATTGGACATAAGTGCATGAACTCTTGGTAGAACATATGCACACATTGCACACTTAGAATTCATTGTTGTTAATTGCCTTAAACGCATGTTAGTCTTCCTCTAAATGATTTAATCTTATGCTTATTATGGCTATTACATGCTTGATGAGGACCATGTGCTAATTGTTAAAACATGGCTATGTGTCAACATATATTTGTGCTATGGTTATTTGAACTTTGTGCTTTTTGATTATCACAAAAATGGAGAGAATTTTGTGATATGCATGTTTTGAGGGGGGGAGTTTTTGTATTATACTTTACTTGGTAAAACTTGTATGTGCCATGCATGTGTTAAGGGGGAGTCTTGTTTACTCATATTTCATGCATATTTCATTTACAAGTTTATCAAGTTTTGTGATCATCAAAAAGGGGGAGATTGTTGAGCCTTAAACGCATTCTTGAGTTTAATGCTTAATTTATCTCCGAATTATTTATGAGTTTTGATGATCAACAAAACTTGCATTGTTATACTAATGTGTCTACTTAGTGTACAAGTTTAAATGGTTGAAATTGGATTGTTTGAAGGAAATCAAAATATGCAAGGACTGGGCGGATCGCCCCAGACGATGGTGATCATCGCCCCAGGCGATGGCAGCCAAGGGAGACATCGCCCCGCACATCGACTGAAGCAACGTCGAGGACCGCGCGCATGGGGAGATCGCCTGAGGCGATGGCAGCCAAGGGATACATCGCCCCGCACATCGACTGAAGCAACGTCGAGGACCGCGCGCATGGGGAGATCGCCTGAGGCGATGGCTAGATCGCCTGAGGCGATGCATGGTTCGTTTGAGGCGATGGAGACTTCGTTTGAGGCGATGAAAAATTCTGATCAATGAAGGCTACAGCATTATTTTTTTGGTGAACGATCGCCTGAGGCGATCAGCACTTCGCCTGAGGCGATCTGTGCAATTTCGTTGGAGCGTGGCGATGGTGATCGCCCGAGGTGATCTTGGAGTGATTCAAGCCTTAAGTGTAGCAACGGCTAGTAGGAGCCTTGGGGCCTTCTACACTATAAATATGGATGATTTGGAGCATTTTGAAGATAAAAAAACAAGAGGATTCAACTCACAATCCCATCCTCCCACATCTATGAATCCCTACAGAAACAATCACACAACATGAGTATAGATGAACAACTATCGCAATGCAATAAGCAATATAAAATGATAAAGCATTATCGTAAACCATCAATTGTGATTGTTCTGTATCAGGCATCATCAAGTGCAAATATGTCATGACATGTCTCATTATCACCCTGTTATAATGGGACAAATAAGATTTTCCTATCTCAGCTCAATATGTTAGTGGAACCTCCTCGCATCTTCATATTAGCAGCACAAATCATATTTTCGTCCTTACACATTATAACAGTTCCAGCATATACTCAACCGTAGTATACCTCTCATGCCAAAGCATATGCCCAACATTGGCATACATATCGTGGCAACAAGCTCAACAACATGCATGTATATCATCATGAATGTATACCTATATGATATCATCAATCATATAATCCAATCTCACTATCATCATCACAATAACATCGATACTCGTACGTCAACACGTACCTATTGTGTGACACAAAAGATAGAAACCAGGCGTCAATGTTTAACCGCCTCGTTGTCCCGTCCCCTGTGATGATGCTACATAAATACCAACAATGTATAATGTCATCAACCATGCTATGAAACCATTACTAAAAAATTACAACATTTTCATAATCTGGATCTTGCGATCGATCGCTTACTCTAGCGATCGATCGGTACAAAGCTAGCGATCGATCTGTATTAAATCTGAATTTCATACAAAAGATACGGCATTCGAGCGATCGATCGCTACATGAACCGCCTTGCATTTCCCCTGTTTCAGCGATCGATCGGTACATCTACCGATCGATCGGTAGATAACAAAAATTCCTTACTATGGCGATTTTGAGCTTATCTTCATGGTTCTCCTTCTCTACATCACTACATACCATCAAAACTTGTTTCAAGTAATACTTAACAACATATGAACACATTTCCATAACTTCCACAACTTATTTCATTTAATTTCATCTCTTATTTAATCAAGACATAGAGATTACAAAGCATATCTTCACATAGATGAACTACCAACATATAAACATCATATGCTATGAAATTCTTACCAAGAAGTTATGAATTCACTTTCCTCAACTTTCTAACTTGATTGCCAAGTGAAATCCAAGAAAAGATGCAAGAGCAAGTAAGGGTTTTGAGAGGTGCTTGTGTAGAGATTCTTAGGTGAAATATGGTGTGTTATGTGTTTTCAAGCTGAGTTATCATCATATATATACTCTCCAGGATGAAACTCAAATGCATGTGAAATCCAAGTCAAATGCATACCAACTCATGTCTACTTGATATGCAACTACTTGCTACATATTCCACACATGAAGTTCTATGTTTAAGTTGATATCACAACTAGCAATCGTTCAACACCTTTATTATGCTTCTCATATCAAACATGTATGTTAACAAGTCTAGTAATGCCATATACTTGGTCTTATTTCATGCCATTCATACTATACTTTCTTTAGCACACATAAACATCACTTCATTATTGCCAATTATATTGCATACATGTCATTCTTCCTACTTGGTTCAACCCGAACCCGAATCCACATCTACTGGAATTCTTTCCTCATTACGCCATAATCGTATAAGTCATCTCGAGGCATTACAGCTTCGATCTTCGTAACCGCCTTCAAAACTATGGAATCTCAAACCTAGGTCTAAAATCTGATATTTAGGGTATGAAAGGGTGTACGAAAGGTCTGGACTTCGTGTGGTATTTATAGGAGGATAATGAAGGAGTTACAATCCTAGTAGGAAGGAAAGAAACCAAGTATCATTTTTTTCTCGGAGTCTCGGAATCTCAAACCTAGGTCTAAAGTACATGCAATAGGTTCTTCAAATTTCTAGGAAGAATGTTTGCGAATTTGATGTTGATCCTAAATGAAAGTTGTATGTTAAGTTAGCTTCGATTTGACAGTAAATTCACTCAATTTGGAGTTGTTATGCATGAGTTATTGCCAATTTTACCATAAGGTATACAATCTTGAATAAGCGTGTATGCGGATTGAGCATGCAATGAGTTTATCAAAATATTGGGCAAAATGTGTTATGAATTAGGGGTTATGGTTGGAATGAAATTCTAGCGCTATGAGTTATCTTTAATTGGCCATTTGAATCACTCAATTTCGAGTTTATGTGAAAACGTTATGCTAGTTTTACTAAATGGTGTCTAATATGGAAACATGGTGTATACGATTTTACAAACCCGATGTGTTTTGCTAAATATGTGCCTCAAGATGAATTAACTAGCTTAAACTCGTAAAAGATGAATGTAGTATATTGAGTTATCTTGAATTTCCCATTGGAATCAGATGTTTTAGATATCATATGACTTAATTATGATTTTGCTACGAAAATTGGTCAAGATGAAAATGAGAGTTTATGCATGAGTCTTGTTTAAAATTATTTTTCCTTAGGTAAATGAATGAATATGGACAAGTATTGAACATATGAAATGTTATTTTTTGAGTTAATTTTCAAATTAAACTAGACCCATGTAATTACGTTAATTGTAAAATGTTACGAGCCAATTATTTTGATCATGTAAGCTGAAATTTTAGAAATATGTTATGGGTTAAGGTTTTGACAACTAAACTGATAAATATAGACTATTCGAATGATTTTTTGATCAGGTAATTATATCCCGAGGTCAACTTGAGGAAATAGAGAAGTTCTTGGTATTTGTTAGCTCGGTTGAGGCACGTAGAAGCCAGTTCTATCACGATGTCTGACAAAGACATGTAATGTTCTTGGTGTATGATTTATTCGTCATTACTTAACTTATATGTGATCATTGTGACATTGAAATACATTTATCAGTTGGGCATCGAGGTGCAAAATAACATGATATGAGATTTTATTAAAACACATATTTTATTATAGAATATTGTATCCCACTTGTGTTAAAGAGTTTTTGATAATATTTTACTCACCGGGGTATGCCCCTGTTAGCTGTCTTTTGAGTATAATATTACTTAGAGATTTATAATGGACGACGTGTTTATTTATGAAACTAGAATTATATATTTTCATATTTCTTTGTACATGTATCATTCTTATTGATATCTATGGTACATAGTCGTGGGGATGATGAGCATATCATTGGCTCAGTTTAGTGACTGTAGCGCCGAGTATGTCGTCATCTCCCAGACACGAGAGGATGTTGGGCATACCGCTAGCTCGACGGAGAGAGTCGTCGTAGCGCCGAGTTTGTCGCCATCCTAGCTCGAGCTATATTCTCGATGATCATTCATTGGACACCTGAGATTTTATATCTGAGATTATTGTACCATTACACGCATTGCATTCATGCACGGTATGCATCACATGGTATTTCATATTAATATTGTGATTTATATTGGTTTTATATATTGGGGTTACTGACCCCCGTGGTGGGGGCTGTCATGTCTTTGTGTGTGGGCATGTCATGTAATACATGTGGACAATCCTCTTATGCTTGAGAGGAAGCATATAAGAGTACCAGGGTTCCGTGAGAGCGAGCTCTGCTTTTATTTTATCAAGTATTGCATCTCAATCTTGTGTTGAAGAGTTTTTAATAATATCTTACTCGCTGGGGTATGCCTCGTGTAGCTGTATTTTGAGTATGATATTACTGGGATATTTATGCTTGCTTGCATATGTGATGATGTGTTTATTCATGAAACTGAAGTTATATATTTTCAGTATTTCATAATGAGTATATTGTATTGTGTAAAATAGGTGGTATGTTCCTCGTGCATTGATGTCATGCCGAAATTTTTAAGGCCACGTTTTGGTAAATTTTAAACTAATATTCTAATGTTTACATTATAATAATAATTGTGTGTTAATTAAATACTTGAATAGGATCGGCTCTGACAAGAATGTTTTTAGTACATAGACAAGATACATACAAAGATAATAATGGAAGAAGTTCATAACTTGAATGCCACAATCCATTAAATATTTGAGGTTATGCATTAATGAGGTAATGGGGTTAGTCGAAGTGAGTTCCCAATGTTGGAACCTTGATATTTGAGTGGATTATGTATGAAAGGATAGCATACAATCTTATTAATCTATATACATAAATAAAAATACAAAATTTTGCATGGATCTTGAATAACTGCAATAACTCAAAATTGGGATAATACTTATTTTTGTCTTTATAATTTAAAGATTTTCCAATTTAGTCCCTCTTATTTCTCACTTGCTGAAATAATTCAAAAACTTGCGGAATTCGATATGATGAAGCCCTCGATATTGCTGAATTGTTAAGAGCCAATAGATTTGAGCACTCGATAGCCATGAGAGTAATTTTTTCCTTCAACTTGATCGATCACCTTAATTTCATTCACTCTCCTCAAAATTCTCTATTTTCCTTATTTTACAGCATGATCAGAGTAAGTCAGTGAGTGCCGATTAGTTCAAGGGAAAAAAATAGGGAAAAATAAAGTCTTCTAAGCTGTATTTTTTTCCCCTTTAAAGATGGCTATAGTTGGAGATAAGATGCGGATTCCCATAGCATGAGTAAAACTAGGCACACTTCATTTATGATTTGTTTCGAACATAGATATATATCCGTATATACCTACGATGCACAGGGGGACAGGTCGGACACACCACATGGCGTATCCTTAATTTTTTTAAAAAAAGTTAAATTGGACACCCGTATCGAACACTCCCATCAAAATCGGAAACCTGTGTCGGACGTGACCAGTGAGCATATCCGACACATAAATGACACTTTTTGGGTTAATTGTATAATTTAAATTTTTTTTGGCTAAAATGAGATTTGTACGTGTTAGTTATACTTTGTATTAGTTGAAGTAATATACATTTTATATTAGTATGTGTGAAATGATTGTTTCAATGACATGCATTTATTTATATTGAATTTGGTAAGAAAATTTTTGGTGTTATCTTTTATTTGGATTTGTTTGTTAAACTTTATGGTAATTGAACTAATATGTATTTAATGCTAGTATGAATGATACTATGATGATTGTTACATGTATTATTTATATGCTTCTTGAATTTGGTAAGAATATTTTTTGTTGTTTTTACATGCTTTTAGAATCTTAAAAATATTAATTTTAGTATTTTGTAATATAGTATATATATAATATATACATAAAAATATACAGGTATGTCACAGCCGTGTCGTATCCTAAATTTTTTGAAAATATGTGTCATGTCAGTATCACCGTGTCAATGTCCGTGCATCGAAAGTATATAATAATTATTTTGTATGCTAATTTTTTTTTAAAAAAATCATGCTAAAAAATTCGTGGCATATCATATCGTTGTCGCTATCCAATTTAATTTATAGGCCAAGAAATCTTGAAATGCTTGTTAGAATACTCCAATTGCTAGTCATCGATTCCCGTTTACTAATCAAATAAAAAAATTCGTGCCAAATTTTTCTGACTCATCTTGATCCAAATAATAAATGTACGTTTGGCCAGAAATATATAGGGTTAGGGGGATTTTTAGTCAGGTATGTTGAAATTTCAAAGAATAGCGAAAATATGTCACTAGACCAAAATATTTCAAAGAACAATATGACATTTCACTATACCAAAACTACTCAGCAACCTAGCTTCCTTAGCTGCATGACAAACCCGAAAATAAAAAAAATTATACATACATACTGTTATGTTCAGAAAACCTTATTAATCAGTTGAATATTGAACTCAACTGAGACATACGAACACCAATTGAGTAATCCTTATAGCATAAAGGATAGAGATCTACTTGGTGACAATCAGCAAGATACCACTGAGTTATCACCAGCAAGCACCCATAACTAGAAGGTTCACAAGTATGGTCAACGAACAACAAAATAACAGATAGCCAACATGTAATGCCCCATGACTTGATTTGTTAATCAGGTGATCAGAAATTGTGGATTAATTTGTAAAATGATCATAATCGGAATTGGAATCACAAAATCAAGAGAATACCACGAAATTTGATTAACGTCATTTGTGAATTAACTAATAATTAATGAGATGTTAATTAATTATAAGTGAAATTGACAAAATAAATGTCAATTGACAGTCGGGTTAGAACATGGTGAACATACAAATATATTTTTGAAATATTTGAATTAACTCCGAAATTATTTTAAAATAATGTGTTAAATAATTTGTATTAAATTGATAGATTTCATTTTAGTGATTGAAATAGGGATAGGAAGCCAGGTGTGGACTGCACATGTAATGTGCCAATACGCCAATGACATCCATATGTTCATAATTGGTTGGGAATTAATATATATCATTGTAAGACGTAAAAAACACAGTAAAAAATGTAAAACACACACCAGATCTCGAACAAGCACTAAAAGTGCGAAAACATGCACTTCTCGCGCGACCATCGACCAACGGTGGACAAATCTGCTTCGTTCGTCACCGTCCGATCATTTTTCGCCAAGCCCAACCCACCATCGTGTTCCTCACTCACCGGATTATTCAAACTAGAGGTAAAAAGTTGTAATAAATCTTCTCTACAGGAAAAATAGTTGTAATTTTTTTCTTATTTATTTTGTGAAAAAAACAATTATAACCCCCAAACAGTAGAAGAAAGTGGTGATTAGTTACCCCCATGGGCTAGACGGATTGGTAAGGTCTGAGGTGATGTGGGGAGATTCCTCCGATGTCGTTGGTTTGAATTTCGTGTGGGACAAATTCTTCACTGAAATATTGTGGGGGTTTGTCCTGGGTTCGGGTCATGTTGGCCCGCTCCCTAAGAAACCTTTCATCCGTGCACATCCTCGATTTACCTGGTGACGGTCCTGAAGGACCGGGGTCGTCACCTAAGGATTAGTCAGGCGCAAGCCTGGATACCTTGTTAAACTATATAAAAAAAAGTGGTGATTAGTTGCCATTTTAAATGTTACAAGATAATGTATTATTCTAAGCCTAAAAATAGTTGAAACTTGCATTAATTCATTACTATGCATTGGTTGCCTTTGCTTTGATATTCAATCTGATGGGAGTTAGGTCTTTACTTGAGAATTCAATTCCTCGCTTACATGTTAGTATGTGTTAATTGTCAGCAATGAACGAACCTATATCTCTACTACTCACTTTCCACAATTCTATTTAATTGATTTTGTATTGTATTGTAGGTGTAGAATAATAAATGAAATATTCATTCTGCCAGCAAACTTTTTTCTGAATATTTCCCTACATTCAAGGCTTTTCTTTTCTACCACACCCTCTCCCTTTTAATACAATTCAATTCTTACTCGAGCCTATGCTACAAATTATTTAATTCTGATATTAAATGAAAGGCCTGTTTATGTCTACTAAATTATTGTTCTATAAATATTTGCCCTTCGTCCCATGAAAGAGCAAAATCAAGATTCATACATCAGATATTTATTTGCTTTAGGCTTAAATTTCTTGAAATTTAGTGATATTTGAAAGGTAAAATATTACTCTTTTGTTAATTAAATGTTAGATCAAGTGTCCCTTTATCTCTTTTACTCATACTATTACTCGAGTTTGCAGATTATAAAATAATGAGCTACAACACTGAAAGTCCAAAACTTGAGCTCAAACTCAACTTATCCCCACCTAGGAAACATGGACAAGTTGTATCATCCAATGGGTCGATATCATCATCATCACGAAACTCGTGTGTGTCATGGGAGACTAGCACCTGGGAGAATCATCGATACCCGACTAGTCCGGAGGCAAATTCGATGATGTTGGTGGGGTGTCCTCGTTGCCTAATGTATGTGATGTTAATGGAGGAGGATCCAAAGTGCCCAAAATGCAAGAGCACTGTTCTTCTTGATTTTCTGCACGAGGACAGCAACAGGAAATTGAAGAAGTGAAATCTCTCTTTAAATTTTGTTTGTTTACTTGGTTTTACTCTCTATGTGATCTGCTGCATTTGGGGTGGCCTACTGGCCTTGTTATGTAAAACCTTTGGGTTTTGTTCAATATCCTGTCTTATATTAGTAAAATAATCTACTACGTTCAAATTTTGTTTTCTATATGCGTATGCACGCTTTAACTACTCGAGCTCGACTCGAATTTCGATGCGATTTAAGGTTATATTTTCTTCGGTTTTGATATTTACTTGACAATCAGGATTTCTCCTAAGGAGGGCTAAAATTTAACATGAAAAAAACTTATTGATAAAAAATGATAGATTAATATCTCTTATATTATATTAATCTTATATTTCTTGATTTTCACTTTTGTGCTCTATATCGATCTTCCTAACAATGTGCAAAACACTAAATTTTAATATCTTACAATCCTAGATATTATGATTGTAATATTCTCTAAATTTAATAAAGAATATTATGTTATATTTTAATAGTTGAAATTTATTTTAAAAAGAATTGTGTGAAAATTGATGGATGAATTAATAATATTTTTTTAATTTTTTTTAAATAGATTAAAGGGTTAACTTATTTATATTAAATTTCTAATATAATGTACAAAATTAATTAATTTACTTGATGATACGTAGTTTAGTAGAACTAAACGATATCATTTTTATTTGTCACAAACATATAATTATAAGCTATGAGCCCGAAATATGACCAAATTATTCCATCGCATTTAAAATTTCCATAAATTATTCCATCCATTTCCATAAATTTAGGGATGTGCATCCAGTTAAATCAATCATCGATCGAACCGAATTTCCAAAAATCGAATTTACCAAATTTTTTTGCAATAACCAAATTAACCAAACCAAACACAATATCAGTTAATTCGTCGACAATCGGATTAACCGATATTTTTCTAAAAATAAATAAACATTTGAAAAATAAGACACTGATTTTAAAAATTCAAAAAAAGAAAAATAAATAAAAGAATTAAATTAATTGATTTTGAAAAATTTAAAAGGGCCCAAATTGATAAATATATGACTAATATATATACATTTATATATTAGTGTGATACTAAAAGGAACATTTACAGCTGAACATCATAAATGTTAACGTACGTGCACACCCCGTGCACACACACCTACAATTATTCAAAAAAAAAACATATTTTAAGCAACAAGCTGTCAGAATTAAAGGTCATTTTTAACCATGAATTCAATAAGTTATTAAGTTTAATAATCTTGAGAAAACACATCTGGATGAGACATGTTATGATAACACTATCCAGATGACTCTCTTCTTTTCCTTATGGCAGTTCTTGCAACAAATTCAGGTATATCCACATTCCTATCAACACCAGTACTAGCACCAGCACCGGCACCAATATAATGAAACACAATATTTTAAAAGTTAGCACAATTATTAAATTAAGAATATTGTTATGATCGAAGTAGTGTTTAGAATGGGGTTGAATAAACACATGCTCAAATCAAATTTTCTCGATTTACAGCGGACTGTTAAGTGCTGCGGTAGGATCTCAATGAATACAAGTTAGTAGAAAATATAGTTAGTAGTGCGGAATGTGTCTATCGGTCTTGAGAATAAGAACTGAAGGCAAAATAAAGGCAATAAGTAAAGTGTAGAAAGTAAATGACACAATGTTGTTTCTGGAAGTTCTAAGCACAAACACTTCTATGTCTCCCCTTCTTTCTTTGCGGGAAGGGTTCACTAGAAAATTTGGTTTATACTGAACATTATACAACCCACTTACGCCAATATCACATAGATAGCCTAAAATCCTAGCTCACAAAGATTTCTAAGATTCAGAACGAAGTCTGAATGTTACAATGATAACATAAACACTCTGTATTTCAAAAGATAAATATTTCAGTGAAGTGTTTGAGTGTTTGTATGAGCAGTAGAATTCTGACTTGGATTCTACAAGATAATTTGGAAGTCTGGCTGCTCTTTTATGACTCTGAATATTGCAATGAATGCTTGTTTTATATCGTGATTTATATTGGTTTTACGTACTGGGGTTACTGACCCAGTTGTGGGGGATGTCATGTCTTTGTGTGTGGTCATAAGTAATACAGGTGGACAGATTTCAGATGCTCGTGAAGAAGCATCTAGGAGTGCCAGCGCTCAGTGAGAGGGAGCTCGAGTATTATGTTGTTGAGTTTGGAGTCACGGTTACTTTAATAGAGTTTTTAAAACTATATCTATTTTCATTGGGATATGTCACAAGCAGATGTATTTTGAATATTTATACTGGATTTTTTATTTGATGGATTATGTGTATGGAGATGAATGGTATACATATTTTCAGTATTTAGTCTCGAGTATATCGATATATGTAAAAATGTGGTATATTTCTCGTGCATTGAGGTCATGCCAAAAAATTTTGGCCCACGTATTGGTAAATTTTAGACTAATATTCCGTTATTTACATTAAATAATCATTGTGTCATAATTAAATGCATTATTAGGATCGGGCTCTCACGATAATTTGTGGTATGTTGACACTAATCCGAAATGAATGCAAGTAAACGAGCATCGGTGTTTGTGTAATTAAGGGGTTAGCAAAATAATTGGACATACATATGTGGTATAAGAGTTTAAATGATCTTGTAAGAACTCTGTCTACCATTGAAAACCAATGAACAGTTATGAATTGTGTGGTGTTACGTGATAATTTGAAAGTAATGATTTATATAAAATCTCTAATGCTATAAAATTTAGATGTGACAAGGCAGTCAAGAAATATTGTTAAGAGATAAATTATGAAATATTCAGTCAATAGTGATGTGGTATATACAATAATTGAACATAAAATAATGAAGGTTATTGAATGATTAAAATATGATGATGTTAACCTTGTAACGACTAACATGAGTAAGTCTTGAGACGATTGGTGTGACACACCACATTTGTCAACTGTGATGATTGGGAATGGTAATGGTTTATCCTTTAGCCATCATACAACATTATCATGAATATATGACGATATGTACATTTTAATTACTTATCTGGTAAGCGTGTATTAATTTCGATGATGAAATTTTATTAGTTGGGGAGAAATGTGACACATTAATTATTGGAAATCATAGTCGGTCCGGTTTTGGAAAAATCGGGCGGGAGTGAACTTGTGGTATTGTAATTAATAATTCTTGCAAACGACAATGAACATTATTTTAGTTTTGGATTTAAATACATTGATTAATTTATAAGATAAAATGAAAATGGATGGTGTCGATTAAATCTTGGGGAGATTTTAAACTAGGGCTCGTCATTAAAGCACACACACTACACCTACCAACACATTTACACTCTTTGATTATTTCCTCTCTCTCCCCATTTTTACGTCGCCCATGTTCCAGCCGAGAGAAGCAAGCTTTTTGCTTCATTTCGTACACGATTTCTCACCCAGATACTTCACGAGCCTCTGGATGTCGAGAATGACTTAATCATGTTGTCGACTTTAAGGTACATAATAAGGTACGAGCATGTATGTTATGAAATAATTCTACTATCATGCGTATACGTGTTGATTAACTAGGATGTGTAAATGTACCTAATCTGAGTATGTGAGTTGAGTTTTGATACCTATAGCATGAGAGATATGAGTTGAGTTTGATGCCTATGACATGAGAGATATGAGGAATCGTTGAGCATGGTCGTGTTTGATAGGCATGATTGCCTTCAATATGTGGTTGGTTATGATTGAGTAAAAATGTGATGTATTGTAGGTGTATCGATGATGAGTATCATGTTTTAAATAAAAATATTGAACTTGATGATTATGGAATTGTGGAATATTGAAACAAGAACAGTTCAAGAAGCTTATACATGTTCGATGTATTCAGGAAGTACATTTGCAAATTTTCAATAATCTTATTTTGTTGCATTATGATTTTGAATATTGATGTGATTATGATTATTGTGTCGAAGTATGCTCACGCAGTGTGAGGGTTGTTTCTGTTGAAACATGTACGATGTTGTCTCAAGAAGTAAGCTCGAGCCATGAAATAAAAGTGCTTGCAGAAGCATGGTACCAGTATTGGTAGAAAGAAATATGATTTATGCAAGTATATTTATATTCATTTATTGATTGCTCGTCTATGAGCATCATGATTTCTGTATATGGTCTGTATAAATATTTTGAAGTTTGCCCTTTCGTTGGTTGACTGATGTGATTTTGTTTTGAGGAGAATGATCTTTAAGAATTGAGTATCGGGGATATTTATTATGTTGTTGGTTATTGATTGAGGAAATGTGAGTATTGGTGTTTTATATTTAGTTTCTGGCAGTTTTAATTACGGGAAACTCTGTCAAAATTTAATAAAAGTCATGCTGAATGTGAAGTATGAAATGAAAGTCTTTAAAGAATGAATTTTCACATACACATATGACGTCTTAAAATGCACTGTTCTCGTGATGGGATGTTGGGGGACTCATAATGAGGGATGTGAGAGAGAGATTGTGTGTGTTATAACCTTATATCTAATCTCCACCATTCAAATACCATATCTTCCCATTATTGTTATTTTATTTAAAAAAGACTAAATATTATCATTATTTGCACAAGCCCTTTTGAATTTAATTTACATGACAAGTTCGACCCGAAATCATTTTATCCCAAATGGGAACCGATTACGATTCCCAAAATTTAGTTTCATGAATATCTCATAAACCACAACTAACAAATACATAAATAATATAACTTATTGGGGCATCACACATCGAGTGTTATAACATCGGGATCCCGAGATATATGACCACTAAATTTGCACTCCATATATTCAATTTTAGACCTATTTATTCTAAAATCCTTTTATTCCAATGTATCTATCAGTAACTTTAGCATTTACCCATGTCACAGTCTCATCGAACATCACAACATCAACAATAAAAAGCGTGGTCAAGGTTAAGTCTGTATGTCTTTTGTCATCTCATCAATTACTAAGGTGAGCAAGAAATGACTCAACGGAGATTGGTACAATCCGATACTGATCGAAAACTCATTCGTCGCCTATACATTCTCACATTTGATGTTATTTCTCCATACATATCCTTGGTTATTTGACATATTTGGTAAGAACTATTTTCTTCATCAAAGTCCACAATAATACCTCCTAGGGTGTGCGAAAATGCTTTCAAAGCACTTTTATGATGTTTTTATTTAAAATTGGAAAAAGTTGATTTTAAGCAAAACATCGAGTGTCTGCTATTAAAATTTAAAAAACAACTTAATAAACTCCAGTTAATTACAAAATTACTACCGCTCAACTTAAAGCAGCTAGAAATATCTCATGACTTGTTCTTTTGCTTCTGCTTTTATATGGGTTTTTTTAGAGAAGCAACTGAATCAAAGCAGATAAACACTTTTAAGAAGTATTTGCAAACAAATACTTAGAAATTTACCCATAGAGCTTAGGTATCGGCTCAGTAGTTAGCTTGTAGTTGTGTGCAACGTATACTTTATTATCGATTCGGCATTGTATGTCGAATCGGTCTATCAGCTCGGCAGGTTGAATCCTCAGCTACCGATTTCACATTTGTCAGTTGAGGACATAGAGAGCAAGTTTTAGGTTAAGACAATCTCCTCGTTGCTGGTCTTAGAAGATAGCTTTATACAGACAATAAATAAATTGAAATGTACCGACAGATAAATTACAAGTCATATAGTGTCATTAAAATGCTTTCTTCAACTCTTAAATTATCTTTTACAATTTGCCTAATCTCAAAAAAATTCAAACAAGACAAAAGTACCATGAACTTGATGTTAATCTGACCATAAAAGGTTTTTTCGTTATAAGGTCGGAACATCTAAAAGTGCATATGAATTTTTTGTTAAAATATTATTAGAAGACAATTAGTCTCTGCTCAAGCTAATAATACATACGAGGGCAAAACAGAATGTAAACAGAAGGGTTTCTCCATTGTTTTAAATCATCACTAAACTAACTATAGGAACCATTTCTTCACCAGATTTACTAATTTATGACCTCTGATTTTTCGAATTGCACGTATTAAGCTTAAAGAAAAAACACATCAATAAATATAGGAAAATGGCCCCGCAAAATTTAGGACTTGAATCTAAAACTACACGAAAATTTTTATTCTTCGACAAAAATTGCAATGAAGGCAATATCCTCCACCATTTGAAATCTGTTTCTGGAAGTGACCTGGTGCAAGTTTCATCAGCATTCGATTCGAACGGCTCCGCTCTCTGATGAAATGAACTTGGGCTTACGGTTCACTTTCACTAAGCACTGGATAACATCTCCCACCTGGAAATCGAAGCAATCTTGGATCATGAGTCCACATTCATTACCCTTGCCTACTGCCTCCACATCCTGCTGCTCCCTTTTAAGAGAAGCACAGGAGCCTTCAAACACGATTTCTCCACTTCTAAGGAGTCTTAGTGTAGACGATTTCGTGAGACGGCCATCTACGACACGACAACCAGCAATTTTCACATCCTCTCCCTTAGCTTTGCTTCTACCCTTAAGTTCGAAAATGTTAAGAACCTGAGCTTCTCCAGCAACCTTGGTCTCAAGCGTTCCGGGAGCCTTTTCTACAATCAGATTTCCCATGTCCTCCAACAGATGATAGATGATACGATGTAATTTTATCTACAAGTTATATTTTGAGTAATACATCCCAAAATGTATCAGCATCTATTCAGATTCGAAAATATACAAGTAAAAGCACAACCATTTACCTTTATTTTGGCTTGAGTTGCTGAGAGACTGATTGAAGTTGGGGGATCCCTGACGTTGAAGCCAACAATACACGCACCACAGGCTTGTGCCATATCAACATCAGACTGTGAAATAGGTCCAACTCCTGCATGAATCACCTTCACATATACCTGGGACAATCAAAAGCTACAGCATGAGGAAGATATGTTCCATAAGAGAAGAAAAGTTAAAATAATAATAAGAATTATGACCTGTGGACTGTCCAAACTTTTCAATGAATCTGCAACTGCCTGGACAGTGCCTTGCACATCTCCTTTTACAATGATTGGCACTTCAACCCTCTGAGATTTATTCTCTTCTTCATCCTCGTCCTCCACTTCCGTTTCCGAGATTTTCTGCCTCTCATCTTCCAGTTTCAATAGCCTATCCTTCTCAAATTTCTTTCCTCTTCCTTCACTAAGCATCCTTGCTCTTTCTTCAGACTCAACCACGACAATGTCATCACCGGCCATTGGAAGCCCCTTTAACCCTTCAATCTCGACAGGCATGGCTGGTGTAGCCTGTGAAATCACTTTTCTTGACATATCCTTAATAGACCTAATTCTTCCCCACTCGCGACCTACAACAAGATGCTGCCCACAAACTAAGGTTCCCGCCTTTACTATTGCAGTAGCTAGTGGACCACGTCCCTTATCAAGCCTTGCCTCAACTACATAAGCTTGGGCAGGACCATCAACTCGTGCTTTTAGATCCATTAACTCGGCCTGAAGAAGCAACGCTTCCTCCAACTTATCCAACCCACTTTTGTTTGTAGCGGAAACTTCAACAACTTGGACATCTCCACCCATCTCCTCCAATGGCAACCCCTCAGAAGCAAGCTGAACTTTTACTCTTTCCGGGTTTGCATCTTGTTTGTCACATTTGTTAATTGCGACAACAATTGGTACATTAGCTGCTTTTGCATGAGACATTGCTTCGAGAGTCTGAGGCATCACACCATCATCTGCAGCCACGACAAGTACGACCATATCTGTCACCGCTGCACCTCTGGCTCGCATCGCACTAAAGGCAGCATGTCCTGGAGTGTCGAGAAAAGTGATAGATGCCCCAGATTGCATGCCAACAACAAATGCACCAAGATGCTGAGTAATGCCGCCAGCTTCTTTAGCTGCCAAGGAAGTTTGTCGAAGACCGTCCAATAAAGATGTTTTGCCATGGTCAACATGGCCCATCACTGTGACAACTGGAGGGCGTGGTAAAATTTGAGCATCTGCATCAGAGTGCAGCCTACGAACATTGACCCCAACTTCCTAAGATTATATGAAGAACCCTGATTACATTATTGCAATAGGGCAAAACAAGCCAACAAAATCAAACAAGCAAACCATTATAAAAGAAAAGGGGCAAACGCGGTGCACGAAGCTCCCGTAATGCGCAGGATCCGGGAAGGGATCGGGCCACTTTTGGTCTAATGTATTTGATTAAAATTTTCCAATCTTTGATATTTCTTATGATGTTTTTTTTCCATTCCGGTGCAAGGTTTAAGTTACTGCAAAAAAATAATGTGCAAAAAACAAATGCTCTAGTCCTGGGACAAATGCTCTAGTCCTGGGTGTCTTCCAGTGGTCTTCTAGCCTTAGAATAGAAGAAGTCGTGTCCGCCCCGGACATCGCGACGTCCTCCAACGCCTTTTTCTATTTAAAATCTGGTAACAAAACAGTCCAACCCCTACAACACATTGCACCACCAGGTTTCACCATATGCATTACTGAAGAACATATGATTTACTTTCAGTTGATTTAAGCAACACATTGAACAATAAAAGTCACCACTGGTTGAACATTCTTCCATGCATTACTGAGAGTAAAAAGAAAATCTGGTTTTATTTTCAGTCTTAAGCAACCATTAAACAATAAAAGTAACCTGTAGTTGCTAAAATCTTCATAGTATCTAAACTTGTGTGACTGAAAATAATAATAATTAACAATTAAAACAAAGAACCATTTCACTTGGAATAGGGCTGCTAAAACAAATTTCATCATAGTGATTTTTTCTTTCTTACAAAACATGGGCGTTTGGTTGAAACTTCATGAATATAAGGCAACCAGGATGCATCAAATTATTTCTTATTCATCAAAATAAGATTGAAATAAAGAAAAAATCAGACTTTCAAGTTTTAATCAAATTTAAGGAAATACCATGGCAACAAGCTCTGCTATGTCAATGCTGAGAGCACCAAATTCTGAATCAGCTCTATCTCCAACATTTATGATGATATTCTGAATGGTAGATATAGGCTCTCCACATCGCTTCGCAAGTTCAACCATGGTCATACCTTCAAATATTTCTATCCTTTTATTTGGCAAGGACTTCATAGATCTTATTAGTTTAGGAGGAACATAAGGTGCATCAGTAGGTGGTTTAGTCTCCTTCTTTCTCTTTGAGAACTTCCCTTTATTGAGACCGTGCCCTCTCCTGGAAGTCTTTAAACCTATAGATTCATCCTCCATTCTCCTAGCCAGAAGTTCTGAACTTGCATGGAAATGCCTAAACGAATTTTATGTCACCACACAACTAACAATTAAAGCAACACAGAGACATGATCACAGGTAGCCCCCAGTTATCTCAAACAAACAGAACACCAGAACATGTAAGTCATAGAGCAATGTCAAAGATGTGCAATTCTATAAATAAGTAAAATATATAAGTCAGTAGAAGAGAAACTGGTGACATAAAAATAAATCTTCCCTCCCCCAAGAAAACAAAAAGAAAAACTGTTATGGTCTGAATTTCTCAAAAGGACTTGCATTTCAAGTTATGTTACAGCTACTCAACGTTCTAGCAATTAATACCTTCCCAAACAATTTGGAATTTTAGAAAACACTAATGGATTGACCTTGGCTCTCACTTCCCACAATATATTTGTTATGAATCTTTGCCTTGGATCTCGTTATGGGGCCTTGCAACGAGAAATCGTGTAAATCGTATAGATCTATTTCATTCGATTTTCGGCCTTCGCGACCTATGGTGTTGTATGTTGATAAGGCTCGAGAAGAGAACCTCCGATCTACTGGAAATACTTTGTTGAAGAAAAAGATAATTGATTATTCTTATTGATGTCCCTTCGTGTTTATCAATACAAAGATGCATAAAACCAAATCTTATCTAATTTGAAAAGATAACCAAACCTAAAATTCAAAGGAAGATAATTACCGAGTCCTAGCTTAACGAAGGGATAACGAAATCAACAAATCTTCTCAGATGCACCTATCGGTTGATCTTGAATTTCCCATGGAAACGCTATTATCGGTAGGATTGGGCTCTCTCCTTGTTGTGGGCGGTGTTCCACTGTTGTAGATGGTGACTCTCTTGCCTCGTTGGACTCTCCTTTAGGTGGTTGTGGTGCGGTTATGTCTATGTCATTACTCCAGCCATGTACATTGAGTTTGCCAACAAACTCGAAAAATTAGAGGCTAACTCCCGTGAAGAATCAACCGGTGAAGTACCTTCTTGGTGAACCAGAACTTCCATATTATACATTCTCATACGGGGGTCCAAGATTGCTTGTGGTCGAGGTTTCACCACTTTTGGAAGCGAGGGTGGTAGAGTGGGCTCGACCTTGTGTCCCCTTTGAACGTTTTTAAGACCGAGACATGGAAGACCGGGTGAATTTAGATGTATCCGGCAACTCAACTGTAACTTATACACAAGCTCCAAGACTTGAAACGAGCCATATAAACGTGGCAACAGTTTCTAATTGGCACGCATGGCCACACTGTTTTGGCGAAAAGGTTGAAGCCTTGATAAGACCCAATATCCTACCCCAAAGTGTACCTCTAGATGGATGTCATCATAATTGGTTTTCATGCGATTTACGTGTGGGGTAGACGCTCCCGAAGAGTCTTCAAGACATGGTTCCCTTATTCCTTTGCAGCGCCTTGCGCCCCTTGATTCGGATAGGCGTGCTCCTTTGCACGATTCCTGCTCTTTTACTCATAATAAAGGTGTGCGCGGCTGAGAGTATAAGCGGCATGATTAGGGTTTAGTTGGGCCATTATATTTATATTCGGACTTATTAAAAATAAGTCCGAGGTAGAGGATGCTAGGGTTTATTTGTCACATACATTGCATTTCGTTAGCCAAACTAGAAGAAGACAATGATGTTGAGCGCTATAAATTTGGTGATAATACAGATGCTGAAGATTACATTGATCTTGAAGTTAAAAATATGAGTGATTTAGATTAGTTTTTTTTATTTTGAAACTTCGGTTAGTTTAACGTATAAGCATATTTCAATTAATATTAATATTTATTGAACGATATTTTTGCATTATGATATTTAATATTTTAGCTAATTTTATTGTTATTTGATACTTATTTCACTATTTATCTTTGTTATCTTAAAATTTGTTTATTTATAACAATAAAAATTTATGAAAATTTTTGATACATTAAGAATATATAAGTTAATGCGTTGCGCTTCTTGTCTGCGCTATGCGCTATGCGCTATAGCCCCAGGACACATTTACGCTTCAGTGCGCTATGCGTCTTTAATAACTATTATGAAGAAGTCCTTCAACAAAATCCATAGAAATGTCGGCCCAAGTACATTCTGGAATAGGTAAGGGTTGGAGCAGATCTGTGGGTTTCAAGTGATCAATTTTGTTTTGTTGACACACCACGCAATGGACCACAAATTCTTGGACTGATTTCCTCACACCAGACCAATAAAAAATCACGAGTGATCCGATGCAAAGTTTTTTTATATCCTTCGTGACACCCGTTGTGAATTGATGAAATAATCTGGAGGGGTAAGGCGGAATCTGGTGAAATGAAGACTCTGTATTTGTAAAATAGTAATCCGTACAGAAATTCCCAAAGATTCAAGCCTTCTCAGGCATTGATCTTTCGAACTAATGACTGAAGGTCCTCATTATCGCGGAGTTCATTCCAAATTGTTTGGAACAGGGTTGAATGGGGTATAGTGATGACATGTAATTCTCCTATAGCTTCATCCCTTCGAGAAAGGACGTTAGCGACTGTGTTAGTGTGCCCGGTGCTATTCTACCTAAAAATCGTATCCCAAAAGTTTACTAAGCCAATGCTGTTGGGGTGAATTTGTGATGCGTTGTTCTAAAAGAAATTTCAAGCTATAGTGGTCGGTTCTGACCACGAAAGAATGCCCCAGAAAATAAGCCTGCTAATGTTGCACGGCTTTAGCCAATCAAATCAATTCTTTCTCATATGTTGGAAGCTTATGATGGCGAAGAGCCAATGCATGGCTGTAATAGGCTATCGGCCAGCCCTCTTGTTGTAGGGCAGCCCCTAGTCCCGAGTCGGAAGCATCACATTCAACCAGAAAGGTTGGGAAAAATCCAGAAGAACAGGTATCGGGGTGGTGTGATAGCAGTTAAGAGCCTCGAAGGCCGTGGAAGCTTCGGTCGTCCAAGAAAAGGCGTTGGGGCGCAATAGTTTAGTGAGGGTTGCACTGAGCATGCCATAGTTTTTTACGAACTTGCGATAGTAGCCGACAAGACCCAAAAATCCTCTAAGCCCACACACGGAGGTTGGTTGAGGCCAAAGAGTAACAACCTTAATTTTATCTTCATCCACCTTTACACCTTCGTACGAAATCACATGGCCCAAATACATGATCTCCCGTAGCCCAAAGAAACATTTGGGATGCTTGAGATAAAGTTGTTGCTGTCGTAGGATAGTGAATGCCATGTAGAGGTGTTCCAAATGCTCCTCACAAGAAAATATGAGGATGTCGTCGAAGAATACGAGAATAAACTTTCGTAAGTATGGCGCAAAGATAGAATTCACTAAGGCTGAAAGGTTGATGGAGTGTTGGTTAGACCAAATGGCATGACCAGAAATTCAAAGAGTCTGTCGTGTGTTCTGAATGCTGCCATTGGTATGCTATCTTCTCCCATCAGATCTGATGATAATCTGTTCGGAGATCCAACTTCAAAAAATACTAAGCACCATTCAATACTGTTAAAAGTTCATCGATAACTGGAATGAAGAACTTATCCTTGATGGTTTTTGCATTCAAGCCTTGTAATCTACACAAAAGCGCCAAGAATCATCCGACTTTTTTACTAAAAGTATTGGAGATGAAAAAGGGGAATGGCTGGGTCGAATGATTCCATTGCTTATCATGTCGGCACATTGTTTTTCAATATCGTCCTTCTTGAGGGTACCGATATGGGCGGACCACGACAGGGCCCGTGCTTTGTTCTAAAATGATTCGATGGCCGGAGTTCCGGGCATGCGGCAACCCCTTGGGTTCGGCAAAAATCTCATGAAATTCATGCAGAGGGTGTTGTAGTTTGTCCACTGTTGTACTGGACTCAAGTGATGCGGCATAGTGGAGTTCGTTTTGCGTCTATTCCTTGTGGCCGTGCAATAGTACAAGCCATTTGTCCTTGACAAACTCCATTGGCATCTCGTTAAATCCCATCGAATTGGACCGAGAGTATGCAACAAGTTTAATCCCAAAACTCCACCAAATCGTCCTGGAGGAATAATAATGAAGTCCATAGAAAACCACTTTTCCCCAAGCACAACGGAATATTCGGACAAATCCCCGTGCACTGAATTTGAGGGCCTTTCGCGACAACCCATAGCGTAGTGATATGGTACATTGGTTGTTGTTAACCGGGCACCAATGATGCATCAATGAAGCAATGTGTGCTTCCTGAATCACATAACCCGTGAGCTGCATGGTTGGTTCCAGTGATCGCGAGTGAGACTTGGCGTTTTCTGGTTCTCCACCATCCGTACTCGTGTGCAGAAGTCGTTTGGGACGTGATACCCTCTAGCCATAAAAGCTGTTTACATTTATGTATGGGGTGTATACTTGATCGCAATTGAAACATAGCCCTTTCGCCCTACGTTCCTCCATTTCTGCATGTGATAAACAGCGTACGTAGGGGCTAGATGTTGGTTTACTCAGTGGTCTGCGATTGACGTTCATATGATTTGTGCACTGTGAGTCGTTGCGTCTCTCATATAGTCTTGCCAAGTGCATGGCAGTAGTTAGATTCCACGTATCATTACCTCGACCGCAATATACTCATTCAACCCGCAACCTGCACCTTTTGGTGCAGCGGAGAGTTGGGCCAAAATGGAGATTGCATTGTTCCATGAATTCTTCCCAATTGAGAACTGGAATGTCATGTTCCAATTTAAGGAACCAAAGTTGTGCGTCCCCTTCGAGATAGAAGGAAGCAAGACCAACTTTTTCATCCTCGGCCGAGTGTTGATGGCGGAAGAAGTGCTCGCATCGATTAAGCCAACCCAATGGATCCGAAAGTCCGCCGTGTTTGGGAAAATCCATTCTAAAATAGTTAGGCACAAAAATATGGGTTTCATCTCGTCTATATTCCTGTCGTCTACCATCCCGGGTTGTTGTTGCCAGTTCACGATGAGTCCAACCTCGGATCGAATAAGTGTTAATCCGATGGACACTTCTTCCATCTGCGTGCGCAAGTCTCGTTGATTCTTGTCCTGGGTTTTCTTATCCTCCACGTACATCTACATGAAGGTCTCGAATTGTTTTTGAAAAGATGTAGTGTCTCCCATAACGCTTGGCTCTGGTACCAAGTTCTTATGAATCTTTGCCTCGGGTCTCGTTATTGGGCCTTGCAACGAGAAATCGTGTTAAATCGGATAGATCTATTTTATTCGATTTTCAGCCTTGGCGACCTATGGTGTTGGATGTTATTGAGGCTGGAGAAGAGAACCTCTAATCTATTGGAACACTTTGTTGAAGAAAAAGATAATTGATTATTCTTATTGATGTCCATTCGTGTTTATAAATACAAACATGCATAAAACCAAATCCTATCTAATTTGAAAAGATAACCACCAATCCTAAAATTCAAAAGAAGATAATAACCGAGTTCCTTGTCCAACGAAGGGATAACGAAATCAACAAATCTTCTCTGATGCACCTATCGGTTGATCTTGAATTTCCCATGTTGGAAAAGTTGATAAACCTTGTTGATAGGCTTGGGCTCTCCCCCTATTGTGGACTCGTCCACTGTTGTAGATGGTGTGACTCTCTTTGCCTCGTGGGACTCTCCTTTAGGTGGTTGTGGTGCCGTTATGTATGTGACAATATTATTGAATGTCGATAACTAATCTAATCAAATCTCTTCCATTCAAATAAATGTGTGCATTCATTAGCATTTTTAGCTTCAAATAAAGACACTTAACTCTAGCTGTTATTAAGTAAGGAAGTTTGAGAAGGCTGATAATTCTAGACCACGCTATCGTCATGTTAAGTCCATATCATACGACTGATTCGAACATATTAACAGTAGGAGGTACGCTAGATCCATATACTGAACATGTAATGTATCTGCTCTTTACTGATGATACAAATTTCCAGCACTGAAAATAAATTCTCATCGAAAATCCATCCTCTTCCGACGAAACTATTTAAAAAGATATGACTGTGATGAAACAAACTTCACAGCACACTAGATTACCTAATTGAGCACTTGTTGGCAAAAGGAGGTAGATCATCACCTTCACCATGAAATGCCGGAGTGAAGTGACGCCCTGAAACACAAACATAAAAATGTGACCAAAAAAAAGTTACTTCGAGTAATACTTCATCAGAACATTAACATTGATCTAATTCTCAATCATCAGAATCCATATCTTCATAGCAACGACTTTCAAACACATACATGTCAAAAGGAAATGGATAAAAATAAACTATGGATTACACATACTGATAGGAACACTGGCACAAATTATTTAGCTACAACGCAGCCCAGCAAGCAAGGCCCACCCGAGACAATCGCCAGCCTGCTTGGACCAAAGACCACATCATGTGAAGGGTCAATTGCAGATTTAGTGCGAGTCCGTTAGTGACTTATTCTTATATTACTTTATAGAGTAGTGTAATCCCTTAATTTTAGTTATTCTTTTGTTAGTGTCAAGGTAATTCCTTATTTTTATAAATCATGTGTTAGTGGCATTTTGAATTAGCAGTGTATATATTTGAATTTGAAGATTAATTAATCAAAAGGCCCAGAATTCTTTGGTTTGGCCAAATATCTTTCTTCCTTAATTTCTGGGAATCTTGTTCCTCCTCAAATTGGAACAAAAACAATGAGAATCTTATCATTTTGGTGCTCTTGTTGAGAGAGTCGCCGAAACCCAAGCAATCCAAACCTCAGTTAGAGGACCAGGTTGCATCTTTGATGCGAATTGGTTCAATCTCTACAGATCCAAACAAAAAATGTCCAATCCCAAATTGCTATGATTTCACCTATGCAAGAGACCTCAACAAATTAACTACCATGATGACCGCAATGCGGTCCCTATTCGCAACCAACCTCAACTCCACTGAAAATCAGCCCCATAGTTATTAAAAGCCCGCAAGGCGCGCGCCTTAGCCCAAGGCTCAGGCCTCGCAACACCTTGCGCTCATTGTTTTGGAAAGGCGCGAGCCTTTACGAGCTTCCTCCGCTTTTACTCATAACCAAGGCACGCGGCTTACCGTGCCTTTGCTAAGCGCTGAGAATATAGGCGGCTGTTAGTATCTACTAGTGATTAAGGTTTAGTTGGGTTATTATATTTATATTTGGGCTTATTAAAAATAGCCCAAGTTAGAGGATGTTAGGATTTATTTGTCACGTACATTGCATTTTGTTAGCCAGGCTAGAGGAAGAGAATGATGAGTGCTTTAAATTTGGTGAAAATTACAGATGATGAACATGATAACTAAATTAGTTTTTTATTTTGAAACTTTAGGTAGTTTAATGTGTAATAATTTTCTGTTTTAATATTTTTCGAACGATATTTTGCATTATTTAAATTTGTTGTTATTTGATATTTGCTTTATTATTTAACTTTGTTATCTTTAAGTTTGTTTATTTATAACTGTTAAAATTTATGGACATTTATGATATATTAAAAATATATAAATTAGTGCACTTTAGTAGCGCTTCGCATCGACGTTATGCGCTATAGCCCCAGAACACCTTTGTGCTTTAGTGTGCTATGCGCCTTTCATAACTATGATCAGCCCCAAAATTCTTCCAGTCATACACCTTACCATGTTGGATCCTCATCCATGCCTACATTTCATCTTCAATACACAAACCCTTTATCAACTATGAAGCAACCAAAAATACACCTTTCCCCGTTTAATGGATCCAATCCGATTGATTGGATTTTGCAATCGGAGATTATCAAGTCCCGTCGGAGCAGCGATTGGGAATCATCGCATTTTATATGCAAGGGCAAACCTTGAGTTGGTATATGTGGATGTCCACAAACCAACACTTAATGACTAGGGCGACATTTGTTTGGGCTCTAGAACTCCGATACGGACCCTCAACTTATGATGATCACCGGGCTTTTTATTCAAACTTTGTCAAACAGCAACGGTTTCAGACTACCAATCGGCATTTGAAAACTTGTGCAATCGGGTTGATGGTTTGCCGACATATGCTACTTTGGACTGTTTTATTTCTGGGCTCAAACCCGAGATTCAACAAGGATTGGCCCTTTTGATACCTGCCTCCATTTACCATGCTATAGTCCAGGCCAAGTTGGTTGAGGCGAAATTAAGAGATAGTCGGTCCAGAAACCTTTTTGCACCACTATCAAACCTAGCCCGATTCCCATTTTGCCCAGGCCGACCACTAGCCCCACAAATATACTGTTACTCCCAGCCCCAACCAAACCTTTCGAAAACCCACCATTTCGTCGTTTGAGTAATGCCGAAGCCCAGGAAAAATGACGCAAAGGGTTGTGTTTTACTTGTGATGATAAATGGAACCCGGACACAAGTGCAAGGCACCACAATTACTTATCTTTGCGCCTGATGATGAACCGAAAGACAATTCCCATATTTCTCATCCTAACCCACCTACCACGACAGAAGATTCACCCTCTAAACCACCTTACCAGGCTTCCCTATTGGACAATCCAAACCAAAAACTGATTGAAAAGTTGTCTCCACCATGGAAGGACTTCAAGAATTATCTCAAGCACAAACGGAAATAGATGAATCTTGAAGACCTTGTGGTTCGTTTGAGAATCGAAGAGGACAACAAAATTTCCGAAAGGAAGGGAAATTGGCACGAACATGAAGCACGAGTGAACTTAGTGGAAAAACCCGCCGGAACAAAGCGCAAGTTTGACGGCATGGCCTCCAAATCTGGAAAGGCGAAGAAGTTCAAAGGCAAGTGCTACAAATGTGGAAAACTCAGCCACATGGTGAAGGATTGTCGTAATAAAGACAATCGTGGAAAGGCTATGGATCAAGCTAATGTGACCGAAGAAGATCGTCTCTCAAATGATTTGGATGATCTAGTGCTTACCGCTTAATTAGATTGTGCATCTTTGAAAGTAGTAGAACTCCAAGAATGTAGTGATTCTAAATAAATGTAATGATGAAAAATTGTTGGAAATATTTCAAGGATTACCGAAAGATCCCCATACCATTGAGTTTCAATGTGATCATCTCGTTAATAGTGGTGGCATTCTAGTTACTATTCCTAGTAGAACCAAGAAACATATTGTAAGCAGCAATTACCATTCTTGTAAATTATTCCACTGCTAGCATTTATAGGGGTCCTCGCACTATTTCTAACGAATTCGGAAATTGGGTTGTCGATGAAGTATTGCGTGCGGCCGAGTCTTGACACTAAACCAAGGCAACGATGGCTTTTGCAAGCAAAAACAGTAATAAACCACGATGGATACATTCCCACTCTAAAACTTTGAAGACGCTGCCATAGCTTTCACGCGGATGAGGTGTTCCTCATATCAATTTTGACGATAGGTTACTACCTGAGCGAATAGAAAGATACATGGTAAGAATTAACAAAAAACACACTGCGAAAGATGCATAATTATGGCGATGTGATGGAAAAATTCAACCTTTACGCATATATGTGCCAAGTCATAGAACAAACCTTTGATTAAACTTTGAAAGTGGTTGTAAAGATGGCGGCAGCGGCAGTGGCGGCAGTGGGCGGAGGTTGTGGTGGGAAAGTTGGGAATTGGGGGTTTAGGGCACGGAGCGTCAGAGTCTTGAGTTTGGGTTTCATGACAACGGAGCGCGGAATCTCTTCGATGAGTTTGGCAAAGTCAGAGACCCGTGCCGCTAAAAATAAATATTTCTAGATCCATTCTGCCCCACTAACTAGACTTGCCCCATCTAGACCCGTGAACTTGGGGGTCCAACTCACACATGTTTTTTTTTATAAAAAAATTATTAGTAAGAAATCAATTTTAAAATACAAAAATTGAGTTTTGTGACTGAATTTCATGTTTTTCTCTTGTAAATATTTATAATAAATCTTGTAAAACTATCTTTAATATACCATATCTTTTTTAATTTGTTTTCATTCCTTCGAAATGTCCTCTTTAATATGAACACATGAGTTTGATATAAAATTAAATAATATACATTATGATTATGATTCAGTTAAAGAAGTTAAATGTATATTCGATATTAATTTTTAAGAAAATAAAAAAATGTATAGCGGGACGGGTCAAATGCAGGTTTGGCCAAACCCAGTACCCTTCTTACCCCGCTTCGGGACCCGATCAAAAGGGTCCAGGCCCGCCCTAGACGAGGCTAGGTTAATATGGCCCGGATCTAACCCGGACCCATTATCATCTCTAGTTGCAGGGATGTTAAAGGATTCGGTCTGCTTCCGGGTCGGGTTATATCTATTACGAATTGTAGGGCAATGAAAATGATAGTCGGATTGAATTTTATTGAAGTAGGAGGGTAACCCAGTCCAAACCTCTATACTATATTATAAAGGAAGAACAACACATTGTAACTATTTTGACCTCTTGGTATGTTTTTATGTCTTCTCCCTAAAATACTCTTATATACATAACTACCTCAAATACTTTGATTTTCTTCAAATTTTCTACAATCATTAATTTCATCTAATTAATACTATATCATAATAGCTTAAAGATTTAGAATTTTAAAAATATACAATAATTACATATTTATATTGTAATTATATATCATATAAAATTTAAAAAAATTACATAAAATTATATGTGCACGCATCTCGTGCCAAAAAGCGCCAGAACTTAATTTATGTAGAAATATATGCATACACAACATTTCATTAAATTATAAGTTTTAGTTATATTAAACTGATAACTGTTACTGATGTTCATGCTATCACACTTTATGTTGTTTCATAACGATACCAGTTCTATATTAATGGGATTGAAATTTTTTATTCAATTTCATAAAGTAGTGAAGGAACAATGTATGTCCTTCTCCATATCAAATTGGATTCCAAATTGACGGATTAGTGTGAGCTTATCCAAGTGGTTATGGCCCCTTCTAAAACGTTGTGATCATATTGTAAAATTCAAAATACCTACAAAATTGGGAAGGGGACAGACGAAGTGTCGAGGAGGCACGTTTGAGACGGAGCAACATATGATCTAGTATTATCCCAATCTATTTGACAGTATGAGTATTTATTTACTGCATTTTCGGTAAGTGTGCTTGAATTTCGGGGACGATATTTTATATGTTGTGAGAATTGTGATGCTTGCTTTTAATGTTATGTAAATACTTGAATTAATTATGGTAAAATGAATTCGAGACTCGGAATCGGAATAAATCGAGTATGGTTAAAAATCATGGTAAAATTGATTTTGAGGGTAATTACGCATTTAACATATGGTGTGAGGACTTATGTGCAAACAACGAAAACTTACCATGTTTATCTTGATGAGTGCATAAGATGACATCCACATTTGATTATTTCATCTTCTTCCCCAACATCACTTCACACTTCCTCCCTCTTTTGTCAACAAGAAGTGATTTTCCGCACATTCAAACTTGAAGTTGTTAATATATTTGGAGTAATCCTATTTTATACTTTAGAGGACTTTGTGGCGATGAATATTATTTATTGGTGCTTTGAATTGGAATTAGGGTGCTTGGTGGGTTTGGTTTTTTATTGTTGTTGTTGGGTTTTGTCCAAAACTGGTGTTGATATGTGAGTTAATACTGGATATGAATGTGAATGTATATGCACTTTGATATTATTTTTCTCTCAATATATGTTGTATGATTGTCGAAAAATCTATGATATAACACATACGGGATGTTATATTTATACTAATCCAAGTTATGTCATCAAAAGACGTCATTTAGAAGTATCATATCATGAAAAAACGCAAATGCTCATGAAGAGCTGCTGCCAATGGAACAAATTGCATGGCACGATCGATCGCGCCTCAGAGGCCGATTGATCACGCCTCTCTTTTTCATTTTCCTGCATGGCACCCAAAGTGTCGATCGATCGCGCCTTCCAGGCTTATTCATAATTATTCATTTCTTGGTTTTTCCTCATTTTCATGCTTAATTTCAATCATCAAACATATTTATCCAACAATCTCCCACATGAATTAAATTAATGCATGAATGCACGTGAAAGAGAGTTTGCACGAAAATTTATTGCATCAGAATATGTAATTTTTGGTTTTGAACCTATCCTTAGTAGCATACCATCGGATTTACGAGGCCACAAAATGAACATGATGTCTTGAACTTCTTGGCGATTCGTGTAAACTCAAACAATAATGTCTACAAGGTAACTTCTCTATATTTGCTTTGGTTTTTTCAGTTGTGTCCATTTTGGCCATAGAACACATCTTAGTTTCAAAAGTGTTTCATCGAGACGGCACGTCATCACACTTACATAGATGATCTCCTATTAAGAGTATCCTACCATACTCCATTTCAAGCACATGAATCATTAAAAGTACCAAACTTAACATCACTACTTTGGTAGGTCTCAAGCACTTTTCATCCTAAGAATGAGTTGGGAAAATTTCCCGAGTGCTAACTCAAATTTTCATAATTTAGTTATCCTACTGAACCAAGATCTTTGGATCTTCAGTCAACAAGGTTGGGTTACCACTATGAAAATTTATTTTGTAGGTTTTGACCACATTCCTCTTGATAATCCACATATTTATCTTTATTCAATGTTTTTGTCAGTAGACCCGCTAAGTTAACCTTTGATTTCAAATAATCAATTGCGATAACTCTATTAGAGATCAATTGTCCTACGGTTTGATGTCTTCGTCGAATATGTCGAGAATTACTGTTATACATACTGTTTTGTGCCCTACCAATTGTAGATTGACTTCAAAATGAATCATTATTGTCGGCACTAATTTTGACCAACACGGAATATCTTCCAAGAAATTATGAAGTCGTTCTCCTTCTTCCACAACTTTATCTAGAGCGATAACTCCGATCCCATCGTTGATCGATTGATACTAGTTTTGCTTTGAGGATTTCTACGACACGACAACATACAACTTACAAATCCAAAATCAAGGTTTAACTTCTTGTAAACTTGGATTTAAGCGTTATTTCTTAAAAAATTGGAACTATTAAAAATTCACAATTCAAATTTAAAGCTTATCGATTCCTAGAAAATTCAAGTTCAAGATTTTATTTCTTGCAGACTTGAATGTTAAGCGCAAAGCTTAAAAACTTTTGAAACTAGAATGAAAATTCGTCTTGAACTTTCATTCCAAGTATGACATTTGCTGCACCAATATTCATCATGTCAAAATGTTTCGTAAACATTTTCTTCGTCATTTTGATGATCTCTATATTGCTTCTCACAATGAGCATATCATCTGTATACAATTGTCCCCATCGTTAACTTTAAATCTTTTGATAACATAATTTGTCAAAAAATTTCATGTCATTATTTTGGCACTTGTTATGACTTATTTTTGTCAGGCAACCTCACACTTTTGGAGAATGACTTTTGTCATTTCCATAATTCATAATGATTTTCGTCAAGTATAGCACGTAGAATGAGGCTGACCTTCAAGTTTTTAAAACTTTAAGTGGCATAACTTAGAAATCAAAATTCTAGATTTTAAGTCATGCAAAATTTTGATTTAAGGACACTTGCTTAAAAAATTCAAAACTTAAATAAATTCTCGAATTTGATTCACAATTTTTCATTTTAAGCGTACAATACATAGAAAACTCGATTCAAGATTTAATATCTTGCAAATTCGAACTTTAAGCGTAAACTACTTAAAAAATTCAGATAGAATCAAAATGAGAGAGAACAACATTATCAGTACATTTATGGCATTTGGTTCACCATTTGCATTTTAAGTAATTGGAGAATGACTTTTGTCGTTTCCATAATTCGTAATGATTTTCATCAAGTATGGCACGTAGAATGTGGCTGACAACTATGATTGCACCCCACCCCAACAAATTAGGGCAATCTCGAACTTACCAAAATTTCATTGGTATCAAGACTTTCAAGTTTTTTATACTTTAAGTGGCACAACTTAGAAATCAAAATTCAAAATTTTAAGTCATGCAAAATTTTGATTTAAGCGCACTTGCTTAAAAAATTCGAAACATAAATAAATTCTCGAATTTGATTCACAATTTTTCATTTTATGCGTACAATACCTAGAAAACTCGATTCAAGATCTAATATCTTGCACAATCAAAATTTAAGCATAAAATACTTAAAAAATTCAAATAGAATCAAAATGAGAGAGAACAACACCTTCGGTACATTTATGGCATTTGATTCAACATTTGCATTTTAAGCGTACATATCTTAGAAAACTCGAAGTCAAGATTTAAATTCTTACAAATTTGAGTATTAAGCGTAAAATGCTTAGAAACCTCAATTAGAATCAAACAACTTTGGTGTGATTGCACCAATATCAACCCACAATTCTTCATTGCAATGCATTTGCTTAATTGGTCTACATCCCCATTCTTGTAGTGTTTGAGCACTTCTACGGTCTCTCTACTTGCTTCACATGAGCATTTGTAGATGTGGATGCCATCTGTCACAACATAAAATTGTTGTTACCGGGTTACATTATATGCTTTCGTCGTTGCTTCAATGCAGTGGGCGTTGGAATGATGACAGTCACGATATCAAATCGAGGCAAGTGATAAACACTTTGTCTTTAAGGAGATTTTACCCCGCTCACGTTGCGTACGGAATATGACAATTCTTTACCCAATATACAACGACTACTATTTGTGATAATTGCACTACAAATCACAAGTTCTACAACCATAAATATTGTAAACTCTCTTTTCAAGAACTATCGCGCCTCGGAGGTCGATCAATCACGCCCCTCTTTTTCATTTTCCTGCATGGCGCGATATATCGCGCCTTCCAGATTTTTCGTAATTGCTCCTTTCTTGGTTTTTCGTTCTTTCCATGCTTAATCAATTCATCAATCATATTTATCCAACATAAATTATATAATTTGTTTAAATTGTTTAATTAAAAAACTGCATGTGTGTATATAATAATTCTAATTTCTTTTGTCACTAAATACGAAGTAAAAGTCAAATTAAATTCATATAAGTTATCCATTTAAATATATGCATATATAAACGAATTTTTAGAATATAAATTATAACACAGTAGTTCCTACAGTAAATGAGCCCAAAGCAATTTAGCAAATTAATATGGTCTTTCGCTAATAACTAAATCTCACTCATCAAATTTTTCAAATCCAACATGTCTCGACTCTCCAACCTTGAAGTTTCTTTTTGCTGATCGATATATCTTGCCTCATGTCAATTCTCTCTTCATTCGAACGTGGAGACACATTTTGGGTTATTAGTATATTTTGAGTATTTATCAATTTTTCTTATGTTGTTGTTTAATTTATAATTGGCCTCGTACATTCTACAAATCAACCATTTATCTCCATCAGTATCTTATTCTTAATTTATTAATGTCAGGTTATTATCAGTATTTATCAAATATATATTAAGTATTTAAAAATTATTTTAGTTATCTTAAATTTGTGGGTGAGTCTGTAGAAACTGAAAGACAAAATGAGCATCTATATCATACATTCACATCACAATTGTCAATGTTCATTCCACATAAAGATATTGTGGAAGCATTTATGGTGCACCCACAAAGTTTTCTCACTATCGGGAGATTTCTTTTGATGTACTCCAATATCTTCCGACGGCCAACAATTTCGTCGTTGTAACTAATGGCTTTGTTAGCCACAATAGTAGAATTGTCAAAATGGGCCAGGCCAACCCAACCCGCCAAATAGGCGGGTTGGACCAGCATTTTTAAGGCCCGCCAGCAGACGGGTATATACGGGCTGGCCCAATTTTTTTTTAAAAAAAAAATTTTGAAAATTTCTTTTTAGGCTCAATTCATAGATAAAAACTCAATATCACATTGAAGCATTCGATCTACTATATATTTTTCACTTGGTCTTGCTTGAAAGTTGCAACGAGTATTTCAAAATTGAGTAAAATATTGATTCACTAATCAAGTTTTTCTAGTAGCAGTGTTAATATTTAGATAAAACCTGAAACAAATTTCAGTATTCTTTTAGCATCAGTTCCAGGTTCGGCAAGTTTAGATGGAAATTTTTTTTTGAAGTTTTTTTTTTGAAAAAAAAAATTTTAAATTTTAAAAAATATATTTCGGCGGACCAGCCAGCCCCAACCCGCGGCCCGCTTCGGGTCGGGTTGGGTTGGGATTTTCCCAACCCGCGGCCCGCTTCGGGTCGGGTTTGGGTCGGGCTAACCCGTTCTGACAGCTCTACACAATAGCCCTCCAATGTTCATTTCTTGTTGTTCTTTTGGCTCCCTCCCTTGTCACTTATTATTATTATTCTTATATATATATATATATAAATGTTCATTTCTTGTTATTCTTTTGGCTCCCTCCCTTGTCACTTATTATTATTATTCTTTTATATATATATATATATATAAAAGACCCCAACTATTTCAACGAAGAAGTACTCATTAATGACGTGAAACTTTTTGAGATTTTTGACAGGAACTCCCATAAATTGGTTCCCCAATTTATAATATGATTTACCACATCAACATTTGGAATTCTTCCAACTAAAACGGTAAACAAGAGTTCATTATACAACCCACAAAGCATGACTAAAATAATCATTATATTCCTAGTCAGACCATCAACTCAAAAAGGTACTCTTCTAGGCATGACAACTCTATCTCTTCATGTTCTCCAGAAATCTAACCACACCACATGTTATAGGACAATTCCCACACAAGGTGAGCACATCGGTAATATACATAATCATAATGAATAAAATTACATACTTAATATAGTAAGATGTAAAAATACTCCATGTACATATTGGATCCACACACGATCCTTTGAATTGTCCATTTTCTCATAATCTCACATACCTCGGAATATATCACATCATATATCGATATAACCATTGCTTGTCATAATTAGCGGCACAATTATACCCATTGCTAATTACAATAGCTTGTTATAACATCCTCATATATATCATCGCTTGTCATAGCAGCGGTACAAAATACCATCACATGCCATAAAAACGGTACATAACATTAGTCATTGTTTGCTCCGTAAGCATCATATTTTAGCTTACTCACTTAAGCATAAATACACTACGATATTGTTGCTCGTACGTCATGACGAGCCTTAGAGTCCAAGATTTTTGTCAAGTTACCATCCACTATGTCCAGAGGATTGAGCAGACTCTACATAAATTCAATAATCAATAGAAATTCATTATCAAACCCTATATACCCTAAAACTTTACTTTTTTAGAATAAACACTCATGCTCAATAATATAATTTTAATCCAAGAAATAAACATCTAAGGACCAATAGATTTCTCATACAATTGATGGGAAATAAATAAATAAAAATATATATATATATATATATATATTTAAAATTTTATCCTTACCGATAGATCTGTAAATTTCCCACCGATCGATCGGTAAACCTCATAAATTTAATTTTCCTTTACGTATTCTACAGATCGTTTGATGGTTCTTTTACCAATCGATCGGTAAGTCACAAAAAAACGTCTTCCACCTACTTCTTTTACCGATCAATCGGTAGCGTTACCGATATTAACTCACATATCAACACCAGTTTTGGACAAAACCCAACAACAACAATAAAACCCAACAACAACAATAAAAAACCAAACCCACCAAGCACCCTAATTCCAATTCAAAGCAACAATAAATAATATACATCACCACAAAGTCCTCTAAGGTATAAAATAGGCTTACTCCAAATATATCTTAACAACTTAAAGTTTGAATGGGCGGAAAATCACTTATTGTGCACAAAAGAGGGAGGAGATGTGAAGTGAGGTTGGGGAAGAATATGAAATAATCAAATGTGGATGTCATCTTATGCACTCATCAAGATAAGCATGGTAAGTTTTCATTTTTTGCACATAAATCCTCACACCATATGTTAAATGCGTAATTACCCTCAAAATCAATTTTACCATGATTTTTAACCACTCGATTTATTCAGGTTCCGAGTCTCGAATTCATTTTACCATAATTAATTCAAGTATTTACATAACATTAAAAGAAGCATCACAATTCTCCAAACTATAAAATATCATCCCCGAAATTCAAACAAACTTACCGAAAATGCAGTAAATAGATACTCATACAGTCAAACAGATTGTGATAGTATTAGATCATATGTTGTTCCGTCTCAAACGTTGCCTCCTCGACACTCCGCCTGTCCCCTTCCCAATTTTGTAGGTATTGTGAACATTACAATATAATCACAACGTTTTAGAAGGGGCCATAACCACTTGGATAAGCTCACATTAATCCGTAAATTTGGAATCCAATTTGATATGGAGAAGGACGTACATTGTTCCTTCACTATTTTATGAAATTGAATAAAAAATTTCAATCCCATTAATATAAAAAGTGTTATCGTTATGAATTAACATAAAGTGTGATAGCATGAGCATCAGTAACAGTTATCAGTTTAATATAACTAAAACTTATAATCTAATAAAATATTGTGTATGCATATATTTGGTTTTTTTAAAAAAATAATTCAAAAAAAAAAATTATATAATTATATATATATATTATTAATATAATATATTATTATTATTATTATATATATTATATACGTATATATATTAATATATATGTTTATTATTATTATATATAATATATACGTGCATATATATATATAAATATTATTATTATTATTATTATATTATTATTATTATTATTAGGGCAATTCTTAAATCTTTAAAGGCAATCTAAAATTGATCATCAGTCTTTGTGTAAGAAATTTTTTGATGTCATTCGACATATTATCAATTACATTAGTTCTAACTCCTTATTCACCTAAAATTACTAAAATACCCTCGCTTTCTCACACGTAAAGTTTGTATGAACATATATAATTTTGGTATTCAATATACATAAAATTAATATGAAACCTATACAACTTCAGTGCTAAGTATACATAAAATTGGTATGAAACATATAATAACTCCCCATCACTTAAAAATACTAAAGTACCATTGCTTTCTCATAGGCAAAGTTGATCATAAATTGCTATGAAACCTATAATAATTTTGGTACTAAGTATATATAAAATTGATAAGAAACTTACAGTAAGAAAAAATTGGTAGCGGCCGCCAAACTGGTAGACTGCTGCTAAATGATTTAAGGGCCGTTACATAATATTTTTGAGAAGCGGCTGCTAATATATTATAATATATTATTAATATTATATATAATATTATTAATATTATATATAATATAATTATATACATATATAATATAATATATTATTAATATTATATATAATATATTATATATATTATATATATTATATATAAAATAAATAAAAAATATTGAGGAGCCGCTTCATGGTGAAGCGGCTCCTCAATATTTATATATATATATATATATATATATATATATTATTAACATAATATTATATATATATACGTATATAATATATATAATAATAATATATTATATTTATTATTATTATATATATATACGTACATATATATTATGATTATTATTATTAGGGTAAATTCTTAAATCCTTAAAGGCAATTTAAAATTGATCATCAGTATCTGTGTAAGAGAATTTTTGATGTCAGTTCACATGTCATAAATTACATTAGTTCTAACTCCATATTCACCTAAAAATACTAAAGTACCATTGACATCAATGTAATTTTAGGTGAATATGGAGTTAGAACTAATGTAATTTATGACATGTGAACTGACATAAAAAATTCTCTTACACAGATACTGATGATCAATTTTAAATTGCCTTTAAGGATTTAAGAATTTACCCTAATAATAATAATCATAATATATATGTACATATATATATATATAATAATAATAAATATAATATATTATTATTATATATATTATATACGTATATATATATAATATTATGTTAATAATATATATATATATATATAAATAAATATTGAGGAGCCGCTTCACCATGAAGCGGCTCCTCAATATTTTTTATTTATTTTATATATAATATATATAATATATTATATATAATATTAATAATATATTATATTATATATGTATATAATTATATTATTTATATAATATTAATAATATTATATATAATATTAATAATATTATATATAATATATTAGCAGCCGCTTCTCAAAAATATTATGTAACGGCCCTTAAATCATTTAGCAGCAGCCTACCAGTTTGGCGGCCGCTACCAATTTTTTCTTACTGTAAGTTTCTTATCAATTTTATATATACTTAGTACAAAATTATTATAGGTTTCATAGCAATTTATGATCAACTTTGCCTATGAGAAAGCAATGGTACTTTAGTATTTTTAAGTGATGGGGAGTTATTATATGTTTCATACCAATTTTATGTATACTTAGCACTGAAGTTGTATAGGTTTCATATTAATTTTATGTATATTGAATACCAAAATTATATATGTTTCATACAAACTTTACGTGTGAGAAAGCGAGGGTATTTTAGTAATTTTAGGTGAATAAGGAGTTAGTACTAATGTAATTGATAATATGTCGAATGACATCAAAAAATTTCTTACACAAAGACTGATGATCAATTTTAGATTGCCTTTAAAGATTTAAGAATTGCCCCAATAATAATAATAATAATATATAATAATAATAATAATAATATTTATATATATATATGCACGTATATATTATATATAATAATAATAAACATATATATTAATATATATACGTATATAATATATATATAATAATAATAATATATTATATTAATAATATATATATATATAATTATATAATTAAAAAAAAAAATAAGAGGAGCCGCCCATTGAATGGGCGGCTCCTCAAATATATAGGGGCCGCTTCTACGGGTATATTTGCAACATTTTTATTTTCGATGTATTTTTGAAATATTTTTTTTTTTTTGAATTATTTTTAAAAAAAACCCCATATATTTCTACATAAATTAAGTACTAGCGCTTTTTGGCACGCGATGTGTACACATATAATTTTATATAAATTTTTTTTAAAAAATTATATGATATATAATTATAATATTATTTTTAAAATTCTAAATTTTTAAGCTAATATGATATATTATTAATTAGATGAAATAAATGATTATAGAAAATTTGAAGAAAATCAAAGTATTTGATATAGTTATGTATATAAGGGTATTTTAAGGAGAACACATAAAAATATACCAAGAGACAAAAATAGTTACTATGTGTTGTTCTTTTTTATAATATATATATAGTATAGTATAGATAGTATAAATAAAAAATTAAATATACAATATTTAATTCATAAAATAAAATAGAAATTAATGTCAAGTGCTTCCCTCCATCTCTTTCAGAACCAAATTCCCTCCCTCATTCTTCCCTTAGCTCGTTTCCCTCGATTTCTTCCCCCATTTTTCCTTCAATTTTTGTTCCTTCTCACCCAAATCAGATCTATTTCAATTCCCACTTCCCCATCGTCCATCAATTTTCTTCCCCTCCTCAAATTCCCGTTACTGAATTTTCCTTTCCTTTTTCCACTGAAAAAATCCCCAAAAAATTCAAAAAATGAAGTTCTAAGAATCACGTTTAACTGGGTTTGCAAGAATTCATCATATTTATTTCAAGAAATATCGAATTATGGAGGAAGAGCGGAAATCGGAGCAGAAGTATTCAAGAAAACATTTGCCCTTTACTTCCGTGAAGCTTCCGTTTGGAGGAGTAGGAGGGGGCGGTGACTACCATCACTTCCCGGCTGTCAATTCTTCTGGCCTCGTGATCAATCAAGGACTTGATGAGGTTATCGTCGTAAATACGCTGCCTGTGAGTGTTCGGGTTCTTTTTTCGAATATCATAATTACAATCGTGTGAGCATGCTTGTCCTTGTTGAATTGTGGCTGAGATCTACTTAGTTTCTTGATTTGACTCTTGTGCTTACATTTTAGGATTTGAGTGATCTAGATGAATTGATGGTGTTGAACTTTGGGTGTGAAATTTCTGGGCGAATTGAATGTTTAGTGATTGTGGATTTTTTGGGTTGCTGCAGAAGAATGAATTCTGTTGTTCAAGGAAATCTTGGTGTCTGTGTTGAATTGAATTATTTGTTTCGTAAGCGAAATTTGTGGGGTTTTGATCAACATCAGTTTGTATGCACCGGTAGTCTGTTGCTTCTGTTTTAACTAGAGTTGCTTTGGTTTGGTTTTACTGGATATTATGATATATGTGTCCTGAACCTCTATCAATAACTTCTTATTTTTCTCTTTGACCATTCAATTTTTCATTTGGGTATTTCTTTGATTCATCATTGGATTCGATCCATTGGATGCAGGATTTCTTAAAAAGGCGTATGTATTCTTACTGGTTGAATGTCGCCTACATGTTTTACATCCTCCCTGACAGATGTTAGCTATCCATTTGCATCATTACTTGATCTAAATTGTATCGAGTTTCTTTGCTGATAGTATAAAATGCCTTCGGAATTACTCATTGTTCTCAAGTTGCAAATGAAGTTACACAATTGAAATCAATAAATCTTGATCACGGTGATTTTATTTTAATATTGTCCGTAACTCATTTAAGGAAACAAAATCATGGCATCTTCCTGATCCAAAAAAAAAAAAAAAAAGCATGGCATCTTCATTAAGTGCAATAATAGTATATTTCCGAATCTAGCGACTTTTTGGAAGTGTAAGATTAAAAAACCAGTTTCAGTATCCCTTTTATGCTTCGAATATATATTTAAAGTAAAAGATAGATTGTTGGGTGATGGCTATCTAACCATTATAGCATTTTTCAAAAGCATATCTAGGAAATATTCTCAGAGGCAATTGTGAAGAAGCAAGTGAAAGTGTCTCAAAAATTATATGTTTATCATTTTTTACAAAGCATTCTTTCCACATTGTCGTTTTTGGGGTGATGGTGTGCCCTGTCAGAATGGTGCCTATCAATGACATTTCAATAATTATTTGATGCATTTTCTGAACCATATTGCTTTGCTAGATACCATAGAAACCATCTTATAGTAACAAAAAGGACAAGCCATCGCAATTCATCTATCAGAATACTTATTTCTTCCTTTACCAGTAAAGAACAAAAACGGGGAGAAGGAGAGGGGGAAAGGACAGGCATTTTATACAGAATGATTTCCACTCTTTCCTGATTTAGTTTGTAGGCTCTATTGTTTTAAAGTGATAATGCAATATTTGATAGCCTTAAAGTAATGCTGCAAGTTCTTCCTTTTAACTTCAGTACTTGAAACATTGATTGATTTAATTTCTTCTGATTATTCATCTCTAGTTAGACTTGTTCGAGGTTTTACAGAAATCATATGACATAGCATGGTCCATGGTGTTTCTGTAATTATTTCAATAGCTACTTGTTTGCTAGATTTGATAAATTTCGTTCATTGTGACTTGTTTTCCATCTCCTCAAGTCATTAAAGCGGAAGAGTGGAATGGCAGACTGTGAAGTGGAATCTTCAGGACCATGTTTGGGTTCCGGAAATTCTAGCGCCAACAAAGGTCCTTTTCAAACTCCAGTATCAGGAAAAGGAGGAAGGGCCCAAAAGGTTCCAAAGACAACAAAGTCTAACAAAGCAGGTTCTCAAACTCCAGTATCAAATATTGGTGGATGTTACTATTTTTATGTCTGTCTCAAATTCATATACTGAGCTTTTGTCCAATTTAATCCCAACAAAACAATCAAGAATGAGGAAGATAATTGTAGTTTTCTGATGAACATCTTTTACAGGCTCTCCCGTAAGTAATAATCTCACACCTGTTGGTCCATGTCGCTATGATAGCTCTTTAGGTAGTAGAATTTTATCCATCTGTTTCATAAACATTTCTTGTCAATCTTTTCAGATGCATACATTTGCATCTGGTAATTCATTGTTAATCTAAATTTTTCTTATCTGTTTTGTTTTAACCCATGTCGAAACTCAAAAATTGAACTTTTTCCTCACAGGTCTTTTAACAAAGAAGTTTATTAATCTTATTAAGCACGCAGAAGATGGTATTCTTGATTTAAATAATGCTGCAGGGATGCTAGAGGTGAATAAATTATTTAAATTGATGCTTCAATTTTTTACCATGCCATAGTATTTGAAAGTGTCTTATGTTTCAACAGGTACAGAAGAGGCGTATTTATGATATAACTAATGTTCTTGAAGGCATTGGTCTTATAGAAAAGAAACTCAAAAACAGAATCCAGTGGAAGTATGGAAGCAACCAACAAATATTTCTATGTTTGGCTGAAGTGTTTTTTAGTTTAGCATCACGTTTACCCTTGGGTATCAATAAGATAATTAGAGTCGCTTATGCGTATTGTTGTCAAATAGGGGATTAGACGTCTCGAGACCTGGGGAAGATGATGAGAGTCTTTCTGGTTTACAGGTATTAGCATAAAAATACAGATTATTTATATATATATTTCCGCATCCTTCTTATTATTTGAAATTTACTTTGTTTCAGGAAGTAGTAGAAAATCTAAAACTTAAAGACAGCAGACTAGATGAACAAATAAGGTCATAACCAATGCTTCTATAATTCTATGGCCTAACAAGATTTTCGGTTGATCATCCTTTCTAATAAGTTTTCTTGATTCAGAGAAATGCAGGAGAGATTAAGGGGCCTTAGTGAAGATGAAAACAATCAGAGGTAAAACTCCATTCTGGAGATTCAATAAAATAAATTACTTTAATTCTCTTCAGTGCACCTAAAATTTCTTATGGTCACTTATTTAATTTTATTTATACTCTCTAGGTGGCTTTTTGTCACAGAAGATGACATAAAAAATTTACCTTGCTTCCAGGTATGGCTATGATATCGATTGAACCAGATGTATTTATCAGTCCATTAATACTGAAATGTGCTTACTTTTTATCCTTAGAATCAAACTCTGATAGCCATTAAAGCTCCACATGGCACCACTTTGGAAGTCCCTGATCCAGATGAGGTTATTTTACTTAATTTTCTCTGCTACTAGTAACCCGGGTACGAGATAGTTTACTGTACTGATTCACTTGTCATAGGCTGCTGATTATTCTCAGCGGAGATATAGAATAGTTCTTCGAAGCACAATGGGTCACATAGATGTTTACCTTGTCAGGTATGTTTCATTGGTGCTAATGATTTTATGGATGAAATTTGATAATCTGATGTCTGTTCTGAAGTGGGTTTTTTTTTGTTTTTGGTTGTCTTTCGTTTTGTGCTTAATGTCATATTTAGTCAATTCGAGGAGAACTTCGAGGTGATAAATACTGTTGAGGCCCAGCGGGGCATCCCTGAAACATCAAATGTTAAGGAGAATGTATCTACACATTCTCCAATGGAGGAGAATGTACGAAATGAGATCGATGTGCAGGGAATAGAAGCTCCAAGAATCTGCACAGACGCGAGTACATCGCATGATTTCGTGAGTGGAATAATGAAAGTTGTGCCAGATATTGACGTAAGTCAAATGAAAATTAACTATATTAATTGATCAAAATCAAATATCATCGCACAAGATCAGCCTATTTTTGATGGATCAGGATTATACCCGTAAGCTCAATAAGATGTCTGTCTGCACGAAATTTTGAGTTACTTGAACTTCTGTGTCACGTTTTCGCAGAGTATTGCTGATTATTGGCTATTGTCTGATACGGATGTGAGCATCACTGACATGTGGAGGACAGAACGTATCCTAATTTAAATTATCTGTTTCTTTCTTTTTTTCAAAATGTTCATTACATTCCATGACTTGTGAATATTTAGCTGAAATCGACTGGAACAGTTTGAACACATTACATGAAGATTATACCATGGCCAGTACCAGTACGCTGCAAGCCCAAACTCCTCCGCCAAGTACTCCAATGCCTTCAGTAGTCGATGCCACGTCGAATAAAACACATTCTTATAAATGATCTTGAACGAAGGACCTCACTCCAATCCCTTCTTGATATTAAAATTTTGAGCATTTTGAAGTCAAAAGTGCATAACCATATCACACTCCAACATCAGAATGCAGGTATCTGAATTATTTTCCAAGTACGTTCATGAAAGCATGCGAGCCAGAGAGAAGAGAAGGCTTGGGAATTAATTCATTGTACAGTGTCTGGAAGACATATTTGTAATAGCAATGTATGTATATTTCGAAATTTGATATTGTAGAGGGCGTATGCTCGTTTATGTACACGCGTATAAGGTGAGCTCAAGACCTGGTGTATGTTGAATAAATATAATAGATAAACAACTGTTAAATAGGAAGTCATGGTATCCATTCAAATCTTTATTTTAGTTTTGGTGGTAAAATGTACTTGTGAATATTTATATCAGAGGGTAAAGTCATGCTCCAAAATATATTCCTGAATATTCCATGATGGTCTAGCCCTCACTTCGAATAAGGGAAGTCTAGAATATTCCGTCACATTTTTTTTGATGGAAAATGAGACTAGATAATCAACCAAGGTGCAAGATGTCAGTTCGTACAACATGACTCAAGATAATAGGGCAAAAGTCAAGAGTTACTAGGTATCGAACCAAATGTGGCAACATGAGTTGCAAGTGTACGAGTGATAAATGTCCTTTTACATTTATTTTGTGTTGATTTTCTAGTGTATTTTGCATTGATTCCTGGAAGATGATATGCTTTTGGTATGTTTATTGATTTCTGGAATCTAGGTCCAAGTGCATGGAAGTGAAGGAATTGAACTAAATGACGATGAAAAAGGACCAATCCAAGCCGACACATTGAAAGAAAGACCAAAATCTCAAGTTTGAAGAAACATTGGAAGCCATGATCGATCCTGAGAAGCACACGATCGATCGCGCAGGAGCAAGACTGGAGCAACAAAAATTTACATTCCGTGGTCGATCGACACTTATACCGCGATCGATCGTCGATGAGCGAAAATTAAAAAATAAAAAGATAGCAGTCTGCGATCAATCGCGGGAAGGTGGCGATCAACCGCCAGTCGTTGGATTTTTTATAATTTATTGTCTTTTTAAGAGTTTGTGTTCCACAAGAGAACTATTTCCTTCCCTCAGTGGATAAGGATCAACTTGGACGAAAATATGGACCTTTTGGATCATTTTTAACCTAGACATATCATCAGACACCATGTCAAAACCGCCCAAAATCATTGAAGAGCAAGGAACGATGCAAGAGACAGAGCGACGGAGTAACGCACGGAGTCAACATCTAGCGTTTATTCGTACTTCTAAACTCTAGCTAATTTTTTTTCTTTTACAGGTTTTGATGTTTAGATTGTTGAAAAACATATTTTTTGCATTATTATCTGTTATGATTCTAGGCTGAGTTAGTTTTATCAAGACAAAGTGATCCTATGTTTGAACCTCTAGTTTAATTGTTGGTTTTAATTGATTCCATATGATTTTTGTGCATGGTTTATGATCTTAATGCTTTAGTGGATCACCCATTGAATTGATATTAGTTATTGTAATTGAGATCGAGAGATAATATTATAATACGAACTATTAAATTATGCCGCGGATTTCAGATTGAGATCGAGAGATGAGATCAAATACACGTGTGATAGCCATAGATTACCCAATCGAAAGCTATGAGTTTTCACAGTGCTTCATGCAACATTAATATGTTAAATAAGTACACGACAGTGACTTACTCCAAATTGATGTTAGATTTAATATAGCTCGATAGAGTATATTAGATAAATTCAGAAAAACTTGTCACTTAGATATTTATATGGATAATCGATCATAACTGATAGGCGATTAAGAGGGGATTACATAGGTGAACCGAAGTCTTGAAAAATTATCTGGCATTCCACACTAGATTGAAGAATTGATTGCTGCTCCGGAACAGACGGTCAGTCCTAAATCTTCTAGTCTGACTATCATTGATCTATCCGTTCCTTAGATTGAATATCTCCTAGAGGCTGAGTATGTCGTTTTCGATATTGTTCAAGTGTTACAACTTGATGAATCTTCACCATCATCTCCGACCCATTCATCCAGAGAGAAATCAACTCCACAAGCATCAGTTCAAGATACTCTCCCTGCTCCAAGTCCAAAAGACCTTTTTGTACGGACTTTTGCTAATGAGCTTTTTGATCTGATCGGCTCGATGGCTGCAGAACTTGCTCAAATGGCAATTCCAGACCCAAGCTCATCTGCGCATCCTTCGTTATTGGATCACGCAGAGGTTTTTGCTGAGGCTCTTGAATCAGATCAGCCTAATCCCTCTGCTGGCAAAGGCAAAGAGCTCACTGTTAGTGCACCAAGAGCTGATCCAACCTCACCAGATTATGAGGACGATCCTTCTCCTTGCACCGGTCTATTAAAGACTTATCTGAAAGCTTCTATTTTATATCCCAACGGCTGCGGGATATTAGCTTGGATCAGAAGGCACATGTCCTCGATTAATCTCACTTCAGAGATTCAATGAAAAAGTATTCACAATCTGTAGAACAACGCCAATGATTTCTTCAGGCAACCTGTCACTGACACGACCTGTCTGAAGACTTCTACTCTTGAGTTTGTAGCAGATGTGAAGACTACAGTTGCCAAACAGCTCATCGCACAAGACTATCAGCTTGATGCCATATTTGCTCAATTATCCTAGATCATGGACTTTATCCAAAATAGGGATGCTGGCAAAAGGGGAAAAATGACAGAATTGAGTAAAAAGCCGTCTGCATCAAAGCCAACAGGATCCTACGGAAGTCATAAATGAAGATGTAGTTGTATTAAAGAAGTATTTAATGAAAATCTGATCTTCATAAAGTCCTGTTCATTTATTTTGAACTAAAAGACTTAAACTAGGAATGACAATAGGTCGGGTATGAGACGGGTTTGGCCAATCTCAGGACCCGCCCCGCTACACATAAAACTCGTACCGGCCCCGCCCCGCTTAGACCCGCGAACCCGTCGGGTTTACCCGCCCCGCCCCGCTTCCAGTTTTTTTTTTAATTTAAAAAAAAAAATTTAGCTAGAAATCAATTTTGAAACATACAAGTTGAGTTTTGTGATTAAATTTTATGTTTTCTCTAGTAAATATTTATAATAAGCATTGCAAAACTATCTTTAAACTAAATATTTATTAATTTACTCTTATTTCCTTCAAAATGTCCAACTTCTTTTACATGAACACATGAATTTTGATATAAAATTAAATAATGACACTTTATTGTTCAATTAAAGAAGTAAAATATATAATCAATATCATATATTTTTTTAAAACAATTAAAAATGTATTGCAGGGCGGGTACGGGGCGGGTTCGGCCAATCCCAGGACCCGCCCCGCCCAGCTTCCAAACCCGGTTGAAGCGGGTCTAGACCCGTCCCGGCGGGGGGTTCATTACGGGTCCGGGTTTGGACCCGTCCCATTGACATCCCTAACTTAAACCGATATGAAGCTAAGATAAAACTGATCTAAAGGAATATTATTTCATTTATTTTGAACATAACTGAAGAAAAGTTAAAAAACCTAGTTGATTTATGTTGACTGAAGGAGCTAAGTTTTGTCATCATCAGAAGAGAGAAATTATTGGTTATAGATTTCGAAGATGACAAAAATAGACCAGATCAGTAAGAAGATCAAGAAACAGACCAGATCAGTAAGAAACAGACCAGCTCGTAGTACAGATCGGACCGATATCTATCAGAACAGATCAAAGCCTAGCATGAGCCTTCTTACGATATCAGGCCGAAAGTTTATTGTGCAAATCAATCTGAAATATCAACAATCATTTATTGAAGCATTTAATGCAACATTAAATAAGAAAGCAACTTAAGGACCGAACTTACCATAAACGATACAAGATAGAAAAGCTCCTATCAGACAAGTACTGGAGCAACATATACAAGAAAGGAAAGGCTTCGCACAGTAGCATAGACTGAAGACTACAACAAAAACATTGCGCGCTTTTGGAATTTGAAGTTTAGGAAATGTGAAGATGCACAAATTCGAAAATATTAATGTTGGCTAAAACGTCTATATAAGGACGCAACTTCAAATTCTGAAGCAAGCAGATCACTCTCTCAAGCAAACATATATTTCGATCTGCTCAAAGTTCATAACACGTTATATCGTTGTATTCGATAATTAAGGATCAAAAGTCCTAAGTTATATCCACTCTATTTTGTGTATGTACCAAGATAGAAGATTGAAGCAAAATTATAACTGTCAGACGAAATGTGTCTGAGCAGATTAAGTTCTAAGAGTTTCAGTATAGTAGTGGGTAAATCAAGCTGAATCGAGGTTGTACATTTGTTGTATTACTCAAAGCCTTCTAGTTAATCCTTACTTAAATGATTTGCCTTCAAACTTCCAGAAACACATCTTGTCTATTTAATTTCTGCACCCGTCTTTCGTTTCTAGCCATCAGATCGATATTCCTAACCTAGTAGATTGTTTTTGCACTTAATTCAAAAGTAGTCTGTGAAGTTCACACTGATTGAGAAATCGATCTCATCTGCTAACCCAGGTGAAATCAACCCGTTACTTGAAAAGAATGAAATTTAGGGAAGTGTTTATTCACTCCCCCTATAAACACGTCCATTCGATCCTAACAGCTTCGATGATGCCTATATGGGTTTCTGGCTCTCTTTCGCGCTGAAATTGAAAGGAAAGTTTTATAGAACAGCTATTAGACTTGCAATGTTGCATGAGATAGAATATTGGGCACCCAAGAGGAATCACATAAAAAAGATGAGTGGTAGCAATGCATATGCTTTGTTGGATGTGCAGGTGTAGCTTATGTAGAATATGAGATGCAAGAAAATTATTTATGTTGGTTTGGTCACGTACGATGTAGGCCCAGCAATGCACCTGTGCGTCGAGTGGAGTCCATGTATTTCAACAATTTTACGAGAGCGAGAGGACGACAGAAGAAGATCGAAGTTATACGCAAAAACTTTGAGTTCAAGGAATCAAAGAGGATATTCTGACCGTAGAAGCGATTGGAGAAGATTGGTGCACGTGTCCGACCCGACCCGACTTGATTCTCTCTATTGTTCTTGTAGCCTATTCCAATTTATTGAAATTAAATACTTAGTTGTTGTTGTTATATCTTTGACAAGCTCTTGTATTTCTCAGGCTGCTGAGGTGGCTGCCATGAAACGACTGTCAATTATTACTGCATCGCCGAGGATCTCGCCAGTAAAATCGCAGAATTGTAAATGTTTGTTGTGGCTGAAGCTAGTGAATCTGGATATTCTGTAAACAAAGATGGAAAACCGGGAATCAAAAATTCTTTGTACTTCAAGAAAGTATCTCAAATTCTTCAAAGTTGGTGCCTGGTTTGCTTTAAGATTATGTGGTGAATATAGCAACCAAATTTCAAGCAAGGGTATGTTAGTAATTTTGTGTTAGAACAAAAAATCATTGACATTGGGATTGAAATCAAAAAAATGTTGGCCCGTGGGAGTCTACCCTTATAAATATGTTTTAATCAATTTTTTTTTTAATTATACTGAGGTCATTAAATGTCATGAAAAAATTATATGTGATACTATTTCTTATGGCACACGATTGTTATGCTTATCATTTGACACACACGCTGTGTGCGTCGATACCTAGTACGTGTGATATATAGACAATATAGTTTGTATACTTATTAATTATAATAAAATACACTAATCGAGTTGATTTTTAATAAGAACCTCAATTTATATTACTTTGTCTATTTTTTTGTTATAAATGTACTAGTAAAAAATTAGAGATGTCAAAAAATATTGTAAATATAATTACTTGACGGGTCAGGGAAACATGTCAGGACAATTTCAAAATCTAAACAAATCGGGTCTCAGGATCCGACCCATTGGCCATTGATATCCCTACTTTCAGAATACCAACAATCCTTATACATTTCTATAACTCCTCCAACTCCCCTTTTCCACTTCTCAATTAAGTGAATTAACTGATAAATTAATAACTTATTTATTTGTTTTGAAACTCGAATTATCCAAGCGTATTCTTTCCCGATACAGAAAGTTAGCAGCCGAAGAGGCAAAAGGAATAAGCCGAAACATGCGTTTCAAGAAAAAGTACACACAAAGAAAGCCTGCATGGGAAAAAAGGAATACTCTATCCTCCAAGAAAAGTTAATGCCTCGAGGAACTCAAATTTACTATGAATATTCATGCTTTTATATAGACATATAAACTTGTATATATATGTACATTTAACAGAGAAAATATTCATTGCCATTTATACGTTCATATAACAACATATTTCCGGAAAAAAGCCATAAATAAATAAATATTATGGAGCCAAAAATGAGAGATGCAGAAGCTCAAAAGGATGTTTATGAGCCATCCTCTGATCTAATTCAGGAGCATGATTGTGACACTCTCCTTTTATATCTTCCCGGTAGGTTTTTGTGATTTGATTCGAGTTATTTTTTCAAGAAATGTGTTTCAGTTACGGATGGTATATGAAATAAAAGTAGATGCATGTATTATTCAGAAAACTGCCTCAATTTTGCAGGTTTTAAAAAAGAACAGTTGAGAGTTCAGCTGGCTAGATCGGGTGCTTTGAGGATCAGCGGGACGAGGCCGATCGGGGACAACAAATTGAGCAGTTTTCAGAAAGATTACCCTGTCTCGCCTAACTGTGACACCAATAACATCACTGCTAAATTTGAAGGTGAAATATTGTATATAAGGCAGCCAAAGCTGATTGTTCCGGCAGAGAAAGACGACGAGAAATCCCCAGTTTTAGAAGCTCAACCGACCCAGAAGCCCGTAGACCAACGCCCGCCAACACCAATTCCTTCCCGACCCAAGAAAGATCAAGAAAACAATAATACCAAGAAAACCAGCATAAGTGAGACTCAAATCAGGCAAGGAAATGCTGACGATTTTCGTGATAAACCAGCTAACGAAGAAGACATGAAACCCGTAGAGGAGAGAAATGTTAATGAATCGAAGGATGATAAAAATGACAAAACTGGCACCATTGATGATGATCAAAGAGCGACACGAGGTATTACCGATCAACATGAGGAGTTTTTGGCCTATATCGATTCTGAATATGCAAATAAAAGAACTGAAAAGCTTGTCAAAGATGGAGTAGATTATTTTAAGCTCGGTCCTGGTAGCACAGCAGCAAAGCTGATGAACTCATGGAAGATGATGTATATGGTTACGGCTGTTGTTCTTGCTTTTGCATTCGGAATGTACGTCAATAATCTGATTTGGTGTTCTCACAAACCAGAGAACTGAGGCTTGTTATTTTGCAATTTGATGATACTCGCCTTGTAAATTATGCATTATCTGAATAAAAGAATTTAAATGGATCAATAGTTTCCAGGAATCAAGGATTTATATTTATTATCCAATAAACATAAGATTGCTTCCAGAAATCTGCTACCTTCGATTAAGAAGTTTTTTCAAGTTAAAAGTTAAATGAAAACTAACTTCCTAACAACTGTGTTACGAGATAACAGTTTCCAATGCTATACTTAAAATGAAAACTAACTTCCTAAACTAAATGAATTGGTTATGTTATACTTAAAAAATAACAGTTTCCAATGCTTATTAGCTCTAGTCAAAGTAGCTATTCAACTTTCCTAACAGGACATTCAATATTCCAAACACTTCCATTATTTGTAATTTTGAATTGCTGGTTGAATTTCTCCATTTTAATTGGTCACTGATTGAATTGTCATATTTATTTATAACCTGTCGCTCGGGAGACGGGATTGTGAATAGGACGTAAGAGAATACATCATGGTTTTTATATAGCTGACAGATATATAACCCGACTAAAACGTTTAAAGGAATCATAGTGCTATTTATATTGTTTGATTTAGATAGACATATCAAGATTGCTATTAAATAATACTTAATACTCGGCGAGGGAGTAGGAAACATATAAAGATTCTTGGCTAATAAAGTAGATAAATATATAATATTGCAATTGATCAATAAGCAACATAGTTGATAATCAAGTTAAATTGAATCTCTAGAATTCTTCTCATATTAATTCTCTCGGAATTTTGCAATTGCTCACTTAGTAGTTTATGTTAATCGACAATCAACACTTCTACTCAATTTCTAAATAAAGTTAAGATTAATATAATACAATATTTAGTTTAAATTGTATACAAATTCATGTGGGTTCGACATTCGTATTCAAATCATATGCTAAAACTTGACACCGTACACTTACGGTAGGAAATCACACAAGTTTTTGGTTTCGTTGCCAGGAATTGAATAATATATTAGTTCTAGCCAAGTAATATTAGTTTTAATTTAGAGTTTTTATTTTGTGTTATACGTGAGTTATTTTTGTTTTCTTGGTTTTTGTAGTTTATGCGGCGATCACAAAGTCTTGACTTGCCGTCATTTGATCTTTATATCAAAAGAACTGTTAGACAAATATGTAAAGCAAGAAGGGACGAGTTAAATTAATGGCTACTTAAAATCAAGACAACATTGTGCCTATAATGGCTTATAAAGATCACTTCAAACCTATGATCAATAATAACTATTCTAGGATTGCTCACCAGACGATTAATGCAAACAATTTTGAACTGAAGCCAGCAACCAAATCAATTTAGCGGCTAAGTTGTGGATGATCATAATCTTCATCTGAAGATCTTTCGCGAGATAACTGACACTATCAAGATGAATGGTGTTAATAAAGACACCATCAAATTGTGCTTGTTCTCGTTCTCACTTAGAGATCAAGCGAGGAGTTGGATCCAATCCGCCATTCGGCGGTATCACGACATGGGATGACATGTCATCAAAATTTATAGCTAAATTCTCTACACTTGCCAAGTTGTCTTACTCAGGACATAAATCAGCATATTCAAACAACATGATTCTAAACAACTCCATGAATCATTGGAACGCTTCAAGGATCTACTCAGAAAATGCCCACAGCATAACTATGAGAACTGGGTTTAGATTCAGTTGTTTTACAATGGGTTGAATGGTCCCACATGTATTATCTTGGATGCAGCAGCAGGAGCACATTATGCTCTAAAACAGATGAGGATGCATATGAAATGCTTGAGCAAATGGCGGCCAACAACTTCCAATGACCTAGAAAGCGTGTGATGGTGAGAAAGCCGACAGACGTATCAGATAGATCAATTTACTGAACTTTCTGCACAATTGTATGCTCTTACTACACAGGTAGCAGCGCTGAACAAGCAAGAGCCCACTGTTGAGTCAGCTGCCGCCGCCGCTGGAATATCATTGACTGGAGAGGATCCTACCCAGGAGCAAGCTCCCTTCGTGAACAACGGGTATCCAAACAGCTATCGAGGCAATCTTGTGCCTAGCCAGTATCATCCTGGGCTTCGAAGTCATGAGAACTTCTCTTATGCCAACAACAAGAACATCTTAACTCCACCTCCTGGGTATGTCCATCAGGAGAATGAGAGTAAGCCGTCTTTTGAACATTGGGTGGACACTTTTGTCAATGCATCATATTGTGTTGTTTTTATAGTTATACAAGGTGTGTCATCAAAGGACACAATTTGGAGGTAATGCATTATGAAAGATTACATACATATATAATATTGCGCGATCACTCGCGACCACGACCGCGATCGATCGCGATATTACCACCAAACCATTGGTGTGAGAACCCACCCCAAACCTCATAAGCAATCAACATGATAGTTTATGCATGTGATCACCTAATGCATATTCATCACCTAATGTATATTCATCACCTAATGTATATTCATCACCTAATGCATATTCATGCAAGCAAAATATTGAGTATTAACCAAAGTATAATTTTAATGCATTGAAATAATAATAATGAAATGCATGTTACACCAATTATGTATGTACCTACCATTTTTAATACATTGAAAACAAATTAATAAGTTGGCAAAAGAACAAATATGGTGGATATGAAAGCTTACCAATTATGCATTGAATTAATGATGAATTATTGAACAATAATTAATGAACTGTGGATTAATAAAGGACCCAAATGCATGTTTTCTTGCATCATTTGAATGCATGTTCAACAACAAATTATTGAATGCATGTTCAAATATTAGAATTCAACGTAAACAATAATGGTTAGAAATTAAACAAGCATATCATTTTTCTAAACAAGCATCTTGCAACTACCATATAATGCAATGGAATAAGTATCTTGCAACCACATTATAATGCCAACAACAACTGTTGGAATCGAAGAGGGGGGTGAATGAGATTCCTTGGCTACTTTAGCTTTTTAAAATGAGTTTGCAAAAATAAAAGAGTTTGCGCTTGCGGAAGCCTTACGGCAATCGATAAATAAAAGAAAAGAAGAAGTAAATAAATAAATAAATGCGTAATGTAATAAAGCAGTAAATGAGACAAGAATTTGTTATAGAAGTTCGGCGGTGAATCGCCTACGTCTCATCTTCCCGGTTAGATAACCTCCAACCCAGGGTCCACTAGAACAAAAGATCTTGGCCTTGAGGGCTCCAAGTTAGCCACTACACAACTCTTCCCGAGTAACAAAGCTCTCCCCGAGCACAATACTCTTCCCGAGTACACAAAGCTCTTCCCGAGCACAATACTCTTCACGAGTACACAAAGCTCTTCCCGAGCTACCAACACTCTTCACGAGTCTTCTTGGCCTTAAGGGCTCCAATGATAGCCACAACACATGCACCAACTAGACTTGTTGATGACTTTACAATTTCCAACTTGCTTTGGTGTTGGAGGACCTTTACAATAAACTCAACAAAACACCTTCACGGTGACAAGACTATATCAAAAGAAAAGGATTACAAGCTCCAATACAACAACAATGTATGGAGATTGCAAAGCTATATGAAATTTGAATGATCAAAGCTTTGTAGAAGTTTGTATGCTTGTTTCTTCTCTTCAAAATGCTCCAAAGCATCCATATTTATAGTGTAGAAGGCCCCCTAGGCTCCTACTAGCCGTTGCTACACATAAGGCTGAAATCACTCCTGCATCACCTCGAACATCGCCTCAGGCGATCACCATCGCCGCGCCCCAACGGTCAGCAGAAAACACGCATCGCCTCAGGCGATCGGTCGATCGCCTCAGGCGATCAAAAGCAAAAATCAAGGCTGTAGCCTCAGCAGCTCAAAATCTTCCATCGCCTCAAACGATCCGTGCGAGCTCCCCCAGCACTCATGGCTCGGCGTCGCCTCTGTCGATGGCCGTGGCGAAGTCTCCCTGGCTGCCATCGCCTGGGGCGATCCAGCCCAGAACATGCACAATCGATTTTCTTCATTTCAATCCACTTTTAATCACTTAATCTGCACACCAAGTACACACATTAGTATAACAAACACAAGTTTTGTTGATCATCAAAACTCAAAAATAAATCGGAGATAAATTAAAGCATTAAACACAACCATGCGTTTAAGGCTCAACAATCTCCCCCTTTTTGATGATCACAAAACTTGATAAACTTGAATATGTAATATGCATGAAATGTGAGTAAACATTACTCCCCCTTAACAATTGCATAGCACATACAAGGTTACCAAGTAAAGCTTAAAACAAATAACTCTCCCCCTCAAACCATGCATACACAAGCTCTCCCCCCTTAAACTATGCATGAGTTAAGATTCAAGTTTATTACAAAATTCTCCCCCTTTTTGTGATAATCAAAAAGCACAAAATTTAAATAAACATAGTTCAATTATATGTTACCACTTAGCCATATTTTAATAATTTACACATATGTTCCTCATCAAGCATGTAATAAGCATAACAAGCCTAATATTAAATCATTGAGAGGAATAAACATGCGTTTAAGGCAATCAAACAATGAGTTCTTAACATTGCAAAGTGTGCATATGTTCTACCAAGAGTTCATGCACTCAAGTCCAATACACATTAGAATTCTCAAATCAACATATGATAAATTTATTAAGATCATGATAGCCTTATATCAAAGATAGAGCATCTAAACACTTATAGCATGCTTAATCATATAATTTCACATATCATTTTCAAATTTAAAATCAAGATATTTACTATAAAATGATAAGCATACATCATGCAACAAAACAATTTATATGTGTATATGCTAAGGGGTAATGCATTTTACTCCAATGAGTATTGAGCTTCATATTTATTGGTCACAATTAATTTGTGCCAATTAAATTTTGAATTGCTTTTTTTAAAATGTATAAAATAAATTTTACCTCCGATGAGAAGAGTGTGTTCTTGTCATTGGTCATATGCCTCGCGCCTCTTCTATAGTGGTGAATAATATAAACTCCTCCTTTGAGTTGCTTGTGCCTTCATCCTCCATTCCATTGTTGTCCCTACAAAACACATTAACAATAGGAGGATCTTTTGTACCCATTTGATTTTTGGGTCCTAGATGGTTAGCTTTCATTGGCACCTTTCGAATCCATTTCCACCTTTTGTTAGGTTGGTATTGGATTCTAGCAAACCTACACTTGTTCTTGGTATGACCACTTTTACAACAATAGTTACAAGTAGAAGAATCATGCTTTGCTTTAGCAAACATGCTTGAAAAAGTTTTTGATTTGCTTGAGAAGCCTAACCTGGCTTTATCAAAGCTACAACGTTATAGGCCAAGTAATTTATTCATCTTTAGGCTACTTTCACTAAATTTGCAAAAAGATATCTTTAAAGAATTTAATTCATTTTTCAAAGAATTCTTTTCTTCATCTTTCTTGACAACCTCAAGTTTGAGTAATTTGTTACTCATCTTGGTTTTGCCAAGAACATCTATAAGCTCATGATAAGAATCTAAAAGTTCATCAAAAGATGGTACCTCATCATCACTTTCATTTCCTTCATCATTTGTGTCATCATTGGCCATGAGATAAAGGTTGGTTTCTTCTTCATCAGAGTCGCTATCACTCCATGTAGCTATTAGGGCCTTCTTCTTGCCTTTATCTTCATTCTTCTTCCTAGGACACTTGTTAGTATAATGACCTTCTTCTTGACAATTATAACAAGTTACCTCATGTTTGGATTCATGTTTGGAAGCACCGGAGGTCTTTGGCTTGTTATGTTTGTTGAAGAACTTCTTGAACTTTCTAGTGAACAAGATCATCTCTTCATCCTCATCGTCATCTTCATTCTCGGATTGATCCTTTCTTCCAACCAAGGCGATCCCCTTTCTCATAGATCTATCATCCTCATTTATTCCTTTCCTTGTAGATACTTCAAGTTCATGGGTCACCAATGTGCCATGAAGCTCATCAAGGTCGTAAGATGCATTCTCTCCTTTGTTGGACTCGATGATGGCGGTTCTCTTTGCATCCCATTCTTTTGGTAAGGCTCTTAAAGCTCTTCTCCATATTTGTTTCGGAGGGTACTTCTCTCCAAGTTGGGCAAGCTCGTTTATGATTTGAGTGAGCCTCCTAAACATTGAATCTACCTCTTCTCCGGACTCCATCTCAAATGTCTCATATTTGAGTTGTAATAAATCAATCTTGGTCTCCTTCACTTGATTAGTTCCTTCATGACAAATTTGCAATTTGTCCCATATCTCCTTAGCGGCTGAGCACATCGAGATCCGGTTGTACTCCTTCATATCTAAAGCACAATGCAAAATATTAATAGCTTTAGCATTTTGAGATATTAAAATCATGTCCGCTCTAGTGAAATCGTCCATTTCTTTGGGAACACTAATTCCCCCAACTTCCTTTAAAGGAATATGTGGACCTTTCACTATGATCTTCCAAAGGTAATAATCTACGGATTGGATGTATAGAGAAATTCGATTTTTTCAATACCCATAGTTATCACCCGTGAAGAGCGGATGTCTATTTGTCGATTGACCTTGAGCAAACTCATTTGCTAGATTAGCCATATAAAAGATTTGATTTAAAACAAAAATCAAATGGCTCTGATACCACTTGTTGGAATCGAAGAGGGGGGGGGTGAATGAGATTCCTTGGCTACTTTAGCTTTTTAAAATGAGTTTGCAAAAATAAAAGAGTTTGCGCTTGCGGAAGCCTTACGTCAATCGATATATAAAAGAAAAGAATAAGTAAATAAATAAATAAATGCGTAATGTAATAAAGCAGTAAATGAGACAAGAATTTGTTATAGAAGTTCGGTCGATCGCCTCAGGCGATCAAAAGCAAAAATCAAGGTCGTAGCCTCAGCAGCTCAAAATCTTCCATCGCCTCAAATGATCCGTCCATCGCCTCAGGCGTTCGAGCCATCGCTTCAGGTGATCATCGCCTCGCCTCGGGCGAACTCCCCCAGCGCGCATGGCTCGGCGTCGCCTCTGTCGATGGCCGTGGCGAAGTCTCCTTGGCTGCCATCGCCTGGGGCGATCCAGCCCAGAACATGCACAATCGATTTCTTCATTTCAATCCACTTTTAATCACTTAATCTGCACACTAAGTACACACATTAGTATAACAAATACAAGTTTCGTTGATAATCAAAACTCAAAAATAAACCGGAGATAAATTAAAGCATTAAACACAACCATGCGTTTAAGGCTCAACAACAACCATTAAGAAACCATGAATTGAGGTGTCAATAAACATATTCAAGATACATTTAAATACATTCAATTTTTAATGTATTATTAAGAAACTTGACATCATTTCTTAGAAATTCTTCTACATATACCAAGTTACAATCATAAATGAAGAAACAAAAGTTTAGAAAAAAAAAATACTCTCAAAATTTCTATCAACTCCAAAGTATTTCTAGCAAGAAAGAAAGTTGATTTTGAAGGTTGTACATGATCCGAACATACTCTTTCAAGTTTAAAGAATCATCTTAAGCAATCAAGTAAGTGGGCTCTTTTGATATAATATCATTCTTTAGTTTTGAAAATGTATATATGCTTGAAAAAATTAGTCGAATATGTGAACTATTTTAAAAACTATGATGTTATGAAAATTCTGAATATCAGGAGATAAGTGCTATACGGAGCAATGTGCTACGTAAGTGTGAGCCACTTCTTGAACCAATGGGGTAAAGTGCTACACATACGGGAGCCACCTCTTGAATTCGTATGAGCTACCTCTGTAATCTTTATGTTTCGCAGATCGATCTAATTGATAATATATGATGTCTTTTGATATGATGTATCTTATATGGCGCAAAGTAGCAAAATATGCAAAGTTCTGTTATGTGTATGAGTTTATGTTTTGATACATGTTTCGAAATATGTATAAGTATATGTTTTTGGCATATTCGATTGGCCCCCTTTTGCTGAGTGTCAACCAGAACACTCACCCCTTACATCTCCTACCCAGATAAAAGTAAGACAGATAACGAAGAAGAAGAGCAATATTGGTTTTGGGGATGGTGATTATGTAGCTGATGAAGTTCAAAATTCCGTTGTCATGATTTGAAATTATTATAAGCTTCCGCTAAATTGTTTAATGCATGATGTATGCTTATATTTTTATAGTAAGTAACTTGACATGCCATGTATTCAAATTTGAATTTGCTATGTGGAAATGTGCTATTATTGTGATATCCCCGAAATAATTAATTGCAATTTGGGCATTAATTATGTTTATGTAATCTTATGGTGATAATTAGATTATGTGTTGGGACTAATTATCTTGGTAAAATGCTTGTCACATTGTAGGCGTGACCCGGTAGAGCATTTCAGGGTGCATGTTATACATGTTGGGAAATTGGGTGTTATAATGATTTAAATGTGTTGGTTTGTGATTTTGGTAAAGCATGATTTTAATGGTGATTTTGGTGCATTGTAGTAAAATGCTTTAAAAATATCATGTTTGGGTATTCTATATACCATGCTTGTGTTTTGGTTACACATTTAAATCTCATGTGAGTTGGCAAGGGAGCCACTTGCATCTTTACATCCCATCACCCCCTCCCTATCAACTTTATGTCCCCAAATCCCTCTCCTTTCATCTTAGAACCTCCATTTTCATTTCTGAAACTAGAGGAGAAGGGAAAGCTTTGAAAAAGGAGTCTTTTTGTGATTTCTTGCTAAAAACTTGGAGCTCAAGTGGTAAGCTTCTATTATGGTAGAGTTTTGTTGAGTTTTGGTTGATTTTGTAGCTTGTTTTTGGGGTTAAAAGGGTGGATCTTGGTCCAACATGTTGTTTATGTTTGGGGGATGTATTTTAAGGTTGTTTGTGGTTAAATGTTGAGAATGGTGGTTGATCTTGGTTGTATATGAGTTTAGGTGTTGTTGGAAGCTCATACTTGGAAGTTTCTCGCAGGAACAGGGCTGCCCGATCGATTGAGAAATGGGTCCGATCGATCGAGCAGAACAGAGCCTGAACAAGGCGTGAAATGAGTTTACCGATCGATCGAAATTTTGTTCCGATCGATCGGTGTGACGTCTCGTTCGATCGATAAAAAGTTTCGATCGATCGGTGGAGGCAGTACTTGGATGCCTATTTTTCTTCACTTAGCGATCGATCGGGGCTTGGGGACCGATCGATCGCAAGGCATAAAAATGTGGTTTTGGGATTTTGTTCTAAATGATGATGTTTTTGGTAATGGTTCATTTATTGGCTTCTAATATGGATTCATGTGATTGTGTAGAACCATCCCAGGTAGCCACACATCAAAGGAGATAAAGTTCCACGATATCTCCACTTTTGGAACTAAGGTACGTAGTGAGACGTACGAGCATCGGACGGTAAAACGTATTTATTACGCTTTGATTGGATATGCATTATGGTTGCATACATGATCTTAATTATGCATTATAGTTGCATACATGATTGGATATGCATTATGGTTGCATATATGGTTGGTTATGCATTATGGTTGCATATATGGTTGGATATGCATTACGGTTGCATATATATTGTGAGTCGAGATTATATTGCAGTGATGATAGAATACTTGCCGCTGTCATGTCGAAGCGATGATAGAATACTTGCCGCTGTCATATTTAGCGATGAAGAATATTTGCCGCAAATATGTCGAAGCGAAGGATAATGCCGCTGTCATATTGATGCGAGGGATATTATGCCGCTAATATGTCGATGCGAGGGGTATTAATGCCGCTGTCATATAAACGCGAGGGGTATTATGCCACTGATATAATAAGACTGGAAATTGGCCATTGATATACACGGAATGGATACATGTCATGACATGAATATTGGCATTATAATCCTTTGATTATTATTGTGGTACAGGGACAACCAAGGGAGCTTTTAAATGTGTTAAATACAGGAAGTGAATTGGATTTACGGTTTATGCATTGAATTATGATCATATTATTGTGGATATGATTTATATACATGCTCATGGTTTTGGGGTTGTTCCTGTAGGTACTTTTGGGCGGAAGGGGCTAAGGCGGGTTGATGCGGTGAGCTAGTGAGGAGTGCTCTTGGTAGCAGGCTTGATTCTTTTGTATAGTATCTACTCTAAGAGTAGTGTAAAGCTATAGGATTAGCATTCATTGGTTGGGAATGTAACTAATCCCTTTTGAACTTTATTTTGGCACTGTAATTTAATAGCTCAGGGCATCAACACAACCGTTATACTCTGTTTATGCATGGAAATTTTTATTTACGCCTTTAATCCGCACTTAAGGAACTAGGGTCCCTACATTAGTGGTATCAGAGCTGTGGTTAGAGAACCCGGGAATGAGTGAAGGGTAGCCTTAGCATGGTTGGCTAAGTGTTTACATTTGAGCATGTTTGTGCATGTGGCACATATTGGTGTATAAACTGTTATACTAACATGCTTATTATCGTTCATGTTATCTAACGGCATAACATGTATATTGTTTGGAATTGTTGTTAACCCTTGTATTACAGCATGGCTGCTATGAATGCGGGGAACCTTAATGAAGAGGTTGGTGATGTTGGGAGCGTGAACGCTAGCATCGGTCAGGCAAATCCTTTACCCTCACCTGCCGTGGGCATGGAACCGGTTGCTCAATTACTACTACCAGGGGAGCTTAGCCTGACACAATTCCTGACCTTTCACCCACCTATGTTTGAGGGGACAGAGACAGGAGAAGAGGCCGAAGAGTGGCTAGAGAGATTGGAACAGATCTTTGTATCTGCGCCGTGTGCTAGGACGGCATGGTTGAGATTGGCGGAATTCCAATTGGCAAAGAAAGTCTTCTATGTGGTGGAAGACGACGGTGATGGAGCTGAGAGCTCAAGGTATGGTGATTGACTGGACTTTATTTCGGACTCGGTTTCTAAACCGATACTTCTCTGCTGCGGCTAGGCAAACTAAGGAGGATGAATTCACGAACTTGAAACAAGGGAGCATGACAGTTTCGGACTATGCCATGCACTACTCGTCCTTACTGAGGTATGTTCCACATATTGCCACCAACGGACATGCAAAGATGAGGAACTTTTTGAAGGGGTTGCGACCGTAACTATTTGATCGGGTGATTTCTAACAACCCGACATCCTTTGATGATGCACTTGTAAGAGCGGAGTTGGCAGAGATTGGGGTGAGTGCTTATACTGATACCGCACCCCCACCAGTCTCATCACAGAGATCCACATCAGAGAATCTGAGGCCATGGGGAGGATCTTTTAAGTCACGAGGGACTTCTTCTTCTTCCCGTTTTAGCGGAAAGCGACCGGATAGCAGGAAACAAGGTGACCGGAGAGGTGGTGCATCTACTTTTGGAGGACCTGGTAGAGTTGGAGAGGTTAAGTGCCACTTTTGCGGAGGGCCGCATTTGATGCGTGATTGTTCTGCATGCTACATATGTGGCAAGTCGGGCCACATTGCTCGGCGTTGCCCTAATTGGGAAGGCCAGACGGATCTCAGGGAAGGTCAAGGGAGATTTTCTAGTGGTATAGTTCAGCAGAGGCCGCCGATGGTACCTCGACATGTGGGAGGACAGGCGATGGGGCCACCTCAAGGACAGGTCTATGCATTGACCAGTGAGCAGGCCGATGCAGCCCCGGAGGAAGTGATAGCGGGTACGTGCCTTTTATTTACGTATTCCGCCTTTATTTTGATAGACACAGGTGCTTCGCACTCCTTTGTGTCTGCGGACTTTGTGGCGAGACATCATATGTGCACGTCTCAGTTACCCACGTCTCTATTGGTCTCGACACCCACTGGAAGGAAAATTGTTACTGATCAGTTTCTGATGGACTGCCTCATTTATTTTGAGGGCAATGAGATAAAGACAGATTTGATTGTTTTAGGTATGTCAGATTTCGACTGCATTGTGGGCATCGACATTCTGAACAGATATCAGGCAGTGATAGATTGTCGACAGAGGACATTACGGTTCAGATCTCATTTGGGAGTTCAGTGGATTTTCTATGGCAACGGTTCTCGTGCGAAAAATTCCGTTGGTTTCGACAATTAAAATGTCCCAATTATTGGAACGTGGACACACGGGCTATATCATCTATGCCGTGGATATGTTGGGAAAGAGCAAAGAGTTAAGAGTTGAGGATATACCAGTGGTAGCGGAATTTGCTGATGTGTTTCCGGAGGAGATTCCAGGATTCCCACCGGCTAGAGAAGTCGAGTTTGGGATTGAGTTATTACCGGGGACATCCGCTATTTCTCGTGCCCCTTACCGGATGGCACCGGCAGAGTTGAGGGAATTGAAGGAGCAGTTGCAGGAGCTCCTTGACAAAGGATATATACGCCCTAGCGTATCACCTTGGGGCGCACCGGTTCTTTTTGTGAAGAAGAAGGATGGTTCGATGCGTTTGTGCATCGATTATCGGCAACTGAATAAGGCCACGGTGAAGAACAAGTATCCTCTTCCAAGGATCGACGACTTGTTTGACCAGTTGCAAGGTACAAAACTGTATAGCAAAATTGATTTGAGATCCGGGTACCATCAGATACGGGTCAGGGAGGAGGATGTGTAGAAGACAACATTTAGGACTCGGTATGGGCACTACGAATTCTTGGTAATGCCGTTCGGTGTGACGAATGCCCCGGCTGTCTTTATGAGCCTGATGAATTGGGTGTTCCAACCCTATCTGGACCAGTTCGTCATTGTATTTATTGACGACATTCTCATCTACTCTCGGAGCGAGGAAGAGCATGTGCAACACTTGAGGACGGTGCTCCAGATCCTCAGAGATCACCAATTATATGTCAAGCTCAGCAAGTGTGAGTTTTGGTTGAGCAATGTAGTGTTTCTGGGGCATGTCATATCTAGCAGAGGGATTTCAGTGGACCCCAGGAAGATTGAGGCTGTGATGGAGTGGGATGCACCCACTTCTGTGCCCGAGATTCGGAGTTTCCTTGGTTTGGCTGGGTATTACCGACGCTTCGTCGAGGGATTTTCTAAGATTGCTAAGCCACTGACTCAGTTGACTCAAAAGGGAGTGCCCTTCTTTTGGTCAGAGGCTTGCGATGAGAGCTTTCAAGAGTTGAAGCACCGATTAACGACGGCACCGGTATTGGTGATTCCTACGGAGAACAAGAGGTTTGTTCTATATACTGACGCATCACTTCAGGGCTTGGGATGTGTACTGATGCAAGATAAGCACGTAGTAGCTTATGCATCGAGGCAGTTGAAGCCGCATGAGGCTAGATACCCGGTCCATGATTTGGAGTTGGCAGCTATTGTCTTTGCCCTGAAGATTTGGAGGCACTATTTGTATGGTACATCTTTTACCATATATACGGATCATAAGAGCCTAAAATTCTTATTTACTCAGGCGGAGTTGAATATGCGTCAGAGGAGATGGATGGATCTACTCAAGGACTATGATTGTGAGATAGAGTACCATCCGGGGAAGGCGAACTTGACAGCAGACTCCTTGAGTCGGAAGGTGAAGAGTACTACTGAGGAGGTCATGCATTTGTCGGCTATGATGACTTCATATTGCCATCTGGGCTATGACTTCGACGTAGATACATCGCCTGTGCATGTATCGACCCTATTGGCTGAGCCAGATATCTATGAGCATATCAGGAGAGCTCAGATGACAGATGATGAGACTCAGAGATGGTCATCATTGGCACTTCAGGGGCAGCCATCAAAGTTTAGAGTGGCTGAGGATGGTTCTTTGAGACTTGTAACCGATGGGTAGTTCCATGTACGCCGGAGTTGCGTAGAGGAATCTTAGAGCGAGCTCATAATAGCCGATTTAGCATCCACCCAGGAGGTAGGAAAATGTATAAGGACTTGTGTGATCAGTTCTGGTGGAAGCGGATGAAGCGTGACGTGATCGCTTTTGTCAAGAGGTGTTTGATCTGCCAGCAGGTTAAGGCAGAGAGGCAGAGACCCGGTGGCGAGCTAAGGAGCTTAAAGATACCGGAGTGGAAGTGGGAGCATATATCTATGGATTTTGTGACCCACCTGCCGAGGACTATTTCGGGTTGTGATGCCATTTGGGTGATCATTGACAGGCTGACAAAGGTAGCTCACTTCATTCCCTATAGTATGACGTACACATACTTGAGGATGGCTCAGCTGTATGTCCAGGACATAGTGATACTACATGGGATTCCAGTATCTATTGTGTCGGACAGAGACCCGCGGTTTACATCTCATTTCTGGGAAGGTCTTCAGTCAGCATTGGGTACTGAGGTGAGATTGAGTACGACATATCATCCCCAGACGGACGGTCAAACTGAGCATACTATACAGACGCTCGAGGACATGCTACGAGCTTGTGTGTTGGAGTTTGATGCCTCATGGCAAGAGTCTTTGGCCTTGGTAGAGTTTTCTTACAACAACAGCTATCAAGCGAGTATTCAGATGGCACCGTTTGAGGCTTTGTATGGTAGGCGTTGTAGGTCGCCGTTATACTGGGATGACTTGACCAGTAAAGCAGTGGGAGGACCCGAACTGATTCGGGAGATGGAGGATAAGATAAAGGTTATCCGTCAGAAAATGAAGGCAGCCCAGGACAGGCAGGCAGCCTATGCGAACAAACGGCGGAGACCGTTGGAGTTTCAATTAGGAGACAGGGTCTTTTTGAAGATTTCACCTTTCAGGGGTGTGGTTCGGTTTGGCATGCGTGGTAAATTGTCTCCGAGGTATGTGGGACCGTATGAGATTTTACAGCGCATCGGTACCTTGGCTTACCGTTTGGCGTTGCCACCGTCGTTGTCTGGTATTCATGACGTGTTTCATGTATCTATGCTGCGGAAGTATGAGCCGGATCAACGCATGTATTGCAGATTCTGATGTATCATATGAGGAACGACCAGTCAGAATTCTGGATAGGGCTGATCGTAGGCTTCGGAACAAAGTGATACCAATGGTAAATGTACAGTGGGATCGCAGGGGTGTCGAGGAGGCCACGTGGGAGATGGAGCAGCATATGGTGCAGCACTACCCAGAACTATTCTCTGGTATTTGTTTTATGTTTAGTTTCGATTTGGGTAAGTGCATGCGATTTCGAGGGCGAAATCTTATAAGCAGGGGAGTATTGTGATATCCCCGAAATAATTAATTGCAATTTGGGCATTAATTATGTTTATGTAATCTTATGGTGATAATTAGATTATGTGTTGGGACTAATTATCTTGGTAAAATGCTTGTCACATGGTAGGCGTGACCCGGTGAGCATTTCAGGGTGCGTGTTATACATGTTGGGAAATTGGGTGTTATAATGATTTAAATGTGTTGGTTTGTAATTTTGGTAAAGCATGATTTTAATGGTGATTTTGGTGCATTGTAGTAAAATGCTTTAAAAATATCATGTTGGGGTATTCTATATACCATGCTTGTGTTTTGGTTACACATTTAAATCTCATGTGAGTTGGCAAGGGAGTCACTTGCATCTTTACATCCCATCACCCCCTCCCTATCAACTTTATGTCCCCAAATCCCTCTCCTTTCATCTTAGAACCTCCATTTTCGTTTCTGAAACTAGAGGAGAAGGGAAAGCTTTGAAAAAGGAGTCTTTTGTGATTTCTTGCTAAAAACTTGGAGCTCAAGTGGTAAGCTTCCATTATGGTAGAGTTTTGTTGAGTTTTGGTTGGGTTTGTAGCTTGTTTTTGGGGTTAAAATGGTGGATCTTGGTCCAACATGTTGTTTATGTTTGGGGGATGTATTTTAAGGTTGTTTTGTGGTTAAATGTTGAGAATGGTGGTTGATCTTGGTTGTATATGAGTTTAGGTGTTGTTGGAAGCTCATACTTGGAAGTTTCTCGCAGGAACAGGGCTGCCCGATCGATCGAGAAATGGGTCCGATCGATCGAGCAGAACAGAGCCTGAACAAGGCGTGAAATGAGCTTACCGATCGATCGAAATTTTGTTCCGATCGATCGGTGTGACGTCTCGATCGATCGATAAAAAGTTTCGATCGATCGGTGGAGGCAGTACTTGGATGCCTATTTTTCTTCACTTAGCGATCGATCGGGGCTTGGGGACCGATCGATCGGGAGGCATAAAAATGTGGTTTTAGGATTTTGTTCTAAATGATGATGTTTTTGGTAATGGTTCATTTATTGGCTTCTAATATGGATTCATGTGATTGTGTAAAACCATCCCAGGTAGCCACACATCAAAGGAGATAAAGTTCCACGATATCTCCACTTTTAGAACTAAGGTACGTAGTGAGACGTACGAGCATCGGACGGTAAAACGTATTTATTACGCTTTGATTGGATATGCATTATGGTTGCATACATGATCTTAATTATGCATTATAGTTGCATACATGATTGGATATGCATTATGGTTGCATATATGGCTGGTTATGCATTATGGTTTGCATATATGGTTGGATATGCATTACGGTTGCATATATATTGTGAGTCGAGATTCTATTGAAGCGATGATAGAATACTTGCCGCTGTCATGTCGAAGCGATGATAGAATACTTGCCGCTGTCATATTTAGCGATGAAGAATATTTGCCGCAAATATGTCGAAGCGGAGGATAATGCTGCTGTCATATTGATGCGAGGGATATTATGCCGCTAATATGTCGAAGCGAGGGGTATTAATGCCGCTGTCATATAAACGCGAGGGGTATTATGCCACTGATATAATAAGACTGGAAATTGGCCATTGATATACACGGAATGGATACATGTCATGACATGCATATTGGCATTATAATCCTTTGATTATTATTGTGGTACATGGACAACCAAGGGAGCTTTTAAATGTGTTAAATACAGAAAGTGAATTGCATTTACGGTTTATGCATTGAATTATGATCATATTATTGTGGATATGATTTATATACATGCTCATGGTTTTGGGGTTGTTCCTGTAGGTACTTTTGGGCGGAAGGGGCTAAGGCGGGTTGATGCGGTGAGCTAGTGAGGAGTGCTCTTGGTAGCAGGCTTGATTCTTTTGTATAGTATCTACTCTAGGAGTAGTGTAAAGCTATAGGATTAGCATTCATTGGTTGGGAATGTAACTAATCCCTTTTGAACTTTATTTTGGCACTGTAATTTAATAGCTCAGGGCATCAACACAACCGTTATACTCTGTTTATGCATGGAAATTTTTATTTACGCCTTTAATCCGCACTTAAGGAACTACGGTCCCTACAATTACATGTTTTAACAAACTTATCTAATGATGCTTGAGAATTATCTTTTTTGGCATAGGTGCATGAACTCTTGGTAGAACATATGAACACTTTGCAAAATTTAGAATTCATTGTTGCTTGCCTTAAACACATGTTTGTCTTTCTCTAAATGATCTTATCTTATGCTTGTTATGGCTATTACATACTTTGTTGGAATCGAAGAGGGGGGGTGAATGAGATTACTTGGCTACTTTAGCTTTTTAAAATGAGTTTGAAAAATAAAAGAGTTTTGCGCTTGCGGAAGCCTTTAGTCAATCGATAAATGCAAAGAATAAAATAAATAAATGCGTAAAGGAAATAAAGCAATAAATAACAAAAAGATTTGTTATAGAAGTTCGGCGATGAATCGCCTACGTCTCCTCTTCCCGGTTAGATAACCTCCAACCGAGGTTCCACTAGAACAATTGGTCTTGGCCTTGAGGGCTCCAAGTTAGCCACACAACAACTCTTCCCGAGTTACAACGCTCTTCCCGAGCACACTACTCTTCCCGAGTACACAAGCTCTTCCCGAGCACAATACTCTTCCCGAGTATACAAAGCTCTTCCCGAGCTACCAACACTCTTCACGAGTCTTCTTGGCCTTAAGGGCTCCAAGGATAGCCACACACTTGCACCAACTAGACTAGTTGATGACTTTACAATTTTCCAACTTGCTTTGGTGTTGGAGGACCTTTACAATGAATTAAACCAACAAACACCTTCACGGTGTACTCACACGAAGAAACACAAGCTCTAACAAAGAAGTGAATCACAAACTCCAATACAACAACAATGTATGGAGATTGTAATATAAATTCAAATAATAATAATCAAGACTTTTGTATAAGTTGTAGGCTTGTTCCTTTTCTACAAAATGCTCCAAAGCATCCATATTTATAGTGTAGAAGGCCTCCAAGGCTCCTACTAGCCGTTGCTACTCATAAGGCTGAAATCACTCCAAGATCGCCTCGGACATCGCCTCGGGCGATCACCATCGCCGCGCCCCAACGGTCAGCAAAAATCACGGATCGCCTCAGGCGATCGGTGGATCGCCTCAGGTGATCAGCAGCAAAAATCAAGGCCGTAGCCTCAGCATGTCCAATTCTGTCATCGCCTCAAACGAACTTTAGATCGCCTCAGGCGTTCCTGCCATCGCCTAAGGCGTTCAGCCCATCGCCTCGGACGATCTTCCTGCGCGCATGCCAGCGCCATGCCTCGGCGTCGCTCCAGTCGATGTGCGGGGGCGAAGTCCAAAAGGTTGCCATCGCCTCAGGCGTTGTTCACCATTGCCTCAGGCGATCTTCCTCGCAAGCTCGCCTAGCCATCGCCTCTGTCGATGTGCGTGGCGATCCCTGGCCTGATACCCATCGCCTGGGGCGATCCAGGCCAGAATATGCACACTTGAAATTCTTCAATCCAAACTACATTTCATCACTTAATCTGCACACTAAGTAGATGCATTAGTATAACAAACACAAGTTTTGTTGATCATCAAAACTCAAAGATTGACCGGGGATAATTTAACGCATTAAACGCAACCATGCGTTTAAGGCTCAACAATCTCCCCCTTTTTGATGATCACAAAACTTGATAAACTTGAATAAGTAATATGCATGAAATGTGAGTAAAAATGACTCCCCCTTAACAATTGCATACACTACAAGTTACCAAGTAAAGCAATAAACAAATAACTCTCACCCTCAAACCATGCATACATAAGTTCTCCCCCTTAAACTATGCATGTATTAAGGTTCAAGTTTATCACAAAATTCTCCCCCTTTTTGTGATAATCAAAAAGCATAAAATTCAAATAAACATGGCATAATTTATATGATGACATATAGCTCCAAATTACACATGTTTCTCATCAAATAAGATTAAATCATATAGAGGTGAACCATGTGTTTAAGGCACCCAACAATTAATTCTAAAAGTTGCAATGTGTGCATATGTTCATGCATTCATGCCAAATAGACAATAAAAATATCAAAGCATTTTAACAAATTATAGCACATTTTCACATAGTATTTTCAAATTTGAATGCAAGACATCAAGATACTTACTATAAAAAGATAAGCATACATCACGCACTTAACAATTATGCTAAGGGGTTATGCATTTTACTCCAATGAATATTGAGCTTCAATATTTATTGATCACAATTGATTTGTGCCAATGAATTTTTAATTGCTCTTTAAAAAAAATCAAATAAATTTTACCCTTGATGACAAGAGTTAGTTCTTGTCATAGGTCCAACGCCTCTCGTTTCTTCTATGGTGGTGAATAGAATAAACTTCTCCTTTGAGTTGCTTGGTCCTTCATCCTCCAATCCATGGTTGTCCCTACAAGACAAATTAATAATAGAAGGATCTTTGGTACCCATTTGATTTTTGGGTCCTTGATGGTTAGCTTCCTTAGGCACCTTTGGGATCCATTTCCACCTTTTGTTAGGTTGGTATTGGATTCTAGCAAATCTACATTTGTTCTTGGTATGACCATTTTTGCAACAATAGTTACAAGTAGTAGAATCATGCTTTGCTTTGGCCAACAAGCTTGAAAAAGATTTTGATTTGCTTGAGTAGCCTAACCCGGCTTTATCAAAGCTACATCGTTGCAAGCCAAACAATTCATTTATCTTTAAACTACTATCACTAAACTTGGCAAAAGATGTCTTTAGATCAAGTACTTGGTTTTTCAAAATAATGTTTTCTTCTTCCTTCTTAGCCAAGTCTAGTTTAAGCACTTTGTTGCTCTTCTTGGTTTTACCAAGACAACCAATGAGTTCATTATAAGCATCTAATAATTCATCATAAGATGGTACCTCATCATCATCCTCTTCATCTATATCTCCAAGAGCCATTAGACAAAGATTTTTGGCTTCTTCTTCATCGGAGTCGCTATCACTCCATGTGGCTATAAACGCCTTCTTCTTGCCTTTGTCCTCATTCTTCTTCCTAGGACATTTGTTAGCATAATGACCTATTTCTTGACAATTGTAACAAGTTACCTCATTTTTGGATTCTTGTTTGGTGGCATTGGAGGTCTTTGACTTGCTATGTTTGTTGAAGAGCTTCTTGAACTTCTTTGTGAACAACCTCATCTCTTCATCATCATCATCTTCTTCATCATCGGAATGGTCTTTCCTTCCAACCAAGGCAATCCCATTTCTTTTTGATCTATCCTCCTCCTTCACTTCTCTCCTTGTGGCAACTTCAAGCTCATGGGTCACCAAGGTGCCATGGAGCTCATCAAGATCATAAGATACGTTCTCCCCTTTGTTGGACTCGATAATAGCCGTCCTCTTTGCATCCCATTCTTTAGGTAAGGCCCTTAGTGCTCTCCTCCATATTTGCTTTGGAGGATACTTCTCTCCAAGTTGAGCAAGCTCATTGATAATTTGGGTGAGCCTCCTAAACATCCACATCTTCTCCGGAATCCATCTCAAATGTCTCATATTTGAGTTGAAGGAGGTCTATCTTTGTCTCCTTCACTTGGTTGGTTCCTTCATGACAAATTTTCAATTTGTCCCATATCTCCTTAGCGGTTGAGCACATTGAAATCCGGTTGTACTCCTTCATATCTAAAGCACAATGCATAATATTAATCGCTTTAGCATTTTGTGAAATTAATATCATATCCGCTCTATTGAAATCGTCCATTTCTTTGGGAACACTAATTCCCCCAACTTCCTTTAAAGGAATATGTGGACCTTTCACTATGATTTTCCATAGATCATAATCTACGGATTGGATGTATAGAGAAATTCTATTCTTCCAATAACCGTAGTTATCACCCGTGAAAAGCGGAGGGCGATTTGTCGATTGACCTTGAGCAAACTCATTTGCTAGATTAGCCATATAAAAATTTTGATTTAAAACAAAAATCAAATGGCTCTGATACCACTTGTTGGAATCGAAGAGGGGGGTGAATGAGATTCCTTGGCTACTTTAGCTTTTTAAAATGAGTTTGAAAAATAAAAGAGTTTTGCGCTTGCGGAAGCCTTTAGTCAATCGATAAATGCAAAGAATAAAATAAATAAATGCGTAAAGGAAATAAAGCAATAAATAACAAAAAGATTTGTTATAGAAGTTCGGCGATGAATCGCCTACGTCTCCTCTTCCCGGTTAGATAACCTCCAACCGAGGTTCCACTAGAACAATTGGTCTTGGCCTTGAGGGCTCCAAGTTAGCCACACAACAACTCTTCCCGAGTTACAACGCTCTTCCCGAGCACACTACTCTTCCCGAGTACACAAGCTCTTCCCGAGCACAATACTCTTCCCGAGTATACAAAGCTCTTCCCGAGCTACCAACACTCTTCACGAGTCTTCTTGGCCTTAAGGGCTCCAATGATAGCCACACACTTGCACCAACTAGACTAGTTGATGACTTTACAATTTTCCAACTTGCTTTGGTGTTGGAGGACCTTTACAATGAATTAAACCAACAAACACCTTCACGGTGTACTCACACGAAGAAACACAAGCTCTAACAAAGAAGTGAATCACAAACTCCAATACAACAACAATGTATGGAGATTGTAATATAAATTCAAATAATAATAATCAAGACTTTTGTATAAGTTGTAGGCTTGTTCCTTTTCTACAAAATGCTCCAAAGCATCCATATTTATAGTGTAGAAGGCCTCCAAGGCTCCTACTAGCCGTTGCTACTCATAAGGCTGAAATCACTCCAAGATCGCCTCGGACATCGCCTCGGGCGATCACCATCTCTGCGCCCCAACGGTCAGCAAAAATCACGGATCGCCTCAGGCGATCGGTGGATCGCCTCAGGCGATCAGCAGCAAAAATCAAGGTCGTAGCCTCAGCATGTCCAATTCTGTCATTGCCTCAAACGAACTTCAGATCGCCTCAGGCGTTCCTGCCATCGCCTCGGGCGTTCAGCCCATCGCCTCGGACGATCTTCCTGCGCGCATGCCAGCGCCATGCCTCGGCGTCGCTCCAGTCGATGTGTGGGGGCGAAGTCCAAAAGGTTGCCATCGCCTCAGGCGTTGTTCACCATCGCCTCAGGCGATCTTCCTCGCAAGCTCGCCTAGCCATCGCCTCTGTCGATGTGCGTGGCGATGCCTGGCTTGACACCCATCGCCTGGGGCGATGATCACCATCGCCTGGGGCGATCCAGGCCAGAATATGCACACTTGAAATTCTTCAATCCAAACTACATTTCATCACTTAATCTGCACACTAAGTAGATGCATTAGTATAACAAACACAAGTTTTGTTGATCATCAAAACTCAAAGATTGACCGGGGATAATTTAACGCATTAAACGCAACCATGCGTTTAAGGCTCAACATACTTGATGAGGAACATGTGTAAAGTGTTAAAATATGACTTTGTGTCAACATATACTTGTGATTATTTGAATTTTGTGCTTTTTGATTATCACAAAAAGGGGGAGAATTTTGTGATAAACTTGAAGCTTTATACATGCATGGTTTGAGTGGGAGAGCTTTTATATGCATGGTTTGAGGGGGAGAGTTGTTTGTTTTATGCATTACTTGGTTTAATCTTGTATGTGCTATGCAATTGTTAAGGGGGAGTCTTGTTTACTCACATTTCATGCATATTACATATTCAAGTTTATCAAGTTTTGTGATCATCAAAAAGGGGGAGATTGTTGAGCCTTAAACACATGGTTGTGTTTAATGCTTAATTTATCTCCGAATTATTTATGGGTTTTGATGACCAACAAAACTTGCATTTGTTGTACTAATATGTCTACTTAGTGTACAGGGTTATATTGATAAATTGGTTGGGAAGACCAATGGAAGAGAACTCAAGTTATACAATAACATATGCGAGTTCATAGGACAAGCGGTGATTTTTATCAAGGAATCTATTGAGCTTGGACGAGAAGGAATGACATCTATGAACAACCAATTTAAGTGTTCAACATGTGTGGAATGATGTTGGAACAATTTCTTATGATGGGATGAAGACCCACAAACCAATGGTCCGTTGGTGGGCAAATTCGTTTAGAAGCCAATTGGAGCGCAGTGCAATGTTTTGATTATATCTCTTGGATCGATGCTCCGAACAATGTGAATCCAAATAGATTGGAAAGCCAACTCAATATTCTAGATTTCATATTCAAACATCTCAGTCCAATTCGGATTGCATCATGGAGCAAAATTCCATGGAAGTCATAACAAGTGCAGATTGTAGCAAGGTTTGAGCGACTGTATAATTTTGAGCATAACTTCTTCATACTTTAATGAAAGGCAATGAAATTTTGTCCATAGCTATATAAGAGGAAGGGCTACAACTTTCATGTTTACCACTTTTCCCAGAAACGAGCTTAAGATGGTCGAAAAGTACAAAGTTTGAGAGTGTTGAAATCTGGGAGATAGTATGAGGCGATCCGAGCCATAGTTTGAGGCGATCCGAGCCATGTTGCGCACCATCGACTGAAGCGATGGCACGGTGTGCACGCTGGCGATCAGATCGCCCCAGGCGATGGTCAAGCTCGCCCCAGGCGATCCAGAATGCTTCCTAGGCCATTTTTTTGAGGGCGATCGCCCCAGGCGATGCACGGAACGCCCGAGGCGATCCAGAACTTTACCTACGGCCTTGTTTATCATTGATGATCGCCCGAGGTGATGGGGAGATCGCCCGAGGCGATCTGGGCCATATTTGACCGTTAAAGGGTGGCGATGGAGATCGCCCGAGGCGATGTCCGAGGCGATCGAGGAGTGATTTCAGCCTTATGTTTAGCAACGGCTAGTAGGAGCCTAGGGGGCTTCCTACACTATAAATATGGATGCTTTGGAGCATTTTGAAGACAAGAAACAAGCCTACAAACTTCATCAAAGCTTTGCCAATTCAAATTTCAAATAGCTTTGCAATCTCCATACATTGTTGTTGTATTGGAGCTTGTAATTCTTTTATTTTGATAGAGTCTTGTTTTCTTCGTGTTTGTACACTGTGAAGGTGTGTGTTGATTTATTGTAAGGTCCTCCAACACCAAAGCAAGTTGGAAAGTGTAAAGTCGCCAACAAGTAAAGTTGGTGCATGTGTTGTGGCTATCCTTGGAGCCCTTAAGGCCAAGAAGACTCGTGAAGAGTGTTGGTAGCTCGTGAAGAGCTTTGTGTACTCGTGAAGAGTATTGTGCTCGGGAAGAGCTTTGTAAACTCGGAAAGAGTTGGGTTGTGGCTAACTTGGAGCCCTCAAGGCCAAGATCATTTATTCTAGTGGAACCTCGGTTAGAGGTTATCTAACCGGGAAGAGGAGACGTAGGCGATTCATCGCCGAAATTCTATAAAAAATCCTTGTCTCTTTTATTGCTTTAATTCCTTTACACATTTATTTATTTTGTTATTTTTATTTATCGATTGACTCAAGGCTTCCGCAAGCGCAAAACTCTTTTATTTTTCAAACTCATTTTAAAACGCTAAAGTAGCCAAGGAATCTCATTCACCCCCCCTCTTCGATTCCAACAGCTACTGCCGGTGCACATCGTCGCCGCAGCCACTGCTCGTAACCGGAAAGTCGACCTATCACCGTGGCCGCTTGAACGAGACGAAGCCACTGCACTATGAATCGAACCGAACGGACGACGATTTCCCGGCCAAATCGCCGATCAAAACTCACGAAATCAGAACACATCAATTTTTCATATTCCGCCGCCGCCGACCACCGATGGTCCAATTGGGCATATCACTGTAATCGAAATCAACTCTAGTACAAAAGCCTTGTACCATTTCCAACTTCCAACTACCGGAAGATGGCCAATTGATCGATCGAAGCCGAGTCTTGAAGAACCCTAAAATTGTGAATTTTTCAAATCCGTTTTGTCAATAATCCGAACACCATTTCAAAAATTCATTCTATTTTTTTTTATCTATGTGATATGTCGATCCAAAGCCATATCCTTTTATCTACTCACAAACAGGGTAAGATGACTTATTTCAGATCGAATTCAATTCTCTAGAACCCTAACTATTCCAAAATTTAGATCCATGATTTTTTCTATAATCCGAACATAAAATTCAAATTAAATTTGGTTTATTACTCCTTATCACATTTCGATCCATAGCCCTCTAACAAACTGGATTCACAAACAAAATAAAGTGTCCAATTTCAAATAGAATCTTACGCCCCAAGAACCCTAAATTTTTGAAATATTTCAAATTCGATTTCTCCCTCATTCGAAATTACTTTCATGTTATTACTCCTTATTGAATGGTTAGTGAAATCCTCATATCAGATTTCGATCTCGATCAAGGCGATTGTCCGATTTCAGGCCCAGCCCTTTGAACCCTATCTGACGAAACTTCATTTGTTTGACCGTTCGAACTCCAAATCTTAATTAACTTCGGTTTTGTACTCTCCATTGTATGGGTAAGAAAAGCCCTCTATCAGATCTTTCTCGCTAACAAAGGAACATGTTCGAATTTGAATCAAAATTCACGCTACAGAACCCTAAAATTACGAAAACTTTGAGCTTCGATTGCTCTCAAATTCGAACACCATTTTCAAATTAATTCTGCTTTTATGATACTCATATCATGTTCTTATAATCCCTCAGCCAATTTGGAACTTCCATATCCGGATTGACAGAATTTTTAATCGCAATTTTTGCACCCATTAGAAACCTCGAGATTTATCCTTCGATTTCTCAATCACGTAAACATATTTTTTTCAAAAAAAACCAAGATTATGATAATTCATGTTCTGTTTTATATAATTTTTTGGTTAATAAGAATAAACTAAAGTTTTAGATATTAGTGTTATATGTTTATTAAAAAAAATATTTCTTTTAGCTTATTCTCTCCACAACCTTGTTTTTAAACTCATTTTTCATTGACAAACCAATATGATTACCATATAATTTCGCTTGTAAGAATGACCTTAGACTTGGCAATTTTCTTCGATGTTTTTAAGTTATAACGTTTTGCAAATCGACAATCTTTATCAACATAACGTTAGACGAGTGTAATTTATAACTGCAATATTAGTGGTTTGGAACCTTTATTTCTTTTATATAATTATCATTACAAACTAATATTTTATTCAAATTAAAATATTACATATTTGATCCACAATACAACAAGAAATAAACTCATGATAAAAATATTAAATTTTCAAACTACATCACTAACATACATGAAAACACAATAAACTGCAAAATAAAATACAATATTAAAAACATTGGGGTTTCTTCAGACATGTCTCGAAGCTCACCCTTGTCCAGATGAATCACCACTGCTTCTAGCCAAGCTTTAGATTAAAAAGTTAAGACCCAATAGTAATTACTGAATCCAAACACTAAGTGATTGTCAAATTGGTTGTCAAAATAACCAAGAAGATTTTTGAGGTGTGATTTTCAATTCGACTTCAAACCATATTTATAGTAAAACTTGAGGTTTGGAATGATGAATTTTTCGATATGAGAGAATTATGGGTTGACCTTTTTTACAAATTCAATGATATAGTCCAACTACGAAATAACTAATTTTCATATCTAATTAAATTGATATTTTCAAATTACTCGATAATTTATGTTCACAATTGATAGAAATTATGATTTTACTTTGGAAAATTTTAGCAAACTTTCATTCAAATTTTGAGATACGTTATTCTGGGTCAAAGTTTTAGGTTAATTTGAATAATAAAAACATCTTTCCTTATTTTAATTTTTCTACGATTGTTTCTTTCTTAGAACATAAGTATATGATGCATTATATTATATTTGGGTATATAAGATAATTTATATCAATTATTTGAACCATTAGGCATTTTAGTATGTCATTTTTATTAAGGAGTAATGATATTAGATTTTGGTTAATCATGGGAATGTAAGTAAATATAATGTTATGGATATATAAGATATGTTTGATTATGATAAATTGGGACTTAGAATTTATGAACTTTCGATGGACGTAAGCTAATAATAATCATTAAGAATAGTATGATTATATTTGGGTTTAGAATAATATAGTCTTGGATTAAACCAAGAAATGATAATGTCCGAGGATACTAAGAATTCATTCTTAATTTATGTATATAATGAGGAAAATCATGTTTGAGTTCATATGGAATTTTCTGGGTTTAAAGTAGATGATACTTCGTAAGTACGAGAATTTTTGAGTATATTTCATAACGAGCTACCAAGATGTTACAAATCACGAAATGGAATGCAAGATGAATTTGATCTTAGGCATTATACAAATCTGGAAGGAACAAATTCAGATTATGAGACCTTTATTCCTTTTTGGTCATAAGCACCAATTTTATTACGATAAATAATGCACATGTTTGTAAGATCTACAATACAAATTTAAGATCTACAATACAAATTTGGAAAACTTTTAGGAAAATTTTCATACAATTCTGAGACAATTTACTTTGGGTTAATAATATACTTCTTATTCATTCTTGGAACTTAAGCATATAATGTTATATTCATTATTGGAATATAGGATGAGATATATCGATATCTTCTTGGGATTTATAAGACAAATATGTTGACATTCATTAGAGTATTAAGTATCTTGTATCTCACTTCATTAATGATATAAGCATTAATAGATGAATTATAGAAATATAAGTAATTGATATGTTATATTATGGGTACATAAGATATGTTGAGATAAGAAATATGAACATTTGGTTAAAATAAGATTATAAGATTTGGATTTTAAGTATAATAAAATAATGAATAATATTATGATTCCTATTTTGGGTATCAATTATATAATACTTTTTGGTAAAATATGAAATTGTAAATTTCTATTTTTGGGATAAAAGGAGTCGTGCTTAGACTTATATTGAAATATGTTGGATAATATTCAAGACAATGAATTGTTTCTTAACATTATGGATCGTAAGCATCAATTATTCCGAAATTAGTGCTCAGATTATATCATTTTTGGGTTCATAAGAAACGTAATAAACCGATTTTATTATAAAGATATTAGTATCATGTTATCTCTAGTTGACAACATTACTAAGCTAGACAAAATAAGAAGAAGAATGACAAGAGCTTGATATTGTATATACAAATTGAAGTTTCGAGGACTAAACTTCTCATAAGGAGGAAGGAATGTGAGAACCCACCCAAATCTCATAAGCAATCAACATGATAGTTTATGCATGTGATCACCTAATGTATATTCATCACCTAGCATTAACCAAAGTATAATTTTTTAATACAAATTAATAAGTTGGCAAAAGAATAAATGTGGTGGATATGAAAGCTTACCAATTATGCATTGAATTAATGATGAATTATTGAACAATAATTAATGAACTATGGATTAATAAATGACCCAAATGCATATTTTCTTGCATCATTTGAATGCATGTTCAACAACAAATTATTGAATGCATGTTCAAATATTAGAATTCAATGTAAACAATAATTGTTAGAAATTAAACAAGCATATCAGTTTTCTAAACAAGCATCTTGCAATTACCATATAATGCAATGGAATAAGTATCTTGCAACCACCTCATAACGCCAACAACAACCATTAAGAAACCATGAATTGAGGTGTCAATAAACACATTCAAGATACATTTAAATACATTCAATTATGAATGTATTATTAAGAAACTTGACATCATTGCTTAGAAATTCTTCTATATATACCAAGCTAAAATAATAAATGAAGAACAAAAGTTTAGAACAAAGAAAATACTCTCAAATTTTCTATCAAATCCAAAGTATTTCTAGCAAGAAAGAAGTTGATTTTGAAGGTTGTACATGATCCAAACATACTCTTTCAAGTTTAAAGCATCATCTTAAGCAATCAAGTAAGTGGCTCTTTTGATATAATATCATTCTTTAGTTTTGAAAATGTATATATGCTTGAAAAATTCAGTTGAATATGCGAACTATTTTAAAAACTATGATGTTATAAAAATTCTGAATATCGGGAGATAAGTGTTATGCGGAGCAACGTGCTACGTACGTGTGAGCCACCTCTTGAACCAATTGGGCAAAGTGCTACATATACGTGAGCCACCTCTTGAATTCATAGGAGTCACCTCTATAATCCTTATGTTTCATAATGCGGAGCAGCGTGCTACGTAAGTGAGCCACCTCTTGAACCAATTGGGCAAAGTGCTACATATATGTGAGCCACCTCTTGAATTCGTATGATCTACCTCTGTAATCTTTATGTTTCGCAGATCGATTTGGTCGATAAGCATATGATATGTGTTCTGATATGATGTATCTTATATGGCTCAAAGGAGCAAAATATGCAAAGTTCTGTTATGTGTATCAGTTTGTGTATTGATAACTGTTTCGAAATTTGTATAAGTATATATTTTTGGCATATTCGATTCGCCCCCACTTGCTGAGTGTCAACCAGAACACTCAACCCTTACATCCCCTCCCTAGATAAAAGTAAGACAAATAATGAAGAAGAAGATCAATATTAGTTTTGGGGATGATGATTATGTAGCTGATGGAGTTCAAAATTCCGCTGTCATGATTTGAAATTATTATAAGCTTCTGCTGGCGTATTTAATTGAAGATCAGTTTTGTAAGTTAAATTTCAACCTGTAAGAAATGTATTTTATGGAATAAATAGATTGGTTTTAATTAATTTTTGTACTATGAGGCTTTTTGATTTTGAATTGTATTTGGAATCAACGCCGATGTTATCAACCCCGGTCTCAGGGTGTGACAATTGGGGCTGCACTGCCTAGCGCCATCGATCACACTATTTGACGCGATCGATCGTGCCTTCCAGTTTCTTTCATTTCGTTGCCTTCTTGGATTTTTCCTCATTTCCATGTTTTAATTCAATTCATTAAGCATTTTTATTCAACAATCCTCACATGAATTAAATTAATGCATGTATGATGTGATGTCGAAAGAGAGTTCGCATGAAAAATTATTGCATCATAATAGATAGCTTTTTATTTGAACCTTTCCTTAATAGCATGCTATCAGATTTACTAGGCCACAAAATGAACTTGATGTCTTGAATTTCTTGGCGGTCCGTGTAAACCTATAAACAGTATCTACACAGTAACTCCTCTACATTTGTTTTGGTTTTACGGTTGTGTCAGTTTTGTACATGTAACACATATTTCATATGTGTTTATCGAGTCGGTCCGTCCTCACATTTACATAGGTAATCTCTTATTAGGAATATCTTACCGTACTCTACTTTTTCAAGTATATGAATAATTGAAAGTATCAAGCTTAACCTCACTATTTTTGTAGGTCTCATGCATTAGTCATCCTAGGATTGTGTTGTGAAAATTCCCGAGTGCTAGCTCATATTTTCATAATTTAGTTGTCTCATTGAACCACGATCTTGGGATTTTCAGTCAACAAGGTTGGGTTACCACTATGAAAATTTATTTAGTATGTTTTAACCACATTTCTCTCGATAATCTACATACCTAATCTTTATTCAATGCTTTTGTTAGTGGGTCCGCTAAGTTATTCTTTTTCTTTCTTTCACATAATCAATTGTAAAAACTCCATTACAGATCAATTGTCATACGGTGTTATGTTAGTAAATATGCCGATACTTGTTGTTATATATACTCTATGGTGCGATCGATCACGGCTCCTCGAGAGGCGCCTTAGGCGCCTCCCTATGCCTTGGGCTCCAGTTAGATGGAGCCCTAGCTCCTCCCATTCTGCCTGGATTTCCTCATTTTTGCTCTTTTCCTAGCATTCTATTTTTCCTCGTGTGCTTCTTGCTTAATTCCAAATTATCAAGCCTTGCTTCGTCTCCATTCATTAAACCTTGATCTTCAACTTGCTTAATTTCAATGTATTAAGCCTTAAAAAAATTCCAACAATCCCCAAATGAATGAAATTAATGCATGCATGCACGTGATGTTGATAGAGAGTTCGCACGAAAAATTATTGCATCTTGAGAGATAGCTTTTGGCTTTGAACATTCCTTAGCAGAATACTATCGGATATACTAGGCCAGTAAGTGAACATGACGCCTTGAACTTCTTAGCAGTTTGTGTAAACCTTGACAATAACTTCTCTACATTTGTTTTGGTTTTCTGTTTGTGTCCGTTTTGGCCATGTAACATATCTTTGTTTCATAAGTGTTTCATCGAGGCGGCTCGTCCTCATACTTACATAGGTGATCTCCTATTAAGAATATCATACTATATTCTACTTTTTCAAGTATATGAATCATTAAAAATACCAAATTTAACCTCATTACTTTGGTAGGTCATAAGCACTCTTCATCCTAGAATGGGTTGGGAAAATTTCTCGAGTGCTAACTCAAATTTTCATAATTTAGTTGTCTCATTAAACCAAGATATTGGGATCTCCACTTAACAAGGTTGGACTAAACTATGAAAATTTATTTTGTAGGTTTTGATCACATTCCTATTGCGCTCATCTTTTTCATTTTGATTTCCGACTTTCTATTATCTTCTTCAATCCGTAGTTTCTTTTTTGAATAATAAGGTAAGCTTTCAAGCCCCTTTACTTTCTAGTAAAGGGCTGTTCGCTAAGTTTGAAAAGTCCAAAAAGCGCAGACTAGACACGGAGCCGCATGGCTCGCAAGAGATGCAAAACTGCTCCTCTTGTGTTTCAAATAATTTTTGAAGTCTTTCCACAACGAAGGAAGTTTCTCAAGAATGGCAGCAACTTTGAAGGACTCACTTAGACTCATTCACTCCACATGAATCTCGTGCAAGAGTACTTGTATATCTTGCACTTGACTCACAATGGATTTTGAGTCAACCATTTGAAAATCCAAGAAGCGCCCAACGATTAACTTTTTAATATCGGCATCTTCAGCCTTATATCTCGTTTCAAGCATATTCCGCAATTCCTTTGCGGTTCGACTTGACAATACACATTATATAGTACATCATCAAGTCCATTCAATATGTAGTTCTTGAAGAGGAAATCGTTTTGTTTCCATGCTTCTACAGGGGCCCTCACTTGGGGATCACTCTCATCTCCTTCAATGGTACGAGGATTGTCTTTCAAAAAATTTGTTAAATTCAAAGTGGTAAGATAGAAAATCATTTTCTGTTGCCACCTTTTGAAATCTGCGCCATTTAACTTTTATGGCATTTTTTCATGTGTTTCAGGAACATTAGTGGATGTGGATGACATCTTTCACAACTAAAATCTTCAATTATTGTTACCGGGTATGTATTATAATGCGATTTACCTTTCCTGCAATAAAAAACGATTAGTGACGTATCATGGAGAAAAACGACTTTAAAGCAATTTTTTTTTAAAAATATGACCTCCACAAGTCTTAGAATTATATTTGGGGAGGTCATCTTTTTTTTAAAAAAATTGCAGCAGGTTCACTTCCCAAACTCTGCCTCAATTCCTGGAGGTTTTAGTAGTTAGTTCTTGTTTTTACTTTGCATTTCAAGATTTTGACTTATCCAATAAGGAATTAGAAACTGAGCGGCATTAGTATTTAAAATCTCATCTTTTAACTTGGATTTTACTCGGTCCAATAATCAGACTATCTTGGTAATTAATTTTCTTTAATTCATATGTTCATCATTTGTTTGCATTGTGAAGTTTCGAGATGGAACTATGAAGAAATATTTGATTTGTATATGTAGTCATGGTGGTAAAGTAAAATATTCAAGCCACAATACGGTCTTCCCCCTAATTTTCACTATTTTTCACTCTACCTACATCTTAGTTGCCACACTTGTTTGGGACTTTGTTTCAGGGTTTGTATTTTATCTAATTTTCAGCTAGACAGTTGTAGGTATGGTTCTCTTTGTGAATCCAATGTTGTTTTAGATTAAGATGACGTTGTCTTATTTGAATTGTGATTACTAAAAGATTATTGGTGACGAATTGTCACGCCCGGAGACCGAGCATGTGACACCGGCGTTGATTCAAATATAATTCAAAATCGAAATTTATTACATGGTTGTTCACAAAAGTTTTTATTTGTATCTTGGCCCTAAATCACTTAATGATGATGATAATGGCAATACGCCCTCGAGCAGATCACAGATTAACACACCGAGCCTAGAGCAAACATAGTTTTAGGCATTAAAGATGTTATACATAAGCTAATGCCACGCTTTAAGAAATTCATGAAGGTGGTAATGAAAGCATTAATTAATCAAATTTTTCATGTCTCATTCTCTAATAAGATACTGTTCCATTAAAAATCAATAATACTTACCCCATACAAATTCATTTAATGGCATTGTTAAGGATCTTAACAAAGAATGTTGAAGTAATTATTCTTATTTATTGACATAACTTTTGAACTTGAAAATACAGGAAAAAAGAGAAAATATCTAAAATATTAACCAAGGTTTAGTTTCATTCTTCAAGTAAAAATAGATCTTCTGATAAATAATTAAGTTCAGTCTTCATCTACAACAAATAAATGTTACAAAGACAACTAACAACTTATTGAGTGATAAACTCCGAGACATACTTGTCAAACTTTCTTCTCCAAAATTTCCATTTTCACCGGCTAACAGGCTATTCTTTACAGATTCTGAATCTTGAAACCTGGAAGAAAAAGAAGTTCGCTGAGAGTTATTGTCTAAACGATTTTTGTTCTTGTCGTGTGTAGATCTAGATCTTATAGGTTTCATCCTCAACTTGTTGAAATACCCGACTGGATGAAATCTATATTAAATTTATAAAAGTTTCAGAATAACTAAGATAATCGGTAGACCAGAACTCATTAGAGTTCTTTCTTTCATGCTCCCATTACCCATAACAAGTTAATCAAATAATTGTAATTAAATAAGTAAATTTAATATAATTAGATGAAATACACTTCTTATTATATTAATATTTTTCTATAGTACCAAACTCTGATATAGATTTATAAATGATAAATTACTTTCCAATCATTTAGGTATAATATTATTTGTTATTTAATGAATTAAAATCATAATAATTTTTATTTAATATAATTACTTATTTTTATTAGACATTATTTCCATGTGATGGGCATACACTAATATTATATTAATTAATTAACATTATATAAGCGTGCTAAATTTTGCCGATGATTTCGATTGGTTTCTTCTTCTTAATTACGATAATGCCATTTTCTTCACCAATCATATTTCAATTCGACCAAATCTCTTCCAATCCAATTTGCTCTGTCACGTGAACTCTTCGATTCTCCTTCTTCCGATAAACTCATTTCTTCTCTTCGCGTTGTTAACGTCAACCTTCACCGAAATTTCTTCGCTTTTTCCTCGAGTTCTTTCCCCTTTGTATACGAAAAATTCATTTTCTACCTCTTAATCTTTCAGAAATTTCTCGTCGCTTTTCCCCTGCTTGTCCATATATGTAGATTTTCGTTCTAGGAGCAGAAAGTGGATTGCGATTCTTCTCTTCCAGTTTGGAGTTTTGGTTGAGTTTAGTTTTAGGTTCTTGCATTTTATATTTTTTTCACAAGCGATTGAGGCATTTAGAATGCTAAGCCCGAAGTACCGAAGAAAGAAAATTGCTGAAATGGGACTTACGGAAGACGAATATTATGCGAAGAAATTTGAAATTAAGGGCGAATTCCCAAGCCTTTGGAGACTTTGTGGTCCGGGCCTTTGGTATTAGGACAGGTGCCTCCCAGGGATTGGCCACCAAGGGGGTGGAAGGTGAATAAGAAGGAATTGGAGTTTATCCGTGGGGCGCATAAGTTTTACTCTGCAGTAAGAGTGGAACATGAGAAGATGGAGGATATGGTGGAGAAGGACGCAGGGGATATGTGCTTGGAGAGGTACAAGGTATTCTTGAAGCAATATAATGATTGGGTGGAGGCTAATAGGAATCGGTTGGAGGAGGAATCTTACAAGGTTATTCTATGAACTCAGAATTGTGAACATAGGATTAGTGTCTTTGTGCTTATTATCATATTTTCGTTTTGTGTGCGATCAGAGATTTAATTAGAGTATGAATTAGTATAGTTTACTTATTATATTTGGTAACCATTCTCTGAATGTAGGCTTCTGTACAGAGTTGTTGTAGCAGTTAATTGATATTTTTTGGTATGGCTATGTTTCCATCTATTCGGTTATTATGGTACTCAATGATATTGAATATTTTCCTTAGAAAAATTTATCGACCTATTCAATGTATAGTTGCATATGAATTTGAGCTCATTCATTCAGTGGTCTAAAAATGGTGTCTACAGTAGATGGAATTTGGTTAAGAGTAAGATGGTAATACCTTAAAGAATATGCTGTAGTAGAGGATGCAAAGAGCCTCTCTCTCCCCCCCCCCTCAAGTTGGAAATTTATGGAAGTAAACTTTAAACTATACCCTTTTGATACTCACAAAGAGGATTTTGATGCAGCACGATCAAGATTATTATCCTGGTAGGAGGAAAAGGGGAAAGGATTACAAAGAGGAAATGGTAAGTTGTTTCTGTGCTTTTTTAATCATTTTCTTTTAATATGGACCTCCCCGGGATATATGGGTTAAGAATTAAACTCTCATGAAAAAAATTTGCATGATTATTAGATGATCTGACACTTCCTTTTCCGCTGATTTGTTTGTGCCATGCAGTATGATTCTTCCATCTTTTCTTTGTTGTATAAATCATGAACATTCTTGTGCTTCCGATTAGTTGATTTGCACTTCGTCCCGGTTTGATATGCACAGATTTTCGTAGACATTTGACATCTCTATATCATGGCATACATAAATAGATTAAATTGCTCAAGCAATGTCAAAGATTTTCCTTATGGCAGTGGCCAAACAAGTTCCTATTGAACTTTCAATTCCGTTTATTGTAGGACAGGAACATCAATTTTTGTTTAGTATTCTCTACTTTCTCTTTTAATGGTTTCTTTAGGTAACTTGGTGATGAATTATGCCAATTGTTTGGAACCTTAACAAGTGTTGTCATTCATGGCATAAGAACTGTGAAAATCTTGTTTTAATAAAAGAACAAAAAACTGTTGTAAATATTTGGACGACAGTTATACCGCACTCTCATTTGTAATTGTAATGTTAACTATGCACTTGCTTTACTTGTTAAAAGCTTTACATTATTAGTTTAGATATAACTTGATTGAAAGGTCTAATTTTTTTAAGGTTACCCATTGGCAACGGAGATTTTTTTCTAGATATGTGCAGGTAAAGTAGTTGCATTTCATCTTTATCAAGGAGCATTTGTTGACATAGGTGGCGTCCATGATGTGTATCAACTATCTATGTGCCGTGCCCTTTTTATTATATGACATTGATTCTTGAAATTGTCAACCAGTTTTTGAACAATTACTCTGTTTTGAGTTCATTTCATGTTTTTTTAACCATTTTAAAGACGTAAACAAATACTCTGTTTTAGGTTGAATTTTCACGTATTTATTTTATCATTTTACAGATGTGTATTCTTTCATACGGTCATACCATTGATCATTTGATGTTCTGATTTCAGTTCAAGCAATGTCATACTCAATTAGATACCTCTCAACAACTTAACCTACTTTTAGATGCTTAAGGATTAACGAAACATGAGTCGCTAGCTGTCCAAATTGCACAACATATATCATTTTTTTGTTCATATTTTGTCAAACAGCTCTTATTTTTAATCACAATAGTTTGGTTCAGATAAACTGGACTTGCGAGGAAGAGAGCTCTCGATATCAAGGAATATTGATAAATGATAATGGAGAAAATATCACACCTTTTATGTATCATGCATGGTAACACATGGTCATGATGATAAAGATTAATATCTTGGTGATATTAAGTCACTGTGGCCCCTGAATGCATACTCTATATGAAAAGGGACTGTCTGCCGATTTTAATGAATATATTTACAAGGTTATCAAATGCTTTCATCTTCATAATCTATTTATTCAACCGCTCACATTGTTCAGAACAGATTCAACCAACTGAAGACTGTAATCCTTTCTCCTCATAGCAGTGTCAGGCTCAATATCCGCAACCATAGCAACTCGTAATAGGTTTTGTATTCTTTCGTCCTTTCTCCTAACGTATGACTTAGTTTTTTACTTTTCTTGATATGTTAGTTTGGTTTTACGACTTATCTGATACCATTTTTTTCTTTCATGGATTGTGAATGGAAGAAACAAGCAAGTAATATATGTAATATTTTTGTTCAGGTATTACTTATAATTGTATTCCTTTTTGCTATGGAGTAATAGATAGATGTTCATTTTATCTGCTTGATTATAGTGATTAGTTACTTGCGGCTTTTGGTTTTTATGGATTAAGGATATATATTGTTATGTTTATGTTTTTTTCGGATATTCCAATTTATGAGGGGGCTCTGCCCAATTTTTTTAAAAAACCACGACATAATCAAAATTATATGCTTATGTAGCGCATATGAAATGCATAAATCATCGGTAGAGACGACTGGTTGCACATGTTCTATGTAAATACGCCTTGCTTGCCATATTGCACTTGTTTAAGTCTTACATATATGTTCTTCTACGCTGTAGAGGAATTTTGCATATAGTACACAATTAATTTCGTCATTTGTCTTTTTAGTTACTGTAAGTCTTTTACATCTGAGTTTTCAAACCATTTCCTTTTTTTTATAATGTTAATATACTAATTATATGATATAATAAAGTTTTATGCTGTTCACATAAGCTTTGCCTTTTTAGATACTCCAGGTTAAGCTTCTGCAAAATTTCAGATACATATAGAATTGCATTTGAATTCTTGTAAAAATTCTCCATTCTATCAAATTTCAATCCAGGGTTCAAATTAATATTCACACAGTGTTCTTTGATATTATACTTAATTGATAAATTCTAATCATTCACATAAATATATATTGTACTATTTCATAAATCAAAATCATATAATTAACTTATATGATTACATTAGCGTAATATAGATACTTATTTTGGCCGAGAGTTACTCGTCGCGCACTGCGCGACTGGCCTTACCTAATATTATATAAAGAGGAAAAAAAAATCCAAAAATCGAATTATCAATTTATCTTCAGGGGTGCAAACAACATCATTTGCTTTCTTGGGGTTAATCTGCAATTAAAGTTTCTGGATAAACATGAGCATTCTGTAAGGTCAGTAATGTTGAATGGGACATGCAATGTTACATGCCGATAAATATAGATCCCTTGTTCTTATCCAAAACCCACTTGTAAGGAAAGCATATTAAATAACAACACTATTAAATTAAATCATAGAAAAACTATGATCAAAGGAAACATTTGTATTCTTTATCGGATATAATGTCCATTTAAAATTTAATAAATTAATTTGAAAATGAATATGATTATTATGAATTATATATATTAAAATTTCAACATAAGGATTTTGTATTCGTCGTGGTAAAAACATTGTATTTAAAGATTTGTTTAGGTCCAAATTCAAAAGAAATATTGAAATTTTGTCGTTTAGGGCTACTATAGAATGATTATATATTCGTAAATTTGGATCAAAATTACATACTGAAAATGAATATGATTATTATGAATTATATATAGAATGATTATTATCGTTGGTTAGTAACGGGGTTTTACATCACATTTCTCGGCCTCGTGCCATTCTAGAACTCTAACAGCCCAATGATAGAACTGGGGCTCAACGTGAGATGATATGCTAAGAGCAAATGTTTTACAGGAGGGTGAAAGATTGTCATAAGAAATAACATTAGAGATTGGAGGATGAAAAATCAATTTGGTTGGCTAATAAGTGATGGTGATATTCACGAAGATAGGAACAAGGTTAAGTATGTCTTGATGAACTCATTAAAGACAATGAAATTGAGTATGATGAAACATTCGAAGGTAAACGAGGATCTTGATACACTTCAATAAGAAATATGGGTAAAACCAAGCTTGGAAAAAGGATCGAGAAAGGATTCAGAAATAGAGATGGCATCAAATGGAAATAGGTTTGAAAGACATCATCTATGGTGAAAAATAGTTGCTTTGTTGCAACATCACAAAGCTTGTATTCCTTGATATCATATTGGTAACCAAGAAAGACACGTGTACGAGCTCAAGTATGAAATTTGGAATGATGAGAAGTAAGCGTGGAAGCAAAAGCAAGACAAACAAATGTGTGGAGAAACGAACAGTCAACCGAAGACATATACAAAAGCATAAACATGGACTTCTGTTGAAGTAAGGAAGATGGAAGTCGGCTGATTAAGAATGTAACAGTGAGCACACATTCATTTCAGAAATGAATAGTCAATTTAGATTGAAGATATAAAGAACGAGGAACATTTAACAGATGCTGGTATTTATGTTCAACCACAGAATTTTAGTGAGGACATTTCACACAAGAAAATTGATGTAAAACACCATGTTGAGCAATAGAATCTGTAAAGGTTGATGATTGTGTGAAATTGAGTATGAATCATGTTAAAAAGATCTTGGTACAACACCGGTCGCATTATATCTATTTTTAAGCATGCAAACCCATGTAGATTAGGTCTACTTACAACACATCCGGTAGGGTAGGTATACATGCAACATATCCAGTAGGGTAGGTCTAATTGCAACAGAATTGGTAGAGTAGGTCTACTGGTCTACTTGCAACTTTGCTGTCCGAAGTCTACCGTTATGTTCTTTTGATTATGAGTCTTGATTCGTTGATTTATGGGCTAAGTAATCAACATGAAAGTTGTAGCCCTTTCGCTTAGCTTTCCATGAAATCAAGAATGTCTCGATTTTAAGCTTGTATGAGAGAAATATGCTTGAAATACAGAACACATGCATGCTGCAAGTTTCTGAATGTAGCAGCAAAACTCAAAATTTGCAGATGATATTTCTCCATCTTAGGATCCGATTCAGGCTTAGACTTCTGAAGATAACTTGAAGATCTTCGTCTTATCTTTCCATCCCGTGTTGAATAGATTCATTCTGATAAGCAAGCTGAGCATTATCGTCAAATTACCACAGCTGCTACAATCTTATTGCTGATGTTTCAGCTTTGCACTAGCAGACTCTTGCCGACATGTTACTTTCATGAAAACATTTGAATCTAGTCTGCTAGCCTGACATACGATTTGTAGTAAATTGAGTTGACTGTCCAACTCCTTTGAATCATGTCGTTTCAATATCCGAGCAATTGGATATGATCAATTTAGTCAGTTGCGCTCGGGGTCTGCCAGATGTTGAATTCTTGTTTCAGCAAAATAACTTTCTTTACAATTCATCAAGTTGTAAAATATCTTCTACGAATTGCACAATGATGAAATATGATAGCAACATAATAATAAGTTTTGTTAACATCAAAATCAAGATTATTCAGGTTTTCAAAACCCAGCATGTAGCTTTGATGTGCTGCTAGATACCGCTCATTGCTTGTAACATAAAATGAAATTTTATGTCACTAACAACTTTATAATATCCTAACGGGCGTACAAAAGATTGCATAACAAAATTATTATTTTTTCTCGGTAAAACTTTACAAAATAACAGATTTTGTCATAATTTATTTTATCACATACTTTAATCTTTTATATATTAATGTCTTTTCATGAAGTCGTCACAAAATAATGTGTACTATTTATCTAGTTACTGTATAATAGAATTTTCATATCAAAACCCGAAGCTACGAGAAACCATGAAAATTCATTTGAAACCAAAATCGAAGAAATTTTTTTATAACAATAAAAAAAATCGAAGAATTAAAAATGTTTAACAAGACTTAGTAAACGTAGTACGTAGCTATGTAGATCTTAGTGAGCGAATTAGTAAAATTTAATGTGTAAATTAAAAAATCTTAATTCACTTTAAAGCATCATATGCACACTCAGTTCATAAATCGTGGTCGGAGCATAAGGGTATTGGGATTATATGATTGCCACACATGACTGTTATATCGGTACTAGTTTTTATGCACCGTGCAAGGCACGGTGCCCGAACAATTTTATTTGCTATATATAATATAATAAAATAATAATAGAAGACAAACTTGAACGATTCAAACATTGTAGTTGCATAAATGTAGCTCAATCCGAGATATCAATAGCTACAAACATTGCAATAAAAAACTGTTAATGGTAATGCGTACCAAGCACAAATAATTACACACAAAATTCAATAACATCTCTAAGATCGACCATACATTACAGGAGTAGTTGCATAAACCTCAAACAAAAGACAATCTAATAGTAAAACAATTATGGGAAATTTTTAACCAAATAAGAAACCAAATAGAACCAAACGCTTTGTTGGACAACATTTATCACATCAAATTTCCAAAACAAAACAATTGTCCGATGATCCGCCACCTGTATAATGCAAGGGAAATTTAATCAAGGGAAATTAAATCCCCGAAAAGCCAAGATTCAGTATATTGCTACACATCCAATTCTAAAACATTTCATTTAAGTGAATATGAAGGAACTTTACATTGGGAAAGAGAACAACACAAATTTGCGAATTAGAATACTTGAGCAATACACTGCACTTCAGAAAAGGGAACGACAATCAAAAAAACCAAACAAAATTACATCACTGTTGCCAAAAAAAAAAAATACATATAAACATGATTAGGCCCGGAGAATGAAAATTGTAAATGTAATATTATCTAATGTTACTTCTCTACAACTCTTCCTGTGTCACGCTTAGCATCACATGAGCCAAAGAAATATATAAACATCTTTATATACACATGCATGCATGTACCCAACATTAAATAAAAGCAAAGCTCAGTTCAAAACAGCCTTTCGTTTCTTTCCCCTAGGTCACTATCATGTTCTCTTGATTTTATTGCAGATCAAAATGCGGTAAAAAAAAAAAAAGCAAGACGATTATCCTAATTCCTTAGCAACAATGCTGCAAAATGCGGTAAAAAAGGCAAAAACGTAAGGCTAACCAAGAGAGGGAAGGAGGAGGGGAAATGAAACATTGTTTCTGCATTAAATTAAATGAAATGAGAATCTTTTGGCGAATAGAGGTGAGATTCGTTAAAATAGATTGGAGAAAGCACCTGTCGTACGCCTATTTAGGAGGTTTTTTTGAGCCCAGTCGGTGTATATTGATCGTAAAACTGAAACATTTGATTTTGCATATAATCAAACAGTAAATTAAGAATATATATATGTATATATTATATAAGTTGCAAATGGAATTTACAAAACGGTATGTTGTTTATTACCACTTTCATATCGGTATCATTGGCATGCCGAATATTTTTCCTTCATACGCAGCGAAACATGTTAGCTAATTAACGCTGAACATAAAAGCAATATAGTAACATGCAAACCTGAACATAGTGTTTTCTTGGATACGCTTCCTTGATAAGATGCCTTTCTAGAAAACGGACGAAAAAAACGGATTTAGTAAAAGTACGATGGATGTTCACATTGTTCAAATGGGAATTCTTCTCAGGTGGTTGTCAACATACTTCCGTTAGGTCCCAGCCTTCAATCCAAGCGAGCCTTTTTGCACTATCAAAACATCAAATGTATAGTCACTTTGACAAGAATTCGAGACAACATAGAAGCCAATGAATCCGCTTACATATGTCGTTTTTCTTTCCGTACAAATCTCAGGATCCATCGGCCAAAGTCATAAGGCTTTATCCTTAGAGTAGTTCTCCAACCCAGGCAGAAAAGTTGTACCCTTGTAGGCTTAAAGTTAATTAACAAACGTCATGTCGTAGCCAAGTAAAGATCGACAGCTAATTTTTTTTTTACGCGAGAAAGACTACAATGTAAACAGAACATACCATACGATCTTTGACGTACGACTGCAATTCACACTGCCGTTGTCCTACAGCATCCTTTCTAGGTGTGGCAGCGCCAGCTAGTACATGGGAAGATTTGATTCCAGCGGAGTAAGTGAGTTTGTGGACTGCAGACATTGAGATCACATAGATGGTAATAATTAACTACCAAAGCCAAAGCAAGCACGAGTTGACCATATCAGTAGAAGAGCAAACACATAAACATCTAAATCAAATGTAACATCTGAACAGATAGCAGGGAAAAACGCAACATTTAAATACAAAACAGTCGTAGTTTAGTAGTAGATGTTGATGAGCACACTTCAAATACAAAAAGTTAATGAGGAATTTGAAAACACAGAATGTAACTTGTCCAAGACAACAAGACGTGAGTTAGATAGTTAGTTAATTTTTTTGCGCTTGAGTTTTCTTCCCCTGCTTGACACCTTCGTGTCATCTATGGGATCAACTGGACCTGTGCAATAAAATTACAATTAATAGGTTTGGGTTTATGAATCCGAATGGAAGCATGCGAACATGATATATGGTATATGAGTTGTGTAGGACAAACCTTGTGAAGCCGTTTCCGCTAATCCAAAGCTTGAATCAGGATAGCAATCATCTCCAGAGGTGTCATTATGCATAAGAGCTTGGCGTGAAGATCCTCGTGAGATGTGTCTTTTTGTAGGTTTATCTATACATGTAATTGTATTTGCTTACAATGGCAACGTTATATATATATATATATATATATATATATATAGATAGAGAGAGAAATAAAAGTTTATAATCGTTAGAGAGAACATTTGGATGATATTTAATGAGCTGCTGGCCTAGTGGTAAAAGCACGTAAACTAAGCATGGAATAGCTTTCTCCCTAGCTAACGTCCAAGGACAATACATCATTGGCGCACCTGTTTGCAAGGGAGTTGGGTCATTCACAATTTTGGCCTCGTGATGCGAAAGTTGTTGAGAAAAGTTTTTTTTCTTGGGCCGGTTGGTTTTCTTCCCAGAACGGACGAAATCTGCAAAGGAACACATATAAACTGAGCATGATATCGTTTGGACAAGGTGTGATTTGCAGCTTTCCATGAATAGGAAGTAATCACCTGAAATGGTAATGGTATCATCGTCGGAAATTCTATCGTGCAAAACGATAGGGCTAAAATCAGATCCCGCCATTGGTTTGGGAATATCTAAGCCGGCTGTAATTAGTTAATATTTAAGTTGAATATCACTTTTAGTGTTGTGGTATGTCACAAACGGATGCCAATAGATAAAAATAATAATCTTTAACTATTTACCTTGTTCACCAACATCGCCGCCCTCATATATCTTTGCCTTCCCTTTTTTGGGCAAAGGACTTTCATAAGTTGTATAATCTACTATGATGTGTAATTCAATATTTGTTTGATTCATAATATACAACGGTGGAATAGCTCGCGTTGAAGGTGGTGAAAAGTAAAATATTACCTTTTTTAGAGGTGTTTGGCGACCCAGGTGAATCAAATGACAAAACATCGTCGTCTGATGAAGGGTCCGTGGGGCCGAAGTCCAATTTTTTCCTAGCTGATCATAGCATAACTTACAAGTGTTATGTGATGTTTTTGGAACCGCATGATATGTAATTATCATTTGGTTCTAATATCCTGTGGCATTCAATATTACCTTTCAATTTTTTGTCGGTTGTCGAAGCAACCTCTCTTCTCACAAATTCCATAGCCAGCAATGTATACGAAGTTCTGTCGTTGCCGTGTTGACTGTTAAAAATGCTTGAGCGTATCTTCATCAACATAGCACAATCCTTTAGCCTAGAGTTCACGGATTCAATCGGAGGCTTCTCATCCTACAAGAGCGAATAACCGTAGTTCATAACCTAATCGAGCGTAAATCGATAATGTCAAGTTTGATTGTTAAACCTCAATGATTAGATCATAAAATTCATGTGCCGGCATCCCAATAATCAACTCGCCATCTTTCCCAAAAACGGTGATCTCCAGTGATCCGGTATTATCGGAGATAGTGAGGCGAAATTTGTACCTGGAAGATAACTGCCTATTAATGATCGCACAAAAATGCTTATCTTGAACAACTAATCACAAGTCATTGTGTGTTGGTTACCGTGGTTTGGCGACCCTATTCGCTTGACATGTGTTGCAGTTGAATTTAGCGTTGTAGTCCACATTGATCCCGAACCTGCATTCGTCGCAGCACATGTAAATGAAGCTTTGTGCTTCGTTGTCAAGATATCCATTGACCTTGACATTAAATCTTCCGATCTATGAAAAGCACATTCAATTAACAGTAATTAGTCAACGAACAAATCGAATGGCCAAAAGCAGAGCTAGCTCGATAGAGAGTCGGTAATACTCGATTTGACTGCAGGATTTCAGAAATAGTTGTTGTGGGCGCGGTAACCCCTGCCGTATGGCCAATTTTTTCCTCGAAGAGGTCGCCCTTCTCAATAGCATCATCGATGAACAACTTTTGGTCCTGATCTAGGCGGTCATGTAGATAGTACATATGGGAGGAAAACTTACCATGCTCGTATCTCTTTAAAGTTATCATTGTCCATCTCGGTTAGCACGATCGAAGTTGATGTTGAGCTAAGAGAGCAACCTAGCCGAAAAAAAAGTAATAAGAAAAATGAGGGTATTTATAACCCTTATATGTCGACATAGATGCAAGAGATATACCATAATATCCTGTCGCGAAAAAATTTAGTAGAGCAAGAACAGGTCGCCTATGACATGCATCAAGGATATCGTACGTTGCATCAGACATAACGTTACCCCAGAATGTGACGACGAACGGACTTAGCCTGTCAAACAAGTTGTTAAAAAGCATGTATAACAATCCTTGGTTGAGTCAATAAAGAGGAAAGACTGGTTTACTGTTTGTCGATGGCTGCGTATTCATGGAGAGTTTCCTGTTGGCCCCGAACAAATACCCTTCTCGCATGTTTCTTTGCAATGAAGACGCAGATAGTACCTGGACCATAATGGCAATGACAAAGATATGTTAAATTCCTAGGGTCTAGCATGTAATGGGGCAGGCAAAAGAAAAAAAAACGACTCACATATGGGTTTTTTTGAGTCCAAGTATCCAATAAATTTGTCGTATTCCAAAAAAACCGGGTGAAAAGGAGTGGGGTGAGTGTTGTCATCATAGACAGGTATAATGGATGTGCTTGAATTGATAGTCAACTGGTACAGACTACTTATAAGTTCATTTTTGTACATTCCCTTTACTTTTGAAACTTGTGCGTCCAAGATCTTATATGTCTTTGTTTCTTCCAATTTGTCTTGGTATAAGTCGATGTCAACGTTGTAAATCATCGCTTCGATGGTGTCGCCCTAAGGCAAAACGGAAGTCAATAATAAAATTAGAAATTGTTTATGCGTATGTAAGGATTGAAAGATTTAATGAACCAACCATTTCATCTGCGAGGATAATTTTTTGGTATTTAAGAGGAGAAGAGTTCGCAGTTTTGATCCCCAACTTGCTGATGACGCGGACTCGTGTCGACATTTTTTTGTGTCGCTAGTGATAGCACGCAGTGGCATAGTGTTGTCTTCAAGTTCCGTTTGGAAATCTGTATAAAGTTAAAAAAAAGCAGTCAAAAACGAGGATAGGGAAGGAAGAAGTACAATATATGATAAATAAATGTGCGTGCATATCGTTTGCGATAATATAAGCATAAGATAAGTGAGCAATATATAGCCACGTTCAAAAGGTAAAGGCAAAACCATGTGGAGCAAAGACTAACCAATATCTAAGAACCAGCGTCAGGAAATCATATATCTAAGAACAAGCGAAAGGAAATCATATATAAACATCGACGACGAGTCCTCTGCGCGTAGCACTTGTCTTTCATGTGGTGGCATCTAGTATTTCTCTATAAACAACATTCTTTGTTTGGCAATAACCAGAAAATATTGGTGTAGGTGGTCTTATCAAGACTTTCACAGACCTAGAACTCCTGACTCTTGAGAGGGCAACATATAGTTGGCCGTGCGAGAATACAGGCTGGGGTAAATATATGCCAACCCTATCTAGTGTTTGCCCTTGGGCTTTATTAATGCTCATTGCAAAACAGAGGCGTATGGGAAACTGATGTCTTTTGAAAGGAATTGGGCATTTTATATTGTCTGAAGGTTCCAAAGGGATCCTTGGGATAAAAACGTATTTTCCAGTGTGCTCGCCACATGCTATGACAGCGCCAATTATTTTTCTTCCGAGATCGTGACAAATGAGCCGAGTGCCATTGCATAGCCCTTCAGTGGGGTTAATATTCCTAAGGAGCATGATTGGGCAATTTTTTTTTAGGCGAAGTACATGTGGAGGTAGACCTGGGGCCAAAACACCATTCAAAAAGTCTTCGTATTGGCTTTGTTGTTGTGCATTTTTTGTGACATCGTTGCTAACATATTCAATAAGGGGCCCGGGAAATCGGTCAATAAGCGTATTGTTGATGCTGTCCATACATTCATTTTTTGGCGTTAAAATTGCCCTATTGATGACAGAGAAAGGGTCATTGGAGTAGTCATCAAATGTAGGAAAAATTTCTCGAATAAGATGATCAAGAGGTTCTTCAACATCCATATAAGGTACGCACATATGATCTGGCAATTTGATATCGCCAGCAATAGTAGGCTCTAGACCGTCCCCACACGCAATAGAAACTCAACAAAAACCGGATCCTCGATCGCACGCATGTTCTCAGTAAGACGGATTTTTTTGATGGAAGGCCACAAACGTGAATTCACCAAGCAAGAGTCGATTGTGGCTTGGCGAGAAGAACCAAGAACAATTGGGATAGTCTGACGAAAATCGCCCCCGAGAACAACGGTTTTTCCCCCAAATAGTATGCTCTGCTCGGTTAAATCTTGTAAGAACAAATCAAGCGCCTCAATACACCTGCGGTTTGCCATAGAAGCCTCATCCCAAATGATTAATTTCGCCGAAAGGATGAGTTGTGCATGTACACTTTGTTTTTTGATAGCACAAGACATTGTTTGATCAACAACGATCGGGAGCTTAAACCTTGAATGTGCCGTACGTCCACCGGGGAGCAATGAAGCCGCGACACCTGATGAGGCGACGGCCAAAGCGATGCGATGGGTAGACCGAACAACCGCAAGTAATGCTCTGTAAAGAAAAGTTTTCCCAGTGCCCCCGGGGCCATCTATAAAGAACCCCCCGCCTGATGAAGTATCAATAGATGATATAATGCAATCAAATGCTTCCCTTGGCTTACAATTTAGTAAAGCCACGGAGTTTAAGTCTTGTTCAGATACGCTGATATTCAGCTCAGACTCATAATCCTTGCTATGCATCTCATCCTCACTGACCCAAGGCGCGGATGGCATAAGGCTGAAGTCGGTGATCGTCTTACCCATTGACTGAAGGAACACATCTATAGAGCGAAGCGACCGGTCGAATAAGACATGCTGAGGCTGAGAAGTGTCACGCAGGAAATCCTCAGAAAGATGGACCTTGAACGTGTCCCACAGAGAGATGGGATCAGAGGGTATGCTGAAAACGAGAAGTGTGGCGAACAACCGGCGAAGAGTGTACGGAACTTGATAAGTCGAAGCCTCTTCCAAGGTGGAGCGGACATCATTATCTGCATCCAGCAATCCACGTTGTAAAGAAGCCTCTCGAAACGTATCATATATTTGAGAATTATGGGTCCTTAGATACTCAAACGATGTAGGTGCGGCCAAACTATTCAACAACAATCTTAAATAATATCGCTCAGACTCAAGTGGGTTAACTGTAACGAGCCTTCCAACCACAGTCCCTCGTTTGCGGCGGGTCCATTGTTTGTGCTTCGCGCTCCAGACAAAGTATCTAGGAAAGTTACGATACAGTAGATTCAATGACCGAACGTCTGCATACTCAGAATTCATCGAAAAAAATTCCGTCAATTGAGTGCGCGAATTTTTCGGGTTCGATAATATGTCAGCCAAAGGACGAGAAGAATGAAATAATATGTATTGAGAGTTCGGTAGATGCACATGTAGTTGCATAACTGGAGGATTCATTTCGTAAAGTGCAAAGCCATAAATTCGCCACATTGATTCAGGAGCGCAAAGCCACCGGGCTGATTGGAAGTCTCGTATCTCATCAATGTGTTCAGCAGTGGGAGCATCAATAACATTGTATGCAACTCTGTCATTTCCTTTGCAAACATATTTATAAAGATATTTCACAACCTTGACATCGGCACATATCTCAACGTTAATGTGAGAATCAAATCGTGCCAATAGATAGGGATTGTACGGAATAACCCACCGATTATCAAGTGTTTTTTTCCTTGCAATGACTCTTCTACCATTGTCTCGGCGCCTATAAGTTGGGTAAGAATTATTTCGATGTGTGGTGACGTTGACAAAGTCCTTTGGGTAGTGGTTTTTACAAGTCCCCATTTTCATGCATACATTAGTGGGGTTTAATTCTCCACAAGGTCCGTGCATCATATGTTTTGACACGCAAGCATGCAAATGAGGATCCGAATCGGGGTCGGGGATCTCGGCGGATACGAAGACATCATATGCCTCGGTGGAAGTAACTTTATATTTTTGTTGCAGTATAACGAGCCAGTGGACATGTGGAAGCCCGCGCTTCTGGAACTCAATTACATATAGATAAGCAGCGACTTTTCCAAAAATCTCCCTGTCAAGAATCTCGGATTTTAATTCCTCATTCTTAGCCCTAAACACCCTTGCAACAAGGTCCGCCCGATTATGTGCTTGTTCGCTTGGTAAAAGTGCTTCTTTGATCTCTCGCCAATTTGGATTACATGTCATTGTGACAAAAAAATCTGGTCGGCCAAACGTTGTAACCAAAGCAAGTGCATTCATATAGCGACGGCGAAGATCCCGAGGCCCACCCAAGAACGAGGCTGGTAAAACAGTGCGTTGACCAATTGATTTGGCGCATGTAACACCATCACATACCATGCTATCTGCAATTCCCTTATAAGATTCCATGCGGATCTCGCTTTGGATCTGTGAATTTCGCAAGTAATCCAGGCGTTGGGTTTCGATCTTCACATACATATCTATTTGATATTGTTGCACGAGACGTCCGGTACGAAGAATATTAGAAACATCGTCATGACGTAATTGGAATCTGTAGCAGTAGAATTCTCGAGCAGCAACATGTCGCCTATTATCTCGGTGTTGATCAAGGTCTGTTTGAAGGGAAAAAAAATATTGGAAAGCAGAAAGCAAGATTTTACATAGACAAACATGATCGAAACAAATACAGTGCAAAGTAGAAGAGAAAAAAATACTTTCTTGTTCGGCGCACAACAAGGACTCGCCAGTCTCATGCTCATCAGGCAGTAGAACGGAGTCATTTGAAGCGGCAGTGGAAGTCGTATCGTTAGTAGATTGATAGTAAGAATTATGTCTTAAAATCCCTGTATGCCAACCTGGTTCCCCGTAGGGAAATAGTAATGGATATTGCAATGGGTCGTAACAACCGTAGTAATAATGAACAAATTGTGTGCTATCAGTTTTAGTGTACACTCGTACGTCACGCGGCCTTTCCGAAGGTGGGTCAGTCAACTCATCCCAAATGGCAGCAACATGGTCGACGACCGGCAAGTTATACACCCTTTGGTCTAAAATAGGGTCAGCGCGCAGAACAATATTGTACGAGTCCAAGTTAGGCAACTCGCATAAACTACGAAAGAAGTTTGCGTATGGATTGAGGTTCATCATATCCATAAGAAAAGAGACAACTTTGTCATTTAGGTCCCCTGATTGTGCAAGCCTGTTGGGCAGCTCGTTCTCCGTTCCATAGAAATATAATTGGACCTGTCGGCCAAACCCTTCTTTGGGAATGAGATCACGAATAAAGTGATAAATCCCGCCCTGAACCTTAAACGTGTATATGCCTTTGGAGGCTTTGCAAAGATCATGGTCGTAATAGATCCCAAGAGACGTGAACGCGAACGTATTGTTATATGTACGACAACGCTGCCGAAAATGATCAGTTGCATGGGAGCTATCGCCAACATAGAGCTGCCACAAACTTGATGGCATTTTAGTACGCTCTAAATCAACCTTTCCGATTGAGCAACAAAACCCTGGGGATTCTCTAAACAGCCGTTGTGCACCACAATAATCACAATTTGGCGTCGGAGGTAAGTTCCAGGCTTCCTTGGGTATACGCATGATACGTTCAATGTATTTGAGGGGTGTTTTCTTGGTGCGCCGTATCGGAACGGCGATATAATCTAGCAGGACAATGGGAGAAAACATGAGTTGAGAAATGGACGAGGTATTTATCTGAACATATTATAAATTTTTTAATCGAGTTGAACAACATTTTCCCTCTAGACCTGTTCACGGGGTAGAATTATTCAGCTGGGCAGTTTTGGCAAAAGGGTCGAGTATGAAAGCTTATAAGAAGTGGATCATATTGTTTGCTAGCTATTAACTAATGGAGATGGGAAAACATTTTAAATCCCTATAAGAACAAGGGTGGAAGCCGGTTCAGCGGCCTAGGAGTGTTACGAAAGCATCTACACGGCAGGGAGAAATAAATAAATTAGATGTAGATATCATCGTGCATACATGTCTTGTGACATATGACATATCAACTTATGACCTAAATAATTAATGCCTTTCAAAATTGATTGATTTGTCCTTGACTAAGGAAGAAAACACTCTTTTAGTGCAAGGTTGGACCTTTGGAATCGCATGCAGGTGGGGAGAAAAGTGAACATCAAGCAATCCCAAAACTCGATGTTTTTTTTTTTTGCCTTTGTTGGTTATGCTAGCCTCTTAGGTCCTATATATTTCACTATAAATCCTGATGCCCCTGTTAAGGAAATTGTTGGAATTTTGTCCAACAATATCCTCAAGACGAAATCTCATATAACAAGAACATCATATAAAACCCCACTAGACTCCCGTGATATAAAAGCCGGTCCAATCTTAACACCAGCATCATCAAAGACTATCTTAGGGGCTTGTACATAAATATGGGTTCTGGACTTCCTTTTTTTTGGCGTAAAAAAAGAAAAAGGACAATATATCGTAGACCCTAATGTAACATGTTTCACATCGATTGTCACGAAGAGACAATGTAAAGGATAAGCACTTAAAGTGTGGGTCACCACAAACCATGCTAGTCAAAGTTAAAAGCAAGACCGACCTGTTTTTATGGCACGACGAGGCCGATTGTTGGGTGTTAGGATCGGGTCAGAATGCAAGTCATCGGTGCCGGAACGCCCTGAAAAGTAAAAACACAGAATGTGATCAAAGTCAAATGCAAGGCTAACTTGTTGCTATGGAAAGACGATGACGATTGTTGGGTGTTAGGATCGCACCAGAATGGACATCGTTGGTGCCGGAACGCCCTGAAAAGGAAAAACATCGAACATAACATATTAGTTAGATCCACCAAAAAACGAACGGGACAAGAGCTCTTCATCCATACGAGGGTAGCAACCTTTACGTTTTGCACGGCGATCTCGCATGGAGTCTGCCAAGTTGTCGGACATTATGGCAAACCGGTAAAATATTACGCTGCAAAGGCGGAGCTAAACATACGAGGCAGGGAACAGCTCGTTAGATATGCTAACATAATGGCACAATTGAAGAGCGGAAACGGTCATCCCAAAGAAACTTGGCATAATGACTTACTGGGCAGGGAACATACAGGTTTTCCCAAAGAACTAAAAAACAAGATATAACCCTTCCATACAAATAAAATCAATATGTATCAAATGTTTTTATTGTTTTTTTTGAAAATAAGGGGCGAAACTCCCCTAAATGGCAGGCATGTGGGAAACGCTAAGAAAATGGTGTTTTGTCATTTAACAGGAATGCAATTGACCATCATATATACTTTCAACCAGCTGCATCTAAAAATGTTTTTTTTTTTCAGCATAATTATATGATAGGAAACGACCCAGAAAATTCATCCCATATAACAGAAAAGCAAAAAAATGTTGGTTTAAGGCATGGCACAGCGAACCAATCTGCACCGAGCAAGCTGTGCATGGAGCTGTATTGCGACCCCAAGAGATAGAGATTCATGCGAAAGAAGTAAACCAATTGTACATGCAGCACACGACCCAGGAAAATCATTCCATTAAACAGAAAACCACAGGAAAAATTGGGCTAAGACATGACCCAGCGAGCTCATCTGGACCGAGCAAGCTGCAAATGAAGCACGTAATGTACGCAGTGCAAATGCAGCACCTATGTAGACAACCACTTTCAGATTTAAAAGGGGGATCAGCAAATGCAAACATCCCTACTCTGGACAAACCCGAGGTAAAGCATAAAAAACAGGGAGAAAAAATGCCGAGCGCAAACGAGTAAAAAAAATGGACAAAAACCACAAGCAAACACATGGCCAGCGAACCCATCTGCACCGAGCAACCTACGCACGGAGCTGTAATGCGAGGCCAAGAGATAGAGATTCATGCGGAACAAGTAAACCAATTGCACGTGCAGCACATAATGTATACTGAGCACAAAGGGCCAAAAAAATGGAGGAAAAGAAGTATGAAAACATGGTGAGCACAGCGAAAATGTCAGCCAACGCACGCAAACCATACAAAAAAAATTGAAGCCCAAACCGGAATCAACGCGAGCAATCAACGCCAAATTTTTTTTTTCTTCTAAAAATCAAGCGCATCGAAGCCAGCCGGCAGGAAAAAGAACAGAGCATGAATATATGTTAAAACACAAGATCAAAGATCTCACAAACCTAGGTCAGTTGATGGGGGAAGGCAAGGATCGCATCTAAGGTAAATGGCAACGCACACACACAAGAAAAACAATGGGCGACATATATAAAGCACGAAAAGCAAACCACAAAGGACCAAAAACGACGGCACCATGTCTGAGCAACACAGGCGAATGATTCATGAGCAACAGAGGCGGATGATTTAATCGATCTGACCACTGAAAACCCGAAGAAAAGAGTGTTGGCAAAATGAAGAGAAGGGTCCGTTGGTTAAGCGGGCGAAGGAAAAGCGCAGTGAAACGTCCAGCGGACAACGAGCGAGAAGGCGGCGGCGCCTGGCAAGATCCAGCCGCAGCAAGCCCTATGACAGCCCTCCAAAAACGTCTGCCGAGGTCCTTTCCCAAGCCCTGAACAAATGCACAGCCCAAACAGCCAACAAGGGCCGAACAACCAGCAAAACGCAGGCCCATGCAAACGCGAACCAAGCCCGCGCAAATTTTAAGAAAGCCCACGACGACTTGAGGAAGGCCCAAAGCAAATGTCCAACACTGTGCTACTGTTCATTGCTACAGTGACCAACTAATCCCTTATATAATAGTACAAATATTGTTTCCTTTTTTTTTTATTTTCATTCCTGTATTGGGTTAATTAGTCACACTAGAGGAGGGTATGGGCAATGAATTATAACAGGTAAATCAAGAAAAAAAGGGTGGATGTTCATGTTTTTGCTTGTAATGATTCATTTTCTTGTTTTAATTCCTATGATTTATTGATTATTTTCTGGATTTTGAAGTGGTTTTACTGTTGTTGAGTCTGGTTCTTAATTTTGTATTAAAGCTCAAGTTTTTATGGTGAATTTTTTTAATCTTTTTGTTGATTTTTATTAGGCGGGGTTTAAGGAGTTATGCCTGGAGTTTCTTTTTCGATTGTTCTTGATTAGGCTGTTTATTTGATTTGTACTTTTTGTCCACTATGGGTGTTGAAGTGATCTTTGGGTCAGATCTTAGTATAATAAAAACTGGTTTGTATTTTGCATATTCTTTAAATTTTTTTCCGGGCGTTTCGAAATTTTCTGTAAATTTCTTGGGATATTAGGCTAAGATTTCTCAGACACGTGCCTCGCTTTCTCTGTAATCTGTTCTGGTCCGGATTCTAAAATATTCAACTTTGTTTTTTTGTTGCTTGTGTAGTGTTTTCAAATTGAAAAAAATAAAATAAATATTTCTTAGTTTTTTTTCAGTGGTCTTACAAAATTTGACTTTATGATCAGAATCAGCGGAGTTACGATTTTGTTGATTTCTGGCTCCTCCATCTTTGCAGGTGATGTCATAGACATAGAAGAAGTCCCTCTTCGCATCTTGTTACTTGAATCTCGTGTTTTTGGTGGAGTTCGAGTTGAAAATACGTTGATTAAATCCTTCGGTTTCTACAAGTTTGATTTTTGGTGCTCTTTGATTCAAGATGATGATGTTTGAAGACGTGGGTTTTTGTGGGGATCTTGATTTCTTTTCCTCGGCTCATATCAAGGGATTAGATATCTGCCCTCCTCAATCTGCTGATCCCGAACCCGAGATTGAACCCGTGACCCGGCAAGTTGTGGAGAATGAGTATACAGATGAAGAAATCGATGTGGATGAACTCGAGAGGAGGATGTGGAGAGACAAAATGCGATTAAAAAGGCTTAAAGAACTCAATAAGGGTAAAGAAAGTGTCGACTCCGCAAGAAAGCAGCAGTCTCAAGAGCAGGCTAGGCGAAAGAAGATGTCGAGGGCTCAAGTTGGGATCTTGAAATACATGTTAAAGATGTTGGAAGTGTGCAAAGCTCAAGGTTTTGTTTATGGCATCATACCGGAGAAAGGCAAGCCGGTGAGTGGTGCATCCGATAATCTTCAAGAGTGGTGGAAGGATAGGGTCAGATTTGATCGGAATGGACCGGCTGCTATTGCGAAATACGAAGAGGATAATTCTGTCCTTGAAAGAAATGAGGATGAAAATCCACTTGGGCCGACTCCACATACCTTGCAGGATCTCCAAGATACGACTCTTGGCTCATTGTTGTCCGCTCTAATGCAGCATTGTGATCCTCCTCAGAGAAGGTATCCTTTAGAGAAAGGTGTTCCTCCGCCATGGTGGCCCAGTGGGAAGGAGGAATGGTGGCATCAGTTAGTTTTGCAGAAAGATCAAGGCCCTCCACCATATAAGAAGCCTCACGATCTGAAAAAGGCGTGGAAGGTGGGTGTTTTGACGGCTGTGATCAAGCATATGTTTCCCGATATTGGCAGGATTCGGATGCTTGTAAGCCAGTCCAAGTGTTTACAAGACAAGATGACAGCTAAAGAAAGTGCTACTTGGCTTGCTATCATCAACCAGGAGGAAGCTTTGGCTCGGGAACTTTACCCGGATCAGTGTCTCCCTTTGTCCACGGGTGGTGGCAAAGGGACGCTTCTGATCGCCGATAGTAGCAAGTATGATGTCGAAGGTGTTGAGGATGAGTCAAACTTTGAGGTTGACGAGCAAAAACCAAATCCCCCTCAATTGTCGATTATCGGGATGGAAAGATTCCAAGATAGGGTTCCAGTTCAACAACAATGTTATACCATTAAAGATGAAATAATCAACAATTTTGACCCATCCCGGAAGAGGAAACTGAATGATGAGCTTAACTACATAATGGATCCTAAGAAATTAACTAGTGAGTTTCTTCCGTGCCCGCATAGCGAACTTCGACATGGTTTTAAGGATCGAACTCCAAGGGACAATCTCCAACTTTCTTGCCCTTACAAAGATTCTTCTGAATTGGGGGTTACAAAGTTCGGCATAAAGGAAGTGAAACCTGCTGCGTTTTCTCAATCTTTTGTCCAACCAAAGCCTAATACTGATCTATCAGCATTTGGAGTTCCAGAAGATGGACAAAGAATGATCAACGATCTTATGTCTTTCTACGATACCAATATTCAAGAGAACAAGAACACAAATAGGAGCACTAGCGTCTCAAAGGAGCCTTCTCTTCAGCACCTTCAATACCAACCAAATGGTTACCTTCAAGGTCAAGAAATAATGTTGGATCCAAACATATTTTCAGACAGCAACATGTCAGTTGATCAGTTCCATCAGTCCAAGGTTATAAATCCACCTTTCTGCTCCAGTGGAACCCAAAATTTCCAACTTATGTTCAGTCCTCCATTCAATATATCGTCCATCGACTACACGGACAATTTTCCTGGTGTTTCAATGGATAACCAGCTGAAGCAGGACCTTTCGATTTGGTACTGAAACACTCATTTGAGATCGTCAACTAGGCAGTCAACGTCTCTGATACAACATGTGGATTGTTTTACTCAGCTTTGTTTTAGTTATTACGAGAAAAATCGAGCGAAGCTTTGATACGCGAGTTATAAAAAACAAAGGATTTGTAAGACCCTTCGCACTTAAATCTATTAATTTCATTGTTTTAGATATTGCCGTGAATTAAGTTGTTGGATTTCATTTAACTTCCCTTAAGTTTAAAACTAATCATCCAATCCACAATCCAACCAGAACATAATTCATTAATAAAATTTACATTGGACAAATTTTACTTAAATCATCCTAACAATGGTCGCCTAGCTCAAAATGCTATCTTCTAGACGTTCCATACGATCTCCCTCGGCCATCAAAATCTAGCATGTCATCTGTTTCCACATAAACAGCCGGTGTGCTTACATTGTATATCATAATCATAATTAATGAATACAATTCATATAATATAGAATTTAATACTGTAAATTAAATAATATACTCCCCGAGTACAATAAAGTATATGATTCTTTTCAATGCTGATCATGTCCTTACAATTTCCACAATAATCATATCACATAAGCAATGCAAGAAGATAATCTTATATTGTGCATATCATTATACTCTCTTGTTTATGTTATCTTACCATTTTTTTCATAAGCCAACACCTAGGTCAAGCTACAAGCTAATAAATACATACTTTATTTGTGTTAGCAAGTAGCTAAGATAGTGGAGAAGTGTGTATAACTTGAGCTATTGTGGATTTATATTGATTGAATCTATTATATGTGTATAACACTTGTTTATTACTAAACACGCACGTTCGCTGCTTTGTCAAGTATGAGATGCTATGTATTGAACTTGTTCCATTGTTAGTTTTTCAACGCGTTTCTTGATTGTGCATGTTTAAAATTGTTAGGCACCAATGTGAAAATAATGTTTGTTCATTGTGAAATTATGAGCCACAAATCGAGGATGAGTAAAGTCCAAGTACGAGGGGATTTGATGGCCAAACAAGTGATGCCCAAGCATAGAATTGTCTTATTTATTTATTTCGAGCGAAGCATAGTATTGTTTTAATATATTCTTTATATCATCATTTAAATATTCAGTAACTCAGAACATGTTAAATGATTTCATGATATACATGTGAGAATTTTACAGAAAAGGTACCTACCTCTGTACACGGTACATATCACAGAAATCCACAACTCTACAACTCCCGAATAAACAAATTTGAACTTAACATGTATACATAAACATACTAGTTACTACACACTGCCTACTACATATAATATAATAGCTCATTTATTCAACATCAATCCAATAATTCAAGTTTAATCTGTCATTCTATACCTATGTATTGGTTCTTTTATTTTGCTGCTGCCTTGCCAAAATCGCGAGTCTTAAAATTTACACGACCTTCGTCTGTTGAGACTTGAATTGTTCGTAATTATCCTTAGCGTCTCCAATGGACTTCTGAAGATCACTGAACATGGTGACAGAACATTCGGCAAAGTTGTTCAACTTGCCAAGAAAACCCGCCAAACTCGTACGAAAGCCATCAAATGCAGGTACCAGATCCTTAAGAACCTCATCTCTCGATGTATTTGTACCACGATCATCACCATCTATCCCATCAAGCAATGACACATTACGAGAGCGATTAATGGCCTTTCCAGGTTTCCTCTCTTGATGGGGCAAAAAGTGAGCGACTTCTGCTGCCAAATCTTTGATAGAATCAACGACTTCTTTACACGGTAATTTATCAATCATCTCCAACCATGCATCACATATCATGTATATAGGTGGACCGCAGTCTCTCATGGATGGAGGTCTCATTCTCTTGTTTCTCTTGGTAGTATTCTGTGGGAGAGAAACACACTTGAATAGCCACTTATTTATGGCTTCAACATAAATTTTCTGGGCGCCAATCCATTTTGTGAAGTTGGATGATAAAGTGTTGAGTTCATTTTCGAGATGGATGGTAATCTGTCTAAGTGAATCTGATTGTATGTTGATCTTTGTGCTTCCAGGGGCAATGGAGATCGATATAATGTGAAATTGAAATCTGTGGCATTCCATCATCATTACCCACATTCTTCTTAATCTGTGATCCGTGAAAAGTGTTAGAAACACCTTTTTCTGAGCATATAGGAAGACATGAGTCTTTACATTTAACCTGGAGACGAGGAAATATAAAAACATACTGCATAGGGGGGCAGGCTAGTAAAATTAGGGGCGAGGAAAGTTTCGACACAAATAAGGTATGTAATTCCAAGAAAATATAGAACAGTCTTCTTTTTCTCTTTTTCCTTTTTTGGGGTAGAGGGGGAGGGGGTTGGTTCTTGAAATTTTACACGCAAAAGTTGTATATATTTTTGGAGGGAGAGGGGGGCGAGGAGTTGAAAGCAAATGCGTTGGCTTCTAGGAACTGGACCTGCCACCCTCTTACCCGTCAGTTTGGTGTTCCAATATGCAATAGGGTATCAAATGTCCTAAATAAATTATTGCGATTGTGACGCTAAGTATTTGATAGAGGAGACAAGGGACAAATCCATACCCTTCGATTAACTCCTCGAGTTGAGGCTGAAGCTCCTTATCTCTAATTTCTTCGATTTTCTTTGAGATCGAGTCAATTCTATGAATAGAAACTCTAATTCTAGAATGCAGATCTTTGACCACCGCACGTGTTTTATCAGTACTCAGTCCTTGTGATTCTTTCTGCCGGAGAAGTTTACACTTCAAATCAAAATTACTTCTAAGCACTTGAGAAGCCTGAAACAAGAGGAATAATATTATTTGATCCCCACATAATCATGTCTCGTAAGAAGATGCAAAGTTTGTGCAAACCTTCACTTCATCGTAAAGCTTCTTCTCCCATGCATAGAGCCTATCTAGAGTTGAGGCATGACTTCCAGAGACCATACAGAAGTCTTCAAAGAGATTTTTACTCACATCATTGATATCCTCAAGGGATTTTGCACCAAGAAGATTCCGAGATGAAGCAGATCGAGATGATGATGTCCGATGCCACGTTAAGTACTTGACAGAATTTTGAGGAGGCTCTAGATAAATAATTAAACACCGGATGAGAGATCCAATAATTGAAGAAGATAACTTGAGTTATAATTGCACGACAGAAACGCTTTAAAACATGAAGAAAAGTGCATCTATATCAAGATAAATTCCCAGTCAAGATCTGTCAATCTCTTTCGAATTAGGATATACTGATCACCTCTTTGCATAGGAAAAATCTCACTTTTTCTATAAAAATTCACAATTAAATCATATTACACGTATATCAGAATCTGGATAGTATGAAATATGATTTCCAAATATATTATTTGAACTCTAACAAAATATATGAACTTCAGACAAGTAAATGCATGCACTTGACTACATTACATACTTCAGCAAAGAAACAAGCATTCCCCATGTTTGCATATTTCATTCATATCATGCATCAATGACGGATTTGAGTAATTGTAATAAAATGTTACCTCGACAATGCTAAACCTTAAAACATATCTTAATTTTATTTTCAATCTGATGTACAATATATGAATGCAATTAATTCAATAGAACACCCAATGATGATTATTGCCAGAAAAACATGTAGTAACCCAATGATGATTATTGCCAGAAAAACATGTAGTAACTGTGTTATACTTAACGGGTTATTGTGTAATTTCTGAGTCTTTTGGAGAATGTATGAGATATTCAAAACTAAAAAATATGCCAATGAAGAACACTAACATCCCCTAGTGTTTATCAAAATGGTATCTTTATAGACCATCTATCTATCTCATCAATAATAACCTCGTTCCAATGAACAAAAAATCCTTGGTCAA